>CM067845.1:387286388-388536388 GCA_034509565.1 Triticum monococcum
TTGGGCCCATATGTCAGTGACCGAATGCACCTGCATTTAAGTAACAACTATGTGGGCATATTTGTTGGAGTAAATTACGGGGGAGCGAAGGGGTGGAAATATTGCTGGTCACAACGGATTGGACGAGCGTGGGGGAGGAGAGTCATGCATGCAGATTTTTTTCACACGCGGTGGAGTGGTGGGACCGCCGGAGGGAGAAGGAGAGTTTGGCAGGCATATTGTTTCCACACATGGAGAGGAAAAGATTTGGAGACGAACAGGCTTACTGCAGGTATGGGGAACGGTGCATAATAAGTCATCTTGCATGTCGGGCTAGGTATAGTCTCAAGTCATTAAAAACAAACAGGCCCCACACATGTTCATATTTCACGGTGCACTAAATTATTGCATGCGATGATTAAGGTTGGCCATAATGGTGGTATCTTAGCTGGTATCATGCACACGGGAATAGCAAACATGCTGATGTGGCAAAGAATTAAAGAAGAGAGGGGGGTTAGAGTAACTAGTGTTCATGCATGCATTGGTAAACACATTTTTTTTGTGGAGAACGACATCACTAGTTGAGTACTTTTGCAGACTTCAAAAACTATTCCACAATGTGTCAACATTCACAATGTCAAATCAATATTTTTACACTCATTATAAAACGTAGTTCTTATACTCATTATAATCAGTACTCCCTCCGTCTAGGTGAGCAAGTCATCTTAGATTGTGCACTGTGACCAAGGAGGAGGGGGAAACGAGAGATCTTAATGTTTATTTGCTAATTAATAGCATTGCATGCAATGAACTAACCACTTCATATCGTGTTTGGTAGTCTCAAGTCATTAAAAGCATGCACACCCACATCTCCTATTGGTTGATATGTCAAGAAACAAGAAACAAGGTAGAAGTTAATGCACCGCGCCTAAGTGTTTTTGGGAGTATTGTAGATATTGATATTTTTAGTATAAATTTGGTCGTGGGATTTCATTGATGCCTGTCAAAGCGTTGACAGGTCTGCTATGTGTGACATGAAGATGAAAGCGTTGAGCATCTCGAAGTTGATCAACAATCTTCAATTGTCAAAGATTAGCCGTTCGACCAATAAGGTGGCACACTTAATCGCTAAGTATAGCTTTGACAATAGATTAGATGGTATTCTTGTAAATAACGGACCGCCCTGTGTGGTGAATATTGTATCGAATGAGTGTACTGGTGTGGCTGGTTAATTAATATAAGGTGGTGTTCAAAAAAAGTATAAATTTGGTCAAACACTTTGCAAATGGTTGACGGGAGTAAAAAGGACCAGAGGGAGTATCATGCATGCGGAGTAGGCAAAAAAATTGCTTGTCTAAAAAAGGCAAAAAATTGCTCATTTATAGCTGGTCGAAGTCTCAAAGGGCGCGATCGCGCGAGGGAGGCGAAGGTCGTGGGAGGCGCGACGTTTGACGGAATTAAGTGAAGTTACATCCACGCGCCGGCATGGCGTGCGAACAGGCAGAAGCTATATCGTCAGGCCTACGATATGGGTCTAGTAAACATGACATCTAATGGGTCCTGCATAGTTCTCGAGAACTCTTTGGGGGCTTGTAGCCGTTTATCCACTGGGCAAGCCACAACCCCACGTCGTTCACACACCCTACTCGTCCCCGTCTTCTACCTTACAACAGTTCGCTCCCAGTCGTCCCGTCCTTTCACATTAGTTTGCTCCCAGTTTTTTTTGCGGGGTACAACAGTTCAACTTCTCCTAACCCTCCTCCAAAATCCATGGCCTCCCAAATCTCCATGGTCGCCGCTGAGTACCAGGTTAGAGCCATCACCGGCGATCAGTTCATCGTCATCTACACACATGGATCCGAGACGGTGAAAGAATGGCTTGCTCGCTTCCTACGCATGTTCAACAGTTCAACGGATGAGTGGGTCGCTGGGCTAGATGTTGAGTACACCACAGTCCTGGGACGAGAGAAGGATCTAAAGGACGAAGAGAGGAAGAAGCCCGCCGTGATCTAGGTTTGCGTACATAACGTTTGCTTGGTCTACCACATATGCAATGCCGATGTTGAGTGCCAGGATTTTAAGAACTTCCTCAAGGACAAAAGAGTGAAATTCGTTACTGTAGGCTTTAAGAACGACAGTGACGTCCTGCGTCGGATAGGTCTCGTTGGAGGCCAGCCCTTCGATCTCCAGAAGGCAAGCCTGGTGTCCTCCTCTCAACCTTCAATGTTGACCCTGGCTGCAGCCATGATTGATCCTTCATACGCTAAACTGAAGAAACCTCATCACGAGTTTCATCATGCATGGGAGTCGAAGACATTAGATGAAGATCACATCATGTACGCAGCAATGGATGCCTACCTTTGTTTAAATATCTACAAGGGTTGGATCAAGAAGCAGAGCCCAGTGTCCGGTTCAAGCAAAGAAGCATCGGTGAAGAGGAAGAGGAAGAGGAAGAGGAAGAGGGACGAGGACGAAGTCGAGGACGTGGACTCGGACTCCAAGTAGGTGGCAGTGCCATCGCTCATGCTGGTTCTACTGCAGTGTCAAGCAGACTAGTTGCTTATTAGTTTATTTTCAAGGGTGTGTTGTGCTGAGGCCCCAGTAGAACTATGTTTATGTTCTTTCTCGTTATTTGAACTCTTTAGTATGTACAGTAGTACTAGTACTATGTCTCACTACTGTTCTTCTTGCATTTGGTACTATTGCTCGTATCTTCGTGTTCCTACTATACTTAATACGTTCGTACTAGTAGTATAATTTGGGTCAGTCGATTTGTGAAAGAAGTTCGACGGAGCGAAAGAAGAACACGACAGAAGAGGTGGAAAAAGCCCTTCTAGCCATCCATGTTGCATCAAACGGCTCACATGAGTCGACTGGCCCAAATTGCTCCTTCAGATTGCAGGATCCACATGGCATTCAAGGTCTCGAAGGTAGATTCCGCGTCCGCACCCGGTTTGCGGGCTCAACGCGCGCGCGACCGGCTTCCGCCGCGACAGCCACCATGCGTGCCTCCTCCACGCGGGCAGAGATGACAATGACACGCTAGTTCCTCCTCACCAGCGTGCTGGAGCACGCGCTCGTCCTCCTCTTCGTACGCTGCGTGCATAGACGCGGCTCCACCAGCTGCTCGCGTGCTTGGCAGCGTGGCGGCATCGCGAGGAGGGACTGCAGACGACGTGAGCGGGCGAGCCTTCGGCTTCATGGCATAGGGATGGCGGCGACACGGCGGTGATGGGCGAGAAATTGTTGGCCAGAGCAGGCGGGCGCCGGCATGCGCAACGGCGGCGGCGGCATATTGATGAGTGCGCGTGTGGGAGCTTACTTTAGTTTTATATATAAGGTTGGTCAAACTTAAAAGAAAACCGTACTAGTACACGTAAACATTAGACTTAGGCAGCGCTTTTATTAGTTACTAGCTTATGTTCTTGCCCATTGTGACCAGTCTTAGTACCACAACCACGATATGGAATCCTGTGCAAGCGCGTGAACCGCGGCCGGGCGGTCGATCGAACGGTGCGTCACCGTGTCGCGCTCGAAGGACATCCACTGAACCTTTTTGTGTGTGTGAAAACAATCCTCGAATATTACTCAACTTTTTTTCCTATGAAAGTTCTTGACGCTGCAATATTTCCATATATTTGAATTTAGCTCCAGTTCGTGTTTATTTGGATTTGGACGTTTTAGGTGCGCCCTAGTTTTTTTAATACTGATTTTGTGTATGTGACTGAGAGAGAACGTGTGTATGTGTCCATATGTGTGTTGTGGCGGAAGGGCAATGTGGAGACGGTGTGCGTGTGATACACACATAGAGAGGTGTGAATGTGCAAATGATCGTGCATGAGTGAGACATAGACAGATGTCGATACGTTGTGTATACATGAGAGAACGGTCTTCTAGTTTACTTGTGTGTGTGTGTGAGAGAGAGAGAGAGAGAGGGAGAGAGAGACAGAGAGAGGAGCATCCGTAACACAACAACCATCTCTCTCGATTCGTCCGTCCCTCGCACGGTAGCATGCAACACATGCATCAACGCGCACATTTTGACACCCTCACCCGGCCCCTGCCCACCTCAAGGCCCGCACAATCTCTTCGTGAATACCCATTTCTCTCCTTAGGTTTGCTTTCTCTCAATATCTGACACACACACACAGAGAGAGAGAGAGAGAGACACACACGCAGCACAACACACACACACACTCCCCCGAGCACACAATTCATCCTCATCCAAGGTTATACGGCGACCACTCTCGCTTGTGCTTCTTTGCACCCCAACATGCACAACACCTCAATCTTCAAAGAGGGCACCAAGCAGATCGAAGACGGCGACCACACCGCGCTAGAGAATGTGGGGTCACTTGGAAGCAGGGTGATGTGACGACGGCTGACTGACTCCTCCCCCCACCCTCTCTCTCTTGCACAAAATTACCAATCCCTCTCTCCCCCGCACAAAATTGTCAATCCCTCAACCCACGAGATCCTCCCCCTCTCGTCCATGTTTTTCATGCTCTCTCATCAAACATGTTGTCTCTTCTCCTTCCACATATACAGAATCCAGATGCACACGCATCTCATGTATATTACATGTATGCATCTTTCTCACAGACCTAACTTCTTCCTCTCTCTTTCTCTCTCTATCTCTCTCTGTCTCGTTAGGTTTGTCTCCTACTCTCTAGTCCACATACATACAATCTTTCCCGCCCTATTTTCTCCATCTTCAAAAGCTCTCTCTGCATGTTTCATTCACACATTGGGATATGTCAAAATGTTGCTTCTATAATGGCTGATGTAGAGTTATGGTTGTTCTTGTTGCATCCTACAAAGTAATAACTATGAAATGCATTTAGATTCTCATTTGACCAGGATTATGTGAGTTTGAGCATGTTGTGAAGTACTATAGACCTTGTATACATCTTGGGATTCGACAATGATTGTAACTATTGAATTGTATAGACCATTACATTCGAAGTCAATAGCCTAATATATTTATTTCACAATTTCAACAAATGATTAGTTCACTACAAACTAAGAAAACAAATGTGTACTCCCTCCGTTTTTATTTAAGTCCGCGTATTAGCATTGGTCAAAGTCAAGTTTTGTAAACTCTCAGAAAGCTTATAACAAAAAATATTAACATATACAATAACAAATAAATACCATTAGATTCATTATTGAATGTACTTTCACATCATACATATTTTTTATGGTAAATGTTTATATCTATAAACTTGGTCAAACTTTAGGAAGTTTGACTTCGGTCAAACCTAATATGCAGAGTTTACTACTACTACTCGCTAGTTGCTTAGCCGAATCACTCAACACGCCACACGGGGAGTCCAGTGTCACAAAATTTTGAGGTCGGCGGGAAAATCTCCCACGACCCTGATTCGAGTAGTGGGAAGTTACCATCACAGCCTTTAGAACAGGCCTACGGATGACGCTTGGTAGTCGCTGTTTTCGTAACTTCAGGTTCACCCTACCCAGCCAACTCCACCCCGGCACCCAGAGTAGTACACCTGAATACTCCCCAATTTCTATCCCCACCGCAAAATAGACTTCTCCACGGCACCGCAGCCTTCATGCTCCTCCCCTTTACATCGGCGCACTCGTCCACCGCAGTGCATCTGCCTCATCAACAACCTCGTACGCCGCACTGGAGCCGGTCCACCGTCGTCGTCGTACACGGAGCCTCTTCCCCGGCATCGTCTTCCACGGTCTCGGATCTGCTTCCCGGAAGCCGACGCCAAGCGCAGAAGTACCACCATCATGGACAATGAACTAACTCCCGTTGCCAACCATGACTCACAGAGGCCGCCGCGACCATCGTTCTCCCCCTCGATTGGTAATGTGTGTATTGAATCACTAAGCAGTACATGTGCAGTTCCCATTTTGTTCATACCTACCCTTCAAATTTCCTGGGTGATATTGTTCCCGTAAAAGCAATTGGTTATAGCCTCCATTGTCCAACAGAATATCAGCTTGTAATTGTGCGTCGCTCCTGTATCGAATTGTGCTTGGGTAGGTTTTTCATCTGCAACCAGTAGTGTGGCAAATGATGGAAAGGTTTTTAGAACTAGCAAGATGCCCATGCATTGCACGCATCAAGATGCATTTGTATGAGTAGTTTATCTTGTTGGAGATGCTCTAACATGGCAGACGAGTGCTTTAATGTTGCCCACAAGATGCGCGAGTATTACTAGTAGTATATTTTTCTTGCCATGTTGAGATTTTAAAACCACGAGTGCGAACATGCAGAGGAGCAATGAAGACCAAACACGGGATATTTGGGACATCTTCAAGGAGTGTAGCAAGTTAAAGAGGAGCTGCACCGAACCTGTAAAACGAGCTTCGGTAAGTAACACCCTTTCAATTACTTTCGTGTAGCCTCGTGTTCTTCGATGTGTATATGTTGTAGTTTCTGTTTCTCTTAAGCGTGGTGTTCTTCGATGTGTAATAAGAAGAGTCTTAATCGTCCTAATGCTTTCATTTTTAGCTTGATGTAGGAAGTGGGTGTTCTCACCTTGTAGTCTGTTTTTATTTATGTTTTCCTTTTGAATTCACTTCTCCGAGTTCTGTTTATCTGGCTTCTACTAAATGGATCTAGGTTGCTCTGAGTATTGATCTAAAAAAGAAGTAACTTCATGTCAGGATGCAGTTCCTGCGAGGAGGGAAGTATGGTCAACCTCGAGATCATGTTTCCAAAATGAGGCTGGATTACACACAAGGTGCCAGTTCCCTAATGACGCTGGATTAGACACAAGGTGCAAATTCCGAGATGATGCTGGATTACACACAAGCCAGGTGGAGTCGTCAGTTGTTCGTGTCCTCATGGCATTAGTAAAGGTTGAAAGAAAGTGTGCAGCAGCCCTTGAGAATGTAGCTGAGTTCCTGAAGAAGCGAAAAGAGCAATCAGATGCTCTCTTCACCCAAGCCAAAGAAGAGATGGAAGAAGCCAGAAATAAGCTAGCAGAGGCAGAGCAGGCTAGGCGTCTCCTGCTATCTAAAACTGTTGTCAATACAAAATTTCCTTCATAATAGCTAGGTTTAAATGTTTATCCAGTCAGCATGCCTATTGTGATGTCCATGCATCTACTGATGTGGCACAAAATGTTTTTTTGGGTCATGTAATAACAGCAATTACTTTCCAAACAATAACAGACAAAGCATTGGACATGGTATAGTTCACGCGCAAGCCCGACATCCCAAGTTCAACTTCCACATCAAACACATGTTCACAGATATCTACACATTCATACATAATGTCCACAACCATGATTCACTTCAAAGCCAAAAAAATGTGAGGAGAATTATAAATAAAGAAAATCCTCTACTAGTTCCTGCTACCAGTGCGAGCACAACAAGTCAAGACCATGCGTAAATTAATTATATTTTAGTCATTTTTGTGTTCTAAAATGCCTGCCGGCTCGCGGAAGGATGTGTTGCCGGCACACGCGCGGATTCAATGAAGGCAGGCGGGGCAGTCTTAAGCTGGTTGCACGCGGCGAGGAGGCGTGCTCAGCCGGGCCTGCAGCGAGTGCGGCCCTCTTGGCCTGCGCGCCGGTTCAATGCCTGCGCTATGAGAGGTCGTGTCCGTGTCAGAGCAATCACTCCCTCCAGTCCTTTTTTGTTTGGGTATAACAAAATCTCATTTTCCATTCACATTTTACAAGTAAAGTTCATGGACAAACTTTGACCCAAAGTACGATGGGGACTAGTAAACCAGAATGGAGGTAGTAGTTTTTTTTAATCGAAGAAGGGTTTCCCCTTCCGATTTTCATTAAAGAAAACCAACATCTAAATCTAAACCATAGTATTTGCCCTAGAACTACCAGGTTCAACATCTCGCAACATAAACCCATACAACCTCCATCGCAAAAAAAAAACAAACCATACAACCATACGCCAAGGAGGTACGTAGTACTATGAATTCCATTTTCGCTCCATACCAATCGTTCTAAAAACTACTTACTATTTATAACGCGCCATTGAAAATCGGAACTCTTAACCCTGCTAAAAAACGATATTTTAACGTGGTTACTCGATCTGTGGCAACTGGCGAGCCACCGCGCTCCAAGTCGTTCACCTGTGGTCCCGACCATCAACTCCTACGGATCAAATTATCACGCGAGTTGACTATTCCTACAAAGGTGCTCCACCACGTACCCGGTACTCACGAATGCAGCAATCGTGCCCCTAGGGTTTTAGGGTTTATTTGTTAATGTTGCTTTTATGTAACACTCATGTGTGCGAGACAGCGAGAGGACGACTACGTGCATGCGCCTCTTCTCTTCGTATATGTACTCCACCGTTTGTCCGGTGTCCAAAAAATTATAATAACTACTAGCAATGTGCCAATGCGTTGTCACACGATCAAAGTAGATTAATAAAGTGGCGGAGCTAGATGCAGACTACGCCTGGGGCTGTGCTATGTTGAGTGATAAACTTCTATGATTTTCTGTGCTTTGCGTGAAGAAATTACAAAGGAAGTTGTTTCTAGGCCTGGGGCTATAGCCCTAGCTGCCCCAGGCATGTCTCCGCCACTGGATTAATACATATTCACCGATTTGATAGAAAAAAAAGTCTAGCTTTGAAATACGTATATCACTAAAAAATATGTTATGTTTCACTCAAAATATATTCCTTTGGCGGTTTTGATGAGATAAGGGAGGAATGTTGTTGCTTTCAAGATTCGAGAAGTGGTATATGTCTAATTTCTACTCTTACTAGCAAGATGCCCGTGCGTTGCACGAAACATCAAGATCTTGTGGGAGAAAAGGATGAACGAGGGAAGGCCTTATCTGCAAATGTGGTGAAGAGTGCGGGTAAATTGCCATATTTTCCTTCCTATCCGTCAGATATAAATCAGACGACCTACATTGCAGGATGGCAGGCCCACCATCATCACCAACTCTATTTTTTATCCCTACTCTTATGATAAGCATTGTCGGTGATGATTGATGACCCACAAGTATAGGGGGTCTATCATAGTCCTTTCGATAAGTAAGAGTGTCGAACCCAACGAGGAGCAGAAGGAAATGATAAGCGGTTTTCAGCATGGTATTTCTAACGCCCTTGATGCGGCTATATCTCCCACGTGTCGAAGCACAACTTAAAGGCATAACCGCATTGAAAGCAATGTCGCAAGTGAGGTAATCTTCACACAACCCATGTAATACATAAGGGAAAGAGATACATAGTTGGCTTACAATCGCCACTTCACACAATACATGAATATAACATTACATCATCCAGATACACACAAGGTCCGTCTACGGAACCAAAATGAAAGAAGACTACCCCAAATGCTACACTGATCCCCGATCGTCCCAACTGGGCTCCACTACTGATCAACTGGAAACGGGACAACATAAAGAACACGGTCTTCGTCGAGCTCCTCCTTGAGCTTGGTTGCGTCACCTGCACGGTATCATCGGCACCTGCAAACTGGTTTTGGAAGTATCTGTGAGTCACGGGGACTCAGCAATCTCACACCCTCGCGATCAAGACTATTTAAGCTTATAGGTAGGGTAAAAGGTATGAGGTGGAGCTGCAGCAAGCGACTAGCATATATGGTGGCTAACATACGCAAATCAGAGCGAGAAGAGAAAGGCAAAGCACGGTCGAGAAACTATGATTAAGAAGTGATCCTAGAACAACCTACGTCAAACATAACTCCAACACCGTGTTCACTTCCCGAACTCCGTCGATAAGAGACCATCACGGTAACACACGCGGTTGGTGCATTTTAATTAAGATAAACTTTAGGTTTTCTACAACCGGACATTAACAAATTCCCATCTGCCCATAACCGCGGGCACGGCTTTCGAAAGTTCAAACCCTGCAGGGGTGTCCCAACTTAGCCCATCACAAGCTCTCACGGTCAACGAAGGATATTCCTTCTCTGAAGACAATCCAATCAGGCTCGGCATCCCGGTTACAAGACATCCTCGACAATGGTAAAACAAGTCCAGCAAAGCCACCCGAATGTGCCGACAAATCTCGATAGGAGCTGCACATATCTCGTTCTCAGGGCACACCGGATTGTCCAAACTTCCGGTAGGCCAGCCCAGAGTTGCCCCTGGTGGCCACCGGCGGCTGACAAGGTGGACCAACACTCAGAGGAGCACTAGCCCGGGGGGTTAAAATAATGATGACCCTCGGGAGCGCGACTCCCAAGGGAAAAGAAAAGGGCTAGGTGGCAAATGGTAAAACCAAGGTTGGGCCTTGCTGGACGAGTTTTATTCAAAGCGAACTATCAAGGGGTTCCCATTATAACCCAACCGTGTAAGGAACGCAAAATCCGGGAACATAACACCGATATGACGGAAACTAGGGCGGCAAGAGTTGAACAAAACACCAGGCATAAGGCCGAGCCTTCCACCCTTTACCAAGTATATAGATGCGTTAATTAAATAAGAGATATTGTGATATCCCAACAAAATATCCATGTTCCCACAAGGAACAAACTCTAATCTTCACCTGCAACTAACAACGCTATAAGAGGGGCTGAGCAAAGCGGTAACATAGCCAAACAACGGTTTGCTAGGACAAGGTGGGTTAGAGGCTTGGATCAACAATATGGGAGACATGATAAAGCAAGTGGTAGGTATCACATCATAGGCATAGCAAAAGAGCGAGCATCTAGCAAGCAAAGATAGAAGTGATTTCGAGGGTATGGTCATCTTGCCTGAAATCCCGCAAGGAAGAAGAATGAGTCCATGAAGAAGACAAACAGACGTAGTAGAACGGTTCCTCACAAACGTGACGTTAACGGAACCAACCCGAAGAAGCAACACCGGAAAGAAGCACACAACATAGTAAACAACCAACACATGAACATGGCATGATATGCGGGATGCGGTATGTGATGCATATGCATGATTTGGAAAGGAATGATTGAACCTGGCCTCAACTTGGAAATCCAAGAGTACCACTGGAAAGGTGAGGTGATTTCGGTTGAAATCGATATAAGGATCACCGGAATTGGATGCACGGTTTGGAAATGGCAAGCAAAACAAATATGGCACCGGTCTGCGATAAACAGCATGTAGCCATCTAAATGCATCAAGATAAATATGCTACAGCACTCAAACATGGCAACAAAATACATGTCAGGGATCCACTCATAATGCTTGACAAAAGATGAACACTGAGCTACGGCTAATTCATCCATTAATAGGTTCAAACAAGCATGGCAAAAGTGCAAATGATAACAGGTTTCAGACTTAGTGAAATTAACACAAGTCTGGAATTTATCATGAGGAAGCAATCTTTAGAGCATGATAACTACATGCTACAGGAACATATCATGGCAAAGCAAGGCATGGCATGAAGCTACTCTAAGCATATAACAAAAGTCCCTTAGTGACCTTGAGCCAAAAGGGATCAGAAAGTACAATTGCAAGCATGTGAACATAGCAAAAACACAAACATATTCAGACTTAGTGAAAAACTGGAGCATGCAAAACAGATTAACAAGTGAGCATGTTTACGAGCTCGATGCACTCACTACGAGGCATGGCATGACAAACTAAGCATACACCCAGCAAATAGACATGGCAAGAACAACAACATATCATGCACGGATCAACAACAACAAGCTCGGCAAAATTGCTAAACATGTTAACAATCTGCCAGGAACATTTTATAGCAAAAGTAGAGCTCGATTGACTCAAGTTAGGGTGCTCCATAATTGCAAACAAAGACATGGATGGATAGAGCACCACAATATTAACAAAACATCCTTACTGATCATCCTCAAAAGAGGCACGGATCACTAGGAAACTACATGAACATATGTCATAACAACAAAATCAGGACAAGGACTTAGTGAAATTCTAAGTCCCTGAAATCAGCATCATTGAGTAAGCTATTTTGCATGCTTGTGCTAGTCACCACAAAGATCACAAAAATACATGGCATACACCCCTGTAAAGATGGCATGGCATTCTACAAAACACATGTAGAGCTCAGGATCATAGCATGCACACATTAATCATGGCAAAAATGACAAAAGGCCATTTCCTGAAACAGATCTGACATAATCATCACATAGCCCTCTTCCAATGACATTTCGGGCTTCAAGATGAGCTCAAATGAAAATGATGCAATGAGATGAAATGATGTACTCGTCGAGACGAACATTTTGATATGCTACACGCATGAATCGGAGCCATGGTGAGGAAGTTATGATGCGATGAAATATGCATAAAGTTACGGTTTTGGGGATAGAAGTCAACCAAGGGCAAAACAGATCTGGATCGGGATCCGGCGGTACTGTAGCAGCGGGTGCTCGCCGGAGATGCTGCTCTCCGGAGAAGGGGAAGTCGCCGGAGTAGGGTGGAAGGGCCGGCCGGAGAAGGGGCTTGGTGCGGCGAGGAGATGCCCGCCGGCACCGGAGAAGACGGCGCGGGCAGCGGTCGGTGCGGTGAGCGTCGGCGGGGTCGACGGTCGCCGGCATAGAGCGCGGCGGCAGCGCGGCGACCGGAGTCGGTGCGGATGGCGGTGCCGGCGACGGGGCTCGGCCGCGAGCGGGAGGCGGCGTAGGCACGGGAGCCAGGAGGCGGTGGTTGCGGGCTCGCGTGGCGACGGAGCAGGCCCGGTTCGGCCCGGCACGGGCCGGATCCAGGCATGGCGGGCCCGCGCGGCGGGGAAGTGGGTGTGGGGACGCGTGGCGGCGTCCGGTTGGGCGAGGGCGGCGGCCGGCTAACGTGGCACGCTCCGATTGGTTTGAGTTAGGTGGCTGAGCGCGGCGCACATGTCCGGCCGGTGGCGGAGATGCGTCTGGTGGCGCGAGGTAGAGGAAGACTAGGGTTTCGTCCGCGAAAATGGACGGGGAGGACATATTTATAGGTAGAGAGAGCTAGGAGAGTCCAAATGAGGTGCGGTTTTCGGCCACGCGATCGTGATCGGACGACCGAGAGGATGGAAGGGGTTTAGGTGGGTTTTGGGCTACTTTGGA
The DNA here is from genome assembly GCA_034509565.1 of Triticum monococcum. Classification (NCBI taxonomy): domain Eukaryota; kingdom Viridiplantae; phylum Streptophyta; class Magnoliopsida; order Poales; family Poaceae; genus Triticum; species Triticum monococcum. Next base: position 387,299,326 of record CM067845.1, read on the forward strand.
AGGGTGTTGGGCTGCAACACACACGAGGCCTTTTCGGTCCCTCGGTTAACCGTTGGAGTATCAAACGAAGTCCAAATGGCACGAAACTTGACAGGCGGTCTACTGGTAGTAAACCAAGGTCGCTTGGCAAGTCTCGGTCCAATCCGAGAACATTTAACACCCGCACACGAAAAGAGGTAGAAAGGGACACCGGGTGACATAGGAGCGCCGGATTGCAAAACAGACAACGGGGAAAATGCTCGAATGCATGAGACGAACATGTATGCAAATGAAATGCACATGATGACATGATATGCAATGCATGACACGCAAGCAATGACAACGCAACAATAACGAATAACTGGAGGACACCTGGCACATCGGTCTCGGGGCGTTACAGTATTCTCTGTAAGTACTGAAATAAGTGGTAACAGATAGTTTTGTGATAAGATAAATTGTAACGAGCAACAAGTAACAAAAGTAAATAAAGTGCAGCAAGGTGGCCCAATCCTTTTGTAGCAAAGGACAAGCCGGAACAAACTCTTATAATAGGAAAAGCGTTCCCGAGGACACATGGGAATATCGCCAAGCTAGTTTTCATCACGTTCATATGATTCGCGTTCGATACTTTGATAATTTGATATGTGGGTGGGCCGGTGCTTGGGTGTTGTTCTTACTTGAACAAGCATCCCACTTATGATTAACCTCTATTGCAAGCATCCGCAACTACAACAAAAGTATTAAGGTAAACCTAACCATAGCATGAAACATATGGATCCAAATCAGCACCTTACGAAGCAACGCATAAACTAGGGTTTAAGCTTCTGTCACTCTAGCAACCCATCATCTACTTATTACTTTCCAATGCCTTCCTCTAGGACCAAATAATGGTGAAGTGCTATGTAGTCGACGTTCACATAACACCACTAGAGGCTAGGCAACATACATCTTATCAAAATATCAAACGAATACCAAATTCACATGACTACTAATAGCAAGACTTCTCCCTTGTCCTCAGGAACAAACGTAATTACTCACAAAGCATATTCATGTTCATAATCAGAGGGGTAATAATATGCATATAGGATCTGAACATATGATCTTCCACCAAATAAACCAACTAGCCTCAACTACAAGGAGTAATCAACACTACTAGCAACCTACTAGCACCAATCCCAGACTTTGAGACAAGAATTGGATACAAGAGATGAACTAGGGTTTGGGGATGAGATGGTGCTGGTGAAGATGTTGATGGAGATTGCCCTCTCCCGATGAGAGGAGCGTTGGTGATGACGATGGTGATGATTTCCCCCTCCCGAAGGGAAGTATCCCCGGCAGAACAGCTTTGTCGGAGCTCTAGATTGGTTCCGCCAAGGTTCCGCCTCGTGGCGGCGGAGTCTCATCCCAAAAAGTTCCTTCCCTTTTTTTCTCATCGAAAGACTTCATATAGGAGAAGATGGACGTCGGAGAGCCACCAGGGGGCCCACGAGGTAGGGGGCCGCGCCCGCCACCCTCGTGAGTAGGGTGTGGGCCCCCTGGCCTTCATCTTTGGCGAGGATTTTTCTTTATTTATTTTAAGATGTTCTGTGGAGTTTCAGGACTTTTGGAGTTGCAGAGAATAGGTCTTTAATATTTGCTCCTTTTCCAACCTAGAATTCCAGGTGCCGGCATTCTCCCTCCTTATGTAAACCTTGTAAAATAAGAGAGAATAGCCATAAGTATTGTGACATAAAGTGAAATAACAGTCCATAATGCAATAAATATCGATATAAAAGCATGATGCAAAATGGACGTATCAACTCCCCCAAGCTTAGACCTCGCTTGTCCTCAAGCGAAAAGCCGATAACAATAAATATGTCCTCATGTTTAGAGGTAGAGGCATCGATAAAAATAAAATACGGACATGAAGGCATCATGATTATTCTCATAACAGCAACATATATAGCTTTTGTCATATGATTACTTATGTTCAAGTGATGATCTATTCACAATGCAAAAGTATAAATCATAAACCTTATTGCGCTCCTACAAACTATAATCTCAGTCATTGAAGCAATTGCAATTTATCATAACATCGGAAGGAGTCTATGTCAGAGCTAAAAAGCAAGTCCACATACTCAACTATCATTTAGTCCTCCATAATTGCTAACACTCACGCAATGCTTGTGGTTACGGAGTTTTAATCGGACACAGAGAAAGATAGGGGCTTATAGTTTTGCCCCACAACCTTTTACCTCAAGGGTAATGTCAACAATAATGGTTCATGCTCCCCTACATCCAATTAGATATATATATATATATATCATGTTCTTTCCAACATGCTGAGCTTGCCAGAGGATAAAATGAAAAAGAAAAGGTGAAGATCACCATGACTCTTGCAGAAGGTAGAAGATAATAATAAAGGATAGGCCCTTCGCAGAGGGAAGCAAAGGTTGCCATGCGCTTTTATGGTTGGATGCATAAAATCTCTTTTATTACTTCCACATCACAAGATTGTATAAAGCTTATTTCTCCCACACCAATCAATCATACATGTTTAGAGCAATTTTTATTGCTTTGCACCGATGACAACTTACTTGAAGGATCTTACTCAATCCATAGGCAGATATGGTGGACTCTCATGGCAAAACTGGTTTAGGGATTTTGGAAGCACTGCTGAGAATTTGGCTAGCATGAGGGGGAAATCCAAGCTCAACAAGTTAGAGGGTCCATGACAACATACTTTATCTCAGATATAAGAAAGACATAAGTCATTACGTTGTCTTCCTTTTCCAACATCAACTCTTTAGCATGTCATATTTTAATGAGTGCTCCCAATCATAAAAGATGCCAATGATAATATATCTATATGTGAAAACCTCTCTTTCCTTATTACTTCCTATTAATTGCAACAATGACCAAAGCTATGTCTGCCAACTCCCAACAACTTTTAATCATCATACTCTTTCTATGTGAAGTCATTACTCTCAATAAGATCAATATGAACTTTTTGTTTCTTTTTATTCTTTTTCTCTTTTCTTTTATTCACCCAAGATCATGGCAAAAAAATCAAGCCCTTGACTCAACACAAATCTTTATTATATATAACTCACGGACTCGATTACATAGAGAGATCAAAAAGTAAAACTCAAAACTAGATCATGCAATAAACTTTATTCCACTAGATCAAGATACTACTAATAGGATCGAACTAAGAAAAATGATAAAGATAGGAGTTGTGATGGTTGTGGACATTATGTACCAAGGGGAGTGCCCATACCCATGTGATTATATCTCCTTTGTCGGTGAAGAAGGTGGAGGTAACAGATAATCGCACATCGAGCATAAGAGGTCCTCCAGCTTGCGAATAATGCCATTGAGTGCGACAATATGCTCCTTCAACAAAGTATTTTCTTGTGTGAGATACTTGTTTTGTATACGAGCTAACTCAATCATCTTGAAAGCTTCGATCTCAGTTGGGGTAAGAAGGTTATGATCAAGTTAAAGGGTGTCTTTTGCTGCTGGAGCTTGATCCTCCGTGGCCTTCTTGATCCTTTCATCCTCGTTGACCCTTGTGGGTTCTTCCCTCTTCAGATCTATCTTCATTAGCCAAGCATCATTGTCACCATTGTTGGAGGAGGGAGACGACATGATGCCTAGCCTCGAAAACCCTGACAGAAAACAGCTCGAAACAAGAACAGAGGAGGTTCACGTGATATGGGATTCAAAACCTTCGGGAGAATATATAATGAATTTTTACCGACCAAAATACGTAACGTGCAAGAAAACGGAGTCCGGAAGGCACACGAGGTGCTCACGAGGTAGTAGGGCGCGCCCACCACCCTCGTGTCCTTCCCGGACTGCTACTTATTTTTCTATTTTTCTAAATATTCCAAAACGGAGAAATATTGCCTTAAAATTGTTTTGGAGTCGGTTTACTTACCATACCACATACCTATTCCTTTTCGGAGTCTGAAACGGTCTGGAAGGTGTCCCTTATGTATTCCTCCGGGGTTACGGTTTCAATAATATTGGTTTCAACATTTATGGGATTACCTGAGATATAATGTTTAATTCTTTGACCATTTACCACCTTCGGATTTGTGCCCTCGAAGTTGTTGATTTTTATGGCACCGAAATGATAGACCTCTTGGATAACATAGGGGCCTTCCCATTTAGAGAGAAGTTTTCCTGCAAAAAATCTTAAATGAGAGTTGTATAGCAATACATAATCACCTACATTAAACTCACACTTTTGTATCCTTTTGTCATGCCATCTTTTAACTTTTTCTTTAAACAACTTGGCATTTTCATAAGCTTGGGTTCTCCATTCATCAAGTGAGCTAATATCAAATAACCTCTTCTCACCGGCAAGTTTAAAATCATAGTTGAGCTCTTTAATATCCCAATACGCCTTATGTTCTAGTTCGAGAGGTAAGTGACATGGTTTTCCATAAACCATTTTATACGGAGACATACCCATAGGATTTTTGTATGCAGTTCTATAAGCCTATAATGCATCATCAAGTTTCTTGGACCAATTCTTTCTAGACCTATTAACAGTCTTTTGCAAAATTAATTTGAGCTCTCTATTGCTCAACTCTACTTGACCACTAGACTGAGGGTGATAAGGAGATGCAATTCTATGATTAACATCATATTTAGCAAGCATTTTACAGAAAGCACCATGAATAAAGTGTGAACCACCATCAATCATTAAATATCTAGGGACTCCAAACCTCAGGAAAATAACTTCTTTAAGCATTTTAATAGAAGTGTTATGATCAGCACTACTAGTTGGGATAGCTTCTACCCACTTAGTAACGTAATCAACAGCAATTAAAATATGTGTGTATCCATTAGAGGCAGGCAAAGGTCCCATATAATCAAAGCCCCAAACATCAAAACGGTTCAATAACAAGTGAATAATTCATAGGCATTTCTTGACGTCTACTAATATTACCAATTCTTTTACATTCATCACAAGACAAGACAAACTTACGGGCATCCTTGAAGAGAGTAGGCCAATAAAAACCAGATTGCAATACCTTATGTGCAGTTCTATCTCCAGCGTGGTGTCCTTCATAAGTCTCGGAGTGACACTTGCGTAGGATCTGTTCATGTTCATGCTCAGGTACACAACGTCTAATAACACCATCTACTCCTTCTTTATAAAGATGTGGGTCATCCCAAAAGTAATGTCTTCAATCATAGAAAAACTTTTTCTTTTGTTGGTATGTGAAGCTAGGTGGTATAAATTTAGCAACAATATAATTAGCATAATCAGCATACCATGGAGTACTACGAGAAGTACTTATAACATTTAATTGTTCATCAGGAAAGCTATCATTAATAGGTAGTGGGTCATCAAGAACATTCTCTAACCTAGACAAGTTGTCTGCAACGGGGTTCTCAGCTCCCTTTCTATCAACAATATGCAAATCAAATTCTTGTAGCAAGAGAACCCATCTAATAAGTCTAGGTTTAGCATCTTTCTTTTCCATAAGGTATTTAATAGCAGCATAATCAGTTTGAATAGTTACTTTAGAATCAACAATATAAGGTCTGAACTTATCACAAGCAAATACAACTGCTAAAAGCTCTTTTTTAGTAGTAGCATAATTTCTTTGAGCATTGTCTAGAGTCTTACTAGCATAATGAATAACATTTAATTTCTTATCAACTCTTTGCCCTAGAACAGCACCTACAGCATAATCACTAGCATCACACAAAAATTCAAAGGGTAAATTCCAATCAGGTGGCTGAACAACAGGTGCAGAGATTAATGCTTTCTTAAGTGTTTCAAATGCTTATACACAATCATCATCAAAGACAAATGGTATATCTTTTTGTAATAAATTAGTCAGAGGCCGAGAAATTTTTGAGAAGTCCTTAATGAACCTCCTGTAAAATCTGGCGTGGCCAAGGAAACTTCTTATACCTTTGATGTCCTTGGGACATGGCATCTTTTCAATAGCATCGACCTTGGCTTTATCAACTTCAATACCTCTTTCAGAAACTTTATGCCCCAAGACAATACCTTCATTAACCATAAAGTGGCACTTTTCCCAATTCAACACAAGATTAGTTTCTTCACATCTCTGCAAAACTCGATCAAGATTGCTCAAGCAATCATCAAAAGAGGAACCATAGACGGAAAAATCGTCCATGAAAACCTCACAAATCTTTTCACAAAAGTCAGAGAATATAGCCATCATGCATCTTTGAAAGGTAGCAGGTGCATTACATAAACCAAAAGGCATATGTCCATAAGAAAAAGTACCAAAAGGGCATGTAAAAGTAGTCTTTGATTGATCTCTAGCCGACACAGGTATTTGAGAGAAACCGGAATAACCATCTAGAAAGCAATGGTGTGTATGTTTGCATAATCTTTCTAGCATTTGATCAATAAAAGGTAAGGGGTAATGATTGAGGGAGTCCTGGATTAGGGGGTGTCCGGATGGCCGGACTATACCTTCAGCCGGACTCCTGGACTAAGAAGATACAAGATTGAAGACTTTGTCCCGTGTCCGGAAGGGACTTTCCTTGGCGTGGAAGGCAAGCTTGGCAATACGGATATGTAGATCTCCTACCATTGTAACCGACTCTATGTAACCCTAACCCTACCCGGTGTCTATATAAACCGGAGGGTTTTAGTCCGTAGGACAACATACACATCAACAATCATACCATAGGCTAGCTTCTAGGGTTTAGCCTCCTCGATCTCATGGTAGATCTACTCTTGTACTACCCATATCATCAATATTAATCAAGCAGGACGTAGGGTTTTACCTCCATCGAGAGGGCCTGAACATGGGTAAAACCTCATGTCCCTTGCCTCCTGTTACCATCCGTCCTAGACGCATAGTTCGGGACCCCCTACCCGAGATCCGCCGGTTTTGACACCGACATTGGTGCTTTCATTGAGAGTTCCTCTGTATCGTCGCCGTCAGGCTCGATGGCTCCTACGATCATCAAAAGCGATGAAGTCCAGGGTGAGACCTTCCTCCCCGGACAGATCTTCGTCTTCGGCGGCTTCGCACTGCGGGCCAATTCGCTTGGCCGTCTGGAGCAGATCGAAAGCTACGCCCCTGGCCGTCAGGTCAGATTTGGAAGTTTAAACTACACGGCTGACATCCGCGGAGACTTGATCTTCGATGGATTTGAGCCACTGCCGAGCGCGCCGCTCTGTCACGACGAGCATGATTTAGCTTTGCCGCCGAACAGTGCCCTGGAGGCCGCACCCGCGTCAGATCCGATTCTTAATTCGGAGCCAACTGCGCCGATCGAGGATGGGCGGTTGGATGCCGCCTCGGGGGCTGCGACCCTAACAGCGATTGAGCCGAACACCAGCCCCGCACTCCGCGAGACTCATGATTCCAAGGAGTCGGACCCCTCTCCAGACTCCAAACCATTCGCGCCTCTGCCAATCGAATTCCATTGGGCGCCGATCATGGAGTTTACTGCCGCGGACATCTTTTAGCACTCGCCCTTTGGCGATATTATAAAATCACTAAAGTCTCTCTCTTTATCAGGAGAGCCCTGGCGGACTACGGTCAGCGAGATTGGGATGCGGACGATGAAGAAATTCAAAGCCCACCCACCACCCACTTTGTAGCCACTGTCGACGATTTAACCGACATGCTCGACTTCGACTCTGAAGACATCAACGGTATGGACGCCGATGAAGGAGACGATGAGGAACCAGCGCCCATTGGGCCCTGGAATGCCACCTCATCATATGACGTATACATGGTGGACGCACCAAAAGATGACGACGAGGAACGAAGGACGCACCGAAGGCTTGTTCCCTCGAAAAGCAGTCAAAGCGGCGACGCAAGCGCCGCCCCAAATCCCGCCTCGACAGAAATAGCGATCACACAGACCCAGCGCTGGAGCAGGGCGAACCGCTGCCGGACAACGGCAAACTGGATAATCAAACCGAACAAACAAATCCTATCAAGGATAATGGTCCGGACGACATAACGCCGGACAAACACCCGGAGCAGCAGACTGCCCGTAAAAGGCTTGTTGCCACCACGAGGAGCCTGAAAAAGCAGAAGCAAAGGCTCAAGGCCGCACAAGACACACTCCAATTCAGATGGAGTAAAATACTCAGCACAGCAGCAAGGTACGGCGACAATCGCCCCTCCAAGAGCTACCCAAAGCGGAAGCTGCTACCCGAATTCGATGAGGAGGCCTCAGAACCTCCACAACCAAATATCAAAGCAGCCACCTGGTCGGATAGACGACCCCTCTACAAACACAAAGCGGCATACAACGCCACTCACAATACAATACGCGACCCATGCGAGGGCTCGCACCCAAAGGATGGCGCAACCAGATCCATCTATGGACCACACAAGCGCGCCCCAGCATACAATGCAACACAACAAACATCCGAACAACGCGGTACACCCAGCTACAGGGGTGCCGCACACCCCCTATGTTTCACCGATGAGGTGCTGGACCACGAATTCCCAGCGGGATTCAAGCCCGTAAACATAGAGGCATACGACGGAACAACAGACCCTGGGGTCTGGATTGAGGACTACATCCTTCATATCCATATGGCTCGAGGAGATGACCTCCACGCCATCAAGTACCTACCCCTCAAGCTCAAAGGGCCAGCTCGTCACTGGCTCAAAGGCCTCCCCGAAAGCTCCATTGGAAGTTGGGAAGAGCTCGAAGACGCCTTTCGGGCAAATTTTCAAGGGACCTATGTCCGACCTCCGGATGCGGACGATTTGAGTCATATAACTCAACAGCCCAGAGAGTCAGCCCGAAAGCTTTGGAACAGGTTTCTCACTAAAAAGAACCAGATTGTCGACTGTCCGGACGCCGAAGCCTTAGCGGCTTTCAAGCATAGCGTCTGTGACGAATGGCTCGCCAGACACCTCGGCCAAAATAAGCCGAGAACGATGGCCGCATTAACAAACCTCATGACCCGCTTTTGCGCGGGAGAGGACAGCTGGCTAGCCAGATGCAGCACCAGCGACCCCAGTACATCTGAAGTTAGAGATGGAAACAGAAAATCACAGCGCAACAGCAATAACAAACGCCGGAATAGAGAAGACAGCACGAAGGGCACAGTAGTAAATGTCGGATTCAAAAGCTCTCGGCCAGGACAAAAGCCGCCCCCTAAAGGCACCAGGGATGAATTGTCCAGCCTCAACAAAATTCTGGACCAAGTATGTCAGATTCATAGTACCCCTGGTAAACCTGCTAATCATACCCACAGAGAATGTTGGGTCTTCAAGCAGTCCGGCAAGCTCAACGCCGTACATAAAGGGGAGGATACACCAAGTGAAGACGACGACGAGCCTCCCAAGCAAGACACGGCGGAACAAAAGAAATTTCCACTAGAAGTCAAAACAGTAAACGTGTTACACGTGATCAAGGGAAAAAACAACACGGCACTCCCAGGAAAATATACCCAAGTGCCTGTCACCACGACGTCCTGCCACTGGTCATCTCAACCGATCACTTTTGACCATCGCGATTACTCAGCAAGTATCCGACACGCAGGATGGCCTGCCCTGGTATTAGACACAGTAATTGGTGGATATCACTTCACAAGAGTCTTGATGGACGGCGGCAGTAGCCTAAACCTAATATATCAGGATACAATCCACGGGATGGGGTTAGACCCAACACAAATTCGCCATAGCAGTACTACCTTTAAAGGAGTAACGCCAGGCCCAGGGGCTCGTTGTACGGGCTCCCTCCTACTACAAGTTATATTCGGCTCCCCCGACAACTTCCGTCGCGAGCATTTAACTTTCCACATTGCTCCGTTTCAAAGTGGCTATCTAGCACTGCTCGGACGCGAAGCTTTCGCTTGCTTTAATGCAATACCACACTACGCCTCCCTCACACTCAAGATGCCCGGTCCACGTGGCGTCATTACAGTGCACGGAAATATCAAGCGATCTTTGTGCGCCGAAGAGAGTGAGGCTGCCTTGGCAGCCGCACACTAAAGGCGCCCGGACAAGCAAAAGCATCCAATAGGTCGTCAAGACCTCAGATACAACTAATCAAGTCCGGCGCTGCTATTTATACGGAATAATTGGTCATACCCCTATTTGTCAATACAAGGGGCTCAACGCGTGCAGACAAGTGGCAATTTCTTATCATCTTGAAATATACATGGTTTCTTTCAAAAACTATCTTTTTGCACGACAACTTTTTCACTTAACTTCCTCTCTTTTACAGATGATCATCATGCTACACCCGTCCAGGATACGGCATAACGGAGACACAGGCGCAGACGTGCAGCAGGGACCCGCTCCAAGGATTCTTTTTAGATTAAGACCCTACGTAAACCTTTTTTATTGTCTCTTGTTGATACATATCCACCGTTGAGAAGGATGCTGACGTCTTGGCATGTGGCCACGCCAGAACAATGCACGTACCTGGACACAAGGGGCTTCTTACAAAGGCCACTATTTAGGCCTGGTTTATACCACAAAGACCGAATACCTTAGGGAGTGTTCGGCGTCGCGATTTTGGCCCTATATGCATCAGCTCCGAATCATTGTCTTTGGTCAAATGTTTTGGTGCCTTACGTTCCGCCTTGCCGGCTAAGGTAGCACCAGGAGAACTACTGCGATTGTGCCCTGGTTCATCCAGACGAGCACCTCAGTAGAGAAAGCCAAAAACTGACTGTCATGATATAGCCTGAGACTGGTCAACCACTCGATGACCTGTGGGAATGTTAGAATTCCTTCACCTTAACGAAGGGCCGTTTTCCAGCCAGGCATGTACGCACCCCGGAATTGGGAGAGTGCGGAGCCACCATGGGCTATCTAGTAGCCCCACTGTCAAACTCCTATGGCTAAGTGAAAGTGCTAAAGCATTATAGTCCGGTTGCCTCGCTCGCTCCGCTATCACCTCCTTAATAGGACCAAGACGTTGGGTTAAGTGTGAATGCGTGTTTTTGCGAGCACCTCCGCATTATATGCGTGGGGGTTGAAGCCGACGACTGCAATCTTTCAGGTTATACACATGTATACATAAACGGCCGCCCAGGAGGCATCATATTACTTTCAGGCAAAAGTATAAAAATAGCCTTACAAAAATTTATACAAGCATTTCGCTTACAATGAGGTTACATATCACTCAAACATAATATTTTTTGAGCACTGGGTCTCTATCAAACGGGCACCCTCAAGAACTTCTTCAAAGTAGTGCTCAGCAGCCTTTCGACCTATAGCCGAATCCCGCGCTGCAACATTGGTAGCATCCATCTCCGCCCAGTATGCCTTAACACGGGCAAAGGCCATCCGTGCGCCCTCTTTGTGTTCAAAATCTTCTATGAAGTATTTGGAGGAGGAACCCGCCTTGCAATGCCGAAGACAATATGCGCGCCGGACTCGTCATCATTGAAGCCTGGCTCAGGGGCTACTGAGGGAGTCCTGGATTAGGGGGTGTTCGGATGGCCGGACTATACCTTCGGCCGGACTCCTGGACTAAGAAGATACAAGATTGAAGACTTCGTCCCGTGTCCGGAAGGGACTTTCCTTGGCGTGGAAGGCAAGCTTGGCGATACGGATATGTAGATCTCCTACCATTGTAACCGACTCTATGTAACCCTAACCCTACCCGGTGTCTATATAAACCGGAGGGTTTTAGTCCGTAGGACAACATACACATCAACAATCATACCATAGGCTAGCTTCTAGGGTTTAGCCTCCTCGATCTCGTGGTAGATCTACTCTTGTACTACCCATATCATCAATATTAATCAAGCAGGACGTAGGGTTTTACCTCCATCGAGAGGGCCTGAACCTAGGTAAAACTTCGTGTCCCTTGCCTCCTGTTACCATCTGGCCTAGACGCACAGTTCGGGACCCCCTACCCGAGATCTTTCTTAGTAGCTTTATTTAATTTGCGGAAATCAATTACCATCCTATAACCTGTGATAATTCTTTGTGGAATCAATTCATCTTTGTCATTAGGAACAACAGTAATACCTCCCTTCTTAGGGACACAATGGACAGGACTTACCCACTCACTATCAGCAACGGGATAGATTATGCCTGCCTCCAGAAGCTTGAGTATTTCTTTTCTTACCACTTCTTTCATTTTAGGATTCAGACGTCGTTGAGGATCACGAACTGGTTTGGCATCTGCTTCCAAATTTATTTTATGTTGACATAGAGTGGGACTAATGCCCTTAAGATCATCAAGAGTATATCCAATAGCAGCACGATGCTTCTTCAGAGTTTTCAATAATCTTTCTTCTTCATGCTCTAAAAGGTTAGCACTAATAATAACAGGATATATCTTCTTTTCATCAAGATAAGCATATTTAAGATTATCAGGCAAAGGTTTAAGCTCAAACACGGGATCACCCTTGGGTGGAGGAGGATCCCCTAAAATTTCAACAGGCAAATTGTGTTGCAGAATAGGTTCCTGTTTAAAGAATACTTCATCTATTTCCCTTCTTTCATTCATGAACATATCATTTTCATGGTCTAGCAAATAGTGTTCTAAAGGATCACTAGGAGGTACGGCAATAGAAGCAATACCAATAATTTCATCCTTACTAGGTAATTCTTCCTCATGATGTTGTTTACTAAATTTAGAGAAATTAAACTCATGAACCATATCATCCAAGCCAATAGTAACAACATTCTTTTTGCAATCTATCCTAGCATTAACAGTGTTCAAGAAGGGTCTACCAAATATAATGGGACAAAAGCTATCTTGTGGGGAAACAAGAACAAGAAAATCAGCAGGATATTTAGTTTTCCCACACAAGACTTCAACATCTCTAACAATTCCCATTGGTGAAATAGTATCTCTATTAGCAAGTTTAATAGTAACACCAATTTCTTCTAACTCAACAGGTGCAATGTCATGCATAATTTCTTTGTATAAGTCAATAGGTATTGCACTAGCACTAGCACCCATATCACATAAGCCATGATAACAATGATCTCCTATTTTAATAGAAATAACAGGCACGCCTACCACAGGTCTATGTTTATCTTTAGCACAAGGTTTAGCAATTCTAGCAGTTTCACCTTCGAACTGAATAACATGCCCATCAATATTATCAGACAAGAGATCTTTAACAATAGCAATATTAGGTTCTACTTTAACTTGCTCATGAGGTGTATAAGTTCTAATGTTGCTTTTATGAACAACAGTTGAAGCTTTAGCATGATCCTTTACTCTAACAGGGAAAGGTGGTTTCTCAACATAAGAAGTAGGAACAATAGGATCATTATAAGTGACAGTCTTTTCTTCAACTTTAATAGGTGCAGCTACTTTTACTTCTATGGGAGGATGATATTTAAACCACTTCTCCTTAGGGAGATCAACATAAGTAGCAAAAGATTCACAGAAAGAAGCTACTATCTCAGAGTCAAGTCCATATTTAGTGCTAAACTTACGGAAAATATCGGTGTCCATAAAAGATTTAACACAATCAAACTTAGGTGTCATACCTAACTCCTTACCTTCGTCGAGGTCCCAATCTTCAGAGTTGCGTTTAATTCTACCCAATAAATTCCATCTGAATTCAATAGTCTTCATCATGAAAGAGCCAGCACAAGAAGTATCGAGCATGGTGCGATTGTTTTCAGAAAGTCAAGCATGGGGCATGAATATAACATTGATTTAAGCCTCCCCCAAGCTTGAGCGATGCTTTCTCCTTCGCGAGGCCAAAAATTGTATATATAATTGCGATCACGATGAACAAGATGCATAGGGTAATACTTTTGATGAAATTCCAACTTCAATCTTTTATAGTTCCATGATTTCATATCATCACATAGCCTATACCATATCAATGCGTCTCCCTTCAAAGATAAAGGGAAGACCTTCTTCTTAGCAACATCATCGGGTATACCTGCAAGCTTAAATAATCCACAAACTTCATCCACATATATTAAGTGCTCATCAGGATGCTTTGTTCCATCTCCTGTAAAAGGGTTAGCTAGCAGTTTTTCCATCATACCCGAAGGAAATTCAAAAGGAGTTTCATTTTCAATAGGTTCAGTAGGTTGAGGAGCAACTCTTTGCTCTACTGGATGGGGTGAAGATACCCCGAACAAGCCCCTCAGAGAATTACTTTCCATAGTAACAAGTGACAGTAAATTTCAGCACACTGTATAAATTTTTCCTTACCAAATTCCACCTACCAAAGGCGCTACACTCCCCGGCAATGGCGCCAGAAAAGAGTCTTGATGACCCACAAGTATAGGGGATCTATCGTAGTCCTTTCGATAAGTAAGAGTGTCAAACCCAATGAGGAGCAGAAGGAAATGATAAGCGGTTTTCAGCAAGGTATTCTCTGCAAGTACTAAAATAAGTGGTAACAGATAGTTTTGTGATAAGATAAATTGTAATGAGCAACAAGTAACAAAAGTAAATAAAGTGCAGCAAGGTGGCCCAATCCTTTTGTAGCAAAGGACAAGCCGGAACAAACTCTTATAATAGGAAAAGCGTTCCTGAGGACACATGGGAATATCGTCAAGCTAGTTTTCATCACGTTCATATGGTTCGCGTTCGATACTTTGATAATTTGACATGTGGGTGGACCGGTGCTTGGGTGTTGTTCTTACTTGAACAAGCATCCCACTTATGATTAACCTCTATTGCAAGCATCCGCAACTACAACAAAAGTATTAAGGTAAACCTAACCATAGCATGAAACATATGGATCCAAATCAGCCCCTTACGAAGCAACGCATAAACTAGGGTTTAAGCTTCTGTCACTCTAGCAACCCATCATCTACTTATTACTTCCCAATGCCTTCCTCTAGGCCCAAATAATGGTGAAGTGTTATGTAGTCGATGTTCACATAACACCACTAGAGGCTAGACAACATACATCTTATCAAAATATCAAACGAATACCAAATTCACATGACTACTAATAGCAAGACTTCTCCCTTGTCCTCAGGAACAAACGTAATTACTCACAAAGCATATTCATGTTCATAATCAGAGTGGTAATAATATGCATATAGGATCTGAACATATGATCTTCCACCAAATAAACCAACTAGCCTCAACTACAAGGAGTAATCAACACTACTAGCAACCTACTAGCACCAATCCCGGACTTTGAGACAAGAATTGGATACAAGAGATGAACTAGGGTTTGGAGATGAGATGGTGCTGGTGAAGATGTTGATGGAGATTGCCCTCTCCCGATGAGAGGAGCATTGGTGATGACGATGGTGATGATTTTCCCCTCCCGGAGGGAAGTATCCCCGGCAGAACAGCTCTGCCGGAGCTCTAGATTGGTTCCGTCAAGGTTCTGCCTCGTGGCGGCGGAGTCTCGTCTCGAAAAGTTCCTTCCCTTTTTTTCTCATCGAAAGACTTCATATAGGAGAAGATGGACGTCGGAGAGCCACCAGGGGGGCCACGAGGTAGGGGGCGCCCCCCACCCTCGTGAGCAGGGTGTAGGCCCCCTGGCCTTCATCTTTGGCGAGGATTTTTCTTTATTTATTTTAAGATGTTCCGTAGAGTTTCAAGACTTTTGGAGTTGCGCAGAATAGGTCTCTAATATTTGCTCCTTTTCCAGCCCAGAATTCCAGCTGCCGGCATTCTCCCTCCTTATGTAAACCTTGTAAAATAAGAGAGAATAGCCATAAGTATTGTGACATAAAGTGAAATAACAGTCCATAATGCAATAAATATCGATATAAAAGCATGATGCAAAATGGACGTATCAATGATCGTGTGCCTGCCATCCTGCAATATAGGTTGTCCGATCTATATCTGGCGGATAGGAAGGAAACTATGGCAATTTTGCAAAAAGATACCCACACCCCTCTCCACATTTGCAAATAAGTCCTTCCCTCGTTCATCCTTTTCCCCCACAATATAAACTAGTCATACAAATGCATCTTGATGTTCCGTGCAACGCATGGGCATCTTGCTAGTTGTTGCAAAAAGCCCATGTATGTGTGAGAGAGAGGGCGAGTGGAGGAGGACGGAGTGCATGTGTGACAAAGACACAAGGAGTGTGTGTGCAATAGGTATCAGCTTAAAATGAGGCGATAGTGTGTGTGTGCACGATCGAGAGGGCGTGTCTCAAGAAGGGAAGAAAAATCTACAAAGATACAAGGAGTGGGAGAGAGACATGTATGCGATGGTGGAAGCACGAGTGTGCGGGTGTATAAACCTATCTAGAGGCTAGTTAGTCGATAAATGTTTGTGACAGAAATACGAGTCGGGGTGCGGAAGCGAGAGTTTTGTGTGTGTGAGAGAGAGAGAGACGGTAGTCGGGAAGGGGAGTGGAAGCAGGAGTTGTGCGTGTGTGTCTGTGAGAGAGAGAGAGAGGAGACGGTAGTCGGGGTTGTCTGATCGGTAAACAAATGAATAATGTCAGTCTGGGATGGGGACGAAAAGGAGACCGCAACAAATGTTGTGTCTACAGGAGAGATAGAGAGAGTAATTTTAGTGGTATGAGTCATATGTAGAGACATATAGGGTGTGTGACAGAATCCCATAGAGAGAAAGACAAAGTGAAAGACGAGTGGAGACTGTGTGTTTGGCGGTGAAAAAGAAAGCTTAGGTACCGAGTGATACCAGAGAACAGTAAAGACGTGAGAGATAATGAAAACCGTGTAATTTATAATGATAGGGAGAGTGTGACACTTCTCAAGGGAGACGTCGAGAGACCATGTTTGCGAGGATAGGAGCAACATGAAGTGAGCGTTCGGGTGAGCTGGAGAAAAGAGAGTGATAGCTACCTGAAGGAGCATGCATGAGAGAGAGATGGACGTGAAAGGAGTGAACAAAAAATGGATTCAAATATTTTAATTCAAGATGATGATACATGTAATCCATACTAGAACCAAAATTGATCTATCAAACATGCATACTCATATGAATTCACGCACATCTATGTTATTTAATATGTAGATATTACTGATCCATACATTTTAGTAGAACATAATTTGGTTAAATTTTTTCGAATTCAACCTTAAGATTTCGAGATCGCTGTATTTGTAAATCATATTATACATATAAAGGAGCAGAATTCTTTGTTGTGCTTTTGAAAGTATATATTAAAAAATGATGTATATAGAATGTAATTCCAATTGAAAATGGATCCCGCCCGAAAAAAATAGAATACAAACGGGATTCGAATTGAGTTGGCGCGGTAAACGTGCACTCTACAAAATTTGAACAAAACGGGGAAAGTCGCAGTAACCGCCCGAAACCAAAATCTGCGAGATGGAAATCACTACTGCCTATCCCTGCCACGCAAAGCCTATATGCTGGATTTCTATAGGTTTCGATAGGGGTAGGTTTGTAATTTCACCCAAACATGATGTAACCGCCTCTCACCCGGATTCATACACGGTGGGCGCCAAAACACAGTGTATCCTCGGCCGAAATCGACTCCCTCCCCGATTCATATTCATACACGATGGGCGCCAAAAACAAACTCTCGTGGGCAAATATTCGGTGTATGCGAGATTACCGTCCTATCCCCAACCGACTAGTGTTGCTGTGATGTAGTAGAAATTTGAAACGGGGGCTAAGTTTGTAAATTTCCTCGCATTTGAGACAAGCGCGCCCTGAATACATGGTTCCCCCCTTCCTCTCTACCTCCCTTTTCCCCATTCGTACTCCGTGGGTGCCAAAACACCCTCTCCACCCCACCCTCCTCCGTCCGCCGCCGTCCGCCACCCCATCCACCGCCGTCCTCCTCCACCATGCCGGAGCTGATACCCCGACGCCGCCATCCATTACAAGAGATTGACCTATCTCATCCACGGCTTCGGACCGGGATCCTTGCATCCCGTCCTCTCGCTTCATCCCCGCCGTCGTCCACCTTGCCGGTGCCGCTCCTACGACCGTCTCGTCCACCGCGCCCTGCCGCCACCGTCTACCCTCCTAGATCTGCTTCCACGCCGCCGATGGCCATCGCTACCACAGCACCGTCAAATTCTCAGCAGATGTGTACACGGCACCGCACCAGAGGCGGTACTCTTTCGTATCTGCTCAACTTATTTATCGCAGCAAGAAAATAGATCGTCACTGCTTTACTCTAATTTCTTGTCTTGGTTGCGAGGTTGCCTTTGTCCGGTTTGCACCTTCAGATCCGCCATGGCACGCTCAACACCATACTCGCAATGCTTATGGTTTTCCCCTTTTATATTCCACACTAGTTAAATCACAGTAGACTAAATTTCAAAATTGGGTCAGTCGATTTTTCAGAGCTCGCCGGAGTTCGCTAGTGCGATCGAAGGGGCTCGGGTGGGGATGGTGGTTGCGGGGGCGATGGTGGGGCCTCGTCGAACGAAGAAAACTCGACGCGGTGGGGGTGGGGGTGGCGGAGGAACACAGGTGGTGGGGCCGGTGGTTCGGCCGGCGGGCCGTGCGGTGTTTTGTATGGGAAGCACAGTATGTTCCTTGTCAGGAAGGGGAGCAGGGACATTTGCAGTCAACAGGTGATAGAGCTGGTCTGTACATGATCGATAGGCTTTCAATTACTAGCGGCAATACAACACCGTAATTTCCAGCCAGTTCCACTTTCCTGATTTATATATCCTAGTTATGGTGTACCCCAGTTATGTACACTATGATCTGCCTAGTTGCTGTGTGCTCTTGTTATCATGGTTTGGCAATAAACTCTCTATACAGTATATTATGAACCTATCATCTGCCAGCTATCCTTACTTCTGGAGCCTATTTTTTTGTGTACTTGTGCCAGATTATATAAATGCACGCACCATATTACAGCACACATGAGCTCTCTCATCAGAATCCAATGATAGCACACAAGTGTTTACAAGGGCGCCCCTATATTAGAATATCATCTGCATTACAAAGATAATCTCACAACTATTTATGTTTTCATGGTTCTCGGATATTATATGCAATTACAGTGAATATCAGAATCCGCGCATCAGAAGAATATTGTGGAACACTGCAATGACTTACAAAATTGGCAGCAAGGCATTGAGTGCCATTCTGGAAGCAATGAAACTCGTACGCTCCCCACCTGTTGATTCTTGTTCAGAATATCATCCTAATGACTATTCTAACCTCGAGGAGTCAAAGGCAGATGGCCTGTCCTGTTCACCCATCAAGTTGCATGCTCTAATTTGGCAAGGTTTTATTGATTGCGCGTATCTTGCATATGTTGTCTTGCATTTCTTCTACTTTGTTGCACCGCCATCTGCTTAGTTTACTCATCATATATGTCGAGATGCCATGCCCATCCATTGTCAATACATATTCCATCTGTCATCATACCATGTTTTTCCATTCAAATGATGTTCTTGTGCATTAGACATCAAAAAGGAAGAGGGTGATTGCCGAACCTGAAGGAGCACCAGCAAAGTCCTTGAAAAACGTGGTGGTGCCGGAGAAATCAGACAGCACCCCACTTATATTGGTTGTACAACCAGTGACATAAAACGTAGGACCGACTCCAGCAGACTGTACCCATACTTCACTGGCCACACCACTAGCCACACCACACAGGACCTGCACTCCAGCAAAATGTATACCGATTTTATTTGCCATAGCACTAGCTGTACCACAGAAAAAACCCACTCCAGCAAAAAGTACAGCAAGTCCACTGGCCGAATACCTATCCCAACTGCAGAGACGGCCAATTCCTGCAGATTGGAACCCCATTCCATTTATTCCCAGTTTAAAAGACAATGCTTTCAATGTTGTTAGGGACTACGTGCATATATTCCCATCATGGGAAGATTATTGTGAAGACAAACACCATTTTCACATCTTTCTGTCTAACTTATGTGTAAGTGCTATTATTCATGGTTATTATTTTCTTGTTTTCTGCTGATTGAACACATCAATGATTTACATTACATTGTTGTAACTAGGCGAGGGTCAATCTGGATAGTCATGACGAGCAAAGCTTGCTTGTGCTTTTCAAGGAAGCATTGCAGTAGTATCGGTGTTACCTGAGGAAATCACACTTTGATGGCAAGTCTATAAACGAATTTCCGGCGAAGTCTCTCGTGCTAAATTTAGAAGACATTGAATGGAAAAACCTTGTTATGCACTGGTCTCGTTCCCAGGATGAGGTACTATCTATGAAATCACATGACAATTTGAACTTCTACTTTTTCGCATGTGCCTTATGGATCTTTTTGCAGAAAATCTGCTCGAAGAAGAATTCCGGTTTGACAAGAACGACAGGATATCGCAAATATGCTGCCTGCTGCTTTGCTCTTGTTAGTACCTGTTGTTCTATATCACTGTACTTGCATACATACCTGGTTCATTATGTGACAGCAGTATGCATGATAGCTTGCTTATCAATTGTTCGCTCCAAATTATCTGATATGTATGAATGGTTACATTAGTGTAGAATATATCCAATGCCAATGTTTTTTTAGCTCTGCATTGTTCTTGTAAGTACATGATGTCCTTTATCAGTGTACTTATAATGACAGGTAGTTATTCATGTACCATCACTCTATAGCTTATTTTCCTTTGCCCTCCATTTTCTACACATCAGATCTATATTTACTCTTACCATAAGGTTGGTACTGAAGAAGTTTAGCTATGCATTGCTCTTGGTTGTACCTTTTGCCTGTATCGCTGCACTTACATTTATAGCTACTTGGTTATGTAGCATCACTCTTCATCTTATCTTAAATATTCTCCATTTTTCGTATATTATCACATCTATATTTACTCTTAACAAAATGTAGAATAAAGGCAATGCTTTTGAAGAAGATTATGTGGTAAACTTCTTGAATTCCCCCCCCCCCCATCAGCATGGACAAGGCCTTTATAGAGCCTGTCTTCACCAATAATGTAAGTTTGTCCATCTCAAGCCTTCAAACTTTGTTGTATATATTTGGTTAGGCATGACTGCAACAGCTGTTTATTTTTGGTGTTTGCATCAAATTGCTTGTTTAAAGTTTATTATATGTAGTTCATAAACAAAAGTTCGTCCTTTCTCAATTTAAGTTTTCAGTTGTACAACCAAGTTCCTTCTTCATACCATGTAAATTAAACTATACAGAGCAAGTGATCTTCTTTTGCACTGCATGCATGCTTCTGTTCTTCATCTGTAATCCAGTCGTGTGGTGAACCTACCCACTACAGCACAATGTCATATTCTGCAATGTCTTAACTATGAAAAATGTCATATCATTCTACTATTATTTAAACCGTCTCTTTATTTGCCAATCTGAAATGGTATAAATTGACAGCACACTAACCATTGATACTTATGAGTTCTTGATCTGTAATCCAGTGGTGTCGTGAAGCTGCCAACTCCTTCACAATGTCATTTCCAGCCATGTCTTGACCTGAACAATACCATATTGTGTTAATGCAAATTTAAACTGTGTCACTTTATTCGTTAGTAAGAAATGTGATGAATTGTTAGCACTGATACTTTTATGTGCAAAACCTGTCATCTGTCTGCTTGTTTATCTTTCAGAGTGAGGAAGATATAAGTGTTGAACAAGCGCAGTCTCATCATCTTGCTCAGCTGCTTGCGCTGTAGCTCCCCAGCAGGGCTAACCTTTCTTGAACTCTATTGAAGTGATGTCAGTTTTGTATATTATTTTGTCGGCGTGTTTATTTACACTAGTGGCGATCTTTGATGCCCAGTGTATGTAATCTGTTGTCTGCTTGTGCTTTATTATCATAGTGGCGAACTTTGATGCCCAGTGGATGTAATATGCCGTAATTTCTTTATTGTATAGTATAGGTTTTTCCTTATTCACGATGTTGTAGTTATTTTACTGTATATATATCATGTCTTCGCAGTAAACCGGCCAAACCGTAAAATTACGGTACATAATCAGGCCGTCATGCAATCACGATGTAGGTTGGGCCTGAAACGTGTCGATCAGCTCATGGGCCGGCAGCAGCCTGAAATGAACCCCGGCCCATGATTGTGCAAATTAAATCACGGGCTTTTAACAGGCCGAAAAATTGTCTCGGTCCTTGTTTGGCCCAATCAGATATCGGCTGCGAGTAGGCCGGATGCAAACCGGGCCGTAGTTAGGCCCAACTATATGACGGGCTTTTAACGGGCTGAAATTAATATAGGGCCGAAATGTTAAACGGGCCCTTAACAGGCCAAAACTAATATCAGGCCGAATTACTAAGTGGGCCTTTAGCAAGTGGGCCCAAAAGCATAGTGTCCAGTTGACGGGCCGAATCTGATATGGGCCATAATTAGGCCCAAAACCTTTTAAAGGGCCGGACCTGATCTGGGCCGTAATTTGGCCCAGAACGTGGTAGGCTTTTAATGGGCCGGATCTCATATGGGCCACTATTAGGCCTGGAGCGTGGCAGGCCATTAATAGACCGGATCAAATATGGGCCGGCATTTGGCCCAAAACATGGCAGCCAGTTAACGGGCCGGCCTACTAGGGTCCTCAAAATCTTGTGGGCCTACAGCTGGGCCAGCCCATTAATGTCGGCGAAATCTCGTGGGCCTTTAGCTGGGCCGGCCCATTATGATCCGCAAGAATTTTGTGGGCCTTTACCTGGGCCGGCCTATTATGGCACACAAAAATCTTGTGGGCCTTTACCTGGGCCGGCCCATTATGGCCCGCGAAATCTTGTGGGCCTTTAGCTGGGCCAGCCAATTATGGTTCGTAAAATCTCATGGGCCTTTAGCTGGGCCGGCCCATTATGGTCCGCAAAATCTTGTGGGCCTTTAGTTGGGCCGGCCCATTTAAACTTGTTGGGCCGTGCCACGTGTCGACGTATCATAGGCGCCTTCTGTCCAGTGAGTGGATGACATCTGTCCCGACGATGAGCCGACACGTGCTTCCTCTAGCCAATGATGATTTTACACGTGAAAAATCCCCATTGGTCGGGGCTGTTAACGGGTTATCGGATCCAAAACCCGACCCGATAGCTTAACGACGTTCCGTTACGGTGGATGCCACATGTCAGTCACCCTTGACGAAAGCACTTTTGTGACGCGCGATTTATCGTCATGGAAGTGGACACTTCCGTGATGATAATTTTGGTAATGTCATGGAACACTTCTACGACAGCACAGGTATGACTATCTTGATTCTGTCATAAATTTGTCATGAATGTACATGCATGACAAAAAAAGTGACCTACTGTGACAAACATGTATCATCACGGAAGTGTATTTTTTTGTAGTGACACTTTGTTGCAGATATTAAGTTTCCAGGTGTGGTTGAATTGACAACTCAGCTGTTAATACTTGAGAATATTCTTTGGCTCCCCTTGTGTCGAATCAATAAATTTGGGTTGAATACTCTACCCTCGAAAACTGTTGCGATCCCCTATACTTGCGGGTTATCAAGACTATTTTCTGGTGCCGTTGCCGGGGAGCATAGCTCTATTCTTTGAGTCACATGGGATATATATCTGCTTATCATTATGAAGAACTTAAGAGATCCAAAAACCAAGATCTATCCCTCAACTACGAGGGGAGGTAAGGAACTGCCATCTAGCTCTACACTTGATTCACCTTCTGTTTTGAGTAAGCTTGCGACACCTACACCTGCTTCTGCTATTCGTTCTGATATGTCGCATGTTATTGATGATGCCACTTCTGCTATGCATGATACTTATGATGAAACTACTTCTATGCTTGATACTACTGTGCCACTTGGTAAATTTCTTGATGAACAACTTGCTAGAGCTAGAGAAATTGAAGATATTGAATCTGATGATACTGATGAAAGTGATGATGAAGAATCACTTTTTATTCCTAAGGGTTATGTTTTTGATCAATAAGCTTCTTTAGCTATTTTAGCTTGCAAAAATAGAAATGAACTCAAAAGGCTATTAGCTAAATGGAGTAAGCAATCTCTAAATGCTAGAATGAAACCTGACCCTGCTTTTGCTACTTCACCTATCTTTGTTACTGATAAGGATTATGGATTCTCTGTTGATCTTGATATAATTACTTTGGTTGAATCTGATCCTTTTCATGGTTATGAATCTGAAACTGTTGTGGCACATCTTACTAAATTGAATGATATAGCCACCCTGTTCACTAAAGATGAGAGAACTCGTTACTTTTATATCCTTAAAATATTTCCGTTCTCATTAAAAGGTGATGCTAAGATATGGTTTAATTCTCTTGATCCTGGTTGTGTGCGTAGTCCCCAGGATATGATTTATTACTTCTCTGCTAAATATTTCCCTGCTCATAAGAAACAAGCCGCTTTAAGGGATATATATATATATATAATTTTGTGCAAATTGAAGAAGAGAGTCTCCCACAAGCTTGGGGGAGGCTTCTCCAATTACTTAATGCTTTGCTTGATCATCCTCTTAAGAAAAATGAAATACTTGATATCTTTTATAATGGACTAACCGATGCCTCTAGAGATTACCTGGATAGTTGTGCTAGTTCTGTTTTCAGGGAAAGAACATCGGATGAAGCTGAAATTCTATTGAATAATATGTTGGCAAATGAAAATAATTGGACACCTCCAGAGCCAATTCCTGAGCCTATTCCTAAACCAACTCCGAAGAAGAGGGGTATTCTATTTCTCAGTCCTGAAGATATGCAAGAGGCAAAGAAATCTATGAAAGAAAAAGGTATTAAAGCTGAAGATGTTAAGAATTTACCTCCTATTGAAGAAATACATGGTCTTAATTTACCGCCTGTTGAAGAAACATATAATCTTAATCCATTACCTATTGAAGAAACTCATGGTCTTGATAACCCGACACAGGTAGTAAAGGTAAATTCTCTCTATAGATATGATAAAGCTGAAATCCCATTTACTAAATTTGCTAGCCCATGCTTAGTTGAGTTTGATAAATTTATGGCCAAGCAAGAAGATTTTAATGCTTATTTTGGTAGACAATTGAAATACAATTCAAATATGCTTGAACACTTGGGTGATTATATGGCTAATGTCAAAGGTGAACTTAAACTTATTAGTAAACACGCTTCTATGGTTACCACTCAAGTAGAACAAGTACTTAAAGCTCAAAATGATTTGCTTAATGAATTGAATAGTAAAGATAATGATAATGATGTTAGAGTTATGACTAGAGGTGGTAGAATGACTCAGGAACCTTTGTATCCTGAAGGCCATCCTAAGAGAATTGAGCAAGATTCCCAAAGAAATAATATAGATGCACCTAGTTCGTCTAAGAAGAAGAAAAAGAAAAATGATAGGACTTTGCATGCTTCTAGTGATCCTATTGTTGAAACACCTGAGAATCCAAATGATATTTCTATTTCTGATGCTGAAACACAATCTGGTAATGAACCTGAAACTAGTGATAATGTCAATAATAATGTTCATGATGATGCTCAACCTAGTAATGATAATGACATAGAAATTGAACCTGATGTTGATCTTGATAACCCACAATCAAAGAATCAACGTTATGATAAAAAACACTTTGTTGCTATGAAACATGGTAAAGAAAGAGAGCCTTGGGTTCAGAAACCCATGCCTTTTCCTCCCAAACCATCTAAGAAAAAGGATGATGAGGATTTTGAGCGCTTTGCTAAAATGATTAGACCTATCTTTTTGCGTATGCGATTAACTGATATGCTTAAAACCAATCCTTATGCTAAGTACATGAAAGATATTATTACAAATAAAAGAAAGATACCGGAAGCTGAAATTTCCACCATGCTTGCTAATTATACTTTTAAAGGTGGAATACCAAAGAAACTTGGAGATCCAGGAGTACCCACTACACCATGCTCTATTAAAAGAAATTGTGTTAAAACTGCTTTATGTGATCTTGGAGCCGGTGTTAGTGTTATGCCTCTCTCTTTATATCGAAGACTTGATTTGAATAAGTTGACACCTACTGAAATATCTTTGCAAATGGCCGATAAATCAACTGCTATACCTGTCGGTATTTGTGAGGATGTGCCTGTTGTAGTGGCAAACGTTACTATTTTAATGGACTTTGTTATTCTTGATATTCCCGAGGACGATAGTATGTCTATTATTCTTGGAAGACCCTTTTTGAATACTACATGGGTTGTTATTGATTGCACTAAAGGCAATGTCACTTTTCATGTTAATGGTAATGAGCATACAGTACACTTTCCGAGGAAACAACCTCAAGTTCATAGTATCAACTCTATTGGGAAAATGCCATCGATTATATTTGGAGGTTTTGAATTTCCTCTTCCTACTGTCAAGAAGAAATATGATATTATTATTATTGGGGATGTGCATATCCCCGTTGAGGTAACATAGTGTTATTCAAAATTTCTCCGGTTCCATGTTATTTGGAATGAGTTCGTTAACAAGACTTGATCAACATTGTTAGTGGATTCCTTTTGATGACCATGAGATGGAAGAAACTAGAAGGCACAACCTTCTGTACCCCACTTTTACTTTCTGTTATTTATATTAAATAAAATAAAAACAAATATTTTTCTATCTGCTATCTGATTATCCGTGCAATATAAAAATACCTCGAAAATAAAAGTTCTCCAAATGCCTTGAAATTTAAATATGATTTTTTCCAGAATATTTGAGAATATTTGGCACTGAGAACACAGCAGGGGGGTCAACCACCTGCCCACGAGGGTGGAGGGCGCGCCCTACCCCCCTGGGTGCGTCCCCTGCCTCGTGGGCCCACGGTGGCCCTCCTCCACTTATCCTTTCACCCATACACTCCTTCCTCCCCCCAAACACGAATATCCAGCTCAAGCACGAGTTCTAGCTCACTTTGCTGCCATTTTCGATCTCCTTTCTCAAAGCACCTCTCACAAAACTGCTTGGGGAGATTGTTCCTTGGTATGTGACTCCTCCATTGGTCCAATTAGTTTTTTTTCTAGTGCTTTATTCATTGCAAATTTTTGTTGCTTAGGTGACCCTGTTCTTGAGCTTGCATGTCAAATTTATATGGTTCCAAGTAGTTTTGATGCATGATATAGGCTCTAGGCACTTGTAGGAGTAGTTGCTATCAATATTATTGAGTTTGGTTTACTTTTATTTTGAAGTTACTAAAAATTTCAGAATTTTTCAGAAAATGATGAGGACACTTTTGAGGGGCTCATCGAGCCAAATCTCGAAGGAAAAGGCACCGAAGCCTAAGTATAATCTGCCGCGCACCGCGGAGGTTCGGGCGTGTGAATGGCCTTCCGAGAATTTCTTGAGAGCAGCCGGGATTTATGAAGATTTTCATGAATTGGCTAAGAATGCAGGCCTTACCTCTTTCCTCCACGACCAATGCGATCAGTATCTCTTACTCACAAATATCTTTGTGCAAAACTTTCATTTCCATTCTAGGAGCTCACCACCTACGGTGGAGTTTTATTTATATGATGAGCATAAGGAGATGTCACTTTATGATTTTTGTCGGGTTTGTTTAGTCCCTTTTGAGGGCAAGACAGAAGAACCACATCGCGATGATGTGGAGGGGTTTATTGATACTATTACTGTAGGGGAAACAAGGAAGGTTTCCGATGCACGAATCACTAGCATACATTTTCCTGTTTTACGTTATTTTGCATTATTTGCTAGTCGTTGCTTAACTGGTCGTGGAAACTGTGGAAACTTTAGTATCCCTGATATTATTATTTTGCTCCATGGTTTATATGGTGATAACTCTGTTACTATGGGCGGCATTATTGCCAAACGGTTAAGTCTGAACCGTACAAAGGGCCCCATCTTTGGAGGCATCTATGCTTCACGCCTAGCTGCACATTTTAACATACCTATTAGGCATTATGAGAAGGAAGAAAAAGTGCTGCCTCGTGTTTATCTAGATTATAAAAGTATGGTGGCACATGATTTTATTGTTAAGAATAGGGAAGGAGAGCTTAAATATCAATTGTTCTTTAATAAACATCATCCTGAGACTATTACCCTGCCTGCTCCTTCTTTGTTTGATTTATCTGTAGGCCAATACATTGTTCTATTGAAGGCTATTCACGCCTACCGGAACCCTGCACCAGCCATGGAGCCAGAGCCGGAACCACAGGTTGATCCATCACAACAGTCTAATTACCAGTGGGATCCGGATATGATTTTCAGCCAGTGGCAATCGGAGTCTTCCTCTTCTTCTTCTCAGTACGACCCCAACTATTATTATGGATATCCGCCAGGCCAGCCGTGGCCATAGACCAACTTAGGCCAAAAGCCTAAGCTTGGGGGAGTACGTATTTCCCACCGACATTATATTTATGTTCACACACTCATTGCGAGATGTCGGTGCTCATATTTTTTCATTGTATCATCCATGCTAGTTTATTTTCCTTTTTATGCTTTCTTCTTGTGTGTTTAATAAACCTTAAGAAAAACCAAAAAAAATAGTTGTAGCTTTTAATCAGTTTAATTTCCATGCTTGTAGTAGTAATTAAAAAGAAAACCCAAAAAGATTTCCTGTTCTTCTTCTGCTTGTTGGGAGCTTTCCCGTGTAAATAGTTTTTCTTTCTTTTCTTTGGGGGTCGATAGTAGAAGACCATAATTAAATTGTTGAAGTGGCTCTTATATGCATTATTTTTTATCTGACAAAAGAGCCCATATTGCCTTGTCTTCTCCTGTTTATTGAATGCCTGCAGATTCCGGCTTAGTCCAATGCACGTGCACTATTATTATTATTCACATCATTCGATCGTGCAAGTGAAAGGCAATTAATTATGATGATATATGATGGACTGGCTGAGATGAGAAAAGCTGGTATGAACTCGACCTCTTTTGTTTTCGTAAATATGATTAGTTTATCGTTCCTGATTCAGCCTATTATGAATAAACATGTTTGCAATGACAACTAGAGATCATAGTTTCTTGTGCCATGCTTGATTAGCTATGAGTTATAATGGTTTACCTTGCATGCCAACATGCTATTGATATGGTTATGATGTGGTATGATAGGGTGGTATCCTCCTCTGAATGATTTAAGTGACTTGACTTGGCGCATGTTCACGCATGTAGTTGAAACAAAATCAACATAGCCTTCACGATATTTATGTTCATGGTGGATTATATCCTACTCATGCTTGCATTCGGTGTTGATTAATTTTAATGCATGTTCATGACTATTGTCGCTCTCTAGTTGGTCGCTTCCCAGTCTTTTGCTAGCCTTCACTTGTACTAAGCGGGAATACTGCTTGTGCATCCAATCCCTTAAACCCCAAAGTTATTCCATATGAGTCCACTATACCTACCTATATACGGTATCTACCTGCCGTTCCAAGTAAATTTGTATGTGCCAAACTCTAAGCCTTCAAATAAATATCATGTTTTGTATGCTCGAATAGCTCATGTATCAACTAGAGTTGTCTGTATCTTCCATGTTAGGCGGGTTATTCTCAAGAGGAGTGGACTCCGCTCCTCACTCAGGAGATAAATGGCTGGTCATCGGGATGCCCAGTCCCATGCTTTATGCAAACTAAATCAAAATAATTGCAAACAAAACTCCCCTGGGACTCTTGTTAGTTGGAGGCACTCGTTGTTTCGAGCAAGCCATGGATTGATGCTTGTTGGTGGAAGGGGGAGTATAAACTTTACCATTCTGTTTGGGAACCGCCTATAATGTGTATAGCATGGAAGATATTGCCATCTCTTGGTTGTTATGTTGACAACGAAAGTATACTGCTCAAAATATTATTTACCTCTGTTTCAAAACCGAGCTCTAGCACCTCTACAAATCCCTGCTTCCCTCTGCGAAGGGCCTATCTATTTACTTTTATATTGAGTCATCATCCTCTTATTAAAAAGCACCAGTTGGAGAGCACCGCTGTCATTTGCATTCATTATTTTTAGTTTACATTGAGTATGACTAGACTGGATCTCTTTTACCATGAATTACAATGTCTAGTCAGTCCTTGGTCTTTAAAGGTGCTCTACATTTATGTTTTGCGGTCTCAGAAAGGGCTAGCGAGATACCATCTTGTTATATCATATTATGATTGTTTTGAGAAAGTGTTGTCATCCGAGATTTATTATTATGGCTCGCTAGTTGATTATGCTATTGATATGAGTAAACTTGAGACTTATGCGTTATTGTGAATGTGGTTAGTTATAATCTTTGCTGAAAACTTGAATGCTGGCTTTACATATTTACAACAACAACAGCAAACAGAGTTTGTAAAAGTTTTTCTTTATCACTTTCAGTTTATCAACTGAATTGCTTGAGGATAAGCAAAGGTTTAAGCTTTGGGGAGTTGATACGTCTCCATCGTATCTACTTTTCCAAACACTTTTGCCCTTGTTTTGGACTCTAACTTGCATGATTTGAATGGAACTAACCCAGACTGACGTTGTTTTCAGCAGAATTACCATGGTGTTATTTATGTGCAGAAACAAACATTCTCGGAATGACCTAAAACTTCACGGAGCAACTTTTCAGAAAATATGAAAAATACCTGCAAAAGATGAAGGCCAGGGGGCCCACCACCTGTCCACGAGGGTGGGGGCGCGCCTACCCCCCTAGGGCGCGCCCCCTACCTCATGGGCCCCTTGTTGCCTCTTCGACTCCAACTCCAACTCCATATATTGTGTTTCGGGGAGAAAAAAATCAAAGAGAAGAAATCATTGCGTTTTACGATACGGAGCCACCGCCAAGCCCTAATACCTCTCGGGAGGGCTGATCTGGAGTCCATTCGGGGCTCCGGAGAGGGGAATCCGTCGCCATCATCATCATCAACCATCCTCCATCACCGATTTCATGATGCTCACCACCGTGCGTGAGTAATTCCATTGTAGGCTTGCTGGACGGTGATGGGTTGGATGGGATCTATCATGTAATCGAGTTAGTTTTGTTAGGGTTTGATCCCTAGTATCCACTATGTTCTGAGATTGATGTTGCTATGACTTTGCTATGCTTAATGCTTGTCACTAGGGCCCGAGTGCCATGATTTCAGATCTGAACCTATTATGTTTTCATCAATATATGAGTGTTCTTGATCCTATCTTGCAAGTCTATAGTCACCTATTATGTGTTATGATCCGTTAACCCCGAAGTGACAATAATCGGGATACTTACCGGTGATGACCGTAGTTTGAGGAGTTCATGTATTCACTATGTGTTAATGCTTTGTTCCGGTTCTCTATTAAAAGGAGGCCTTAATATCCCTTAGTTTTCGTAAGGACCTCGCTGCCACAGGAGGGTAGGACAAAAGATGTTATGCAAGTTCTTTTCCATAAGCACGTATGACTATATTCGGAATACATGCCTACATTACATTGACGAACTGGAGCTAGTTCTGTGTCACCTAGGTTATGACTGTTACATGATGAACCGCATCCGGCATAATTCTCCATCACCGATCCATTGCCTACGAGCTTTCCATATATTGTTCTTCGCTTATTTACTTCTCTGTTGCTATTGCTATCATCACTACAAAAATACCAAAAACATTGCTTTTATTGTTGTTACCTTTTGTTACCGTTATCACTACTATCATATTACTTTGCTACTAAACACTTTGCTGCAGATATTAAGTTTCCAGGTGTGGTTGAATTGACAACTCAGCTGCTAATACTTGAGAATATTCTTTGGCTCCCCTTGTGTCGAATCAATAAATTTGGGTTGAATACTCTACCCTCGAAAACTGTTGCAATCCCCTATACTTGCGGGTTATCACTCACTGATAGAACTATTCTCCTCCATCTTGCAGTTGTAGAACTTATTGGAGACTTCATATCTCTCAATCCGGGCATTTGCTTGAAATATTAACTTCAACTCTTGGAACATCTCATATGCTCCATGAAGTTCAAAACATCGTTGAAGTCCCGGTTCTAAGCCATAAAGCATGGCACATTGAACTATCGAGTAGTCATCAGCTTTGCTCTGCCAGACGTTCTTAACGTCATCAGTTGCATCAGCAGCAGGTCTGGCACCCAGCGGTGCTTCCAGGACGTAATTCTTCCGTGCAGCAATGAGGATAATCCTCAAGTTACGGACCCAGTCTGTGTAATTGCTACCATCATCTTTCAACTTTGCTTTCTCAAGGAACGCATTAAAATTCAACGGAACAACAACATGGGTCATCTATCTATAATCAACATAGACAAGCAAGATACTATCAGGTACTAAGTTCATGATAAATTTAAGTTCAATTAATCATATTACTTAAGAACTCCCACTTAGATAGACATCCCTCTAATCCTCTAAGTGATCACGTGATCCATATCAACTAAACCATGTCCGATCATCACGTGAGATGGAGTAGTTTCAACGGTGAACATCACTATGTTGATCATATCTACTATATGATTCACGCTCGACCTTTCAGTCTCCGTGTTCCGAGGCCACATCTGTTATATGCTAGGCTCGTCAAGTTTAACCTGAGTATTCCGCGTGTGCAACTATTTTGCACCCGTTGTATTTGAACGTAGAGCCTATCACACCCGATCATCACGTGGTGTCTCAGCACAAAGAACTTTCGCAACGGTGCATACTCAGTGTGAACACTTATACTTTCATAATTTAGTGAGGGATCATCTTATAATGCTATCGTCAATCAAAGCAAGATAAGATGCATAAAAGATAAACATCACATGCAATCAATATAAGTGATATGATATGGCCATCATCATCTTGTACTTGTGATCTCCATCTCCAAAGCACCGTCATGATCACCATCGTCACCGGCGCGACACCTTGATCTCCATCGTAGCATCATTGTCGCCTCGCCAATCTTATGCTTCTACGACTATCGCTAGCGCTTAGTGATAAAGTAAAGCATTACAAGGCGATTGCATTGCATACAATAAAGCGACAACCATATGGCTCCTGCCAGTTGCCGATAACTCGGTTACAAAACATGATCATCTCATACAATAGAATTTAGCATCATGTCTTGACCATATCACATCACAACATGCCCTGCAAAAACAAGTTGGACGTCCTCTACTTTGTTGTTGCAAATTTTACGTGGCCGCTACGGGCTTAGCAAGAACCGTTCTTACCTACGCATCAAAACCACAATGATAGTTTGTCAAGTTGGTGCTGTTTTAACCTTTGCAAGGACCGGTCGTAGCCACACTCGGTTCAACTAAAGTTGGAAAACCGACACCCGACAGCCACCTGTGTGCAAAGCAGTCGGTAGAACCAGTCTCGCATAAGCGTACGCGTAATGTCGGTCCGGGCCGCTTCATTCAACAATATCACCGAACCAAAGTATGACATGTTGGTAAGCAGTATGACTTATATCGCCCACAACTCACTTGTGTTCTACTCGTGCATATGACATCTATGCATAAAACCAGGCTCGGATGCCACTGTTGGGGAACATAGTACTTTCAAAAAAAATCATACGCACACGCAAGATCATGATGATGCATAGCAACGAGAGGGGAGAGTCTTGTCCACGTACCCTCGTAGACCGAAAGCGGAAGCGTTAGCACAACACGGTTTATGTAGTCATACGTCTTCACGATCCGACCGATCAAGTACTGAACGCACGACACCTCCGAGTTCAGCACACATTTAGCCCGATGACGTCCCTCGAACTCCGATCCAGCCGAGTGTTGAGTGAGAGTTTCGTCAGCACGATGGTGTGGTGACGATGATGATGTTCTATCGATGCAGGGCTTCGCCTAAGCACCGCTACAGTATTATCGAGGTGGACTATGGTGGAGGGGGGCACCGCACACGGCTAAAAGATCAAATGATCAATTGTTGTGTCTCTAGGGTGCCCCCTGCACCCATATATAAAGGAGCAAGGGGGGTGCGGCCGGCCAGGAGAGGGGGCGTGCCAGGAGGAGTCCTAGGACTCCCTCCCTTTTCCTAGTTGGATTAGGACTTGGGGGAAAGAGGTGGAGGAGAAGAAGGAAAGGGGGGCGCCGCCCCCCTCTCCTTGTCCTATTTGGACTAGGGGGAGGGGTGCGCGGCCCTTGCCCTGGCCGCCTCTCCTCTCTTCCACTAAGGCCCACTATGGCCCATTAACCTCCCGGGGGGTTCCGGTAACCTCCCGGTACTCCGGTAAAATTCCGATTTCACCCGAAACACTTCCGATATCCAAACATAGGCTTCTAATATATCAATCTTCATGTCCCGACCGTTTCGTGATCACATCAGGGACTCCGAACAACCTTCGTTACATCAAAACATATAAACTCATAATATAATTGTCCTCGAAACGTTAAGCATGCGGACCCTACGGGTTTGAGAACTATGTAGACATGACCGAGACACGTCTCCGGTAAATAACCAATAGCAGAACCTGGATGCTCATATTGGCTCCCACATATTCCACGAAGATCTTTATCGGTCAGACCGCATAACAACATACATTGTTCCCTTTGTCATCGGTATGTTACTTGCTCGAGATTCGATCATCGATATCTCAATACCTAGTTCAATCTCGTTACCGGCAAGTCTCTTTACTCGCTCCGTAATACATCATTCCGCAACTAACTCATTAGTTGCAATGCTTGCAAGGCTTAAGTGATGTGCATTACCGAGAGGGCCCAGAGATACCTCTCCGATAATCGGAGTGACAAATCCTAATCTCGAAATACGCCAACCCAACAAGTACCTGCAGAGACACCTATAGAGCACCTTTATAATCACCCAGTTACGTTGTGACGCTTGGTAGCACACAAAGTGTTCCTCCGGTAAACGGGAGTTGCATAATCTCATAGTCATAGGAACATGTATAAGTTATGAAGAAAGCAATAGCAACATACTAAACGATCGGGTGCTAAGCTAACGGAATGGGTCAAGTCAATCACATCATTCTCCTAATGATGTGATCCCGTTAATCAAATGACAACCCATGTCAATGGCTAGGAAACTTAACCATCTTTGATCAATGAGCTAGTCTAGTAGAGGCATACTAGTGACACTCTGTTTGTCTATGTATTCACACATGTATTATGTTTCCGGTTAATACAATTCTAGTATGAATAATAAACATTTATCATGATATAAGGAAATAAATAATAACTTTATTATTGCCTCTAGGGCATATTTCCTTTAGAACCGACACGTGTTCCAACGGTCAGATTTCAAACACACGCGACAGCTTGACTTGGGCTACAGCTAAAGCTGACTTATCCAGTTCTGGATAAGATTTGCTCACATTGTCTTTGCTCGAAGACTTAGGATTTGGTTGAGCATCACTTTAGTCATTCTGACTATGTTCACTTGGACCCCACTTAACAGTACGGTGGTTCGTATGACTCAACAAAGAAGAAGATGAAACTACGAAACAACTATGTCTTCGTGCTCCAAAGTCTTCATGCGATGTCTTCTCATGTCATAGTCTTCAATGTGAATATCTTCACATACCACCATTGTCTTCAATGTCTTCACACATTTTTAGGGGTCATCTCCGGTAGGTAAACCGAATCAATGAGGGACTACTACCTGTGTTATCCTGCAATTCTCACAAACATATTAGTCCCTCAACCAGGTTTGTCGTCAATACTCCAAAACCAACTAGGGATGGCAATAGATGCACTTACAATAGTGCAACTTATTTGTGGCACTGCTGTCTAGGTCATATTGGTGTAAAGCGCATGAAGAAACTCCATGTTGATGGACTTTTGGAATCACTTGATACTTGCGAATCATGCCTCATGGGCAAGATGACTAAGACTTTGTTCTCTGGAATAATGGAGCGAGCCACAGACTTATTGAATATAATAAATACTGATGTATGCGGTTCGATGAGTGTTGAGGCTCACGGCGGGTATCGTTTCCTTCACAAATGATTTGAGCATATATGGGTATATCTACTTAATGAAACATAAGTCTGAAACATTTGAAAAGTTCAAAGAATTTCAGAGTGAAGTGGAAAATCATCGTAACAAGAAAATCAAGTTTCTGTGATCTGATCGTGGAGGTGAATATTCGAGTTATGAGTTTGGACTTCATTTGAACAATGCAGAATAGTTTTGCAACTCATACCACCTGGAACACCACAACGTAATGGTGTGTCCGAACGTCGTAATCGTACTTTACTAGATATGGTGCGATCTATGATGTCTCTCACTGATTTACAACTATCGTTTTAGGGTTATGCTTTAGAGACAGTTGCATTCACATTAAATAGGGCACCATCTAAATCCGTTGAGACGACACCTTATGAACTGTGGTTTGGCAAGAAACTCAAGTTGTCGTTTCTTAAAGTTTGGGGCTGCAATGTTTATGTGAAGAAACTTCAACCTGATAAGCTCGAACCCAAATCGGAGAAATGTGTCTTCATAGGATACCCAAAGAAGACTGTTGGGTACACCTTCTATCACATATCCGAAGACAAGATATTCGTTGCTAAGAATGAATCCTTTCTAGATAAGGAGTTTCTCTCGAAAGAAGTGAGTGGAGGAATGTAGAACTTGATGAGATAATTGTACCTTCTCTCGAATTGGAAAGTAGTTCATCACAGAAATCAGTTCTAGTGATCCCTACACCAATTAGTGAGGAAGCTAATGATGATGATCATGAAACTTCAGATCAAGTGACTACCGAACCTCGTAGGTCAACCAGAGTACGGTCTGCACCAGAGTGGTACGGTAATCCTATTCTTGAGGTCATGTTACTTGACCATGATGAACCTACGAACTATGAGGAAACGATGATGAGCCCAGATTCCGCGAAATGGCTTGAGGCCATGAAATCTGAGATGGGATCCATGTATGAGAACAAAGTGTGGACTTTGGTTGACTTACCTGATGATCGGCAAGCCATAGAGAACAAATGGATTTTCAAGACTGACGCTGACGGTAATGTTACTGTCTACAAAGCTCGACTTGTTGCGAAAGGTTTTCGTCAAGTTCAAGGAGTTGACTACGATGAGACCTTCTCACCAGTAGCGATGCTTAAGTCTGTCCGAATCATGTTAGCAATTGTTGTATTTTATGACTATGAAATTTGGCAAATGGATGTAAAAACTGCATTCCTTCATGGATATCTTAAGGAAGAGTTGTATATGATGCAACCAGAAGGTTTTGTCGAACCTAAATGTGCTAACAAAGTGTGCAAACTCCAGCGATCCATTTATGGACTGGTGCAAACTTCTTGGAGTTGAAATATATGCTTTGATAGTGTGATCAAAGCATGTGGTTTTATACAGACTTTTGGAGAAGTCTGTATTTACAAGAAAGTGAGTGGGAGCTTTATAGCATTTCTAATATTATATGTGGATGGCATATTATTGATTGAAAATAATACAAATTTTTTGGATAGCATAAAAGGATAGCTTGATTATTTACAGACTTCTAAAATTGCATGCTACGTTTCTCAACAACTGGTGCATCAACAACTGCAACAAGATGTGGTGGAGCTTCTATGAAGACTCAAGGGCAACGACTAGCTCGACGTGTGATGAAGTATGCGTTGTTATTTGTTATAAACTATTTAATTTGTATTGAACTGTTTGTTAAATTATTTGATTTGTTTGATTTTCTGTGATGAACTATGTAATTAAAAATAGTTTATGTTAAATTTGTGTCGACGCACGTCGAGTAGGGCCGAAATTAGCCAATTTACGTCGGTAGTGGGTGGACTGTAAAGTGTGCCAATTTGCGTTGAAAGTGGAGCGAAATCAGCGCCTAGGTGTGACCCGTCTTGCCAAACGCTGCCCCGCGTGCTAGCTAGTCCGCCGTCCGGTCCCCTCTCCCGAAACCTCCTGCAGCTCCAGCAATGGCACGGCAGAGCGAAGGGAAGAAGACCAGAACCAAAAGAGACCCACCTTCCTCCACCACGGTTCCTCCCCCGCCGCCGGTGGAGCCACAGGCTACGGCGCCGGACGTCTCGATCGAAGTGCTCGCCGAGTTCGACATCTTCAGCATTCTCCGCCGTCTCTGCCTCGCCGACCTCCTCCGTGCCGCCCTGGCCTGCCACCGCTGGCGCCGCCTGGCCGCCAGCTGCCTCCCTCGCGCCCCTCCTCTCCTCGGCCACTTCTTCCACCCAACCGAAGTCAATCCCCCGTTCCCGCTGGAGGAAACCAAGGATCCCGACACCCCCGCCGTGTTCGCTCCCCTCGACGCCTCCTCCCCGCGCCTCTCCCTCGACTTCGCTCCGGAAGCCTTCCGCATCTACCTCTACGACTCGCACCAAGGCCTCCTGCTTTGCGAGCCGTCCGACCCCCTTCCCAAGAAGGTCATCCCCCGCTTCCTCGTCCTCGACCCGGCCACCCGCCGCCGCACGCTCCTCCCGCCCCCGCGCCGCGACACGGTGCCCGATGACCGCCGCTGGCGCAGCTCGAGGTACTACATCGGCTCCGCGCTGCTCTCCCGCGCTCACCAGAGCAAGCTCTGCTTCGAGTTTGTCTGCTTCGCCATCGACGGCGACCACCCTCGCGCCTGGGTCGCGTCCGTCGACAACGGCGACCACCCTCGCGCCTGGGTCGCGTCCGTCGACAACGGCGACTGCAGCTGGCGCGCGCTCCCGCGGGACGAGGATGTCGTGGTCGATTTCGACCCCTGGCTGTTCGAAGGACGCTGCGTGCACGCCGCCGGGAAGATATACTGGCACATCTGCAACTCCGAGCGCGTGCTGGTGCTGGACCCTGTCACGCTCAGGTTCTCCTACCTGCCGGCGCCGCGCGCGCTGCGAATCGACGCGCTGGCTGTGTGCAAGTACCGCGTCGGGGAGACGCCGGATGGGCGGCTTTGCTTGGTCACGGACGGCCAGCAGCAGCTGCATCTCTGGGTGCGCGGGGAGGGCATGTCGAGCGACAACGGTTGGCTTCTGGAGAGGAGGATCGTGGACTTGAGCGCGCTGTGCGACATGATTCCTGGCATGCCCAGCAACCGGATGCTCAGGACCCATTGCATCTGGCCCACCGACATGGACGCCGGTCGCACAGGGAAGGTGTTCATCAAGACCTGGGGATTTGGGCGCTACACCTACGATCTGGACACCGGCAAGATGGAGTGCCTGCCGACGAGAAGCGGCAAGGACTATGCGCACCCCGTCTTCGCCTACTCCCTGGCATGGCCGCCCACGTTCCTCGCTCCAGAGGACTGACTCCGGTAAACCCTGTCGCCATTTTTGTCCAGCGATGTTGCTCGCTCTTTTGCACTCGGATCAGTGTTTTTTTTCACGTGTTTGCTTGCAGTAGTTTGTTCCATGCGCATAATACCATGAGTAAGTGCAGTGGCTTTGGAGTAGGCTAGTAGAACCTGGAGGCACAAGTGTATCCATGTAAGGTTATAGGCAGTTCTTCTTGCAAGATAGGTAGAATACTGAAGTGATTATGCTCTAAATGACATGGATGGGAGGCGATCATTCCAATATCTAAATCTGTTTGAACTTCTGATCACAAGTGTCCTGTTGGTTGTAGAGATACACTTGATACTTCCCTAATTTGTGCGTTCATTATCCTATCCTGCCGTTTCACATTCCGAAAGTTTCCCAGTTACAACTTCTGAATTGTTCTTACACATTATCCTAGTATGCTTGAATGGTTTTTGATGTCCTGTATTACAGTCCCTTCATGTGATTTTCCTAGAACCAGTTTTATTTAGTACACGCTATGTGGCAAGTAATTTTGGCACAAGGAACAACCTAATATTTATCTAGTTAACTAGGTTGCTAATGAATTGTACTCCCTCTGTATCAAAATATAAGACCTTTTTCTGGCACTAAAACGTCTTATATTTTGATACAGAGGGAGTAATGTTTATTTTTACATTGCATTTTGTACATTAGGTTTACATTTTAACCGCCTGTATCTCTGATTTCCTTGCTCATTTGATTTGTTATAAAATATCTTTTAGGTTACCTTTATAGTACCCAAATGCAGGCTGTTTTTATGCTGGAAGTTTTATTGAGCTTGTTTCGTAGGCTTGTCGCAGGTTTAAGAACGGATCATTTAGCTTATGTCTATGAATTGTATACCTCCGAAATCATCATTTAGTGTGTACCTTAATGCTTGTTTTCTCTTAGAAACTTGTCTTGTGCTACTGGGTTGGGAGCTGGTCCTTATTGTTAACATTAAGTTCCTCACTTTAACTTCTGATGATGTCACCTTTATATTCTTTTATCTTTATAATTAGTAATGGTACAATACTGCTTGTGTATTTTCTAGTAATTGGTCATTAGAAGATCAAAAACTAGAACGGATACTGTAACATTCTTATGAGATTATAGATATGTGTCGTTCGCTATGTGATCATTGATTAAGTACTTTGTACTCCTCGCTGTATGAAACCAATTCATGATTTTGTTTAGGGACTTTTAGCCTAGAAGATAGCCCATTTATTTAGCTTTCTTTTCATACTACCATAACCGTCAAAAAAAAAACCGTCAAATGGTCTGAATTGGAGCAATCTTTCTGACAGCTCTTTGATAGAATTCTAAACGGTAAACAGCATATACATGAGCCTAATGTTCTGGTTAGGAGTCAGTTTGATTTTTTTACTACTTGCTCATCTTGTATGCTGGTACAATTATATCGGCTTATTTCAGTGCAAATTTGGTAGCTGATACTTCTGCCATTTCTATGATTCAGGCCGTGTGGTGACTTGTAAAGGAACTGGCACATCCTAGTTTGAAGTCAGCTCTTGATATGCAGGTCATCACTTCCTCTATTCCTCATTGTGTGCCATCTCTCTCGGGGAAGCTCTGATTATCTTGGCCTGTATGAGGCCATTTAAGCAATCTTTTGATGCTATGCTATCCAAGCGTCATTTGGATCCGATGATATTCAGCAAGGCGTACTGTTAAATTAAATTATGCTTGTTTTGGACAATCCCTTGCTTTAGTCTATTCAGAAATATTGATTGAGTTTTGACTTTCCTATTGTTCTGTCTTGCCTTGGTAATTTGTAGGTTTGGCCATTGTGAGTTTGTGATTGTCAAATTAGTACTCGCTCTGTTCCAAATTTGAACTAGAACCACGACGAGTAATTTGGAACGGAGGGAGTAGCTTTGTTTTGTGTATCTAGCGATAGTTGAACATCTTGAACTTGGATGGTAGTGCTAGTTTACACACACCTTGCTTGATTCTTTATCGCATTCAGCCATCGCTTGCAGACAATTGGGATCCACACAATGTTCAGACTGTAAACCACTTGGGTAGGAAAATAGAAAGGTAGCGCCTATACAGCGCCGGTTGCGCCAGCTGGCTCGCCCGCTTTGCCCGTTCGCTCCCTTCGTGCCTGGCGTGCTTCCCTTCGCCAGATGGTTTGTTTTTTCATTCTCTAAAAAAAAAGCTACTAGTTATTTTTTGTTTTTTATGCAGTTGGTCCGCTATGAAAAAGCCTAGCCGGTTTTTCATAGTACTTTTAAAAACA
Source organism: Triticum monococcum (assembly GCA_034509565.1). Taxonomy (NCBI): domain Eukaryota; kingdom Viridiplantae; phylum Streptophyta; class Magnoliopsida; order Poales; family Poaceae; genus Triticum; species Triticum monococcum. Next base: position 387,340,391 of record CM067845.1, read on the forward strand.
ATTGTGAGATGAAAAACGTTTACATATTTGAAAACAAAACCACGAATTAAGGAAAAAAATGAATTTGAAAAAGTTCACAGAATTGAATAAATGTTCCCAGATTTGTGGATTTGAAAAATGTTCATAAATTTTAGAAAAGTTCGGGATTTGAATAAAACTTCGTGAATGTTTGGTCCTGAAAAAGATCATAGTTTTGAAAAAAGTTGGAATTTTTAAAAAAGTTCATGAATTTAAATTTTAAAAAGTTCATGAGTTTAAAAAAATTTCATGAATTATAATTTTCAAAAAGTTATTTGAAAAAACACAAAATTTAAAATTATTCACAAATTTGAATTTTTAAAAAGTCATGAATTTGAAGAAAGATCATGGATTTGAAAACAACTTCATGAACTTAGAAAAATCATGAGCTCAAAAAACTTTACAGGATTAAAAAAAATCATGGATCTAAAAAAAAGTTCACAAACTCGAAAAAGTTCAAGGGTTCAGAAAACGTTAATGGGATTCAAAAAATCCATGGACTCGAAAAAATTTCGCAGATTTGGAAAAAGTTCTTCAATTTTTCAAAGTTCACGGATTTGAAAAAGTTTATCAATTTTGAAAAAAGAAGTTCATGGATTTGAAAAGGTTCGTCATTTTTTGAAAAGAAATCACGCATTTGTGAAAAATCATGGATTTTAAGAAATAGTTAAGTAAAACAATTTGCAAAAAATAGAAAAATCACATATTTGCCAACATTGAGCAACTTGATGCGTGCACCACAAATCCGTTCCGGTTGGACCAATAGTGGGGAATTCACTGTCTATATATAGTTCCGTACATCTCAATATGACAAAAAAGTTGGAGCGCTGCACAAAATTCGGATGCCGCCATCCACCCAACCATAGGTAAGCCTCCATGTTTTTGTTTCAAGAGCGAACCACAAATTGTTTGTGAGAGCACGCATGTTCAATCCCGAGTGAGGGCGCGGCCTAGTCGATCAGGGTGGGGGCGACGAAGGTGAGCAAGCCAGGGACACGGTGAACATCTCAATACCTCACAAGAAGCCAGGAAGCTAACAACATTAAGATCAATATTATCACAAATTACCTTTCTTTGGTTCAAACCAGCAAAACTCAAGGCCATCACATCCCTCCTTGTCCCCCAACGCCGCCACTTTCTTACATGCGTGACCCTCTGTCCCCACAACGTGCCGACCACCATGAGATCTCTTTCGGACACACCCTCTTTTCCCATCGTGTGAGCCATCGCTTCCAATCTCACCTGCCGTGGCTGTGTAGAAAAGGAGGAGGCTCATGAGATGTCGAGGAGGAGCAGTGCGGATGCAAGATCAATTCCCTGGTGTGACGGAGGTTACTATCATATGTGTGTTAGCTCAAATCTTAAATGAAGTATCATATAGGCATAGCATGTGTTAGGTATGACTACAACCAAACCTTGCCAGATTGCTGGGTACACCATTAAGGAGGAGGGGCAACATCTGCAGCTCAAATCCGGGCAGAGGAGAGGAGGGGGGGGGGGGTGGGTGGGTGGGTTGAGGATCGAGCTTGGTAGGAGGAGTAGGGGAAGCTGCGGCTCAGGGAAGATTCGTCGGGCGTGGGAGAAAGATTTTTTAGTCCAACAAGCGCTCCAGACACTGACAGGTGCGGCCTACCACGAAGATCCCACTCCCGACGCACCAGAGCGCTTTTTTTTTTGGATCTTAGAGTTTTGGGTGTACCAGCCCTAATATTTTTTTACACCTAAAAAAAGCCCTAATAATTTTTTTACAGAGAAGCACCGAAATAAACAAACAGCACAGCGCGTGGAGTGTCAATCTTGTATCCTCCGAAAACAGAAAGTGGCTCCAGATCCGACAAGCCACTGCCGATAGGCCCTACAGTAGGTTCCAATTCCATTCAACCAAAGCGGCCGCACCTCCCATCGTTTCCCCCCAAATTGCCCATCGCCGCCTCATCTCCTCCAAATCTCCGCCCGCCATTCTCCCACCACCTCCCCCTGATCCCGCCTCCTCCTCCTCCCCCCCGGAGACCCCTCGCGCCGACCGGAGACCCGACCGCGGAGCAGAACGAGCCGCGCGTCGTAACATTTGGCGGGTGAACCACCGGCTTCCGCAGGCCTCCACCGGATCCCGAGCCCGAGATCCCCTCTTCCGATCCAGAACCGCCCCTCCTTCGTCCCCGTCTCCGCTCGAATCTCGCCCTCCTCCGCGGCTCCATGCCAAGCTCGTGAGCGGGACCAGCGGCCTCGGATTTGATCGATCCACGCACGGCATGGCTGGATTCGGCGCCAACTGCAGGCTGGGGGCCGTGCTCTTCTTCTCCGCCTGGATCACGCTCGCGGCCCTCAACAGGCTGGTGCGCCCGGCGCCCAACGGGTGCCAGATGACCTACATGTACCCGACCTACATCCCCATCCACGCCCCCAACAACGTCTCCTCCGACAGGTACGGCCTGTTCCTGTACCACGAGGGGTGGAAGGAGATCGACTTCGCCGAGCGCGTCCGCAAGCTCGACGGCGTGCCCGTGCTTTTCATCCCCGGCAACGGCGGGAGCTACAAGCAGGTGAAGGCCTGCTTTCACGTTTGTTTTATAATATGGCCATGTAAATCAAGCACTGCTAGTATTTGTTAGTCCAAGCACTGCTACTTGTTAGTAGTCATAAAGAGCTAAGACTAAACGTGCACTGGAATAAAAAAGCCACTTATGGCACCGATAGATTAGAAATAGAATTGGACTACATATTCTTTACTGTTTTGCACCTTGCGATCATTTATTTATTCGTAGCCTAGGAGGCCTGCATTTCAGTGGAGAAGAACATGGATTGGCCGCTAATGTCCATTTTCGCCCACAATGCCATTCTGGAAAGATAGTCCAATTTTGCTTATTTTGTCGTCGCTGTATTGCTGTTACTGAATTCTTTCTTTTGTTATCATGCTATACATCCAGGTTCGCTCATTTGCTGCAGAATCTTCTCGAGCATATCAAAACGGTCCACTTGAGCCCTCCTTTTATCGGGAACCATCTAGTGCATTTAAACTGGAAGATTCTTCCCTTCCATCACAATATGGCCGTATTCTGGATTGGTTTACTATTGATCTTGAAGGAGAACACTCTGCAATGGATGGTCGCATACTTGAGGAGCATACTGAATATGTTGTCTATGCCATCCATAGGGTAACCAACTCTAACTCGTAAGATATGATCTTAGGCTCTCAGCATAGAGTGCAATGGGCCCATCAGTCATAAGTTATTCTCCCTGTGTTGCACAATGTAGTGTATTTTGATTGGTTAAGACAACTCTTTGACCAACAGTTACTCCATTTGTGTGCAATTTATATAACATAAGATCAATGTCATTTGATTTATATTTAAAAGTACTTATGAATGTGATTTTTATCACATAAACAACATTTTGTGAAAGTAATTGCTGGTCAAAACCTTGTTTTAACCAATCAAAATACACCCTGGAAAATGAAACGAGTAACTGCAAAATGTAGAACTTCTATCATCAGGAGAATTTCACTGCATTGAATTTTAGCATGTCCGATATGATTATGCTCTTGTAAACAAATCCACACAGTTTCCTATTTCCACATTTTGTTCCTGTGAAGTAGAACACACTAGTTCTTATTATTCTCTGATATGTTTCATTGAAAATGCTCATAGCATATTTGTTCTGTGCTTTGTAGATCCTTGATCAATACAAAGAATCTCATTTAGCACGATCGAAGGATGGTGTTCGTTCTACTGGTAACTTGCCATCTAGTGTTATGCTAGTTGGACATTCAATGGGTGGTTTTGTGGCTCGAGCAGCTCTTGTCCACCCGGGCTTAAGGAAATCAGCTGTTGAAACTATACTGACGCTCTCCAGCCCACACCAGTACTCTCTCTCTCCCTTTGTGGAATTTTTCTGTGTCTTGTTTTGCTTCTGACTCGGTGGGCAAGTGAAGTGTTACTCATGACATAAAATGATTTCTCATCCAGGTATCCTCCTGTTGCTCTGCAGCCGTCCTTGGGTCATTTTTTCTCCCATGTCAATGAAGAATGGAGAAACGGATACAAGAAAGGAGTATCACATACAAGCAGTCCAAAACTCTCAAATGTAGTAGTTGTCTCTATATCAGGCGGCATCCATGATTATCAGGTATTATTTTTGCTGCTGGTATATTATAGTTAATCACTTAATCCTATGCACATTTGATTATGTCTATGTTATTTTCTTTGATAACAATATTTCCTTGTTTGTAAGTATCTAAGATCTATGACTGCTTATTTGCTGTATGTGATTCACTTGGATACTGCAAATTTCTCACAAGTTTTAGAAGACCATTTCTATAATAGACTGGGTTGAGATTATGAAATCTGTGCTAATTTTTCCCATGATTAGTAATTTCTGTTGTATATACAGTGGCACTAAGGAACATGTGTCAGTAACTCAGTATCAGGGCATGACTCGTAAAGTTGTAATGTTTTCTTTGCTGACACTCAGTATTCTGATAATGTCAAGTCACAGATGTATAATTATCTGTTCACAAAATATAAAATAAAGTTAGTTTTTTCTTGTACTAAATCATAATTTACACATTTAAAACGTGATTTTGCTTATACTGGTAATTTCATTACATTCAATTTTAGAAGCTGCTTGTAAGATTAATCTGAAATTTCATAGAATTTCAGATAGATTATATGCTACATGTATGCATGATTAGTTTGTTATCGTGTAGCATTAATTGATCACTCTGTGACATTAATTGTGTCTTTCTAAAGTAGATACCAATCAAATGTTGAGTTCCCATTTATTTTGGTTCAGATTAGGTCAAGGTTGGCCGCATTGGATGGCATTGTACCTTCTACTCATGGGTTTATGGTAGGGAGCTCCAGTGTGAAGAATGTTTGGCTATCCATGGAACATCAATCCATCCTCTGGTGCAATCAATTAGCTGTACAGGTTGAAACCATTCAGTCATCTCAAATGCATTAAGTGCTCTACAGTGAAATGTACTGTACTTATGGGGATTTTAACCTTATCCAGGTCGCGCACACTCTTCTTAGCATGATAGATCCTGTGGATCGGCAGCCATTTTTGAGTTCACAAAAAAGAGTCTTTGTGTTTGCGAAAATGCTCCAGAGTGTAGTTCCCCAGTCTTTGAGTTGGATGAATCATGTTTCAGGTTCTCAATCTTCAAATTTTCTTGCGAGTGATACCAAGGAAGCCGGTGGTACGATTTCATTCTTTTCCTTGTTGCATCCTTTTCATAATTGACTATTAATGCCTAAAAGATGTGGGATGTGTACCCTTATTTATGAGCACATAAAGCTTGGCCGGGGATCTGAAATCTAGGTCAAAAGTGACCATTCATTTCCATATGGCATCCTAATGTTTTAAAACAGCCTTTGCCATTTTCTGAATGTGAAATATTAGAGTGCATTTTGCATTTTACAAATAATTTTTTTTTTGCTGCCTGTGGAAGTTCTGAAGCGGTTTGTGGAATTAGCTCTAGTTCACCTCTTTCAAAACAACTTTGATGTATACTATTATGTGTCATGATTGTTTCTTTCATCATGTGTCCAATTCAGTACTAACACTAATCTATTTAAGATGTTGTTTAGGCTAACTAACTTTACTGCTATAATATTACACTCACGGCAGTTCTAGTTTATGAAGTTTTATAGGGTATGGAAAATTACTAATTTGGTATTACACGGTTGTTTTACATCACAAATAGACGTGGTTCAGTTTTTGTAGTGAGTTTGTCAGTAATAATTTCTACCTCGTTTTACTGCTTCAGTTGACATATCGTATCTATAAATACATCTCTAAACACTGTAATACAAATGTGGCATCAGCCATAAATAAAGCTTTATAAAAGAGAAGTGCTGTCAAAATCTCATGCAATTCTTGTCGTCTTTACATAACAATATATTTTCTATAGAATTGCAGCGAAATGATACACTTTTTTGCCCACCATCTGTTCTATGGACAAGTGATGGCCTTGAAAAGGACCTGCATATCCAGTCAAATTTGGTTACTGTTTTAGCGATGGATGGCAGGAGAAGATGGTTAGATATTAAAAAGCTGGTAGGTGAAATTGTCTTACTAGTGTTTGATCAGTGTAGCTTCTTCAAAGTTCTGCGTACTGTTTGGACACCATATTACAAATTTAGCAGGCGTCTAATTGAATAAACTTTGTCCGCTTAACTGTTCTCTTGTTGAAGGGTTCAAATGGAAGAGGACACTTTGTTTTTGTCACAAATCTTGCTCCATGTTCTGGAGTCAGGATTCACTTGTGGCCAGAAAAGCATCGTTCGTCCATCGAAAATGAAGTACCTGCTAGCAAAAGGATAGTTGAAGTTACCTCAAAGATGGTCCAAATCCCAGCAGGACCTGCACCAAAACAGGTAATATCTTTAACTGTTCACCTTTCATGTTCCTACATCCTGGCATTCTCCATGTTTCTGGTTCATGTATGCAGGTTTCTTGTTTGTACTGTTTACAATTACAATACAAATGGTCTCAATGACTTTTCTGTTCCCAACGTTGCTTTGTCTTTATACTATCAACTGCAGCATCTGAATCTTATTTTCTTATATTATGTTAGGCTACTACCTAACAACCTAACCCTCACATTTTCAGTTCTATCAAGTTACTTCTATTGATTTAAGTATTTTTTTTACTGTGCTGTCTACATTGTGCAGCTCCTCCTTCCCTTTTGTTTTTTTTATTATGCTTGGTGCAGTGAAAATCATTGTTTTTGAGGGTATTTTTTTCTTTTCTTTCTGAACGTTGCTTTTGTACAGTACACATTGTACAATGGACCAATTCTATTTCTTGTGCTCATTTGCCTTTATCTATTGCAAGTAACATACCATTTGTTCCCTTATTCACGTTGTCATCATTATTGCTTGTCGAGCAGGTAGAACCCGGGAGCCAAACTGAGCAACCGCCTCCTTCTGCCTTCCTTTTGCTGAGTCCAGAAGATATGAATGGTTACAATTTCATGACTATATCGGTGGCATCGCGGCAGGTATTCCCTTGAACCATTCCTTTTTCATCTAGAATGCTTTTGTGCAACTAATTCCACATATGTTCTTTGTGAGTTAACTTTCTGAATATAGTGTGCTTTCAATTTCTTCCATCCTAACCTCTTCACAAGATAATTTGTTACTTGTGCTAATAAAAAAGTGTGTGGTTTAGGGTACATAAATGCAATGAATAAGCATAACTGATAACTACCATCATGTGATACTGAAAGTGTTCTATTCAAATATACAACCTCTGTAACATGATGTAAGATGTTTTTGCAGTTTAAATTAAACTGCAAAAACGTCTTACATTAAGTTACAGAGGGAGTACATTTGTTCTCACAAACGTGTCTTGTGAGATCAGGCTCAATCAAGTCTTACCTAACTAAATCGGTACTGGAAATAGATGCTCCTTAGAGCTCTGAGATTTTTGTCCGTCAGATTCGTCCCTCCATCTTGGCCGTTCATTTTCGTTGGTTGCTGGAGCTCTGTGGCCTTTCTTTTTACCACACAGTCTTCCCTGTCTGGCTCACTCGTATGGCCGGTGTTGTATGAGTCCGTCTGCAGCCAGCATTTGTCTGCCTACTGCTAGGGAGTTGGATGGATTGGAGGAGAGAACCGTGGTCTTGTGATTTGGTCATATTCTTGAAGGCATTAGTGGAGTTTCATGTATCTACTCTTGGTTCCTGGTGTGACTGTACTGCCCTAGCATCTGTGACTCGCCGCCTGCATGACGCTAGAGCTCTTCTTGCAGTGGAGGGCAAGGCGAACCTACCTTTCACCTCTGCTCTCCTTTGTCACGGCCTCTTCCCTGTCCCCTGGTTATTGGCAGCTTAGCGTGGCGGTGAAAACCCTTGACATAACTCCAGGTGAATAAGATCGCTTGCCTGACTTAACTTTCTGGCCCACTTGTCTGCTTGCTTTGTGTTCTCATTGCGCCCTCTCCCACTGTATCATCCCCCTTCCCTGTGCTTCTCTTGTCCCACTTGCTTTGGCCGCCCAGAGCAGAGGAAAAGGACATGCATGCGGTGGCTGTACGTGGCCCAGATGGGTCGGCGATGCTAGTTTAGATAGAAGTCTTTGTAAAAATAATGTTTTCACAAACAATACATCAAGGTTTTTGAGTCGCCTAGCCAAGTCGAGTCGCCATGCCTCAGAGTAGTGGCTCGCTGCGATTAGTCTGCGACTCGTCGTGATTAATCGCCCCAAGTCGCCCCAGGTGTTAAGAGGAGGAGGAGGAGGGGGAAGAGGAGGAGGAGGAGGAGGGGAAGAGGTGCTGTTGCAGGCGGAGGAGGGGGAAGGCAGCTGCTTGGAGGATACTTCAGCTCGGAGAAGGCAGCAGCAGCTCGTAGGAGCGATGGAGGCGGCGATTCTGATGTGGGATGGGAGCACGCGTCTTGCTCCTCCTCTGTTTCGTGCTAGAGAGCTGGCCCAATAGGCCCATTATGTACACCTAGCTTCCAAATAAAATCCAAACCGTCCATATGCTCTAATCTGGACCGTGCATCTGCTCTCCCATGTGCCTTTCTCCTTCGCCTCTTCTGTGCTTCTCCTCGTACAGGCGGCGCACTCTCCAGCTTCGCCTCCTCCTCCCCCGCCTTGGACTCAGGCCTCCTCACCTTCCCAGTCTTCCCTCCCAATAGCGGAGCTACATCAAAATGACTGGGCGGGCCAGCCTGAAGAAAGCCCAACGTTTTTTACCTCCATGTCCCATTTCTGCCTAAAGGCCCATTGGTTTGGAGCAAAACTGGGCGGGCCACAGCCCAGTTTTGCTTGCACTAAGCTCCGCCAGTGTTCCCTCCCTTGGCCTTGCTGAAGCAAGCCGCCCTGCTTTGAGGTCCTAGTCGCCCGACTAGTCGTCGACTAATCGTCGACTAGCCTTCCAGCCGTGCGACTCGCTCCTCTAGCCAAGTCGCCTGCGCAAGCCAACCTCGCTCCAACGACTTGGCGATTAGTCGACGACTCAAAAACCTTGCAATACATGGGGATGCTGCTGCATTAACAATGAACAACTCATAGGCAAGCCCTATTGGTATTTTTTTTGTCATAAACAGATAAGCTTGCAACTTTAATTTGAATGTTGGATATTTTCAACCCAGCCAAAGAGAAAAGAGAGAAGTGCATATTACACCCCTCAAGGTGAATAAAATTCAACAAGCAGTTTCGATTTTTTACCAGGTGAATAGTAAATTAAAAAAAATACTATTTTTTTTCAAAAAAAATCCGAACGATTTTTGCATGGACAATTTTTCAGCGCGTGATGTCCGTGCCAATTTTCAGCTTGTTTGGACATTTCAGTGGTTTCTCAACCAAAAAAAAAATCTGCCCGAACAGTACATGAACTGTTAACTATTTCATAGATGTCACATTTGTCTTTTTTGCTGAGAACCACTCAGATGTCCGAACAAGCTGAGAATTGGAACGGACATCGCGCAATCAAACATCGTCCATGCAAAAAAAAATCAGAATTTTTCTTAAGAATTTACTGTTCACCAGAAAAAAAATCAAAATAAGAAAACATTTTTTTTGATTTTTTTATTTAGAATTTTCTTGAATTTACTGTTCACCCGGTGAAAAAAAGAAATTATTTTTTCAATTTATATTTCTTTCGAATTTACTGTTCACTCCAGTCAACAGGTCAAAACCGGTCAACGGGGAGGGGAGGGTTGAATTTGGCCTGGTTGTGAGAGTTAGGGGATGTAAACTAGACGGTATTGGAGTTGGGGGTTGCATATTAGACTACGGCTAGAGTTGAGGGGTGTAATATGCACTTCTCTCAAGAGAAAACCCAACCGGTTAGTCGGGTTCTTTTAATATAATATCTTACACTAACTTTTGTACAGCACACATGCGAGTAGAGAGGCGATTACTGTGTTTCCAAATTCATGTTGAATAAGGAAAAAATGTAAAAAAAAAATTCTTCTAAGTTAACCAGAGAACCATAAACAACCTGAGCTTCAGTTATACTAATTAACAAAACAATCTGAGCTCAGTTGTCTACTGCACGTGAAAATAATGAGACCCATCTCTAGTTTATTATTTATGACCTGGAAGTCTAGAAAGAGTAAGGCACGTTGAATCCACCAGAAAGTATGTTTTGTAAAAATAAAATCATTGCCATGGTTTTGGTCCCTCTACTTTCCATGTGCCAGAACCATGAGTTGGTTGCGAGATCTTATGGGTTTCACCTCTAGCCTACCCCAACTTGTTTGGGACTAAAGGCTTTGTTGTTGTGTCTACTTTCGATACCTAAGGCAACCAAATATTGTTTGTTTTCATGGAGATGAAACGTAAATGACACTTTGTGTGGCTGAATTTATTATGAATTTGGTACGGTTGGCTTCAATATAAATATGCAGTTTGATGCATTAATTAGTAATAAATATGGAGTTGTAGAATGCCTATTGCCTATTATGGACAATTCCTCCTAAGTAGGCAATATGTAGGTAGGTCAAGTCTTTTTTGTCCATCCTGTATAACAGAACCACCAACCTGATGTTCTTATGGATTGAAAATTAGAGGGTGTTATGGACTTGGTCGGGGCAATGTGTCCGGCTGGCACCCACAAGGCTAGCAATGTGAGGGATTAGACTTGGTCCATTAAATAACGATTAAAGATTATCTTGACTTGGTCCATTAAATAACGATTAAAGATTATCTTGTTACAAAGAGACTAGATCAGTTGGCCTGAGTAGTGATAATGCAGGGGTTGCTCAAAGTCAAAATTGGGTGGCAACAGGCATGGACAGTGGTGAAGCGAAGTAGCGGCAGGTGCTAAACACAGGTCTGGGGATGCTACTGCCTGGATTCAGAGCACCTTGACATAATTAGCGAGCTTGACGTACCTCACGAACACCGGCAAGTCTGGCACCTTGACATAATTAGCGAGCTTGATGTACCTCGTGAACACCGGCAAGTCTGGGAATTCTAGCTCATATAATAATGGTAAAATGTGTCAATAAAAACTAAGGGTCTGTTTGGTTTGTGAATAACTTTGCCAAAGGTTGCCACACCTAAGGTTAGGCAAGTTTGACTAACTTAGGTGAGTGTTTGGTTCAAGCCACACCTTAGGCAAGCCACACTTGAGCCCCACATGGCATACACACAAAAAGTGTGGCAAGATTCCCTTAGGCTTGCCAACTTGTGGCTCTCATTTTGATGAATTAAGCTTAGGCAAGGTTGGCAAAAATGTATGGCAAAGTGTGGCAATGTTTGAACTGCCCCTAAATCCATCAGTTTAGTTTGAACTGCCATCTCATACGCCTTTGGTACATTTTGTGGTTATAAAATATCAATAGATGCACATAATGAGCCTTTTATTTGCGCATTGAATTGATACACTGGTTGTTCTAATATATTTTGGTATCCAGACGATTTCAGGCAGACCTCCGCCAGCGGCTTCGATGGCAGTGGGGCAGTTCTTTAATCCAGTGGAAGGAACAAGTGCACTTTCTGTTGGCAGGATTGTCCACTCTAGCTATTCACCTGAAGTTAGTAATTAGTACTTAACATAATATATATGATGTTGTCTAATTTATGATACAAAATGGGCTGAAACCTAGATGTCTTGATGCCAGGAAATATTTTTGAAGGAGGATCACCCAATGGCTTTAACCTTGTCGTTTTCGGTCAGCCTTGGTCTTCTACCAGTTTTGTTTTCACTGAAAACTACTGGATGTGGAATAAAAAATATTGGTGACCAAATTGAAGCTGATAAAAACAGTAAGCAACTGCATCTGTTTGACTTTCTCCTCCTAGTCTTTACATGTAAATGGGTGATAGTAATAACAACTAATAACAGCCATTATGCATTTTATTCCGATCATTATTATGATTTATACAAGACGTAAGAACTAATGATTGCCCGTGTGCTTTCTGTTCTGGCCATTATAATCTATGCAAGACATAACCTCTACACCTATCTGTAGATGATCAACTTACTGGCTGTTGCACCAGATTAAGTAATACTTATCTGATTGAAGAACTTTGGTTAAGCATTGTTACTACCTTGTAACTTCTCATATGTATGCATTGCAGACCTTTGTAAATTACGGTGCTTCCCACCTGTTGCACTGGCTTGGGATTCTGTATCAGGCATACACATTATTCCGAATATCTATTCTGAAACTGTAGTGGTTGATTCGTCACCTGCTACTTGGGATTCACACCAAGGGGCAGAGAAAACTACTGTGCTAGTCCTGGTAAGGTTACTTATCTACTATTTTTTTTGTCTGGAAGTAACCTCAGTATTGACACTGGAAAGTTACATGTTATGGAAATTGACACTCCAATATTTTTAGATTTTGTAATGCACTAAACCCTTTTTACACTTGCTTATATATTTTGTTGTATCTTCTAAATTATCATTGTACAAATCACTTAATACCTGTGTTATATCTTTCTTGTAGCCGCCGTGCACGGCCAGCAATCACCATCTTTCATAGGTTCTACGACCCTAGATTGACTGACCAGTCCTAATGATTCTGCATCAGTCTTAGAATTTTGATCCTCGATTGTACATTGATCCCACAATTTGTGATCCTACCATAGAGCCTCTGATTTGATTCAGGCTCACAGTTCTGACGAACTTGATGTGCACCCATAGCACCTTAGTGTTGTCGCCAACTGACTGCCATCTTTAGTCCCCATGCAGCCATTCTCTATTCTTGTGATGCTGCTCACCACACCCAGGGAGTTTTGCCAGTTACCAAGCCTGTATGTTGACGATGCTGCTAGCCCTAGTTCCTTCCCACTAGCCATGTACCACCTTCGACACATAATGAAGTCTCTCCAAAATTCAAGGTTTTATAATTTTTATTACCGTGATGTTCATTTCTAACATGAAAACGTTGGGGTGTCCATGCAGCCCTAAGTTGTCACTGAGCTATTTTAGTTGTTCTTATCCAATGTTAGACATAAACTGAATATGTTATATCTCAACTTTGAACTCATTATTTAGGTGGCTCCAAATTTTGTAGGCTGACCCGCATTGCTCATACAAAGTCAGTCTTCGCGCTTCGCTTGGTGCTGCAACTAGCAGATTCTTTTTGTTGTACTCATCCGAGGTAATCTTCATTTGCAGGACAACTTTTATGCATGATTGCAGCATAGTCCTTATTTCTGAGCTTGAGTCATGTTTTGAGGGTGGCATCATAATGTCTCTCTTCGCTAAACCGCATTGATTGTTAGAAGTTTAGGTTTAGTAACTATCAACAGATATGGCCCAAACATGACATGTCTTGTGTGCTGTGGAGTCTATAATCTGTTCACACCCCTTTTCTTAAGCACTCTTATCATGGGTAGCGGCCATCACCCTGGCATCTATGCGCACTGGGGACTACATGATGGCTGATTGAGGGAGGTAGGTAGTGGGGCTAACCTTAGCCCCCCTTGTTGCCGTTATTGTGTTGCCATCTCATGGCTGATTGAGGTAGGTTGACAGTGGGACTAACCTTAGCCCCACTTGTCGCTGTTATTGTGTCACCACTCACCATTGCCAGGCCTGCTGCTGGGCTGTTGATCGTTAGGGCTAGTGGGAGTTTGAGGCAGCACTGCCAGCGCGAAGTAACATTGTGGAGAGACCACTGGTGGGCAGCTGGGTTCAGATGAATTGAGTCTTTTTTCCTGGTGTGCTATCCTCGCCTCACCTGGGTTCCTTCATAACTGTGACCCTCATCATGCTTGAGTCTTTGAACACACTGCAAATAACTGTCTGTTACTTGTAATCTTCTTGAAGTAAAGACCTTCTGGTACTTTTCTTACTAAGGACATTAATCCTGACTGTTTTCTGAAGGTCAAGGAACCACATAATTATTCTACTGGCTAGATACTGTACGTTAAATTGTTAATGCAGGACACAACAGTGATGTATTTGTAATCAACACCACAAAGTAGCTGTTTGAACCACTTAAATCTATAGGCCTTGCTCAACCTTTTCCATGCATCCATTTGTACAAAATATCTCATGATACCATAACATTTAAAACAAACAAGCTAATCTTAATGGCTAATGGGTCACAATTTCGCCAACCTGTAGAAAGGGGATGCTTTAGCTTTACATACTTCTTTGGTACAGAATAGGGAATATATAATACTTATTAACAGGCCATTTGTATATGTATTTATCTTTGTGCGGCGAGGGCATGCATATTACACAAGGATTTTTAGAGGAGAACTTCGGGTTTTGTGTTTTTCTTGCTATACGATCATCCGATTCTTTTCACTGGTTTGCCTATGATGTGTTTCTTGTGGTACAACATTGATGATTATGTAGTCATTAATCATCAAATTTACACCATTGATGGATTGCAGCATATTTGCATAGAACTGCTAGTTACTGTAGCCAGATAGCTACATAAGACTGTCCATGGTTACCTGTTAAACTATTATTATGTCTTTTGCAGATTCTTGGTTTCATGATTGCCATAATACTGTTTGGCCTGATGCGACAATCGTCAGCATGGGAACGTGACTCTTCTGTGCCATCTATTTTGTCAGCTATTGAGACTAATCTGAAGCCAAAGCCGTTGATGTTCCTTTGCTTCACGCCAATACTTCTTTTCCTTGCCTTCTTATTTTTCACTACACAGCAAAACCCTCGATTTGGAACCTTCTTGTTTGTTACTGTGGTCTGCTACATAGTTGCTAATGGTTTCACCATTTTGGTAACACTAAGTTCGAAATTGATTCTGTATGTGGCTGCCATTCTACATGTCTTCGCCAAAAGACGGTTAGTACATGCTAAATACATCTAAAGTTTTTTTTTTCCTGTTCTTTCTTGTCATGATGCAGGGAATGTTCAGGAGCTAGTAGTCTAAATCTTACTACTCCCTCCGTTCCAAAATAGATGACCCAACTTTGTACTAGCTTTGTAATAAAGTTAGTACAAAGTTGAGTCATCTATTTTAGAACGGAGGGAGTATTAAGTTATTATTTGTATTTGAAAAACGTCCACTTTACTCTACTGCAGTATCATGATTGTTCAATTAACAGCCTGAACTCTAAATCGTCTAATTTAACCCCCTAATATTTAACATCAGATCATTTTACTCCCTGAGGACAGTTTTGCCACGTAGATCTGTACTTCGTCCTTTCTCTCTCCCTGACTTGTCTCCCTCCCGTCGTTCTTTATTCTTTCCCCACTTTCTCCGAGGTATCTTCTCCCTTGTCCGATCGAGTTGGACCTGAGTTCTAATCTCCCCCATAACAACCAAATGATCCGGGGCTGGGTCGTCGCTGCCACGTGGAGCCCACAACCGCCATACGTGAGATTGGACTCGGCTTTCGTTGTTGTAGCACGTATCAAGCTCGCTCTCAGGTTTACATGCCACCACCACATGGGTGCACATCGTTGAAGATATCTGTCGTGTTGTGTAGATAGGGCAGTGAGAGAGGAGATAGAGATGCATGTACTTTTCCTTGTCCCTCTACAGACTGACATTGTTCTGCTCCATGTCGTTGGAAAAGAATCGCTCATCTTAGCATTTCGTCCAGCATGTTGGGAGTGAAGCAGTTTTATCATTTGCATGTGCGTGGAGCTGATCGTGTTTGGGCAGTGAGTTGACAAAGCTAGGGGATCCCCGTCAGAGAGCTAGGCTGATCAGGGGTTCTCCATGGTAGTAAAACTGTTTAATTGTACGAGGGGATTGTAAGTTTAGGGGGCTCAGTAAGCCAATCTAAAGTTCAGGGGCTTAATGTACAAACATTATACTCTACGGAATAAACTTGACTTTTTTACTTATGTTTGGAGGATAATTGTTGAATAATGAGATAATAGAACCGACATTTGATACTCTTATTGTATGATGCAGTGGACTCCTGAATTAGTATATTACTTATGATATTGGTTTACTACCCCATGTAAGTATCAGTACTTGTGCTAAGAAAGTGAGATTTGATTTCAGAAATGAGAACTAGTGCACAGCAGTATCTAGAGTTTGTCAGAGCTGTGGTGTTGAATTGGGTTAGGGACTTCGGAGTAGCTGGACATTCTTTCTTTATGGTTATTACCTATATATTGTTTGTTTATTAGGAATAAACAATTAGCTTCTGTGATGCGATCGGTATATGCACTTCATATTCTGCATGCTGCGAAATTGGTCTCCACAAAGGAAAATCTGATTGTAAAATTAGTGAACGTTGCAGTGTACTATTATGGAGTTTCTGAAACAAGTATGTGTGCAACAAACATTACACCATTTTTTGATTACTTATCTTGTAATAAAATAATGATCTACAGCTGGCAATCTTGGGAGGACGGTACTCATTCTCCATTTGTTCGCCAGTTCCTCGCTTTCTCGTTCTCATTTCAATCTCTCAAGGTAAGTGCCTCCTGGAAGTATGAGAGTATACGCAGATATGCATGTTTTCCTGATTTTTCTTGTTGACACTAACTGATGTACTTTGAAAAAGATTGTGCAGATGATCAAGAACAATACAAATATAGCTGTAGCATTCGCTACAATTACTCTTGTCTGCTTCGTTCATCCAGCAATTGGTCTTGGTCTGTTACTTATTTCACATTCCTTCCATGCCCATTCAGCCCTCTGCAGGTACGTTTTAACTTGATATACACTAAGTTCTAGCTATAAGATTTTCCATAAGGGCCTGTTTGGAATGGAAGAGTTAGGCAGGAGTTTATTTCCTATAGGAACGGGAAAAACTTTTGCATTCCAAACAAGGCTTTGCTTTTACTTATGCCTGTCAACAAAGTGTTCAGTGGCTTGTTTATTCCTACTAGCTCCATGCCTCTGTATTGCTACCAAAATAACAAGAGGTACATCCAATCAGGCACCGCATCGATCTCCACACGACATCTAATGGTCATGAAAATTGAGTTAGACTTGTAAAATAAAGTCAATTTACATCGGATAAACCATGAAAGTATCATGTTATTATTCTGAAAACCACAAAATAAGATGGTGGAGATCGTGGACAGATGGCCCACTAGTTAGTGAGTGAGTTACTTTCGCTGGACATGAAGTGGCAGGTGGAGCAAATTTCTTGCCTCCAGTTCAGTATGCACGGATTAGAATCATAAAATGTACTTGAAATTTATTTTGAATGCAGTGATATAGGGCCATATATATATATATATATATATACATTTTATATGTAATCCCAGTTGTTCAACTACTGAAGTGGATGCTTTGGTACTGTAACAGTTTCTTAGGAGCTTCGTTTCGTAACATCGCTCAGAAAAAGGACCTGTATAAATCCAAGATGGATAATAATCCTATTCTACAATCCAAAAGTAAACCAGATGGGCTCGAGCAACTTCTGCCAATGGATGACAGCCCAACATCTGCTAAAAGCTTTACTGACAGCCAGCTAGAAGTGTTTGACTGTCGGCATGGGATTATGATCCTGCATCTTCTAGCTACACTTATGTTTGTGCCTTCACTTATTGCTTGGATACAGGTTTGTTGTTCTTACTTATCTGAATGATTTTGGACAAACTCCTCAATGACAGTAATTGCCTCATCAGTGATGACATATAGCATGAAAATATTCTTCCCTGTACTGATTTTGCAAGCAGCACCAGTGACTAGTCAACAGCCATCTCAATAGACCAAAACTCCTCTAGCCAGTGCCTCAACTGAATTATTATATTCATATCGTTCTAATTGTGAAGGGGAGCCTTGGCGCAGCGGTAAAGCTGTAGCCTTGTGACCATGAGGTCACGGGTTCGAGTCCTGTAAACAGCCTCTTGCAGAAATGTAGGGAAAGGCTGCGTACTATAGAGTTTAGGGTTTAGGGTTTACCGCTGGAATGATCATCTTATTGTGCACTTAATATTTAGGCAACATATGCTAGACAGGCCATTGCTTTTATTGTATTGTCTAGCATACCTTCATATAATTGATCACTGTTGCGAAGAAACTGCAGCTCAGCCTGGCACCTCAGTTTTGGACTTGCATTGCTATGTCACACTAGACTCATGCCATCCATGGAAAGGCCTGAACATTTAATGATGTAATGTGTATCTTGAAAATATAATGTTACTGTCAGCATACAGGTTAGTGTATATGGTTGAAAATCATGCTACCATTCAGGGTATAGATTTTTTGCTAAGATATGGTTGACTCCAGTGGGTCATTCCCAGTGAACCTGATTCATGTTCCTACCGTCACTGCACCTTGCCAACTTTGATTCTGGAACACTATTATTTTATGTTCTATAACTTGGGCACTTTGCGGACATCCCATAGAAACATTTATAGGATGTTACTTCAGCGAGCAACTTATGTTACGCTGCTTAATCAGTAATGATTTAAATCGGTTCCTGTTGTTTCTGTGCAGAGAATTGGAGTGGGTCAGAGATTTCCGTGGTTTGTTGATTCTGCCCTTTGTGTTGGTGTTATTCTGCATGGACTTTTGGGATCACAGCCACCTGCCAGCTTTATATCTTTTAAGTTACCCGGAAGGAGAGGGCGCGAAGTTGGAATGAGCTTTCTCTACCTCATAGGTGGCTTTTATTCCTTTATTAGCTCCATGGCATTGGCACCTTACAGAGCGCTGTATGCGATGGCCATCATTGGTTTCATCTGTTTTGCTTCCAGAATTCTTGAGACTAGAGGCAAGGTGAGAGGTGATATTAGCTCTAGAAAAAGGCACTGGCATAGACATTGACACTAGCTTGGAAAGGATTAATTTTGCGAGAACGGGCGACACAGTAGTGTAGGATACCAGCTCTTAGTCTTTGTGGATGATGACTGCAAACTGCAAAGAACTTCGCTTTGCTTATAATTGCAAACTGCAAAGTGTTACCCAATTTTGGTGTAGCCAGATCTTGATGGTCGACCCATAGGTGAGGTATATGAATGTGAAATGACTGGATGGATCAGTAACTGTACAATCTGGAATTCAAGCATGGTGTACTGATTTTGTGATAGAAGTGAACAAATGTGATCTTATTAGGCCCTGTTTGGTATCGCAGTAGCCTTTTCTTAGTATACCAGCTTGTTTTGTTTAAATAATCTTCTATCTGGGTGCAACAGAAAAGTCTTGCTGAAATTAGTAGATATTCAGTTAACACACTGGATTTTGCAGTCAATAGCAACGTCCCCAACCAAACTGGCTCTTGGCAAGAATGGAGGCAGATTAGTCCTGTATTTTTCGAAAAGATGCTTTCCGTAGTTTGGATTGTTTTCATTCTCCCGGGTGTTCTAGACTTTTTGAGTAAAATGTTGCCATTTCAATTTCTTCATGGCGATTCTTATTAGATGCTTTACCCCTGGTTCCACAATTGTCAAGCTTTGCTTGCAAATTTTGTGCTTTGCGCATTTAAATCTGCAGGAGGTTTTGTGCTGAAAAATTGCTTATTTTCTGCAGCTACAGGTCAGGGTTTCACCTTGATAAAAATGCAATGAAAACCCTGCCATTAAGCAAATAGCTCCACTTAATTGATTGCAAATCTACTATTCCTGTATCCCTATAGAAACATGCGGGGCAGATCCAAATCTCTACTTTCTACTATTATTAAAGGGGAGTCCGTACTTCGTCTTTCGGTTATCTTGGTTCCACCCCTCGAGAGATTCCCAATTCCACCGAGTTTTTTTGCGTCGCCTCTGCTTTGTACGTGCTCCCCTCCACGCTAAGAAAAACCAGCGTCCTCCCCTCCAGCCTAAAGGAAACCATTGGCAAAAGACCTGAAAGAAAAACATAAGGTATGTCTGCCCCGACATCTCATGTGACCCAAGCATAGCTTACACATGCAACCTGCTCCTCATGTTTCCACCTCGCTTCCCGCTCCTCATGCAGACAAGGACGACGAGGATCCGCCAAAGAGAATTGTGAACATGAGGATGAGAGCGGGCCGTTCCAAGTAGCCCATGAGAGAGGGCTGTTCCAAGTAGCCCCTCGCTGCCGCATAACCTCGTGTCCCGCTCGACGAAGACGATGAGAGGGGCGACGAAGAGCACTACGAAGAGGAGGAAGAGAGCGGGGACAAGTGGTAAGAGGATGCCGACCACGAAGTATCCAAGAAGAGAGAGCCGGAGATGCTTGCAAAGGCGGCCGAGATCGGGTACAAGATGCTAAGCCCGCTCTATGTACCGTCGTCTAGGTAGCCAGGCAACTCCTCCATGCCAGCGTCTCCATCATCATCACTCTCTTCACTGGAAGATAACGACTCCCAGACACGCATGACCGAGCCAATCGTCCCCCGCCACCCCAACGGTGTCACTCATCCAGCCACCAGGGGCTTCCTTCGGCCGGCCACCTCGACGATCAACGCGACCTGTTCTTCAACTACATCAACCGTCCCATTGCGCCGTTGATCTGCTCTGCCACAAGATTACATGGCAGGCCGAGGCCGAAGAAGGTGAGTGTCACATAAGTGGCTGCTACTAAGGATAGCAGGCAACATGAAAGTTTCTTGGCGAGTGCTAGGCGCCGGCGCACCGGCCCAAGTTTGGGCCGGTCGAGCGCTAGCCATCCCATAAACGTGATTAGCGCCGTCTGATTTGCTCCTTCTGATGCGTCTCTCTCCTTGCCTTCGCTGAAAAAGTCAACTGCTGGCTACACGCACTTCCCTTTGCCGCACAAGTGGTCGTCACTGTGGTCACGAAGTCTGCCGCTGTCGTGAACGCCATCCCCTTCTCAGATCGATGGCTCGGCCGCTGCTGGTACTGTCTTCCTCGTCGCCGCGCGCAGAAACATCCGTCAGTCACTGGTGGTAGCCGCGGCAGTTGCTGGTTGCAGCAAAAAAAGGCCCCGTCATTGCCGGAGGTAGCTGTCGTTCTCGCCGGTTGGAGCAAAAGCACGGCCGCCATCGCCGGTTCCAGCACGGGGCTGTCTGGTTGCAGCAAAAACCATTAGTGGTTCCAGCAAAAAAGGGCACGTCAGTTTCGGGCGCCTCTGATATTCGCCAGTTCCGTCCCATCACCGTGATTAACGTGATATTTCGGATCCTGGCCAAAGGGTACGCCAATAGGGTGACCCTGCTTGCTAACTCGATCACTCATCCGAACCAATCGGCCTTCATCCAAGGCCGGTTTATGTTAGATGGCGTGTTGGTCTTCCATGAAGTCCTTCACGAAGTTCGGGTGAAACAACATCGCGCTGTCTTTCTGAAGCTGGACTTTCATAAAGCTTATGATACTGTGCACTGGCCTTTCCTTCGGGAAGTGCTGCTGCGTAAGGGCTTTGACGACCGCTGGGTGACTCGCGTGATGCAATTAGTCTCCTGTGGGCGGACCGCGGTGAACATCAACGATGAGATTGGGCCATACTTCCCCACTCTCTGTGGGGTGCGTCAGGGGGACCCGTTCTCGCCGTTCCTGTTCAACATGGTGGTCGATGCTCTGGCTGCCATCCCGGACAAAGCCAAGGGTGCCGGCCATATTCACGGCATTGTCCCCCACCTAGTCGGAGGGGGAGGGGTCTCCCTCCTTCAATACGCGGATGACACCATAATAATGGTTGAAGGTTCTACTTAGGACGTGGCTAACCTGAAGTTCCTCCTCCTGTGCTTCCAGCAGATGTCGGGCCTAACGATCAATTTCGAGAAGAGCGAAGTGATGGTTCTTGGTTACCCTCCGGTGGAAGCTCAGGCTATCGCTGACCGACTTAACTGTCGTCTGGGTTCTTTCCCCATGACCTACCTGGGGATCCCCATTAGTGATTCGCGCCTCACCGTGGCGGACCTTCGCCCCACGGTGACCCGTATGCAACATCGCGTCGAGCCTTGGGAAGGGCGCTGGCTATCGAAGGCTGCACGTGTGATTCTCATCAACTCCTCTCTCGCCAGCCTTCTTTGGTACCTCATCAGCTTTTATAGCCTCCATGAAACGCTGCACATGGAAATTGCCAAGTATCAATCCAGGTTCTACTGGGCTGGCGAGGATGACAGACAGAAGTACCATATGGTCAGTTGGCCGGACATATGTAAACCCAAGGACCAGGGGTGGTCTGGGGATTTTGTCCTCCCGACGCATGAACATCGCCCTCCTGATCCGGTGGCTATGGCGTATTGCTAATGGTGACGGAGGGCTTCGGCTCACCATCATCCGGAACAAGTACCTTTCTGTCAGCGTTCGGGCGGATCCCAGTTTTGGCAGGCCGTCATTCAGCTGCTCCCTGTGCTTCGCGTTGGCACGTCCATCTCGGTTGGGTCTGGGTCCGCGACCTTGTTCTGGTTTGATCGGTGGATCGGCAACACCCCTCTGGCCGCCCGCTTTCCCGAGCTCTTCGCCATTGCTGTTGACCCGCGGGTCTCTGTTGAGACGGCCCTTATTGACTTAGGGTGCCTCGCGTTTCGTCGCCCTTTTGGCCCGCCCGAAGTGGCCGCCTGGGATGCCCTCCTCGAGGACATCGCCCTTCTCCCGATGAACGTCATCGACACCCCGGACGCCATCTCTTGGCGCCTAGAATCTTCCGGACGCTTCTCTACTAAGTCCCTATACGCGGCCATCGCGCCTTCGCCCGCCCCCGAGCCCTTCAGTTTGATCTGGGATATCCGCCTGCCACTGAAGATTAGGATCTTCCTTTGGCAATGGATCCGTGGACGCCTCCCCTCCGGAGTCGAAGTCCTCAAGCGTAACGGACCTGGAGATGGGCTTTGCCCCCTGTGAGGTACGGTGGAGGACGCTAACCACATCTTCTTCGCGTGCTCCACGGCCCAGTTTCTTTGGTCCAGTTTCCGTGAGACGGTTGGTGGACAGTGCTTTGGCGGCCGCTTAGCCGCCCTCAGGATCGGGACGTCATCAACACCCTCCTCGCCGACCTTCGATCGCTCGCCTTCCGCCTGGCGCCACCGCTTCCGCCCCCCCCCCCCCCCCCCCGAGCCCGACTAGATGCAGTCGTTTATTTCTGTTCTAGGGCTTGTTGAGCTGTGCCCTCAGCATTAACCCTTCTAGATCCCATGTTCTGTTTGAACTTGGTGTGTGTGTGTGTGTGTGTGTGTTTGAACCTCTGTGGATTGTTGGCTTGGGCATGTGCTTTATAATATAAAGCGGGGCGAAAGCCTTTTTCGATAAAAAGGGCACATATGTAGCAAAAAAAACATGGTTCCGCTTCAGCCTCCACATAACAGAAAAATTGCACCGAGTCAAAGCAAATCCAAAGAATATCATGGTTCCAGCAAAACAAATGTATGGTTCTAACAAAAAAATCGCTCAGTTCCAGCAAGAACAAATGCTCGCCGTCTCCGGATCGTAGCAAATATTCTAGCCGGTCCCAGCAAAATACGCTACTGTGTCGATGCATGCTGGAACTGATCACCAGGGATGCTACAACCGTGGTTATAAAAAGCTGGAACCGACCGCCAGGAAAGTTGCAACCGGCCAGAGCAATAGTGGAAGTTGTGATGCTGTCACCGTCGATGTTACAAACAGTATATACAAGCTGGAACTGGCAACGTAATTTGTTTCAACGGTGAGAGACTGCCAGACGCCGATTGCTGGAACCGTCAGCGAAAAAATGTCGTGACCATGCTGCGAGGAAGCTCCAACTGGCAAAAACAATGGCGACGACGGTGCTTCAACCTAGAGCGTAGAAAAAATTGCTACAGAGAGACGCCATGGCCATCGTCGAGGAAGAAAAGCCGGTTCCAACAATTTCATGTAAACGGGTTGAAGCTTTTTAAATGTAGGGTTGAAGCTTTCTGCAACTTTTTTCATTTGGGCAAGAAATCGATAGTTGAAGCTTTTTTCCATCGTCGACGTTCGCTGCACGGGTTGCACGAATGATGGCCACCAAACATCACCATTAAGATAGATGTAGCAAAAATTCTCTGGTGGTTGCAACAGACAATGACATTTGCAACCAAAAATCATCGTTGTTGTTGTCCCGAGTGCATCTCTGCCATGAATTGATGTAGCAAATTTCTTCGTCAGTTGTAGCAAAATCCGACGATAGTTGCAGCAAAAAATCGTTGTCCCAGTCATCTGCACGAACGCCGGCCACCAATCATCACCATTAAAAAAAATGGATGTAGCAATTAAACACGCTGGTCGTAGCAAAAGACAACGGCAGTTGCAGCAAAAATCGTCATTGTTGCAGCAAAAAACGGATGTAACTTCGTCCGTCTGCAGTTGTAGATATTTTACTCACCCCACAGCTTGAGCGGTTGGTAAAAAATAGAGCTAACCGAGTAAACGTGGTGGGCCAAGGCCACGTGATGGGCCAAGAAAAAAAAACAACATGGATCGGGAGGTGCGGGAGCGCTGGGTCGCTACCCGATCGAGCGGCGTGCGCGGGACCGGCCGAAGCTTCGGCTGGTGCACCGTTTGTAAACATTTCCCAAGTTTCTTCCTCCTTTTCCACCACACGCCACTTCATATTCACGCCAAATTCTTGATAAGCTGCATGTTACGCATATAGATAATGCAACTCTATCTTACTAAGATGTTCTATATCTTATAAGACATCATAAGTGCAAAAAGGAGTTGAAGAAAACCATGTAAAGAGCTAGCCAACACAGAATCTCAAGATCTTGATGATAAGGTTAACAAAATTTGGATATTTTGAGGACACGCGGCGGCGTACATCAGCACAGAATTAACATGAAACTGTCAGGCTTATACGGTATGGTTTTTGAAGTCACCACAGTCCTACTTGTTCTAATTCAAATTATGGAATTGTGTTCTATATATTTACATTTATACATACATGGTGTAACTACAGAACAGTTCCAAGTACGGTTAAGTTGTAATGTTTTGCAATATAACAGAGAATTTATGTAGTAGGATGCATATTATGACTTACATTTCACCCTATTAGTGAGCTTAGAATTGTTAACATAAAAATTATTTACATGCCAGACATCGTCTTGGTGATGAATTGTCAATACATGCTCTGACCAGGATGAAATGCCAAACTGTTGTGGTTCTCTATATCTTAGCCACAACATTTTACTGTCACATGCTAGATTTCTCAAATTTGTATGAATTCCTATGCTCAAAGTCTCTGTTTCACAGAAAAATACCATTAGGTAACATGCATCTTTTTCTATGTATAGGAATGATGATTTATTCATAATTAAAGAGAAGGAACGAAAAAGGGCAAACAAATCCCATCATACAATATTCGCTTTGATTCACACTCATATAATGTGCTATTGTTGCCCCCTCAGATCTAGAAATGAAAAAGTTATGTTGCAGCTTAAAGTAAGTGGTTCTTTACCCTAGCATCATGATAACTAGTTTATGTTTGTTCAGGGTAATGACTAGCTAGATCTAAATTAACTATTCAGTCAGAAAAATATATTTTGCATATTATCGGTCTTTCTCATGAAATCTTGTACATCGAACAGTTTTACAAGAAAAAGTCAGTGGCATTAAAATGCTGAAGCTCCTTAGTCAGGTGAGTTCAGGTGAGTGCCTTACTTGATATAAGAAGTTATTGTTGAATCTATATTCCAATAAATCATCTAGGTGCTTGTTCATGGTGCTTTGATTTCTATTAAGCTTCATGCACTGGCCACCAAAAGTCTGAACTAATGAAAAAGGCTAGGCAATCCACATATAAACTTTCACACCCCCTCTCACGTGTGACACAGGAAGTCAACACGTGGATAGACTTAGAGGTATGGATCAAGAGGCCTGTACGTGGATACAAAGGGGGGCAACATTAATTTTTAGATAAATTGCGAAAGTCAGGACTTGAACTCAAGACCTTGGCTTTGATACCATGTTAAGCTTCATGCACTAGCCAACGCAACCAAAAGTCTGAACTAATGAAAAGGACTAGACAGTCCACATATACACTTCAACAATTTCAAATTATTTTATGTGACCATTATGTTGAATAAAGGACGAGAAAGCTAACTTGGTCAACCTTGGTCTCAAGCTCAGAGCAATGTCCCTTTTTAGGAGTGTTATTCTTTTTTGACTTTGCACATCTTCACGGTGCTATTTCTTGTGGGGTAGGGGGGTCTTCATGCTTTAAATCAGGTTATTTTGGCTCATGATAACAGTTAGATTGTATCATGGTTTCATGTGTGAGCGGTTAAGAGTTGAGAGTAATGCCAACATAACGCAACTTTTTTGTGCAACTACTATACTTATAGATCACTACCCAGGGAGTCTCTTGTTTCTTAAGAAGATCATTGTTATATAAAAGGTCTGTTGTTATATAAAATGTCTAATAAATTTAGAGATTGCATATCCAATGGTCATTAGCTACAAACATGATCATCCAAATAATACTTAAGTGATACATGGCCTGATTCATTTTTCAAGGCTAACTTTGACCATATATTAGAGCAAAAATATATGACATGCATGTTACACAAGCATATCATCAAATTCGTACGTGAAAGAAGCCTTTCAATGATTTTTTTTCACATTATACATCTCATATACTATTACTTTTATCAATAGTCAAAGGCAGTCTCGAAAAGCACACTAGGCCCTATATATATATGGATGGAGGGAGTATATCTTATTATTATTATTTCGCATGCAATCAGGGAGAGTCAAATATCTTCATGTTCTTCTTGATGAAATATAAGGGGAAACGACGAGTGGAATAAGGAGCTTGGCCTGATTTCTCCCATTCCGTTCGGCATCGATTGTGGCACCAACAAGGATCCAAGGGCTTTTTGCGTCGCAGATATGGGTGACCAGAGTCTGTGGTGCTGGATCTTAGTGTCAGTAACAACCATAGATTGAATCCATAGTTCAATGCGGCTCAACACGACAACTACAAACTGAACCCAAATGTTGTCTTATCTTGACAAATACCTTGGAGGCGCCTATGTAGAGTCACTTGTGGAAAATTTGTTGAGGTAGCTAGCTGGAAATCAGGAGTTTGATGGTCAATGTTTATGATGTCACAAACCATTCAAATCCTCTTGTCATGTATCAATCTGAACCCTGATCCCCTTTGGTTTCCCATAACTCTCACACACCTGCATGCTAGATTTTGGTGATTCATTCACAAAGCATGCGAGTATATGTGGATTGGTCATTGATTTTGTCATAATGTTTTTTTGCATCCTTTATCCCCCATCTGTTATTGTGTGTAGCTACAGAAGCAAGTCTCATGTTCCATGGTCTGATATCAGTACTCCATCTAGTGTCTTCCTTATGTGTATGCTTATTTAGTGCTGGACTTAGGCCATGGCAAAAGGTGCGGTGGCCTAGGACCCATCTCAAATAAGGGCCCATGCACCTACATACCTAAATAAACTACAAAACATGTTTTACATAACATAACATCAACAAGTGTGCAGGGGGCCCTTGCCCCCCACCCCGCGCACTTCACCATGTTGTATTTACTCAATAGTTGTTTATGGTTGCATACATATATCTTGCAATCATCATTTGTATAATATAATCACATATAAATAGGGAAACCAAGTCACTGAAGAAGTCGTCACAAAATTTGTGGAGCTATTTCAGGGCCAGCTTCCCCTACCATTATCGCATGCTCCACGGCCCTGGCGATGGCCGTGAAGAGGCGCCGATCGATCACGGTGGTGCAGATGGCTTGGTGAAGGAAATATGCCCTAGAGGCAATAATAAAGTTGTTATTTATATTTCCTTATATCATGATAAATGTTTATTATTCATGCTAGAATTGTATTAACCAGAAACTTAGTACATTTGTGAATACATAAAACAAACAGAGTGTCACTAGTGTGCCTCTACTTGACTAGCTCGTTAATCAAAGATGGTTAAGTTTCCTAGCCATGGACAAAGATTTGTCATTTGATAAGCGGGATCACATCATTAGAGAGTGATGTGATTGACTTGACCCATCCGTTAGCTTAGCACGATGATCGTTACAGTTTTATTGCTACTGCTTTCTTCATGACTTATACATGTTCCCCAGACTATGAGATTATGCAACTCCAGAATACCGGAGGAACACCTTGTGTGCTATCAAACGTCACAACGTAACTGGGTGATTATAAAGATGCTCTACAGGTGTCTCCGATGGTGTTTGTTGAGTTGGCATAGATCAAGATTAGGATTTGTCACTCCGAGTATCAGAGAGGTATCTCTGGGCCCTCTCGATAATGCACATCACTACAAGCCTTGCAAGCAATGTGACTAATGAGTTAGTTAAGGGATGATGCATTACGGAACGAGTAAAGAAACTTACCGGTAACGAGATTGAACTAGGTATTGAGATATCGATGATCGAATCTTGGGCAAGTAACATACCAATGACAAAGGGAACAACGTATATTGTTATGCGGTTTGACTGATAAAGATCTTCGTAGAATATGTAGGAACCAATATGAGCATCCAGGTTCCGCTATTGGTTATTGACCGGACACATGTCTCAGTCATGTCTACATAGTTATCGAACCCGTAGGGTCCGCACCCTTAACGTTCGGTGTCGATCGGTATTATGAATTTATGTGTTTTGATGTACCGAAGGTAGTTCGGAGTCCCAGATTTGATCACGGACATGACGAGGAGTCTCGAAATGGTCGAGACATAAAGATCGATATATTGGACGACTATGTTTGGACATCGGAAGGGTTCCGAGTGAAGTTCGGGCATACACCGGAGTACCGGGGGGTTACCGGAACCCCCCGGGGAGTTTAATGGGCCTTATGGGCCTTAGTGGAAAGAGAGGAGGGGCTGCCAGGGCAGGCCGCGCGCCCCTCCCCCTCTGGTCCGAATTGGACTAGGAGGGGGGGGGGGGCGCCCCCCTTTCCTTCTTCCTCTTTCCTCCTTCCTTCTCCTACTCCTACTACATGGAAAGGGGGGAATCCTACTCCCGGTGGGAGTAGGACCCCCCATGGGGCGTGCCATAGGAGGGCTGGCCCTCCCCCTCATCCACTCCTTTATATACGAGGGAGGGGGGTGTTGGGGAACGTAGTAATTTCAAAAAATTTCCTACACACACGCAAGATCATGGTGATGCATAGCAACGAGAGGGGAGAGTATTGTCTACGTACCCTCGTAGACCGGCAACGGAAGTGTTGACACAACGTAGAGGAAGTAGTCGTACGTCTTCCCGATCCGACCGATCCAAGCACCGAACGTACGGCACCTCCGAGTTCTAGCACACGTTCAGCTCGATGACGATCCCCGGACTCCGATCCAGCAAAGTGTCGGGGAAGAGTTCCGTCAGCACGACGGCGTGGTGACGATCTTGATGTTCAACTGTCGCAGGGCTTCGCCTAAGCACCACTACAATATTATCGAGGATTATGGTGGAAGGGGCACCGCACACGGCTAAGAAAACGATCACGTGGATCAACTTGTGTGTCTAGGGGTGCCCCTGCCCCCGTATATAAAGGAGCAAGGGGAGGAGGCCGGCCGGCCCTATAGGCGCGCCAAGGAGGAGTCCTCCTCCTAGTAGGAGTAGGACTCCTACTAGGAGGGGGAAGGAAGTGGGGAGGGAGAAGGAAAGGGGGGCGCCCCCCCCTCTCCTAGTCCAATTCGGACCAGGGGGGGAGGAGGCGCGCGCGGCCCACCTTGGCTGCCCCTCTCTCTCCACTAAGGCCCATATGGCCCATTACTTCTCCGGGGGGGGGGGGGGGTCCGGTAACCCTCCGGCTCTCCGGTTTTCTCCGAAATCACCCGGAACACTTCCGGTGTCTGAATATAGCCGTCCAATATATCAATCTTTATGTCTCGACCATTTCGAGACTCCTCGTCATGTCCGTGATCACATCCGGGACTCCGAACTAACTTCGGTACATCAAAACTCATAAACTCGTAATATAACTGTCATCGAAACCTTAAGCGTGCGGACCCTACGGGTTCGAGAACAATGTAGACATGACCGAGACATGTCTCCGGTCAATAACCAATAGCGGAACCTGGATGCTCATATTGGCTCCCACATATTCTACGAAGATCTTTATCGCTCAGACCGCATAACAACATACGTTGTTCCCTTTGTCATCGGTATGTTAGTTGCCCGAGATTCGATCGTTGGTATCTCAATACCTAGTTCAATCTCGTTACCAGCAAGTCTCTTTACTCGTTTCGTAATACATCATCTCGCAACTAACTCATTAGTTGCAATGCTTGCAAGGCTTATGTGATGTGCATTACCGAGAGGGCCCAGAGATACATCTCCGACAATCGGAGTGACAAATCCTAATCTCGAAATACGCCAACCCAACATTTACCTTTGGAGACACCTGTAGAGCTCCTTTATAATCACCCAGTTACGTTGGGACGTTTGGTAGCACACAAAGTGTTCTTCCGACAAACGGGAGTTGCATAATCTCATAGTCATAGGAACATGTATAAGTCATGAAGAAAGCAATAGCAACATACTAAACGATCGGGTGCTAAGCTAATGGAATGGGTCATGTCAATCACATCATTCTCCTAATAATGTGATCCCGTTAATCAAACGACAACACATGTCTATGGTTAGGAAACATAACCATCTTTGATTAACGAGCTAGTCAAGTAGAGGCATACTAGTGACATTTAGTTTGTCTATGTATTCACACAAGTATTATGTTTCCGGATAATACAATTCTAGCATGAATAATAAACATTTATCATGATATAAGGAAATAAAATAATAACATTATTATTGCCTCTAGGGCATATTTCCTTCAGTCTCCCACTTGCACTAGAGTCAATAATCTAGATTACACAGTAATGATTCTAACACCCATGGAGCTTTGGTGCTGATCATGTTTTGCTCGTGGAAGAGGCTTAGTCAATGGGTCTGCAACATTCAGATCCGTAGGTATCTTGCAAATCTCTATGTCTCTCACCTGGACTAGATCCCGGATGGAATTGAAGCGTCTCTTGATGTGCTTGGTTCTCTTGTGAAATCTGGATTCCTTTGCCAAGGCAATTGCACCAGTATTGTCACAAAAGATTTTCATTGGACCCGATGCACTAGGTATGACACCTAGATCGGATATGAACTCCTTCATCCAGACTCCTTCGTTTGCTGCTTCCGAAGCAGCTATGTACTCCGCTTCACATGTAGATCCCGCCACAACGCTTTGTTTAGAACTGCACCAACTGATAGCTCCACCGTTTAATGTAAATACGTATCCGGTTTGCGATTTAGAATCGTCCGAATCAGTGTCAAAGCTTGCATCAATGTAACCATTTACGATGAGCTCTTTGTCACCTCCATATATGAGAAACATATCCTTAGTCCTTTTCAGGTATTTTAGGATGTTCTTGACCGCTGTCCAGTGATCCACTCCTGGATTACTTTGGTACCTCCCTGCTAGACTTATAGCAAGACACACATCAGGTCTGGTACACATCATTGCATACATGATAGAGCCTATGGCTGAAGCATAGGGAACATCTTTCATTTTCTCTCTATCTTCTGCATTGGTCGGGCATTGAGTCTTACTCAATTTCACACTGTAGGATCGAAAGTATGTCTAGAGGGGGGGGGGGTGATTAGACTACTTGACCAAATAAAAACTTAACCTTTTCCCAATTTTAGTTCTTGTCAGATTTTAGCTATTTTAGGACAAGTCAAGCAATCATCACACAATTCAGGCAAGCATGCAAAGAGTATATTGGCAGCGGAAAGTAAAGCATGCAACTTGCAAGAATGTAAAGGGAAGGGTTTGGAGAATTCAAACGCAATTGGAGACACGGATGTTTATCCCGTGGTTCGGATAGGTGGTGTTATCCTACATCCACGTTGATGGAGACTTCAACCCATGAAGGGTAACGGTTGCACGAGTCCACGGAGGGCTCCACCCACGAAGGGTCCACGAAGAAGCAACCTTGTCTATCCTACCATGGCCATCGCCCACGAAGGACTTGCCTCACTAGCGGTAGATCTTCACGAAGTAGGCGATCTCCTTGCCCTCACTAGCGGTATACAATTATTGCAACTCGGTGTGACCGAATGGTTCAAATCGGTTGCACCGAGATCGAAAATTCAGATCAACTTAATGATCTCGGTAGGACCGAAAGTAGGATATCGGTCAGACCGAGAATCACAAAGAGGTTTTGGAAGTTTAAGTCTGACGAATCAGGGACTCCGAGTGCTCCTCACACAGAGTGGTTCGAATCTGACTTGATCAAATTTTGTGATGTAGCATGAATAGAGTTTGAGACGAGAAAAGCATAGATAGCTATAGGAGGTTCTTAGGCATTCTTGTCCATCCACTTGGCAAAAGGAAATAAAACCAAACAATCAAAACAACAAGTGGATGTCCTCGAATGAGAAAAATATGCAACCAACATGCTCACACAATAAAATGGCAATTGAAATATGTGACAAAGCATGCACAACCAATTCTAGCATCTATCAAGCAATTGGCGATGACTAGGTCATCTATATATGAGTATATTGACTTAGGAGTCAAGTGAGAACACTTGATCATAGGTCATACTCATCGTTTAAGCTCAAGTGGGGTTACCACTTTTACATAAAGCATTGTTGTGTTCACATCTTTAGAGTTGCTTTAGCTCAAGTCTTAGAGTAAAGCTCCCCCTAGATGTGATATCCCCCCTAAGAGGGATGAACTAACCTTGGGTTTTGTCGATCATGACTTCATGTAGATGTTGAAGATGTGGATGCTCATTGTTGATGTAGATCACTTGGAGCTATCCATTTGAGTGAATTGCACTTTCAATACCTACATGGGTTAGTCCCACAAGGAACAAACAAGGATATCCATAGACATAGAGTGATGCACACACAAGATGATGTCCATGAAAACTTTTAGGTTACCTCATCCCTTGTCTTACCAACAAGAGGGTTTGTGACTCCTTGAACTAGTGCGAGATGTGGAAGTTGATTGCACTTGTTCTTGCCAAAATGATAAGAGTGAAGTATGTTGGTGGAGTCACCCTCAAGAACTCTCTAGTTCTTCTTCTTTTGGATCCACACCATCTTGATGGGAATCCTTGGAGTTGTAGTCGTACTTGATGAAGTGGAACTTGAAGTGGTCTTGGGAATCCACTTGAATAAGGTCTTAGGAGCTTCTTCAAATGCATCAATTTCCTCTTGAAGCTTGTCCTTGCCTTTTTGCTTGTAGTCTTGTGGTGGAAGATCATCTTGAGCTTGTGTCCCCTTGAAGGAAGTAGGATCATACTTCTCTTGTTGAGGAACAAACTTTGTCTTGGGGTATTGATCTTCTTCCCACTCAACTCCATTGGCATTGAACTTTCGTTCAAAACCAACACCTTTATTCTTCCGGTGCCTTCCTTGCTTGCACACAATTTCCTCGAATTGCTTACTCCCGGCAAGGCTTTTGTACACTCCTTTCTCTATAATTCCCTTCAATAAGCTATTTTCTTGCTCAAGTGTAACTTGGCTAAGAGAATCATTAGTGGAATCAAGAGAACTACTAGAAGCAACAATATTGGGTTTAGCATGATCATTGTTACTACTAGAGGAAGAATCTTTCTTGTTCTTGTTACTAGACTTGACTTGAGGCATGTAAGTGGATAAGAGTAAACGCTTGGCAATGTAAGAAAAACTTTTCTTGCGGAGATCATCATTGATTGCCTTTAAAAACTCATGCTCTTGCTCAAGATTGAGCTTTTCAAAGCATAACTTCTCATGAGCTCTTAAAAGTTCTCGATGATCTTCGAAGATAGTTTCATGAGCTAATTTAAGAGTGTTTAGTTCTTTAGTTAGAGCCTCAATCTTCTCCTTATCATTGTCATTCGTTTTATCTTGATTAGCATGATTAATTGACGTTTCATCATAGTATTCATCACTAGAGTTGTCAACAAGTAAATCATCATCACCTAACAAGTCATCTTCATCACTATTAAAATCAACATACTCGGGGTGTGTTACCTTAGGACCTTTGGCCATGAAGCATCTTCCAATTCCTTCATTTGGTGAGTCAAATATGTCGTAGGAGTTGGTTGACACAAGTGCTAGACCGGCAACACCTTCATCTTGAGTATATTCGGAATCAGAGTGATAACTTCTCTTGGAGTGGTTGTCGGAGTCGGAGCCGGATACCCATTCACCAACATGAGCTTGATTTCTTCGTTTTGTGTAGCTCCTTGATGATTTTTCCTTCCTTTCTGAATCCTTGCTTCTCCGTGAGTGTCTTCGTTCATAACGATCATCTCTACCCTTCTCTCTCTTGGTGGTGATTCTTCTCTTTTGCTTCTTCTTTTTGGAGAGTCTTCTCTTCTCTTGTAGGGAGCCGTACACTCATTGGAATAGTGTCCGGGTCTTCCACAACTGTAGCAGTTTCGCTGTCGACTAGAAGATCTTTTGTCATTGTAGGACCTTGACTTGGAGCTTCTATCTTTGCTTCTACTCTTGTAGAACTTGTTGAAGTTTTTCACCATTAAGCTCAATTCTTCATTGAAGTTTTGTTTCTCACTTGATGATGTAGGGGCTCACATGAGGCTTTGTAGGCACCACTTGATTTGTTGTGAAGTTCCTCTTTATCCTTAAGTGACATCTCATGAGCAACAATTCTTCCAATTACCTCCATTGGCTTGAGATCTTTGTAATTGGGCATCATTTGGATCAATGTGCACACGGTATCATATTTTCCATCCAAGGCTCTTAAAATCTTCTTGATGATGAATCTATCGGTCATCTCTTCACTTCCTAAGCCGGCAATCTCATTTGTGATGAGAGCAAGCCTAGAGTACATTTCAGCGACACCTTCACCATCCTTCATTTTGAACTTGTCAAGTTGACTTTGAAGCACATCCAATTTGGATTCCTTGACGGAGTCGGTACCTTCGTGCATATCAATCAAAGTGTCCCAAATTTCCTTTGCATTCTCAAGACGGCTGATTTTGTTGAATTCTTCGGGGCACAATCCGTTGAAGAGAATATCACAAGCTTGAGCATTGTATTGCAACATCTTCAACTCATCCGCGGTAGCTTCACGGTTTGGTTCTCTCCCATCAAAGAAGTCACCTTGCAAACCAACACACACAATAGCCCAAACGGCGGGGTTATGTCCAAGAATATGCATTTTCATTTTATGCTTCCAACTGGCAAAATTAGTACCATCAAAGTAAGGACCTCTACGGTGATAATTTCCCTCGCTAGATGCCATACTCTCCTAGGTTGTGAAACCAAGGCTATGACCACCAAAAGCTATGGAAATCAAAGAAAATGGAGACCAAAGCTCTGATACCACTTGTAGGATCGAAAGTATGTCTAGAGGGGGGGGGGTGATTAGACTACTTGACCAAATAAAAACTTAACCTTTTCCCAATTTTAGTTCTTGTCAGATTTTAGCTATTTTAGGACAAGTCAAGCAATCATCACACAATTCAAGCAAGCATGCAAAGAGTATATTGGCAGCGGAAAGTAAAGCATGCAACTTGCAAGAATGTAAAGGGAAGGGTTTGGAGAATTCAAACGCAATTGGAGACACGGATGTTTTTCCCGTGGTTTGGATAGGTGGTGCTATCCTACATCCACGTTGATGGAGACTTCAACCCATGAAGGGTAACGGTTGCGCGAGTCCACGGAGGGCTCCACCCATGAAGGGTCCACAAAGAAGCAACCTTGTCTATCCCAGCATGGCCATCACCCACGAAGGACTTGCGTCACTAGCGGTAGATCTTCATGAAGTAGGCGATCTCCTTGCCCTTACAAACTCCTTGGTTCAACTCCACAATCTTGTCGGAGGCTCCCAAGTGACACCTAGCCAATCTAGGAGACACCACTCTCCAAGAAGTAACAAATGGTGTGTTGATGATGAACTCCTTGCTCTTGTGCTTCAAATGATAGTCTCCCCAACACTCAACTCTCTCTCACAGGATTTGGATTTGGTGGAAAGAAGATTTGAGTGGAAAGCAACTTGGGGAAGGCTAGAGATCAAGATTCATGTGGTAGGAATGGAATATCTTGGCCTCAACACATGAGTAGGTGGTTCTCTCTCAGAACATATGAGTTGGAAGTGTAGATGTGTTCTGATGGTTCTCTCCACGAGTGAAGAGGAGGTGGATGGGTATATATAGCCTCCACACAAAATCCAACCGTTACACACAATTTACCAATCTCGGTGGGACCGAATCAACAAACTCGATCGGACCGAAATAGTAAACCTAGTGACCGTTAGAGATTTTCGGTGGGACTGACATGCAACTCGGTAGGACCGATATGGTTAGGGTTAGGGCATAACATAATCTCGGTGAGACCGATTACACAAACTCGGCGAGACTGATTTGGTAATAAGCTAACCAGAGGGTTGGTCAGGCAAACTCGGTGGGACCGATTTGCTCTTTCGGTGAGATCGAAAAGTTACAAAAAGGAAATAGAGAGTTTGCATTGCAATCTCGGTGGGACCGATCCGCTCTTTCGGTGAGACCCAAAAGTTACAAAAAGGAAACAAAGAGATTGCAATCCCATCTCGGTGAGACCGAGATCCCTATCGGTAGAACCGATTTTCTTAGGGTTTGGCAATGGCTATGACAAGTGAAACTCGGTGGCGCCGGGTTGAAAGAATTGGTAGGGCCGAGTTTGGCTTTGGGTTTAGGTCAAATGTGGATATGGGAAAGTAGCTGAGGATTTTGGAGCATATCATTAAGCACATGAAGCAAGAGGCTCATTAAGCAACACCTCATCCCTCCTTGATAGTATTGGCTTTTCCTATGGACTCAATGTGATCTTGGACCACTAAAATGTAAAAAGAAGAGTCTTGAGCATATGAGCTAGAGCCAATCCTTTGTCCTTAGCATTTTGAGGGTTCCACTTTCACCATCCATGCCATGCCAATCATTGAGCTTTCCTGAAATGATCATCTTGGAATAGCATTAGCTCAATGAGCTATATGTTGTTATGAATTACCAAAACTACCTAGGGATAGTTGCACTTTCACACACCTTGTAACACATGCAAGAATCCTTTCTTTGCTTGATCCATTTTGAACTTTTTCAAAACTTTGTCAAGGTATGTGCTTTGTGAAAGTCCAATTAAGCGTCTTGATCTGTCTCTATAGATCTTAATGCCCAATATGTAAGCAGCTTCACCGAGGTCTTTCATTGAAAAACTCTTATTCAAGTATCCCTTTATGCTATCCAGAAATTCTATATCATTTCCGATTAGTAATATGTCATCTACATATAATATCAGAAATGCTACAGAGCTCCCACTCACTTTCTTGTAAATACAGGCTTCTCCAAAAGTCTGTACAAAACCAAATGCTTTGATCACACTATCAAAGCGTTTATTCCAACTCCGAGAGGCTTGCACCAATCCATAAATGGATCACTGGAGCTTGCACACTTTGTTAGCTCCCTTTGGATCGACAAAACCTTCCGCCTGCATCATATACAACTCTTCTTCCAGAAATCCATTCAGGAATGCAGTTTTGACATCCATCTGCCAAATTTCATAATCATAAAATGCGGCAATTGCTAACATGATTCGGACAGACTTAAGCATCGCTACAGGTGAGAAGGTCTCATCGTAGTCAATCCCTTGAACTTGTCGAAAACCTTTTGCGACAAGTCGAGCTTTGTAGACAGTAACATTACCGTCAGCGTCCGTCTTCTTCTTGAAGATCCATTTATTCTCAATTGCTTGCCGATCATTGGGCAAGTCAACCAAAGTCCATACTTTGTTCTCACACATGGATCCATCTCAGATTTCATGGCTTCAAGCCATTTTGCGGAATCTGGGCTCACCATCGCTTCTCCATAGTTCGTAGGTTCATCATGATCTAGTAGCATGACTTCCACATCAGGATTACCGTACCACTCTGGTGCGGATCTTACTCTGGTTGATCTACGAGGTTCAGTAGTAACTTGTTCTGAAGTTTCATGATCATCATCATTAGCTTCCTCACTAATTGGTGTAGGTGTCACAGAAACCGGTTTCTGTGATGTACTACTTTCCAATAAGGGAGCATGTACAGTTATCTCATCAAGTTCTACTTTCCTCCCACTCACTTCTTTCGAGAGAAAATCCTTCTCTAGAAAGGATCCATTCTTAGCAACAAATGTCTTGCCTTCGGATCTGTGATAGAAGGTGTACCCAACAGTCTCCTTCGGGTATCCTATGAAGACACATTTCTCCGATTTTGGTTCGAGCTTATCAGGTTGAAGCTTTTTCACATAAGCATCGCAGGCCCAAACTTTCAGAATCGACAACTTTGGTTTCTTGCCAAACCATAGTTCATAAGGCGTCGTCTCAACGGATTTTGATGGTGCCCTGTTTAACGTGAATGCGGCCGTCTCTAAAGCATAACCCCAAAACGACAGCGGTAAATCTGTAAGAAACATCATAGATCACACCATATCAAGTAAAGTACGATTACGACGTTCGGACACACCATTACGCTGTGGTGTTTCGGGTGAAGTGAGTTGTGAAACTATTCCGCATTGTTTCAAATGTAAACCAAACTCGTAACTCAAATATTCTCCTCCACGATCAGATCGTAGAAACTTTATTTTCTTGTTACGATGATTTTCAACTTCACTCTGAAATTCTTTGAACTTTTCAAATGTTTCAGACTTATGTTTCATTAAGTAGATATACCCATATCTGCTTAAATCATCTGTGAAGGTGAGAAAATAATGATATCCGCCACGAGCTTCAACATTCATTGGACCACATACATCTGTATGTATGATTTCCAACAAACCTGTTGCTCTCTCCATAGTACCGGAGAACGGCGTTTTAGTCATCTTGCCCATGAGGCACGGTTCGCAAGTACCAAGTGATTCATAATCAAGTGGTTCCAAAAGTCCATCAGTATGGAGTTTCTTCATGCGCTTTACACCGACATGACCTAAACGGCAGTGCCACAAATAAGTTGCACTATCATTATCAACTCTGCATCTTTTGGCTTCAACATTATGAATATGTGTGTCACTACTATCGAGATTTAATAAGAATAGACCACTCTTTAAGGGTGCATGACCATAAAAGATATTACTCATATAAATAGAACAACCATTATTCTCTGATTTAAATGAATAACTGTCTCGCATCAAACAAGATCCAGATATAATGTTCATGCTCAACGCTGGCACCAAATAACAATTATTTAGGTCTAATACTAATCCGGAAGGTAGATGTAGAGGTAGCGTGCCGACCGCGATCACATCGACTTTGGAACCATTTCCCACGCGCATCGTCACCTCGTCCTTAGCCAATCTTCGCTTAATCCGTAGTCCCTGTTTCGAGTTGCAAATATTAGCAACAGAACCAATATCAAATACCCAGGTGCTACTGCGAGCATTAGTAAGGTACACATCAATAACATGTATATCACATATACCTTTGTTCACCTTGTCATCCTTCTTATCCGCCAAATATTTGGGGTAGTTCCGCTTCCAGTGACCAGTCTGCTTGCAGTAGAAGCACTCAGTTTCAGGCTTAGGTCCAGGTTTGGGTTTCTTCTCTTGAGTAGCAACTTGCTTGCTGTTCTTTTTGAAGTTCCACTTCTTCTTCCTTTTTCTTGAAACTAGTGGTCTTGTTGACCATCAACACTTGATGCTCCTTCTTGATTTCTACCTCCGCAGCTTTCAGCATTGCGAAGAGCTCGGGAATAGTCTTATTCATCCCTTGCATATTATAGTTCATCACGAAGCTCTTGTAGCTAGGTGGCAGTGATTGGAGAATTCTGTCAATGACGCAATCATCTGGAAGGTTAACTCCCAATTGAATCAAGTGATTGTTATACCCAGACATTTTGAGTATATGCTCACTGACAGAACTGTTCCCCTCCATCTTGCAGCTATAGAACTTATTGGAGACTTCATATCTCTCAATCCGGGCATTTGCCTGAAATATTAACTTCAACTCCTGGAACATCTCATATGCTCCATGACGTTCAAAACGTCGTTGAAGTCCCGATTCTAAGCCGTAAAGCATGGCACACTGAACTATCGAGTAGTCATCAGCTTTGCTCTGCCAGACGTTCATAACATCTGGTGTTGCTCCAGCAGCAGGCCTGGCACCCACCGGTGCTTCCAGGATGTATTTCTTCTGTGCAGCAATGAGGATAATCCTCAAGTTACGGACCGAGTCTGTGTAATTGCTACCATCATCTTTCAACTTTGCTTTCTCAAGGAACGCATTAAAATTCAACGGAACAACAGCACGGGCCATCTATCTACAATCAAACATAAACAAGCAAGATACTATCAGGTACTAAGTTCATGATAAATTTAGGTTCAATTAATCATATTACTAAAGAATTCCCACTTAGATAGACATCCCTCTAATCCTCTAAGTGATTACGTGATCCAAATCAACTAAACCATGTTCGATCATCACGTGAGATGGAGTAGTTTCATTGGTGAACATCACTATGTTGATCATATCTACTATATGATTCACGCTCGACCTTTCGGTCTCCGTGTTCCGAAGCCATATCTGTATATGCTTGGCTCATCAAGTATAACCTGAGTATTCCGCGTGTGCAACTGTTTTGCACCCGTTGTATTTGAACGTAGAGCCTATCACACCCGATCATCACGTGATGTCTCAGCATGAAGAACTTTCGCAACGGTGCATACTCAGGGAGAACACTTCTTAATAATTAGTGAGAGATCATCTTAAAATGCTACCGTCAAACAAAGCAAGATAAGATGCATAAAAGATAAACATCACATGTAATCAATATAAGTGATATGATATGGCCATCATCATCTTGTGCTTGTGATCTCCATCTTCGAAGCACCGTCATGATCACCATCGTCACCGGCGCGACACCTTGATCACCATCGTAGCATCGTTGTCGTCTCGCCAAACTTATGCTTCCACGACTATCGCTACCGCTTAGTGATAAAGTAAAGCATTACAGCGCAATTGCATTGCATACAATAAAGCGACAACCATATGGCTCCTGCCGGTTGCCGATAACTCGGTTACAAAACATGATCTTCTCATAAAATAAAATTTAGCATCATGTCTTGACCATACCACATCACAACATGCCCCGCAAAAACAAGTTAGACGTCCTCTACTTTGTTGTTGCAAGTTTTACGTGGCTGCTACGGGCTTAAACAAGAACCAATCTTACCTACGCGTCAAAACCACAACGATAGTTTGTCAAGTTGGTGCTGTTTTAACCTTCGCAAGGACCGGGCGTAGCCACACTCGGTTCAACTAAAGTTGGAGAAACTGACACCAGCTAGCCACCTTTGTGCAAAGCACGTTGGGAGAACCGGTCTCGCGTAAGCGTACGCGTAATGTTGGTCCGGGCCGCTTCGTCCAACAATACCGCCGAACCAAAGTATGACATGCTGGTAAGCAGTATGACTTATATCGCCCACAACTCACTTGTGTTCTACTCGTGCATATAACATCAACACATAAAACCTAGGCTCGGATGCCACTGTTGCGGAACGTAGTAATTTCAAAAAATTTCCTACGCACACGCAAGATGGTGATGCATAGCAACGAGAGGGGAGAGTATTGTCTACGTACCCTCATAGACCGGCAACGGAAGTGTTGACACAACGTAGAGGAAGTAGTCATACGTCTTCCCGATCTGACCGATCCAAGCACCGAACGTATGGCACCTCCGAGTTCTAGCACACGTTCAGCTCGATGACGATCCCCGGACTCCGATCCAGCAAAGTGTCGGGGAAGAGTTCCGTCAGCACGACGGCGTGGTGACGATCTTGATGTTCAACTGTCGCAGGGCTTCGCCTAAGCACCACTACAATATTATCGAGGATTATGGTGGAAGGGGGCACCGCACACGGCTAAGAAAATGATCACGTGGATCAATTTGTGTGTCTTGGGGTGCCCCCTGCCCCAGTATTTAAAGGAGAAAGGGGAGGAGGCCGGCCGGCCCTATAGGCGCGCCAAGGAGGAGTCCTCCTCCTAATAGGAGTAGGACTCCTACTAGGAGGGGGAAGGAAGTGGGGAGGGAGAAGGAAAGGGGGGCGCCGCCCCCCTCTCCTAGTCCAATTCGGACCAGGGGGGAGGAGGCGCGCGCGGCCCACCTTGGCTGCCCCTCTCTCTCTGCACTGAGGCCCATATGGCCCATTACTTCTCCGGGGGGGGGGGGGGGGTTCCGGTAACCCTCCGGCTCTCCGGTTTTCTCCGAAATCACCCGGAACACTTCCGGTGTCCGAATATAGCCGTCCAATATATCAATCTTTATGTCTCGACCATTTCGAGACTCCTCGTCATGTCCGTGATCACATCCGGGACTCCGAACTAACTTCGGTACATCAAAACTCATAAAATCATAATATAACTGTCATCAAAACCTTAAGCGTGCGGACCCTACGGGTTCGAGAACAATGTAGACATGACCGAGACATGTCTCCGGTCAATAACCAATAGCGGAACCTGGATGCTCATATTGGCTCCCACATATTCTACGAAGATCTTTATCGGTCAGACCGCATAACAACATACGTTGTTCCCTTTGTCATCGGTATGTTACTTGCCCGAGATTCGATCATCGGTATCTCAATACCTAGTTCAATCTCGTTACCGACAAGTCTCTTTACTCGTTTCGTAATACATCATCTCGCAACTAACTCATTAGTTGCAATGCTTGCAAGGCTTATGTGGTGTGCATTACCGAGAGGGCCCAGAGATACCTCTCCGACAATTGGAGTGACAAATCCTAATCTCGAAATACGCCAACCCAACATTTACCTTTGGAGACACCTGTAGAGCTCCTTTATAATCACCTAGTTACGTTGTGACGTTTGGTAGCACACAAAGTGTTCCTTCGGCAAACGGGAGTTTCATAATCTCATAGTCATAGGAACATGTATAAGTCATGAAGAAAGCAATAGCAACATACTAAATGATCGGGTGCTAAGCTAATGGAATGGGTCATGTCAATCACATCATTCTCCTAATAATGTGATCAATCAAATGACAACACATGTCTATGTTAGGAAACATAACCATCTTTGATTAACGAGCTAGTCAAGTAGAGGCATATTAGTGATGTTTAGTTTGTCTATGTATTCACACAAGTATTATGTTTCCGGATAATACAATTATAGCATGAATAATAAACATTTATCATGATATAAGGAAATAAAATAATAACATTATTATTGCCTCTAGGGCATATTTCCTTCAGGGGGCACCCCATAGACACCCAAAGTTGATCATTGATCTTTAGCCGTGTGCGGTGCCCCCCTCCACCATAATCCACCTCGGTAATATCATAGCGGTGCTTAGGCGAAGCCCTGTTCCGGTAGCAACATCATCACCGTCATCACGCCATCATGTTGACGAAGCTCTCCCTCAAAGCTCTACTGGATCGTGAGTTCGCAGGGACGTCACCGAGCCGAACATGTGCAGATCGTGGAGGTGCCGTATCTTTGGTACTAGATCGGTCGATCGTGAAGACGCACGATTACATCAACCACATTGTCATAATGCTTCCGCTTACGGTCTACGAGGGCACGTAGACGATACTCTCCCCCCTCGTTGCTATGCATCACCATGATATTGTGTGTGCATAGGATTTTTTTTGAAATTACTGCGTTCCCGAACACTTGGACCATGAGGTGTCCGAGTAGGTGGACTTCACGACTGTGGTCTGAAGTATCAAATTGCTGCGTGATTTTTGAGCTCGTTTAGCTTGCTATGTTAGTCCAGATTTTTTGTTTGCCAGTGTGTGCCGGTGCTCCATGTTGGATGCCCATGTCTAGCTGTGTCTGTGTGTGGGTGGGTGTTGGTTCCCCTCTATCCACCATCATGTATTGCACCCTGATGATCTACTACCGCTATGATATGTGTCTGTTTCCTTCGCTACCCTTGCGTTTGTTCTACATGCTATCCACGACATCCCACCGCTTTCCCATGATCAACTACTATGAGGTAAGGCTGCGACGTATGGGCGACTGCTTCT
The DNA here is from genome assembly GCA_034509565.1 of Triticum monococcum. Lineage (NCBI taxonomy): Eukaryota > Viridiplantae > Streptophyta > Magnoliopsida > Poales > Poaceae > Triticum > Triticum monococcum. The sequence goes on from CM067845.1 coordinate 387,384,064, forward strand.
TGATGACAACAGTTAGTCGATGATGGATCACAGCCTAAACATTATTAGTTGGAATATAAGAGGGTTGAACTGCCACAAATCGTAGAGCAGCACGAGGCCATCGTCACCTCCCCTTGTAACCTAGTGTGCATCCAAGAATCCAAGATGGTTGTGCTTGATGCTCCCTCTGTAGCCTACCTTGGGGTTTTAGGTTGCTGAAGAATTTTTCCACTCTACCTGTTGTGGGCACTAGGGGTGGCATCATCCTGCTCTAGAAGGGTGACAATGTCGACATCTCAGACATCACCTTGGGATAGTTCCACCTCTCGGCCCTATCAGGCTCTTAGATTTCGAGGTCGCTTTGTAGCTTACCATTGTATAGGGGCTAACAAATAGAAACCGTAAGGACAATTTCTTCACAGAATTAGTGGGCAGAAGCCGGCGGCAGGGCACTAATGGCTGGTGAATGGTTGATACGTCTCCGTCATATCTATAATTTTGATTGTTTCATGCCAATATTCTACAACTTTAATATAATTTTGGCAACTTTTTATATTATTTTTGGGACTAACATATTGATCTAGTGCCCACTGCCAGTTCCCGTTTGTTGCATGTTTTTTGTTTCGCAGAATACATATATCAAACAAAGTCCAAACGCGATAAAATTTTACGGAGAATTATTTTGGAATATATGTGATTTTTGAGAATCGAAATCAATGTGAAACGATGCCCGAGGGGCCCACAAGCTCGAGGGGCGGACCCCTACCTTGGGCGCGGGCAGGATGCTTGTGGGGACCCTGTAAGGCGGCTGGTGCCTGATAACCCACAAGTACAGGGGATCGCAACAGTTTTCGAGGGTAGAGTATTCAACCCAAATTTATTGATTCAACACAAGGGGAGCCAAAGAATATTCTCAACTATTAGCAGCCGAGTTGTCAATTCAACCACACTTGGAAACTTAATATCTGCAGCAAAGTATTTAGTAGCAAAGTAATATGATAGTAGTGGTAACAGTAGCAAAAGTAATATTTTTGGGTTTTATAATGATTGTAACAGTAGCAGCGGAAAAGTAAATAAGCGAAGAACAATATAGGAAAAGCTTGTAGGCATTGGATCGGTGATGGAGAATTATGCCGGATGCGATCGATCATGTAACAGTCATAACCTAGGGTGACACAGAACTAGCACCAGTTCATCAATGTAATGTAGGCATGTATTCCGAATATAGTCATACATGCTTATGGAAAAGAACTTGCATGACATCTTTTGTCCTACCCTCCAGTGGCAGCGAGGTCCTATTGGAAACTAAGGGATATTAAGGCCTCCTTTTAATAGAGTACCGGACCAAAGCATTAACACATAGTGAATACATGAACTCCTCAAACTACGGTCATCACCGGTAAGTATCCCGATTATTGTCACTTCGGGGTTAACGGATCATAGCACATAATAGGTGACTATAGACTTGCAAGATAGGATCAAGAACTCTCATATATTGGTGAAAACATAATAGGTTCAGATCTGAAATCATGGCACTCGGGCCCTAGTGACAAGCATTAAGCATAGCAAAGCCATAGCAACATCAATCTCAGAACATAGTGGATACTAGGGATCAAACCCTAACAAAACTAACTCGATTACATGATAAATCTCATCCAACCCATCACCGTCCAGCAAGCCTACAATGGAATTACTCGCGCCGGCGGTGAGCATCATGAAATTGGTGATGGAGGAAGGTTGATGATGACGATGGCGACGGATTCCCCTCTCCGGAGTCCCGAACGGACTCCAGACCAGCCCTCCCGAGAGTGTTTAAGGCTTGGCGGCGGCTCCGTATCGTAAAACGCGATGAATCCTTCTCTCTGATTTTTTCTCCCCGAACACGAATATATGGAGTTGGAGTTGAGGTCGGTAGAGCGTTAGGGGGCCCACGAGGCAGGGGGGCACGCCCAGGGGGTAGGCGCTCCCCCACCCTCGTGGGCAGGGTGCCTGACGTGGATTATTCTTCTAGTATTTTTTATATATTCCAAAAATAATCTCCATTGATTTTCAGGTCATTCCGAGAACTTCTATTTCTGCACAAAAATAACACCATGGCAATTCTGCTGAAAACAACGTCAGTCTGCGTTAGTTCCATTCAAATCATGCAAGTTAGAGTAAAAAACAAGGGCAAAAGTGTTTGGAAAAATAGATACGATCGAGACATATCAACTCCCCCAAGCTTAAACCTGTGCTTGTCCTCAAGCAATTCAGTTGATAAACTGAAAGTGATAAAGAAAAACTTTTACAAACTCTGTTTGCTCTTGTTGTTGTAAATATGTAAAGCCAACATTCAAGTTTTCAGCAAAGATTATGAACTAAACATATTCATAATAACATTTAGGTCTCATGTTTACTCATATCAATGGCATAATCAGCTAGCGAGCAATAATAACAAATCTCAGATGACAACACTTTCTCAAAACAATCATGATATGATATAACAAGATGGTATCTCGCTAGCCCTTTCTGAGACCGCAAAACATAAATGCACAGCACCTTTAAAGATCAAGGACTGACTAGACATTGTAATTCATGGTAAAAAAGATCCAGTCACAGTCATACTCAATGTAAACTAACAGTAATGGATGCAAATGACATCGGTGCTCTACAACTGGTGCTTTTTAATAAGAGGATGATGACTCAACATAAAAGTAAATGGATAGGCCCTTCGCAGAGGGAAGCAGGGATTTGTAGAGGTGCCAGAGCTCGATTTTGAAATAGATATGAATAATATTTTGAGCGATATACTTTCGTTGTCAACATAACAACCGAGAGATCTCGATATCCTCCATGCTACACACATTATAGGCGGTTCCCAAGCAGAATGGTAAAGTTTATACTCCCCCACCACCAACAAGCATCAATCCATGGCTTGCCCGAAACAACGGGTGCCTCCAACTAACAACAATCCTGGGGGAGTTTTGTTTGCAATTATTTTGATTTGATTTAAGCATGGGACTGGGCATCCCGGTGACCAGCCATTTTCTCGTGAATGAGGAGCAGAGTCCACTCCTCTTGAGAATAACCTGCCTACCATGGAGGATACAAACATCCCTAGTTGATAAATGAGCTATTCGATCATACAAAAAAATGTTCATTTGAAGGTTTAGAGTTTGGCACATACAGATTTACTTGGAACGGCAGGTAGATACCGTATATAGGTAGGTATGGTGGACTCATATGGAGTAACTTTGGGGTTTATGGAATTGGATGAACAAGCAGTATTCCCGCTTAGTACAAGTGAAGGCTAGAAAAAGACTGGGAAGCGACCAGCTAGAGAGCGACAATAGTCATGAACATGCATTAAAACTAATCGACACCGAATGCAAGCATGAGTAGGATATAATGCACCATGAACATAAATATCGTAGAGGCTATGTTGATTTTGTTTCAACTACATGCGTGAACATGTGCCAAGTCAAGCCACTCGAATCGTTCAAAGGAGGATACCGCCCCATCATACCACATCACAACCATTTTAATAGCATGTTGGCAGCAAGGTAAACCATTATAAGCTCCTAGCTAATTAAGCATGGCATAAGCAACTACAATCTCTAATTGTCATTGCAAATATGTTTCTGTCATAATAGGCTGAATCAGGAATGATGAACTAATCATATCTACAAAAACAAGAGAGGTCGAGTTCATACCAGCTTTTCTCATCTCCATAAGTTCATCATATAATCATCATTATTGCCTTTCACTTGCACGACCGAACGGTGTGGATAATAATAATAGTGCACGTGCATTGGACTAAGCTAGAATCTGCAAGCATTCAATTCAAGAAAGAAGACAAGGTAATATGGGCTCTTTGTTAGATCAACAATAATGCATATGAGAGCCACTCAACATTTTCATCATGGTCTTCTCCTCTCGACCCCCAAAGGAAAGAAAAGAAACAAAACTATTTACACGGGAAAGCTCCCAACAAGAAAAAGAAGAACGAGAAATCTTTTTGGGTTTTCTTTTTAATTACTACTATTATAGGCATGGAAAGTAAACTAACTAAAAGCTACAACTAAATTTTTTTGGTTTTTCTTAAGGTTTTTCAAACACACAAGAAGAATGCTTAAAAAGAAAATAAACTAGCATGGATGATACAATGAAAAAATATGAACACCGACAACTAGCATGAGTGTGTGAACATGAATGTAATGTCGGTGAGAAAACGTACTCCCCCAAGCTTAGGCTTTTGTCCTAAGTTGGTCTATGCCCATGGATCAAAGTGGCCCTCTTCGGTGTAAGGAGGAGTGTCCTATGGGTGCCACTAGTTGCCAATCTTCTCAGGATTCCACTGATAAACTGACTATCGATAAGGGTCCTGGGGTGGTTCCGGCTCAGGCTCTGGAGCTGGTGTCACACTCCAGTATGCATAAACATCATCCGGTAAAACAAGGTACTTGCCTGAAAATATGTTAAACAAAGAGGGAGCAGACAAGGTAATAGTTTCAAAGTTATTCTTACCAAAAATCAGTCTATAGTTAAGCATCTTGTTCTTATTCTTAAAAATAAAATCATGTGCTACCATGCTCTTATAATCTAGAAAAATATTAGACAGTAACTTTTCCTCTTTCTCATAATGCCTGATAGGTATGTTAAAGTGTGCAGCTAGGCGCGAGGCAAAAATGCCTCCAAGGACGGGGCCCTTTGTACGGTTCAGATTTAACCGTTTAGCAACAATAGCGCCTACACTGAAAGTAGTATCTTGAAACAAGGCATGACGCAAAATAACAATATCAGGAGCACTAAGGTTCCCACAGTTCGCGCGACCAATTAAGCATCTACTAGCAAATATTGCAAAGTAACGTAGAACAGGAAAATGTATGCTAGTGATTCTCGCATTGGAAACTTTCCTCGTTTCCCCCACAACAATCATATCAATAAATCCCTCCACATCATTACGATGTGGTTCCTCTATGCTGCCCTCAAAAGGTATCAAACAAACCCGACAAAAATCACGAAGTGACATTTCCTTATGCTCATCATATAAATAAAATTCCACCGAAGGTGGTGAGCTTCTAGCATGGAAATGAAAGTTTTGCACAAAGATATTGGTGAGTAAGAGATACAGTTCGCGCTGGTCGTGGAGGAAGGCGGTGAGGCCTGCATTCTCAGCCAAATAATAAAAATCTTCATAAATCCCGTCCTCTTTGAAGAACTCATCACAAGGCCATTCACATGGCCGAACCTCCGCAGTACGAGGGAGATTATACTTGGGCTTCTTGTTCTCTTCACTTTGCTTATCCTTCGAGCTTCAGCTCGATGAGCCCCTCAAAAATCTCTTCATCTTTTTCTGAAAATTTCTGAAATTTTTAGTAACTTAAAATAAAAGTGAACCAAACTCAAAAAAATTGATAGCAACTACTCATACAAGTGCCTAGAGGCTATATCATGCATTAAAACTACTTTTGACCACGTAAATTTGACATGCAAGCTCAAGAACAGGGTCACCTAAGCAGCAAAAATTTGCAATGAATAAAGCACTAGAACAAAAACTAATTGGACCATTGGAGGAGTCACATACCAAAGAACAATCCCCCAAAGCAGTTTTGTGAATGGAGCTTTGAGCAAGGAGATCGAAAATGGCAGCAAGATGAGCAAGAACTTGGGTTTGAGCTGGCTAGTGATTTTTTTGGGATGAAGGAGTGTGTGGTGGCTGGAATAAGTGGAGGGGACCCACGTGGGGTCCACAAGGCAGGGGGCGCGCCCAGGGGGGTGGGCGCTCCCTCCACCCTCGTGGGCACGTGGCCGCTCCCCCTATTGTGTTTTCAGTGCCAAATATTCTCAAATATTCTAGAAAGAAATCATATTTAAATTTCAGGGCATTTGGAGAACTTTTATTTTCGGGGTATTTTTTGTTGCATGGATAATTCAGAAAAACAGACAGAAAATACTATTTTGCTTTATTTAATATAAATAACAAAAAGTAAAAAGAGGGTACAAAGAGTTGTGTTTTCTAAATTCATCCATCTCATGCTCATCAAAAGGAATCCACTAACAATGTTGATCAGGTCTTGTTAACAAACTCATTTCGAATAACATGAAACCGGAGAATTTTCGAATAACACTAGGTTACCTCAACGGGGATATGCATGTCCCCAATAGTAAGAATATCATATTTCTTCTTGACAGTAGGAAGAGGAAATTCAAAACCTCCAATAGTGATTGTTGAAATTTTTCCAATAGAATTGATATTGTGGACTTGAGGTTGTTTCCTCGGAAAGTGTAACGTATGCTCATTACCATTAACATGAAAAGTGACATTGCCTTTGGTGCAATCAATAACAGCCCCTGCAGTATTCAAGAAGGGTCTTCCAAGAATAATAGACATACTATCGTCCTCGGGAATATCAAGAATAACAAAGTCCGTTAAAATAGTAACATTTGCAACCACAACAGGCACATCCTCACAAATACCGACAGGTATAGCAGTTGATTTGTCAGCCATTTGCAAAGATATTTCAGTAGGTGTCAACTTATTGAAATCAAGTCTACGATATAAAGAGAGAGGCATAACACTAACACCGGCTCCAAGATCACATAAAGCGGGTTTAACATATTTTCTTTTAATGGAGCATGGTATGGTTGGTACTCCTGGATCTCCAAGTTTCTTTGGTATTCCACCCTTAAAAGTATAATTAGCAAGCATGGTGGAAATTTCAGCTTCCAGTATCTTTCTCTTATTTGTAACAATTTCCTTCATATACTTAGCATAAGGATTCATTTTAAGCATATTAGTCAAACGCATACGCAAAAAGATAGGTCTAATCATTTCAGCAAAGCGCTCAAAATCCTCATCATCCTTTTTCTTTGATGGTTTAGGAGGAAAAGGCATGGGTTTCTGAACCCAAGGTTCTCTTTCTTTACCGTGCTTCCTAGCAACAAAGTCTCTCTTATCATAACGTTGATTCTTTGATTGTGGGTTATCAAGATCAACAACAGGTTCAATCTCTATGTCATTATCATTGCTAGGTTGAGCATCAACATGAACATCTTCATTAACATTATCACTAGGTTCATGTTCATTACTAGATTGTGTTTCAGTATCAGAAATAGAAATATCATTAGGATTCTCGGGTGTGTCAATAACAGGTTCACTAGAAGCATGCAAAGTCTTATCATTTTTCTTTTTCTTCCTCTTAGAAGGACTAGGTGTATCAATATTAATTCTCTGAGAATCTTGCTCAATTCTCTTAGGATGGCCCTCAGGATACAAAGGTTCCTGAGTCATTTTACCACCTCTAGTCATAACTCTAACAACATTATCATTCTTCTTATTATTTAATTCATTGAGCAAATCATTCTGAGCCTTAAGTACTTGTTCTACTTGAGTGGTAACCATAGAATCATGTTTACTAATAAGTTTAAGTTCACCTTTAACATTAGCCATATAATCACCCAAGTGTTCAAGCATATCAGCATTGTGTTTCAATTGTCTACCAACATAAGCATTGAAGTTTTCTTGTTTAACCATAAGGTCATCAAACTCATCTAAGCATGGGCTAGAAAACTTAGTAAATGGGATTTCACATTTATAGAATCTATAGAGAGAATTAACCTTTACTACCTGTGTCAGGTTATCAAGACCATGTGTTTGTTTAACAGGCGGCAAATTAAGACCATGTATTTCTTCAATAGGTGGTATATTCTTAACATCTTCAGTTTTAATACCTTTTTCTTTCATAGATTTCTTTGCCTCTTGCATATCTTCAGGACTGAGAAATAGAATACCCCTTTTCTTCGGAGTTGGCTTAGGAGTTGGTTCAGTAAGTGTCTAATTATCTTCATTATTCAACATATTATTCAATAACAATTCAGCTTGATCAACAGTTCTTCCCTGAAAACACAACCAGCACAACTATCCAGGTGGTCTCTGGAAGCATCAGTTAGTCCATTATAAAAGATATCAAGTATTTCATTTTTCTTGAGAGGATGATCAGGCAAAGCATTAAGTAATCGGAGAAGCCTCCCCAAGCTTGTGGGAGACTCTCTTCTTCAATTTGCACAAAATTATATATTTCCCTTAAGGTAGCTTGTTTCTTATGAGCGGGGAAATATTTAGCAGAGAAGTAATAAATCATATCCTGGGGACTACGCACACAACCAGGTTCAAGAGAATTAAACCATGTTTTAGCATCACCCTTTAATGAGAACGGAAACAACTTAAGGATAAAGTAATAGCGAGTTTTCTCATCATGAGTAAACAAGGTGGCTATATCATTTAATTTAGTGAGATGTGTCACAAGAGTTTCCGATTCATAGCCATGGAAAGGATCAGATTCAACCAAAGTAATTAACTCAGGATCGACAGAGAAATCATAATCCTTATCAGTAATAAAGATAGGTGAAGTAGCAAAAGCAGGGTCATATTTCATTCTAGCATTCAAAGACTTTTCTTTAAGCTTAGCTAATAATTTCTTAAGATCAGATCTATCATTGCAAGCTAAGAAGTCTCTAGCAGTTTCTTCATCCAAAAAATAACCCTCAGGAACAATAGGCAATTCATATCTAGCAGGAGAATCTTCATCATCACTATTCAATAATTTCATGCTCTCTAGCCCTAGCAAGTTGTTCATCAAGAAATTCACCTAGTGGCATAGTAGTATCAAGCATAGAAGTAGTTTCATCATAAGTATCATGCAAAGCAGAAGTGGCATCATCAATAACATGTGACCTATCGGAATCAATAGCATGTGTAGGTGTCGCAAGTTTACTCAAAACAGAAGGTGAATCAAGTGCGGAGCTAGATGGCAGTTCCTTACCTCCCCTCGTAGTTGAGCGAAAAATTTGGTTCTTTGATCTTTCAAGTTCTTCATAGTGATAAGCAGATATAAGTCCCAAGTGACTCAAAGAATAGAGCTATGCTCCCCGGCAACGGCGCCAGAAAATAGTCTTGATAACCCACAAGTATAGGAGATCGCAACAGTTTTCGAGGGTAGAGTATTCAACCCAAATTTATTGATTCGACACAAGGGGAGCCAAAGAATATTCTCAAGTATTAGCAGCTGAGTTGTCAATTCAACCACACCTGGAAACTTAATATCTGCAGCAAAGTATTTAGTAGCAAAGTAATATGATAGTAGTGGTAATAGTAGCAAAAGTAATATTTTTGGTTTTATAGTGATTGTAACAATAGCAGCAGAAAAGTAAATGAGCGAAGAACAATATATGATAAGCTCATAGGCATTGGATCGGTGATGGAGAATTATGTCGGATGCGATCGATCATGCAACAATTATAACATAGGGTGACACAGAACTAGCTCCAGTTCATCAATGTAATGTAGGCATGTATTCCGAATATAGTCATATGTGCTTATGGAAAAGAACTTGGATGACATCTTTTGTCCCACCCTCCCGTGGAAGCGGGGTCCTATTGGAAACTAAGGGATATTAAGGCCTCCTTTTAATAGAGTACCGGACCAAAGCATTAACACATAGTGAATACATGAACTCCTCAAACTACGGTCATCACTGGTAATGGTCCCAATTATTGTCACTTTGGGGTTAACGAATCATAACACATAATAGGTGACTATTGACTTGCAAGATAGGATCAAGAACTCACATATATTCATGAAAACATAATAGGTTCATATCTGAAATCATGGCACTCGGGCCCTAGTGACAAGCATTAAGCATAGCAAAGTCATAGCAACATCAATCTCAGAACATAGTGGATACTAGGAATCAAACCCTAACAAAACTAACTCGATTACATGATAAATCTCATCCAACCCATCACCGTCCAGCAAGCCTACAATGGAATTACTCATGCATAGCGGTGAGCATCATGAAATTGGAGATGGAGGAAGGTTGATGATGATGATGGCGATGGATTCCCCTCTCTGGAGCCCCGAACGGACTCCAGATCAATCCTCCCGAGAGAGTTTAGGGCTTGGCGGCGGCTCCGTATCGTAAAACACGATGAATCCTTCTCTCTGATTTTTTTCTCCCCGAACACGAATATATGGAGTTGGAGTTGAGGTCTGTGGAGCGTTAGGGGGCCCACGAGGCAGGGGGCACGCCCAGGGGGTAGGCGCGCCCCCACCCTCGTGGACAGGGCGTGGGCCCCCTGACGTGGATTCTTCTTCCAGTATTTTTTATATATTCCAAAAATAATCTCTTTTGATTTTTAGGTCATTCCGAGAACTTTTATTTCTGCACAAAAATAACACCATGGCAATTCTGCTGAAAACAGCATCAGTCCGGGTTAGTTCCATTCAAATCATGCAAGTTAGAGTCCAAAACAAGGGCAAAAGTGTTTGGAAAAGTAGATACAACGAAGACGTATCAGTGCCCTTCTTTTTCCGCAAGAAAGATAATATCCGGATAAAAAATGTGTTAAAATTTCAGCCCAATCGGAGTTACGGATCTTCAGGAATTTAAGAAACGGCGAAAGGCCAGAAAACAGAGCGCATAAACAGAAGCAAATAGAGAGAGAGAGAGAGATCCAATCTTGAAGGGGCTCCCGCCCCCTCTACTGCCATGGAGGCCAAGGACCAGAGGGGAAACCCTCCTCCCATCTAGGGGGAGGCCAAGGAAGAAGAAGGAGGAGGGGGCTCTCTCCCCTCTCTCCCGCTGGCGTTGGAACGCCGCCGGGGCCATCATTGTGACGACGATCTAGACCAACAACTTCGCCGCCGTCATCACCAACTCTATCCCCCTCTATGAAGCGGTGTAACACCTGTTCTACCCGCTGTAATCTCTACTTAAACATGGTTCTTGATGTCTACTACACAACTTTATTCTTGTAGACACGTGTTGGGCCTCCAAGCGCAGAGTTTTGTAGGACAGTAGCAATTTTCCCTCAAGTGGATGACCCTGCAACCAAATACAAGAAATCTCTTGTGTTCCCAACACACCCAATACAATGGCAAATTATATAGGTGCACTAGTTCGGCGAAGAGATGGTGATAAAAGTGTAATATGGATGGTATAAATATATTTTTATAATCTGAATAAATAAAAACAGCAAGGTAGCAAATAGTAAACGGGCACAAAAACAGTATTGCAATGCTTAAAAGAAGGCATAGGGTCCATACTATCACTATAGTGCAATCTCTCAACAGTGCTAATATAATTGGATCATATAACCGTCGCTCACCGTGCAACAAAGAATCACTCCAAAGTTCCTATCTAGTGGAGAACATAAGACATAATTGTTTGTAGGGTACGAAACCACCTCAAAGCTATTCTTTCCGATCAATCTATCCTAGAGTTCATACTAAAATAACACGAAGCTATTCTTTCCGATCAATCTAACCAAGAGTTCATACTAAAATAAGACCAAAGCAAATTCAGATTCATTATATTCAATCCAGCACAAAGAACTTCAAAGAGTGCCCCAAGATTTCTACCGGAGAAACAAAGACAAGAACATGCATCAACCCCTATGCATAGATTACCCCAATGTCACCTCGGGAATCCGCGAGTTGAGTGCCAAAACATATATCAAGTGAATCAATACGATACCCCATTGTCACCATGAGTATTCAATTCCAATACATATATCAAGTGTTCTCAAATCCATAAAAGTATTCAATCCGATAACAATGAAATCTCAAAGGGAAAAACTCAATTTATCACAACAAGGTAGAGAGGGGAAAACACCATATGATTCGACTATATTAACAAAGCCCGTGATACATCAAGATCGTGACATCTCAAGAACACGAGAGAGAGAGAGAGAGAGAGAGAGAGAGATTAAACACATAGCTACTGGTACAAACCCTCAGCCCCGAGGGTGGACTACTCCCTCCTCATTGTGGTAGCCGCCGGTATGATGAAGATGGCCACCGGTGATGATTTCCCCCTCCAGCAGGGTGCCAGAACGGGGTCTATATTGGTTTTCGGTGGCTACAGAGGCTTGCGGTGGCAGAACTTGTAATCTAGGTTAACCCCAAGGGTTTATGGAATTTTTGGGAATTTATAGGGTAAAGAGGGGGTGCGGGAGGCCACCGAGGTGGGCACAACCCACTTGGGCGTGCCTGGGCCCCCAGGCGCGCCCTGGTGGGTTGTGCCCCCCTCGGGGCACCCCCAGGTGCTTGTCTGGCCCATCCTGGGTGTTCTGGTCCATAAAAAAATCTTCAAAAAGTTTCGCGGTGTTTGGACTCCGTTTGTTATTGATTTCCTACGATGTAAAAAACAAGCAAAAACACAACAACTAGCACTGGGCACTGGGTCAATAGGTTAATCCCAAAAAATGATATAAAGTTGCTACAAAATGATTGTAAAACATCTAACAATGATAATATAATGGCATGAATACTTCATAAATTATAGTTACGTTGGAGATGTATCGGTGCTCAACGCTATATATTATTATCCAATGATATGTGGCTATCCTATGATGTTTGAGTAGATCTATTTTTCCTATGGGTTGATTGATGATCGTGATTGGTTTGAGTTATATGTTTTATTATTGGTGTTGTCCTATGGTGCTCTCCGTGTCACGCAAGCGTGAGGGATCCCCGCTATAGGGTGTTGCAATATGTTCATGATTTGCTTATGGTGGGTTGCGTGAGTGACTAAAACACAAACCCGAGTAAGTGGGTTGTTGCGTATGGGAGTAAACAGGACTTGATACTTTAATGCCATGGTTGGGTTTTACCTTAATGATCTTTAGTAGTTGCGGATCCTTGCTAGAGTTCCAATCATAAGTGCATATGATCCAAGTAGAGAAAGTATGTGAGCTTATGCCTCTCCCTCATATAAAATTGCAATAATGATTACCGGTCTAGTTATCGATTGCCTAGGGACAAATAACTTTCTCGTGCGACAAAATGCTCTCTACTAAAACTAACTTAATTGTTTCTTTATCTAAATAGCCCCTAGCTTTTATTTATGTGTTCTTTATTATCTTGCAAACCTATCCTATCACACCTACAAAGTACTTCTAGTTTCATACTTGTTCTAGGTAAAGCGAACGTTAAGCGTGCGTAGAGTTGTATCGGTGGTCGATAGAACATGAAGGGAATATAAATTCTACCTTTAGCTCCTCATTGGGTTTGACACTCTTACTTATCGAGAAAGGCTACAATTTATCCCCTATACTTGTGGGTTATCAAGACCTTTTTCTGGCGCCGTTGCCGGGGAGTAATAGCGTAAGGTGAATATTCTCGTGTGTGCTTGTTTGCTTTATCACTAAGTAGTTTTTATTTTCTATTCTAAGTTGTTCTCTATCTTTAGTTATGGATATGGAACATGAAATACGTACAGTCCTATAGACCGACATTGTGCCTATGTCGAAAGGTGAGATGGACCGATCTGGAGGTTATGCTGCCACCCATGTTGGGTAAAAACCTCCGTAGCCACCTGCTCCAACCGCGTACACACCGCCTTGAACGCCGGTTGGACCTGCGCTCGTTGTAGCATAGACCACATACAAAGCAAGTGCGTACAACGGAAAATAGCCCGCAAAGGAGAAGCATTTTTGTCATTAAAAAGACATTTCTACATAGCCAAAGCGACCATAGTAAGACATACGCTCCCACCCTCAATAGCGTTTTGAACCTATTTGAAATACTGTCCAACCAATGACCAAAAATATTGGCAACACTTGTGGGCGGATATAAACTTGATGCTATTTGGATGACTGACCACGTAGAACGTGCAAAGTTGCATTGGAAAAAGAGGTGTCCGATTGTCTCATCATGAGTACAAAAACATCACTTCTTACTCCCTTGCCAATTGCGCCTGCGAGGTTGTCTTTAGTTAGAACAACTCCCCTACGATGATACCACATGAAGACTTTAACTTTTAGTAGTATCTTCGACCTCCAATTTTTTTATTATTACTCACCAGTACCTCAGAATGCGTGAGTGCACAATACATAGAGTCTACGGTGAAAGACCCTGATGTAGTAAGGTTCCAGCAAAACACATCCCGGCCTTCTATAAGGTAATCGCATCCAGAAGGGACAAAACATTATGCCATGACATAAGTCGGGGGCCAGTCAAATCCCGCTTAAACAAAATATTCGGGGGGGGGGGGGTGAACTTAGCACCTGCGCAATAGTATTATTCTTATCGCGAGCAATGTTGTACAAGGCTGGATATTGTTCTCAGAGACTAGCACCGCCTAGCCAGATGTCTTCCCAAAAATGAATCTATGACCCGTCCTTTATCGCGAAAGACCCAAATCGAAAGTGATGTTTCTTTGCCGCCATTAGGCCAGCCCAAAAATGCGAGTCGCCAGGTTTCCAATATGCCCGAGACACCGTCTTGTGGCCTAGATATTTGTTGCGTAGTATGGTTTGCCAAACACCATCCTCAGCAAGAAGTTTGAACAACCATTTACTAAGGAGAGCCTCATTCTTGATCTGCAGGTCATGAATTCCAAGGCCACCTTGGTCTTTCGGCCTATGATAACCCACAAGTATAGGGGATCGCAATAGTTTTCGATAAGTAAGAGTGTCGAACCCAACGAGGAGCTAAAGGTAGAACAAATATTCCCTCAAGTTCTATTGACCACCGATACAACTCTACGCACGCTTGACGTTCGCTTTACCTAGAACAAGTATGAAACTAGAAGTACTTTGTAGGTGTTGTTGGATAGGTTTGCAGGATAATAAAGAGTACATAAATAAAAGGTAGGGGCTGTTTAGATTAAGAAAAAATAAAGTAAATATAGCGACTGTGGAAAAGTGGTGGTAGGAGTTGCGAAATTGCCCCTAAGCAATTGACTACTTTACTAGACCGATAGCAAGTATTATGTGGGAGAGGCCACTGCTAGCATGTCATCCCTGACTTGGAATTCTATACGTTACAAAAAACTTCACTCGAATCATCCGATTCCTCTTTACCGAAGAAGCCTGTGCTCGAAATAATCGAGCACGGGCTTTTCTGGCCAAAACGTATCTTGTCTTTATCACTTTATCATGAGTTATTTTCCTTGGTTAACAATACTTGTTGTTTTGCCGATATTTGCAGGTTCATTAATTTTCTTTTTACCTCATAAGGGAAACAAAGTCGTTAGGTGGTATACTATATCTATTTGTTTGCACTTATGATTGGAACTATTGGAAAGCATCCGCAACTACTAATGTTCGTTAAGGTAAAACCCAACCATAGCATTAAGGTATATTGGTCCCCCTTCAATCCCGTATGCATCAATTTCTTTGCTAGGTTGAAGCTTCTGTCACTCTTGCCCTCCAATACATAGTCCTATCAACATACAACTAACCCTAGGGTGTGATCCACGCGCGCAATCATATGATGGGCACCAAAGGACAGCAACATAACCACAAGCAAATTAAATCAATCATAGCAATTCATCAACCACCGATAGGACAACAAAAATCTACTCAGACATCATAGGATGGCAACACATCATTGGATAATAATATGAAGCATAAAGCACCATGTTCAAGTAGAGGGTACAGCGGGTTGCGGGAGAGTGGACCACTGTAGATAGAGGAGGCAAGGTGATGGAGATGTTGGTGAAGATGGCGGAGGTGTTGGTGTAGATCGCGATGATGATGATGGTGGCCACGGCAGCGTTCCGGCGCCACCGGAAGAGAAGGGGAGAGGGGGACCCTTCGTCTTCTTCTTCCTTGACCTCCTCCCTAGATGGGAGAAGGGTTTCACCTCTGGTCCTTGGCCTCCATGGCATGGGAGGGGCGAGAGCCCCTCCGAGATTGGATCTGTCTCTCTGTCTCTCTTTGTTTCCGCGTTCTCAGATTCTTCCCTTTCACCGTTTCTTATATTCCCGGAGATCCGTAACTCCGATTGGGCTGAAATTTTGACACAATCTCTATCCGGAAATTAGCTTTATTGCAGCGAAAGAAGGGCACCAACCACCTTACGGGTGGCCCACGAGGGTCAGGGGCGTGCCCCCTGCCTCGTGGCCACCTCGGGCACCGTCTCGCGTGGATTTTTCTTCCCAAAAATTATATATATTCCAAAAAAAATCTCCATCAGTTTTTATCCCGTTTGGACTCCGTTTGATATGGATATTCTGCGAAACAAAAAACATGCAACAAACAGAAACTGGCACTGGGCACTAGATCAATATGTTAGTCCCAAAAATAGTATAAAAAGTTGCCAAAAGTATATGAAAGTTCAATAATATTGGCATGGAACAATCAAAAATTATAGATACGATGGAGACGTATCAGCCTACAAACCACACTCCACTTGGCTAGCCTGTATTTTTTATTTTCCCCATCTCCTTGCCAAAAGAATCTGGATCTGAAATAGTCCAATCTTTGAAGGACCCATTTTGGGAGTTGGAAGAAAGAAAGCATATAGTGAACCATATTTGTGAGGACAGAGTTAATCAAACCAGCCATCCTCCAACAGAGAGCAGCTTGCCTTTCCAGCTGCTCAATCATTTCTCTAACCATTCCTCTACATGCTTCCACTCCGCAATGGTTAGACGTCGATAATGAATCGGCATTACGAGATATTTAATTGAGAAATGGCCATGTGCGCAACCAAACAAGGTCAGTGTCGGAGTAAACGACCACGGGAGCCTCATCTGCTCCCCATGGCGATTCAAGACATCGGGGCCGGCTGCGCCCCTCAAACCCCAAGGACGAAGTACCGCCTTCTCTGGGCCGACTGGTAGAGTTGGCCGGCCTCCATAGGGCGGCGCTCTTCAGAAGAAGGCTATGAGATGGGCCGACTCCTGGCAGGAGGCCTCCAGAAAGGCCGGCTCCTAGCAGGCGGCCCCTCGTGCCCTCGAAGTTTGCACGGCATTAAGGTGACGAGACGGGTGTGGATGCAGTACCGTCTGCCACCCCCGAATCCAGGACAGAGCGTGGCCATAGTGCCGCGTACCGGACAGACATTCCCGTCCGGCACGACACTGTTGCCACGCGACCCATGACATCACCCATAGCAGAGAGGGCCATGCCCCCACTACAGGCTGTCGGTACGGCCCGCTGGCGGCGGGCCCTACCCGACCGTACGAGACCGGAAGGCGGCCAGCTTCGACCAGCCGGCGCAAGGCGAGGCCGACTCCCAGCAGGCGACCCTCCCCCTCCCTCAGAATCTGTGTGTCATTAACCAGTAGAGATGGGGAATGGCTACAATGAACGCCCACCAGGTGGCGGCACTGTAGCCACGCCTTCCCCGACAAAGCACACATCATCAGTGGCATCGCCACAATGTTAAGCTGCCGGCAGGACCCGCAAGCGGCGGGCGCGGCCTATCGGCGAAGTACAAGACTGCCGGCGGGACCCACCAGGCGACGGGCCCCAGCGCCCGGCGGAGAAGCCGGCGACCATAGACACTAACAGCCGGGTCCTACATCCGGCCAGATTACCGTTGTACCCCTGGGGGCAGGCCTATATAAACCCCCTAGGGCACGCATGCAAAGGGTTCAGACTTTAGTCATCACACACACACACACCCATAGAGAGAGGAAGCTAGGGCTAGCCTTGTTCCTTTTCCCCCTTGAAAGCACAAGTGCTCCCTAGGTGGTTTTGGTAATTAATGTCACATATCTCTTGTTGGACTAACACTTTTACCTATTATGTTTCAGATAAGTTCAACAATGAAGTGGCATGGACTAGAGGATGTGGAACCCCTTCAAGATGCTAAGGACAAATGATTGGCTCAAGCTCCAAGCTCAAGACTCTACATTTTCTATTGTAGTGATCCAAGATCACATTGAGTCTATAGGAAAAGCCAATACTATCAAGGAGGGATGAGGTGTTGCTTAATGAGGCTCTTGCTCAAAGTGCTTAGTAATATGCTCCAAAGCCCTCAACTACTTTCTCACATCCACATATGACCTAAACCAAAAGTCAAACTCGGCCCCACCGATTCTTTCTATCCAGCGCCACCGAGTTCAGATGTCATAGCCACTGCCACAAACCCTAGGCAAATCGGTCTCACCGATAGGGATCTCGGTCTCACCGAGATGGGATTGCAATCTCTCTGTATGGATCTATTACCAAAATCGGTCTCACCGAGTTTGCGTAGTCGGTCCTACCGAGATTGCAATGTAAACTCTCTGTTTCCTTTTCGTAACATTTCGGTCTCACCAAAATGAGCGAATCGGTCCCACGGAGTTTACCTGACCAACTCTCTGGTTAGCTTATTACCAAAATCAGTCTCACCGAGTTTGTGTAATTGGTCTCACCAAGATTATGTTATGCCCTAACCCTAACCAGATCGGTCCTACCGAGTTGCATGTCGGTCCCACCGAAAATCCTAACGGTCACTAGATTTGCTGAATCGGTCCGACCGAGTTTATCAAGTCGGTCCCACCGAGATTGGCAAGTTGTGTGTAACGGTTAGATTTTGTGTGGAGGCTATATATACCCCTCCACCTCCTCTTCATTCGTAGAGAGAGCCATCATAACAAACCTACACTTCCAACTTACCTTTTCTGAGAGAGAACCACCTACACTTGTGTTGAGGCCAAGATATTCCATTCCTACCATATGAATCTTGATCTCTAGCCTTTCCCAAGTTGCTTTCCACTCAAATCTTCTTTCCACCAAATCCATATCCTGTGAGAGAGAGTTGAGTGTTGGGGAGACTATCATTTGAAGCACAAGTGCAAGGAGTTCATCATCAACACACCATTTGTTACTTCTTGGAGAGTGGTGTCTCCTAGATTGGCTAGGTGTCACTTGGGAGCCTCAAACAAGATTGTGGAGTTGAACCAAGGAGTTTGTAAGGGCAAGGAGATCACCTACTTCGTGAAGATCTACCGCTAGTGAGGCAACTCCTTCGTGGGCGACGACCATGGTGGGATAGACAAGGTTGCTTCTTCGTGGACCCTTCGTGGGTGGAGCCCCCCGTGGACTTGCGCAGTCGTTACCCTTCGTGGGTTGAAGTCCCCATCAACGTGGATGTACGATAGCACCACTTATCGGAACCACGACAAAAACATCTGTGTCTCCTATTGCGTTTGAATCCTCCAAACCCTTCCCTTTACATTCTTGCAAGTTGCATGCTCTACTTTCCGCTGCTCATATACTCTTTGCATGCTTGCTTGATATGTATTGTGGTTGTTAAACTTGTGCCAAAACTCCACTTCAACTTAAAGAAATTAAAAACTACAACTTTTGGTACTTAGTGTCTAATCACCCCCCTCTAGACACCTCTTCTCGATCCTTTCAATTGGTATCAGAGCTTTGGTCTCCATTGCTTTGGTTTAAACACCATTGGAGGAAGATGGATGAGTCTACTTTGGGGAGTCTTAGACATAGAGTGCCTATACTTGATGGAGAGTATTTTCATGAGTGGAAAAATGAGATGCTTGTGATTTTCAATGAATATCATTTGAACAAGTATATTGCTAGCCCTTGTGCATCGCATGTTGATCCCATGCATCCTACTCTTGATGAGTCAATTGACATGATTCGCAATCTTAGATCTGTTAATCTTATCACTAGAGGCTTGCCTAGAAACTTGATTGAAAGTTTGCCTACTCTTGATTGTGCCTACACTATATGGAGATTCCTTGAGAAACATTTTCCAAACCATTCCTTGAAGAACTTAGATGAGATTCTTCATAAGTCCATTGCCTTGATTAAGATGAGTTCCAATGATCCCAAATTTGGTGACTACTTATTTGAGCTTACTAATCTTACGAGTGCCAAAGGAGATGTTGGAATCATTAGCAATATCATTTCCAAAGCTATTAGAATTCATAAAGATAACCATAGAAATGATCATTTATCTAATGAATTACCCTCTCTAGGAATTGATCAATCACAAGATGATGTTGAACATGGATACTATGATGAGGATGATGATGATAGTGACTATGATCTTAATGATGCAATGAGACACTTTGGTCTTATGGAAAATCTTCGCGGCTACATGGCTGGAGGAAAGGAATGGGTTCTTGATAGTGGATGTACTAATCATATGACCGGAGATAAATATATGTTCCGTGAGCTTGCTGAAAACGACGGCCCTCGAAAGTAACTCAAACGGTAAGGTGGTTGGCCTAGGTAAGGTGGCCATCTCACATGATAGCTCCACACAAAATGTCATGCTCGTTGAATCTCTTGGCTACAATTTACTTTCAGTATCTAGACTTGCTGATTTCAGTTTTAATGTCCTATTTACTGAAGTAGATTGCCAAGTGTTTCGTAGAGATAATCATAAAAGTCTTTACCGGTATACGCAGAGGTGATCTTTACATTGTTGATTTCACTAAAAAGGCTCAACCTAGAACTTGCTTAATTGCTAAATCCTCTAAAGGTTGGTTATGGCATAGACGATTAGGTCATGTTGGTATGCGAAACCTTGACAAGCTTATTAAAGGAAATCATATCCTTGGTGTTAACGATGTCATATTTGATAAGGATAGACTTTGCAGCGCTTGTCAAGCAGGTAAACAGGTTGGAGGAAGGCATCCCGTGAAGAACATCATGACCACAAGGAGGCCACTCGAGCTACTTCACATGGATCTTTTTGGTCCTAACGCTTACAAAAGTCTCGATGGAAATTCTTTTGGTCTAGTTATAGTTGATGATTTTTCAAGATTTACGTGGGTGTTCTTTCTCGATGATAAATCGCAGGTCCAAAAGATCTTCAAAAACTTCGCTAGGAAGGCCCAAAATCAATTTGAAGTGAAAATCAAGAAGGTTCGCAGCGACAACAGAATGGAGTTCAAGAACGCGAATGTGGACACCTTTCTTGACGAAGAAGGGATTTCACATGAGTTCTCGGCTACGTACACACCTCAACAGAATGGAGTTGTTGAGAGGAAGTACCGGAAACTCATTGAAATGGCGAGAACGATGCTTGATGAGTACAAGACACCAAAGCACTTTTGGGCGGAAGCGGTTGAGACAGCTTGTCATGCAACAAGTCTCTTGTATCTTCACAAGCTACTCGGCAAGACGACATATGAGCTCCTCACCGGTAACAAACCACAAGTTGGATACTTTCGAGTATTCGGCTCAAAGTGCTACATTCTTGATAAGCATCGTTGTTCTAAATTTGCTCCTAAGTCTCATGAAGGTTTCCTACTTGGTTATGGCTCAAACTCTCACACATACCGTGTCTACAATAATTTCACCCAAAAGGTTGAAGAGACGGTAGATGTGAAGTTTGATGAATCTAACGGCTCACAAGTAGAGCAATTGCCAATTGATGTAGGAGACAAAGACCCTTCGGAAGCAACCCAAGACTTGTCTATTGGCAAGATTCGTCCAACAGAGGTGAAGGAGAGTACCTCGTCCATCGAAGTGGAACCTTCTACCTCACGACAAGGTGAACCAAGAGTTGATACGGAGTATCCACAAGTGGGACATACCAAGATAAAGAAAACAAGGAAGTGCACCAAGATGAACGCCAACAACCTCCTTCTCCACCACGACAAGAGAACGACAACGTCAACAACGAAGAAGGCCAAGAAGAAGAACAAGATGAAGAAGATGTTCAACCAAGATCCAAGCAAAAGCTTTCAAGTTCGAGCAAGAATTTCTAAAGACCATCCTGTTGAGAAAATCTACAATGATATCCAAACCGGGAGAATCAGTCGCTCAAAAACTCCTTTAGCTAACTTTTGTGAACACTATTCATTCATCTCTAGCATTGAACCTATGAAGGTTGAAGAAGCTTTGGAAGATCTGGATTGGATAAATTCCATGCATGAAGAGCTACACAACTTTGAGAGAAATCAAGTTTAGACATTAGTTGAGAAGCCCGACAACAACCACAACATCATCGGTACCAAATGGGTGTTTCGCAACAAGAAAGATGAAGATGGACAAGTAGTTCGCAACAAAGCACGTCTCATCGCCCAAGGCTACACTCAAATCGAAGGTATGGACTATGGTGAGACATATGCCCCCGTTGCTAGACTTGAGTCCATTTGCATCTTATTTGCCTATGCTAATCATCATGATATCACCTTGTACCAAATGGACATTAAAAGTGCTTTTATAAATGGTGAAATAGAGGAGGAAGTTTATGTTAAGCAACCTCCCGGATTTGTCAATCCTAAGAAACCTAATCATGTTTACAAACTTCACAAAGCTCTCTATGGTCTTAAACAAGCTCCTAGAGCATGGTATAAATGCTTGACCAAGTTCCTTATTGAAAAAGGCTTTGAAATTGGAAAAATATATTCTACTCTTTTTACTAAAAGGGTTAATGGAGAACTATTTGTGTGCCAAATTTATGCCGATGATATTATATTTGGATCAACTAACCCTCATTTTAGTGAAAAGTTTGGAAAGCTAATGTCGGAGAAGTTTGAGATGTCGATGATGAGTGAACTCAAATTCTTTCTTGGTTTGCAAATCAAGCAAACTAAGGAAGGTACCTTTGTCTCTCAAACGAAGTACACCAAGGACTTATTCAAGAAGTTCAATATGCAAGAATGCAAAGGTATGACTACACCCATGCCTAGTAGTGGACATCTTGATTTAACCAAAGATGGTGAACTGGTTGATCAAAAGGTTTATCGCTTTATGATTGGTTCATTGTTATATCTATGTGCTTCACGCCCTGATATTATGCTAACTGTGTGCATGTGTGCACGATATCAAGCCGCTCCTAAAGAATGTCATCTTAAGGCCATGAAAAGGATAGTGAGATACTTAATCCATACACCAAATTTTGGCATTTGGTATCCAAAGAGGGCCTCCTTTGATCTTGTTGGCTACTCCGACTCGGACTATGCCGGTGACAAGGTTGATAGAAAGTCCACTTCGGGTACTTGTCAATTTCTTGGTAGATCTCTTGTGTCTTGGTCTTCCAAGAAACAAAACTCGGTATCCTTATCCACCGCCGAAGCAGAATACATTGCCGCTGGATCATGTTGTGCTCAATTACTTTGGATGACCCAAACTCTTAAAGATTATGGGATATCTGTGAAACATGTTCCATTACTTTATGACAATGAAAGTGCTATTAAGATTGCTCACAATCCCGTGCAACATTCTCGAACTAAGCATATTGAAGTTCGTCATCATTTCATTTGAGGTCATGTTGCCAAAGGGGACATTAATCTTAAGCATGTTCGCACCGAAAAGCAGTTAGCTGATATATTCACGAAACTACTTGATGGTAAAGTGTTTTGCAGGTTAAGAGGTGAATTGAACATCATTGATGCTTCAAACTTGGAGTAGGAACTCCATTTGATACATGCAAGGCATGAGCCTATGACTAATCCTTGATAGTTCTCTTATGTTGACTATCTTATGTCTTGGATATATTTGCACCTTGCATGTTATCTAACCCGTGTAGGTACTTGGATGAATCTAAATCTATGAGATTGCAACTCACTCACATCTTGAGAAATTTCTATATCACCAAGTCTCTACACAATGGTGGATGAAGACAAGGAAGCACACAACCACTCAAACATATCATTTGACAAATTTTATGTTGAGTTTCATGATTGTCATTTTGGATACACAAGTGCTCTTCCTTGCAAAAACTAACCCATGTAGGTAGATGAACTCAAAATCTAAGTGGTGCCCCCAAATCTTGATGAGCTACATCAACCTTGAGCAACCCACACAAGTTCAACTACATGATCATGATCAACACCACCACCCAAGGTATGCTATTCCATCTTAGAGAAGCTTTACTCCAAGTCATGAGTCAAAGCAACTCGACAAGATGTGAATACATCAAAAAGCTTAAACGAAAAATGGTAACCCCATTTTGAGCTTAAACGATGAGTATGACCTATGATCAAGTGATCTCGCTTGACTCCTAAGTCAATATACTCTAACATAGGTGACTTTGTCGCCGACCAATTCTAGATGAAGTTCTCTTGTGTTCTTTTCTGTGATCTTGCATTTGTCTCATGCATATTTGTTTCCCTCTTCAAAAAAAACTTCATCTAGAATCCTTTTTAGTTTCTTCTCTTTTATTTTCTATTCTGCATTCCTTGCATCAAATTCATTGCAAATCTTCCAGTTAATTCCTTGCAAATCCTTGTGAGATCTTACTTGTCTAGTGAGCTGAGGTGACAATTGTTTTCTTTGCGATGAACTCGGTCTCACCGGTCTGATGCTTTCGGTCCAACCGAATCCTCTCGGTACAACCGAACCATACAACTCGGTGTCACCGATTTCACTACAGGAAAGACATCTTGCCACTTGTTTCTGCATTCTTTTTGATCCAGCTCCACTCAATGAATCTTGTCCTCGACCATCATCCCATTCAACTTGCTGCTTTGTTCTGTGACTCAAGGACCAAACCCATCAGGACAAAAATCCAGAAGAACCCTTCTTGGAAATTGATGTCAAAGGGGGAGAGAGAGATCACATCAAAGCTTAATCATATCTATAGGGGGAGAGGATACTCAAGGGAAGAAAGAGTAATCATCAAGGACCCCAGATGCTTGGTGTTCAAGAGGAGAGAAGTCACATGTCTTGAAGAGGGGAAAGACATGTTCATATTTGCTCGTTTGCATTAGCTATGTTTATTTCCTTTGAGCTCTGAATTTGCTCTAATTTTCTGTTCCCTATCTTCTCCCAGTATCCCATGCTAGATTCAGGGGGAGCAAGACATCTAAGGGAAGGAAATCCTTGAATTTATTGCACATCTTTACCTTTGGGGACATGTCTATATCCAATCTGGTACTTAGTACTCACTCTACATGTGATCCCAGTCTTGGTACTCTTGTGGTTTCTTTTGTTTGCTCTGGCTAGTAGGTGTATCTGTGTTATCTAACCTTGTTTATGCAGGTTCATCCCATCCTAAGCCAACTCAAGACCACAAGATAAGTATATGCATCACAGTCATGTGTATGAGAAATTCTTGCTGATGTACATACTGTTTGTAAGAAGGACTCATGAGCATGAAGGTACATTTCTCATATTCACATCATTTGCTCTGATGCATATAGCCAAGATACATGCAACACATTGCTTACTCTGTCATGTTTATGCATTCACATGCTTCTATATTCCATATTCACATGATTGCATACATGTAGGGGGAGCCTATGCATGTTACATGTCTTTCCAAAGCTTTACTTACTATTCTCTATATCTTTATCTAAAGTTTTGATGTATGTTGTCGTCAATTACCAAAAAGGGGGAGATTGAAAGCACAAGTGCTCCCTAGGTGGTTTTGGTAATTAATGTCAACATATCTCTTGTTGGACTAACACTTTTACCTAGTATGTTTCAGATAAGTTCAACAATGAAGTGGCATGGACTATAGGATGTGGAACCCCTTCAAGATACTAAGGACAAAGGATTGGCTCAAGCTCCAAGCTCAAGACTCTACATTTTCTATTTTAGTGATCCAAGATCACATTGAGTCTATAGGAAAAGCCAATACTATCAAGGAGGGATGAGGTGTTGCTTAATGAGGCTCCTGCTCAAAGTGCTTAGTAATATGCTCCAAAGATCTCAACTACTTTCTCACATCCACATATGACCTAAACCAAAAGTCAAACTCGCCCTCACCGATTCTTTCTATCCGGCGCCACCGAGTTCAGATGTCATAGCCACTGCCACAAACCCTAGGCAAATCGGTCTCACCGATAGGGATCTCGGTCTCACCGAGATGGGATTGCAATCTCTCTATATGGATCTATTACCAAAATCGGTCTCACCGAGTTTGCGTAGTCGGTCCTACCGAGATTGCAATGTAAACTCTCTGTTTCCTTTTCGTAACATTTCGGTCTCACTGAAATGAGCGAATCAGTCCCACCGAGTTTACCTGACCAACTCTCTGGTTAGCTTATTACCAAAATCGGTCTCACCGAGTTTGTGTAATCGGTCTCACCAAGATTACATTATGCCCTAACCCTAACCATATCGGTCCTACCGAGTTGCATGTCGGTCCCACCGAAAATCCTAACAGTCACTAGATTTGCTGAATCGGTCTGACCGAGTTTATCAATTCGGTCCCACAGAGATTGGCAAGTTGTGTGTAACGGTTAGATTTTGTGTGGAGGCTATATATACCCCTCCACCTCCTCTTCATTAGTAGAGAGAGCCATCGGAACAAACCTACACTTCCAACTTACCTTTTCATAGAGAGAACCACCAACACTTGTGTTGAGGCCAAGATATTCCATTCCTACCATATGAATCTTGATCTCTAGCCTTCCCCAACTTGCTTTCCACTCAAATCTTCTTTCCACAAAATCCATATCTTGTGTGAGAGAGTTGAGTGTTGGGGATACTATCATTTGAAGCACAAGAGCAAGGAGTTCATCATCAACACACCATTTGTTACTTCTTAAAGAGTGGTGTCTCCTAGATTAGCTAGGTGTCACTTGGGAGCCTCCGACAAGATTGTGGAGTTGAACCAAGGAGTTTGTAAGGGCAAGGAGATCACCTACTTCGTGAAGATCTACCGCTAGTGAGGCAAGTCCTTCGTGGGCGACGGCCATGGTGGGATAGACAAGGTTGCTTCTTCATGGACCCTTCATGGGTGGAGCCCTCCGTGGACTCGCGCAGCCGTTAATGTGGATGTACGATAGCACCACCTATCGGAACCACGACAAAAACATCCGTGTCTCCTATTACGTTTGAATCCTCCAAACCCTTCCCTTTACATTCTTGCAAGTTGCGTGCTTTACTTTCCGCTGCTCATATACTCTTTGCATCCTTGCTTGATATGTATTGTGCTTGTTAAACTTGTGCCAAAACTCCACGTCAACTTAAAGAAATTAAAAACGGCAACTTTTGGTACTTAGTGTCTAATCACCCCCCTCTAGACACCTCTTCTCGATCCTTTCACACCTCTAGAGAAACAGCTCAAGGAGCAAGCTTGTAGCCACCATTGTTGCTTGAGTTATCATGCGAGACCCCGCAGAGCAGGACTAGGGGTGTTATCTCCTAGGAGAGCCCCGAACCTGGGTAAAGTTCGCCGGCATACGTGTCTATGCCTCATCCCATTTCCTGGCACCGACGACGTCTTACTATCCCCCACCATGATAAGACATCCTTTGGCATATGTCGCAAGACACCCCCGACATTTGGCGCCCACCGTGGGGCCTGGTGCACCGTCGTCCGTAGATATATTCTGGACGGGAACCTTGTTCCTCCCTAGCGAGCGCAGCCAGCCTGGCACACCCGATGGCACTTGCACCGATGCGCTGCACGGTGCGGAAGTCGCCTGCGCGACAGCCTGCCTCACCGATCCTGTTGGCAAGATCCGCCTCTCTGACGACACTCAGCTCCGAGAGCTGCTTCGTCGACCTCCTTGACAAACTCCACATTGCCAACGATCCCACTACTGACCTGGAGTTGGTTGGCTCTACCGACCCAATGCTTGTCGACACTGATACAGCCTCCTTCGACTCCTTCCCCGCCAACGTGGCGGTCATCGACGACCCGCTCCCTCGCGCGGAGAGCGGCGACAGCACCGTCACGGAGGTGCTTGTCATCAGCCATGATGGGGCCTCCAGAGGAGCCTGCCAGGACCCATTGTAGGCGGCAATGCGGGACCTGTCCACGCCCATTGCGGCAGACGCTGATGCCGAGACGCTGGAAGCCTGCCGCGTCTCGCTCGTTGAAAACGCCAAGAAGCTGGCTACCATGAGACGCCTCTCCGAGGCCTTCCAGCGCGAGGTTGGCCGCGCCGTTGGTGGCATGCCGACTGTTGGCGAGCCCAGCCGCGTGGGCATGATCCAACAGCGAGGTGGCGCCGTCGCCAACATGTTTGGAGTAGACCGCCCTGTCTACGCCACGTCCATGGAGAACATACGCGCTGCCCTGACGGCAGCAGACGAGCTAGACCACCTGGAGGGCGACGAGCATCGCTACATGACAGAGTGTCTTCAACAGCTTATCGACGCGGCGGCCGCCCTGCAAGAAGCCCGATGCCGTGCGGAAGAGCCCGGCCAACGGGTGGAGAACCCACCCCTTCGCCAAGAGCATGGCGCAACTTCCCGGACGCCGACAGGTGGCGTCCGTGACAGACGAGACAAGGAGCCGGCTACCAACCGCAGCCGTACTTGCATCACCATCGAGCGCGACCAAGATGGCCGCCCACAAGCAGTAGAACAACGGGGCGACTATCCACCACCTCTGCCTCCTCAAAGGGAGAGGCACGTTTCCCCGCCGCCTGTTGACCAACTGACACTCAGCGACCGGCTAGACCGCTGAGAGGGAGTCGGAGAGAACGACGCCCGCCACCAGATTGACCGCCTGGCACGGTCCTTGGCGCTGGAAGAAGAAGACGTGATGGGCCCGCCTTGCTTTGGCCCCCGCATTCACGACAAGCCCTTCCCCAAAGGGTTCTCGCTCCCAAGAGACACGCCCAAGTACAACGGCTCCATGAAGCCGGAGGGTTGGATGGCGGACTACTCCACAACTGTAAGCATAGCAAACGGGAACAAGCGCGTTGCCGTAAAACACGTCCCGCTCATGCTCTAGGGCACAGCCCGGACATGGCTTAATAGCCTCAAGCCCTACAACGTCAACAGCTGGGTGGATTTCACCGAAGTATTCATTCGCAACTTCACCAACACCTACAAACGGCCACCCAAGCCCCGCCAGCTCTTGCTGTGCGTTCACGGTCCGGATGAGTCCACTCGCGACTACCTGATGCGGTGGGCTGAACTGCGCAACTCCTGCGAAGGGGTGCACGAGGTCCAGGCGGTCGAATACTTCACTGCCGGATGCCGAGAGGGCACCCTGCTCAAGCACCGACTCCTCTGCGACAAGCCTGCTACACTCGACAAACTGCTGATCATAGCAGACAAGTACGCCACTGCCAACTCCTCCATGAAGTCGGAGCTCCGAGTGGACACTTCCGAAAAGGTGCTCCCTCCGGCCCCTAGAACGTCGGCTGCCGAAAATAGTCGGCGGCAGCAGCCGAACGACAACAAGCGCAAGGCCCCATTGCCAGCTCCCACTAGCTGGCATGTGGCAACAGTCAAAGATCAGCAGCCTGAGGGACAACCCGACCCCAAGCGCTAGAAGGGCGGCAAGCCTGCTTAGCTGCCCGCCTTCTCCTACGAGCAGACCCTTGATGCTCCCTGCAAATTCCACAGTGGCGCGAAGCCATCCAATCACACCGCCCGGAAGTGCCACTGGCTCACCCGAATCTCCAAGGGCGAAGGACTGCTGCCCCCTCTGCCTGCTGGCCTGCCGCCGCCTCCTCCCCAGCAGCCGGCGGCCCGACCAGCAGTCGGCGCCATTCAAGATGATTACCTCGAAGAACATGGAGCCTACGCCATCTTCACCAGTGTGGCTGACGATCGATGTACTCAGCGTCGACAGCACTGAGAGGTGAACGCCGTTGTTTCATGTGCTCCAGAATTCATGCATTGGTCCGAGAAGCCCATCAGTTGGAGCCATGCTGACCACCCGGAGGTGATGCCGTCTGCGGGTTCTTATGCTCAGGTGCTGGATGCCACCCTTGCAACAAAGAGGCGAGCTGCTCGTTTATCACGAATTCTTATAGATGGTGGCAGCAACATCAACATCCTATACCACGATACCATGGGAAAGTTATGCATTAAAGAGAGGCAGCTCCAGCCCAGCCGGACTGTTTTCCATGGTATTCTGCCCAGTTTGTCCTGCTCACCAATAGGCAAGGTCAAGATAGATGTCATTTTCGGAGACAAAGATCACTTCCGCCGCAAGGCGATTTGGTTTGAGGTGGTGGACCTCGACAGCCCTTATCATGTACTCCTAGGCCGGCCGGCTCTAGACAAGTTCATGGCGGTGCCACACTATGCCTACCTCAAGATGAAGATGCCGAGGACCAAGGGCATTATCACGATATCCGGAGATTATGAGAATTCGGCCGATTGTGCCGCGGCTAGCAGCCGGCTGGTCAAGTCCCTTGTGATTGCTGCTGAAAAGAAGCTCCTAGACCGGGTGGTGGCCATGACAAGCAAGCAGTCGGACATGTCACCAGAGCCCAAAGAGTCAGAGACCCAGGGCTCCTTCCAGCCGACCAAAGAGACGAAGAAGATTCCCTTGGACCCAGAGCACCTGAAAAGGCACGCTGTCATCGGGGCCAACCTTGACAGCAAATAGGAAAGCGAACTCATCAATTTCCTCCGTGAGTATCGGGACATCTTCGCATGGTCTCCCAAGGACATGCCGGGTGTTCCGACGGATTTCGCCGAGCACAAGCTACATGTCAGATCAGATGCCAAGCCGGTCAAACAACCCCTTCGTCGACTATCAGAGGAGAAAAGAAGAATTGTTGGTGAAGAGATAGCCCGGCTTCTGGTAGCCGGCTTCATCATGAAAGTATTTTTTCCAGAGTGGCTCGCCAACCCAGTCCTTGTACTGAAGAAGAACAACAAGTGGCGCATGTGCATTGATTACACTAGCCTCAATAAAGCTTGTCCCAAGGATCCGTTTTCTTTGCCTCGGATTGACCAAGTGATAGACTCCACAGCCGGATGCGAGCTTTTGAGTTTTTTTGGATGCTTATTTAGGATACCACCAGATCAAGTTGAACCCGGCAGACCGCCTGAAGACCGCTTTCATCACACCATTCTGAGCCTTCTGCTACCTAACCAAGACATTTGGCTTGAGAAATGTCGGTGCCACCTTTCAGCGTTGCATGCAGAAGTGCCTCCTTAAGCAACTCGGCAAAAATACCCACATCTATGTAAACGATATTGTGGTGAAGACGGAGAAGCGCGACACCCTCTTGGAAGATCTCAAGGAAACTTTTGAAAATCTGTGACGGTTTCAGATCAAGCTCAACCCAGAGAAATGCGTCTTTGGGGTACCAGCCGGCCAACTCCTTGGCTTCCTGGTCTCAGAACGCGGCATTGAGTGCAACCCTGTGAAGATCAAAGCCATTGAGAGGATGGAGAAGCCCACCCGATTGCGAGGCGTTCAGAAGTTCACCGGCTGCTTGGCATCTATCAGCTGCTTCATCAGTCAGCTGGGTGAGAAGGCTCTTCCCCTGTACCAGCTCATGAAGAAAACCACTCACTTCGAGTGGAACAATAAGGCAGACACGACCTTTCTCCAGTTGAAGAAGATGCTGACTACCCCGCCTGTCCTAGCGGCCCCGTCTGCCAAAGAGCCCATGTACCTCTACATCTCTGCCACCAACCGGGTGGTCAGCACTGTCATAATAGTGGAGCGCCTAGAGGCCGGCAGGGCACAACCGGTCCAGAGGCCTGTGTATTACTTGAGTGAGGTGCTGTCCACCTTAAAGCAGAACTACCCCCACTACTAGAAGATGTGCTACAGCATGCACTTTGCCGCCAGGAAGCTGAAGCCTTATTTTCAAGAGCACCCCATCACGGTTGTCTGCACTGCTCCACTTGCCGAGATCATAGGCAACAAAGATGCGTCTGGACGAGTGGCCAAATGGGCCATCGAGTTGCTCCCTACACCATCTTCTACCAGCCGCGCACCACCATCAAGTCCCAAGCACTGACTGACTTCCTCGTCGACTGGGCCGAGACCCAGTACCTGCCGCCTGCTACGGACTCCACCCATTGGCGGATTCACTTTGATGGCTTGAAAATGCGCACCAGCTTGGGAGCCGGCGTTGTCCTCACCTCTCCCAAAAGCGACAAGCTCAGATACACATTGCAAATTCACTTCGCCGCTTCCAACAACGTGGCCGAGTATGAGGCGCTAGTACACGGCCTCTGGCTGGCCAAAGAGATTGGCATCTGCCGGATCCTGTGCTACGATGACTCCGACTTGGTGGTCCAACAGTCATCTGGGGACTGGGATGCCAAGGATGCAAATATGGCAAGTTACCGTTTCCTCGTTCAGCAGCTTAGTGGATATTTTGAGGGGTGCGAGTTCCTTCACGTGCCATGGAATGAAAACGTGCCAGCTGATACCCTGGCACGGATCGGCTCCACCCGTCAAGCAATACCAGCCAGCGTCTCCCTTCAGTGCCTCCACAAGCTGTCGATCAAGCCTTCTCCAGAATCTGAGTCTATCTTTGTACCGGCTGCTCCCGAAGCATTCGGATCCGACTCAAGAGCTTCAGCAGCTGGCCCGGGGACTTCAGCAGGCGGCGCGGGGATTATGGGAGTCACACCCGGCCCGGGCACTTCGCAGCCCGGCCTGGGGGCTGCCATAATTGGCTTGGGGACTTCACCAAATGGCTCCCAAAATGCAGCAGCCACACCCGGCCCGAGGACTTCACAGCTCGGCCCGGGGACTGCGACAGTCGGCCCAGAGACTTCATCAACACAACAAGCGGTGGCCGGCTCCAACCCGCCACCTCGCAACCCAACCACCCCAGTGCAAGTGGCCATAGTGGTAGTAGAATAAATTCAAGCACCATCATGAGCACAACCCATACTCAAGTTCCTAGTAACCAGAGAACTGCTGGCTGATGAGATCTCAGCCCGGTAAGTGCAGCGCCGAGCAGGAGCCTACACAATAGTCAATCGAGAGCTCGTCAGGCGCAGCGTGACCGGAGTCTTCCAACGCTGCGTAGAAGTAGAGAAGGGTCAAGCAACCCTCAAAGACATCCATCAAGGCGAGTGCGGCCATCACGCGGCCTTTAGATCCCTTGTCGCCAAAGCTTTCTGCCATGGTTTCTTCTGGCCGACTGCTTTGGAAGACGCCAAGGAGTTGGTCAAGTATTGCAAAGGGTGCCAAAAATTCAGCTCCAAGCAACATCTACCGCCTGCACTCAAGACCACCCCCTTACCTGGCCTTTCACCATGTGGGGGCTGGACATGGTGGGACCATTCAAGACAGCACGCGGCGGCATGACCCACCTACTTCTCGCCGTGGACAAATTCACGAAGTGGATGGAAGAAAAACCAATCAAGAAACTGAATGGTCCGACTGCTGTGACCTTCATTGCCGACATCACCATCCGGTACGGCGTACCGCACAACATTATCACCGACAATGGCACAAACTCTGCCAAGGGAGCCCTGGTCCGTTTTTGCGCGACGCAGGGCATCCGACTGGACTTAGCGTCCGTTGCCCACCCACAGTCAAACGGCCAAGTTGAGCGAGAAAACGGTCTCATCCTCTCCGGCATCAAGCCTCGACTGGTCGAGCCTCTGGAGCGATCGGCTGGCTGCTGGATCAATGAGCTGTCGGCCGTCCTCTGGAGCCTCCACACCACTCTGAACAAATCAACCAGCTTCACTCCATCCTTCCTCGTTTACGGGGCCGAGGCTGTCATCCCAACCGACATCGAGTTCGACTCACCTCACGTCACCATGTACACGGAGGCGGAGGCGAAAGAAGCAAGACAAAACAGCGTTGATCTGCTGGAAGAGGGCTGGCTGTTAGCACTCAGCCGGTCCTCCATCTACCAGCAGAGTATGCGCCACTACCATAGTCGGAAGGTCAAGCCAAGATCGTTCCAAGAAGGAGACCTTGTGCTCCAGCTGATCGAATGAACAGCTGGCTAGCACAAGCTCTCGGCCCCTTGGGAAGGCCCGTTCATCATCAGCGAAGCTTTGGGCAACGACTCCTACTACCTCATCGATGCACAGAAGCCCAGAGCACGCAAGAGAGACGACTCTAGCAAGGAATCAGAGCGCCCGTGGAATGCAAATCTCCTCCAAAGATTTTACAGTTGAAAGCAGTATGTACCACGCCATCTTTTGTATTAAACGATAAGACATCAGGACCCTCGAGGAGCACTCGGGGGCTATCCTCTTTATCTATATGACAAGTTCTATGTCTATAAATGTGTTATTTCTTATTTTGCCTGGCACCGGGTTCGACCAGTCGGCCTGGGGGCTTGCTGCCTTGTGCTATGCCCATGCTACATGTAGTCGGACAAGTAATGTTCCGACACCTAAGCCCTCTCTTGCCATCAACCGCAGCTTGCAGAGCGACTGTCCGGCTGGCAAGAGTTAAAGGCGGGAAAGGGTGCCCACATGAAAATGGCTAAGGTCCAAAGCATTCGCATAGGCCAAGCCGGCTCCCCGCCTTGTCGACCGGCTGTTGAGCAGCCGGCCGACTGGTTTCTACAACTTAACTTGCTACGCTCTACAAAGGCTAAGTACTTGCCCTCCCAAAAAATGGCCAAGTACTTGGACCAACCGTAGATCGCAGAGCGGCTGGCCGGTTGGCAAGACGACAGTTAAGGGAAGGCGGCAAAGGAAAAAGTCAAAAAGAGCAGAAGAGCAGGGCAAATTGGAAATTGGCAAAGATAATTTGCATAACAAAAGGCCATTGGCCAACATTCAACAGAGTTTGAATACACCCCTAGCGGGTGGAACTGCGCAAATCTAACAAGTCTGTTCCATAGAAATAAAAAAACATGAACAAAAAGATAACTTGGCCGCCTAGGCCAGAGGAGCAAAAGCCGGATCAGAGGGGTCGGCAGAGGTCGAGGCTCTAGGTGGTGGAGCAGCCGCCTGGTCGATCTTGGCCTGGTCAGCGGCAGTTGGCTCGTCGGCATGCCGCTCGTTGGTCGAGACTTGGTCAGGATGAGGCTGGCTGTCGCCTCCATCATCCGGTGCATCGTCTCTGCCATCCTCGTCCTCGTCCTCCTCTTCTTCTCCTTCATCGCCAAAGGCGATCTCCTCCACCGAGTCCTCACCGCCTTCAAGGATTAGCCCGAACCAGTTGGGCGGTGCCTCGGTGCCCTTCTCATTCAGCCCGGGGAGGAAGACGCTGGTGTCCGTGTACTCGGCTATCATCGCGGCACGACGATAGAGGTCGGGTGCCACCACTGCCAGCTCTTCGGCGGCTTCAGCATGGAGGGTGACTAGTTGGTCCAGGTTCAGCCCGGGGTACCACCCCTTGACGAACTCCAGGGCCTGCCGTGTGCCTGCCCAGGCTGCGGAGCCCTTCCACGCCTTGAAGCGGCCAATGGCCACCTCTAACCAGTTGGAGGTGCGACTGGGGGTGCGTAGAATCGGAGTACCTGGCCAGAGGGCGGAAACCACCCGAGCTCCGGTGCGCTGCAGACGGCGGAGCGCTCGGTGGCCGGCTGGAGGCGAGCTTGAATGGCAAGCAACTGCTCGACGAGGGTCCAGGGGCGTTGGCTGGAATTTCTGCACTAGCCAGCCTTCGCTCGTCACGGCAGGCCTTGATGGCTTGGCTGGCGGCGACGGCGTGGCCAGGAAAATACTCTGCACAAGAAGAAAAAAGAAGCATGAAGTCGGAGGTCCGACTTGAACGAGAAGTCGGCAGACGGAAGAAAGGGAAGAATGGCTTACCATCAAGCATGTCCTCAATCTCGCCATAGCCATCGGTCAGAGCCTTCCCCTTATCGACCCAACTCAAGCGCTGGGTCTCGAACTCAGTCGAGTGCCTTCTTCGTGTCCTGGAGCTTATGCAGCTCCACCTGGCGCTGGTCCGCCTGGTCAGCCAATTTCTTGGCCAGGCGGTCGCGCTCCTGCTCCATCCGGCTGTGCTCCTCCTCCTTGGCGCACAGCGTGGTTTGCGCTTCGCCCAGTCACTATTGCAAGTTGGCATTGGCTCCTGCGGAAGACAAAAAAGAAAAGACAGCCATCAAGACAGCAAAAGAAAAAAGAGTAGTCGCTGGAAGATCCAGCTCGACTGCTCAACAGTTGTCCCGAATCTCGAGGGCTACACCCCGCGGGTGCGCTGGCGCGCCCCCACGTGAATAAGGAAGAATCACTCATGCCGGCTGTCAGTCAGTTCAGCAGTCTGCTTGGCCAGCTCCTGGACGTGAGAGTTGAAGGCGGCCGCACGGATGTTATGATAATCCTGCAACCAAGACAAGAGAAGAAATAAGAAGAGGTCAGCACTCGGAACTTACCTTAAGTTTTGAGCCGCCTGCTCAGCAGCCGGCCCGGAACTCGGGGTCTACACCCAGTGGGTGAGCTGGCGCGCCCCGTCGAAAGATTTCAAGAAAAATACAAGGCTCAAGAGACATACTCGGATGGCGGCCCGTGTCGCCAGGAACTCCTTGGTGTATTGTTGGAGGGCGGAGCTTTGGGCCTGGAGATGGGCCTGGACGTCGATGGCGGCACGGTTCAACACATTTGTCCCGCCTTTGAGAGTCCATTCCAGCGGAGCGGCACTGCTGGCTTCGGCGTCCGGGGCCGAAGAGCTCGCGGCCCCAACTTCCAGCGGCCTTGGCACCGACACCGCTTTCTCCGGGTGACGCCGCCCCTGAGTGCGGACCACCGGGGCAGAGCCCACCACCAACTCGTTGCCAGCTGGTGGCGCCGGTGGCTCCTATGGCCAACTGCCGGGGGCGTCAGCAGTCGGCGCTTGCAGTGGCTCCTCCACCCCCAAGATGACGACGTCGCCTCC
Source organism: Triticum monococcum (assembly GCA_034509565.1). Classification (NCBI taxonomy): domain Eukaryota; kingdom Viridiplantae; phylum Streptophyta; class Magnoliopsida; order Poales; family Poaceae; genus Triticum; species Triticum monococcum. The sequence continues at coordinate 387,420,145 of CM067845.1, forward strand.
TCCGCCTCCCGCGGCCGACCGGTCATCGCTGGCTCCTCTAGTCGGCACCATAGCCCCTGGCGCTGGCGGGGCGGCACGCAGGGGGATGATTAGTTGCGGTGCCTGGACGGACGTGGCCTTCTCCGCCCGTGCTTTGGCGACCGCGTCCGCTTGTTCCTTGGCCGCGGCGTCGGCCTGGGCCTTGGCGGCTGCGTCGGCCTCTTCCTGTGCCGCCTTGATCGCCGCTACCTTCTGCCGCTTGGCCTCTTCCCGCTCCTCACGCGCCTCCCGCGCATTCCTCTCTATTGCCGCCTAGAGCTCGGCGCGCAGGTCTATGCGGTGGGTGTTGACAAAGCTCGCCATCCCCCCGATGATGGAAGCAGAGGCCGACCGCTCAAGAGAGAGTGGGGCGCTGATCAAAAAAGACAAGAAGAAATTCAAAAAGAATCATTGCAAGAAAGGCAAAGGAAAAAACATGAGGGGAGTCAAAGTACTTATGAGGATACTATTGGGGGCTGCTTTGGGGCCCTTTGGAATTGGGCCGCCTTCGCGGCGACCTCATGCCGCCTGGTCGCGGTGGCCGGGTTCCTCTGTTTCTTTGGCCGGCTACCGAAGAGCGGCCTGGCGGCTCGACGCTTCTATGCGCCGCCTGGCGCAGCCGACACGGCTGATGAGCTCCCGCCCGCCTTGTCGGCTCCGTGGGGGCGGTGTGGCTCGTCTTCATCCTCATCGTCGTCCGGCCACGCCTCAACGCCGCCTCCTCTGGAGCCGCCTGCTCCACTGCCACCGCCTGTGGCGTTGTCTTCCTCCAAGGCGGCCGCCCCCAAATCAGGGTCGTCCGCATCGCTCACCGTCCAGTCCGGCTGGTATTCTTGGCCCTCCTCCAAGGCGTCGGCTGCCGACTGGGACGTGAGGATCTGCACAAGTGATTGATTGATCAGGCGACAAAATGTAAAACTCGGCACATGAGAAGAAAAAGAATTGAGGGCTTACCGCAGGAGGAGGGTCTGCGCGGGAGTACGACCGCTTGCCGAACTGCCACTCTTCCTTCGAGAGCTTGCAGTTCGAAATAAAGTTTACCAGGCGGGCCGCCTCCACCTCCGGCATCTCCCTAGTGCACATCCGGCTCGGGTCTCGGTGCCCGCTCATCCGACTGATCAAGTAAGGCCGGGTTCGGAGGGGGAGCACCCGGCGCACCACGAAGGCGGTCAGCAGGTCCGAGGCCTTCAGGCCTTCCGACTCCATCATCTCCCAGAGCCGGGCGATGGCGGCAAGGGAGGCGGCCGACATTACCTTTGGCTTGAAGGTCCAGTTGGTGCGGGGTTCGGCTGGCGGGCCGGCCTTGTACGTCGGTAGGTTGACGAAGTCGTGCTCTGGGTGGACGCTCTTCACGTAGAAGTATGACCGCTGCCAAAGCTTGACCGACTGTGTCAGGCTGATGGCCGGGAAGTAGCTCCCGGCACCCGGGCGCCGCAGTACGGCGAAGGCGCCGCACTGAGCCGCCTCGTTCTTGGCGGCGGTGCCGAGCTTGGTGTAGAAGAATCCCCCCACAGCTCGAGGGTGGGGGAATGCCGAGATAACCCTCGCAGAGGGTGACGAAGGCCGACAGCAACACCACTGTATTGGGCATCAGGTGGTGCGGCTGAAGGCGGTAGAAGTGGAGGAAGGCTCAGAGGTAGTCGCTCGCCGGCAGGCCAAGGCCGCGGATGAAGTGCGAGCGGAAGACAACCCGCTCGCCTTCCTGAGGCGCCGGCAAGATCTCCTCAGGCGGCGGGCGTGCCCGGACGTAGTTCTCGCCGGGCAGCCGTCGCGTTTGGCGGAGGAAGGCGATGTGATCATCATGCACGTTGGAGCCATCCCAAGCCCCGACCCGCGCCATGAGGCTCGGACTCGACGGAGGCAAAGAATTTGTGCGAGCGAGCGGACCCGCGGTGGTGCGGCAGCTCTGCGGGCGAGACGCGCTCGGCGACTAGGAGCTGCGGCGGCGCTTCGGCAAGGCAACGGGAGCGGGGCAGCAGCAGCGAGAGGAAGAAGGAAGATGGGAGAGTGGGGGCGCGCGTGCTTCTGCCACCCCTCACCCCCCTACTTATAGCCCCAAGCGGCGAAGCTGAAGGGGCAAGAACGTGGGGGTCGTGGGATTAACTACGCCCACGCCCCCACGACCCCGCTTTAACCGCGCAGTAACGACGTGTAGTTACTGCGCGGCGGGATTCCAACCGTTCACCTCGGCCGCACCGGATCCGTGCGCACGCCGAGGCACGGTAGTGGCGGGTCCCAGCCTGCGGCGACGTCCCGTCACGCGTGTGGGCTGGCAGGCTGGCCCAGCTGGCTGGCACCACGTGTCGCGCAGATAGCAGGTGGCCAGGTTGCCGCCCGGCTAGCGCGCCACCCGGCTCTCGTTGCGACGTTTCAAAATCATCATGTGGTCTGCCAGGTTGCGGCCGGTTTGTACGAGCCGGCACTGTTGGGGAACGTAGTAATTTCAAAAATATTCCTACGCACACGCAAGATCATGGTGATGCACAACAATGAGAGGGGAGAGTGTTGTCTATGTACCCGCGTAGACCAGAAGCGGAAGCGTTATAACAACGCAGTTGATGTAGTCGTACGTCTTCATGGCCCGACCGATCAAGCACCGAAACTATGACACCTCTGAGTTTTTGCACACGTTCAGCTCGATGACGATCCCCGGACTCTGATCCAGCAAAGTGTCGGGGATGAGTTCTGTCAGCACGACGGCGTGGTGACGATCTTGATGTTCTACCGTCGCAGGGCTTCGCCTAAGCACCGCTACAATATTATCGAGGATTATGGTGGAGGGGGGCACCGCACACGGCTAAGAGATCAATGATCAATTGTTGTGTCTCTGGGGTGCCCCCTGCCCCCGTATATAAAGGAGTGCAGGAGGGGGCCGACCAAGGAGGGTGGCGCGCCCAAGGGGGGGAGTCCAACTCCCACCGGGAGTAGGACTCCCCTTTTTCCTATTAGGAGTAGGAGAGGGAAGGAAGAGGAAGGAGGGAGGAAGGAAAAGGGGGGGGCGCCCCCTCCCTTGCACCTTTCCCCTCCTTTCCACTAAGGCCCAATAAGGCCCATATACCTCCCGGGGGTTCCGATAACCTCCCGGTGATCCGGTATTGTCCCAATCCTACCCGGAACCTTTTCGGTGTCCAAATATAGTCGTCCAATATATCGATCTTTATGTCTCGACCATTTCGAGACTCCTCGTCAAGTCTGTGATCACATCCGGGACTCTGAACAACCTTCGGTACATAAAAATATATAAACTCATAATGAAACTGCCATCGTAACGTTAAGCGTGCGGACCCTACGGGTTCGAGAACAATGTAGACATGACCGAGAAACGTCTCTGATTAATAACCAATAGCGGAACCTAGATGCTCATATTGGCTCCTACATATTCTACGAAGATCTTTATCGGTTAGACCGCATAACAACATACGTTGTTGCCTTTGTCATCGGTATGTTACTTGCCCGAGATTTGATCGTCGGTATCTCAATACCTAGTTCAATCTCGTTACCAGCAAGTCTCTTTACTCGTTCCGTAATACATCATCTTGCAACTAACTTATTAGTTGCATTGCTTGCAAGGCTTAAGTGATGTGTATTACCGAGAGGGCCCAGAGATACCTCTCTGACAATCGGAGCGACAAATCCTAATCTCGAAATACGCCAACCCAACATGTAACTTTGGAGACACCTGTAGAGCACCTTTATAATCACCCAGTTACATTGTGACGTTTGGTAGCACACAAAGTGTTCCTCCGGTAAACGGGAGTTGCATAATCTCATAGTCATAGGAACATGTATAAGTCATGAAGAAAGCAATAGCAACATACTAAACGATCGGGTGCTAATCTAATGGAATGGGTCATGTCAATCACATGATTCTCCTAATGATGTGATCCCGTTAATCAAATGACAACTCATGTCTATGGTTAGGGAACATAACCATCTTCGATTAATGAGCTAGTCAAGTAGAGGCATACTAGTGACACTTTGTTTGTCTATGTATTCACACAAGTATTACGTTTCCGGTTAATACAATTCTAGCATGAATAATAAACATTTATCATGATATAAGGAAATAAATAATACCTTTATTATTGCCTCTAGGGCCCATTTCCTTCAGTCTCCCACTTGCACTAGAGTCAATAATCTAGATTACACAGTAATGATTCTAACACCCATGGAGCCTTGGTGCTGATCATGTTTTGCTCGTGGTAGAGGCTTAGTCAATGGGTCTGCTACATTCAAATCCGTATGTATCTTGCAAATCTCTATGTCTCCCGCCTGGACTGGATCCCGGATGGAATTGAAGCATCTCTTGATGTGCTTGGTTCTCTTGTGAAATCTGGATTCCTTTGCCAAGGCAATTGCACCAGTATTGTCACAAAAGATTTTTATTGGACCCGATGCACTAGGTGTGACAGCTAGATCGGATATGAACTCCTTCATCCAAACTCCTTCGTTTGCTGCTTCCGAAGCAGCTATGTACTCCACTTCACATGTAGATCCCGCCACAACGCTTTGTTTAGAACTGCACCAACTGACAGCTCCATCGTTTAATGTAAATACGTATCCGGTTTACGATTTAGAATCATCCGGATCAGTGTCAAAGCTTGCATCAACGTAACCATTTGCGATGAGCTCTTTGTCACCTCCATATACGAGAAACATATCCTTAGTCCTTTTCAGGTATTTTAGGATGTTCTTGACCGCTGTCCAGTGATCCACTCCTGGATTACTTTGGTACCTCCCTGCTAGACTTATAGCAAGGCACACATCAGGTCTGGTACACAACATTGCATACATGATAGAGCCTATGACTGAAGCATAGGGAACATATTTCATTTTCTCTCTATCTTCTGCAGTGGTCGGGCATTGAGTCTTACTCAACTTCACACCTTGTAACACAAGCAAGAATCCTTTCTTTGCTTGATCCATTTTGAACTTATACAAAACTTTCTCAAGGTATGTGCTTTGTGAAAGTCCAATTAAGCGTCTTGATCTATCTCTATAGATCTTAATGCCCAATATGTAAGTAGCTTCACCGAGGTCTTTCATTGAAAAACTCTTATTCAAGTATCCCTTTATGCTATCCAGAAATTCTATATCATTTCTGATTAGCAATATGTCATCCACATATAATATCAGAAATGCTACAAAGCTCCCACTCACTTTCTTGTAAATACAGGCTTCTCCAAAAGTCTATACAAACCAAATGCTTTGATCACACTATCAAAGCGTTTATTCCAACTCCGAGATGCTTGCACCAGTCCATAAATGGATCGCTGGAGCTTGCACACTTTGTTAGCTCCTTTTGGATCGACAAAACCTTCCGGCTGCATCATATACAACTCTTCTTCCAGAAATCCATTCAGGAATGCAGTTTTGACATCCATCTGCCAAATTTCATAATCATAAAATGCGGCAATTGCTAACATGATTCGGACAGACTTAAGCATCCCTATGGGTGAGAAGGTCTCATCGTAGTCAATTCCTTGAACTTGTCGAAAACCTTTTGCGACAAGTCGAGCTTTGTAGACAGTAACATTACCGTCAGCGTCAGTCTTCTTCTTGAAGATCCATTTATTTTCAATTGCTTGCCGATCATTGGGCAAGTCAACCAAATTCCACACTTTGTTCTCATACATGGATCCCATCTCAGATTTCATGGCTTGAAGCCATTTTGCGGAATCTGGGCTCACCATCGCTTCTCCATAGTTCGTAGGTTCATCATGATCTAGTAGCATGACTTCCACATCAGGATTACCATACCACTCTGGTGCGGATCTTACTCTGGTTGATCTACGAGGTTCAGTAGTAACTTGTTCTGAAGTTTCATGATCATCATCATTAGCTTCCTCACTAATTGGTGTAGGTGTCACAGAAACCGGTTTCTGTGATGTACTACTTTCCAATAAGGGAGCATGTACAGTTACCTCATCAAGTTCTACTTTCCTCCCACTCACTTCTTTCGAGAGAAAATCCTTCTCTAGAAAGGATCCATTCTTAGCAACAAATGTCTTGCCTTCGGATCTGTGATAGAAGGTGTACCCAACAGTCTCCTTCGGGTATCCTATGAAGACACATTTCTCCGATTTGGGTTCGAGCTTATCAGGTTGAAGCTTTTTCACATAAGCATCGCAGGCCCAAACTTTCAGAACCGACAACTTTGGTTTCTTGCCAAACCATAGTTCATAAGGCGTCGTCTCAACGGATTTTGATGGTGCCCTGTTTAACGTGAATGCGGCCGTCTCTAAAGCATAACCCCAAAACGATAGCGGTAAATCTGTAAGAAACATCATAGATCGCACCATATCAAGTAAAGTACGATTACGACGTTCGGACACACCATTACGCTGTGGTGTTCCGGGTGGAGTGAGTTGCGAAACTATTCCGCATTGTTTCAAATGTAAACCAAACTCGTAACTCAAATATTCTCCTCCACGATCAGATCGTAGAAACTTTATTTTCTTGTTACGATGATTTTCAACTTCACTCTGAAATTCTTTGAACTTTTCAAATGTTTCAGACTTATGTTTCATTAAGTAGATATACCCATATCTGCTTAAATCATCTGTGAAGGTGAGAAAATAACGATATCCGCCACGAGCTTCAACATTCACTGGACCACATACATCTGTATGTATGATTTCCAACAAATCTGTTGCTCTTTCCATAGTACCGGAGAACGGCGTTTTAGTCATCTTGCCCATGAGGCACGGTTCGCAAGTACCAAGTGATTCATAATCAAGTGGTTCCAAAAGTCCATCAGTATGGAGTTTCTTCAAGCGCTTTACACCGACATGACCTAAACGGCAGTGCCACAAATAAGTTGCACTATCATTATCAACTCTGCATCTTTTGGCTTCAACATTATGAATATGTGTATCACTACTATCGAGATTCATCAAAAATAGACCACTCTTCAAGGGTGCATGACCATAAAAGATATTACTCATATAAATAGAACAACCATTATTCTCTGATTTAAATGAATAACCGTCTCGCATCAAACAAGATCCAGATATAATGTTCATGCTCAACGCTGGCACCAAATAACAATTATTTAGGTCTAATACTAATCCCGATGGTAGATGTAGAGGTAGCGTGCCGACCGCGATCACATCGACTTTGGAACCATTTCCCACGTGCATCGTCACCTCGTCCTTCGCCAGTGTTTGCTTAATCCGTAGTCCCTATTTCAAGTTGCAAATATTAGCAACAGAATCAATATTAAATACCCAGGTGCTACTACGAGCTCTAGTAAGGTACACATCAATAACATGTATATCACATATACCTTTGTTCACCTTGCCATCCTTCTTATCCGCCAAATACTTGGGGCAGTTCCGCTTCTAGTGACCAGTCTGCTTGCAGTAGAAGCACTCAGTTTCAGGCTTAGGTCCAGACTAGGGTTTCTTCTCCTGAGCAGCAACTTGCTTGCTGTTCTTCTTGAAGTTCCCCTTCTTCTTCCCCTTGCCCTTTTTCTTGAAACTAGTGGTCTTGTTGACCATCAACACTTGATGCTCCTTCTTGATTTCTACCTCCGCAGCTTTTAGCATTGCGAACAGCTCGGGAATTGTCTTATCCATCCCTTGCATATTATAGTTCATCACAAAGCTCTTGTAGCTAGGTGGAAGTGATTGGAGAATTCTGTCAATGACGCAATCATCCGGAAGATTAACTCCAAGTTGAATCAAGTGATTATTATACCTAGACATTTTGAGTATATGCTCACTGATAGAACTGTTCTCCTCCATCTTGCAGCTATAGAACTTATTGGAGACTTCATATCTCTCAATCCGGGCATTTGCTTGAAATATTAGCTTCAACTCCTGGAACATCTCATATGCTCCATGACGTTCAAAACGTCGTTGAAGACCCGGTTCTAAGCCGTAAAGCATGGCACATTGAACTATCGAGTAGTCATTAGCTTTGCTCTGCCAGACATTCTTAACATCGTCAGTTACATCAGCAGTAGGCCTGGCACCCAGCGGTACTTCCAGTACGTAATTCTGCTGTGCAGCAATGATGATAATCCTCAAGTTACGGACCCAGTCTGTATAATTGCTACCATCATCTTTCAACTTTGCTTTCTCAAGGAACACATTAAAATTCAACGGAACAACAGCACGGGCCATCTATCTACAATCAAACATAAACAAGCAAGATACTATCAGGTACTAAGTTCATGATAAATTTAAGTTCAATTAATCATATTACTTAAGAACTCCCACTTAGAAAGACATCCATCTAATCTTCTAAGTGATCACATGGTCCAAATCAACTAAACCATAACCGATCATCACGTGAAATGGAGTAGTTTTCAATGGTGAACATCACTATGTTGATCATATCTACTATATGATTCATGCTCGACCTTTCGGTATCAGTGTTCCGAGGCCATATTTGCATATGCTAGGCTCGTCAATTTTAACCTGAGTATTCTGCGTGTGCAAAACTGGCTTGTACCTGTTGTAGATGGACGTAGAGCTTATCACACCCGATCATCACGTGGTGTCTGGGCACGATGAACTTTGGCAACGGTGCATACTCAGGGAGAACACTTTTATCTTGAAATTTAGTGAGAGATCATCTTATAATGCCATCGTCAATCAAAGCAAGATAAGATGCATAAAAGATAAACATCACATGCAATCAATATAAGTGATATGATATGGCCATCATCATCTTGTGCTTGTGATCTCCATCTCTGAAGCATCGTCATGATCACCATCGTCACCGGCGCGACACCTTGATCTCCATCGTAGCATCGTTGTCGTCTCGCCAATCTTATGCTTCTACGACTATCGCTACCGCTTAGTGATAAAGTAAAGCATTACAGGGCGATTGCATTGCATACAATAAAGCGACAACCATATGGCTCCTGCCAGTTGCCGATAACTTGGTTACAAAACATGATCATCTCATACAATAAAATTTAGCATCATGCCTTGACCATATCACATCACAACATGCCCTGCAAAAACAAGTTAGACGTCCTCTACTTTGTTTGTTGCAAGTTTTACGTGGCTGCTACGGGCTTTGCAAGAACCAATCTTACCTACGCATCAAAAACCACAACGATAGTTTGTCAAGTTGGTGCTGTTTTAACCTTCACAAGGACCGGGCGTAGCCACACTCGGTTCAACTAAAATTGGAGAAACTGACACCCGCCAGCCACTTGTGTGCAAAGCACGTCGGTAGAACCAGTCTCGCGTAAGCCTACGCGTAATGTTGGTCCGGGCCGCTTCATCCAACAATACCGCCGAACCAAAGTATGACATGCGGGTAAGCAGTATGACTTATATCGCCCACAACTCACTTGTGTTCTACTCGTGCATATAACATCAACACATAAAACCTAGGCTCGGATGCCACTGTTGGGGAACGTAGTAATTTCAAAAATATTCCTACGCACACACAAGATCATGGTGATGCACAGCAATGAGAGGGGAGAGTGTTGTCTACGTACCCTCGTAGACCGGAAGCGGAAGCGTTATAACAACACGGTTGATGTAGTCGTACGTCTTCACGGCCCGACCGATCAAGCACCGAAACTACGACACCTCCGAGTTTTTGCACACATTCAGATCGATGACGATCCCCGGACTCCGATCCAGCAAAGTGTCGGGGATGAGTTCCGTCAGCACGACGGCGTGGTGACGATCTTGATGTTCTACCGTTGCAGGGCTTCGCCTAAGCACCGCTACAATATTATCGAGGATTATGGTGGAGGGGGGCACCGCAGACGGCTAAGAGATCTGATCAATTGTTGTGTCTCTGGGGTGCCCCCTGCCCCCGTATATAAAGGAGTGGAGGAGGGGGGCGGCCAAGGAGGGTGGCGCGCCCAAGGGGGGGAGTCCAACTCCCACCGGGAGTAGGACTCCCCTTTTTCCTATTAGGAGTAGGAGAGGGAAGGAAGAGGAAGGAGGGAGGAAGGAAAAGGGGGGGGGACCTTCCCAATTTGGATTGGGCTTGGGGGGGCACCCCCTCCCTTGCTCCTTTCCCCTCCTTTCCACTAAGGCCCAATAAGGCCCATATACCTCCCGGGGGGTTCCGATAACCTCCCGGTGATCCGGTATTGTCCCAATCTTACCCGGAACCTTTCCGGTGTCCAAATATAGTCGTCCAATATATCGATCTTTACATCTCGACCATTTCGAGACTCCTCGTCAAGTCCGTGATCACATCCGGGACTCCAAACAACCTTCGGTACATCAAAATATATAAACTCATAATGAAACTGTCATCGTAATGTTAAGCGTGCGGACCCTACGGGTTCGAGAACAATGTAGACATGACCGAGACACGTCTCCGGTCAATAACCAATAGCGGAACTTGGATGCTCATATTGGCTCCTACATATTCTACGAAGATCTTTATCGGTCAGACCGCATAACAACATACGTTGTTCCCTTTGTCATCGGTATGTTACTTGCTCGAGATTCGATCGTCGGTATCTCAATACCTAGTTCAATCTAGTTACCGGCAAGTCTCTTTACTCGTTCTGTAATACATCATCTTGCAACTAACTTATTAGTTGCATTGCTTGCAAGGCTTAAGTGATGTGTATTACCGAGAGGACCCAGAGATACCTCTCCGACAATCGGAGCGACAAATCCTAATCTCGAAATACGCCAACCCAACATGTACCTTTGGGGACACATGTAGAGCACCTTTATAATCACCCAGTTACGTTGTGACGTTTGGTAGCACACAAAGTGTTCCTCCGGTAAATGGGAGTTGCATAATCTCATAGTCATAGGAACATGTATAAGTCATGAAGAAAGCAATAGCAACATACTAAATGATCGGGTGCTAATCTAATGGAATGGGTCATGTCAATCACATCATTCTCCTAATGATGTGATCCCATTAATCAAATGACAACTCATGTCTATGGTTAGGAAACATAACCATCTTCGATTAACGAGCTAGTCAAGTAGAGGCATACTAGTGACACTTTGTTTGTCTATGTATTCACACAAGTATTACGTTTCCGGTTAATACAATTCTAGCATGAATAATAAACATTTATCATGATATAAGGAAATAAATAATAACTTTATTATTGCCTCTAGGGCATATTTCCTTCAGGCACTTCAAAGGGCGGACAAAACAAGATCACCAGACCACTTGGAGTAGGAAGCTCCTGAGGCTTCTCGCTTTCGCAACAGCGGCACCCCACCAGCTTCGGGGACTACTGTCGGAGTAAATGACCACGGGTAGCCTCATCTGCTCCTCATGGCGATTCAAGACATCAGGGCCAGTTGCGCCCCTCAAACCCCAAGGACAAAGTACCGCCTTCTATGGGTTGGCTGGTAGAGTCGGCCGGCCACTAGAGGGCGGCGCTCTTTAGAGGAAGGCCATGAGATGGGCCGACTCTTGGCAGGCGGCCTCCAGAAAGGTCGGCTCGTAGCAGGCGGCCCCTCATGCCCTTGATGTTTGCACCGCATTAAGGTGACGATACGGGTGTGGCTACACTACTGTCTGCCACCCCCAAATCCAGGGTGGAGCATGACCACAGTGCCACGTACCGGACGGACATCCCCGTCCGGCGCGGCACTGTTGCCACGCGGCCCATGACATCACCCATAGCAGAGAGGGCCATGCCCCCACTACGGGTTGTCGATACGGCCCACTGGCGGCGGGCCCTACCCGACCATACGAAATCGGAAGGCGGCCAACTTCGACCAGCCGGCGCAAGGGGAGGCCGACTCCCAGCAGGCGGCCCTTCCCCTCCCTTAGAATCTGTGCATCATTAACCAGTAGAGATGGGGAATGACTATAGTGAACGCCCATTAGGCGGCAACACTGTAGCCATGCCTTCCCCGACAAAGCACACATCATCAGTGGCATCGCCACAGTGTTAAGCTGCCGGCAGGACCCGCAAGCGGCAGGCGTGGCCTGTCGGCGAAGTACAAGACAGCCGGCGGGCCCCAGCGGCCGACGGAGAAGCCGGCGGGCCCCAGCGGCCGACGGAGAAGCCGGCGGGCCCCAGCGGCCGACGGAGAAGCCGGCGGGCCCCAGCGGCCGACGGAGAAGCCGGCGACCATAGACACTAACAACCGGGTCCTACACCCGACTAGCTTACCGTTGTACCCCTGGGGGGTAGGCCTATATAAACCTCCCAGGACACCCATGCGAAGGGTTCAGACTTTAGTCATCATACACACACACACACACACCCATAGAGAGAGGAAGCTAGGGCTAGCCTTGTATATTTCCCCCCTCTAGAGAAATAGCTCAAGGAGCAAGCTTGTAGCAACCATTGTTGCTTGAGTGATCACGTAGAGACCCCACAGAGCAATACTAGGGGTGTTATCTCCTAGGAGAGTCTCGAACCTGGGTAAAGTTCACCGGCGTACGTGTCTACGCCTCATCCCGTTTCCTGGCACCGACGACATCTTACTACCCCCCACCGTGATAACCCATCCTTTGGCATATGTCGCACAACACACCCGACAATCAGGATAATCGGCCGCCGCCTCAACGGCTTCTCCAAAGCAGAAAAGTTCGCTTTTATGGAAGTTAATTTTAAGACCCGACATTTGCTCAAACGCTGAAAGCAAGAGTTTCAAGTTTCGAGCCTTGTCCAGGTTATGTTCCATAAAAAGAACTGTGTCATCGACATATTGTAGAATAGAGAGGCCACCATCCACAAGGTGTGGCACTACTCCTGCAATATGTCTGTCCTGCTTGACACACTCAACCAGAATGGCCAACATGTCGGCAACAAGGTTAAATAACATTGAGGACATGGAGTCACCCTGTCGTAGTCCTTTTTTTGGTCTGAAAGTAATGGCCTACATCATCATTGACTTTGATGGCCACGCTACCTCCAGTTACAAAATTGTGGATCCATTGACGCCATTTATCAGAGAAACCTTTCATCCTTAAGGCCTGTTGGAGGAAAGACCTTTTAACCTTATCATAGGCTTTTTCAAAGTCAATTTTGGATACTACTCCACTCATGTTTTTTCGGCGCATCTCGTGAACGGTCTCATGCAGGATTACTACGCCATCGAGTATATCCCTTCCTTGCATGAACACCGTTTGAGATGGCCGGACAACATGGTCAGCTATCGAGTTTAACCTGTTCGTAGCTACTTTGGTGAAAATCTTGAAGCTGACATTAAGTAGGCATATGGGTCTATATTGTTGGATCCATTCAGCCTCCTTAATCTTCGGCAACAAAACAATCTTGCCAAAATTCAGCATGAATAGGTCAAGTCGGTCAGCATGAAGACAATTGAACAACTCCAAAAGGTCAGACTTGATGATATACCAGAAATTCTGATAGAATTCTGCAGGGACGCCATCTGGTCTTGGAGCTTTGTTATGTTCCATTTGGAACTGTGGTGCTCTCAGAAAAGTGTCGTGAGGAAGTCATTCTCTTCTGTCGTGACTTGAGGAATATCATCTGTTCGGTTATTGTCATGGGTGAAATTCCCTTCATCTGGCGGCCCGAACAGAGATTTGTAGTAGCTGGTGATATACCTTTTGAGCTCCTCATGACCTTCAATCTGCCCTTCATCTTGTTGGAGACTATAAATATGTTTCTTCCTATGTCGACCATTGGCGACCAATTGGAAGTATCTTGTATTACTATCTCCCATCAAGATGAAATCAATTTTGAATCTTTGGTAATATTTGATTTCCTCTTCTCGCAAAAGACGTCCAACCTTCTCATTGGATTGATTTTTCAAATCAATATCTTGTTGAGCTAAGATGCACATCTCTGCAATTTTATCGAGGTCATCAATAATGGTAGAGAGGCGATGTTTTTCTTTTTTATACATCCCATTGGTGTGTTTAGCCCATCCAGAGAGGTGTCGCCTCATGGCCCTTATTTTAAAGTTCCATCTCTGCATGAGTGTACGACAAACAACGGGCTTCTCCCAAATGTTCTTGACCATGTCTACAAAACCTTGCCGATGCAACCATCCCAATTCAAACTTGAAAGGGCGACAAGCCGATGTGTTCATAGAGTTAGAGTCAAGAATGATTGGCGCATGATCCGATAGTGCCTTGATACGCTCTAGGTCTCAAACGGTTACCAGAGGAAATTTTAGCTCCTATTCGGTATCCATGAGTACCCTATCGAGCTTCTCGTATGTCGGCACAGAACGGTTATTGGCCCAAGTGAATTTTGTCGTCCCGACATACTAACCTCCCGAAGATCCGAACTGTCAATCACTTCATTGAATAGGAACGGCCAGTGAGTATCGAAGCAATCATTATTTTTCTCTTCCTGGTACCTAAGGATATTGAAGTCTCCTCCAATAAGCATTGGGTACCGGTTATCCTTAGCTAGGTTCACCAATTCCCGAAGGAAAGCGGATTTATGCTCATCTTGGGCAGCCCCATAGACTGCGACCATGCTCCATGTAAAATTATCCGCTCTGTTTCGTAGGTGAAATTTGATATGAAATTCACCTAAGGAAAAAGCCAATAAATCCATGGTTGCGGTCTGAATCCCAAGAAGGATTCCTCCAGACCTTCCACGAGCTGTTAAACTATGCCGCCAATAGTCGAAACCATCGGATAGGTGGTCGAGGACATGCGGGTGAAAGTCACCTTTACCAGCCTCAGAAATTGCCACAAAGTCCAAACCGTGTTCACGCACACAATCACCGACATGTTTATGCTTAGCCAAGTCTGAAAGACCTCTGCTATTTCAAAACATGTCTCTCATGTGAAAACCCAAACCGGTGTGGAAATCTTCGCCTTCTTGGGCGTTTTTTGTTTCTTTTTCGAGGAAAGTGATTTAGATTTACGCGAAGTCGTTGTGAAGTCACAAAACATGGATCCAGGTCTTGCGTCATCTAATCCAACCTCGATAACCTCACCAACCAAGTGGGAGATAAGCGGACCATCATATATGGCATCCGTTTCATCATCGTCCTCGGTTTCGGTGTTTGGTGGGGTGCTAATACGCTTTGGAGAAACCTTTAATCGGTCAATCTCCATATGTTTAAATACCCGAACCGAAAAATTAATTTCAGAATTATTCTTTCCAATAGAGACACCGACGTTCTTCAAGCTAGTAGAAATGCAAGTATCTGAAAAGGAAAGAAAGGATTTTACGGAAGACATACTTGGTGAGTAGTCCAAATTCCTCGAGGCCTGACGGTGCATTGCCTTCGACAGAGAATGCTCATCAGTTGGAGAAGAACCATTAGCGGAGACGACATGATGGCTACTACGTCGAAGGGGCGAAGCCAGCCCTCCAGACAAGGTACCCTCCGGAGTCGTCGTTTGAGCTGTAGTTGTCTGTGAAATTGGCGGGGGCACGGCAGCCCCCGAGGTTGGTGAAGAGGGACGTGCCAAGCAGTAACAAAAGTCGTGTGACATGCAGCTGGACCAAGAGGAACCACGGCGACCGGAGCGCAAACTGAAGAAGCCATCACAGAACCCGCAGTAGTATCTTGCACGCGTCCCGGAGCAGCGGCGACAGGCAACACATGCGCTGCATCCACACACACAGGAGGCTGCCCGCGCGACGCCTGCTCAAGTGTAGGCAATCCACCGCTCCGAGAAATACGAGAATCTACGAAGCATCTCTTTCTCCGTTCTGTATTTTCAACTGAAGCTTAGGCCGTTTCGGAAACGGAGTCGTGTGGAGTGGCGAGACAGGCCCTTGGTCTGCCTTCTTCCCGTTCGTCTTCGTCCCAAACTTCTTCACGTTCTTGACCAGGGACTGGATGGATGGCAGGGGCCGACGGTCACAGAGGCGTCCTGAACGGCCATCGTGCAGAGGAGGTCTCGGGGGCATCCAAGAAAGCAAAAGAACCCGATGCTATTTGCTGGTCAATACATTCAGTTTGTTGCATGATAAGATCAATTGAACATCTCAGAACTAAATGCAGTTCAAGAATGAAGGACAGAGAACGGAACGTACCGCTGACCTCCCCCCGCCCCCCGCGTCGCTCCCGCAGGGGCGACTCGGGCGGCGCTAACCCTAGCCGCCGTCGGCGGCCCCTCCCCCCTTCTCCTCTCCCTCGCCACCACCGGAGGCGGTCGCCGAAAAGCTGCGCGTCCGCCGGGGAGGGTGGTGGCGGGGATCTTGTCCGCCTGTTTCGCGCAGGGGATTCGGAGCCAGGGCGGCGGCCTCGGGTGGTGGCGCGTCGTCGTCTTCAGCCCGCGGCGTCGCTGGTGCTGGCCGCCCCCTTGGCCACGCGGGTGGCAAGGCGGCGGCGGGTGGTGGCTGTGGGCGCGGTGCCGCGGGGGCGCCCGCCTTGGATCCGACGCCTTCGCCCCCGATCCGTTCGGCCTCTATCAGATCTGGCTCCCGGCTGGCCCTGGTCGCCGGCGTCGCGTCTGTGGTAGGGGTGGGGGAGATGGGGGACCTGGAGAAATCCACGGCTGGCCATGCCGGCCACGACGACGGCGACGCCTGAGGGCGCTGTCTTCTACCTGTAGGCGCCGTCAAGGTGCCCCCTTTCCCCCCTCTGCTTCTCTCCCCTGCTCGTGCACCGGGGTGAAAACCCAAATCCCCCTGGATTGGGCGGTAGTGACGCTCGCGGCGTCGCCACCTCCATGGAGGTGCCGCCTTCGGTTGAGCATGGGGAGGTGGCATGTTCGATCTGGTTGGTGGGCGTCCGGTGGCGACATGGCTGGCGTTGGCGGGGTCTTGGTGGTTCTTCTCCAAGTCAGTGGCTTCCCAACCATGTCTGCTCGGTCACCAGCAGCCTCACCTTACCTTTGCTTCTCCTTGAGTGTTGGTTCCCCCCTGCTCCATGTTTGCCTTTGTGGAGCTCGGCGGCGCGAGTTAGTGGTGCCCTGGTCAGGCTCTCCGGGCGGCAATGGCGTCGGTTGTACATCTTTGCTCTAGGGAGAGCGTTTGCATCGCCCGACGGATCGGCGCCTCGTGCCAGGCGAGGGGCTAGGGAGCCCCTTCAGAGTTGCAGGATGTTGTCAACGATGCGGTTGGAGTCAATGGAGCTGTCAGCGTTCCCTTGCATGCTAGTTGGATCTCCGCAAGGCTTGCTGGTGTACGGGATGGATTGAACTCGTTGGAGGGCTTCATTGTCTTCAAGCTGGTCCTATTCTTTAGTTTCTTCATCTTTGCTTGTAGATGGTAGGAAGCCTTTTAGCTGCTTGCACATCATTATATATCCTTTTAGCTGTTTTTATGTTCTTTTTTATAAGTTGGCGGTTGCTGTAATCCTGGCCGGTTGATGGCTTTGTTAATCCAAAGTCAGGCTCGACTTGAGCCTTCGTTCTAAAAAAAGAATGAAGGACAGCTTTGATTAGTGAGCTACTCCTAGATTGTATGATTATAGCCACATCCACTTGATTATTATTCCTCCATCCATTAATTTAATTACAAAAATGTACCCATCTCTCAACCATGACGCCCACCCCACATCTCCCACCAAAAAATGGGATGCACTGAAACCAATACGAGTAAGAAAAATGATCAAGAACCACAGGTATGCATGCCAACAAATTGGGAAGGGATCGGAAGCAAGAAGTTGGCCATGCACGCTCCTCAGGAGCTCATCCATGGCCATCAATTCTAAGCTCCTTGCAAGTTACTACGCTTCACTTGTTCCTCAGCCTGCTCCCCCTCTCTTCCACCGTCCTGTCCTTCTCCTTCCTCGCCGCCGTCTTTGTGGACGCCGATAGCGACCTCGTCATTGCAGCCGCGTCGCCCTGAGCGCGCTCTTCATGGCCGGCCCGCCGCGGCCGGTGCACATCCGACCTGTGGTCCATGGCCGCCGCTTCGTCCTCTCTGCCTGTTGCCGTGAGCCTGGAGACGGCATCGACTGAGGCCCGGTCCGGTGGCGCGACGCTATGGCTGCCGCCTGCGCCGGTTGTTCTCTCCTGCTCAACGAATAGAAGCTGCACGATGGTCCGCAACGGCATCCGATCATTGGATACCGCCTGAGCCCGCACGTCCGGCGATAGCTTCCGGCAGTCGATCAACCGGCACAGCCGCTTCCTGTCCGCCTTGCTCAGGTCCGGGTGTTCCTGTACGCATGGATCGATGAACCAAATTCGATTAGGTGGCAGGGATCATCTCATAAAACTTGACACATTTTTTCAGTTTGTGACCTTGAGGTAGGTGTCGACGGCGCGGTAGAGGCCGTCGTGGTCGCTCCGGGCGATGCCGGGCAGGCACTCGGCCAGGTCGATGAACTTGCCGATGGGGAACTCACTGTCGAGGGCGATGGTCCGAAGGTACTCGTCGAAGATTCTGACCACCTTCTCCATGGCGACGCTCATCCTCCGGCGCTCGTCGGGAGCCGCCGGCCGCTGGAACTGCGCCAAGAAGTGCTCCAGCACGGCCTCCGCCGCGCCGACGTCGTACGCCTGCGGTTCCGACGGCAGCGGGATGAGCAGGTCCACCGCCTTGGCCTCGTCGAGCTGGGACCCGGCCTGCCGGATCAGCTGCGCGCGCGTCGACGACGACGCGCCGACGTAGTTCGCCACACGCAGCAGCCGGAGGAGGAACCGTCCCGTGACAGACCCCGCGTCGCCAGGGATCATGGTGACGACGGTCTCCAGCACGCGCCTCTGCTTGGCGAGCGCCTCCTCAGCCGCGGCCGCCGCCGCCGTGAAGGAGGAGCTCTGACTCTGAGACGCGTGGCCGTTGGCGGTTCCGCCGGTGTAGAGCGGGTCCGGGAGGTGCTTGCAGGCGTAGACGTGCAGGGCCTCGCCGATGAGCGGCGACGGGAGCATACGCGTGGCGCGCACGGTGGAGACGACCGAGCGGAACACCTCGATGTCCAGCTCGGAGATGTCCTCCGTCCACCAGTCCTTGGGCACCGACTGGTGGGGCCTCTTGGCGTACCCCGGCCTCGTGTACGTGTACGACCACGCGATCTGCACACAGAAAAACAAACTATTCAAAAAAATCTTGGCGCCAAATGAACCGCCGTTCCCAAATTGACCGCGGCCTGCCAACGAACCTGGGAGGGCGGGAGGAGGATCTTCTCGACAATGGAGTCGACGCATGGCTGGACGATGCGGCTCTCGGACCAGCCGGAGATCCGCCACGCCGCCTGCAGCGCGGCGATGGAGTCCCTCCAGCCGTGGAGGACGCAGGACTCGAAGAAGGTGTCGAGCTTGGAGACGAGGTTGCCCTTGGCGACGTGCTCCGTCATCCGGAGGAACCGCGCCGCCAGCGTCGCCGGCACGAAGTTGCTGGCGCTGATGCTGATGGCGATGCCGTAGCAGAACTTGGCGCAGATCTCGAAGGCCTCCTCGCCGCCCGGGATGTCGTGGAGCGCCACCGGCACCGGTAGCTGCTCGTCGGCCTCCGTGTCGGAGCAGAGGCGCTGCAGGAGGCCGCACTTGAGCAGCAGGGGGAACTACAGGGTAAAAACACCTGAAATCAAGAGGCTGGACATTGGAAATGGGAAACGACCAAAATTGCTAGCTGCCCTACAAACTACAGCTGCAACTTGTACTCATGTGTCAAGAGTCAAGACTCAGGATTAGCATTTTCTTTCTTCTCCCACTCTTTTTTTGGGGGTGTGTAACTGTGATATTAATCCTGAAAATCTGAGAAAAAAAATGCTTGTAAGTTGTTAACCAAGAGGCATCATGTTGTCCAAAATTTTCCTTTTCACTATGGAGAAACTGAAAATAACACCGAGGCAACAATTCAGACGACCCACTCTACTACAAATTACCCCAAAATTCCAATGCAAAAGGTAGATACAATCCTTGCAAAATACTCCCTCGGTCCCAAAATAAGTGTCTCAACTTGGGACGGAGGGAGTAGTATCCGAGTGAAATTTATGTTAAAAAAAACGAGACAAGTAATGTTGCACTTTCCTGGCAAGTTAGAGTCACTGCTGAAGTTCTACTCCTAGTTAATCCCCGTTGTCTTTTGTGTTTCATGCAGCACAATACACTTCACTGAATCTGAACCTTACTGATAGTGTGACTTAAACTAGTCCCAGGATCTTAGCCAAAACCAAAATTTGTTAACAGATCTGAAGTAAGAGCTTCAGCAGAGCAGTGCACATGCATCACTAAGGCCCTAAGTCACTAACTAGTGACATTCAGAACAGAGGACTAAAGAGAAATTCACCCTATTCTCCCTACTTGCTTAACACCTTACTAGGTTTAGATGTTATCTATGAGAAGCTTTTCAAGCGTGGATCTGGAAAGGGAGCGGCACACATTATTTATGCTTCAACCTTGACAATCCTGGTAAAGCAAATCCTCGGTCCTATGAACCCAACCCGATGTAGGTTTGTCATTTGGAAAGAATGATTAAACAAATATAGAGTCGGTTTGAAGTCATGATTAGGCTTTGATCGATGCCCGCTAATCATTGCGAGCGGCGATCGGCCTAGTAAAGGCGCCTTAGTTCGTACCATCATTAGGCCACAGGTGACATATCTTGAGGAAATAAAATGCTAAAGGAGAACATGTGAGCCCATAAACTATCTGAAGAAGATGAAACTAGATGAGGAAGTTTCATGCTATAATAATTCAGAGTAATCGCTAAGGTAATGTGGCCATAGGATCTGTAAGGCTTTATACGTGTGTGTACGATAAGAGTCGATGATCAAGTACACTTCTTTTTTACCAACTCTAGGACTTTGATGTGGAATAAAATCTTTTCAGTGATGAAGTTCCTCGCGAAGGATTTGGTGACAACTTAAGGTATTTTAGGTGACTTAATATTCATATAAACTACTTGTGGGGCTATAATTCTTATGACAAGTACATATTTGCCTGAAAATTGGAAAAGATCAGCAGGTATATCTATGAGGAGACATACCTTGTGCAGTTGATACTTTGTATTGTTGACATGTATGATAAGATCAGCAGGTATGTCTGACACTACTGACCTGCCAAGCCATAAGTAAACCCTGTATTAATTATTGACACTGTAATGTTGCATTGGCTAACCCCTCTCTTAACATGTGACACTCTGTAGATATACTATTAACTGCAAAGATGAAAATTTGCACATTTACCTGACGGCTTGTTCGGTGTAGAATGTGTCAGGCTTTGACCCAAGCTTCATGTACTTCATTGTCTAGAACTTCTTGATGTCCTGCTAGTCCTGCTACAGGTGCTCTGCTTTTGATTGCTTCAAGAAAATACGGAGCAAAGGGAGTAAGTTTGGTGATTCTTCAGTTATTTGATTGTAAGAGTATCGGTCGAGATATAATTAGCACAGAAGATGTCTAAAATCGACATAAGTTTTCTGTAACAAAAATTCATTATGTTACAACCTATGACAACCCAAAACAAAACAGATAATTAATCAGGATACAGCCACCCTGTGTTTCAGATAACCACTGTCCACTGTTACAACTCGTTTTTATAACCCTGTCTACAACTCAACAACAAATAAGTTCTTCCAAAGTACGTAAACAAGCAACAGGTGGAAGTCAATGGAAACATAAACATGTGTAGAAGGAGTAAAACCAATAAAATGCTGATTGGGCTAAAGTGGATGTAAAACCTTGATGAACCAAAGAGAAGCCCAGAAAACCTTAAAGATCTGCCATCTAAAAAAAGCTGAACCTCAAGCTCATGGAAAAATGTGGCTCTTGATCTCCTTTACACAAAAGGCACAATCAGGCCCAGCTAGTATATATATGCTCTAAGGGAGAGGAGCTTTCAGGACCACACATTCCACTGTGTGTGTGTTCTTTCTTGATAGCAGCCTGGCCCCATCCTTCCAAGCTCTCCACAGCCTTTCACCTTGAAGAGTATCTTTGAGAAAATAAAAAGGTGTGGTTGATGTGATTTTTTTGTATGCATTTCCTTGGGGTTTATGCAAGCATGACTTCACAGCTAGTCACACCTACAAACATGGTGGCATTTTAGGGGTTCTGTGGTTTGATTAGGCTCACCTCACCCTCTCTGCTGAGGGTGTGTTGATGTGACTTGTGTGCACACTCATCCTCCATTACAAAGACATGGTGCAGGCCACATTGGTGACATAGGTACATTGTGGGAGGCAGCTTTTTAAGGAAGCGAAAAATCCAAGATAAGGTAATTGAGATTTTCCTGAAAGGAGCTAGAGAGATGGGAGGGGTCTAACCTATATACTGGTTGATGGTGAAATAACATATAGTTTAATACAAGCTTTTCATGAGAGGGAAATGAACACCCAAGAGAAGAATATCTGTCGGAGTTTGGCATCCCTGTGTGTTTGGTTTACGAATGTGTGATGTGTGTGTGTGTACCTAGCATTTGCTTGAGTGCCCAAGCATCGAGGCATTAAGGAAGACATATGGGGCCTCCATGCAACTCAATGTCCCTTGAGACTGATGCTGCTGCACCAAACTCCAGCTTGTACCATAGACATTGAGAGAGAGAGAGAGAGAGAGAGAGAGAGAGAGAGAGAGAGAGAGGTGCAGTGTGGCATGGAAAAGGCAGCAGAACAAACAGTGGTGATCTATGTATGGCACCAATGCTCTGTGCTGGTTTCAGATGGAATAGTAAGTACCTCAGGCACCACCACAACCACAAGCCTAAGGCCCCATCATGCATGTATGCATGACTTGCTCTTCCTCCTCCTCTCCTTTTGCTGTCCTCCCTTTTCTGCACAAGATGTTGGCAACTTGGCATCATCTCACTGTCCATTTATGTATGCAGGCCTCAGGGTGTGCAAGTGCTGCAGCCTTTGCCATATGGTCACTACTCACTACCTAACTACATGGATATATGGAGTTTGATTGAGCACCTACAATTAAAAGCTGGAGTTTTCTTTTATCAAACAGATATATAAATGAACAGTAGTTCCATTTTTTTCCAGACGGCGACACCTTTCAACGGGCCAGTCTTTTTCGTGTAATTCCGAATGAACTCACTGATTAACTAGTGGACTGAAACGTCAAGTGCAGCTAGGACGAAATGTACAGATTCAATGGAGGAAGGAGAGGGGTCGTTGGTTGCATGATGGAAGCCAAGGACCATGCAACACATGGGCTTAATGTTTCTGCAGCTGGTGTCTGCCCTGGCGAAATTAGGCAGTACAAGCAGTATTCAATGTATGAACTGGAAAATGGAAATGGAAGAAGAAAAACGCAGAATGCATCCCCCGTTTCTTTCTCATAATAAAGATGAGGTGGAAACTGAAAAAGAAATGGAGACAAGGCAGTTACTACATGTGGACGGCAAGCATGCATCATTGCACGCACTTTTTCCTGTATGGGGCACTCCATGGAGGATTTCCTTTTCATTTATATATCTCTAAAATTAATGGCTATAATAAAGACTTGAAAATTGTTAAGGAAAAACACCATTTGGCAAGAGAAGAACTCAGGGACTTGAGTTTTTCTTGGTTGAGAAACATTTTTCCTGTGGCCAAGGACAGGAATGGGCGCAGTCGCAACGATCTCGAGGTTTTGATTTCATTGCCTCTCCGTAGGGACTGAGGCCTCTTTGGTAATGCAAATTGAAACTCGTGTGCATGAAAGTTGCAGCTAGTGTACGGAGAGAGAAAGAAGAGCACCTTAATTAGGATTTAGGAGCGGCGGTTGCATGCGCCGTCCAGTTCCTCGAAGATCCAGAAATTTTGTCCCAGACGCTAGCTGCAGGGGAGGCGTTGGAGTCTTCTTCTTCTTCTTCCTCGACCTCCTCCTTGGAGTCTGTCTCTCTCCGTCTGCGTTGAGAGAGGAAGGAGAGAGAGGGAGAGAATTGTTGGGGATTGTTGCAGTATGAGATGAGTGCAGTGGGTCGAGGGAGTTATATGAAGGGAGAAGAGGAGGAGGATGCTGACAATCAAGAGATATCCGACGCTGAAGATTCTCTACTTATTGAGTGAGAGGTGAATTCAATCAAGATCAAGAGAGAGGAATAGAAAAGGGGAGAGGGAAGGAGGGAGGGAGGGAGAGGGTCCAGGATCTTGTTGACCCCACAACTCGGCGGATCGGAGGATCGATAGCCGGTGTATTATTGCCATCACTAGGTTCGATCGACGTCGCCCCCGATCCCAATAGGCCCAAAAAGCAGCATCATGAGCCCAGCCCCGAGTTGATCTTGATCGAGGCGTTGTTGGTCTCTCAACGAATGGTTAACACGGCAACACACAGTTAATTTGTTCCTACGAGTGTTACTACTATATAGCATCTCTCCACTCCTTGTGGATCTCGTGATAGTGCGGCGAATCCTTTCTGCAGCTCCAGCTTTTATTTCCTAAAACCCAAACGGCATCGACTCTACATGATCTAATGGCTGATATTGCTCTGCCCCTCTGGGATCTAAGAATTTAATAATAAGGAAATATTGCTAGCTAGTTGATCACAACAACATTAAGTACCCGCTAAAAAAATCACGACATTAATACTCATGATTTGTAGCACAATGATACTGCTGAGTAGTAAAGATTCCGGCAGAGGAGCGACGCATCGGCGGCTCGTTCTGACAGCAGTAATGGTCGTTTAATGGTTTTGGAATCTCGATAGAACTTTTGTTATGTTTGAAATGCTTTATACTTCCGGTGAATTTTTATAATAGATCTGATCAAATTCGTAAAAAAGAGAGAATGATACTGCTGAGTTGTGAAGACTTGCATGCAACGTTTTGAGGGAAAATAGTGAGAACCTAAGATTATTTGGACGAATTGCAAATAACCCGTTTTAACTTCCTCCAAATCATGAATTATTTCAACCAACTAAAATAGCAAATACAAGTGCTCTTTTGATCCCGAGCTCATACGCTGCCGCATGAACAATAAAATAAAAAAGTAAAAAAAATTCAAAAAAATCTGAATTTTTTCTGTGATGAACAT
Organism: Triticum monococcum; assembly: GCA_034509565.1. Lineage (NCBI taxonomy): Eukaryota > Viridiplantae > Streptophyta > Magnoliopsida > Poales > Poaceae > Triticum > Triticum monococcum. The sequence goes on from CM067845.1 coordinate 387,444,875, forward strand.
CGATGAATGTTCTAACCGCGTGCAAAATTTCAGGTCGAAATGACATTCGTGGAGATATGGAAAAAAATAATAACAAAATCGATGCTCTAAAATGCTTCCAACAATAGTCTTTTTGGACCATTGATTTTTTTTGCCCAGACCTCCACGGTTGTCGTTTCAACCCGAAATTTTGCACGCGGTTAAAAAATTATCAATGTTCATCAGAAAAAATTCAGGTTTTTTTGAATCTTTTACTATTTTTTTGATTTTACTGTTCATGCGAGAGCATATGAGCTCGGGGATCAAATACTCCATGTCCAGCAAATACGACTATTTTAAAAAATAATAACAAATAACTCGTGATCTTCATGTTTAGATTTAAGACTAAGTATCACTAATCCTAAAGTGGGAGCTGATAGGGTCGCCTCACCTCCCACCAACCCTATATTGTGCTCGCGAGCGTCTTACATATGGCCTTTGCTCAAGCACAACCAATTTGGGCCAACCCATTTGATGCATGCATTAGCTCAATTAAATCGACACATTCCAGAAACAACTCATGCATTAACTAATTCAAATCAAATGTCAAGAAAATGTCAACTAAATCCAAACTTTTGCTTGCATCCACTAATCGTACCCAAATCAAATCAAATCTTAACAAAACATCAATTATAATCAAAGTTGGCCAGCCCATTTAACGCGTGCACTCATTTTATTTTATTTCTATGTTTTTTGGTTTCCTTTTTTCCTGTTTCATCTCTACTCCGAAAGGGAAAGTTGGTAGGCCGGTATCCATGGTTTATTTTCACCTCACCGGTTTAGTTTTGCCTCACCTCCCATCACCACCCCTTCACACTGGTTTTCTTTCCTTCTGTCTCACGTTAGTTTTCCCCCTCTGCTACTCCCGTATGAGTTGTTTGGTTTCCCCAAGAGAAAGGGTGATGTAGCATAGCAGCAGAAAATATTTCCCTCGGTTAAGAACCAAGATTTAATCGAATCAGTAAGGGTCTACAAGCTAACAAGAAAACATCACCTACACAAACAAAATAAATGCTTGCACCCCACTTTGCAAGGGGGTTGGCAATCCCCTTGTCTTTCTAGTTGCAAGGTTAAAAGCAAATAGTGATAGATAGTGATATGACAAACGGTAAAATAGTAATTGTAAATATGGGAGCAATGTAGAATGGACCCGTGGACCATAGGTTCACTAGTGACTTCTCTATCGAAAGCAAGTAATGAAAATGGTAAACAAATTACCGTTGGGCAATTGACATATAACAACATTCATAACTATGACCATTCATGGCAAAATCTCATATAGGCATCATGTCCGCAACAAGACGAGGGAATTCCAACTATATCGACTACTATTACTCCACCCCGAAACCGCTACACAACACACATCTAAAGGTATTAAGTTTAATGAAAAATAAAGTAACACAAATGAGCAAGATGACATGATATAGACAGAAAGAAACCAAGAAACAAGATCGATCCCTGTTGTTTTATCCTTAGTAGCAACAACATATCATATGCATTCTCCCCATTCTATCACCGAGATATAGATCACTGTGAGGTTGAACCCACTACTATGCACCACTCCCTCTGAATATCTACCAATCAATCTTGGCCAAAGAAGACAAATAGATCGGAAAGCATACATAGCTACTGAATCATACAACAAAGAACCTTCAAAAGATTCAGTTATATTCAAAAACAGTCCCACAACAAGTATTGGTTATCTAGACTAAACAGAACAAAGACCACCAAATTATTTCAGCTACTAGAACAAAAAACGTGTCTTAATTATCATGACTTACTCCTCACATATCACACATATTACTACTACATCTACTCTAAGTATTTCAAGTGCAAAAGATGGGAGTCGTAGGACATACCTTCGCGGTTGTGAATTTACACACTTCTCTTCCTTATTCTTGCATTCCTTGTTGACCAGCGTAGATCAAATCCTCTGAAAACAAAAACACAAACGAACTCCAAGGCGTAAAAAGAAGAACAAGAATAAAGAAAATCTTATTATATTTTCTAGCTTTTGGGTTTTTGAAAACTAACTTGCAAACGAAAAATCGCAAAGGCAAAAAGAAAAACGAAAGAAAATAAAAATCAAAGTGTTGGAACAGACCAACACGAGTGTTTTGAAGCTCCACGAGCACAAGTACAACCGCATTACAATTTATTCAAATAATATTACCACATCTTGATGTAGACGTGGAGATGTCCTCCCCAAGCTTAAGCTTTTGCAAGCCCAAACCAGCGGGATCATTGTGGCGGCTGGTCAAGAGCCCATCGTTGGCCCTAGTTGGAGAAGCTTGAACTCATGTAGGCGGACGTGTCTCAAAGGGAGAGGCTGCTCATATCATTGATAGGGCCCTGGAGACTATAGAGGTCCATGGAGGTGGTGTAGGCCTCTTATTATGGCTGCTCTTGGGGCTGCTCCTCTTCTTCGTCGATGACGAGTTCTTGTTCATCTACTTGTTTAGGTTTCGAGCCTTCTTGGTGAAAAGCTGCATCTCCATGCTGGGGCACATAATGCAGTTGTCCATGTTCTATGGAGGAACGGTTAGGCATAGGAGTAGGCAACAAGTATGCCACTCCAGAAATGTTGATGCAATGATGACCACGACTAACTACTACCATTCCAGAGCTAGTAAGAACATCAATATTAACAAGGTTGTTACCAACAATGGGGCGAAGGTGATTTTGTAGTTGAGACCAAGGGAGTTGGCCAACATGGCGATCACTCCTCCACACATGATATCTCCTTGTGCATGATTTTCTTGATGTGCGAGGTGTAGCAAAAGTATTGCCTCTAATTTGGGCGAATAACCGACGTCAAGGTTTGTTTCTTTCCCATGAACTAGCAAACTTCTCCTCGTGCCTGCAACGAGTTAGTGACAACATAATAGAAATAACGTATAGCAGGACTTTCAATGCAACTAGCTCTCTGCCTCGAGCCATGGACACTCATCTGGTAGAAGGATTGCCTCGTGTGTGGGTTAGTGAAATCATAAACATATCGAAGATCATCATAATTGTTGATGAAGCGGAAGTGATTACACCAATCATCGAGAGTGATGTTAAAGTCTTGGCCCAAGAGATGGAAAGTGATCCGCTCCTCCTCATATGCATTTAGCACCAAACCAACATTATGCGAGAGAGTACTAACAAACTCAAACATCATGCCTTCATATGTCTCACAACCCTGATAAACAAAATGATGCAACCAGACATTATCATAAAGCAAATTGAAATCATAAGTAATACCTAGCTTAGCGAGTGTTGATTCGCAAGCCCATTTGGTTGCTGATCTTCCTTGTACTAAGCTTCTAAAATTTCTTCCTTGCTTCACAGTTGGTGAAGATGATCCCCTGAGTGAAAACTTGTTGTGGTTGTGTGGTGGATGAACTCGAAGCATCGCCTACACGAGTGGACCTCCTCGTAGACATCTAGAATTTTTTTAGTCCAATACAATTAAACAATATTGGTCCTACGGTAGTAACAACATCATACTCCTCTAAAAACGTCAACGAATCCCAACCAAACTCCAATTTGGATAAAACTATGCATTTCCTAGACATGGCAATGCTAGGTATGTAGAACATGGATTCGCGAAAAAATAGTTGGGGATCGAAGGAGAAATATACCGTAGAACGATCACATAGGTGGATTTGAACTGAAATCAAATGAGTAGAGAGATCAGGAAAAGTTTTGCTAGGGTTTTGAGAGGTTTGGAGGAAGAAGAAGAAGAAAAGAGAGAGATGTGGGTGATTTACCTCCTTCCTCGGGCTCTTTGTGGCCACTAGGCTCCATATGACCGGCCATACGAGTGGAAGCGCTCGTATCAAAGGTCGTTACTCACCCTGATAGCTTGCATGCTCCTATGCATACCTCATGCGACCGCTGGAACAACCGGCAACACCCGTATGGAATGTCGTCGAACGCTTTGATCATTTTCTTCTTTTGGTCGAGGATGTCATACGACTGCTTATACGGGTGCGGGCACCCGTATGGAACACCATCAAATGATTTATACCCCTTCCCTGTTTCTGCGAAGATTTGAAACGACCGCTCATGCAAGCGCGTGCGCCCTTATGGAATGCCGATGTTCGATCTTCCAAACTATCACAAGAACAACTCTTCCAAACTCAACTTCTTTGTTTAGAACTTCAATCACTCTTTTTATTGAAACAAAAATAAAAACTTACTTGTCTACTTTATTCGTGTGGGTTGCCTCCCACGAAGCGCTTGTTTTTGGTCAGTTAGCTCGACCATATGGGTGATCAAGGTGGTGCAAACACACTCAGACCATAGCTTTTGGCATTCACAACAATGCCTTATTCGGTGTAGGTCTTCATTTTCTTTTTCCTAGGGAAATGTCTTACAAAAGGATCTTTAGCGGATAAGTCAAATCTAACATTCCCTTCAAACACATTTATCACAGCTTTGATAGTCCTTTGAAAAGGTCTACCGAGAACTATTGGAGCAACAGGATCTTCAGGCATATCAACTATCACAAGATCAATCATGACATGGCAATCATTTATTTGAACTATAACTCCATGCTTAATTCCTACTGCCTGAGTAAAAGTAGAATTAGCCATCTAATCTCAGTAGTAACATAAGGACCTAGATTGAGACTATCATAAACAAACATTGGAATAGTAGAAACACTAGCCCCTAGATCACATAAAGCGTTGAACTTATTCAAACCAATCTCAATCTCTATAGTAGGCTTAAAAGCATCCTCTTGCTTAGATGGTAACTTACTATAAAGCTTCTTTCTATCATCATCTTGCTCAAGTACCTTGCCTGCAACTTTATCAACAAAGACATTATATGCCTCGTTATTAGATACCTCATGTAGTGGGTAATTCATTGATAGCAGTCTGCAATGGTATAATTATATTCTGGCACATGGCTTGTGTCAAGTTCTTCAGTCTTCTCTTTGTGTCTTTTTACCATCTTGACATCTTCAACCGGTTTAGGTTCCGGTTTACCTTTCATGACGGAGACGAATTCATCAAGCTTGGCTGTTAACTCCGCATTATTTTCTTCAATTGCATTCACTCTTTTGGTGGTAGCTCTTTTGAGATGCCATTGGGCATGGTTCTCTTGCATGTCATCAAGTAGTTTCTTGACATCATCTATGGGCTTTCCCATGATTGTTCCTCCTGCAGCTATATCAAGCATAGTTTTTGACATATGATTTAAACCATTATAAAACATATCAAGGATTAACCATTCCTCCATTCCATGGTTAGGATGGTTCCTTATGGCTTCTTTAAATCTATCACACACAAGGGCTAGTGGCTCACATTCTTCCTACTTGAAACTTGTAATTTGAGAATGAAGTTACATAATTTTTGCAGGAGGACAAAACATAGATAAAAATTTGCTGCAACAATCAACCCAAGAAGTTATATTTCCTCTAGGTAAAGCTAGACGTCATTCTTTTGCTCTTCCTCTCAGAGAGAAAGGAAATATACGCAACTTCAAAGCGTCTGGGTCATAATCTCTAATGTGTGTCATGTTGCACAATTCAGTGAAATTATGCAAGTGCATAATGACATCTTCAGAAGTACAAGCTCCAAATTGGTCCTGCTGAACCATGTAAACTAAGTTCGGTTTGATCTCATACTCAGCAGCTGCAACCTCAGGCTTTGCTATGGGTTCACGGATGAAGATATTGCTAGGAGTAGCAAAACTTCCAACATTACGATCCATGGTAATCTTTTGGGGGATTTTCAACTCACAAGACTTGGAACAAAAATAAAACTAAAACTAAAACTAAAACCAAAACTAAAACTAAACTTTAACAAAACTCTAAACACAAAGACTAGGAACACTCAACACCTCCAAGCAACGGTGTCAGAAAAAGGGCTTGATATTTACTTTTTAGAGATCCAATAAAGGAATAGAAAGTAACCCACACCTATATCCCCAAAGAGGTGACCTTGGTTTGTCGAACCCGCGAGAGGAAGGTTCCCTTGTGATTGTCTCTAGCAAGCTTCTGTCAAAGAAATAATTCCATCTTCTGAACGCATCAATCAAGCTAATTGTGGTGAAACACTTAAGTAGGTACAGGTATGAGGTCTTAATGCTTACAACCATGAATTCATGTTGGGACCAAATATGATCTTAATTTGTGCGCTGGAAGTCCCCATCGAGGTGTGCTTGTTACAAACTAAAGTCAGTGATATGTCCAAATAACATCTTGACCGGCACGAGTCCTGCATGAAAAATCAATTGTCCAACCGAAGGCCCTATTCGTCGAGCGGGGTTCCCTTGATAATTAAGATTATAATAATAATACAAGAGCTTTGGGCGTGTAATGACTACACCTCATGAATCCCCAATGATTGGATCCGTGTTACCATACTAAACCCTTCTGCTACTCGTGTTTAGAATAACAGTTCATGTTCTCTCTGCCCTTAGCCTCTCCGTGGCTCGCTCTCCATGATCATGGGTACCTGCAGGGATGAAGAACGCGGACGAGACAAGGGACACCTACAAAACAATTTTATTTCACACATATGTGATGTTAATTCAAAGCACTTCCATTGATCCCCACAACAAATACAGAGGGTTGCAAGGCCTATGCTTCAACGCATACCTTATTGAACTAATCACACATGGAGATCACATCGCATGAAGAACACATCTTGAAGATTAATTGATTGATAGTATGTCTTAAAATGGATGCCTTGTGCGATGCATGGTTACAAGTATGAGGTAGAGGGACATGGACTATGGCAGTGGTGGTGGCTATGGAGATGGAAAATGGAGGCGGCTAGGGTTGATGAAGGGGATGAAGATGGCTCTGTTCAGGCTTTGCTTGTGGATGTCCTGTTGACATTTTGTCGTGGTCCTTTATATAATAGTTGTTCAGGTGGACGAAGAGCCTAAAAATCCACGCCATGCGACCACTCATACAAGCGCTCGGGTGCGCCCCCTCCTGATTTCTTCTATCTCCTTTTCCACACATTTTCATGTTCACACGCGATTTCTTCCCTTTTTAGACCATTTCCTGTGGAAACACATCAAAGAGAGGATTTGTGGAATCATTTGCATTCATTAGTCATTAGTAGCAACATTGGAGCGAATATCTCAGTTTTAATGAAATATCCCGGTTTAGACAATGGGTGAATGAGTGTAAAAATATCACTCATTAATAGTTAGTAAACAACGTTGTAAGATTTATGGCCTTTGGATGCACGATGTGCGGCCTCTGTGTCATTTCCTACTTGTCTTCTTTGAAGTACTAGGAACTGCCAGATGGAGGATGGACGGCTCCTGATTTTCCCGGTTGCCACATAAGCTTCGGCCGCTTCGGGAAGGTACGTAGAATAGTTTTAGATGCTCCTCCTACTACTACCCTATTCTTATCTATAAGCGTCGTCACTGAGGAGACTATGGAGTTGCCTATGCCGCCGCCTCCTGCAACGGAGGACGAGGCGGCCAAAATGTGAGGGCTGGTCGAGGTAGAACCGCAAGAGCCTCCGTCAAGCATGGACTTCATCAACAACCTCCCCAATGAGATGTTGGTACCATCATATCCCTCCTCCCCATCAAATATGGAGCGCAGACAAACCGTCCTCTCCCGATAGTGGTGCCCCCTCTGGCACTCCACCGTTGGACATCATCGACAATGACGAGCTCTGTCGCAGGGATCGCGAACACTTGGACACATTGTCCCACTTCCTCGCCATGCATTCTGGGCCAGTCAGACGCCTTGCCCTTGGCAAGTTCCCTTCCAACTACAAGGTTGAACCCAAGTTCACGAATGGTTCCTATCCCCCACCCTAGGTCATCTCAAGGAGCTCAGCTTTCAAGCTATACATCTGCGCTCGCTATCATCGTCCGCGCCTCGCGCCCATGCCGCGCCATGCTAGGTTCATGCAATGCTTTTCCCCCAGATTAATGTCGCGCCCACTCTTCATCTCCCTCAACTGAAGCACCTCGAGCTCATTGATACGTCTCCAACATATCTATAATTTTTTATTGTTCCATGCTATTATATTATCTATTTTGGATGTTAATGGGCTTATTTTTACACTTCTATATTATTTTTGGGACTAACCTATTAACCGGAGGCCCAACCCAAATTGCTGCTTTCTTGCCTATTTCATTGTTTCGAAGAAAAGGAATATCAAACGGAGTCCAAACGGAATGAAACCTTCGGGAGAGTTATTTTTGGAACGGAAGCAATCCAGGAGACTTGGAGTAGACGTCAGGGAAGCTTCGAGGTAGCCACGAGGCAGGGAGGCGTGTCTGCCCCTGGGCGCGCCCCCACCCTCATGGGCCCCTCGTCGGGGAGCAGAATAGATCGGGAGTTCCGCCGCCAGAAGCCTCCGTAGCCACCGAAAATCAATCTAGACCCGTTCTGGCACCCTGCCGGAGGGGGAATCCCTCTCCGGTGGCCATCTTCATCATCCCGGTGCTCTCCATGACGAGGAGGGAGTACTTCACCCTCGGGGCTGAGGGTATGTACCAGTAGCTATGTGTTTGATCTTTCTCTCTCTCTCTCTCTCTCGTGTTCTTGAGGTGGTATGATCTTGATGTATCGCGAGCTTTGCTATTATAGTTTGATCTTATGGTGTTTCTCCCCCTCTACTCTCTTGTGATGAATTGAGTTTTCCCTTTGAAGTTATCTTATCGGATTGAGTCTTTAAGGATTTGAGAACACTTGATGTATGTCTTGCATGTGCTTATCTGTGGTGACAATGGGATATCACGTGATCCACTTGATGTATGTTTTGGTGATCAACTTGCGAGTTCCGTGACCTCGTGAACTTATGCATAGGGGTTGGCACACGTTATCGTCTTGACTCTCCGGTAGAAACTTTCTGGCACTCTTTGAAGTTCTTTGTGTTGGTTGAATAGATGAATCTGAGATTGTGTGATGCATATCGTATAATCATACCCACGGATACTTGAGGTGACATTGGAGTATCTAGGTAACATTAGGGTTTTGGTTGATTTGTGTCTTAAGGTGTTATTCTAGTACGAACTCTATGATAGATTGAACGAAAAGAATAGCTTCGTGTTATTTTACTACAGACTCTTGAATAGATGGATCAGAAAGGATAACTTTGAGGTGGTTTCGTACCCTACCATAATCTCTTTGTTTGTTCTCCGCTATTAGTGACTTTGGAGTAACTCTTTGTTGCATGTTGAGGGATAGTTATATGATCCAATTATGTTATTATTATTGAGAGAACTTGCACTAGTGAAAGTATGAACCCTGGGCCTTGTTTCCTAGCATTGCAATACCGTTTACGCTCACTTTTACCACTTACTACCTTGCTGTTTTTATATTTTCAGATTACAAAAACCTATATCTACCATCCATATTGCACTTGTATCACCATCTCTTCGCCGAACTAGTGCACCTATATAATTTGCCATTGTATTGGGTGTGTTGGGAACACAAGAGACTCTTTGTTATTTGGTTGCAGGGTTGTTTGAGAGAGACCATTTTCATCCCACGCCTCCCATGGATTGATAAACCTTACGCCATCCATTTGAGGGAAATTTGCTACTGTCCTACAAACCTCTGCACTTGGAGACCCAACAACGTCTACAAGAAGAAGGTTGTGTAGTAGACATCACTCATCGGCGTCACCATCTCATAGGAGGATATGGAGCACCTGCTCCACGCTTGTACATCAGTCGAGTACCTTCGTCTTCAGGTGACGGATGGGTTTAGTAGCCTCCACGTCACCTCGACAAATGTCCGTATGATTTATGTGCATTGCTGGTGCTGCAACAGGCGGTCAATTGAGGTGTTTCATGATATGGTCATTAAGAATGCACCTTTCCTTGAGAGATTGCTTATACTTGATAAGGAAGGTCTAATAAGAATCAGGGTCATTAACGCACCCAAATTGACAGTGTTGAACTATTCGTGTGCTGAATTCGCCGAACTTGTTACTGGATCCATATTCGTTCAGGTACAACAATCTTCTTCTCCTCCTTCCTATTGTACATCACATTCTATGTAATTTTGTTGATCTATGTTTGGCTGTCATCCAAAAAATGATTCCCACAAGCTTGACCCCATCTCTGCGCACAGTGAAGGTCTTGGCACTTCAATCTATCAACCCCGGTCAGGATCAAGTTGTTAGATTTCTTAGATGTTTTACGTGCACGGAGAAGCTATACATCAAGGTGATGCTCTTTTCTGTTAATTATTAATGACAACGGAGTTCAATTTTTTGGTACTTTTACCCATGGTTACAATGACAAATGTACTATGATTTCTATTTGAAATTTGGAGGATTTCAATACATACTTTTTTGAGATGTTAATCATGAACGATCGAAGATGGCATGTCACTCTATTCATGTATTTTAGAAATCCTACAAATCAAAGAGGCTCGTAGTGTTCAAAACTGCATCTAGGCACTAATATGTTGCCTTCATTTGCAGATAAAAGCATGCCCAAAAGTGTAATGTGTGGCATAATATAAAAATCCCACCGAATGTCTTCTTCTCCATCTCACAAAAATTACTTTGAATGAGTACTGACGCACCACACCAGAGATTAAATTCGCCAGGTTCTTTGTTCAGAAAGCAAGTGTGCTCAAGGTAATGAGGTTTATCCTATATTTAGTGCACGCAAATGAATGGTTTGATTATCAGCACACGCATCTATAGGTGAATGAAAAAGGCTTTGCACAAGCTGAACTTCATTTTGGAAGTTCGAATGACAGATTATAAGGAACTTATTGTGTCAAGCCAATATATGATTTCTTGGTGGCCGATCCCTTCGCAGAAATATTAGAATTGAGCAACTTTTTGTAATATAATTTTGAACCTTTTATATGCTCATGATCAGCTAATCAGCGTGGACGTCTACAACTGCATGACAAAGATTCTGCAGAAGCTGAATTTCATTTCTAATATCAGTTTGAACCATGCAATCTTTTAATATGAGCTTTGTAATACTAGAATTTGAACTTTGTAATATTTCTGGTATTTGTGATACCATCTTTCAAATGGCATTGTGTTCTTTTTTCTTTGAAATGTCCTGCTGCAATTTATACATGTGGAGTACTGTCGGACTCCGGATGCAAGCGGACAGCCGCCACATGACATGATTTTGAGATGATTTAAAAGGCAAAGTTGTTCGTTTGTACGAAATGAAAAACTTTTTGTTGACCACCTTTTGGCTTGAAGAAATTTTTGAATAACTCACACATATTGCAATATATTTCTATATGATCATATTTCCCCGTTCATGCTCCCATAGTTCACTACAATGAGAGAACGCACGGAAACAAAATCAACGGATTTTGATAAGAGCATCCGAACCCTAAACCATGGAAATTTGAATGTAATATGTTATAAACTCTGACGTGGAAAAATTCATAAGGTAGTACGTTCTGAACACCAACACACCCTTTTTTTAAATCATTTTTCTATCCCGCCGAATATTTTTTGTGACATGAAACATTTTTTGTGACACTACAAATCATCCCAAAAAATGGACATGCCTAGTGACGCCCAAAAGCATCGCCGAATTTCAGGCCAAAACGCCGCCAATGTTGCCGAGGGCGCTGCCCCGGGAGGAAAATACTTCGTGAGGGTGGACCATTGCAGAAAATGATTTTTGGCGACGTTTAATGTTTCGTCACCAGAGTTTTTGTCACTGAATATAGCAGATTTTGTAGTGATCCATTTGTGTTAGGCCACCTAGCACAAACATTTTCACAGGAAAACCGCATGTGATGAGTTGGCCTATGTCATACAGTTTCTTCTACTTTAATAACACAAAACGATGCTCGTAGAAAAATCGTCTGTGATGGATACAGTTATCACAGATGAGTTTACACAGAAAAGTATGTGTGATGCACCATACAAACGAAAACGTATGTTTGGAATTCATTGTGGGGATGCTTAGAGCATCTCACATGATTTGTCCTGCGCAATTATTCGCGATAGATCACCCGATTGCACATGCACTCTTTTGGTCCGCATGTGTGACCGGATGAGCTATTGTCGACGATTTATCTGGGCCGTGTGAGATGAATACCCCCTGTTGGCCATACAGTCGAGGCGACTGTTTAAAACTATACCACTTAAAAGAGGTAAAAACCATTTGCATAGGACTCGTTTGCACCCGTGGAGTTTGGTCCCTACGTCGAGCGTCTTTTGCACAACGCTCGGCAAATACTTTACATCTCCGAACACTGTCTATATGTCGAGTGTTTTTTTACACGGTTGTTTTAGTGCCTGTTGATTTACACTAGGCAAACGGCCAAATACTCAATCTACACAACTTTTGCTGTAGTGGGTCCTGGTTGCCAAAATAGTACCTGTCTTAGGAGCACTCGGGTGCTCCACCCCCTACTATATCCAAAAATAATTTGGTAACTAAAAAGTGTTAAAAAGTGTTGGAACATTTTTGAAATCAAATATAACCAGGTATTATATTTGTATAAAAAAGTTGGCCAAGGAATGATTCCCGTGGACTTCAGGGCCAAAAAAAAAATTATGACGACAATATAACATGAATAGTACTTGTATCTAGCACTTTTTGGCAAATCTTTAACCCCGAATACAATGAAAGTCATTCCTTGTTTAATCTTTTATGTGAGTACAATGCTTGGTCACGTTTGATTCCATGAGAAGTTTCATGATTTTCTGAAATTTTAATAAACTTTTTTTGAATATAGGAGAGTGTGGCACGCGAGTGCTCCTATGTATTTTCAAGTCTTATATTATGTGTTTGACAATAATTTGCACATTTTCCTTGGCAGTTTTAAGTTTGACGGGCTGTACAAACTAGAGCACACTTTTCCCCATGTATGCTACACAACATCCACAAACTTTCAAATATCTCACGGCCTTGTTATTTTGGCTGATTCGTGAGCATAACCTAGCTAGGAGGATAGACAGGGATACACTACCTCATTATCTTATCAAATCATGCACACCAAGTATCATTCCATTTCTTGTTGGCAACTCTGTAGAAAAAAACCAGAATGAACTTGTCGTTTCCCAAAAAGTTTATGCTCTTTCTCGACACTACGCTACAAAGGCAGCCAAACAAGACACTGCTTGTTGTCTATGTGCCTCATCACCAGCTATCTGCAACTCTATGTAGTCATCTAGCCACAGCAAAGCCATAATCTGCATCGGCTAACCCACACATAGACCTGATTGAAACCTCTACTACCTTCATCCCAAACTATAAGACGTTTTTGTTAGCCTACAAAAATGTCTTATAATTTGGGACAGAGGAAGTACATATTAATGTAGGATAAACATTGGAGAAGTCTATGGATATAGTGATATACCATGCCTGGACATATTTTTCTACTAGTATATTACAGAGAAACCTCCACATCATTAATAAATCTGGCACTACAAACAATTAGTTATGGATAGGAAAAAAGGTTACCATATACTTTGTCGTTTCGGTTGACAATTACAGGCTGATGATCAAAGGGAGTCCTTCCCTTTGATGCGAAATGTTAAGATGCAGGCCGATGATACCTCACGGGGCCTGCATTCCTTGTGGTGCATGTCCAGTCACACGGTTCGAAATGACTCTCATGGAAGGCCCATCGTTAGCTAAAGTTTCTAGATCGAGGTTGACTGTTACATTTACATGGATGACATGATGACCGCTTAAAGAAAACATGGATGGCATGATTTTATTTTCGAAAGTAACGGATGATCGGTTTCAGATGATAATAATCTGAAAACAAATGATGGTCCTCCTTTTATTTTCTTTAGTGGAGCAATGAGCAAAACGATGTTTCCAACATATTCTCAGGGCATGTATACATAGTGGTTGATAAGGCAGTTTTATATTAAGCTTGGCACGTAATACAGACAAGACAGAGAAAAACTTATATACAATTGTTATCCCTTGGTTTTTATCTGCTCGTCAGTTGAACTCGCCCCCCTTGTCCTTCTCGTGTCGTCCCCGCGGGCAACTCAAGGGGAACCCTAGCCGCCGTCCTCTCGGCCCTAGCTCCTCCTGCCTCCACCTCTCTTCGTCGTCGTCCGCAGCGCCGCCGGCAAAGCTTGGCCGGCTAGGCGGCGGCATGGCGTCTCTCCCCTTCTACATTGTGGCTGGCGCTGGGCGGCCAGATCGGGCGGGACGTCGGACTAGCGTGGGGTCGGGCGGCGCGGCGGGTGGGTTTCTTGGCGATGTCGTGCGTGGCGCTGCGGCGGCTTGCTAGCGGCGTGGTGACAGCTACTTGGTGGGCAAGATCGGTGGTCGCGGGCGCTGCCGGGTTCAGATCGGATCCAATTCTAGGTCTTGGGCTTGAACGCCGTCAGCCGCTGCGGGGTGGTGGTGGTCGTCGCTGACCACGCTGGATCGCTGGATTCGGCGCCTGGAGATCTTCGATGGATTCTTCTCGATCCTCCTTCATGGTGGGTTGAGCCCGATGGCTCTCTCATCTCTGCAGGTTTCGGTTCGTGGTCACTTGCCGGATCTGGAGCCAACGGAGGCTTGGTGGTATAGGATGGGGACCGGAGGAAACTTTGATCGGCTGGTTCGGTCCGACATCAGCGACGTCTCTCGACGATGTTACCCTCCATGGAGGCGATGTCGAGGTCTTCCCTATCCACCTCCGAACCTCTCCCGGACGGAAGTCTAAAATTTAGTCTGGATTGGGCGGCGGCGGCATCCTTCGCGTCGTACCCTCCAGGGATGTGCCGTCTTGGGAGCTTCTGCTGTTCGGCGGAGAGATGTTGTGGGTGATGGACTCCGCGTAGCTCCAGCAGCGGCGACGGTGTAGAGGTTGCCAGGAGGTGTGGCATTGTTTCTACTGTGTCGATGATGACAAGTATTGGTGGCATGGTGCAGCTGGATATCGACGACAGATGCGGCCAGATGGACGAGCACGGGGCGGTGGCGCTATCTGGCGTCATGGTGGCGTCGACAGCTGAGCTAGCAAGGTCTTTGCGTCGGTACCTGCTCTGAAGATGGTTAGGTGGATGACGGCTGCGGTAGTGTCGATGAGTGCGCCGAATCGGTGTGTGACCCATTCCCGATATGTGGACGGGATGGGGAGTCATCACCGAGAACCCAGAAACCGTTGTCCCCCAGCGCAGAGAGGCAGAGACTGCCGGAAAGGGGTGGCTAGGGAGGGTTAGTGTTGTGGCCAAAATGGTGGAGGGTACGGGGGCAGCTGTGTCATCGTGGGAGAAGCCCAACTGGGGAATGGGAGGGGGGAGTGAGACCATGCAGCAAAGATCGTGAAGCTAGTTCCCTCTTGGTTTTGATTGCTCTCTCTTTCCTTGTTAGATAAATTTTACATACGAAGCCTGCTAAGATACAAGCATTAGGAGTGCACTTTTTTTTTGAAAAGGAGGTCATCCCCCGGCCTCTGCATCGGAGAGAAGCATGCGCCCACTTTATTAAAAAGCTGACAATAATAAAGTCTAATATGCATAGTATAGCTCACAAAAGGAGCAAGCAAAATAAATAAAGAGTACAAATCTCAAAGCCGCATCCGACTGGACGAAGATACACTAAGGTCCTATCCTATGCAGTGATCACCATCCAAACCGGTTGAAAAAACCCGTGCTACCATCTCCCATCGATTGCACCCAGTAGCCAGCTGCTCCCTAGAGGCCGTAGGAGTGAGTAATGACCACGTACGGATCCATGCCATAGCACGGAATATCACCTGCAAGAAATTAATCATAGGTTTTCTGTTAAAAATCATATCATTCTTGCAGTTTCATATAGCCCAAATAAGTGCGCATATTCCGATCTGAATATTACACGCGATATGAGTATTCACCCCATCAAGCCATGTTCCAAACAACGTTTCTATGCTATTAGGAGGTGTAATATTAAAGGCTACATGCACAGACCGACAAAGTAACTTCGCAAGAGGGCAATCAAGAAATAAGTGTTGTATTGTTTCATCATGAACACAAAAACAACACCGCGAGCTACCTACCCATCTTCGCCTCAATAAGTTATCTTTGGTGAGGATCACTTGTTTGTGAACAAACCACATAAATATCTTAATTCGTAAGGTCACCTTAACTCGCCAAATATGAAGCGATCGTGGGATTGGGCCAGAATTTATGAGATCTAAGTACATGGACTTGACCGTGAACAAGCCGCTACTCGTGAGATTCCAGCTGAAAGAGGCCTCCTCATCTGAAAGATGCACCTCCATTAGCTTCCTGACTAAGTGTAGCCAAGAAGTCCAGCGTTCCCCAACTAGAGACCGTTTGAACTGGATATTCAAGGGTACCGTCTGCATCACCGTTGCTATGTACTCTTCCCTGTGTTGAGCAATATGATGCAGGGAAGGATATTGAAGAGCTAGCGGTGTATCACCTAACTATGTGTCCTCCCAAAACCTTATTGTTGTGCCGTCCCCAACAATAAACTTCACCCTATGGAAGAAGGTTTCACTCTCATGAGTCCCTTCCAAAATGGTGAATCATTAGGTCTTACGGTAACCTGGGCTAGAGTTTTGAAGTGCAAATACTTGCTGCGAAGAATTTGGGCCCACATTCCCTCAAAATGTAGCGATAGTCGATAGAGCCATTTACTCAACAAGCATTTATTTTTCACCTCGAGGTTTTCAATCCCAAGACCTCCCTGGTCCTTTGGTCGACAAATAATATCCCATCTTGCCAGACGATATTTTATCTTCACCTTGTCAGATTGCCAGAAAATCGAGATCGATAAAAGTCTAATCTCTTGCATACCCCTTTGGGCACCTCCAAAAAAGACAGGAGGAACATCGGCATAGTCGTTAGTACTGAATTAATCAATACGAGCCGTCCTCCATATGACATAAGCTTACCCTTCCAGCAACTAAGTTTCTTCTCGAATCAATCTTCGATACATTTCCATTCTTTATTGGTCAATTTCCTATGATGAATTGAAATGCCAAGGTAACTGAAGGGCAAAGATCCCAGTTCGCAACCGAACAAATTCTTATAGTCATCTTGGTCGTCTTTGGCCCTTCCAAAACAAAATAATTTGCTTTTGTGGAAATTGATCTTCAGCCCCGACAATTGTTCAAAAAGGCATAAAATGAGTTTCATATTTCGAGCTTGTGCGAGGTCATGTTCCATAAATAATATTGTGTCATCCGCATATTGTACGATGGAGACCCCCCCCCCCATCCACCAGATGAGGAACTAGTCCACCTACCAGACCCTTTTCCTTGGCCCGACTTATGAGAACTGTCAACATGTCTGCCACAATATTAAACAGTATCAGGGACATTGGGTCACCCTGTCTCAGGCTTTTATGCGTCTGAAAATAATGACCAATATCATCATTCACCTTTATCCCAACACTGCTTTTCTGGACAAAGGAATCCACCTGATTCCTCGAGGACTCATTGAAACCATTCATGCGCATAGTTTGTTGCAGAAAAGGACACTTGACCTTATCGTAAGCCTTTTCAAAATCCACTTTCAATATAACCCCATCTAGTTTCTTCGAGTGGATTTCATGTAAGGTTTCGTGTAACACAATGCATCTTCCAGGCATGAAGGCAATCTGAGTTGGTTGCACCACCGAATGGGCCACCTTTGTCAGCCTGTTTGTGGCCACTTTTGTAAAGATTTTGAAACTGACATTCAATAGGCAAATGTACCTGAAATGCTCGATGTGGATGGCCTCCTCCTTCTTAGGGAGAAGAGTAATCGTGCCAAAATTCAAATGAAACAGTTGAAGATGCCCATTAAAAAGATCATGAAACATAGGCATAAGATCATCTTTCACGATATGCCAACATTTCTTATAGAATTCTACCGGGAAACCATCTGGTCCCGGTGCCTTGTTTGGTTTCATTTGAGCGATCGCCTCAAACACCTCCTTCAAAGTAAACAGAGCAGAAAGGATCTCATTATCCCCTGACTACAACTTAGGGATATCCACCACTACACTCTCGTCTAGAGTCACGACGTTATATATCGGTGATCCAAACAACTGCTTGTAATAGTTGGATATATAAAGCTTCAAATTCTCATGGCCAACAACTGTTTCCCCCTCCTGCTCAAGTTGAATGATTTTCTTTCTCCTATGCTTGCCGTTCGCAATCATATGGAAAAATTGGGTATTGTCATCCCCTTGTACTATCTTAAGAATTTTGGCACGTAATGCCCATTTCATCTCCTCTTCTCTAAGTAACGTACGTAATTTGGCCTCGGCTTCCGACTTGCATGCTTTCTCAGACTCGTCCGGCAAATTCGTTTCCGCCCATACATCTAGCGTTTGAATTAACTGGAGAAGTCTCTCCTTCTCTTTTTTATATATCCCACTCTCATTTCTGGCCCAACCCCTCAAGAATTGTCGCAGGTGTCTGATTTTGTTTTGCCAGCGTTCCACGCTGGATGTGCCATTCACTGGCCTAGCCCACTCTCTTGCCACCATCTCAATGAAATTTTCTTTTTCAAACCAACTGAGTTCGAACGAGAAAATATTTTTATTGCCAATATGTAACACCCCGAGACCGATGTGCCAGGTGTCATCCAGTTATTCGCTGTTGTTGCCTTGTCATTGCTTGCATGTCATGCATCTCATATCATGTCATCAGGTGCATTTTATTTGCATACATGTTCGTCTCATGCATCCGAGCATTTTCCCCGTTGTCCGTTTTGCAATCCGGCGCTCCTATGTCATCCGGTGTCCCTTTCTACCTCTTCTCGTGTGTGGGGGTTAAACGTTTTCGGATTGGACCGACACTTGTCATGCGGCCTTGGTTTACTACCGGTAGACCGCCTGTCAAATTTCATGCCATTTGGACTTTGTTTGATACTCCAACGGTTAACCGAGGGACCGAAAAGGCCTCGTTTGTGTTGCAACCCAACACCCCTACTAAGTGGCCCAAAACCCACCTAAACCTCCTCCATCATCTCGGTCGTTCGATCACGATCGCGTGGCCGAAAACCGCACCTCTTTTGGACTCTCCTAGCTCCCTCTACCTATAAATATGTGCTCTCCTCCGAATTTCTTGCGCAGATGAAACCCTAACTTCGTCCTCCTCGCGCCGCCAGACGAAATCCCCACCCCACCGGACATGTCCGCGCCCCTCCACATCGCTCCAGCCAATGGCGTCGCGCCACGTCGCCTCCGCCACCGCCCTCGGCCTATCGTTTTGCGCCACGTGTCCCCGCCGCTGATCCACCACCGCACCTTCGCCGAACATTCGCCGGACCTTCGCCGGATTTCCTCGCGCCGCCACGCCGGGTCCCCGTCTCACATTGCCGCCTTGCGCCCTGCCCGCGGAGGAAGCCCGCGCCTGCCCCGCCTCCCGTCTCCGCCGGAACGCCGGCGCAGTGCCGCGCCGCCTGGCTCCGGCCACCGTCGAGCTCGCCGGATGCACGCCCCCGTCGTCCTTCGCTTCCCCGCCGCCGTCCCGGGGCGCAGCTGCCTCGATCCGACCCCAGGAAGGAGCCCCGGTGCTGTCCGCCCCAAGATCCGGTGCCGCCGCCTCGGTTCCTGCCGTCCCCGTCGCCGGAGTTCCAGGAGCGCCGCCGCCGGAGAAGATCGGGAGGAGCCCCGATCCGTCTGCCGTTGACCGCGACCCCGCTCATGGGCCCCGCATCCGGCCCGTCAGGCCCAGCCTGCCTCTCTCCGCGTCTGGGCCGAAGCCCAGGGTGAGCCTCTCCTATTCCCCGCCCGTGCAATGAATAGTTATCCAACGCTCACCTTTCAGTCCTGTTTTTTTTCACCAAGTCCCTGAAATTTCCAGATTCATATGCCTCTTTTCATCGCATCATAATTCATCATCCGTGGCTCTGTTTTGAGCGTGTAGCATATCAAAATGTTCGTCTCAGAGAGTACATCATTTCATCTCATTGCATCATTTTCATTTGAGCTCATCTTGATACCCGAAATGTTGTTGGAAAAGGGCTATGTGAGTAATTTGTCAGATCTGTTTCAGCAAATGGCATTTTGTCATTTTTGCCATGTTTAATGTGTGCATGATATGATCCTGAGCTCTACATGTGTTTTGTTATATGTCATGCCATATTTACAGGGGTGCTTGCCATGTATTTTTTTGATATGTGTGGTGACTAGCACAGGCTTGCAAAGTAGCGTAATCGGTATTGCTGATTTCAGGGACTTAGAATTTCACGAAGTCCTTGTCCTGATTTTGTCGTTATACCATATGTTCATGTTGTTTCCTAGTGATCCGTGCCACTTTTGAGGATGATCAGTAAGGATGTTTTGTTAATATTGTGGTGCTCTATCCATCCATGTCTTTGTTTGCATTTATGGAGCACCCTAGCTTGAGTCAATCGAGCTCTACTTTTGCTATTTCGTGAATCCTGGCAGATTGTTGACTTGTTAGCGATTTTGCCGAGGATGTTGCTATTAATCCGTGCATGCTATGTTATTGTTCTTGCCATGACTAGCTTCTATGATATGTATTTTTGATGGGTGTATGCTTAGTTTGTCATGTCATGCTCTGTAGTGAGTGCATCGAGCTCATAAACATGCCTACTCATTAACATATTTGCATGCTCCAGTTTTTCACTAAGTTTGTAATCTGATTATGTTTTTGCCATGTTCACATGCTTGCAATTGTATTTTCTAATCCCTTTTGGCTCAAGGTCACTAAGGGACTTTTGTTAAGTGCTTTGAGTAGCTTCATGCCATGCCTTGCTTTGCCATGTTAAGTTCCTGTAGCATATAGTTTTCATGCTCCAAAGTGTGCTACCTGATGTTAAATTCCAGACTTGTGTTAATTTCACTAAGTCTGAAACCTGTTATCGTTTGCCCTTTTGCCATGCTTGTTTGAACCTGTTAATGGATGAATTAGCCGTAGCTCACTATTCATCTTTTGTCAAGCATCTTGAGTGGATCCCTGCCATGTATTTTGTTGCCATGTTTGAGTGTTGTAGCATATTTATCTTGTTGCATTTAGTTGGTCACTTGCTGTTTATCGCAGATCGGTGCCATATTTGTTTTGCTTGCCTTTTCCAAACCGTGCATCCGATTCTGGTGATCTTTATATCGATTTCAACCGAAATAACCTAACACTCTTGGATTTCCAAGTAGAGGCCAGGTCCAATCATTCCTTTCCAAATCTTGCATATGCATCGCATACCGCATCTCGCATATCATACAATGTTCATGTGTTGGTTGTTTACTATATTGTCTGCTTCTTTCCGGTGTTCTCTTCTTCGAGTTGGTTCCGATAACGTCGCGTTTGTGAGGACCCGTTCGTCTACGTCCGTTTGTCTTCTTCATCTACTCGTTCTTCTTCCTTGCGGGATTTCAGGCAAGATGACCATACCCTCTGTTGGGGAACGTAGCAGAAATTCAAAATTTTCCTACGTATCACCAAGATCAATCTATGGAGAAATCAGCAACGAGGGGAAGGAGAGTGCATTTACATACCCTTGTAGATCGCTAAGCGGAAGCGTTCAAGAGAACGGGGTTGAGGGAGTCGTACTCGTCATGATCCAAATCACCGGAGATCCTAGTGCCGAACGGACGGCACCTCCGCGTTCAACACACGTACAGCCCGACGATGTCTCCCATGCCTTGATCCAGCAAGGAGAGAGGGAGAGGTTGAGGAAGACTCCATCCAGCAGCAGCACAATGGCGTGGTGGTGATGGAGGAGCATGGTGATCCAGCAGGGCTTCGCCAAGCACTGCGAGATATGAGGAGAAAGAGAGGGATAGGGCTGCGCCAAGAAAGAGAGGAACTCATGTGTATTGGGCAGCCCAAACCTTAACTATATATAAGGGGAGGGGAGGGGCTGCGCCCCCACCTAGGGTTCCCTCCCTAGGGTGGCGGCAGCCCCCTAGATCCCATCTAGGGGCGGCCAAGGGGAGGGGAGAGGGGGAGGCGCACCAGGGTGGGCCTTAGGGCCCATCTGCCCTAGGGTTTGCCCCCGTCCCCTCTTCCTTGCGCCTTGGGCCTTGGTGGGGGGGGGCGCACCAGCCCACCTGGGGCTGGTCCCCTCCCACACTTGGCCCATGCTGCCCTCCGGGGCTTGTGGCCCCACTTGGTGGACCCCCGGGACCCTCCCGGTGGTCCCGGTACATTACCGATAAAACTCGAAACTTTTCCGGTGACCAAAACAGGACTTCCCATATATAAATCTTTACCTCCGGACCATTCCGGAACTCCTCGTGACGTCCGGGATCTCATCCGGGACTCCGAACAACATTCGGTAACCACATACAAACTTCCTTTATAACCCTAGCGTCATCGAACCTTAAGTGTGTAGACCCTACGGGTTCGGGAGACATGCAGACATGACCGAGATGACTCTCCGGTCTATAACCAACAGCGGGATCTGGATACCCATGTTGGCTCCCACATGTTCCACGATGACCTCATCGGATGAACCACGATGTCAAGGACTTAATCAATCCCGTATACAATTCCCTTTGTCTATCGGTGCGATACTTGCCCGAGATTCGATCGTCGGTATCCCGATACCTCGTTCAATCTCGTTACCGGCAAGTCTCCTTACTCGTTCCGTAACACATCATCCCATGATCAACTCCTTGATCACATTGTGCACATTATGATGATGTCCTACCGAGTGGGCCCAGAGATACCTCTCCGTTTACACGGAGTGACAAATCCCAATCTCGATTCGTGCCAACCCAACAGACACTTTCGGAGATACCTGTAGTGTACCTTTATAGCCACCCAGTTACGTTGTGACGTTTGGCACACCCAAAGCACTCTTACGGTATCCGGGAGTTGCACAATCTCATGGTCTAAGGAAATGATACTTGACATTAGAAAAGCTTTAGCATGCGAACTACATGATCTTGTGCTAGGCTTAGGATTGGGTCTTGTCCATCACATCATTCTCCTAATGATGTGATCCCGTTATCAATGACATCCAATGTCCATGGTCAGGAAACCGTAACCATCTATTGATCAACGAGCTAGTCAACTAGAGGCTTACTAGGGACATGGTGTTGTCTATGTATCCACACATGTATCTGAGTTTCCTATCAATACAATTCTAGCATGGATAATAAACGATTATCATGAACAAGGAAATATAATAATAATCAATTTATTATTGCCTCTAGGGCATATTTCCAACACCCTCGAAATCACTTCTATCTTTGCTTGCTAGTTGCTCGCTCTTTTGCTATGCCTATGCTGCGATACCTACCACTTGCTTATCATGCCTCCCATATTGTGAACCAAGCCTCTAACCCACCTTGTCCTAGCAAACCGTTGTTTGGCTATGTTATCGCTTTGCTCAGCCCCTCTTATAGCGTTCTTAGTTGCAGGTGAAGATTGAAGTTTGTTCCTTGTTGGAACATGGAGATGTTGTTCCTTGTTGGAATATGTTTACTTGTTGGGATATCACAATATATCTTATTTAATTAATGCATCTATATACTTGGTAAAGGGTGGAAGGCTCGGCCTTATGCCTGGTGTTTTGTTCCACTCTTGCCACCCTAGTTTCCGTCATATCAGTGTTATGTTCCCGGATTTTGCATTCCTTACGCGGTTGGGTTATAATGGGAACCCCTTGACAGTTCGCCTTGAATAAAACTCCTCCAGCAATGCCCAACATTGGTTTTACCATTCGCCACCTAGCCTTTTCTTTTCCCTTGGGAGTCGCGCTCCTGAGGGTCATCATTATTTTACCCCCCCCGGGCCAGTGCTCCTCTGAGTGTTGGTCCAAACTAGAGCCCTGTGCAGCGCCCCCTCAGGGAAACTCGAGGTTTGGTTTTAGTTGTATGGAGAGCTCATCTGAGTGTGCCCTAAGAACGAGATATGTGCAGCTCCTATCGGGATTTGTCGGCACATTCGGGCGGTGTTGCTGGTCTTGTTTTACCATTGTTGAAATGTCTTGTAATCGGGATTCTGAGTCTGATCGGGTCTTCCCGCTAGAAGGAATATCCTTCATTGACCGTGAGAGCTTGTGATGGGCTAAGTTGGGACACCCCTGCAGGGAATTGAACTTTCGAAAGCCGTGCCCGTGGTTATGGGCAGATGGGAATTTGTTAATGTTCGGTTGTAGAAAACCTAAAGTTGACCTTAATTAAAATACATCAACCGCGTGTGTTACCATGATGGTCTCTTTCCGGCGGAGTCCGGGAAGTGAACACGGTGTTGGAGTTATGCTTGACGTAGGTTATTCTAGGATCACTTCTTGATCATAATTTCTCGATCATGCTTTGACTTCTCTTCTCGCTCTCATTTGCGTATGTTAGCCACCATATATGCTAGTCGCTTGCTGCAGCTCCACCTCATACCTTTTACCTTACCCATAAACTTAAATAGTCTTGATCGCGAGGGTGTGAGATTGCTGAGTCCCCGTGACTCACAGATACTTCCAAAACCAGCTTGCAGGTGCCGAGGATACCGTGCAGATGACGCAACCGAGCTCAAGGAGGAGCTCGTTGAAGATCTTGTCCTTTGTGTTGTTCCGTTTCCAGTTGATCAGTAGTGGAGCCCAGTCGGGACGACCGGGGATCTGTGTAGCATTTAGGGTAGTCTTCTTTTATTTTGGTTCTGTAGACGGACCTTGGTTGTATCTGGTTGATGTAATGCTTTAATTCATGTATTGTGTGAAGTGGCGATTGTAAGCCAACTATGTATCTCTTTCCCTTATATATTACATGGGTTGTGTGAAGATTACCTCACTTGCGACATTGCGTTCAATGCGGTTATGCCTCTAAGTCGTGCTTCGACACGTGGGAGATATAGCCACATCGAGGGCGTGACACAATATGCGTGGCGTCATCCGAATCGACTAACAGGGGTGTGTGGTCAGAAATCGCCCTTTTGCATCGCGTGCACCGATACTAAGGGGTATTTCTGTTCCCATTCCATACTCGCAAGTACCCTGTCAAGCTTCTCGTAAGTAGGAGTAGGAAGAGAATTTGCCCAGGTAAATTGTCTTCCTGAGAGTTCTATCTCCCTGAGATTAAGACTCTCAATGATCATATTGAACATAAAGGACCACCGCCCATCAAAAAGATCATAGTTCTTTTCTTCCTTCCTCTTAATAATATTAAAATCGCCTCCTACCAAAATTGGCAGCCTTTCATCTCCACATATCCGGACTAGATCTGCTAAGAACTCCGGTTTAAACTCTGGTTGGGCAGCGCCATAAACTGCCACTAAGGCCCATCGGAACCCATCCAGTTTGGACCTAACCCGGAACTTCACCGTAAAGTCTCCTCTCACTACATTCAGAACCTCAAGAGTCTCGCACTTCACTCCCAAGAGAATCCCACCAGACCGCCCTCCTGGCGGAAGGCAGTGCCAATCAAAATCAACTCCCGCTGTAAGCGAGCCTAGGAATTGTGACGTGAAGTTATCCCTACCGGTCTCAAGAAGAGCTATAAAATCTAATTTATCTTCGATGGTTGTTTCAGCAAGGAACCTTTGCTTAGCCAAGTATGCCAGACCTCTGCTATTCCAAAAGACCCATTTCATAGTTCATCATGGAATTTGTTCTTGAGTTTCACTTTCGCACTCCTACGGACTGCCGACGCTAGATAGATCTTCCTCTTCCAGGATCGTTTAGGTTTGTTCAACACCGACACACCCTCTTCAGGAGCTATGTTTTGTTGTGACCCCTCAGACCTAGATAGGGACTCACACGACAATGTGTTCTCTGCCCCTTCTTCCTCTCCGTCGGCCTCCGATGACGACATCATCTCGTCACAAAAAGTCTCAAGTGAGGGGACACTCAAATTGTGAATATCTGCATCGGACATAGGTTTAACCGCCACTAACTATCGCATCAACTTTGAGGCTCTCTCAGCCTCTAACTCTAAAATATCATTAACTGATTTAACAATTTCTACTCCATTTGTCCCAAGCGAAACTCCTATGTCATAGGATCTACTCATAATATCATGCTCAAAAAAATGCAGAATAGAACATTGCTTATTAACTGACATACCTGTCTGGGCCACGACATTCCTAAGCTTGGAGGATCGCATAGCGTGCCCAAGTTGAAAGTCATCGGCATCTGGCTGGTCCTGAACCCGAGTACTGACGCGCCTGCCAAAGAGCACCGGGTCTGGGTGGCCGCCAAACGCAATCACCTCCTCAGTAGTCCACAACGGCGGGATGGACACCTCCTTCCCAGGTCCGTCCGCCCTGACGTGACCAGGCGAAGGGGGAGCAGGCGACCTGGGGCATCCAGGGCCTCCTCCCATATCAACCACATCTGGTCGGCGCAGTCCAAACGAAGTTGGTGAAGATCGTGCTTGAGGTGGTCTCGCGGCCGAGTCCAGGGCCGACTGCCCAAGACCCACCTACGTCGAAGACCCCTCAGGTGCTCCCATCTGGTTCGGACATGCGGGTGCAGGCTGGGGCGGGGGACACGCCTGGGCCTCCTGCCCATTAGCACGTGGCGTCCTCTAGCTAGCCCGCCTCGGACTCGTGCAGCAAACATGGGCCGCTGGCCTGTAGCCAACCCTCGCCGGAGAAGGGTGCTCGGGTTCTGGCACTGGCAGTGGTGACGACTTGGCCTCCTTCCCAGCCACTACCGTCCGCTTCGGACTCGGGGGGCGAGCCATGCCAGACGAGGGCGAACCACACTTAGTCATCAAGACTAGGGGCTCCTCAACAAGGGGATCCATCGGAATGGGTGGCAATACATTCTCCACTGCAGCATCACTGTCGACACGATCACTCCACAGTCGAGGAGGTGCGCAAGACGGCATCCCAGAGGACCCAAACCTCAGAGCATGAACAGGTGTGGACGAAGTCGGCACGGAACCCCTATTCGGCGCCTGTGGATTGGGTCGACTTGCGGCCACATCAGAACCCTCCTGTGCTTCACCACCATCGTTGTTCTCCCTATTACCCATATCATCATCTTTATCAGACATGTCCACATCACCCCAGCCCAGGAGTGCTTCCTGAAACATCTCATCATCCTCTAATTCAATCTCTAGTTTGTACACCATGCCGACATGCGTCCACCTGACCACATCCGGAATATGCTCAATAGCTAGAACACCGACAAGTAACTTGGCCACCCCGTGAGCCCGATTGGACAGCGTATCAACTCGCTCGGTCTTCCCAATCAAAGATCCAAGACTGCAGACCACCCTAGCATCATTGAGAGGCTTAGAGGGTGCCCCTGAAAAACGAACCCAAACCTGAGACAAAGGTGTGCCTTTGGGTTCTGTTTGCTTCCAAGCATCAAACTCAAGAAAACATTCGGTACCCGGCACGCGAGCTATACCAAACTTAAGGGGTTTCTTCAGCTCTTCCGCTGACGGAAAATCAACCTTGTATAAATTATCATCCAGTCGGATAAGCTCCCAATGAGAGTTCCCGGGAGCCAGCTCATTCAGACGTTGCATAACTCGTGCCTCAGATAAGTAACCCTTCGTGACCTTGACCAGACCTGTAGTCAAGTTCTGCGGTGAATCTGGAATTACAGGACGAAGTGGGTGACTCAAAGAACATCAAGTCCGCACAGCACACCCCATACATGGTCACCATCGGTAATGGGTGCATCAGCACAGGACACTCTCCCGATTCATGAACGGGCTTGAGACACGTGTCTCACAACTCCGTACTGCACTCTGCAATAAAATGTCCTTGCTCACCGCAATGGTAACAAATCATCTTCTCTTTCTTGCACGCCCACTTAGCTGCCCTCTCACCATCCGACTTGTCAGAAAGCTTGTCAGAGCTATGATCATGACCCTTGGCCCCATGATGCAAGGGAACCGGGACCTTGGTAGAAGCCAGCGCAGTGACCACCGCCATGGCCTCTCCCGATAAATCTGCTGGCTGCATCTCCATCGTTTCCGACGACTTGCCCGTATCAAGGGCCTTAGTGTCAGCCGTGACGGTCGTACGTAGCCTGCGGCGGTGGAGGAGGGGGACGCTGCCGGTAGTGGGACGGACGCCTAGCCCTGCCCCTACCACCACGAAAGCGCCGGTAGCCTCCCGAGGACCGATAATGCGGACCAGAAGCCCCCTCCACGAAGTTTCCCGGTGGCGCAAAAAATGGTCGCTCCTCAGAGCCATCACTTTGCCACGAGTATCCACGGCCACCTCCGGTCAATGACGACCCACGATGCTGTCCATCGCTGTACGCGTTGACGCCATCGTCGCCCCAACGGCCATGAGGGGGGCTGCGGGCAGCCTGCCCCGAAGTAGCGAAGCCCCTGCCTGTCGCGGCTCCATGAGCAGTCGGGTGCGGTCCCTCCACCCCGCGACCATCTCTGGCAGCGAGCCCCCCCCCCCCCCCCCCCCCCCCCGCGCGCAAGCCCCGACGGGTGCGGCGGCTGCCCCGCCGAAGAAACCGGTGCCGGCCTGTGATGCTGCTGCTGCTGCGGCGCAGCCTTCTGCGGCGGCAGAGCCGACCTAGGGTTAGCCTGCGGCGCCGCCCTAGGGTTAGGCACAGGAGGCATGATCCGGTTGGGTGGAGGGGCTGGTTTTGGCGGCGGCAATCCTCGCCCACGCCTGGCCATGCCCACAACTTGGGAATGAAGCAATGGTGGAATCCTCGCAGCGCGACCCCGCGACGGAGGAGGAAAACCTGGTCAAGCCACGCGACATCGCGAAGGCACCGACCCTGCATGCGTCTCGCATCCCAATGCCGCCCCATGCAGCCCATCAGGCAGGGGGGCCGTTGACAAAACCCGGGCCCTGCACTGGGCCTCATACCCAACCCGACTCGGGCTTTGCTCGGCTGACACCGCAACCGGCCCATCAATCCCAAGCAGCATATTCAACCTCACCAACCACGCCACCCGGATCACCCCCGGATCGACGGCCGCCGCCGGTGGTTGAACTGCTGCCCGACCTTTTTTCTTCCTCTTACGCGTAACTCTTGTCCAACCATCCAAAGGGAAGAAATCAGATAATGTGTGAGGTGACAAATTTACCTTGGGGAGGGGTCCTTTCCATGGTTTGATCTTCATCGACGAGGGTTTACCGAGCCTCTCCAATCTTGGATCCACAACCCTCCTGTCCTTGTGCCCCTCGCCCGGCGCGAGTTTCGAGAAAGATTCAACAATAGGTGTGGAGAATTTGGTCATTGCGTTGGTTGACGTCAGCAAGACTTCCGGCAAGTCACGCACGACATCGTCGTCGTCTTCGTCTTCGTCGTCAACAAAAACCCAAAACCATCCTCTGATGCTTGGCTTAGGTAGTGTGGCCTCTGATTCTGATGTAAGATCAACAACGTCGATCTGATCCTCCTCGTGTAAATTCCCATGCACGCAATCAAGAACAACAATCTGGAACCCATCAATATTGAAACGCGCACCTGTGTGGATCCGTTCGTCAACGTCCAAGTATCGGCCCGCGAGGATATCATGATCACGATCTCGAACTGTCGTCCATCTTGACGACGCATGAGTATAGAGAAATCCGTCTCTCCCTGATCCAACCTGCCGGCCATCTTCGAAATGGATCCTCCATCTGGCGCATCGGATTTGGATCTGCCCCCCCCCCCCCCCCTCCCCCCGGGCCAGTCGCGATGCCGCCGGTCCCGGCGCTAGCGGCGACAGCGGTGCCCCCAGCGCTGGCGGCGGCGGCAGGGTTAAACATATGGAATCCAAGGTGAAGCACTGGAGTGTCCATTAGGAGTGCACTTATTTCCATGATTATAAGATATAATCCAAGGTGAAGCATTGGAGCGTCCATAAATGTCATGACTAAAGATATAATCCAAGATGAAGCACTGGGAGTGAACGAGGGAGATATCGGAATTATCTGAATCGATTTTTCGCCAAGACTACCCTTGTTGTCAATTCTATGGGTGCGCTTGACAGGGCGCACACGTGGGTGTATATCCACTGGCTGTGGGCCCGACAAGTAGCGCAGCCGCGACGCAATAACAAAACCTCGCACGTCCAGACATCCTACTGTCAGTCCGTCACTATCCTGTTGTCAAACGCGAGGGCAGAGTTCCTGTGCTTAACCCGACAGCACAGCTCTCCATTTATCTTGGCGCGCGCCAGTTCAGTGACGACGTCCAGATCATCTAATCTCCTTAGGGTGAAAGAAAAAAAGGAATCCCTCAGTTTTCTCTCCTCTACGTGTTCTGCCCTATCCGTGGCACCGTACGTAGAGTTACTCTGCAACTAGGTCTAGTCGGAGCGCGCGGCCATGCATGGTTAAGTGACGGTGGTGTAGCTACATAGTACCCCACACACCTCCGAACCTCCCACCAACTGAACTAGCTAGAGTTTGCCGTAAGCAAGCGATTCCGAATGTATCAATGGACGACGCCGTCGCCCACTTGTGCATAGACACACGTCCCGGCTAGGTCCAGAACGGTCCACTATAGGCTGCTGCAAATCTTCTGCGTGCCAAACATGTCAACACTTTGCCAAAGAAGTTGCCCCCTCATCCGAAAGTTACAACACATACGTGCAACGCACTGTGCAGTTCCAAGGATCAAGCGAGGGCATCATATCAGCACCGAACCATGGCCGGAAAGAGGAGGCACCTCATCATTGATTCCCTATACAAGGAACTACCCCATACGATGGAAGGGGAGGGCGGGAAGGTGATGCCCAGCAACAGCAAAGCTGTGCTACTTGCCAACCACACAGTGCTCGCTTTCTCAGAGAGCTAGGCGGCCGGCTGGAGCTAGTGCATGGTGGGGCACCCCATCAGCTAGCTCCACCACCACCACTACCACCACCACTACTGCTTGTATTGTACCCACAGCACCATGGCCAGCAGACGAGCGTGAGGGAGGGATATTCCATGTCACGATCCACACCGGCCCTCCGGCTCCGCTCGCTCTCCAGGATCACGCTGTCGGCAACGCCGGTGAGCATCGACAACGATAGGGCATCGCGGATTCCTCCGGTTTGACGTTTGTCCCCTGCGCTGCTAGCTAGCTACCCAGCCCAGCACTAGCTCCGCAACACTTCTGCGCACACTTGATGTGTAGTCGGAAGAAAGTGGCTTTGAAATGGTGGCCAGTATCTTATCCTAGGTTGAAAGGGGCGCAGAGGTAGACCGATGTAGGCCATGATGCACTGATGATGGGCAAGTTGCCGATCCCGTTTGTTTTTTTGACCTGGAGAAAAGGAGACCTCCAGATTTTGTGTGAAAAACTGACAAGTGTTCACCTTTGATTAATACAGGTAATGCTTGAGGTGATGACTCGAGCAGGAAACTACAATGTTTGTCCAGGAAAGCAGATTCCATATGTTTAATTCTGCTTGCTTGCTTAGCTGTGCGACGACAATGAGATCAAAAGGACTCTTGGGGTGTGCAAAAGTGTATAGGCTTTTAGATAGCAGCTGCTAGCTGCCAGTGATGAACACATTTACTGGCACAGAGCCGCAGAGAACACCATGATATGATGCTGTTGCTGTAGATCATTAGATTTGACATTTGACGGCGCAATACAATCCCAAGTCTTTCATTTGTCAGAAAAGCAGAGCAAGCTACAAAACCAGGCTTTGCAGGCGGTTTTATTAGATGGGCTGGCGCGGTTACTCAATCCGTCTAAAAGCCTGTGTGGCAAACACTCGACGGTAGAGGTGGTTCGAATACACGACTGCTATCGCCTATAGCAATTGTTTGCATAGTGATCGCCCACTAGCAAACTTTTCCCTGGTTTATCCAAAAAAAATCCTCTGTCCATTTTTCTTTTTCATTTCATTGTCGTTTTTTTCATTTTTTTGCTTTTAATTTTAACTCATACATTTCAAAATTCTTCGAAACTACAAAAATTGTCTGTAAAATGTGCAAGGTTTTCAAAACTAGTTCAACTTTTTTTTCAAAATCTTCATTTTTTTACTTTAGAAAGATGTTCGAGATTTCAAATATTTTTCACGTTTTGTCAAAAAATGTTCACAATTTTGTAAAATATTAACAATCTGCTAAAATAATCAGAATTTCCAAATTTTTGTTTGCAATTTAAATAAATTCAAAAAAATACGAACATTGTCAAATCCTTGAACATTTTGTAGTTTGAGAACGTTCTTCCAAATCCAAGAAATAGGTTTTGATTCGCGATCTTTTTTTAAATACACGAAATTTTTGAAATCCAGAAACAAATCCAAAAAATTTATTCATGAATATTTTTTAAACTCACGAGCATTTTTTCAGAACCACCGAAAATTTTGAATTCACAAAAAAAATCAAATTCATGAACTTATTTTTAGTTTAGTGGCCATTTTGTGAATTTGTGAATATTTCTTGAATTCATGAACAGTTTTTCAAATTTATCAACAATTTTTTAATTCATGAACATTTTTGAATTCTAAAAAAAATTAATTCCTCACATTTTTTGAACTTCAAAACTTTTTAAATTAGAAACCGACCTAGATTAAAACAAATGACCTTGGTAAAAAACGACCTAGAAAAAAACCTAGTGTAAAAATAAA
Source organism: Triticum monococcum (assembly GCA_034509565.1). Lineage (NCBI taxonomy): Eukaryota > Viridiplantae > Streptophyta > Magnoliopsida > Poales > Poaceae > Triticum > Triticum monococcum. The sequence continues at coordinate 387,477,167 of CM067845.1, forward strand.
GTGCTGCACTCCTAGGTCAGCCCACTAACGGGAGGCTATGAGCACGCGTTGCGGGTGACGCAAGTGCAATGATGGGCTCTGCAAGCAGAACATCTATGTCTTCTGCTTTTTGTCCTTTTCAGCCTGATGCAAAGACACAGCCCTGCTGCTCACATGAAGGGGCTAGTCTCGTGACTCGGCAGCCTTCGCACATTTGCCCGCCTATGAGAATAGTTTAGTGCTGGTCAGGATGGTCTTCTTGCCCAAATTTCCTCGCATCTTCTTGTCCTGTGTGCCTATGCGAACTGCAATCATGACGACCTTTGGGGAAATTCCCGGAATGGAATGGCGCACTCGACATAGGGTTTCTCCTAAGCGATGGGTAACATCGAGGATCGTGCTTGCAGGTGCCCAGGAAGATGGCAAAAAACTGGTCGCACAACTACTCCCGCAATTCGATAGATGACTAAGGAAAGTTCATGATCCAAGACTATGTTGGCCCCTTCAGGACCAATGAGAGCCACTTTGCCATCGCTTCTCTGTCCCACCCGCAGCATGCATGGCCGTGGTATTGAGTTGGAGGAACTACATAGGATACTAGGTCCCATCGTACTTCTAGGAGACTTCAGGCTGGAACTTGGGAGGTCACGCCACATAGTGCAGCTCCGCCATGAAAGACTCACATCCACGTCATATGGTGCGGTTATGTCCCCGATCGGGGAAGGCATAGAGATGAAATCCACCCTTGGCTCTTGGGGGCCCGAGGCTCGCTTGCGCTAGGGAAGCATGAGTGTTCTGGTTCTGTCTGTTGCCGCTAGGGCGCATGCACGAGCCCTCAGCTTGCCCAGGGGCATTATTGGAGGAGGCGGTGTGGGGTCGTGCCTCACGGTTATCAGGCTCGCTATGAGGATGATGTGGCGACATTACCGTGGTAGCAAAGCGCGGGTGCTCCCACCATGAAGCGGAGCGTGCCTTGCTGATCGCCAATCGCTCCCGAGCGATGTCCAGCATGTCTGCAACCTCCTTGAGACATGAGCCCAGTAGAGGCTCCTCCTCCACCGGGTAGGAGGATGTAAAAGGAGCGTGTGAACCACCTCGAGTGTGATTGTTGGCGTAGTCCCGAACCGCTAAGCTGGTGACGATCCCGTTGATGGCTGCCAATCACGAGGCTGCCTTGCTGCAGCGTGGACACCTTAGCCCCCCCCCCCACCGCTCTACTTTCTTAGGAGTATGTGTGAGATGACCCTGAAACTTGTGGTCGTGCCTCACCTGCCATGGCCAGTGGGTTAGCAATGGGAAATTGAGAAAGAACATAGCCTTAGCCTCCCTACCTGGCGCGTTAGATGTCAGGAGTGTCAACTCAAGACATAAGGGATCGAGGATAACCTGTATTTTGTTTGGCTGGGGGCTAAAATATAAAAAATTCAAAAAAATTATGAGCATTGTCAAACCCTTGAACATTTTGTTATGTGAGAACGTTCTTTCAAATCCAAGAAATAGGTTTTGATTCACGATCATTTTTTAAATACACAAAAATATCGAATTCCAGAAATAAATCCAAAAACATATTCACGAATATTTTTAAACTCGCGAGTATTTTTCAGAACCACTGACAATTTTGAATTCACAAAAAATTCAAATTCACGAACTTATTTTTAGTTTCTTGGCCATTTTGTGAGTTCATGAATATTTTCTGAATTCATGACCAGTTTTTCAAATATATCAACAATTTTTGAATTCTTAAAACATTTCTTTAATTCCTCACAGTTTTTTAAATTTCAAAATAATAATAATTAGAAACTGACCTAGATTAAAAAATGACCTAAAAACCCTAGTGTAAAAATAAAGAGCCGCACTCCTAGGTCTGCCCACTAACGGGAGGCTATGAGAGCGTGTTGCGGATGACGCAAGTGCAATGATGGGCCCTGAAAGAGAACATCTATGTCTTCCTCTTTTTGTCCTTTTCAACCTGTTGCGAAGATCCAACACTTCTGCTCACATGAAGTGGCTAGTCTCGTGACTCGGCAGCCTTCGCACATTTTTCCGCCTATGAGAATAGTTTAGTGATGGTCAGGATGGTCTTCTTGCCCAAATTTCCCCGCATCTTCTTGTCCCGTGCGCCTATGCGAACTGTGATCATGATGACCTTTGGGGAAATTCCCGGAATGGCATGGCGCAATCGACGCAGGGTTTCTCCTAAGGATGGGTAACAGTGAGGATCATGCTTGCAGGTGCCCAGGAAGATGGCAAAAAACTGGTCGCACAACTACTCCCGCAATTCGATAGATGACTAAGGAAAGCTCATGATCCAAGACTAGGTTGGCCCCTTCAGGACCAGCGAGAGCCAGTTTTCCATCACCTTTCCCGTCCCACCCGCGGCGAGCATGGCCATGGTATAGAGTTGGAGGAACTCCATAGGATGCTAGGTCCCATTGTACTTCTAGGAGACTTCAGGCTCAGACTTGGGAGGCCACGCCACATAGTGCAGCTCCGCCATGAAAGACTCACATCCGCGTCGTGTGATGTGGTTATGTCCCCAATCGGGGAAGGCATAGAGATGAAATCCGCCCTTGGCTCTTGGGGGGCCTGAGCCTCGCTTGCACTAGGGAAGCGTGAGTGTTCTGGTTCTCTATGTTGCCGCTAGGGCGCATGCGCTCAGCTTACCCAGGGGCATTACTGGAGGAGGCGACGTGGAGTCGTGCCTCACGGTTCTCAGGCTCGCTACGAGGATGATGTGGCGACATTATCGTGGTAGCAAAGCGCGGGTGCTCCCACCGTTAAAGCGGAGCGCGCCTTGCTGATCGTCGATCGCTCTCGAGTGATGTATGGCATGTCTTCAACCTCCTTGATACATGAGCCCACTAGAGAATCCTCCTCCATCTGGCGGGAGGATGTAAAAGGAGCGTGTGAGCCACCTCGAGTGTGATTGTTGGTGTAGTCTCGAAGCGCTAAGCTGGCGACAACCCCATTGATGGCTGCCAATCACAGGGTGGCCTTCCTGCAGCGTGGACTCCTTAGCCCCCCCCCCCCCGCACCGCTCTACCCCCTTAGGAGTATGTGTGAGATGGCCCTAAAACTTGTGGTTGTGCCTTGTCTGCCATGGCCAGCGGGTTAGCAATGTGAAATTGAGAAAGAACATAGCCTTAGCCCCCTACCTACCGCGTCAGATGTCGAAGTGTCAACTCAAGACATAAGAGATCAAGGATAACCTGTATTTTATTTGGCCGGGGGCTAAAACATTCAGCCTTCCTCTAGCTACCAAAAACCATGAGACACAGAGATTTATACAGGTTCAAGCCACACTGTGTCGTAATATCCTACTCCTATTCTTGGTTAGATGATGTATGTCGGTGATATGGTGGTGTTTACGCATGCTCGGGCGAGCTCTGGGAATACTAGCAGGCGAGCTCTGGGAATACTAGCAAGAGCTTTGGCAATGCTCACGGCTCAATATGTGGCAAGTCCTATCATCCTAAGCATGCCTTTTTTCCTATGAAAATGATAAGTACCGAACGTCAGGTACGAGCACATGGCAACTCCGAACGTTTTCAATGACAAGTTTAGTGGCGTGAGGGTGGCAAGTTAGTTGGCAAGCACGATAATTTTCTGACAAAAAATAAACTCAAGCACGAAAGTTGCCATCCTATGTCACTAGACTTGCCGTCGAAAATGTTCGTAGTTGCCATGTGCTCGTACCTGACGTTCGACACTCATCAGATTCATTTTCCTACTATTCTAAGTGTTGTATTTCTCAAAGTGTGGGTAAAGTTGTCTTTGGACAACCTCGGTGCTCGGTTTATATAGTGCTGGGGATACCACAGTGGCCATTTGATCACACATGGAAATGTGTGGGTTGGAGCCCACATGATGTCTAGACTAAACAGGTGTTGCTAAGCAGCTTATTGTGTGTTATGCGCAGACGCGCTAGGCACTCGAGCCTCCTGATCATCATTAAGCTTTGGTGGTCCCCCTCGGTTAGTGTCTCGTCACGGGAAACTACATGTCAGTCAAAGGGCGTCATCGTAGGCGTTGATTTGCTAGGATGCATGTCTGCCTTATCGCGCAGGGGAGAACACATAGCCTGCACGATGACAGTTTTTACCGCCTACTGTACATAGGCCAGCGGCAATCTACAGTCTGTAGATGGCTGCTGCATTAAATGCTTCTGTTGACTACAGAGTGTTACGTATATATGCACCTACATGCGTGCAGTGAGCATCCCTATGGTGCCGTTCTCGGCCAGCGAGCATCCAATAGAAAGGTCACTGCTGACGTCTCGCTTCCTGAATGCTGGATCTTTGATGGTACATAGATCTTGATGAACATTTATGTGCAAATTTGTGGCGCCCCTGAGGCGACTGAACTATTTTCTCGTGTTCACAAGCTATGTTCCATGGCTTTGTTTTTACTGGCCATGGTATCTTGGTGAGCCTTTGGCTAGTCCATGTGGCGTGCTTTGGACACCCTACTCCCATTACTCTGCCAACCCCCACTTTTGAGAAGCTAGATCGTGTCCTCGCGAGCGTTGAGTGGGAACAGAAGTTTCCCCTGGTCACTGTCCAGGCATTATCGCACGGAATTTCGGACCACACCCCCTTACTGGTTGACTCTGGTGAGGCAACACACATGGGGAATAAGAATTCCTTCTCTTTCAAACTAGCGTGGTTTGAGAGAGAAGGATTTTTTGATCTTATAGCCAAGGAGTGGGCTAAAGCTACAGGAGGAAGGACTCCAATTGAGAGACGGCAGAATAAGATACGACACTTGCGAAGTTTCTTGCGTGGTTGGGCAAAGAATCTCAGTGGGATTTATAAGGTTGAAAAGGAAAGGCTCCTTACCCTTATTCAGGCCTTAGATGTCACAACCGAGTCCACGATCCTAGATTCAACGGAACTTTATGTTAAATTAGATGCGGAGATGAGATTGAAGGAGCTCCCGTGAGAAGAGAAATTGAAGTGGGCATTGCGGGCGAAGGTTCGCAGGGTGATCCAGGGGGGACACCAACACTCAATTCTTTCATATGATCGCCAACGGCAAGCATATAAAGAAAACGATCTTTCAGCTTGAGCAAGACGAAGGGACGATTGTAGGACAGGATAATCTTAAATTATACATCACTAATTATTATAAGCAGCTTTTTGGGCCTCCGGAGGATAATTTTGTATCTCTGGATGAGTCGCGGATTGAGGATGTCCCTCAGCTTGCTTCAGATGAGAACGATATTTTAACTGCTCCATTCTCAGAGAAAGAGGTGTTTGAAACTATTTCTCAGATGAAGAATAATAAAGCTCCGGGGCTGGATGGATTTCCAGCGGAGTTTTATAAGAGATGCTGGCATATCATTAAAGGGGATTTGCTTCCGATGTTCTAGGATTTATTCGCTGGACAGCTTCACTTGTTTCATCTAAATTTTGGAACCATTACCTTGCTTCCTAAGAAAACAGAGGCAGTGCGAATTGAGAAGTTCAGGCCTATCTGTCTTCTGAATGTAAGTTTTAAATTTTTCATCAAGGTTGGGACAAATAGACTCACGCAGATTGCACATTCAGTAGTGCAACTGTCCCAAACTGCTTACATGCCAGACTGAAACATCCTTGAGGGGGTGGTGGTCCTGCATGAAACGCTCCATGAAATCCATACGAAAAAACTAGATGGGGTTGTTTTCAAAGTGGATTTCGAGAAAGCGTACGACAAAGTCAAATGGCCATTCCTCCAACAAGTGTTGAGGATGAAAGGTTTTGATCCAGCCTGGAGAAAATAGGTGAAATCCTTCACGCAAAAAGGAAGTGTTGGAATTAGAGTGAATGATGATATAGGTCGCTATTTCCAAACAGATAAGGGCTTGAGACAAGGAGATCCAATGTCACATATTCTATTCAACATCGTAGTCGATATGTTGACGATTCTAATAGGGAGGGCCAAGGATGCTGGCCAAGTAGATAGTTTGGTACCTCATCTAGTTGATGGAGGTGTATCTATCCTATAGTACGCAAATGATACAATCATCTTTATGGAGCATGACTTGGTAAAAGCGAGAAACATGAAGCTGGTGTTATGCTTATTTGAACAATTGACCGGACTAAAAATCAATTTTCACAAGAGCGAATTGTTCTGCTTTGAAAGAGCCAAAGAGGAACAAGAGGCGTATAAGCAATTGTTCGGTTGTGAATTGGGGGCTTTACCTTTCACGTATTTAGGTATACCCATTCATCATTGTAAGCTAACAAATAGAGAATGGAAGTGCATTGAGGATCGATTTGAGAAGAAGTTGGGATGTTGGAAGGGCAAACTGATGTCGTATGGAGGCCGTTTAATTCTCATTAATTTGGTGCTCACAAGTATGCCCATGTTCCTATTGTCTTTTTTCGAGGTACCAGTCGGAGTTCGGAAAAAACTTAATTTCTATCGATCCCGTTTTTTCTGGCAAAGTGATGACCTGAAGAGGAAGTATAGACTAGCTAAGTGGGACATTATTTGTCGACTGAAGGACCAAGGGGGTCTAGGTATCGAAAATCTAGAGGTGAAGAACAAATGTCTCCTTAGCAAATGGTTGTATAAACTTTCTCGAGAGACCGAGGCCACCTGGGCATAGATTCTGCGTAATAAGTACCTCCAATCCAAAACTTTATCCCAGGTGACAATGAGGCCGATGGATTCGCCTTTCTGAAAAGGACTGATGAGAGTTAAATCGGTTTTTCTCAATCGGACCAAGTTTATCGTCGGTAACAGTACTTCTACGAGATTCTGGGAGGATACTTGGCTAGGGGACACGCCTCTCGCGCTGCAGTATCCATCTCTCTATAGTATTATTCAACGAATAGATGCAACCGTTGAGTCAGTATGTGAAAGTGCAACTATCCCTAGGTGGTTTTGGTAATTCATAACAACATATAGCTCATTGAGCTAATGCTATTTCAAGATGATTATTTCAGGAAAGCTCAATGATTGGCATGGCATGGATGTGAAAGTGGAACCCTCAAAATGCTAAGGACAAAGAATTGGCTCGAGCTTAAAAGTTCAGGACTCTTCATTTTATATTTTAGTGATCCAAGATCACATTGAGTCTTTAGGAAAAGCCAATACTATCAAGGAGGGATGAGGTGTTGCTTAATGAGCCTCTTGCTTTATGTGCTTGGTGATATGCTCCAAAATCCTCAACCACTTTTCCATAGCCACAAATGACCTAAACCCTAAGCCAAACTCGGTCATACCGATTCTTTCAATCCGGCGCCACCGAGTTTCACTTGTCATTTGCCACTGCCAAACCCTAGCAATTCGGTCCTACCGATAAGGATCTCGGTCTCACCGAGATGGGATTGCAAACTCTCTGTTTCCCTTTCGTAACTTTTCGGTCTCACCGAAAGAGCGAATCGGTCCCACCGAGATTGCAATGTAAACTCTATGTTTCCTTCTTGTAACTTTTCGGTCTCACCGAAAGAGCGAGTCGGTCCCACCGAGTTTGCCTGACCAACTCTCTGGTTAGCTTATTGCCAAACTCGGTCTCACCGAGTTTGTGCAATCGGTCTCACCGAGATTACGTTATGCCCAAACCCTAACCGAATCGGTCCTACCGAGTTGCATGTCAGTCCCACCGAAATTCCTAACGGTCACTAGGTTTACTACTTCGGTCTGACCGAGTTTGTTTATTCGGTCCCACCGAGATTGGTAAATTGTGTGTAACGGTTGGATTCTGTGTGGAGGCTATATATACCCCTCCACCTCCTCTTCACTCGTGGAGAGAGCCATCAGAACACATACACCATTCCAACTCATATGTTCTGAGAGAGAACCACCTACTCATGTGTTGAGGCCAAGATATTCCATTCCTACCATGTGAATCTTGATCTCTAGCCTTCCCCAAGTTGCTTTCCACTCAAATCTTCTTTCCATCAGATCCAAATCCTATGAGAGAGAGTTGAGTGTTGGGGAGACTATCATTTGAAGCACAAGAGCAAGGAGTTCATCATCAACACACCGTTTGTTACTTCTTGGAGAGTGGTGTCTCCTAGATTGGCTAGGTGTCACTTGGGAGCCTCCGACAAGATTGTGGAGTTGAACCAAGGAGTTTGTAAGGGCAAGGAGATCGCCTACTTCGTGAAGATCTACCGCTAGTGAGGCAAGTCCTTCGTGGGCGATGGCCATGGTGGGATAGACAAGGTTGCTTCTTCGTGGACCCTTCGTGGGTGGAGCCCTCCGTGGACTTGCGCAACCGTTACCCTTCGTGGGTTGAAGTCTCCATCAACGTGGATGTAGGATAGCACCACCTATCCGAACCACGGGAAAAACATCCGTGTCTCCAGTTGCGTTTGAATCCTCAAAACCCTTCCCTTTATATTCTTACAAGTTGCATGCTTTACTTTCCGCTGCCAATATACTCTTTGCATGCTTGCTTGAATTGTGTGATGATTGCTTGACTTGTCCTAAGATAGTTAAAATCTGCCAAGAACTAAAATTGGGAAAAGGTTAAGTTTTTATTTGGTCAAGTAGTCTAATCACCCCCCTCTAGACATACTTTCGATCCTACAAGTGGTATCAGAGCTTTGGTCTCCATTTGCCTTGATCTCCATAGCTTTAGGTGGTCATAGCCTTGGTTTCACAACCTAGGAGAGTATGGCGTCTAGCGAGGGAAATTATCACCGTAGAGGTCCTTACTTTGATGGTACTAATTTTGCTAGTTGGAAGCATAAAATGAAAATGCATATTCTTGGACATAACCCCGCCGTGTGGGCTATTGTTTGTGTTGGTTTGCAAGGTGAGTTCTTTGATGGGAGGGAACCAAACCGTGAAGCTACCGCGGATGAGTTGAAGATGTTGCAATACAATGCTCAAGCTTGTGATATTCTCTTCAACGGATTGTGCCCCGAAGAATTCAACAAAATCAGCCATCTTGAGAATGCAAAGGAAATTTGGGACACTTTGATTGATATGCATGAAGGTACCGACTCCGTCAAGGAATCCAAGTTGGATGTGCTCCAAAGTCAACTTGACAAGTTCAAGATGAAGGATGGTGAAGGTGTCGCCGAAATGTACTCTAGGCTTGCTCTCATCACAAATGAGATTGCCAGCTTAGGAAGTGAAGAGATGACCGATAGATTCATCATCAAGAAGATCCTAAGAGCCTTGGATGGGAAATATGATACCGTGTGCACATTGATTCAAATGATGCCCAATTACAAAGATCTCAAACCAACGGAAGTGATTGGAAGGATTGTTGCTCATGAGATGTCATTCAAGGATAAAGAGGAACTTCACAACAAATCAAGTGGTGCCTACAAAGCCTCATGTGAAGTCCCCACATCATCAAGCGAGAAACAAAACTTCAATGAAGAATTGAGCTTAATGGTGAAGAACTTCAACAAGTTCTACAAGAGTAGAAGCAAAGATAGAAGTTTCAAGTCAAGGTCCTACAATGACAAAAGATCTTCTAGTCGAGAGCGAAACTGCTATAATTGTGGAAGACCCGGACACTATTCCAATGAGTGTACGGCTCCCTACAAGAGAAGAGAAGATTCTCCAAAAGGAAGAAGCAAAGAATCACCACCAAGAGAGAGAATGAGTAGAGATGATCGTTATGAACGGAGATACTCATGGAGAAGCAAGGATTCGGAAAGGAAGGAAAAATCATCAAGGAGCTACACAAAACGAAGACATCAAGCTCATGTTGGTGAATGGGTATCCGGCTCCGACTCCGACAGCCACTCCGAGAGAAGTTATCACTCTGACTCCGAAGATACTCAAGATGAAGGTGTTGCCGGTCTAGCACTTGTGTCAACCAACTCCTAGGACATATTTGACTCACCAAATGAAGGAATTGGAAGATGCTTCATGGCCAAAGGTCCTAAGGTAACACACCCCGAGTATGTTGATTTTAATAGTGATGAAGATGACTTGTTAGGTGATGATGACTTGCTTGTTGAAAATTCTAGTGATGAGTACTATGATGAAACATCAATTAATCATGCTAATCAAGATAAAACGAATGACAATGATAAGGAGAAGATTGAGGCTCTAACTAAAGAACTAAACACTCTTAAGTTAGCTCATGAAACTATCTTCGAAGATCATCGAGAACTTTTAAGAGCTCATGAGAAATTATGCTTTGAAAAGCTCAATCTTGAGCAAGGGCATGAGTTCTTAAAAGCAATCAATGATGATCTCCGTAAGAAAAGTTCTTCTTACATTGCCAAGCATTTACTATTATCCACTTACATGCCTCAAGTCAAGTCTAGCAACAAGAACAAGAAAGATTCTTCCTCTAGTAGTAACAATGATCATGCTAAATCCAATATTGTTGCTTCTAGTAGTTCTCTTGATTCCACTAATGATTCTCTTAGCCAAGTTACACTTGAGCAAGAAAATAGCTTATTCAAGGGGATTATAGAGAAAGGAGTGTACAAAAGCCTTGCCGGGAGTAAGCAATTCGAGGAAATTGTGCGCAAGCAAGGAATGCACCGGAAGAATCAAGGTGTTGGTTTTGAACAAAAGTTCAATGCCAATGGAGTTGATTGGGAAGAAGATCAATACCCCAAGACAAAGTTTGTTCCTCAACAAGAGAAGTCTGATACTTCTTTCAAGGGGACACAAGCTCAAGATGATCTTCCACCACAAGACTACAAGCAAAAAGGCAAGGACAAGCTTCAAGAGGAGATTGATGCATTTGAAGAAGCTCCTAAGACCTTAGTCAAGTGGATTCCCAAGACCACGTCAAGTTCCACTTCATCAAGTACGACTACAACTCCAAGGATTCCCATCAAGATGGTGTGGATCCAAAAGAAGAAGAACTAGAGAGTTCTTGAGGGTGACTCCGCCAACATATTTCACTCTCATCAATTTGGAAAGAGCAAGTGCAATCAACTTCCACATCATGCACTAGTTCAAGGAGTCACAAACCCTTTTGTTGGTAAGACAAGGGACAAGGTAACCTAAAGTTTTCATGGACATCATCTTGTGTATGCATCACTCTATTGAAGGAAATATGCCCTAGAGGCAATAATAAAGTTATTATTTATTTCCTTATATCATGATAAATGTTTATTATTCATGCTAGAATTGTATTAACCGGAAACATAATACATGTGTGAATACATAGACCAACAGAATGTCACTAGTATGCCTCTACTTAACTAGCTCATTAATCAAAGATGGTTATGTTTCCTAACCATGAACAAAGAGTTGTTATTTGATTAACGAGGTCACATCATTAGTTGAATGATCTGATTGACATGACCCATTCCATTAGCTTAGCACCCGATCGTTTAGTATGTTGCTATTTCTTTCTTCATGACTTATACATGTTCCTATAACTATGAGATTATGCAACTCCCGTTTACCGGAGGAATACTTTGGGTACTACCAAACGTCACAACGTAACTGGGTGATTATAAAGGAGTACTACAGGTGTCTCCAATGGTAGATGTTGGGTTGGCGTATTTCGAGATTAGGGTTTGTCACTCCGAGTGTCGGAGAGGTATCTCTGGGCCCTCTCGGTAATGCACATCACATAAGCCTTGCAAGCACTGCAACTAATATGTTAGTTGTGAGATGATGTATTACGGAACGAGTAAAGAGACTTGCCGATAACGAGATTGAACTAGGTATTGGATACCGACGATCGAATCTCGGGCAAGTAACATACCGATGACAAAGGGAACAACGTATGTTGTTATGCGGTCTGACCGATAAAGATCTTCGTAGAATATGTAGGAGCCAATATGGGCATCCAGGTCCCGCTATTGGTTATTGACCGGAGACGTGTCTCGGTCATGTCTACATTGTTCTCGAACCGTAGGGTCCGCACGCTTAACGTTACGATGACAGTTATTATGAGTTTATGCATTTTGATGTACCGAAGGTTGTTCGGAGTCCCGGATGTGATCATGGACATGACGAGGAGTCTCGAAATGGTCGAGACATAAAGATTGATATATTGGAAGCCTATATTTGGACATCGGAATTGTTCCGGGTGAAATCGGCATTTTACCGGAGTACCGGGGGGTTACCGGAACCCCCCGGGGGGTTATTGGGCCAACATGGGCCTTAAGGGAGAAGAGGAGAGGAGGCAAGAGGTGGCCGCGCGCCCCGCCCTTCCTAGTCCGAATAGGACAAGGGAAGGGGGGCCGGCGCCCCCCCTTTCCTTCCTCTCTTCCTCCTTTTCTCCCCCTTCTCTCCTAGTCCAACTAGGAGTCCTACTCCCGATGGGAGTAGGACTCCCCTTGGCGCGCCACACCTTGGCCGGCCGCCTCCTCCCCTTGCTCCTTTATATACGGGGGCAGGGGGCACCCCATAGACACACAAGTTGATCCTTGAGATTGTTCCTTAGCCGTGTGCGGTGCCCCCTGCCACCAAATTCCACCTCGATTATACCGTTGTAGTGCTTAGGCGAAGCCCTGCGTCGGTAGTACATCAAGATCGTCACCACGCCGTCGTGCTGACGGAACTCTTCCTCGACGCTTTGCTGGATCGGAGCCCGAGGATCGTCATCGAGCTGAACGTGTGCTAAGAACTCGGAGGTGCCGGAGTAACGGTGCTTGGATCGGTCGGATCGGGAAGAAGACGTACGACTACTTCCTCTATGTTGTGTGATCGCTTCCGCAGTCGGTCTGCGTTGGTACGTAGACAACACTCTTCCCTCTCGTTGCTGTGCATCACCATGATCTTGCGTGTGCGTAGGAAAATTTTCGAAATTACTACGTTCCCCAACAGTGGCATCCGAGCCTAGGTTTTTATGGTTTGATGTTATTTGCACGAGTAGAACACAAGTGAGTTGTGGGCGATACAAGTCATACTGCCTACCAGCATGTCATACTTTGGTTCGGCGGTATTGTTGGACGAGACGATCCGGACCAACCTTACGCGTACTCTTACGCGAGACCGGTTCCCTCGAAGTGCTTTGCACATAGATGGCTTGCGGATGACTGTCTCTCCAACTTTAGTTGAACCAAGTGTGGCTACGCCCGGTCCTTGAGAAGGTTAAAACAGAGTCTATTTGACGAACTATCGTTGTGGTTTTGATGCGTAGGTGAGATGAGTTCTTACTTAAGCCCGTAGCAGCCACGTAAAACTTGCAACAACAAAGTAGAGGACGTCTAACTTGTTTTTGCAGGGCATGTTGTGATGTGATATGGTCAAGGCATGATGCTGATTTTATTGTATGAGATGATCATGTTTTGTAACCGAGTTATCGGCAACTGGCAGGAGCCATATGGTTGTCGCTTTATTGTATGCAATGCAATCGCGATGTAATGCTTTACTTTATTACTAAGCGGTAGTGATAGTCGTGGAAGCATAAGATTGGCGAGACGACAACGATGCTACGATGGAGATCAAGGTGTCGCGCCGGTGACGATGGTGATCATGACGGTGCTTCGGAGATGGAGATCACAAGCACAAGATGATGATGGCCATATCATATCACTTATATTGATTGCATGTGATGTTTATCCTTTTATGCATCTTATCTTGCTTTGATTGACGGTAGCATTATAAGATGATCTCTCACTAAATTATCAAGAAGTGTTCTCCCTGAGTATGCACCGTTGCCAAAGTTCGTCGTGCCCAGACACCACGTGATGATCGGGTGTGATAAGCTCTACGTCCATCTACAACGGGTGCAAGCCAGTTTTGCACACGCAGAATACTCAGGTTAAACTTGACGAGCCTAGCATATGCAGATATGGCCTCGGAGCACAGAGACCGAAAGGTCGAGCGTGAATCATATAGTAGATATGATCAACATAACGATGTTCACCATTGAAAACTACTCCATCTCACGTGATGATCGGTTATGGTTTAGTTGATTTGGATCACGTGATCACTTAGAGGATTAGAGGGATGTCTATCTAAGTGGGAGTTCCTAAGTAATTTGATTAACTGAACTTAAACTTATCATGAACTTAGTACCTGATAGTATCTTGCTTGTTTATGTTGATTGTAGATAGATGGCTCGTGCTGTTGTTCCGTTGAATTTTAATGCGTTCCTTGAGAAAGCAAAGTTGAAAGATGATGGTAGCAATTACACGGACTGGGTCCATAACCTGAGGATTATCCTCATTGCTGCATAGAAGAATTACGTCCTGGAAGCACCGCTAGGTGCCAGGCCTGCTGCTGGAGCAACACCAGATGTTATGAACGTCTGGCAGAGCAAAGCTGATGACTACTCGATAGTTCAGTGTGCCATGCTTTACGGCTTAGAATCGAGACTTCAACGACGTTTTGAACGTCATGGAGCATATGAGATGTTCCAGGAGTTGAAGTTAATATTTCAAGCAAATGCCCGAATTGAGAGATATGAAGTCTCCAATAAGTTCTATAGCTGCAAGATGGAGGAGAACAGTTCTGTCAGTGAGCATATACTCAAAATGTCTGGGTATAATAATCACTTGATTCAGACGGGAGTTAATCTTCCAGATGATTGCGTCATTGATAGAATTCTCCAATCACTGCCACCAAGCTACAAGAGCTTCGTGATGAACTATAATATGCAAGGGATGAACAAGACTATTCCCGAGCTCTTCGCAATGCTGAAAGCTGCAGATGTAGAAATCAAGAAGGAGCATCAAGTGTTGATGGTTAACAAGACCACTAGTTTCAAGAAAAAGGGCAAAGGGAAGAAGAAGGGGAACTTCAAGAAGAACAGCAAGCAAGTTGCTGCTCAGGAGAAGAAACCCAAGTCTGGACCTAAGCCTGAAACTGAGTGCTTCTACTGCAAGCAGACTGGTCACTGGAAGCGGAACTGCCCCAAGTATTTGGCGGATAAGAAGGATGGCAAGGTGAACAAAGGTATATGTGATATACATGTTGTTGATGTGTACCTTACTAGAGCTCGCAGTAGCACCTGGGTATTTGATACTGGTTCTGTTGCTAATATTTGCAACTCGAAATAGGCACTACGGAATAAGCGGACGCTAGCAAAGGACGAGGTGACGATGCGCGTGGGAAACGGTTCCAAAGTCGATGTGATCGCGGTCGGCACGCTACCTCTACATCTACCTTCGGGATTAATATTAGACCTAAATAATTGTTATTTGGTGCCAGCGTTGAG
The DNA here is from genome assembly GCA_034509565.1 of Triticum monococcum. NCBI lineage: Eukaryota > Viridiplantae > Streptophyta > Magnoliopsida > Poales > Poaceae > Triticum > Triticum monococcum. The sequence continues at coordinate 387,492,186 of CM067845.1, forward strand.
CATGAACATTATATCTGGATCTTGTTTAACGCGAGACGGTTATTCATTTAAATCAGAGAATAATGGTTGTTCTGTTTATATGAGTAATATCTTTTATGGTCATGCACCTTTGAAGAGTGGTCTATTCTTGTTAAATCTCGATAGTAGTAATACACATATTCATAATGTGGAAGCCAAAAGATGTAGAGTTGATAATGATAGTGCAACTTATTTGTGGCACTGCCGTTTAGGTCATATCGGTGTAAAGCGCATGAAGAAACTCCATACTGATGGGCTTTTGGAACCACTTGATTATGAATCACTTGGTACTTGCGAACCGTGCCTCATAGGCAAGATGACTAAAACACCGTTCTTCGGTACTATGGAGAGAGCAACAGATTTATTGGAAATCATACATACCGATGTATGTGGTCCGATGAATATTGAGGCTCGTGGCGGATATCGTTATTTTCTCACCTTCACAGATGATTTAAGCAGATATGGGTATATCTACTTAATGAAACATAAGTCTGAAACATTTGAAAAGTTCAAGGAATTTCAGAGTGAAGTTGAAAATCATCGTAACAAGAAAATAAAGTTTCTACGATCAGATCGTGGAGGAGAATATTTGAGTTACGAGTTTGGTGTACATTTGAAAAACTGTGGAATAGTTTCGCAACTCACGCCACCCGGAACACCACAGCGCAATGGTGTGTCCGAACGTCGTAATCGTACTTTACTAGATATGGTGCGATCTATGATGTCACTTACTGATTTACCGCTATTGTTTTGGGGTTATGCTTTAGAGACGGCCACATTCACGTTAAATAGGGCACCATCAAAATCCGTTGAGACGACGCCTTATGAACTATGGTTTGGCAAGAAACCAAAGTTGTCGTTTCTTAAAGTTTGGGGCTGCGATGCTTATGTGAAAAAGCTTCAACCTGATAAGCTCGAACCCAAAGCGGAGAAATGTGTCTTCATAGGATACCCAAAGGAAACTGTTGGGTATACCTTCTATCACAGATCCGAAGGCAAGACATTCGTTGCTAAGAATGGATCATTTCTAGAGAAGGAGTTTCTCTCGAAAGAAGTGAGTGGGAGGAAAGTAGAACTTGACGAGGTAACTGTACCTGCTCCCTTATTGGAAAATAGTACATCACAGAAAACTGTTTCTGCGACACCTATACCAATTAGTGAGGAAGCTAATAATGATGATCATGAAACTTCAGGACAAGATACTACTGAACCACGTAGATCAACCAGAGTGAGATCCGCACCAGAGTGGTACGGTAATCCAGTTCTGGAAGTCATGCTACTAGATCATGATGAACCTACGAACTATGAAGAAGCGATGGTGAGCCCAGATTCCGCAAAGTGGCTTGAGGCCATGAAATCTGAGATGGGATCCATGTATGAGAACAAAGTATGGACTTTGGTTGACTTGCCTGATGATCGGAAAGCAATTGAGAATAAATGGATCTTCAAGAAAAAGACTGACGCTGACGGTAATATTACTGTCTATAAAGCTCGACTTGTCGCAAAAGGTTTTCGACAAGTTCAAGGGGTTGACTACGATGAGACCTCCTCACCCGTAGCGATGCTCAAGTCCGTCAGAATCATGTTAGCAATTGCCGCATTTTATGATTATGAAATATGGCAAATGGATGTCAAAACTGCATTCCTGAATGGATTTCTGGAAGAAGAGTTGTATATGATGCAACCAGAAGGTTTTGTCGATCCGAAGGGAGCTAACAAAGTGTGCAAACTCCAGCGATCCATTTATGGACTGGTGCAAGCATCTCGGAGTTGGAATAAACGCTTTGATAGTGTGATCAAAGCATTTGGCTTTATACAGACTTTTGGAGAAGCCTGTATTTACAAGAAAGTGAGTGGGAGCTCTGTAACATTTCTGATATTATATGTGGATGACATATTGCTGATTGGAAATGATATAGAATTTCTGGATAGCATAAAGGGATACTTGAATAAAAGTTTTTCGATGAAAGACCTCGGGGAAGCTGCTTACATATTAGGCATAAAGATCTATAGAGATAGATCAAGACGCTTAATTGGACTTTCACAAAGCACATACCTTGACAAGATTTTGAAGAAGTTCAAAATGGATCAAGCAAAGAAAGGGTTCTTGCCTGTGTTACAAGGTGTGAAGTTGAGTCAGACTCAATGCCCGACCACTGCAGAAGATAGAGAGAAAATGAAAGATGTTCCCTATGCTTCAGCCATAGGCTCTATCATGTATGCAATGCTGTGTACCAGACCTGATGTGTGCCTTGCTATAAGTTTAGCAGGGAGGTACCAAATTAATCCAGGAGTGGATCACTGGACAGCGGTCAAGAACATCCTGAAATACCTGAAAAGGACTAGGGATATGTTTCTCGTATATGGAGGTGACAAAGAGCTCACCGTAAGAGGTTACGTTGATGCAAGCTTTGACACTGATCCGGACGATTCTAAATCGCAAACCGGATACGTGTTTACTTTAAACGGTGGAGCTGTCAGTTGGTGCAGTTCTAAACAAAGCGTCGTAGCGGGATCTACATGTGAAGCGGAATACATAGCTGCTTCGGAAGCAGCGAACGAAGGAGTCTGGATGAAGGAGTTCATATCCGATCTAGGTGTCATACCTAGTGCATCGGGTCCAACGAAAATCTTCTGTGACAATACTGGTGCAATTGCCTTGGCAAAGGAATCCAGATTTCACAAAAGGACCAAACACATCAAGAGACGCTTCAACTCCATCCGGGATTTAGTCCAGGTGGGAGACATAGAGATTTGCAAGATACATACGGATCTGAATGTTGCAGACCCGTTGACTAAGCCTCTTCCACGAGCAAAACATGATCAGCACCAAGGCTCCATGGGTGTTAGAATCATTACTGTGTAATCTAGATTATTGACTCTAGTGCAAGTGGGAGACTGAAGGAAATATGCCCTAGAGGCAATAATAAAGTTATTATTTATTTCCTTATATCATGATAAATGTTTATTATTCATGCTAGAATTGTATTAATCGGAAACATAATACATGTGTGAATACATAGACCAACAGAATGTCACTAGTATGCCTCTACTTAACTAGCTCGTTAATCAAAGATGGTTATGTTTCCTAACCATGAACAAAGAGTTGTTATTTGATTAACGAGGTCACATCATTAGTTGAATGATCTGATTGACATGACCCATTCCATTAGCTTAGCACCCGATCGTTTAGTATGTTGCTATTGCTTTCTTCATGACTTATACATGTTCCTATAACTATGAGATTATGCAACTCCCGTTTACCGGAGGAATACTTTGGGTACTACCAAATGTCACAACGTAACTGGGTGATTATAAAGGAGTACTACAGGTGTCTCCAATGGTAGATGTTGGGTTGGCGTATTTCGAGATTAGGGTTTGTCACTCCGAGTGTCGGAGAGGTATCTCTGGGCCCTCTTGGTAATGCACATCACATAAGCCTTGCAAGCACTGCAACTAATATGTTAGTTGTGAGATGATGTATTACGGAACGAGTAAAGAGACTTGCCGATAACGAGATTGAACTAGGTATTGGATACCGACGATCGAATCTCGGGCAAGTAACATACCGATGACAAAGGGAACAACGTATGTTGTTATGCGGTCTGACCGATAAAGATCTTCGTAGAATATGTAGGAGCCAATATGGGCATCCAGGTCCCGCTATTGGTTATTGACCGGAGACGTGTCTCGGTCATGTCTACATTGTTCTCGAACCGTAGGGTCCGCACGCTTAACGTTACGATGACAGTTATTATGAGTTTATGCATTTTGATGTACCGAAGGTTGTTCGGAGTCCCGGATGTGATCACGGACATGATGAGGAGTCTCGAAATGGTCGAGACATAAAGATTGATATATTGGAAGCCTATATTTGGACATCGGAATTGTTCCGGGTGAAATCGGCATTTTACCGGAGTACCGGGGGGGGGGGGTTACCGGAACCCCCCGGCGGGTTATTGGGCCAACATGGGCCTTAAGGGAGAAGAGGAGAGGAGGCAAGAGGTGGCCGCGCGCCCCTCCCCTTCCTAGTCCGAATAGGACAAGGGAAGGGGGGCCGGCGCCCCCCCCCCTTTCCTTCCTCTCTTCCTCCTATTCTCCCCCTTCTCTCCTAGTCCAACTAGGAGTCCTACTCCCGATGGGAGTAGGACTCCCCTTGGCGCGCCACACCTTGGCCGGCCGCCTCCTCCCCTTGCTCCTTTATATACGGGGGCAGGGGGCACCCCATAGACACACAAGTTGATCCTTGAGATTGTTCCTTAGCCGTGTGCGGTGCCCCCTGCCACCAAATTCCACCTCGATTATACCGTTGTAGTGCTTAGGCGAAGCCCTGCGTCGGTAGTACATCAAGATCGTCACCACGCCGTCGTGCTGACGGAACTCTTCCTCGACGCTTTGCTGGATCGGAGCCCGAGGATCGTCATCGAGCTGAACGTGTGCTAAGAACTCGGAGGTGCCGGAGTAACGGTGCTTGGATCGGTCGGATCGGGAAGAAGACGTACGACTACTTCCTCTATGTTGTGTGATCGCTTCCGCAGTCGGTCTGCGTTGGTACGTAGACAACACTCTCCCCTCTCGTTGCTGTGCATCACCATGATCTTGCGTGTGCGTAGGAAAATTTTCGAAATTACTATGTTCCCCAACATCTATGTCTATGGATATCCTTGTTTGTTCCTTGTGGGACTAACCCATGTAGGTATTGAAAGTGCAATTCACTCAAATGGATAGCTCCAAGTGATCTACATCAACATTGAGCATCCACATCTTCAACATCTACATGAAGTCATCATCGACAAAACCCAAGGTTAGTTCATCCCTCTTAGGGGGGATATCACATCTAGGGGGAGCTTCACTCTAAAACTTGAGCTAAAGCAACTCTAAAGATGTGAATACAACAATGCTTTATGTAAAAGTGGTAACCCCACTTGAGCTTAAACGATGAGTATGACCTACGATCAAGTGTTCTCACTTGACTCCTAAGTCAATATACTCATATATAGATGACCTAGTCATCGCAAATTGCTTGATAGATGCTAGAATTGGTTGTGCATGCTTTGCCACATATTTCATTTGCCATCTTATTGTGTGAGCATGTTGGTTGCATATTTTACTCATTCGAGGACATCCACTTGTTGTTTTGATTGTTTGGTTTTATCTTCTTTTGCGAAGTGGATGGACAAGAATGCCTAAGAACCTCCTCTAGCTATCTATGCTTTTCTCGTCTCAAACTCTATTCATGCTGCATCACAAGATGAAGCACTTGACACGTTCAAATTTGGCTCAGTGCATTATCTTCTATCAGGACTGCCCACTATCAATTGGATACTGAGGCACACCCTATTGCCCAAGTCTGGAGATCACAAGATGATCAGAGGTCACACGATCAACTTGCTTCATATCTTTGACGTGCCTCAGAAATTCAAAGTCATGAGCCTCATAGTGGAAACAATCAAAAGGACTGCAGCAGATCAGAAGAGGAGTTGTGGGTATGCCCCACAGATTCAGGAGCTCATCAACTCAAAGATGGGCACGGGCACATACTTGTTGGATAAGGAACACCTGCCCATCCGTCCAGACTTCGAAGATAATCAAGTGATCATGACTGAGAATGAGCCATCATCTGCCCAAGCACAAGCCAAGAAGGAGAAGGCGAAGAAGGAGAAAGCTGCCAGGATGCCTACTCAAGAGGAGGCATCTGAATATTTTTTGAAAACCAAACAAGAGCAGCTTGGTTACCTGATTGCGTCCACCCTGTGGATTGAGCAAGGACTAGCCACCCTAACTCAGAACCAGGCAAGCTTAGAGAGGATCATGGAACATAGGTTCTATGATTTGGACATCAAGGTGATAGAGATACAGACTGCCGTGGAGCAGCTCCAGGATGACATGAATGAGAGGAGAGGCAGGACTACGACTGATGCTTTTGCCAGGGTGCCACAAGGTCCGAGGTCGTCTGCAATGCCAGTTGCTGACACCAGAGCTACCACGTCTGCGCCAGCCACAGCCTCAGTTCCACCAGCTCCAGCATCCACTTCAGCCTCAACTCCGACCACGTCTACCGAAGGCTTCGTCCTTGGAGTGCTCCGGACTCCACCACCACCTGAAGATCAAGCCTGAGCGTCGACTTAGCACTATGCATTTTTTAGAAACTTTTTGGTAACTTGTTGCCAAAGGGGGAGAAAATGTATAGATCATAGGCTTCGAGAGAGAGTGTTGCTTTTATTCTCTCTTGTTTTATTTGGTGGTTTTTCGAACTTTATTTGCTTGTGTGTGAGATACTACGTCCTTATCTGTGAGACATCGATGATCATGTGTTTGATCATAAGCTACACTTAATGTTTGCTTAATGCTATTATTATTCTATCTATCTTATGTGATCACTCACTATTCTTGGTGATGAGTGCATGTATTTCAATCTTATCATTTTTGAGCGCTCCACCAAAATGTATGTGACATGGAAGAGTAACCCATGACTCTAACTCCTTGTGCATTTGCAGTCCAAAGCAAATTCTAAATATGCACAAATTTAGGGGGAGCTCTTACTTTCCACATACTTCTCAAAGCGACGATGTATTTCATGATTATTATAATTTGTCGAAGCTTTGATCTATATGTTGTCATCAATTACCAAAAAGGGGGAGATTGAAAGTGCAACTATCCCTAGGTGGTTTTGGTAATTCATAACAACATATAGCTCATTGAGCTAATGCTATTTCAAGATGATTATTTCAGGAAAGCTCAATGATTGGCATGGCATGGATGTGAAAGTGGAACCCTCAAAATGCTAAGGACAAAGAATTGGCTCAAGCTCAAAAGTTCAAGACTCTTCATTTTATATTTTAGTGATCCAAGATCACATTGAGTTTTTAGGAAAAGCCAATACTATCAAGGAGGGATGAGGTGTTGCTTAATGAGCCTCTTGCTTTATGTGCTTGGTGATATGCTCCAAAATCCTCAACCACTTTTCCATAGCCACAAATGACCTAAACCCTAAGCCAAACTCGGTCATACCGATTCTTTCAATCCAGCGCCACCGAGTTTCACTTGTCATTTGCCACTACCAAACCTTAACAATTCGGTCCTACCAATAAGGATCTCGGTCTCACCGAGATGGGATTGCAAACTCTCTGTTTCCCTTTCGTAACTTTTCGGTCTCACCGAAAGAGCGAATCGGTCCCACCGAGATTGCAATGTAAACTCTATGTTTCCTTCTTGTAAATTTTCGGTCTCACCGAAAGAGCGAGTCGGTCCCACCGAGTTTGCCTGACCAACTCTCTGGTTAGCTTATTGCCAAACTCGGTCTCACCGAGTTTGTGCAATCGGTCTCACCGAGATTACGTTATGCCCAAACCCTAACCGAATCGGTCCTACCGAGTTGCATGTCAGTCCCACCGAAATTCCTAACGGTCACTAGGTTTACTATTTCGGTCCGACCGAGTTTGTTTATTCGGTCCCACCGAGATTGGTAAATTGTGTGTAACGGTTGGATTTTGTTTGGAGGCTATATATACCCCTCCACCTCCTCTTCACTCGTGGAGAGAGCCATTAGAACACATACACCATTACAACTCATATGTTCTGAGAGAGAACCACCTACTCATGTGTTGAGGCCAAGATATTCCATTCCTACCATGTGAATCTTGATCTCTAGCCTTCCCCAAGTTGCTTTCCACTCAAATCTTCTTTCCATCAGATCCAAATCCTATGAGAGAGAGTTGAGTGTTGGGGAGACTATAATTTGAAGCACAAGAGCAAGGAGTTCATCATCAACACACCGTTTGTTACTTCTTGGAGAGTGGTGTCTCCTAGATTGGCTAGGTGTCACTTGGGAGCCTCCGACAAGATTGTGGAGTTAAACCAAGGAGTTTGTAAGGGCAAGGATATCGCCTACCTCGTGAAGATCTACCGCTAGTGAGGCAAGTCCTTCATGGGCGATGGCCATGGTGGGATAGACAAGGTTGCTTCTTCGTGGACCCTTCGTGGGTGGAGCCCTCCGTGGACTCGCGCAACCGTTACTCTTCGTTGGTTGAAGTCTCCATCAACGTGGATGTAGGATAGCACCACCTATCCGAACCACGGGAAAAACATCCGTGTCTCCAATTGCGTTTGAATCCTCAAAACCATTCCCTTTATATTCTTGCAAGTTACATGCTTTACTTTTCGCTGCCAATATACTCTTTGCATGCTTGCTTGAATTGTGTGATGATTGCTTGACTTGTCCTAAGATAGTTAAAATCTGCCAAGAACTAAAATTGGGAAAAGATTAAGTTTTTATTTGGTCAAGTAGTCTAATCACCCCCTCTCTAGACATACTTTCGATCCTACAGTATGTCAGTCCATGCCTCTAAATATCAGCCTCAGGAGAGCGTTAGCCGGTAACCGCTGGGAAGTTTGGCTTCATCTTGTGAGAAGATTGATGGATGTTCAACTCTCTCAACGTCCGGATCAGTTGTGTTGGAAGCTTACTAGGAATGAAGAATTTACGGTTAAATCCATGTATTTGGATGTCATTAATTCAAGTTCCATTCCTATCTTGAAACATGTTTGGCAGGAGTTCCCTTGAGAGTTAAAGTGTTTATGTGGTTTGCACATAAACAGGTCATTTTAACTAAAGGATAACTTGATTAAACGCAACTAGAGTGGATCCTCTCGATGTAGCTTTTGTGATACGGATGAAACAGTCAAACACCTCTTTCTCAATTGTCTTTGGCAAAGATTCTATGGCAATTAGTTAACATAGCCTTTAATATTACTCCACCAAATAGTATTAGCACGTTATTTGGGACGTGGTTGAATGGGATTGAGTCCCAAACAGCAAGACACATTCATGTATGAGTATGTGCTTTATTATGGGCTATCTGGAATTGCAGAAATGAGTTGGTCTTTAACAGAACAACAAACACTCACTTTTTACAGGTTATCTTCCGAGCCACTGCGTGGATCCGTATGTGGTCGTTACTCACTCCGACGGAGGCTAATGAGCGTTTGGTTACTGGATCTATCCGCTGGGAGATGGTAGCACAGGATATTTTCAGCCGGTTGGGATGGCGGTCATGTAATAGGATAGGCAATTAGTTTTTCTATCTCTCTTTTGCCAGCCGATTGTGGATTTTATTTTGGATCCTTAGCTCTTTGTGAGCAGTTTTTGTTTGAGAGTTTAAGACTATTGTTGAATCTTTTTACTCACTAATAAAGGTGACCGTATGCATCATTCTGATACAGAGACCGGGGATGTTTCATTTTCAAAAAAAAAAAAACGTTCATGCGCATTCTAGAAAAATAAACTGCTGTTTGTTCTACACGCATAAACCATCATCAGGTAATTTGTCATGCCGGCATGAAAAAAGACCAAGTGCGACTTCAATTAAATTGATTTGAGCGGCTTCCAAAAGCTGCAGGCTGCAGCACATCTCTCCCTAATAATAAAGCACGCACCGGGCTCGGGGCTCACCATCGCGAAGTTTTTGCAAAGAAGCCCCCGTGTTTTTAGTATTCAAGCCGCAATCCTATTTTAAGTGACTACAGAGAAAACGTTTCGTTTTTCCAGAAAACACCCTGTCGTTTGGTATATTCAACCCGCAGTTCTTTTTAGTGAAGAGGCGTGGAGGAGATATGTCGGTCTCTGTCGCCCTGTCACGGATCGCCACGGCTGCCAACGCCCGGCGCCGCCTCCCTCGCTGCTGATCAACGCCGACACCACGCCAGGCACTGCCTTCGCCTCGCCGTCGTCCCCCTGTGTCAACTTCCGCCTCCACCGCGCGCAAAACCAATCGCCATCGCGCCCCCGCTCCCGTTACGCTTGGCCTCCCTTGCCGGCGGCCCCGCCCAGTGCGGCCTTCCTCACCACGCGCTGCCTCCTGTGTCGCCAGCAACACGCCCAGCGTCGCCTCCCTCTCCGGCGCGCCTACATCCTCCACCGTACAATGGAGTCGCCGCCGCTGCCACCCCCTTCCCTGGACGTGCTTCCTGTTTGCAACAATCAAGGTGGATTAAAGCGGCCGTGAGGTCAAGGAGAGGGAAGGTCCAGGTATCGGAGAGGAGGAAGAAGGTGGTGAAAGCTTTTCTGTTGCTGCTGATTCTTTCCAAGCCAGACACGTCCATGTTTTGTTGCTGCCGATCCTGTATCATAGTGCCCACAATGTGTTTGAGGTAATGTCCACCAGGTTGCTTTTTGATTAATTATTAGTTCAGTTATTACATGGACCTGTGAAGATACTTTAGTTTGATCGAGTCCATATAATTGAGTTTGATCGAGTCAAACGTGGAGGAGTAACATCTATATATAGAGATTGATAATAAGTAAGCCAATGCCCGATTCAGTTCTTAGCTCTTACGTCTACATATGCAATGACTGAATATTACGACAGCCAGCTCGGTATTCAGAGGTAGAGGAATAGCCTGCAAGTGCGCGCCTTCGTGATGCTTGCGCGGCGAGCCTTCTTCCTGGCCACCACCGGCACCACCAACGCCACCAGGAAGTATTCATCCGCCAATCCAGTTGTGGCGGCGCCCTCCTCCGAGACACTCTCAGCGAGCCCCCTCACCTAATCAAACCCCATCATGTTGTGTCACGTCTTCCTTCAATTCGGCGGACATCGACTCGCCGGCTCGGCTCTAGACTCACTGGCGAGTGGACCGGCGAGGGAAGATTATGGCATGGAGGTGCACCTACTTTGTTTTGTTATTAGTATTACCAACACTAAAGTGCATGAATGGGAACTGAGAGTTTGAGACAGGCTTGCAGTAAGCTGTAAGACGCGACCATACAATTTTAGTATCTATTCGTGTGTCCGTGCAGGAAAACGGAGAACGCCTCCAACACGATAGCCATGGGTGCCCGACCCGGATTTCACATATTCTTCGGTGTCATAAAAAGGAAGCCTCGACCGGATCACATCGCAAGTTCTGAAGACAAACAGTCCAATGTCGCCTCCGCCAACTTCGCGGGAAGACCATCCACCGTTGTCTCTGTGGACATCGCTGCAAGACCATCCGTCGTTGCCTCCGCCGACTTTGTCGGAAGACCATCAGTTGTCATCTCCGCCTACTTCGCCGCAGGTATCTTTTTTTTGCAAATTATGATGCAACTATTTTTGATTTACAACCAGAGCTTACTGATGGTTATAGGATGAAAATAACGCGCATATAAGTTGCAAGATTTTGAATAGCAATTTCTATGTATATGTTCTCCTGCACTTGTGCTGATAAACTCACTCACTCACTCACATGGACTGTGGTTAATTAGAAGAGACAGTCACATGTGAGGATGAAAGCTTGGATCAGCTTCTGTAGTCGCTATCTTTCATTTACAACCGAGTTTTCTTATGGTTATAGGATAGAAACTTTGTATTATTTTGCCATCTTCTTTCCTTCGTGAAGCTAGCTGCAGCAAGTAGCAATTTAAATTGATGCGAGAAAGTATCTATCTTTAATGTCCAACTGAAGATTTTTCAGTTGAAAACATCAACCAAGATACAACAAATCCTCATGGTCAGCAATCTTACCGTTATAAAGTTTCAGTCATCCTTTTAGATAATTAGGCCTGAGCTCGTTAACTTCCCATCTTAAGAAACTGTTGTCAAGGTAGTAGTGGATGCTGCAATTGATAATTACTTGTGCTCTGAGATGGTGGGTCCTGAAAATGATCCAGCACATCCTTGTGATTTCGAAGACAAAAAAAGAAAGAGAGTTCTCTTACTTGCTGGATATACTATTACTAATTGCTTCTGCAGTGAGTATCAGCTGTATAAGGTGCGCCAGTCCCTTTGACTTTTTTGCATGCAATGATATGTTTGGCATGCTTGAAAAAATACAAGAAACTTACTAAGTGGTCAAGGGCACAAAGTAAAACTTACTGTAACTTAGCTACCAATGTGACATACTACTGGTCAGGTTTTACCACTCACCATTAATATGCTGATGGAGTTCTCCAATTCTGAAAACAAATTCACCATGCATTGAATGGATCATTCAATTGTGCAATGCAAATGGTGTGTCCACTGTTAGTCAGAGGATCTGAGAATCGGGATAGATCGGGATGGGTTTCATATGTGAAATTTTGCTTAATGGATGCTCCAAGTTTCCTCCAATCAGCAGACCTATGGGATACGGGCCTCTGTTTGCCCCTGGTACTCCTGGTGCAGGAGCTACACTTCCAGTTTGACTGCCTGAGGTAAGGGTCTCGCTTCAGTTGCTTTGGGTCATTATATGTTTTTTTTGTTGGAGGGTGGTACATGGGCTTAACCGTGTCCAGAACTGAACTTTAGTAGTAGGGACAGCAAAATTATCTGAAAAATACTGTATAAATGGTCATAGAATGCCAAACAGTTAAGAAAAACTGTAAAGAAATGCGAACCGAAAGGAAGGGGCAAATTGTTTTCTAATGTTAGAAGTCCGATTGAACTTTGTAGTGGTTATCTTATTTCTGTTGGCTCTATGATAACCTTCTTATATATGCAAGTTACTCTGAAGCAGCAAGATAAACAAGGTGATGTATCATGAAAATAGAGTCTACGTAGCATAATCTAATTTGTGTATCTTTTCTCCTACATTCATTTCTTTACTTTGGTTCATAAGTTTCCAGCGATCTATTTGAAACAACTAACCTGTCCTACTAGCCTGTCCTTTTTTCTAGAATGTATAAGCCGTAAAACTGTACTTATTTTTAATATATGTTGAAGCATTTGGTACCAACAGATTTTTCCGCAACTAACATTGCGCATATTTATCATGGTTGGATTTTGTTTAATATTGAAAACCTAAGATTAGAACTGTATACGGGGGTCATGGTTAGAAGTTGAATGATAAGGGATGAAATAATTGATTTTGGGTCATAAATCAAATCAAATGTGATGATTCTTTCTCCCGTTGCAACGCACCTCTCGATGTAGCTTTTGTGATACGGATGAAACAGTCAAACACCTCTTTCTCGATTGTCCTTTGGCAAAGATTCTATGGCAATCAGTTAACATAGCCTTCAATATTACTCCACCGAATAGTATTAGCACGTTATTTGGGACGTGGTTGGATGGGATTGAGTCCCAAACAGCAAGACACATTCATGTATGAGTATGTGCTTTATTATGGGCTATCTGGAATTGCAGAAATGAGTTGGTCTTTAACAGAACAACAAACACTCACTTTTTGCAGGTTATCTTCCGAGCCACTGCGTGGATCCGTATGTGGTCGTTACTCACTCCGACGGAGGCCAAGGAGCGTTTGGTTACTGGATCTATCCGCTGGGAGATGGTAGCACGGGATATTTTCAGCTGGTTTGGATGGCGGTCATGTAATAGGATAGGCAATTAGTTTTTTCTATCTCTCTTTTGCCAGCCGATTGTGGCTTTTATTTTGGTTCCTTAGCTCTTTGTGAGCAGCTTTTGTTTGAGACTTTAAGACTATTGTTGAACCTTTTTACTCACTAATAAAGGTGGCCGTATGCATCATTCTGATGCAGAGGCCGGGGATGTCCCATTTTCTAAAAAAAACGTTCATGCGCATTCTAGAAAAATAAACCGCTGTTTTTCTTTCTACACGCATAAACCATCGGGTAATTTGTCATGCTGGCATGAAAAAAGACCAAGTGCGACTTCAAATAAATTGATTTGAGCGGCGTCCAAAAGCTGCAGGCTGCAGCACATCTTTATAAAAGAAAAAGGTTTCCGCTTATCATTTGACAGACCAGACTAAAGGCAGAACCTTGGACCCAGTAGTTAGGAAATAATAAATATTCGCCAAAAAAAATCCTTCTTCAGATATTTCGTACAATTATATAATTATTGTGCTTCATGCGCAGCTCTTTTTTTTACGTCCACGAGCTAACAATGATCTAGAAGAATAGAAAAGGCACATGCTTTTGGAATTGGAATCGGTTCGATCGATGTAAAGATTCCCCATTTTGACCAGTGAAAAGAAACAATTGAAATCCATCTTTTGGCCGCTTGAAATAAAGCAAGCCGAGTACGCATTATGACCCTACTTAGGTTTTGTTTGGTTCAACTTTTATCGACGGATTCCGCTGCCGCGCAGCAGAATCTGAACCAAAGGGCGAACCCAGCAGAATCCAATTTTAGAAATCCGCTGTCAAAATCTGAACCAAAAGCGGAAGTAGCCCAGGACATGCTTTCCAAAATCTGATTCTGCTGCGGGCCAAAATCTGAAAAAATTGTATCAGTTGGTTAGCCAAATGACCTACATCTTTTTTACATCAGATTTTTCACAGCTACTTTTAGAAATTTACAGCCGAACCAAACAAAGCTTAACGCTTCACGGGTGATGAATGTAAATGTTTTTATTCGATTTCCCTATTCCGAACAGACCTGTTGCTTTATCATATGTTTTTGTTGGAGAACCACATTGTGCAACAATGCAACATTTAAGCAACAAAGAGAAAGGATTAAATTCCTCGGATTGAGACCTTCATAAACTACATACTCCAAACCAAGTTTTATAGTTCAAGACCGGTGAGAACGTCTTCCCACTCACAAAAAGAAGAGAGAACGTCTCCCAACAGAAAAAGACCGTTGCTCACCTTAACCAACGAGGTTCTGTGTTTAAATATATTTTTCGAAACAGATCCCAAAGAGCTCAATCTATTTATTAAGCAAAAGAAAGCTGTGTGGTTAATTCACTGAGATTTTGAAAATAACCATTAACTGACAAAGACTAAGGGCATCTCTAGCTGCGCCCCAGGAAGGCCTCTCCAGGCTTTTTTTCGCGCTGGCGCCGAAAAAACGGCCCAGTCGCGCCCCTAGGAGCCCAATTTTCGCCGGTTTAGGCCGAAAACAGCGTCGGCGGACCCAGGCCGAACCCGGCGCGCTGGGGGGCGCCCGGGGGCGCTGGGGCGAACTGTTTTGGCGCGAAACAGCCGCGGGCCCGCCGCGTCAGCGACTCTACCCTCTTCTCGCCCCTTCGTCGTCCTCATCGCCTCGTTTCCCGCGACGAAGCAATGCCAAAGCTGCCGCGCCGGTCAACCTGCGCCATTGATGCTCACGGGCGGCGCAGTGAAGGCCGGATGACGCGCGTCCCTCGCCCTCCCTCGCCCGCCACGCGTGCTCACGGCGGCTCGCACACGGGGCGACGCCTCGGGCTATATAAGACGCGCCCCAGCGCACTCGGCGACTCGTGCTCTCTCGCCGTCGCCGTTCCTCTCTCTCCTCTCTCTCGCCGTCTCCAGCACCCATGGCCGAGCGCTTCCCAGGCGACGGCGCGGCGGCGAACGGCTTCGGCCGCCGCCATCTCCACGAGAACGAGGCTCGCCTCCTTTTCGAGGCCAAGTAACCGGTCCCGCCGGACATGCGGGTGCCCGGGGCTTGGAGGATCAACGCCGGCGGCGTGCCGGTGCCACCACCACCCACCGGGGCGACGCGGCTTGCGGAGATCGCACGCATCCGCGCGTCCCTGCCGCGGGCGGCGAGGGAGGGGCCACGGTACGTCCCCGACAGCCCGCTCTGGGAGCCCTACTTCCGCCGCCGTCACGCCGAACAGCTCGAGGCCACCAACGGCGTCGTGCCCTCCGGCAGGCTCAACTCCAATGGCCGTCACCGGTGGTGGGGCGTGCCCGGGCGCACGTTGGGGGCCGTCCTCGAGTACATCGAGGGCGGCAACACACCGCGCCTCGAGTATCCCGCTCCCCCGTCCTTCTCACGTCGCCGGGGAAGCTCCTGGACCCCGAGGCGCATGGAGACCGGGGGGGGGGGGTCCTCCTCCTCGTCCGGCGGCTCGCCCTGCCTCCGCCCCGTCAAGGCGAAGCCCCAGGGCACGCCGGTCAGTGCCAGCACCCGCAGCTCCGGCGTCCGCATCGGCGCCAACGCCTCCCCACCCACCGGCCGCTTCGTCCTCGTCGAGCCCAAGCCGGAGCCCGGCCTCCCCGCGGAGTACAGGAGATAGCCCGGCGCGGCATCTCCGACGAGGACGCCCTGCGGTGGGCGCGGGACGACTACCTCCGCGACGAGATGGTCCGGCAGCGCCGGGCCCTGGAGGAGATCGCCGCCTGCAAGCGTGGGCGCGAGGACGAACACGTCGTCGTGGTCCTCGACAGCGACGACGACGACGACGCCCCCGAAGCGTCCAACCCGCCGCGCCAACCGGGGGAGGGATGCAGCAGGGACGGCGGAGGCGCAGGCGGGGGCGGCGACAACGACGACGACTACACGCGGTTCTACAGCCTCCTCGACATGTAAAACCGCATGGGCGGGCAGCGAGGAAGACCGCGGGGTAACCTGCGGAAGTTTTTTTCTTTTTTGTAAAATATGTCTAAGTTTGAACGAACTCGCCGATGTTTGTGTTAAATTTGAGTCGTTTTTGCGCCGTTTTTGACTTTTTTAACTAACCGTGGGCGCCGCGACTGGGGGGCATCACGCTCCCAGTACGCGGTTTAACGCCGGCGCGCCTCTAGGGGCGATTATTTGCCCCTCCTGGGAAGCCAACGGCTGGAGATGCCCTTAAGGTTGTACGAGCAAATGCTTACCTAGATTGTTTGCTTTTGGGTGTGGCAAATGCTTACCTCGACTGTTCACTTTTGGGTGTCAAAGCCGGCGTCAGATGCGTCGTTGGGCAAGTCCGTCACCTTGCTCTTGAACATGAGGGAAAACATCTCCTGCATGGACTCCACCTCAAAGAATGAACCTCGGATAACCCCCACACCGGTGGGTTGAGCTTGCAGTGGATGAACTCCTCGACTAATGGCCACATGCATGACGTGCTAGAGTGTCAGCCCCTGGTCATGCAGCTCCATCACCTTGGGCGCCACCTTCTGAACTGTCGCGGACTCTTGTGGATTCTTCCTTGGGTTCTAGGAGTTGTGCCTGATCGGCAGGGTCGGGGTGTATGGCTTGACGAATTTCTATAAGTAGCAACTAACCCTAATACATAATCATCGTCGTCATCTAAACTAAGAACATCATTAATGTAATAGGTTGTAACATCCCAATTTTCAATTTGGATGTTTATATATAACTCTTTCATATGCATCCATGGTTTATGCATTTTCCTTTTTATTAGTTTTTATTTGAATTATGATTCAATACTTTATGCAACTCAAGAACCATAAGAGAGAGTTGGAAGACAATTGAATCAAGTGGGGTTTCAGATATTCATTTCCATTTATACAAATAAAGATAGAAGAAAATATGACTTCTTCAACAACAGAAATAAAATAATGGAACTGGGCAGAAGCCTCCCTGTTTTTCTAAAAAAATAATGGAAATTTGTCTTGGAATAAAAATTTATTTGTTTGGACTTATGGACTTATTTGCGAATTATTTTTATTGCTAATTTTATTAGTATAGCAAAAATGTTTATATTTTAAAAAATTGCATTTAGGCTAGATAAAATGTTCACATGGCTCTATATATTGCCAAATATTTATGTGAATTTTTCTGGTATTTTTAGATTTAATTTAGTTTGTGTTTTTCTTGGTTTTACTGTTTCTACATAGAAATAAGAAAAACCTCCGTTTTCATATAAAAAACCTAACCGTGCCAGACCGGCGCTAGCCAGCCGACCCACTGGCCAAAATGGCCCAAGGCCTAGCCGCGCGCCGAAACGGCTTCGGGCCGGTCACCCGCAACCCGTCCCTCTCTCCCATGCTCACTAACCAGTGGGGCCCATACCCATCCCTTTCTTCTGCCCGGTCTTCTTCTCACGCACGCCAAGCCGGTGTCCGGCTCGCGCACGGTCGCGCCCTCGCTTGTCTAAAACCCTAGACCGAGTGAACCCCTTCCCAAGAATTGCATCCTATAAACACCTGGAGAACCTCTCTTTCGATTCCCCTAAAACCCCTCTCCAAAACCACCAGTAGCGCACACACGCGTCGTTCCAATCTTGCCGGAGCTGTGGACTTCGCCGCTGGATTACCTCGCCGGTGAGCCTACCTGTGGCCTATCTCTTTGTCAATATATTCCCCTTGCCATTGCGAGCCCGTTTGACATCGCTACGCCACCTAGGGTACACCGGAGAAGCCACCCCAAGCTCGCACGCCCACCGCCGGAGTTGTAGCTCACTCGAGCTTTATTTTCGTCGCCCCGCTCTCCACCGACGTCTTCGAGCTCCACTGACACCACCACATGAACCATCTTGCTCCGCCGCATCCAACCGACCTATCCGCCGACGCCGACAATCACCGGAATGACGCCGCCGTCAATGCCGAGCGCCTCACCGTCGTCCTCAACGTCCCGCCGCCCCTGTAAGACCAGCACCGTTCGACTTTCCTTCCATGGCCTAGAGTAGATCCAATCGAATAGTTAGGTTTCTGTTTATTAGATCAGTTTTAGTTACGGTTTTATTCTGATTTAGATCGAACCGAGCCGTTGGTTTTTCTTCTATTTAGCCACAGCTGCTAATTCATTAAGTTTCGGCCATCCTCTCACAGTGAAGCCCAGATCCAATCACAGTGCGCCAGGTGGCACTACTGCCACGGTCAGCCGGCATTTAACATTTTCAATTTTAGATTCAATCCTAATTTTGTTTTTATCACATCTTTGATTCTATAGATCCAAATGTAGTGATTCTTTTTCCAACTGGTTCATATTTATCCTATCTATCTAGTGGCCTAAACCGAATATATTTTTGAAGATTTAAAATTTGAATTTGATTAGATCTAAGTTTGAACTTGTTTAGGTGATAACTTTAGTTTCATAACTCCATCTGAATTGATTATTTTTGCTAGTTGAAGCTCTTGACACGTACTTTTTGTAGAAACCATAAACACATAATTTTCCTACTGTTAAAATTGTGTTTCTGTACAGAAAATTTATTTGGTTCTTTTTTGAGTTTTCATAAGTATTATCTTCGTTTTCTTTTTGAATCTTCACTTGATTGCTTATGTAAGTTATTGTTTGCTTACGCTAGTTTGTCTGGAGTGTGAGGCTGAGTATTACCAATCATCAGACTCCAACAACTTTCAGCAAGGCAAGTTCACACTTTGTTCATTATTTTATTACCTATGTTTTACTATACATTAGTTCCACCGTTATACTTTGCATGAGTAGGATTTTGGGAGTTGTGGCAATGCTTTGTAGTTCATTGAGGTAGGAACCCATTATCCTTGAAACACCCCGGGAATTTATCGTTGCTTGTTAAGTCAGTTTGGTTATCCATGCTTTTGTAGACGAGGTGTTATGTGTGATTCGTGCAAGTAGTGAGAGAGTGGTAAATAGGTCCAACTTTAATAACTTTAATACATCTATGGGTGGAATGGTTGCATGGTGAGGGGCACCTTGGAGTAACCAAGGACTTGCCCTTGATACGTCTCCAACGTATCTACTTTTCCAAAAACTTTTGCCCTTGTTTTGGACTCTAACTTGTATGATTTGAATGGAACTAACCCGGACTGACGTTGTTTTCAGCAGAATTGCCATGATGTTGTTTTATGTGCAGAAAACAAAAGTTCTCGGAATGACCTGAAACTCCACGGGATATCTTACAATAAATAATAAAAAATCCTCGCCAAAGATGAAGACCAGGGGGCCCACACCCTTCTCACGAGGGTGGGGGGCGCCCCCCCTAGGGCGCGCCCCCTACCTCGTGGGCCCTCTGGAGACCCCCCGACTCCAACTCCAACTCTATATAACTGCTTTCGGGGAGAAAAAAATAGGAGGGAAGAAATCATCATGTTTTACGATACGGAGCCACCGCCAAGCCCTAAAACCTCTCGGGAGGGCTGATCTGGAGTCCGTTCGGGGCTCCGAAGAGGGGGATTCGTCGCCGTCGTCATCATCAACCATGCTCCATCACCAATTTCATGATGCTCACCGCCATGCGTGAGTAATTCCATCGTAGGCTTGCTGGACGGTGATGTGTTGGATGAGATTCACCTTGTCATCGAGTTAGTTTTGTTAGGGTTTGATCCCTAGTATCCATTATGTTCTGAGATTGATGTTGCTATGACTTTGCTATGCTTAATGCTTGTCACTAGGGCCCGAGTGCCATGATGTCAGATCCGAACCTATTATGTTTTCATCAATATATGAGAGTTCTAGATCCTATCTTACAAGTCTATAGTCACCTATTATGTGTTACGATCCGTTAACCCTGAAGTGACAATAATCGGGATACTTACCGGTGATGACCGTAGTTTGAGGAGTTCATGTATTCACTATGTGCTAATGCTTTGTTCCGGTTCTCTATTAAAAGGAGGCCTTAATATCCCTTAGTTTCCATTAGGACCCCGCTGCCACGAGAGGTTAGGACAAAAGATGTCATGCAAGTTCTTTTCCATAAGCACGTATGACTATATTCGGAATACATGCCTACATTACATTGACGACTTGGAGCTAGTTCTGTGTCACCCTATGTTATGACTGTTACATGATGAACCGCATCCAGCATAATTATCCATCATTGATCCAATGCCTATGAGCTTTCCATATACTGGTTTACGCTTATTTACTTTCCCGTTGCTATTGTTATAATCACTACAAAACACCAAAAACATTACTTTGCTTTCATTACTCTTTTGTTACCGTTACCATCACTATCATATGACTTTGCTACTAAACACTTTGCTGCAGATACTAAGTTTCCAGGTGTGGTTGAATTGGCAACTCAGCTGCTAATACTTGAGAATATTCTTTGGCTCCCCTTGTGTCGAATCAATAAATTTGGGTTGAATACTCTATCCTCGAAAGCTGTTGCGATCCCCTATACTTGTGGGTTATCAAGACTAATTTCTGGCGCCGTTGCCGGGGAGCTTAGCTCTATTCTTTGAGTCACTTGGGATTTATATCTGCTGGACACTATGAAGAACTTGAGAGATCCAAAAACTAAGATCTATCCCTCAACTACGAGGGGAGGTAAGGAACTGCCATCTAGCTCTGCACTTGATTCACCTTCTGTTATGAGTAAGCTTGCGACACCTACACCTGCTTCTGCTATTCGTTCTGATATGTCGCATGTTATTGATGATGCTACTTCTGCTATGCATGATACTTATGATGAAACTACCTCTATGCCTGATATTACTATGCCACTTGGTGATTTTCTAGTGGAACGACTTGCTAGGGCTAGAGAGATTGAAAATATTGAATCTGATTATGAAGATGAAAGTGATGATGAAGAATCACTTGTTATTCCTGAGGGTTATTTATGTTGGAAATATGCCCTAGAGGCAATAATAAATTGATTATTATTATATTTCCTTGTTCATGATAATCGTTTAGTATCCATGCTAGAATTGTATTGATAGGAAACTCAGATACATGTGTGGATACATAGACAACACCATGTCCCTAGTAAGCCTCTAGTTGACTAGCTCGTTGATCAATAGATGGTTACGGTTTCCTGACCATGGACATTGGATGTCGTTGATAACGGGATCACATCATTACGAGAATGATGTGATGGAAAAGACCCAATCCTAAGCCTAGCACAAGATCATGTAGTTCGTATGCTAAAGCTTTTCTAATGTCAAGTATCATTTCCTTAGACCATGAGATTGTGCAACTCCCGGATACCGTAAGAGTGCTTTGGGTGTGCC
The DNA here is from genome assembly GCA_034509565.1 of Triticum monococcum. Taxonomy (NCBI): domain Eukaryota; kingdom Viridiplantae; phylum Streptophyta; class Magnoliopsida; order Poales; family Poaceae; genus Triticum; species Triticum monococcum. Next base: position 387,513,679 of record CM067845.1, read on the forward strand.
AAACGTCACAACGTAACTGGGTGACCATAAAGGTGCACTACGGGTATCTCCGAAAGTGTCTGTTGGGTTGGCACGAATCGAGACTGGGATTTGTCACTCCGTGTGACGGAGAGGTATCTCTGGGCCCACTCGGTAGGACATCGTCATAATGTGCACAATATGTGATCAAGGAGTTGATCACGGGATGATGTGTTACGGAACGAGTAAAGAGACTTGCCGGTAACGAGATTGAACAAGGTATCGAATACCGTCGACCGAATCTCGGGCAAGTACAATACTGCTAGACAAAGGGAATTGCATACGGGATTGATTAAGTCCTTGACATCGTGGTTCATCCGATGAGATCATCGTGGAGTATGTGGGAGCCAACATGGGTATCCAGATCCTGCTGTTGGTTATTGACCGGAGAGTCATCTCGGTCATGTCTGCATGTCTCCCGAACCCGTAGGGTCTACACACTTAAGGTTCGATGACGCTAGGGTTATAAAGGAAGTTTGTATGTGGTTACCGAATGTTGTTCGGAGTCCCGGATGAGATCTCGGACGTCACGAGGAGTTCCGGAATGGTCCGGAGGTAAAGATTTATATATGGGAAGTCCTGTTTTGGTCACCGGAAAGGTTTCGGGTTTTATCGGTAACGTACCTGGACCACCGGGAGGGTCCCGGGGGTCCACCAAGTGGGGCCACCAACCCCGGAGTGCTGCATGGGCCAAGTGTGGGAGGGGACCAGCCCAGGTGGGCTGGTGCGCCCCCCACCAAGGCCCAAGGCGCCTAAGGGGAGGAAGGGGGCAAACCCTAAGGGCAGATGGGCCCTAAGGCCCATGCTCCCTGCGCCTCCTTCTCCTTCCCCCTTGGCCGCCTCCCTCAGATGGGATCTGGGGCTGCCGCACCCCTTGGGGTGGGAACCCTAAAGGGGGCGCAGCCCCCTCCCCTTCCCCTATATATACTTGAGGCCTAGGGGCTGCCCAACACGTGATTTGATCTCTCTATCTTGGCGCAGCCCTACCCCTCTCTCCTCCTCATATCTCGCGGTGCTTGGCGAAGCCCTGCTGGAGTACCACGCTCCTCCACCACCACCACGCCGTTGTGCTGCTGCTGGGTGGAGTCTTCCTCAACCTCTCCCTCTTTCCTTGCTGGATCAAGGCATGGGAGACGTCACCGGGCTGTACGTGTGTTGAACACAGAGGTGCCGTCCGTTCGGCACTAGGATCATCGGTGATTTGAATCACGATGAGTACGACTCCATCAACCCCGTTCTCTTGAACGCTTCCGCTTAGCGATCTACAAGGGTATGTAGATGCACTCTCCTTCCACTTGTTGCTGGTTTCTCCATAGATAGATCTTGGTGACACGTAGGAAATTTTTTAATTTCTGCTACGTTCTCCAATAGTGGCATCATGAGCTAGGTCTATTGCGTAGATTATATGCACGAGTAGAACACAAAGTAGTTGTGGGCGTTGATTTTGTTCAATATGCTTACCGTTACTAGTCCAATCTTGATTCGGCGGCATTGTGGGAAGAAGCGGCCCGGACCGACCTTACAAGTACTCTTACGTGAGACTGGTTCCACCGACTGACATGCACTAGTTGCATAAGGTGGCTAGCGGGTGTCTGTCTCTCCCACTTTAGTTGGATCGGATTCGATGAAAAGGGTCCTTATGAAGGGTAAATAGCAATTGGCATATCATGTTGTGGTTTTTGCGTAGGTAAGAAACGTTCTTGCTAGAAACCCATAGCAGCCACGTAAAACATGCAAACAACAATTAGAGGACGTCTAACTTGTTTTTGCAGGGTATGCTATGTGATGTGATATGGCCAAGAAGAATGTGATGAATGATATGTGATGTATGAGATTGATCATGTTCTTGTAATAGGAATCACGACTTGCATGTCGATGAGTATGACAACCGGCAGGAGCCATAGGAGTTGTCTTTATTTATTGTATGACCTGCGTGTCATTGAACAACGCCATGTAATTACTTTACTTTATTGCTAACCGTTAGCTGTAGTAGTAGAAGTAATAGTTGGCGAGACAACTTCATGAAGACACGATGATGGAGATCATGATGATGGAGATCATGGTGTCATGCCGGTGACGATGATGATCATGGAGCCCCGAAGATGGAGATCAAAAGGAGCAAAGTGATGATGGCCATATCATGTCACTATTTGAGTGCATGCGATGTTTATCATGTTTATACATCTTATTTGCTTAGAACGACGGTAGTAAATAAGATGATCCCTCATTAAAATTTCAAGAAAGTGTTCCCCCTAACTGTGCACCGTTGCGAAAGTTCGTCGTTTCGAAGCACCACGTGATGATCGGGTGTGATAGATTCTTACGTTCGAATACAACGGGTGTTGACGAGCCTAGCATGTACAGGCATGGCCTCGGAACACATAAAAAACACTTAGGTTGACTTGACGAGCCTAGCATGTACAGACATGGCCTCAGAACACAAGAGACCGAAAGGTCGAGCATGAGTCGTATGGTAGATACGATCAACATGAAGATGTTCACCGATGTTGACTAGTCCGTCTCACGTGATGATCGGACACGGCCTAGTTGACTCGGATCATGTAATCACTTAGACGACTAGAGGGATGTCTATCTGAGTGGGAGTTCATAAGATGAACTTAATTATCCTAAACATAGTCAAAAGGTCTTCACAAATTATGTCGTAGCTCGCGCTTCAGTTCTACTATTTAGACATGTTCCTAGAGAAAATTTAGTTGAAAGTTGATAGTAGCAATTATGCGGACTAGGTCCGTAAACTGAGGATTGTCCTCATTGCTTCATAGAAGGCTTATGTCCTTAATGCACCGCTCAGTGTGCTGAACCTCGAACGTTGTCTGTGAATGTTGTGAACATCTGACATACACATTTTGATAACTACGTGATAGTTCAGTTAAATGGTTTAGAGTTGAGGCACCGAAGATGTTTTGAAACGCCGCGAAACATATGAGATGTTTCGAAGGCTGAAATTGGGATTTCAGGCTCGTGCCCATGTCAAGAGGTATAAGACCTCCGACGATTTTCTTAGCCTGCAAACTAAGGGAGAAAAGCTCAATTGTTGAGCTTGTGCTCAGATTGCCCGAGTACAACAATCATTTGAATCGAGTGGGAGTTGATCTTCCAGATGAGAAAGTGATGTTTTTCCAAAGTCATTACCACCAAGCTGCTAGAGCTTCGTGATGAACTATAATATATCAGGGACATATATGATGATCCTTGAGATATTCGCGATGTTTGACACCACAAAAGTACAAATCAAGAAGGAGCATCATTTGTTGATGGTTGGTGAAACCACTAGTTTCAAGAAGGGCAAGGGCACGAAGGGATACTTCATGAAACGGCAATTCAGCTGCTGCTCTAGTGAAGAAACCCAAGGTTGAACCCAAACCCGAGACTAAGTGCTTCTGTAATAAGGGGAACAACCACTGGAGCAGAATTACCTTAGATACTTGGTAGATGAGAAGGATGGCAAGGTCGATAGAAGTATATTGGATATACATTGTGTTGATGTGTACTTTACTAGTACTCCTAGTAGCACCAGGTATTAGATACCGGTTCGGTTGCTAAGTGTTAGTAACTCGAAATAAAAGCTACGGAATAAACGGAGACTAGCTAAAGGTGAGCTGACGATATGTGTTGGAAGTGTTTCCAGTGTTGATATGATCAAGCATCGCACGCTCCCTCTACCATCGAGATTGGTGTTTGCATTAAGCATAGACATGATTGGATTATGTCTATCGCAATACGGTTATTCATTTAAGGAGAATAACGGTTACTCTGTTTATTTGAATAATACCTTCAATGGTCTTGCACCTAAAATGAATGGTTCATTGAATCTCGATCATAGTGATACACATGTTCATGCCAAAAGATATAAGATAGTAATGATAGTACCACCTACTTGTGGCACTGCCACTTGAGTCATATCGGTATAAAACGCATGAAGAGGCTCCATGTTGATGGATCTTTGGACTCACTCATTTTTGAAAAGTTTGAGACATGCGAACCATGTTTATTGGTGTATATGCATGAAGAAACTCCATGCAAATGGACCGTTTGGACTCACTTGATTTTGAATCACTTGAGACACGCAAATCATACCACATGGGCAAGATGACTGAAAGCCTCGTTTTCAGTAAAATGGAACTAGAAAGCAACTTGTTGGAAGAAATACATTTTGATGTGTGCAGTCCAATGAGTGCTAAGGCGTGTAGTGGATATTGTTATGTTCTTACTTCACAGATGATTTGAGTAGATGTTGAGTACATTTACTTGATAAATCACGAGTCTGAATTATTGAAAGGTTCAAGTAATTTCAGGGTGAAGTTGAAAGATCGTCGTGACAAGAGGATAAAATATCTATGATATGATCATAGAAATGAATATCTGAATTACGAGTTTGGCACAGAATTAAGACATTGTGGAAATTGTTTCACAACTAATACAGCCTGGAACACCATAGTGTGATGGTGTGTCCAAACATCATAACTACACCCAATTGGATATGATGCATACCATGATGTCTCTTATCGAATTACCACGATAGTTTATGGGTTAGGCATTAGAGACAACCACATTCACTTTAAATAGGGCACCACGTAATTCCGATGAGATGACACCGTATGAACTATGGTTTAGAGAAACCTAAGCTGTCATTTCTTAAAAGTTTGGGGCTGCGACGCTTATGTGAAAAAGTTTCAGGCTGATAAGCTCGAACCCAAAGCGGATTAATGCATCTTCATAGGACACCCAAAACAGTTGGGTATACCTCCCATCTCAGATCCGAAAGCAATAAGGGATTGTTTCTAGAATCGGGTCCTTTCTCGAGGAAAAGTTTCTCTCGAAAGAATTGAGTGGGAGGATGGTGGAGACTTGATGAGGTTATTGAACCGTCTCTTCAACTAGTGTGTGACAGGGCACAGGGAGTTGTTCCTGTGGCACCTACACCAATTGAAATGGAAGCTTATGATAGTGATCATGAAACTTCAGATCAAGTCACTACCAAACCTCGTGGGATGACAAGGATGCGTACTACTTCAGAGTGGTACGTAATCCTGTCTTGGAAGTCATGTTGCGAGACAACAATGAACCTACGAGCTATGGAGAAGCGATGGTGGGCCCGGATTCTGATAAATGGCTCGAGGCCATAAAATCCGAGAGAGGATCCATGTATGGAAACAAAGTGTAGACTTTGACAGAACAGCTCGATGGTCGTGAGGCTGTTGAGTACATATGGATTTTAAAAGGAAGACGGACAATGATGGTAAGTATCACCATTAAGAAAGCTCGACTTGTCGTTAAGATGTTTTCCGACAAGTTCAAGGAGTTGACTACGATGAGACTTTCTCACTCGTAGCAATGCTAAGAGTCTGTTGGAATTATATTAGCGATTACTGCATTATTTATGAAATCTTGCAGATAGGATGTCAAAACATTGTTTCCTCAACGATTTTCTTGAGGAAAGGTTGTATGTGATACAACCAGAAGGTTTTGTCAATCCTGAAAGATGCTAATAAGTATGCAAAGCTCCAACAATCCTTCTAAGGACTGGAGTGAGCATCTCGGAGTTGGAATGTATGCTTTGATGATGATCAAAGATTTTTTTTGGGTTTATACAAAGTTTATGAGAAACTTGTATTTCCAAAGAAGTGAGTGGGAGCACTATAGAATTTCTGATGAATATATGTTGTTGACATATCGTAGATCAGAAATGACGTAGAATTTCTGGAAAGCATATAGGGTTATTTGGAAAGTGTTTTTCAATGGAAAGCCTGGATTAAGCTACTTAAACATTGAGCATCAAGATCTATAAGGATAGATCAAAACGCTTAATGGTACTTTCAAATGAGCACATACCTTGACATGATCTTGAAGTTGTTCAAGATGGATCAGTCAAAGAAGGATTTCTTGCCTGAGTTGTAAGGTATGAAGTTAAGACTTAAAGCTCGACCATGGCAGAATAGAGAGAAAGGACAAAGGTCGTCCCCTATGCTTAAGACATAGGCTCTACAATATGCTATTGTAACGCCCTCGATGCGGCTATATCTCCTACGTGTCGAAGCACGGCTTAGAGGCATAACCGCATTGAAAGCAATGTCGCAAGTGAGGTAATCTTCACACAACCCATGTAATACATAAGGGAAAGAGATACATAGTTGGCTTACAATCGCCACTTCACACAATACATGAATAAAGCATTACATCAACCAGATACAATCAAGGTCCGACTACGGAACCAAAATAAAAGAAGAACCCCAAATGCGACAAAGGTCCCCGATCGACCCCAACTGGGCTCCACTACTGATCAACTAGAACGAAACAACATAAAGGATAATATCTTCATCGAGCTCCTCCTGAGCTGGGTTGCGTCACCTGCTTGGTAACATCAGCACCTGCAAACTGGTTTTGGAAGTATCTGTGAGCCACGGGGACTCAGCAATCTCGCACCCTCGCGATCAAGACTATTTAAGCTTATGGGTAAGGTAAAAGGTATGAGGTGGAGCTGCAGCAAGCGACTAGCATATATGGTGGCTAACATACGCAAATGAGAGCGAGAAGAGAAGGCAAAGCACGGTCGATAAAATTATGATCAAGAAGTGATCCTGGACTACCTACGTCAAGCATAACTCCAACAACCGTGTTCACTTCCCGGACTCCGCCGGAAAGAGACCATCACGGTTACACACGCGGTTGATGTATTTTAATTAAGGTCGACTTCAGGTTTTCTACAACCGGACATTAACAAATTCCCATCTGCCCATAACCGCGGGCACGGCTTTCGAAAGTTCAAATCCCTGCAGGGTTGTCCCAACTTAGCCCATCACAAGCTCTCACGGTCAACGAAGGAATAGACCTCCACCCGAGACATTTCGATCAGACTCGGTATCCCGGTACAACAAGACATTTCGACAGGGTAAAACTAAACCAGCAACACCGCCCGAATGTGCCAACAAATCCCGATAGGAGCTGCACATATCTCTTTCTCAGGGCACACTCAGATTGTCCTAGGTACGGGTAGGCCAGCCCAGAGTTGCCCCTGGTGGCCACCGGTAGCTGACAGGTGGACCAACACTCAGAGGAGCACTGGCCCGGGGGGGGGGGGGGTAAAATAATGATGACCCTTGAGTCTGCAGAACCCAAGAGAAAGAAAAGGCTAGGTGGCAAATGGTAAAACCAATGTTGGGCATTGCTGGAAGAGCTTTACTTAAGGCGAACTGTCAAGGGGTTCCCATTATAGCCCAACCGCGTAAGGGACGCAAAATCCGGGAACATAACACCGATATGACGGAAACTAGGGCGGCAAGAGTGGAACAAAACACCAGGCATAAGGCCGAGCCTTCCACCCTTTACCAAGTATATAGATGCATTAATTAAATAAGATATAATGTGATATCCCAACAAGTAAACATGTTCCAACAAGGAACGATCTCCATGTTCCAACAAGGAACAAACTTCAATCTTCACGTGCAACTAACAACGCTATAAGAGGGGCTGAGCAAAGCGGTAACATAGCCAATCAACGGTTTGCTAGGACAAGGTGGGTTAGAGGTTTAACATGGCAATTTGGGAGGCTGACAAGCAAATGGTAGGCATCGTAGCATTGGCATAGCAAGAGCGAGCAAACTAGCATAGCAAAGATGGTAGTGATTTCGAGGGTATGATCATCTTGCCTGAAATCCCGCAAGGAAGAAGAACGAGTCCATGAAGAAGACAAACGGACGTAGTCGAACGGATCCTCACAAACTTGACGTTACCGGAACCAACCCGAAGAAGCAATCACCGGAAAAGAAGCACACAACATAGTAAACAACCAACACATTAACATGGCATGATGCACAATCAAGTATGATGCATGTCCGGTTTAAAGAGGCATGGCATGGAAAAATGCACAAGCAATCCTACAAATTAAGTGGAGCTCAATATGCAACGAGTTGCATATTGACGAAACACCACGTCAATTATTTAGTTCTCCTCTCGTTTATGTACCCAACAATATTAAATGTTGATTAACATGGCAAGAGGTGAAGCACAACAAAACTACCTATCTAGGCAAGATTAAATGAGGCCGGAAGCAACGAACAACAATTCCGGAAAATCCTCATATGCATAATTTAAGGTTTGGTCCTGTTCTGCCCTAAACCATATTTTAGAGTTGTTAAACATGCAAATTAAGGCCACCATGTTAAACTAGGCATTTTTCTACCCCATTTACATATAAAGATTATTAAAATAAGAGCTACGGTTATTTAGTTACAAATTAAAGCATTTTAACATGGCATAGAGCAAAAATTAATCAAACAACATTTTAAACATTTTAAACATGGATGAAAGTTGCATATTATTAAACTAGACAAAATTCTGAGCAAGTTTCATATATAAATCATTTTAATCCGATCCACGAATTGTGAGTTATTATATGCAAGAACATGAGGGTCTTTTCTGCAAAAACTGCAATTCTGTGGATAAATTGGAAAAACCTCCAGAGCTAAAAAAACATAACGGGCCGAATCAGAGGCCGGCCCAACAGTGCACAGGGAAGGCTGGGCACGTCCTCACCTCACCGGGTCGGATCTGGCCAGCGGCTGGGCCTTGGCGCAGAGTGGGCCAGGCGGGGTCAAACGAGGCAGTGGCTTGGGCGGAGTCAACGGGCGCAGTCCTCTGCCTGTCAGGAAACAGAGCAGCGGTGGCGAGGAACTTGCAGGCGGCGCGCGATGGAGGGGCCCGGACGGTGAGGTCGCCGGGGCCCTGGGCGGTGGAGGCGGCCGGAGGAAGCGGATCCGGGCGGCGAGGAGGCGTCGGAGATGGCCGGATCGGGCCAGGTCGTGTCGGGGAGGCAAGGAGGCAGGGGCTCGTCGTTGTCCTCGAGAGCTTGCAGAAGCAGGGGAGGCGGAGACGGGATGCAGGGGAGCGGCGGCGGCGAACTTGGCGCTCGGGGCGACTCGGCGGCTTGGCGAGGGGAGAGGTTAACGCGGGCGTGAGGGCTTCCCTCCCTGGAGCGAGGCGGAGGCGACAGGAACCTCCAGGAGCTCCATGGGCGGCAGGTTCCTGCAAAACGGCGGCGCGCGACGCCATCAGAGAGAGCTAGAGGGAAGAAAATGGAGGAAGGAAGGAGAGGGGCGACGGGGCTCATCTGTTGGTGCTCGACGGGGCAAAGGCTCCAGCGAGGAGGCCGTGCTCGTGGTCGTTGGCGCTGCACGAAGATGGGGGAGCTCGGTCTTGCTCGAGAGCTCGGGTTCCTCCCGATCTGGACCTCAACGAAGCTGCGGGCTGTGGCGTGGAGCGAGGGCGTCGGGGAGGCAGGAGGCCTCGGGTGGAGTGGATCGAGGAGGGGATGGATTTGGTTGGTGCGGGGGGAAAGAGAGGATCCCGAGGTGGGGAAAGAGTGCGGTGGCGGCTAGGTGGATCCCTAGAAAATAGGGATTTGGTCTGAAATTAGACTAGTGGTGGACTATATATATACATCACGGATTAAGTTAGGGGCTATCTCGACCCTACGATCGCAATCGGACGATCGCGAATAAAATAGCTAGGAAGTCCAAATAAGAAAACGGTGACATTTTGTAGATGTTTGGGGATGATCCGGACACAACGGTGGCGACAGTCCGGGTTGGGTTTCAGGACAACTTTCGGACATGCGCGAGGAGGGCCGCGGGCTAACGAGAGAGGTTAGGTGAACGAGGTCAAGTGTGTGGACTGAGAGGAGAGAGGGGAAATGCAACCCGGCAACCGTTTCCGGAGACCGAAAACGTCTGACGTTAGACCGCCTATATTGCCGCTATAGTTATCCGTTTGGGCATCAAACAATCTCCGAATGCGATGAAACTTGACAGGCGGTCTATCTACACTATAATAAGACCACACGTCAAATCTCATCTCATTCCGAGAATATTTTCCGGCCACTTATAAAATACTATTTCAGACATGCCGCGGGCGCGTGCAAGTGTGACTAGGCTCAGAACGGACAACGGATGGAACGAGGAGACCGGGACGGATGCAAGTTTTGAAAAACATGATGATGCAATGCACATGATGACATGACAACATGCAACACGCAAGCAAATGACATGGCAACGACGGCGAATAACTGGAAGACACCTGGCACATCGGTCTCGGGGCGTCACAGCTATGCTGTATACCGCACCTGAAGTGTGCCTTGCCATGAGTTAGTCAAGGGGTACAAGAGTGATCCAAGAATGGATCACAGAACAACGGTCAAAGTTATCCTTAGTAACTAGTGGACTAAGGAATTTTCTCGATTATGGAGGTGGTAAAAGATTTCGTCGTAAAGGGTTACGCCGATGCAAACTTTGACACTGATCTAGATTATTCTGAGTAGTAAAATGGATTTGTATAGTAGAACAGTTATTTGGAATAGCTCCAAATGTAGCGTAGAAGTTGCATCTACAAGATGACATAGAAATTTGCGAAGTACATACGGATCTGAAAGGTTCAGACCCATTGACTATAACATCACTCACAAGCATAACATGATCAAACCCAGAACTCATTGAGTGTTCATCACATGGTAATGTGAACTAGATTATTGAATCTAGCGAACTCTTTGAGTGTTAGTCACATGGGGATGTGACCTTGAGTGTTAATCACATATCGATGTGAACTGGATTATTGACTCTAGTGCAAGTGGGAGACTGTTGGAAATATGCCCTAGAGGCAATAATAAATTGATTATTATTATATTTCCTTGTTCATGATAATCGTTTAGTATCCATGCTAGAATTGTATTGATAGGAAACTCAGATACATGTGTGGATACATAGACAACACCATGTCCCTAGTAAGCCTCTAGTTGACTAGCTCGTTGATCAATAGATGGTTACGGTTTCCTGACCATGGACATTGGATGTCGTTGATAACGGGATCACATCATTAGGAGAATGATGTGATGGACAAGACCCAATCCTAAGCCTAGCACAAGATCATGTACTTCGTATGCTAAAGCTTTTCTAATGTCAAGTATCATTTCCTTAGACCATGAGATTGTGCAACTCCCGGATACCGTAAGAGTGCTTTGGGTGTGCCAAACGTCACAACGTAACTGGGTGACCATAAAGGTGCACTACGGGTATCTCCGAAAGTGTCTGTTGGGTTTGCACGAATCGAGACTGGGATTTGTCACTCCGTGTGACGGAGAGGTATCTCTGGGCCCACTCGGTAGGACATCATTATAATGTGCACAATATGTGATCAAGGAGTTGATCACAGGATGATGTGTTACGGAACGAGTAAAGAGACTTGCCGGTAACGAGATTGAACAAGGTATCGGATACCGTCAATCGAATCCCGGGCAAGTACAATACCGCTAGACAAAGGGAATTGCATACGGGATTGATTAAGTCCTTGACATCGTGGTTCATCCGATGAGATCATCATGGAGTATGTGGGAGCCAACATGGGTATCCAGATCCCGCTGTTGGTTATTGACCGGAGAGTCATCTCGGTCATGTCTGCATGTCTCCCGAACCCGTAGGGTCTACACACTTAAGGTTTGATGACGCTAGGGTTATAAAGGAAGTTTGTATGTGGTTACCGAATGTTGTTCGGAGTCCCGGATGAGATCCCGGACGTCACGAGGAGTTCCGGAATGGTCCGGAGGTAAAGATTTATATATGGGAAGTCCTGTTTTGGTCACCGGAAAGGTTTCGGGTTTTATCGGTAACGTACTGGGACCACCGGGAGGGTCCCGAGGGTCCACCAAGTGGGGCCACCAACCCCGGAGTGCTGCATGGGCCATGTGCGGGAGGGGACCAGCCCAGGTGGGCTGGTGCGCCCCCCCACCAAGGCCCAAGGCGCCTAAGGGGAGGAAGGGGGCAAACCCTAAGGGCAGATGGGCCCTAAGGCCCATGCTCCCTGCGCCTCCTTCTCCTTCCCCCTTGGCCGCCTCCCTCAGATGGGATCTGGGGCTGCCGCACCCCTTGGGGTGGGAACCCTAAAGGGGGCGCAGCCCCCTCCCCCTCCCCTATATATACTTGAGGCCTAGGGGCTGCCCAACACGCGATTTGATCTCTCTATCTTGGCGCAGCCCTACCCCTCTCTCCTCCTCATATCTCGCGGTGCTTGGCGAAGCCCTGCTGGAGTACCACGCTCCTCCACCACCACCACGCCGTTGTGCTGCTGCTGGATGGAGTCTTCCTCAACCTCTCCCTCTCTCCTTGCTGGATCAAGGCATGGGAGACGTCACCGGGCTGTACGTGTGTTGAACACGGAGGTGCTGTCCGTTCGGCACTAGGATCATCGGTGATTTGAATCACGACGAGTACGACTCCATCAACCCCGTTCTCTTGAACGCTTCCGCTTAGCGATCTACAAGGGTATGTAGATGAACTCTCCTTCCACTCGTTGCTGGTTTCTCCATAGATAGATCTTGGTGACACGTAGGAAAATTTTGAATTTCTGCTACGTTCTCCAACAATTTATTTGATCAAGATGCTTCTTTAGCTATTTTAGCCTACAAAGATAGATATGAACTCAAAAGGTTATTAGCTAAATGGAATAAGCAATCTCCAAATGCTAGGATGAGACCTAACCCTACTTTTGCTACTTCACCTATATGTGTTGCTAATAAGGATTATGAATTCTCTATTGATCCTGATATAATTACTTTGGTTGAATCTGATCCTTTTCATGGTTATGAATGTGAAACTGTTGTAGCACATCTTACTAAATTAAATGATATAGCCACCCTGCTCACTAATGATGAGAGATCTCGCTACTTTTATATCCTTAAAATATTTCCGTTCTCATTAAAGGGTGATGCTAAGATATGGTTTAATTCTCTTGATCCTGGTTGTGTGCGTAGTCCCCAGGATATGATTTACTACTTCTCTGCTAAATATTTCTCTGCTCATAAGAAACAAGATGCTTTAAAGGAAATATACAACTTTGTGCAAATTAAATAAGAGAGTCTCCCACAAGCTTGGGGGAGGCTTCTCAAGTTACTTAATGCTTTGCCTAATCATCCTCTTAAGAAAAATGAAATACTTGATATCTTTTATAATGGACTAACCGATGCTTCCAGAGATTACCTGGATAGTTGTGTTGGTTCTCTTTTCAGGGAAAGAACACCGGATGAAGCTGAAATATTATTGAATAATATGTTGACAAATGAAAATAATTGGGCACCTCCCGAGCCAGCTCATGCTACAATTATTGATCCTGTTCCTAAACCAACTCCGAAGAAGAGAGGTGTTCTATTTCTCAGTCCTGAAGATATGCAAGAGGCAAATAAATCTATGAAAGAAAAAGGTATTAAAGCTGAAGATGTTAAGAATTTACCTCCTATTGAAGAAATACATGGTCTTAATTTACCGCCTGATGAAGAAATATATGATCTTAATCCTTTATTTATTGAAGAACCTCCAGACCTCGATAACCCGAGACAGGTAGTAAAGGTAAATTCTGTCTATAGATATGATAATGCTGAAATCCCTCCTACTAAAATTGCTAGTCAATGCTTGGATGATTTTGATAATTTTATGTTTAAGCAAGAAGACTTCAATGCTTATTTTGGTAGACAATTAAAACAAGATGCTGATATGATTAAATACTTGGGTGATTATATGGCAAATATTAGAGGCGAACTTAAACTTGTTAGCAAACATGCTTCTATGGTTACCACTCAAGTAGAACAAGTACTTAAAGCTCAAAAAGAATTGCTCAATGAGATGAATAGTAAGAAAAATGATTATGCTGTTAAAGTGGCTACTAGAACTGGTAGAATGACTCGGGAACCTTTGTATCCCGAAGGCCGCCTTAAGAGAATTGAGCAAGATTCTCAGAGAAATAAAATTGATGCACCTAGTTCTTCTAAAAAGAAAAATGATAGAACTATGCAAACTTCTAGTGAACCTATTGCTGAACCACCTGATAATCCAAATGATATCTCTATGTCTGATGCTGAAACACAATCTTGCAATGAACATGAACCTAATGAAAATGTTAATGATGATGTCCATAATAATGCTCAACCTAGTAATGATAATGATGTAGAAATTGAACCTGTTGTTGATCTTGATAACCCACAATCAAAGAATCAACATTATGATAAGAAAGACTTTGTTGCTAGGAAACATGGTAAAGAAAGAGAACCTTGGGTTCAAAAACCCATGCCTTTTCCTCCCAAACCATCCAAGAAAAAGGATGATGAGGATTTTGAGCGCTTTGCTGAAATGATTAGACCTATATTTTTGCGTATGCGATTGACTGGTATACTCAAAACAAATCCTTATGCTAAGTATATGAAAGATATTATTACAAATAAAAGAAAGATACCTGAAGCTGAAATTTCCACCATGCTTGCTAATTATACTTTTAAGGGTGCAATACCAAAGAAACTTGGGGATCTAGGAGTACCTACTATACCATGCTCCATTAAAAGAAACTATGTTAAAACTGCTTTATGTGATCTTGGAGCCGGTGTTAGTGTTATGCCTCTCTCTTTATATCGTAGACTTGATTTGAATAAGTTGACACCTACTGAAATATCTTTGCAAATGGCTGATAAATCAACTGCTATACCTGTCGGTATTTGTGAGGATGTGCCTGTTGTAGTTGCAAACGTTACTATTTTAACAGACTTTGTTATTCTTGATATTCCCGAGGACGATAGTATGTCTATTATTCTTGGAAGACCTTTTCTTAATACTGCTGGGGCTGTTATTGATTGCAACAAAGGCAATGTCACTTTTCATGTTAATGGTAATGAGCATACGGTACACTTTCCGAGGAAACAACCTCAAGTTCATAGTATCAATTCTATCGGAAAAATTCCATCGATTATATTTGGAGGTTTTGAATTTCCTCTTCCTACTATAAAGAAGAAATATGATATACTTATTATTGGGGATGTGCATATCCCTGTTGAGGTAGCCTAGTGTTATTCGAAATTTCTCCGGTTTCATGTTAATCGGAATGGGTTTGTTAACAAGACTTGATCAACCTTGTTAGTGGATTCCTTTTGACGAGCATGAGATGGATGAAACTAGAAGCACAACCTTTTGTACCCTCTCTATACTTTCTGTTATTTAGTTGAAATAAAGTAAAAATAAATAATTTTCTGTCTGTTATTTGATTATCTGTGCAATATAAAAATACCTCGAAAATAAAAGTTCTCCAAATGCCCTGAAAATTAAATATGATTTTTATAGAATATTTGAGGATTTATGGAACAAAGAACACACCAGGGGGGCAACCACCTTGCCACGAGGGTGGAGGGCGCGCCCCCCTGCTTCGTGGGCCTATGGTGGCCCTCCTCCACTTATTCTTCCAGCCACACACTTCATTTTCCTCCCTCAAACACGAAAAACCAACTCAAACCCGAGTCCAAGCTCGTTTTGCTGCCATTTTCGATCTCCTTGCTCAAAGCACCTCTCACAAAACCGCTTGGGGAGATTGTTCCTTGGTATGTGACTCCTCCATTGGTCCAATTAGTTTTTGTTCTAGTGCTTTATTCATTACAAATTTGTGTTGTTTAGGTGACCATGTTCTTGAGCTTGCATGTCAAATTTATATGGTCAAAAGTAGTTTTGATGCATGCTATAGGCCCTAGGCACTTGTAGGAGTAGTTGCTATCAATATTATTGAGTTTGGTTTACTTTTATTTTGAAGTTACTAAAAATTTCAGAATTTTTCAAAAGATGATGTGGAGGGATTTATTAATACTATCACTGTAGGGGAAACTAGGAAGGTTTCCGATGCACGAATCACTAGCATACATTTTCCTGTCTTACGTTACTTTGCATTATTTGCTAGTCGTTGTTTAATTGGTCGCGGAAACTCTGGAAACCTTAGTATCCCTGATATTATTATTTTTCTCCAAGGTTTATACAGTGATAACACTTTTAGTATGGGCGGCATTATTGCTAGACGGTTAAATATGAAACGTACTAAGGGTCCCATCTTTGGAGGCGTCTATGCCACACGCCTAGCTGCACATTTTAACATACCTATTAGGCATGCCGAGAAGGAGGAAAAAATGATGCCTCGTGTTTATTTAGATTATAAAAGTATGGTGGCACATGATTTTATTGTTAAGAATAGGGCAGGAGAGCTTAAATATCAATTGTTCTTTAATAAACATCATCCTGAGACTATTACCTTGCCTGCTCCTGCTTTGTTTGATTTGACTGTAGGCAAGTACCTTGTTCCGTTGACGGCTATCCATGCCTACCGGAACCCTGCACCAGCCGAGGAGCCAGAACCGGAACCACAATTTGATCCTTCACGACAGTCAAACTATCAGTGGGATCCGGAGATGATAGCCAATCAGTGGCAATCGGAGCCTTCTTCTTCCTCATCACAGTACGAACCCAACAACTATTATTATGGATATCAGCCAGGCCAGTTGTGGCCATAGACCAACTTAGGCCAACAGCCTAAGCTTGGGGAGTACATATTTCTCACCGACATTACATTTATGTTCACACACACTCATTGCTAGATGTCGGTGCTCATACTTTTTCATTGTATCATCCATGCTAGTTTATTTTCTTTTATGCTTTCTTCTTGTGTGATTAATAAACCTTAAGAAAAAAAATAGTTGTAGCTTTTAATTAATTTACTTTCCATGCTTGTAGTAGTAATTAAAAAGAAAACCCAAAAATATTTCCCGTTCTTCTTTTGCTTGATGGGAGCTTTCCCATGTAAATAGTTTTATTTCTTTTCTTTGGGGGTCAGTAGGAGAAGACCATGATTAAATTGTTGAAGTGGCTCTTACATGCATTATTGTTTATCTGACAAAAGAGCCCATACTGCCTTGTCTTCCCCTGTTTATTGAATGCTCGCAGATTCCACCTTAGTCCAATGCACGTGCACTCTTATTATTATTCACATCGTTCGGTCATGCAAGTGAAAGCCAATTATGATGATATATGATGGACTGACTGAGATGAGAAAAGCTAGTATGAACTCGACCTCTTTTGTTTTTGTAAATATGATAAGTTCATCGTTCTTGATTCAGCTTGTTATGAATAAACATGTTTGCAATGATAGTTAGAGATCATAGTTGCTTGTGCCATGCTTTATTAGCTATGAGTTATAATGATTTACCTTGCGTGCCAACATGCTATTAAAATGGTTATGATGTGGTATGATAGGGTGGTATCCTCCTCTGAATGATTTAAGTGACTTGACTTGGCACATGTTCACGCATGTAGTTGAAACAAATCAACATAGCCTTCACGATATTTATGTTCATGGTGGATTATATCCTACTCATGCTTGCATCCAATGTTTATTAATTTTAATGAATGTACATGGCTGTTGTCGCTCTCTAGTTGGTTGCTTCCCAGTCTTTTGCTAGCCTTCACCTGTACTAAGCGGGAATACTGCTTGTGCATCCAAACTCCTTAAACCCCAAAGTTATTCCACATGAGTCCACTATACCTTCCTATATGCGGTATCTACCTGCCGTTCCAAGTAAATTTGTATGCGTCAAACTCTAAACCTTCAAATAATCATCTTGTTTTGTATGCTCGAATAGCTCATGTATCAACTAGGGCTGTCTGTATCTTCCATGTTAGGCGGGTTATTCTCAAGAGGAGTGGACTCCGCTCCTCACTCACGAGATAAAGGGCTGGTCACCGGGATGCTCAGTCCCATGCTTTATGCAAACTAAATCAAAATAATTGCAAACAAAACTCCCCCTGGGACATGATGTATGTTGGAGGCACTCGTTGTTTTGAGCAAGCCAAGGATTGATGTTTGTTGGTGGAGGGGGAGTATAAACTTTACCATTCTGTTTGGGAACCGCCTATAATGTGTGTAGCATGGAAGATATCGCCATCTCTTTGTTGTTATGTTGACAATGAAAGTATACCGCTCAAAATATTATTCACCTCTATTTCAAAACCGAGCTCTGGCACCTCTACAAATCCCTGCTTCCCTCTGCGAAGGGCCTATCTATTTACTTTTATGTTGAGTCATCACCCTCTTATTAAAAAGCACTAGCTGGAGAGTGCAGCTGTCATTTGCATTCATTACTGTTAATTTATATTGGGTCTGACTATGATTGGATCTCTTTTACCATGAATTACAATGTCTAGTCAGTCCTTGATCTTTAAAGGTGCTCTACATTTATGTTTTGCGGTCTCAGAAAGGGCTAGCGAGATACCATCTTGTTATATCATATTATGATTGTTTTGAGAAAGTGTTGTCATCCGAGATTTATTATTATGGCTTGCTAGTTGATTGTGTTATTGATATGAGTAATTATGAGACCTAAGAATTGTTGCAAATGTTGCTAGTTATAATCTTTGCTGAAAACTAGAATGCTAGCTTGACATATTTACAACAACAAGAGCAAACAGAGTTTGTAAAAGTTTTTCTTTATTTCTTTCAGTTTGTCAACTGAATTGCTTGAGGACAAGCAAGGGTTTAAGCTTGGGGGAGTTGATACGTCTCCAACATATCTACTTTTCCAAACACTTTTGCCCTTGTTTTGGACTCTAACTTGTATGATTTGAATGGAACTAACCCGGACTGACGTTGTTTTCAACAGAATTGCCAAGATGTTGTTTTATGTGCAGAAAACAAAAGTTCTCGGAATGACCTGAAACTCCACGGGATATCTTACAATAAATAATAAAAAATCCTCGCCAAAGATGAAGACCAGGGGGCCCACACCCTTCTCACGAGGGTGGGGGCGCCCCCCTCCCTAGGGCGCGCCCCCTACCTCGTGGGCCCTCTGGAGACCCCCCCCGACTCCAACTCCAACTCCAAGTCTATATAACTGCTTTCGGGGAGAGAAAAATAAGAGGGAAGAAATCATCGCGTTTTACGATACAGAGCCGCGGCCAAGCCCTAAAACCTCTCGGGAGGGCTGATCTGGAGTCCGTTCAGGGCTCCGGAGAGGGGGATTTGTCGCCGTCGTCATCATCAACCATCCTCCATCACCAATTTCATGATGCTCATCGCCGTGCGTGAGTAATTCCATCGTAGGCTTGTTGGACGGTGATGGGTTGAATGAGATTCACCATGTAATCGAGTTAGTTTTGTTAGGGTTTGATCCCTAGTATCCACTATGTTCTGAGATTGATGTTGCTATGACTTTGCTATGCTTAATGCTTGTCACTAGGGCCCGAGTGCCACGATTACAGATCTAAACCTATTATGTTTTCATCAATATATGAGAGTTCTACATCCTATCTTGCAAGTCTATAGTCACCTATTATGTGTTACGATCTGTTAACCCTGAAGTGACAATAATCGGGATACTTATCGGTGATGACCGTAGTTTGAGGAGTTCATGTATTCACTATGTGTTAATGCTTTGGTCCGGTACTCTATTAAAATGAGGCCTTAATATCCCTTAGTTTCCGCTAGGACCCCACTGCCACGGGAGGGTAGGACAAAAGATGTCATGCAAGTTCTTTTCCATAAGCACGTTTGACTATATTCGGAATACATGCCTACATTACATTGACGACTTGGAGCTAGTTCTGTGTCACCCTATGTTATGACTGTTACTTGATGAACCGCATGCAGCATAATTATCCATCATTGATCCAATGCCTACGAGCTTTCCATATACTGGTTTACGCTTATTTACTTTCCCGTTGCTATTGTTATAATCACTAGGAAACATCAAAAACATTACTTTGCTTTCATTACTCTTTTGTTACCGTTACCATCACTATCATATTACTTTGCTACTAAACACTTTGCTGCAGATACTAAGTTTCGAGGTGTGGTTGAATTGGCAACTTAGCTGCTAATACTTGAGAATATTCTTTGGCTCCCCTTGTGTCGAATCAATAAATTTGGGTTGAATACTCTACCCTCGAAAGCTGTTGCGATCCCCTATACTTGTGGGTTATCATCACTCTTTATGGAAAGGCACCCAGGTTCAAAGGGATCAAACGACACTTCATGACTAGAAGCTTACGTGTGCAGCACAAGTCATTATGGGCTCTGGCTTGGTTGATCTTTGTAGTGACTCTGACCAGGTTGTGCTACGAGATGTAGTGGGTTATAGTTGGGATGGGCAATACCAGTGTTAAGGAAATCTCTCCGAAAGACAATGTCTCGATCTTTTGATCATGGAGGTGGTCGAGTCTTGCAGGGAAAAGTGCACAAAGCTCTGAAGAGTGTAAAAACTAACCATGATTGGCCGTGTCCTCGGTTATGGACAATTTTGAGCATCTAGAAGTGATTTATCACGTGATCTTATCATCAAAATTGATTTAATGAAAAGGGTTAATAACAACTTGGGATTTTGGTTTGAGTTGGAGGAACTATCTCAATAATGGAAAATTTATAGTAATAGTTTAAATAATTTGATGCAGGATAAAATTAGCTTTGTGCAAAACTAAACTTAGAGCCTCCACCAGCTATATTCCAACAGAGGTAGAAATTTCATTATTATTCTATGGTGTGACATTGCCATCATATTCCATGTGCTGACCTACACGGCTGCGGCGTCTCATGTTGCAGGGTTTTCCGACTAGGATTAAGGTGCAATAGGTCATTGTCCGCACTCAACATTTGCCGTGGAGTTGATGGACTGATTTACCTACGATGCTTCCGCGATCATTTATTTAGATGGCATTCAGCCATATTTATGTAATAAATACTCTTTTGAGGACCCCGATGTAATAAGTGTGTAACTGAACTCTGTATATTTCATCAAGTACTGTGTGTGCTAGCATACCAATCCAGGGATGGCACTTAAGCACAGAGACTCCGATCTATTTGGGCCAGGTCGCTACATGGATCCCACTACATACTCAATAGTTGTACTCATCTTCGCCCAAACTAAGAACCTCATCAATGCGATGACTCCCATAGAAAGAACAATTGCACTTGATCCAGGGGTATGAACAAAATCACTTCAGCAACTAGGAGAGCAAGAAAAAGCTTCTTAAATTTCCTTCATTGGGGTTGCATCTCATTGATTTGGGCTTGCATATCATTGATTTGGAATTGGTTCTCCTTGATTTGGACATGCTTCTTGTGTGTGCCTATGAGCACATCATCTGCATTCTGTCTGAGTGATAGATAATAGTAGTCAAGCATTTGATTTACATAAAGCATTAGGAGATCAACCCATATCCATGTGCTGCAAGTGACTCCTCTCTGAGTGTGTCCAATGTTTTGAGTAATGAAACCCATACACCTAATTGAAAATATAAAGCGATTTTGATTATACCCTGCTTTCACCACACACCCTAAGAAAAGAAGTCCAGCTTGGGATTCTAGGATGTGTTCAAGGTTTTTTGAACAATGGGTAACTTGTAGCAGCAAAGGAGAGTGAAGAAGGACTATCCTGGCACCGTTGGCGGGCGGGGGCTCCAATGCGGGGCACCATATGCTTCCTCAACCTCACAAGGCTCCATTTTTTGCCACTTCGGGGCACAATAGCGATGGATCGAGCCTATGTAATGATGGAGGCGGCGAGGAAGAACCCTATCAGATCCAATGCTTATGACGAAGGATTAGATTGGGGAGAGGGTATCGGGGCTGCGATGAGGATTGAGGCAACACTGTCCATCAGATCCGTCACTATGCCACCACAAATTAATGGGCTAACCTACCGTGGCGCACCCCTGTTAGGCAGAGGATCACCACCAAAGATGCCTAGACGAGTTAGCGTGCTAAGTAAGGTGAACGTTGAAGCAGTGGTGCTAGGGTTTTTCTCGCTAGGGTTTGGTCGTGAACTAGGGAAGGGAAAGGGATGAAAAATGAATGGGGTGGTGGCCTAGAACCCATGAACAAAGAAAATTGAAAGGTTGTGCCCTGAGGTACTCACTAGCCGCAAACAGTTTCTTGGAGAGACCGCACTCACTAGTCAAAGGTGTACTCAGTAGACGCATGTGATTTCTCCTGGAGAAACCGCACTCACTAGCCGCAAGCGGTTTCTAGGAGAAACCGCTTGTGGCTAGTGAGACATTGGAAGTGGCTTCAAATTACCAACTATCTCCAATATTTACTATTGGTGGTTCCTTATTCCTAACCATCTTCGAGGCTTTGTATACAATAATAACCACCTCTAGTGGGGATATTACAAGTGGCTTTATTCTGTTTGGTCGAAGTTGCTCCTACTACTCACTTCTAATGCTCGTTTGCTACTAGTGAAACACGTAGTGTGAGGCAGTACAAGGCAGTGCATCCCCAATGGAGGCTGTACCCCATCGAACGCCGCACTTAATGTGAGGGGATGGTTTAGCTGGCGATTTGATTCTCGTTATGTCTTCACCACGCTTCGAATTTCACATAAAGTGTACACGTAGTGCGCAGTATTGACATACAATCATGGGCGGCGTGCCATGGTGAGTCAGGCGCCTATTTGGGTGTCCCACGGAGCTATAGAGGCGGGAGAGGTACACCGTAGGAAGGCCTTAATCCATCCCCCCCAGTCGTCCTTCACCTTTCTCGTGCACGTGTTTCTTAGTCGTAGACAGAGCGGTTCACATGCACAACTCTTCCTTCTTTCTTCCTGCAAACCCAACCACACCGCAAGGTGATAACTCACAAGTATAAGAGATCAATTGTAGCCTTTTTTCGATAAGTAAGAGTGTCGAACCCAACGAGGAGCTAAAGGTAGAATTAATATTCTCTCAAGTTATATTGACCACCGATACAACTCTACACACACTTAACATTCACTTTACCTAGAACAAGAATAAAACTACTTTGTAGGTTTAATGGGATAGGTTTGCAAGAATAAAACTAGAAGTACTTAGCTAGATAATAAAAGTTAGTTTGTTTTTGTACAGAGCTTTTTGTAACACAAAGAGAAAGATAGTCCATAGGCAATTGAATGTAACATGATAGATACTTATCATATACAATGAGGGGGAGGCGTAAGCTAACACACTTTTCTTACTTGGATCACGTGCACTTATGATTGGAACTCTAGCAAGCATCTGCAACTACTAAAGATCATTAAGGTAAAACCCAACCATAGCAATAAGTAACAAATCCCATTTACTCCCATGCGCAACAACCCCCTTACTCGGGTTTAAGTTTTTGTCACTCTCGCAACCCACTATAATTGAATCATGAACGTGTTGCAACACCCTGCAGTGGTAATCCCACACGCTTGCGTGACACGGAGGGCACCATAGGATAGCACCATATCAACACACAACTCATATCAATCATACAATACCACAATGAACCCGTAGGACAAAAGAAATCTACTCAAACATCATAGGATTGTCACACATCATTGGATAATAATATATAGCCTTAAGCATCAT
Source organism: Triticum monococcum (assembly GCA_034509565.1). Taxonomy (NCBI): domain Eukaryota; kingdom Viridiplantae; phylum Streptophyta; class Magnoliopsida; order Poales; family Poaceae; genus Triticum; species Triticum monococcum. The sequence continues at coordinate 387,536,910 of CM067845.1, forward strand.
GTTGAAGTAGATATTACAATAGGAATAGAGTGGTTATACCGCTGCATAGAGGGGGAGAGAGTTGCTGTCGATGGCGAGTTGTAGGTGTAGGGCAGAAGACCTTCTAAGATTGGATCTCTCTCTGTTTCTCTTCTGTTTCGCGTCTGTTTTCGTACACCTTCACCGTTTTTTATATTCTGAAGATACCTAACTCCGATTGGACTGAAATTTTAACACCATTTTTATCCAAAAATTATCTTTCTTGTGCCGAAAGAAGGGCACAACCGACTTACGAGGGAGTCACAAGGCAACATGGCGCGCCATACCCCCTATGGTGCACCTTGTTACCTTGTGAGTTCCTCGGGCACCGTCTTGTATTGATTCTTCTTCCAAAAAATCACATATTTTCCAAATTAAATCTCCATAAAATTTTATCGCGTTTGGACTTCGCTTTATATGAATTTTCTGTAAAACAAAAAACATGAAAAAACAGAAACTATCACTAGGCACTAGATCAATACGTTAGTCCACAAAATAATATAAAATGTTGGAAAAAGTATATGAAAGTTGTAAAATATTAGCATGAAACAATAAAAAATTATAGATACGACAGAGACATATCACAAGGCCAAGCTTGTGTGATGGCACATGGCAATGGGAACAAGGGTGGTGGTGATAGTGGTGGTGGTGGCAGAGCGGGGAAGGTGTTCCCAAAATACGTGAAGAAGGTGAATGTGGTGTTTCGCTAGAATTTAAGTGAGTCTAAAACATAACTGATAACCCACAAGTATAGGGGATCGCAACAATTTTCGAGGGTAGAGTATTCAACCCAAAATTACTGATTCGACACAAGGGGAGCCAAATAATATTCTCAAGTATTAGCAGCTGAGTTGTCAATTCAACCAAACCTGGAAACTTAATATCTGCAGCAAAGTATTTAGTAGCAAAGTAATATGATAGTAGAGGTAACGATAGCAAAAGATAACGGTAACAAAAGTAGTGTTTTTGGTATTTTGTAGTGATGATAGCAATAGTAATGGGAAAGTAAATAAGCGAAGAACAATATATGGAAAGCTCGTAGGCAATGGATCGGTGATAGAGAATTATGCCGGATGCGGTTCATCATGTAACAGTCATAACCTAGGGTGACAAAGAACTAGCTCCAATTCATCAATGTAATGTAGGCATGTATTCCGAATATAGTCATACATGCTTATGGAAAAGAACTTGCATGACATCTTTTGTCCTACCCTCCCGTGGCAGTGGGGTCCTAGCGGAAACTAAGGGATATTAAGGCCTCATTTTAATAGAGTACCGGACCAAAGAATTAACACATAGTGAATACATGAACTCCTCAAACTACGGTCATCACCGGGAGTGGTCCCGATTATTGTCACTTTGGGGTTGCCGGATCATAACACATAGTAGGTGACTATAGACTTGCAAGATAGGATCAAGAACTCTCATATATTGATGAAAACATAATAGGTTCAGATCTGAAATCATGGCACTCGGGCCCTAGTGACAAGCATTAAGCATAGCAAAGTCATAGCAACATCAATCTCAGAACATAGTGGATACTAGGGATCAAACCCTAACAAAACTAACTCGATTACATGATAAATCTCATCCAACCCATCACCGTCCAGCAAGCCTACGATGAAATTACTCACGCACGGCGGTGAGCATCATCAAATTGGTGATGGAGGATGGTTGATGATGACGATGGCGACGAATTCCCCTCTCCGGAGCCCCGAACGGACTCCGGATCAGCCCTCCCGAGAGGTTTTAGGGCTTGGCGACGGCTCCGTATCGTAAAACGCAATGAATCCTTCTCCTCTATTTTTTCTCCCCGAAAGCAAATATATAGAGTTGGAGTTGAGGTCGGAGGAGCTCCAGGGGGCCTACGAGGTAGGGGGCGTGCCCCCCCACCCTCGTGGCTAGGGTGTGGGCCCCCTGGTCTTCATATTTTGCAAGGATTTTTTTATTATTTCCAAAAAGATGTTCCGTGAAATTTCAGGTCATTTCGAGAACTTTTGTTTCTGCACATAACTAACACCATGGTAATTCTGCTGAAAACAGCGTCAGTCCGGGTTAGTTCCATTCAAATCATGCAAGTTAGAGTCCAAAACAAGGGCAAAAGTGTTTGGAAAAGTAGATACGACGGAGACGTATCAACTCCCCCAAGCTTAAACCTTTGCTTGTCCTCAAGCAATTCAGTTGACAAACTGAAAGTGGTAAAGAAAAACTTTTACAAACTCTGTTTGCTCTTGTTGTTGTAAATATGTAAAGCCAGCATTCAAGTTTTCAGTAAAGATGATAAACTAACCATATTCACAATAATGCTTAGGTCTCATGTTTACTCATATCAATGGCATAATCAACTAGCGAGCAATAATAATAAATCTCGGATGACAACACTTTCTCAAAACAATCATAATATGATATAACAAGATGGTATCTCGCTAGCCCTTTCTGAGACCGCAAAACATAAATGCAGAGCACCTTTAAAGATCAAGGACTGGCTAGACATTGTAATTCATGGTAAAAGAGATCCAGTCAAGTCATACTCAATGTAAACTAACAGTAATGAATGCAAATGACAGCGGTGCTCTCCAACTGGTGCTTTTTTAATAAGAGGATGATGACTCAACATGAAAGTAAATAGATAGGCCCTTCGCAGAGGGAAGAAGGGATTTGAAATAGAGGTGAATAATATTTCGAGCGGTATACTTTCATTGTCAACATAACAACCAAGAGATGGCGATATCTTCCATGCTACACACATTATAGGCGGTTCCCAAACAGAATGGTAAAGTTTATACTCCTCCTCCACCAACAAGCATCAATCCATGGCTTGCTCGAAACAACGAGTGCCTCCAACTAAGAAGAGTCCCAGGAGGAGTTTTGTTTGCAATTATTTTGATTTGATTTGCATAAAGCATGGGACTGGGCCTCCCGGCAACCAGCCATTTTCTCGTGAGTGAGGAGCGGAGTCCACTCCTCTTGAGAATAACCTGCCTAACATGGAAGATACGGACATCCCTAGTTGATACATGAGCTATTCGAGTATACAAAACAGGATATTTATTTGAAGGTTTAGAGTTTGGCACATACAAATTTACTTGGAACGGGAGGTAGATATCGTAAATAGGTAGGTATGGTAGACTCATATGGCATAACTTTGGGGTTTATGGGATTGGATGCACAAGCAGTATTCCCACTTAGTATAGGTGAAGGCTAGAAAAAGACTGGGAAGCAACCAGCTAGAGAGCGACAACAGTCATGAACATGCATTAAAATTAATCAACACCGAATGCAAGCATGAGTAGGATATAATTCACCATGAACATAAATATCGTGAAGGCTATGTTGATTTTGTTTCAACTACATGCATGAACATGTGCCAAGTCAAGTCACTTAAATCATTCAGAGGAGGATACCATCCTATCATACCACATCACAACCATTTTAATAGCATGTTGGCACGCAAGGTAAACCATTAGAAGCTCCTAGCTAATTAAGCATGGCACAAGAAACTATGATCTCTAGTTGTCATTGCAAACATGTTTATTCATAATAGGCTGAATCAGGAACGATGAACTAATCATATTTACAAAAACAAGAGAGGTCAAGTTCATACCAGCTTTTCTCATCTCAGTCAGTCCATCATATATCATCATAATTGCCTTTCACTTGCACGACCGAACGATGTGGATAATAATAGTGCGCGTGCATTGGACTAAGCTGAAATCTGCAAGCATTCAATAAACAGGAGAACACAAGGCAATATGGGCTCTTTTGTCACATCAACAATAATGCATATAGGAGTCACTTCAACAATTTAATCATGGTCTTCTCCTATCGACCCCCAAAGAAAAGAAAAGAAATAAAACTATTTACACGGGAAAGCTCCCAACAAGCAAAAGAAGAACAAGAAATATTTTTGGGTTTTCTGTTTAATTACTACTACAAGCATGGAAATTAAAACTAGCTAAAAGCTACAACTAATTTTTTTGGTTTTTCTTAAGGTTTATTAAACACACAAGAAGAAAGTATAAAAAGGAAGTAAACTAGCATGGATGATACAATGAAAAAGTATGAGCACTGACATCTGGAAATGAGTGTGTGAACATGAATATAATGTCAGTGAGAAATACGTACTCCCCCAAGCTTAGGCTTTTGGCCTAAGTTGGTCTATGGCCACGGTTGGCCTGGCAGATATCCATAGTAATAGTTGGGGTCGTACTGCAATGCAGCAATCATTGCATCGTGGGCTGCAGCTTGGAGGCGAGCTATCTCAGCTCTCCTCTTATACTCTTCCGCCTCCTCTCTGATTATAAAATATCTCCTTTTTGCCTGAAAGTCAAAGAAAGTAGAAGCAGGGAGAGCGACGTGATAGGTGTGTCGTCTGTCAAAGATTAGTCGGTACTGGAGGAACTAATCATTCCTCTCAACAAACTGATGATGAACCATAGCCTCATAATCCAAATAAGTAGGAGGCAACTCAATATCATCTTCACGTATGGTTATACCAAGAAAATTAGCTATGCGGGTTTCATAAATTCCACCAAAGAAATCTCCATTAAATCTATTAAGATGCAACCTACATGCAACAATGGCTCCCAAATTATAAGATTTATCTCCTAACACAGCACTCCTAAGAATACTGAGGTCAGGGACACACATGTGACATGCCTCATCTTTACCATTAATGCATCTACCTATGAAGAAAGCAAAATAATGTATAGCAGGAAAGCGAATGCTCCCTATGGTAGCTTGTGTTATATCTCTAGATTCTCCCACAGTTATACTAGCAAGAAAATCTCTAAATTCAGATTTGCGAGGTTCCCTAACACTACCCCATTGTGGAAATTTGCAAGCAGTGGTAAAATCCTCTAAGTCCATCGTATAAGATTTTTCATAAAGATCAAACAGGACAGTTGGAGAATTGCGTGAAGATGAAAATTCAAACCTCCTCACAAAGGAACTAGTGAGATAGTGGTACTGGCAGCACTTTTCCTCCTCAGAGCTCACAAGATCAGCGTTACGCAAATATGCGTTAAATTCGTCATTGATTTCCACTCGATCCATAAAGTCCTCTGAAGGCCATTCACGGGGCCGCACTGGTGCGTCCCTTGGTGGCTCATCATCAGCATCGCGCATTGCAAGCCTGGGCTCTTGTTTCCTTGAAGAGCCACCTTGGTACATTTTCCTAAACATATTTCTTCCTCTGAAAAATTTCTGAAATTTTTAGTAACTTCAAACAAAAGTAAACCAAACTCAACAAATTTGATAGCAACTACTCCTACAAGTGCCTAGAGCCTATATCATGCATCAAAACTACTTGGAACCACATAAATTTGACTTGCAAGCTCAAGAACAGGGTCACCTAGACAGCACAATTTTGCAATGAATAAAGCACTTAGAACAAAAACTAATTGGACCACTGGAGGAGTCACATACCAAGGAACAAGCCCCCCAAGCAGTATTGTGAGAGGTGCTTTGAGCAAGGAGATCGAAAATGGCAGCAAAATGAGCTTGGACTCGGGTTTGAACTGGATAATCGTATTTGTGGGAGGAAGAAGGAGTGTGTGGGTGTAGGAATAAGTGGAGGAGGGCCATCGTGGGCCCATGAGGCAGGGGGCGCGCCCAGGGGGTAGGGCGCGCCCTCCACCCTCATGGCCAGGTGGATGCCCCTCGTGCTGTGTTCTTAGTGCCAAATATTCTCAAATATTCCAGAAAGAAACATATTTAAATTTCAAGGCATTTGGAGAACTTTTATTTTCAGGGTATTTTTATATTGCACGGATAAATCAGATAACAGACGGAAAATACTTGGTTTTATTTTATTTAATATAAATAACACAAAGTAAAATACAGAGAGTTTTGTTTTCTAAATTCATCCATCTCATGATCATCAAAAGGAACACATTAACAAGGTTGATCAAGTCTTGTTAACAAACTCATTCCGAATGACATGGAACCGGAGAATTTTCGAATAACACTAGGTTACCTTAACGGGTATATGCACATCCCCAACAATATGAATATCATATTTCTTCTTGAAAGTAGGAAGAGGAAATTTAAAACCTCCAAAAATAATCGATGGAATTTTTCCAATAGAATTGATACTGTGGACTTGAGGTTGTTTCCTCGGAAAGTGTACCGTATGCTCATTACCATTAACATGAAAAGTGACATTGCCTTTGTTGCAATCAATAACAGCCTCTGCAGTATTCAAAAAGGGTCTTCCAAGAATAATAGACATACTATCGTCCTCGGGAATATCAAGAATAACAAAGTCCGTTAAAATAGTAACGTTTGCAACCACAATAGGCACATTCTCACAAATACCGACAGGTATAGCAGTTGATTTATCAACCATTTGCAAAGATATTTCAGTAGGTGTCAACTTATTCAAATCAAGTCTACGATATAAAGAGAGAGGCACAACACTAACACCGGCTCCAAGATCACATAAAGCAGTTTTAAAATAGTTTCTTTTAATGGAGCATGGTATAGTTGGTACTCCTGGATCTCCTAGTTTCTTAGGTATTCCACCCTTAAAAGTATAATTAGCAAGCATGGTGGAAACTTCAGCTTTCGGTATATTTCTTTTATTAGTAACAATTTCTTTCATGTACTTAGCATAAGGATTCATTTTAAGCATATCAGTTAATCGTATACGCAAAAAGATAGGTCTAATCATTTCAGCAAAGCACTCAAAATCCTCATCATCCTTTTTCTTGGATGGTTTGGGAGGAAAAGGCATGGGTTTCTGAACCCATGGTTCTCTTTATTTACCATGTTTCCTAGCAACAAAGTCTCTCTTATCATAACGTTGATTCTTTGATTGTGGGTTATCAAGATCAACATCAGGTTCAATTTCTATATCATTATCATTGCTAGGTTGAGCATCAACATGAACATTATCATTAACATTAACATTATCACTAGTTTCAGGTTCATTACCAGATTGTGTTTCAGCATCAGAAATAGAAATATCATTTGGATTCTCAGGTGTATCAATAACAGGTTCACTAGAAGCATGCAAAGTCCTATCATTTTTCTTTTTCTTCCTTTTAGAAGGACTAGGTGCATCTATATTATTTCTATGAGAATCCTGCTCAATTCTCTTAGGATGGCCTTCAGGATACAAAGGTTCCTGAGTCATTTTACCACCTCTAGTCATAACTCTAACAACATTATCATTATTCTTACTATTCAGTTCATTAAGCAAATCATTTTGAGCTTTAAGTACTTGTTCTACTTGAGTGGTAACCATAGAAGCATGTTTACTAATAAGTTTAAGTTCACCTTTGACATTAGCCATATAATCACCCAAGTGTTCAAGCATACCAGCACTGTGTTTTAATTCTCTACCAAAATAAGCATTGAAGTCTTCTTGCTTAACCATAAATTTATCAAACTCATCTAAGCATGGGCTAGCAAACTTAGTAAATGGGATTTCAGCTTTATCATATCTATAGAGAGAATTTACCTTTACTACCCGTGTCGGGTTATCAAGACCATGTATTTCTTCAATAGGAGATGGATTAAAATTATGCATTTCTTCGACAGGCGGTAAATTAAGACCATGTATTTCATCAATAGGAGGTAAATTCTTAACATCTTCAGCTTTAATACCCTTTTCTTTCATGGATTTCTTTGCCTCTTGCATATCTTCAGGACTGAGAATTAGAACACCTCTCTTCTTTGGAGTTGGTTTAGGAATAGGCTCAGGAAGTGTCCAATTATTTTCATTAGTCAACATATTATTCAATAGAATTCCAGCTTCATCCGGTGTTCTTTCCCTGAAAATAGAACCAGCACAACTATCCATGTAATCTCTAGAAGCATTGGTTAGTCCATTATAAAAGATATCAAGTATTTCATTTTTCTTAAGAGGATGATCAGGCAAAGGATTAAGTAATTAGAGAAGCCTCCCCCAAGCTTGTGGGAGACTCTCTTCTTTACTTTGCATAAAATTATATATATCCCTTAAAGCAGCTTGTTTCTTATGAGCAGGGAAATATTTAGCAGAGAAGTAATTAATCATATCCTGGGGACTACGCACACAACCAGGATCAAGAGAATTAAACCATATCTTAGCATCACCTTTTAATGAGAACGGAAATATTTTAAGGATATAAAAGTAGCGAGTTCTCTCATCATTAGTGAATAGGGTGGCTATATCATTTAATTTAGTAAGATGTGCCACAACAGTTTCAGATTCATAGCCATAAAAATGATCAGATTCAACCAAAGTAATTATATCATGATCAATTGAGAATTCATAATCCTTATCAGTAACACAGATAGGTGAAGTAGCAAAAGCAGGGTCAGGTTTCATTCTAGCATTAAGGGATTGCTGCTTCCATTTAGCTAATAACCTCTTTAGATCATATCTATCATTGCAAGCAAGAATAGCTCTAGCAGATTCTTCATCGAGAACATAACCCTCAGGAACAACATGCAATTCATATTTATTAGGGGGAGAGTCTTCATCATCACTTTCGTCAATATTATCAGTTTCAATAATTTCATTCTCTCTAACCCTAGCAAGTTGTTCATTAAAAAATTCACCAAGTGGCATAGTAGTATCAAGCGTAGAAGTAGTTTCATCATAAGTATCATGCATAGCAGAAGTGGCATCATCAATAACATGCGACATATTAGAATGAATAGTAGAAGCAGGTTTAGGTGTCGCAAGCTTACTCAAAACAGAAGGTGAATCAAGTGCAGAGCTAGATGGCAGTTCCTTACCTCCCCTCGTAGTTCAGGGATAAATCTTGGTTTTTGGATCTCTCAAGTTCTTCATAATGATAAGAAGATATAAATCCCAAGTGACTCAAAGAATAGAGCTATGCTCCCCGGCAACGGCACCAGAAAATAGTCTTGATAACCCACAAGTATAGGGGATCGCAACAGTTTTCGAGGGTAGAGTATTCAACCCAAATTTATTGATTCGACAAGGGGAGCCAAAGAATATTCTCAAGTATTAGCAGCTGAGTTGTCAATTCAACCACACCTGGAAATTTAATATCTGCAGCAAAGTATTTAGTAGAAAATGAATATGATAGTGGAGGTAACGATAGCAAAAGGTAACGGTAACAAAAGTAGTGTTTTTGGTATTTTGTAGTGATGATAGCAATAGTAACGGAAAAGTAAATAAGCGAAGAACAATATATAGAAAGCTTGTAGGCAATGGATCGGTGATAGAGAATTATGCCGGATGCGGTTCATCATGTAACAGTCATAACCTAGGGTGACAAAGAACTAGCTCCAATTCATCAATGTAATGTAGGCATGTATTCCGAATATAGTCATACATGCTTATGGAAAAGAACTTGCATGACATCTTTTGTCCTACCCTCCCGTGGCAGCGGGGTCCTAGCGGAAACTAAGGGATATTAAGGCCTCATTTTAATAGAGTACCGGATCAAAGCATTAACACATAGTGAATACATGAACTCCTCAAACTACGGTCATCACCGGGAGTGGTCCCGATTATTGTCACTTTGGGGTTGCGAGATCATAACACATAGTAGGTGACTATAGACTTGCAAGATAGGATCAAGAACTCTCATTTATTGATGAAAACATAATATGTAACGCCCGGATAGTTAAGCTACAGTAACCGTCTGCTAAACGTTACCACATCAGTGGTATTACTGTTGCTAAACTTGCGTAGGTTCAAATCCTGTCCAAATTCAAATTTAAATAAAGGCAAACATCAAAAGTTTTCAAACGTTAAAACTAAAATGTTCAAAACGGCACAAATAAATCCTAAGTCATAGTGGTGGAGGAACCACATTTTTGTAAAAAGATTTAGTGCACTAAGCTAATTAAAACAGTAGCTAAACCCATTAATTAAATGCCTTTTATATTTTATAAAATACTAAACTATTTTGTTTGGGGTAAAACTTTTTGTGGCATTGGTTTATGTTCTAACACTGCTTTAGGGTTACACTTTATAAATTATAAAAATAAAATAGATTATAGGTTAAAATAAAACAGGGGTTAGGAAAAATGAATAAACATTAAAACTCAAACAAAAAAACACTAGACCCCCCCATTGGGCCAACCGGCCCAGCTAGCAGACCAGGCCGGCCCAGCCAAGCCAGCCCCCCTGTATAACCCCTTCCTGAAACCCTAGCTACCCACTCGATCCACCACTCCCCCTTGTTCCCCACTCCCTCCCACGATCTGGATTGGGGGCACGACCCCATCACCGCTCGCCCCGACACCACACACCCGTCGCCTCCCCGACCCCCAGCCGGCGCACCGCCACCTCGACACCGTCGCTCTGGGCCTCGCCGCCTCATCCGCGACCGCGCCGTTGCCGAACTGCCTCGTCACCGTCGCCCATCGTCACCGCCACCCCGTCATTGTCCGGTCGACGACCACCGCTGCCCCGAGCTCCGGCGCCTCCCCGAGCTCACTTTAGCACCTCTACAGGGCCCAGTGAGCACGCTCACCTTCCCCTCTCTTCGCTCGCTGTATGGCGTTGTCCCGGCCATGCCCCCCGCGCCTAGTCGCCCGCACCTCGCCTCGGTCGTGGCTCGCGCTCGCCCTGCTGCGCCCGAGTGCCGACCGCGCACCGCCGCGCGCCACTACAGTCGCGCCCGCATCGGCTCCCGCTCGCCGTGTCCGCCTCTGCCCCTGTACCGCTGCTCGCTGCCCGCGGCGTCGGTCCGTCACAACCATGGCCTTCCCCCGCTCCGGCCACCACCGCACACTCGCCCCCGCACGCGCCCATGGCCACCGCCGCCCACCACTTGCTGCGGATCTGCTCCGCCCAAGCTGCCGCTCGCCGCTGCTGCCCCCCTGCAGCACCGCCTCCTGTGCGCGCGCCTGCCGACGCTCCCGCCTCGTCGGCGCCGTCCCTTGCCGCGGCCTCGCCCGCCATCTGACTCGCCCGGGTCTGCCCCCTCGGGCACGTGCCCGCAACCGCTAGACCCGCGTGCCCGCTAGCCCCTGTGCCACTTACACATGGGGCCCAGCCCCTAAAAACAAAAATAGAAGGGTTTTTTTAAAAAGAAGTAAAAATAATAAAAATTAAAATTAATTAATTAATCAATCAATTAATCATGTTAATTAACCTAATTAACTTGATTAGTTAATTAAAACTATTAATTAGTTGTTGGTCTATGATAGAACGGTCCCACACATCAGGGTTGACTTTGGTCAACTCTGTTGACTCATGATGTCATGCTGATGCAATAACCCTTTTTTAGATTTAATAATAATTTTCCAAATATTGCGGAATCTTTAGAAATTCATAGAAAGTAAACCGTAACTCGGATGAAAATGTTTTCTATATGAAAGTTGCTCAGAACGACGAGACGAATCCAAATATGCGATCCGTTCGTCTGCCACATGCCCCTAACTACCTGAACATGCAACTTTTCCCCTCCGTTTCATTTGTCCGAAAATGGTAAACCTGGGGAAACATTCCCGGATGTTATCCCCCTTCGCCGGTAACGTGTAGCACCGCGTTAGAACACATCTAGCTCCGCCTATTGTCCTGTTATGCTCTTGCTTGCTATGTATTTACTGTTTCTCCCCCCTCTTCTCTCCGGTAGACCCCGAGACTGACGCTGATGCCGCTGTGTTCAACTACGTCGACGGCGACCCCTTCTTCTTGTCTGAGCAACCAGGCAAGCCCCCCCATTTTGATCATCCCGATATCGCCCATTCCATTCTCTCATGCTTGCACTTGATTTTGCTACTGTTATTGTTTGCTCCTATTCTGCAGCATAGCCTGTTTATTGTAACCTTCTATTGTTACCTACCTGCTTATCCTAAACTGCTTAGTATAGGTTGGTTAGTGATCCATCAGTGACCCCCACCTTGTCCCAGTTGCCTCGCTTTATGTTCGATGACTCGATCAACATGATCAACGTCCAGGTCCCGACACCGCACATCACCCCCCTAGTTGTATGACTCTGCAGAGTTACCATCGAGTGCTGAGGGTGGAACCTCTTACATCACTCCTGATGAGATCTCTGTAGAGTAGCTATTCGGTCGTGGTCATCGAGGATGATTTCCTCCTTAACCACTTTCGATACAACTTTGTCGTGCAACCCCTCAAGTGTGAACCTCGAGGGTGGTTCCTCTTACGTTCACCTTGATGTTTGCATCGAGTGGAAATCCGACAAGGGTGATTCCTCAGGTTTTCCCCCTTGGTGTTAGACACACGGTTACTATGGTTAGTATGACTTTGCACTGGACCCTGTTACTAAAGACGGGTTGGCCCTAAGGGGTACCCGCGCGAGCTTAATTGCGAGTGATGTGGAGTCGGGTTGACCTGGAAGGTGCCCGCGAGATACTTACGAGGCGTGGTCGGGCATTCTTAGCCCTTGCCGCAAGTACTCAAGACGGGGCGACGGGGTCACATCGATCGTGAGTCTCTGCTCATTACCGCGCGTTCCTAATCCACTACGATTTGGATATTTAATCCGAGGGGCCTCTGGCCTGATAGCACTAACCATCACGTGGGCATAGTATGGGCGTTCTACGTCGTATACATCAGCCGAAGCTTAATAGACGTCAGCGACTGAGCGGCGCGCGCCGGGTTGGACTGGAAAGCACCTACCTTGTTGAAGGAGGTAGCTAGGTCTGCTCATCGGCCGCGTACGCAACATGCAGGAGTTCCCGGGGAGATGGCCCATGACCCCTGGGGGCATAGGTTTAGTCCGGTGTGCTGGCCTCTCTATTGAGCCTAGGTCGGGTTGCGGCGTATTGTTTGGCCGAGGTCGGGCATGACCCTGGAAAGTGTGTCTGGCCGGAGTTAGTCGAGCGTAGTGGGTAAGTTGGTGCACCCCTGCAGGGAAGAAAACATCTATCGATAGTCTGTTCTACGGTAACGGACACTTGGAGTTGTATCCCGATCGATACAACTAGAACTGGATACTTGTGATGAGAAATGGATGGTGATGAGAAATGGATAGTATGGCTCTGGGATTGCTTTCTCGCAGGGAGTCGAGAAAGGATCTCTGACCAAGGTTGATAACACTACTGTTACTTTACTTTATGCTACTCTACTCCCTCCTATTGCTGCAAAATGGTGGTTTCCAGAAGATGCTAGTCTTTGATAGGACTAAGCCTTCTCCTTATTCTGGCATTTCTGCAGCCCAGTCCACATATACAACCCATTCCTTTGATACAGATGCATACTTAGTTTAGATCTGATGTAAGTCTTGCGAGTACTTTGTATGAGTACTCACGGTTGCTTTGCTACTTCCTTTTCCCCCATACCCATTTGTTGCGACCAGATGACGGATCCCAGGAGCCAGACGACTCCACTGATGACTACTGCTACCCCGAGGGTGCCTACTACTATGTGACGACCACTGACGACTTGGAGTAGTTAGGAGGCTCCCAGGCAGGAGGCCTTGCCTTTTTGATCGATGTTGCTTTTGTGCTAGCCTTCTTAAGGCAAACTTGTCTAACTTATGTCTGTTCTCAGATATTATTGCTTCCGCTGACTCTTGTGTTTTCGAGCTTATGTATTCGAGCCCTCGAGGCCCTTGGCTTGTAATATAAAGCTTGTATTATTTTAATTTGTGTCTAGAGTTGTGTTGTGATATCTTCCCGTGAGTCCTTGATCTTGATCGTACACATTTGCGTGTATGATTAGTGTACGGTCAAATCGAGGGCGTCACAAGTTGGTACAAGAGCTGACTGCCTGTAGGTAGACCCCTTCCAACTCCTTGGCCGAAGTCGAGTCTAGTCACTACAAAAACTGTTTAACTAACAGGGCTGTGTGGCTTACGGGCCCACGTCGCCATTGGGTGGTATTAGGATCTTTTACTCCTCGTCTATACTCTGGGACTCTGATCTCTTATCTATTCGGGTTAAATGATATTTTTACTAACACCGACTCTAGGTTCCCGTAACTACTTCCACCCGGAGAGCCCCTTACTCCAGATGATTACTTGATGCACAGAAGAATTTCGAAGTTACTCTCCGATGTTCTCTCGAGACTTTGTGCCCGTTGCTTTTTCAATTCCCTGCCATTGAAATACCCCTATGGATAACTACATACACTTTCCATTCTTACATTCGTCCCCAGTTGCTCTTGTTCCTATAAGATACCCCGAAATTCTCCCTATTGTTCTGAGAATACTTTGTGCCTACTGCCTTGCAGTTCCTTGTCACCTGAATACGCCTACAAATTAATCCTCACCCACACCGAGGATTTGTTTCTCCCCTGTTGATTATGTGTCTTTGAAATACTATCTGATCTTTCGAAAATCCTCTGCGGCCTGTTGCTCTTGATTCTCTTTGCCTGCTTACATTAGGATTAATTCCATATGTCTAGCAATATTCTTTAAAATTCTTTGTGTTTGTCACTCTGTTCCTATGGATTCAACGTGTGAGCGAATACTCGCAATCATCATTAATCCTTGGAAATTTTCTTTCCGGCTCAGACATCGTTCCAGATATGAGCTGGTTCTTGCCCAATCTTGATTTGATCGGGTGCAACTCTAAGTCTATCCAACTTACTCATCTTTTGATCAGAGCCTCTACTTCTGATCCTTCGTCTTGAAATCATAATTCCTTTGTACCCAAGCATCGAATCGTTCAGACGTTTCTATGAGCCGATGCCTTTGCATCCCCTTCTTAATCTGATTGATTACCGATACTCCCATCAACTCTGTCGTGAATCTCCAGATCCAGAGCTGGGTTGATATCCGTCAGTGTCCTTCACATCCAAAATCTTGTGAGTTTTTTTCACTGATACATAATACCTTCGGTAAATTGTATCATCTGCTTTGACTTTGATACTCTGCTTTCGAAGTCGTATCTTCTGCTTGGTTGATGGTTGTATATATTCATAAAAATGCCCCGATGGGTTGAACTTATGCCTTCCATAATCCGTGTGAACCCGAGAGTTCTCACGAGTCTTGCTCTTCTGGTACTTCACCAGATAAATATTCTACACTACAATTTCTTCGAAAACGAGGAGTGAATGAAAGGTTATGCATTAAAGAAGTGGGAGTCGACCTTGAACCTTTGTGTTCATGCCCATGGACCCGATGACGGACTTATCATGGAAGCTGCTCGTAAAAAATATTTATTTCTTTGGTACAAGCTCATCTTGTATCTATGAATTGGACCTTTGCAACCGTGGCTCTAACCATGATTGTTCCCCTTTGATTCCATTTCTCGGACAAGTTAAAGCACTTGTCTTCTACAGATCAATGCATCTCCTCAACCTCTATTTTGATATTCCTTCGAGTATTACCCCTGGTATCTCGAGGATATCATGCCATTGCACTACATCTTATGAACTTTTGATGAAGCACTACCTTTCCCTGTCATTGTCACTTCACGGGTCCTGGGTTGTTTATCAATCGAGAACACCGATAAGTGAATCGATTCCACACTCTGATTCAATAACTATAAGTAATTTTCGTTGCTTATGAGTTTAATAATCCTTCAAGTCATTCCTAGCCTGATTGGCTATATCATCTTCGTGCAAAATTTTAACTGTGCTACCTGCTCCTTCTCGGAGCACAATTTCCGACGATGAGCGAAGCTTACGTCGATCTCCTCATCTTATCATTCCACCTTGAACAACAAGCTTGAATCCGAGCTTGTGTCGTATCCATAGTTCCAATAGACTTTGCTTTATCATTCCTTTTGCTCGATGTCGTTGCTGCTCGATGGCATCTTCGTAGAGCCTCTCGACAAATGTGTCGTGATCGGCATCAACATTTTGACTTCTATTGAGATGACAATTGAATTCTTGCTGAGAAATATCATCCTTGACCTTCACTGATTTGAGTTATCATCGACAACCCCCTTGTCTTTTTTTAACACATGTTTGAACATGTCTTGGTTATACCTTGGACTCCTTGCTATTCCTGCAATTGTTCCTTGGGTATTTCTTGTGATCTTCAATTCCAACCCCTACTTGGAACACCATGTCAATGCTATCTTGAAGCATGTCTGTGGTACTCCGATCTTCAATAAGAACATTTGAAGCACGATACTAAATTTTTCTTTATCAATTATCCAAACACCGTTGTATGGGTAATGTCTTGAAATTTCTTTCCCCTTACCTAAATGGTTTTATACTTCTATCATGTCATGGATATCATGCTCTGCTTGTCCTTGGGAAGGACATAACATCGAAATATGTGTTTAAGCACATTTTCCTTTCCATTGTTCTGTTTAATTTGACAATTACATTTTCCTTTCCATTGGTTTGCTTAAACCTTATTGTGATCTATATTATATAAACAGTAATATTTCCCTGCTTATGTAAACACCTCATTGTATCACTCTGTCAGTAAGACCCTTTTACTATTGTTGATGAAATTCCAATAGCCACCGATGGACGAGAACTTGCCTAACGGCTCGCCTCGTTCAACGAGCAGGAAAATAGTTCTCTTCGTCCCTCGCCCTTGGTACCAACGTTGTTGTCGACATAACTGACAGACTACCCTCTGACATGCCTTGCTATCATGACCGTGCAAAATGCTAGCGCCCTTTCTACTTTTAACCCACATGGTGGGCCCATAACCCACAGTTCCACAGGATCAAAACCTGACTCTCCTTTACCCATGTTTCTAAGGTTATTCCTCCCGCTTGGCTTCGTATCATGTCACGAGCCACCTTCCGAGAGATGATCTATTCTGGTGCTCTGAACCCCTTTCTCACACTCGGTTCAGGTATCAATCGTTTGTCCATCCGCTTGAAACTTCCTATTGTACCTTCATACTTTGCTCTTGATATTTTCTTAAATTTCAATTCGAGAGTTACTCTCTGCCACCTTCCCCGATGATATCTACCAGATAGTCTACCTTGTAGAGGTCCATTCTTCTGGTATACCCCCTTATTCTTTTGTAAGTACGACGGAGTTCCCGAAGAAAGGATGCCTACTACATCATGTTGACCAGAAGCAGAGACAGCAAGACATCAAAGTAATGGATCGACCTCTTCAAGAAGGGCAATCAAGACCGAGAAGATTCGCTAGAATTTCGTAACCAGATCTTCCCCCCTCACTTCCCCTCCTAAATCTCGGGACGAGATTTCTTGTAGTGGAGGAGAATTGTAACGCCCGGATAGTTAAGCTACAGTAACCATCTGCTAAACGTTACCACGTCAGTGGTATTACTGTTGCTAAACTTGCGTAGGTTCAAATCCTGTCCAAATTCAAATTTAAATAAAGGCAAACATCAAAAGTTTTCAAACGTTAAAACTAAAATGTTCAAAACGGCACAAATAAATCCTAAGTCATAGTGGTGGAGGAACCACATTTTCGTAAAAAGATTTAGTGCACTAAGCTAATTAAAACAGTAGCCAAACCCATTAATTAAATGCCTTTTATATTTTATAAAATAATAAACTATTTTGTTTGGGGTAAAACTTTTTGTGGCATTGGTTTATGTTGTAACACTGCTTTAGGGTTGCACTTTATAAATTATAAAAATAAA
Source organism: Triticum monococcum (assembly GCA_034509565.1). Taxonomy (NCBI): domain Eukaryota; kingdom Viridiplantae; phylum Streptophyta; class Magnoliopsida; order Poales; family Poaceae; genus Triticum; species Triticum monococcum. The sequence continues at coordinate 387,554,345 of CM067845.1, forward strand.
ATCGATTATAGGTTAAAAGAAAATAGGGGTTAGGAAAAATGAATAAACACTAAAACTGAAACAAAAAACACTAGACCCCCCCATTGGGCCAACCGGCCCAGCTAGCAGACCAGGCCGGCCCAGCCAAGCCAGCCCCCTGTATAACCCCTTCCCGAAACCCTAGCTACCCACTCGATCCACCACTCCCCCTTGTTCCCCACTCCCTCCCACGATCTGGATCGGGGGCACGACCCCATCACCGCTCGCCCCGACACCGCACACCCGTCGCCTCCCCGACCCCGAGCCGGCGCACCGCCACCTCGACAACGTCGCTCTGGGCCTCGCCGCCTCGTCCGCGACCGCGCCGTCGCCGAACTGCCTCGCCCCCTTCGCCCATCGTCACCGCCACCCCGTCGTTGTCCCGTCGACGACCACCGCTGCCCCGAGCTCCGGCGCCTCCCCGAGCTCACTTTAGCACCTCTACAGGGCCCAGTGAGCACGCTCACCTTTCCCTCTCTTCGCTCGCTGTATGGCGTTGTCCCGGCCATGCCCCCCGCGCCTAGCCGCCCACACCTCGCCTCGGTCGTGGCTCGCGCTCGCCCTGTTGCGCCCGAGTGCCGACCGCGCACCGCCGCACGCCACTGCAGCCGCGCCCGCATCGGCTGCCGCTCGTCGTGTCCGCCTCCGCCCCTGTACCGCTGCTCGCTGCCTGCGGCGTCGGTCCGTCACAACCACGGCCTTCCCCCGCTCCGGCCACCACCGCACACTCGCCCCCGCACGCGCCCATGGCCGCCGTCGCACGCGCCCATGGCCACCGCCGCCCACCACTTGCTGCGGATCTGCTCCGCCCAAGCTGCCGCTCGCCGCTGCTGCCCCCCTGCAGCACCGCCTCCCGTGCGCGCGCCTGCTGACGCTCCTGCCTCACCGGCGCCGTCCCTTGCCGCGGCCTCGCCCGGGTCTGCCCCGTCGGGCACGTGCCCGCAACCGCTAGACCCGCGTGCCCGCTAGCCCCTGTGCCACTTACACGTGGGGCCCAGCCCTTAAAACGAAAATAAAAGGGTTTTTTAAAAAGAAATAAAAATAATAACAATTAAAATTAATCAATTAATCAATCAATTAATCATGTTAATTAACCTAGTTAACTTGATTAGTTAATTAAAACTGTTAATTAGTTGTTAGTCTATGACAGAACAGTCCCACACGTCAGGGTTGACTTTGGTCAACTCTGTTGACTGATGACGTCATGCTGATGCAATAACCCTTTTTTAGATTTAATAATAATTTTCCAAATATTGCGAAATCTTTAGAAATTCATAGAAAGTAAACTGTAACTCGGATGAAATTTTTTTCTATATGAAAGTTGCTCAGAACGACGGGACGAATCCGAATACGCTATCCGTTCGTCTGCCACATGCCCCTAACTACCCGAACATGCAACTTTTCCCCTCCGTTTCATCTTTCCGAAAATGCTAAACCTGGGGAAACATTCCCGGATGTTATCCCCCTTCGCCGGTAACGTGTATCACCGCATTAGAACACATCTAGCTCCGCCTATTGTCCATTTATGCTCTTGCTTGCTATGTATTTACTGTTTCTCCCCCCTCTTCTCTCCGGTAGACCCCGAGACTGACGCTGATGCCGCTGTGTTCAACTACGTCGACGGGGACCCCTTCTTCTTGTCTGAGCAACCAGGCAAGCCCCCCCTTTTGATCATCTTGATATCGCCCATTCCATTCTCTCATGCTTGCATTAGATTTTGCTACTGTTATTGTTTGCTCCTATTCTGCAGCATAGCCTGTTTATTGTAACCTGCTATAGTTACCTACGTGCTTATCCTAAACTACTTAGTATAGGTTGGTTAGTGATCCATCAGTGACCCCCACCTTGTCCCAGTTGCCTCGCTTTATGTTCGATGACTCGATCAACATGATCAACGTCCAGGCCCCGACACCGCACATCACCCCCTAGTTGTATGCCTCTGCAGAGTTACCATCGAGTGCCGAGGGTGGAACCTCTTACATCTCCTGATGAGATCTCTGTAGAGTAGCTATTCGGTCGTGGTCATCGTGGGTGATTTCCTCCTTAACCATTTTCGATACGACTCTGTCGTGCAACCCCTCAAGTGTGAACCTTGAGGGTGGTTCCTCTTACGTTCACCTTTATGTTTACATCGAGTGGAAATCCGACAAGGGTGATTCCTCAGGTTTTCCCCCTTGGTGTTATACACATGGTTACTATGGTTACTATGACTTTGCACTAGACCATGTTACTAAAGACGGGCCCTGAGGGGTACCCGCACGAGCTTAATTGCGAGTGATGTGGAGTCGGGTTGACCTGGAAGGTGCCCGCGAGATACTTACGAGGCGTGGCCGGGCATTCTTAGCCCTTGCCGCAAGTACTCGAGACGGGGCGACGGGGTCACATCGATCGTGAGTCTCTGCTCGTTACCGCATGTTCCTAATCCACTATGATTTGGATATTTGATCCGAGGGGCCTCTGGCCTGATAGCACTAACCATCACGTGGGCATAGTATGGGCGTTCTGCGTCGTATACATCAGCCGAAGCTTAATAGACGTCAGCGACTGAGCGGCGCGCGCTGGATTGGACTGGAAAGCACCTACCTTGTTGAAGGAGGTAGCTAGGTCTGCTCACCGGCCGCGTACGCAACGTGCAGGAGTTCCCGGGGAGATGGCCTATGACCCCTGGGGGCATAGGTTTAGTCCGGCGTGCTGGCCTCTCTATTAAGCCTAGGTCGGGTTGCGGCATATTGTTTGGCCGAGGCCGGGCATGACCCAGGAAAGTGTGTCCGGCCGGAGTTAATCGAGTGTGGTGGGTAAGTTGGTGCACCCCTGCAGGGAAGAAAACATCTATCGATAGCCTGTCCTACGGTAACGGACACTTGTGTTGTATCCTGATCGATACAACTAGAACTGGATACTTGTGATGAGAAATGGATTGTGATGAGAAATGGATTGTGATGGGAAATGGGTTGTGATGAGAAATGGATGGTGATGAGAAATGGATAGTATGGCTCTGGGATTGCTTTCTCGCAGGGAGTCGAGAAAGGATCTCTGGCCGAGGTTGATAACACTACTGTTACTTTACTTTATGCTACTCTACTCCCTCCTGTTGCTGCAAGATGGTGGTTTCCAGAAGATGCTAGTCTTCGATAGGACTAAGCCTTCTCCCTATTCTGGCATTTCTGCAGCCCAGTCCACATATACAACCCATTCCTTTGATACAGATGCATACTTAGTTTAGATCTGATGTAAGTCTTGCGAGTACTTTGGATGAGTACTCACTGTTGCTTTTCTACTTCTTTCCCCCCATACCCATTTGTTGCGACCAGATGACGGATCCCAGGAGCCAGACGACTCCACTGATGACTACTGCTACCCCGAGGGTGCCTACTACTATGTGACGACCGCTGACGACTTGGAGTAGTTAGGAGGCTCCCAGGCAGGAGGCCTTGCCTTTTCGATCGATGTTGCTTTTCTGCTAGCCTTCTTAAGGCAAACTTGTATAACTTATGTCTGTTCTCAGGTATTATTGCTTCCGCTGACTCTTGTGTTTTCGAGCTTATGTATTCGAGCCCTCGAGGCCCCTGGCTTGTAATATAAAGCTTGTATTATTTTAATTTGTGTCTAGAGTTGTGTTGTGATATCTTCCCGTGAGTCCTTGATCTTGATCGTACACATTTGCGTGTATGATTAGTGTACGGTCAAATCGAGGGCGTCATATAATAGGTTCAGATTTGAAATCATGGCACTCGGGCCCTAGTGACAAGCATTAAGCATAGCAAAGTCATAGCAACATCAATCTCAGAACATAGTGGATACTAGGGATCAAACCCTAACAAAACTAACTTGATTACATGATAAATCTCATCCAACCCATCACCGTCCAGCAAGCCTACGATGAAATTACTCACGCACGGCGGTGAACATCATGAAATTGGTGATGGAGGATGGTTGATGATGACGATGGCGACAGATTCCCCTCTCTAGAGCCCCGAACGGACTCCAGATGAGCCTTCCCGAGAGGTTTTAGGGCTTGGCGGCGGCTCCGTATCGTAAAACGCGATGAATCCTTCTCCTCTATTTTTTTTCTCCCCGAAAGCAAATATATAGAGTTGGAGTTGAGGTCGGAGGAGCTCTAGGGGGGCCACGAGGTAGGGGGCGCGCCCCCACCCTCATGGCTAGGGTGTGGGCCCCCTGATCTTCATCTTTTGCAAGGATTTTTTTATTATTTCCAAAAAGATGTTTCGTGAAGTTTCAGGTCATTTCGAGAACTTTTGTTTCTGCACATAAATAACACCATGTCAATTCTGCTGAAAATAGCATTTGTGCGGGTTAGTTCCATTTAAATCATGCAAGTTAGAGTCCAAAACAATGGCAAAAGTGTTTGGAAAAGTAGATACGACGGAGACGTATCAATAACCTTTGATTGGTTTGACTCTGCGGTATCCTTCGACCACTCTGATATCCCGGTCTACATTCTCAATCTAGGAAGATCTGCCCTGGTGCTCAACCCGATCATTGGGGTTTGCCAATTGTCCATGGTGCTCATGGACGGCTGCACGGATTAACATCTTGTATGTTGAGATGATGGAGAAGATGGGCATCCCACTCTCTCGCCTCCGGCCGTCCTCAACCTACTTCCATGGAATGTTTGCTAGAAAGAAGGCCTATTCATTGGGCTAGATCTCTTTGGAGGACGACTTTGTAACCCCAATTTTTTTGGGTTGAGACCCTCTCTTTTTGAAGTCGTACCTTTCAGAGGGGCTTATCATGCCCTCCTCAGATGACCAGCATACGCAAAATTCATGGCGATCCCCTGTTATTTGTACCTAAATCTCAAGATGATGGGTCCCAATGGAATAATCATAATCAAGAGCGACTTCAAGAACACACATGACTGCAATGTGGCAAAGTTGACCTCGCCTTTGCTGAGCTCGAGGATATCGAGAAGACGGTGGATCTCTGACCAAGAAGGCCAAGTCGGCCTCTGCCTCGGGCCGGGACACGAAGAAATTCTAGGTGCACCCGGAAGACCCTGAGAAGACCGTCATGATGGGGTTGGGGGGGGGGGGGCAGAGCGACCTGCTCCACATAGGAAAATGCGCTCATTGGGTTTCTCCGTGAGAACTGGGGCATTTCTACATGGTAGCCCTCTGACGTGGCAGGTGTCCCGGCGTAGTTCGCCTAGCGTAGCTTAGACATCAATGAGAGCACCATTTTGCATTCGAGGGGCGTAGATCCATCGGAGAAGGGATAGCCTGGCTTCTAGCTGTCAGCTTCATCCAAGAAGTGTTCCACTCGAACTCGCTGACGAACCCGGTATGTCCTCCTCCTCATGAGTAAGACACATGTCCTCCTCCTCATGAGTAAGACACATGTCTCTATTCTGCTTTTCCTCAAGTGTCAGTGGATGCAAATGCTGGAGGATTGTAATGTTTATCCGCTAGATCTTCTTCATTAGACTTCCTCACTAAATCATGATTTTGCAGTATCGTCATCATCAGGCACCATCGGTTATCTGTTAGCATCATGAGTAATAGTAGGCTAAGAAGCCACAATAGTAAGTTGCATGCTAATTATGTAAGCATCATCGGCCTAACCTAAGTATATTGACTCTCACTTCAAATAGTTTGTATAGATGGTTTACCACAATATGTGCTAAGTTTGGGTTTTCTAGAGAACCGGAATTCCCCTCCCAGACACCGGAAGCCAAAGCGGCGGGAAGAGGAGAGGCTGATCGGCAGGCTCAGGGCAGAGCCTAGAGGAGAAGAGTGCCCTTGCTGCCACTTATGAGGGGAAGGGAAGGAAACTGAATCAGTGTACAATGGAACTACTACTCCTGCCATAGTACTTCAACTTCACAGTATCACGCCACCCCCGTGGATAACTATCACATAGTTTGAGCAGCAATGTTTTGTGTGGTATACTAGATTGTCAGCAAAGGGAAATCAAAAGCGCCAACATATCGTTGTTGACCATTGCCACTCAAATGGCTTGTTCCCATCCTAGCAGTCAGCCAAAAAGCACTAGTCGCATCCATTCCAAACACATCACGAGTGCAAGCACCAAATTGCATGAAGTCAGCAGGAACGCAACTAGCCAGCTCCTACGCAAAAAAAAAACTATATACAAGTTACTACGAACCACACAAGCATCATTATGAGAACTAGCTTACTCACCCAGCTACTAGAATTTCAGAGGCTTAAACGTACTCACATGGCAGGCTCCCGGACTAGAGCCTCCCTCTGATTGGGGCCTTCCCCTTCAAGACATCACAGGTGGTGGACTAGGACTCCGGCGAAGACGGGCAGTGCAGGTGCCGGCAAAACTTTATCATGATTCAGCCTGAGATGCGCGGGTGGAGAAGCGGGCGGCCTAGCGCATTGGAGTTGGGTGCGGCAAATGTCACTTATGATGATGGCACTGACAGAAGAGTGGAAATCATTAGTGGAAAAACTGATCAAGGCGAAAATGGAAAAAAATCATATATAAGAGGATATTTACATATTATCATTAGATAATTCGTCAAAAATATTTTCACAACATACAAGTTCATTATTTTCCAACATGTATACATACAAAACAAGTAGTCAATGATGCACACTAGAGACTGTCTCAATACCTAAAACATCATCGATGCACGAACAGAGACAGTACAACCGTGTAGATGAGTCGAATTGGTCACTGAACATATATACCTAGATTTTTGGGTATGTGGTCTAATATACGGCAAAATCTTACTTCATTTGAATTATCATATGCCAATATAAAGTAAAACTTTCAAAAGGGATATCGAATGTGGCTTGAATTCCTACATTTGAAATAACGGTGCGTCCATACGCCGACATAATTTTTCTATATGCTAAGAAGCCATAGAACGTAGAAACCACAGAAATTTCATGTCAAAGCCATCAAGGCCCTAAATAGCTAAATTCTAGAACATGTTTTACATAACATATGTGATTTTATTTAAATAAAAATACAATGTGGAATAAAAATGCATTTTTCAAAATTAGAATTGAGCAAACCAATATGGAAACGATAGAGAAATTACCAGCTATGATGAGAGTAGCTTGAAGTGAAACATTTTAGCAATATCTGATGAATATACACATACAACTAGAATGATTTAGATGGCTTGACGTTTCACTAATTAACTGAAAACACAATTGCAACACAACTAATGATGATGTCAACAAAGGAATACTACACAAGGTTAAGTACAAGACATCAACATTTGTTTTAAATTATTGATATGAAGTTTCTTAATAATTTATAGGTGAACAAATAGATATGATGCATGAGGAATGGAAGAATGAAATCTTAAGCAACATCTAATGTTTTTATGAAGTTATATAATTTTCATAGGCAGGTCGTAGACCTCACAGCCATATATCTTCCATCATCGCACACTGAGATTCTTACAAACAATCTAATACATTTCATGAAAAAAATCCAAAAAATAATCATAATGGCTCATGACACACATTTTGACTACAATGTATTTGTATATTTTAAATGCATAAATGTTAATGCTAACGTGGTCCAAAATAAACTGAATAATAATTCATCGGGTAGGTAACATCTACATACAAATAATACCCGTGTGCCACTATGTGAAGTAAAATCTAGTTGCACAAATGTGCATGTCGATCTCTTGGCTAATTGCTTAGTGATTGCATTGTTTTTAAACGGATACGCTTAGACCATGGGAAGTCCATGTTTGAGCGTGGTGCTTGCTCTGCCTCTAATATACTAACTCGCTTAGTATATTGCGAGTTAGTATATTAGAGTTTGTAATTATAAGCAAACCAAGTGATCTAGATGAACAACATCAACAAGGATCGCTGGGTTGATGTGAAACGGAAGAAGGGGTAGGGCAGGTGAACCACCCTAGAAAGTAATGCACCATGCGGTGCTTATCAAAATTACTGAAGTTTTCAAAAATTTGTGATGTTTCACTCAAATTCAGGAGAGGGGGGGGGATGTGGGTCAAAATGTTTAATTATTTGTTTCCCACCAATGTGTGGTCAGATGGAAGGGTTCAATGGAGAACACATAATAGTATCTGAGGACATTTCTTGGTGCTGCTTGAACTAATGGTACTTTGAAATATAATTTCCTGTAATTCTAACAATTCAGGTGATGACATCCTATTCATCTCAAAATTGGAATACTCTAGCAGAAAAACAGGTACCCAAAGGTGAAAAACTTGTAAATTCACAGATAATGAACGAAAGTATAAGCCAGACATGGTGTAACAAACATCAAATTATATACTATCCACCCATAAGGTCAGAGATAGAAATATAACAGTTTAGCTTGGTTGACAAGGGTAGCACACAGTAGATAAATGTTTGGTAGAGAGGCACAATCATGGCAGCTAGCTATTTGATAAGGCGAATCTGTAACATATACTAATAGTCTAGCTTGAGATCGATGAACTCCACATGTAAAAGTATGAGAATTATCTTGCGATGCATGATTAAATGTGTGCACAAATGTAATGTGTATATAATTACATACAATATTAAGTGTGGTGCTTGCTATGCCTCTAATATACTAACTCGCTGTCGGATGTTAAAGTATACAGATCTGTAGAAGTATATGCCAATATGAAAATAATTTTCATTGTTTTTTTCCTAAAAAGAAATGTATGATATCTTTCTTAATTTTAGTAAGGACAATATGATAAAATAAACTATAGTTTCAAATCATATCTGATACTATATGAGAAGAAGCGAACAACTTTCATATGTAGACATGAACTTGTATACTCGCTTAGCCAGGTATTCAACTCTATGGACTTGATTGCATACATACGTTGAGTGTAGCATGCTATATTAGCTGCATTGACTTGTAAATATAGATGCTTTAGCACAAAAGTCAAATGCGGATCCATCTTCGTTGCATGATGAAACTATCATTTGGTTCCCTGGATTATGTGGACAGATTTTGAATTCACAAAAACTTGAACTTGCATCTCAGAATATAGAAGTTACAAACATTCACACACCCAGTTGTGAATACAAATCCCTAGTCAATCCTGGTATGTGTAACGATAATATCTCAGATCGAAGATGTAACTCATTTTAGCAGTCATCCCTATGAAAAGAAATATTAACACCCCAAACATCAAACTAACATTGCTAAATTTATGGTGAACTATTTTCTATAACATAACATTATTTTGATGTGAGGTAACATGCATGTTTGCACAGAAAATGGTGATCAAATTACTATGTTGGGGATAATTTTGGTGTCCCAAAATATACACACATTATGGATCTGATAAAATACTCTCTAGCATGTCGATGGACACTAGCAAATAATTTTCCAGCGGCAAAACTATGTAGGGGTATCAAGGAATGGCCTATATACACTATTCATTGCATAGAATTAAGCATATACACATCATATGATATAGGCAATCCTTGTCAAGATGATTTTTCCACAAGGCTGTATGTTGATAAAACAAAACCACACTTGATCCAAATTGTGGCCAATTCAAAACAATAAAGGGATATGCAAGCCTTAGTGTTTTCTCTTTTTCATGTTTTTTATTTTTAACTTGGTTTTGCAAGCTTTTTCCCTGCATGCATTAACAGGAAAACTTCCTCGTCTACTTATATTGAATAATTAGAACTCTTGCCCTTGGTTAGACAAAAAGTCTAGGTCCCCAGAGATCATGCGCTCAATCTTCAGACTTCCAAATGAAAAGTAGTTTCACTTTTAACTCCAAGACCATGGTCAATATATTACACATCTGCCATTGGGAAGAGTAATAACACGAAATATATATATATATATATATATATATATATATATATATATATATATATATATATATATATACACACATACATACATATCACGCTATTCGCCACCCTGGGTGAGGAATAGTTATTCTTCACCCCTCTCTATTTTGACATCAATTCGCCGTATTTTTACGTTTCGTAAATTTTGTCTTATTTCATACATAAAAAGAGAACGTAAGAAAATATGTACTCGCCGTAAAAAATATTTTATGTTACGTAAAATTACGAATGTAAAACACAGTGTAAAACATACATAAAATGTGATTTTTCTGGTCTTATAACCTATATTTTTATTCTTTATACCAAATTCTACATATTGAATCAATATGCATGTAACTATTTATGTTCTAAACACAATTTATTTAGAAAGCGATAGTAAGATTATCCCGGATGAAGAATAACTTATTATGCATCCTGGATGAAGAATAACTTATATATATATCGCGTTATTCGTCACCCTGGTTGAGTAATAGTTATTCTTCACCCCCCTCTATTTTACCATCAATGCACCGTAATTTTACATTCCGTAAATTTTGTCTTATTTCCGGCGTAAAAAGAGACCGTAAGAAAAAATATATAATCGCCGTAAAAAATATTTTATATTATGTAAAATTACAAACATAAAAACATAGTCTAAAATACGCATAAACTACAAATTTTCTTGTCTTATGACCTATATTTTTTTTTCTTATGTCAAATTTTACGTAGTGAATCAATAGGAATGTAACTATTTGAATTCTAAATGTAATTTAATTATGAAATGATCGTAAGATTATCTCGGGTGAAGAATAACTATTCCTCAACCAGGTTGACGAATAGCGCGACCCTATATGTTACTATTCATCATCCAGGATGCATAATAAGTTATTCTTCACCCGCCCTCTATTTTACCATCTAATTCATTACTGCATGGTATATCTTTATCGACCCTGAGTAATGAAAAAAAATCCTATACGCAAAATAATATTTATTTTCTTAAAAAGATAAAAAAACATTAAAGTAATAAAACGACTCCAATTCGAATAGTAGCTGGGAAAGAATCGCAAACCGTTCTTTGTGGCAGATGTTTTTACTTTTTACTGCTTCTCCAGAAAAGTATGTTGCTCTTGCAGAATTCGTAGTACATAAGCAGATATGATATAATGTCGAAGCCCTAGCATAAAGGAACAAATTAAATTACATTATTTTCCTTGATTGAACATTCCATGAGATTCCCCAGGGTACATTTAATCCACAAAGAAACTTGAACATAGTTCAGAAATTTGAAAATCCAGTATCCACCATTTTAGGATATAGAAAAAAAAATGTAATGGCAGATCTAAGCAGCATCGATCAAAAAGATGTAATAACGGTGAAGAAGAATACGAGCCGATGTCTGAGCTAGTACTCGATTTCGGTCTATTCTTCAGCCGTCATATCGATCCACGAGTTGTCCCTGCGGATCTCTTCACGCTGCTCCGACATGAACTCGTCGTTGTCGATACCGAAGATCCTGCGGATCTCCGCCGGCGCCTTGCCCCTGATCATGTCGGCGACGCGCTTGCAGGCCAGGTCCACGAGCTCCTCGATCTCGAGGTTGCCAGCGGCGTGGAGCACGTCGTACAGCTGCGCCTGGCCGAGGTCGCGGAGGAACTCTGTTTCCCACCCGTGCGTCATTTCGACGCCGTCCGCTGCCTTCCGCTTGCAGTACTGCGCGACCATCTTGACCGCCTCGGCGGGAAACTCGAGCGTGATGTCGGCGTTGGTGAGGTAGCCGTAGATACTTTTACTGATGACCTTTGACACCCTCGCCGCGGGCTCCGGCAGGCAGAAGCGCTGTTTGTCGGAGCTGACGAGCGTGATCTTCAGGCCTCCGTGCTCCTGCGCCGCAGCTTTGCCCTTCAGGCCGCGCGCCGCCATGGCTCGCTCCGCACGAAACCCTACCTTTCGAAACGGAAATGGAAAGGGCTAGGTGGGTAGGTAGGTACCGAAGCTAGGTGGGAGGATCGTGTGAACGGGGGGTTTGAAATGAAATTATAGGTAGCGCGGCGGACGATGACCCTTGTCGTGAAGCCCTAGCGGCCTAGCGTGACCCTTGTCCCTGCTGGGCCGGGCTGCTTTGCTCGGTAGATGGTAGGTGAGAGAGTGAGCCCTTCCTTATGCGCAAAAAAGGAAAGTTCTGAAATCTGCGGTAAGAAATGGGGAAAAAATCTCAAAAAGTAAATGGAGAGAAAAAAAAATATAGCTCACATTTAATTGGACAGCTCGCTTCCCTGAAAAATATTGGAGAACTCGCGAATAGCTGATTACCATTTGTGAGTATATACTCATCGCAGGCTTGCTTTGCCGGGTACAGTAGGTGAGAGAGTGATACTAGCAAAATTACTAGACGTACAAAAGAATACAAGATTTTACAGGCTCTTTTCATGTACTACCTCCGTCTCATAATGTAAGATGTTTTTTTACACTAATATAATGTCAAAAAACGTCTTACATTATGGGACGGAGGGAGTAGTAACCAATCACAACCCCCCCCCCCCCCCCCCCCCTCCCGTAGCGTTACTCGTGATACTGCTACAATACGTACTTCTGTTCTGGTAGGAAACGGAGAAAACCCGCATCCATAATATCTCGGGCGGCGGTAATGTGAGAATGATGAATGGAGCTCACGTTTCATGGAGCCCAGCTTTTCAAAAAAGAGAAAATATATTATTATTTTTGTCAAAAAATATAAAACATTCCACATGCAAATAGACATGATGTGTATAAAGTTTTAGAGTGAATTCCACATTTTACCCCGTAGATAGATATGCATTTGTGACACTAATTACCCCGTCGAGTGGAAATTCGTCTAAAATACCGTTGTAAGAACCTTTGGACCCTTGATTTCTGATGCGTATTCATCAGGCAATGCGCGAGTTCACGCCAGGGGTCTAACAATATTGTGACAAGGACGAGGAATGAGACAGATGGACAAGAGAATTTTGAACATGATCATCAATGATGCCCTCTGTTCTTTACACATTTTTTTTATGAATCATTGATGCAACATGCCGAGATCCTAGCTAACACAAACAAGTAAAATGAAAACTAGGGTAATACGGTGTTAAAAGTCTTCAAAATCTGATATTTTGATAGAAGTTTCACTAAATGGGGTAATATGTGTCATAAATATACAACTACAGGGTAAAAAGTGATCACTCAAAGTTTTATGATCAAATACTTTGTCACGTAAGCTACACACAAAAGACAAAGTCATGGATGTTTAATAGTACCGATGCTTGTAGTGTTTGTTAGAAGTATATTTGCTACTCAGTGACTGCATAGGATTAGAGAGGAATCATTTCCATCTTAACATTACATGGCTTCTTGCCCTCAAAGTCTTAGAGCATCTACCTTCAGACGCCTGTGGACTTGACCGGGCACATCCGTGGACACTGACAGGTCACACCTTATACTTTGTGCTATGCATCCGAGTCTCTCATATTCCATCCCCTAGATTCATATAAACCATGCAAAAGAAATCCTATGTACTATGCACATCACCCTAGCCTAACTATGCTTCATCGTCGGAGATGTCCACGACATCGGTGCGGGGCGCCAGGTAGATGGATGCATAGGATGGCTCCGGCTCCTCTTGATCCTCATCCATATACGGGAGCATATTGTTGACTTCCACGCCCTGCTCCGCCTCTGCCTCCTGCAGATGACGGCAGTTGGCCTCCGCCTCTGATTCCGACCAGAGGAAATTGAGGATCACCTGCTGCTCCACTTGCAGATTAGCGTCCCCAGCATCCCCCATATCCCCCTCCTCCTGCTCCTCCTCCAATTATGCGTCCTCCCCGTCCTCCTCCACCTCCTCCTCCGGATCCAACGCATCTGGAGGTATTCGTGCGGCGATTCGGGCTTCACGCCTTACCCGAATCTGCTCAAGGAGCTACGGCCGACGCATCGGTGTTAGATATGGGTAGCTCCTTACCCGACGGCGTGGGGGCATGGCTACTACTGGTGGCGGACGGTGATTGGAAAGTACGGCGGCGGACAGGAGGGAAATGTGTACGGGTAGGGTTTCGGTGCCTACGGTCGGCTTAAATAGCCGGGTTAGGGCTACGCTGCCCACCGAAGTGGCACCACATGGCGACATCGGTCCGATGGAGGAGACGAGCTTCGGACTGTCGGGTTTCAGAGTGTTTTCGTTTGGGACCCCATCATAAGTCCGACGTAGCGGACGCGCCCAGGCGCGCCCGAGCCTGCCCATATCAGCCCCATATTTGCGCTAGATATGAGGGGTGCCAGTCAGCCTGAGCGTCTGAGGCCCGTTTGAGGCGCCCATCTGAGTCGGTTATTTTTACCGGTTACTAACCGGGCCGTCCACCCGGGCGTTTGAGGGGGGTTTGGCTGCTTGGCTGTAGATGCTCTTATACCACTATATATACTCATTCACTAGGTTCAATAATACACAAGCATTACATCAATTCTCTCCATTTTAATCCTCATTTTTTCGAAAAGGGGCACTTTATTACTTAAAAGGTTTAAGCATTACACCCGGCCTCTGCATAACTAAGATGCACACAGCCACACAAAGTCCTCTGCAAGAACGAAAAATAGATAGGCGGAATACAAAGATAGAGTCTGTATAACGCCTAAAGCGGAGGTGGGCCAATCCTATGATCATGTTGCCACCCATGTTGGATAAAAGTATCCCTCGCCGTATCCTCCAATCGTGTACACACCTCCGTAAATAGGTCTCGATTCTCCACGCGTTGTAGAAAGGACCATAAACGAAGAGTCCCGGTACATCTGTAGATAACCTGCATTAGAGAAGTACTTTTATCGTTAAAACCTTATCATTTCTACATAGCCAAAGCGACCAAATAACGGCTAGCGCTCCCACCCTAAGAAGAGTTCTAAACATGTGATCAATCCCATGTAACCAGTTGCCAAATACATTGGCAACACTACAAGGAGGATACAAGCCAGAAGCTATCTGGATGACTGACCATATAGACCGAGCCAATTTGCATTGGAATAATAAATGTTTTATTGTCTCATCATGATGACAAAAAACACATCGCGGACTTCCATGCCAATTCCTCTTGATAAGGTTATCTTTAGTAAGAATGACTCCGCGACGAAGATACCATGCAAATATTTTATTTTTAAGAGGTATCTTCATCTTCCAGATCTTCTTATTATTATCAACTGGCACATCAGACTGGATTAACGCTCTATACATAGACTCCACTGAGAATTTTCCATTCTCATGTAGGTTCCATCGAAATACATCAGACCCATGTGACAATTGCACCGTGGACAACCGTTGAAGCAGGACGTACCATGATTGGAGTCTAGGTCCAATTAAATCTCTTCTGAACGTCACATTTGGCGGAAATGATTCCATTACAGCGGCAATAGTATCACTCTTGTGACGCACAATGTTGTATAGAGCCGAATATTGTTCCCGGAGTGTGGCATTTCCTAGCCACTTGTCCTCCCAGAATCTAATTTCCGAGTTGTCCTTAATCGAGAAGGATCCATAGGAGAAGAAATATTTATTCGTAGCCATTAGACCTGCCCAAAAGTGAGAATCCCCAGGCTTCCAGTATACTTGGGATACCGCCTTGGAGCCCACATATTTCCTCCTCGGGAGGGTTTGCCATACACCATTTTCGGTCAGTAATTTGAACAACCATTTGCCAAGGAGGGCCCTATTCTTAACCTCAAGGTCATGAATGCCCAACCCACCTTGGTCTTTGGGACGACAAACCACACTCCATTTAGCCAGTCGATATTTCTTTTGCTCGCTATCTCCTTGCCAAAAGAATCTTGATCGGAAATAATCCAATCTATGTAAAACTCCTTTTGGCAACTGGAAGAAGGAAATCATATATAGTACCATATTACTTAGTACTGAGTTTATGAGGACCAATCTTCCACATAGAGACAACAATTTACCTTTCCAACTGCTAAGTCTTTTTTGCAGCCTCTCCTCGACATGTTTCCATTCAGCATTTGTGAGTCTCTGATAATGTATCGGTATCCCCAAATATGTGATCGGAAACTGGCCCAACCCACATCCGAACAGTTCAGCGTACAGGCGGGCCTCGTCTTGAGCCTCGCCAAAACAAAATAATTCACTTTTATGAAAGTTGATCTTCAGACCTGAGAGTTGCTCGAATGCTGATAAAATTAATTTCAGATTTCTCGCTTTCTCGAGGTCATGATCCATGAAGAGAATCGTATCGTCGGCATATTGAAGTATAGAGAGACCACCATCAACTAGATGACTTACTACTCCATCAATTTGGCCATCAACCTTGGCACGCTCAATCATGACCGCTAGCATATCCGCCACTATATTGAATAGCATGGGCGACACCGAGTCACCTTGTCGCAATCCCTTCTTTGTTTGGAAATAGTGTCCAACGTCATCATTGACCTTAATGGCAACACTACCTCCAGAAACGAAGCTATGGACCATAGCGCACCACTCTGCAGAAAATCCTTTCATTCTGAGAGTCTGTTGAAGAAATGGCCATTTGACTTTGTCATACGCTTTTTCAAAGTCTATTTTGAGTACCACCCCATTCAACTTTTTCCGATGTAATTCATGGACTGTTTCATGAAGGATAACAACTCCATCTAGGATGTTTCTTCCTTGCATAAAAGCAGTCTGTGAAGGACGAATCACATGTTCAGCAACCGAATTTAGCCTAATAGTCGCAACCTTCGCGAATATTTTAAAACTAACATTATGGAGGCAAATAGGTCTATATTGTTGTATCCTTTCAGCCTCATTAACCTTAGGTAATAAAATAATCTCACCGAAGTTTACGCGAAACAATCCCAGATGGCCAGCATGTAGGTCGCTAAACAAAAGTAGGAGATCCGACTTGATGACTTCCCAGAAGTTCTGGTAGAACTCAGCTGGAAAACCATCTGGACCCGGGGCTTTGTTGTGCTCCATTAGGAAAACCGCCTTTCTAACTTCCTCCTCGGAGTATGGGGCTGTTAGAAGGTCGTTTTCCTCATCAGAGACCTGGGGGATGTCATTCGTTCGGGACTCATCCATTGAGAAGTTACCTTCCTCTGGGGCTCCGAACAATTTTTTATAATAATTAGTGATATAAGATTTAAGTTGCTCATGTCCCTCAATCATGCCCTCATCCTGTTGTAGGGAATGAATAATTTTCTTCCGGTGTCTGCCATTGGCAACTCCATGGAAAAATCTAGTATTCGAATCACCTGTCAGGATAAATTGAGAGTTACTATGTTGGTACCATTTGAGTTCCTCCTCACACAGCATGCTAGCTATCTGTGCATTCAAATGACTCTTGATCTCGATTTCATGCTCGGATAGAGGTCTAACCTCTGCCATGGCTTCTAATTCATCAATGATAGAAGAAAGACGAAGCTTCTCCTTTTTGAGGATACCCGCAGTGTGCCTAGCCCAACCACTAAGGAACATACGTAATGCACGAATTTTGTTGTTCCATTTGTGTATTGGGGTAAGCCCGGCAACCGGTTTATCCCACACCTTCTTGACCATGTCATGGAATCCATCCCGATGCAACCAACCCAGTTCAAACTTGAACTTGCGTCTGTGGTGCGGTCATGGTAATCCAGTAGCTAAAAGGATGGGTGCGTGGTCTGAGATAGCCTCTATACGAGGTAGAGCTGTTGGGGAACGTAGTAATTTCAAAATTTTCCTACGCACACGCAAGATCATGGTGATGCATAGCAACGAGAGGGGAGAGTGTTGTCTACGTACCAACGCAGACCGACTGCGGAAGCGATCACATAACGTAGAGGAAGTAGTCGTACGTCTTCCCGATCCAACCGATCCAAGCACCGTTACTCCGGCACCTCCGAGTTCTTAGCACACGTTCAGCTCGATGACGATCCTCGGGCTCCGATCCAGCAAAGCATCGAGGAAGAGTTCCGTCAGCACGACGGCATGGTGACGATCTTGATGTACTACCGACGCAGGGCTTCGCCTAAGCACTACAACGGTATGATCGAGGTGGAATTTGGTGGCACGGGGCACTGCACACGGCTAAGGAACGATCTCTAGGATGAACTTGTGTGTCTTGGGGTGTCCCCTGCCCCCGTATATAAAGGATGAAGGGGGGAGGCTGGCCGGCCAAAGGAGGGAGGCGCAGGAGGAGTCCTACTCCTACCGGGAGTAGGACTCCCCCCCCAATCCTATTCCAACTAGGAATCCTTGGGAAAAAGAGAGAGGGAAAGAGAGAGAGGTGGCCGGCCACCTCTCCTAGTCCTAATAGGACTAGGGGAGGGGGAGGCGCGCAGCCCTCCTTGGCAGCCCCTTTCACCTTTCCACAATGGCCCATGTAGGCCCATTTGGCTCCCGGGGGGTTCCGGTAACCCTCCCGGTAATCCGGTAAAATCCCGATTTCACCCGGAACACTTCCGATGTCCAAACATAGGCTTCCAATATATCAATCTTTATGTATCGACCATTTCGAGACTCCTCGTCATGTCCGTGATCACATCCGGGACTCCGAACTACCTTCGGTACATCAAAATGCATAAACTCATAATAACTGTCATCGTAACGTTAAGCGTGCGGACCCTACGGTTCGAGAACAATGTAGACATGACCGAGACACGTCTCCGGTCAATAACCAATAGCGGGACCTGGATGCCCATATTGGCTCCTACATATTCTACGAAGATCTTTATCGGTCAGACCGCATAACAACATACGTTGTTCCCTTTGTCATCGGTATGTTACTTGCCCGAGATTCGATCGTCGGTATCCAATACCTAGTTCAATCTCGTTACTGGCAAGTCTCTTTACTCGTTCCGTAATACATCATCTCATAACTAAGATCTTAGTTATTATGCTTGCAAGGCTTATGTGATGTGTATTACCGAGAGGGCCCAGAGATACCTCTCCGACAATCGGAGTGACAAACCCTAATCTCGAAATACGCCAACCCAACATCCACCATTGGAGACACCTGTAGTACTCCTTTATAATCACCCAGTTACGTTGTGACGTTTGGTAGTACCCAAAGTGTTCCTCCGGTAAACGGGAGTTGCATAATCTCATAGTTATAGGAACATGTATAAGTCATGAAGAAAGCAATAGCAACATACTAAACGATCGGGTGCTAAGCTAATGGAATGGGTCATGTCAATCAGATCATTCAACTAATGATGTGACCTCGTTAATCAAATAACAACTCTTTGTTCATGGTTAGGAAACATTACCATCTTTGATTAACGAGCTAGTCAAGTAGAGGCATACTAGTGACACTCTGTTTGTCTATGTATTCACACATGTATTATGTTTCCGGTTAATACAATTCTAGCATGAATAATAAACATTTATCATGATATAAGGAAATAAATAATAACTTTATTATTGCCTCTAGGGCATATTTCCTTCAGTCTCCCATTTGCACTAGAGTCAATAATATAGATTACACAGTAATGATTCTAACACCCATGGAGCCTTGGTGCTGATCATGTTTTGCTCGTGGAAGAGGCTTAGTCAACGGGTCTGCAACATTCAGATCCGTATGTATCTTGCAAATCTCTATGTCTCCCACCTGGACTAGATCCCGGATGGAGTTGAAGCGTCTTTTGATGTGTTTGGTCCTTTTGTGAAATCTGGATTCCTTTGCCAAAGCAATTGCACCAGTATTGTCACAAAAGATTTTCATTGGACCCGATGCACTAGGTATGACACCTAGATCGGATATGAGCTCCTTCATCCAGACTCCTTCGTTCGCTGCTTCCGAAGCAGCTATGTACTCCGCTTCACATGTAGATCCCGCTACGACGCTTTGTTTAGAACTGCAGCAACTGACAGCTCCACCGTTTAAAGTAAACACGTATCCGGTTTGCGATTTAGAATCGTCCGGATCAGTGTCAAAGCTTGCATCAACGTAACCTCTTACGGTGAGCTCTTTGTCACCTCCATATACGAGAAACATATCCCTAGTCCTTTTCAGGTATTTCAGGATGTTCTTGACCGCTGTCCAGTGATCCACTCCTGGATTACTTTGGTACCTCCCTGCTAAACTTATAGCAAGGCACACATCAGGTCTGGTACACAGCATTGCATACATGATAGAGCCTATGGCTGAAGCATAGGGAACATCTTTCATTTTCTCTCTATCTTCTGCAGTGGTCGGGCAT
The DNA here is from genome assembly GCA_034509565.1 of Triticum monococcum. Taxonomy (NCBI): domain Eukaryota; kingdom Viridiplantae; phylum Streptophyta; class Magnoliopsida; order Poales; family Poaceae; genus Triticum; species Triticum monococcum. The sequence continues at coordinate 387,574,312 of CM067845.1, forward strand.
TGAGTCTGACTCAACTTCACACCTTGTAACACAGGCAAGAACCCTTTCTTTGCTTGATCCATTTTGAACTTCTTCAAAATCTTGTCAAGGTATGTGCTTTGTGAAAGTCCAATTAAGCGTCTTGATCTATCTCTATAGATCTTTATGCCTAATATGTAAGCAGCTTCCCCGAGGTCTTTCATCGAAAAACTTTTATTCAAGTATCCCTTTATGCTATCCAGAAATTCTATATCATTTCCAATCAGCAATATGTCATCCACATATAATATCAGAAATGCTACAGAGCTCCCACTCACTTTCTTGTAAATACAGGCTTCTCCAAAAGTCTGTATAAAGCCAAATGCTTTGATCACACTATCAAAGCGTTTATTCCAACTCCGAGATGCTTGCACCAGTCCATAAATGGATCGCTGGAGTTTGCACACTTTGTTAGCTCCCTTCGGATCGACAAAACCTTCTGGTTGCATCATATACAACTCTTCTTCCAGAAATCCATACAGGAATGCAGTTTTGACATCCATTTGCCATATTTCATAATCATAAAATGCGGCAATTGCTAACATGATTCTGACGGACTTGAGCATCGCTACGGGTGAGAAGGTCTCATCATAGTCAACCCCTTGAACTTGTCGAAAACCTTTTGCGACGAGTCGAGCTTTATAGACAGTAATATTACCGTCAGCGTCAGTCTTTTTCTTGAAGATCCATTTATTCTCAATTGCTTGCCGATCATCGGGCAAGTCAACCAAAGTCCATACTTTGTTCTCATACATGGATCCCATCTCAGATTTCATGGCCTCAAGCCACTTTGCGGAATCTGGGCTCACCATCGCTTCTTCATAGTTCGTAGGTTCATCATGATCTAGTAGCATGACTTCCAGAACTGGATTACCGTACCACTCTGGTGCGGATCTCACTCTGGTTGATCTACGTGGTTCAGTAGTATCTTGTCCTGAAGTTTCATGATCATCATCATTAGCTTCCTCACTAATTGGTATAGGTGTCGTAGAAACAGTTTTCTGTGATGTACTATTTTCCAATAAGGGAGCAGGTACAGTTACCTCGTCAAGTTCTACTTTCCTCCCACTCACTTCTTTCGAGAGAAACTCCTTCTCTAGAAAGTTTCCAAACTTAGCAACAAAAGTCTTGCCTTCGGATCTGTGATAGAAGGTGTATCCAATAGTTTCCTTTGGATATCCTATGAAGACACATTTCTCCGATTTGGGTTCGAGCTTATCAGGTTGAAGCTTTTTCACATAAGCATCGCAGCCCCAAACTTTAAGAAACGACAACTTTGGTTTCTTGCCAAACCATAGTTCATAAGGTGTCGTCTCAATGGATTTTGATGGTGCCCTATTTAACGTGAATGCGGCCGTCTCTAAAGCATAACCCCAAAACGATAGCGGTAAATCAGTAAGAGACATCATAGATCGCACCATATCTAGTAAAGTACAATTACGACGTTCGGACACACCATTACGCTATGGTGTTCCGGGTGGCGTGAGTTGCGAAACTATTCCACAATTTTTCAAATGTACACCAAACTCGTAACTCAAATATTCTCCTCCACGATCAGATCGTAGAAACTTTATTTTCTTGTTACGATGATTTTCAACTTCACTCTAAAATTCCTTGAACTTTTCAAATGTTTCAGACTTATGTTTCATTAAGTAGATATACCCATATCTGCTCAAATCATCTGTGAAGGTGAGAAAATAACGATATCCGCCACGAGCCTCAATATTCATCGGACCACATACATCGGTATGTATGATTTCCAATAAATCTGTTGCTCTCTCCATAGTACCGGAGAACGGTGTTCTAGTCATCTTGCCTATGAGGCACGGTTCGCAAGTACCAAGTGATTCATAATCAAGTGGTTCCAAAAGCCCATTAGTATGGAGTTTCTTCATGTGCTTTACACCGATATGACCTAAACGGCAGTGCCACAAATAAGTTGCACTATCATTATCAACTCTGAATCTTTTGGCTTCTACATTATGAATATGTGTATCACTACTATCGAGATTCAACAAGAATAGACCACTCTTCAAAGGTGCATGACCATAAAAGATATTACTCATATAAATAGAACAACCATTATTCTCTGATTTAAATGAATAACCGTCTCGCATTAAACAAGATCCAGATATAATATTCATGCTCAACGCTGGCACCAAATAACAATTATTTAGGTCTAATATTAATCCCGAAGGTAGATGTAGAGGTAGCGTGCCGACCGCGATCACATCGACTTTGGAACCGTTTCCCACGTGCATCGTCACCTCGTCCTTTGCTAGCGTCCGCTTATTCTGTAGTCCCTGTTTCGAGTTGCAAATATTAGCAACAGAACCAGTATCAAATACCCAGGTGCTACTGCGAGCTCTAGTAAGGTACACATCAATAACATGTATATCACATATACCTTTGTTCACCTTGCCATCCTTCTTATCCGCCAAATACTTGGGGCAGTTCCGCTTCCAGTGACCAGTCTGCTTGCAGTAGAAGCACTCAGTTTCAGGCTTAGGTCCAGACTTGGGTTTCTTCTCCTGAGCAGCAACTTGCTTGCTGTTCTTCTTGAAGTTCCCCTTCTTCTTCCCTTTGCCCTTTTTCTTGAAACTAGTGGTTTTGTTAACCATCAACACTTGATGCTCCTTCTTGATTTCTACCTCCGCAGCTTTCAGCATTGCGAAGAGCTCGGGAATAGTCTTGTTCATCCCTTGCATATTATAGTTCATCACGAAGCTCTTGTAGCTTGGTGGCAGTGATTGGACAATTCTGTCAATGACGCAATCATTTGGAAGATTAACTCCCATCTGAATCAAGTGATTATTATACCTAGACATTTTGAGTATATGCTCACTGACAGAACTATTCTCCTCCATCTTGCAGCTATAGAACTTATTGGAGACTTCATATCTCTCAATTCGGGCATTTGCTTGAAATATCAACTTCAACTCCTGGAACATCTCATATGCTCCATGACGTTCAAAACGTCGTTGAAGTCCCGATTCTAAGCCGTAAAGCATGTCACACTGAACTATCGAGTAGTCATCAGCTTTGCTCTGCCAGACGTTCATAACATCTGGCGTTGCTCCAGCAGCAGGCCTGGCACCCAGCGGTGCTTCCAGGACGTAATTCTTCTGTGCAGCAATGAGGATAATCCTCAAGTTACGGACCCAGTCCGTGTAATTGCTACCATCATCTTTCAACTTTGCTTTCTCAAGGAACGCATTAAAATTCAACAGAACAACAACACGAGCCATCTATCTACAATCAACATAAACAAGCAAGATACTATCAGGTACTAAGTTCATGATAAGTTTAAGTTCAGTTAATCAGATTACTTAAGAACTCCCACTTAGATGGACATCCCTCTAATCCTCTAAGTGATCACGTGATCCAAATCAACTAAACCATAACCGATCATCATGTGAGATGGAGTAGTTTTCAATGGTGAACATCGTTATGTTGATCATATCTACTATATGATTCACGCTCGACCTTTCGATCTCCGTGTTCCGAGGCCATATCTGTATATGCTTGGCTCATCAAGTATAACCTGAGTATTCTGTGTGTGCAACTGTTTTGCACCTGTTGTATTTGGACGTAGAGCTTATCACACCCGATCATCACGTGGTGTCTGGGCACGACGAACTTTGGCAACGGTGCATACTCAGGGAGAACACTTCTTGATAATTTAGTGAGAGATCATCTTATGATGCTACCGTCAATCAAAGCAAGATAAGATGCATAAAAGATAAACATCACATGCAATCAATATAAGTGATATGATATGGCCATCATCATCTTGTGCTTGTGATCTCCATCTCCGAAGCACCGTCATGATCACCATCGTCACCGGCGCGACACCTTGATCTCCATCGTAGCATCATTGTCGTCTCGCCAATCTTATGCTTCCACGACTATCACTACCGCTTAGTAATAAAGTTAAGCATTACATCGCGATTGCATTGCATACAATAAAGCGACAACCATATGGCTCCTGCCAGTTGCCGATAACTTGGTTACAAAACATGATCATCTCATACAATAAAATCAGCATCATGCCTTGACCATATCACATCACAACATGCCCTGCAAAAACAAGTTAGACGTCCTCTACTTTGTTGTTGCAAGTTTTACGTGGCTGCTACGGGCTTAAGTAAGAACTCATCTCACCTACGCATCAAAACCACAACGATAGTTCGTCAAATAGACTCCGTTTTAACCTTCTCAAGGACCGGGCGTAGCCACACTTGGTTCAACTAAAGTTGGAGAGACAGTCGCCCGCAAGCCATTTATGTGCAAAGCACGTCGAGGGAACCGGTCTCGCGTAAGCGTACGCGTAAGGTTGGTCCGGGTCGTCTCGTCCAACAATACCGCCGAACCAAAGTATGACATGCTGGTAGGCAGTATGACTTGTATCGCCCACAACTCACTTGTGTTCTACTCGTGCAAATAACATCAAACCATAAAACCTAGGCTCTGATACCACTGTTGGGGAACGTAGTAATTTCAAAATTTTCCTACGCACACGCAAGATCATGGTGATGCATAGCAACGAGAGGGGAGAGTGTTGTCTACGTACCAACGCAGACCGACTGCGGAAGCGATCACACAACATAGAGGAAGTAGTCGTACGTCTTCCCGATCCGACCGATCCAAGCACTGTTACTCCGGCACCTCCGAGTTCTTAGCACACGTTCAGCTTGATGACGATCCTCGGGCTCCGATCCAGCAAAGCGTCGAGGAAGAGTTCCGTCAGCACAACGGCGTGGTGACGATCTTGATGTACTACCGACGCAGGGCTTCGCCTAAGCACTACAACGGTATGATCGAGGTGGAATTTGGTGGCAGGGGGCACCGCACACGGCTAAGGAACGATCTCAAGGATCAACTTGTGTGTCTTGGGGTGTCCCCTGCCCCCGTATATAAAGGATGAAGGGGGGAGGCTGGCCGGCCAAAGGAGGGAGGTGCAGGAGGAGTCCTACTCCTACCGGGAGTAGGACTCCCCCCCAATCCTATTCCAACTAGGAATCCTTCGGAAAAAGAGAGAGGGAAAGAGAGAGAGGTGGCCGGCCACCTCTCCTAGTCCTAATAGGACTAGGGGAGGGGGGAGGCGTGCAACCCTCCTTGGCAGCCCCTTTCACCTTTCCACAATGGCCCATGTAGGCCCATTTGGCTCTCGGGGGGTTCCGGTAACCCTCCCGGTAATCCGGTAAAATCCCGATTTCACCCGGAACACTTCCGATGTCCAAACATAGGCTTCCAATATATCAATCTTTATGTCTCGACCATTTCGAGACTCCTCGTCATGTCCGTGATCACATCCGGGACTCCGAACTACCTTCGGTACATCAAAATGCATAAACTCATAATAACTGTCATCGTAACGTTAAGCGTGCGGACCCTACGGTTCGAGAACAATGTAGACATGACCGAGTCACGTCTCCGGTCAATAACCAATAGCGGGACCTGGATGCCCATATTGGCTCCTACATATTCTACGAAGATCTTTATCGGTCAGACCGCATAACAACATACGTTGTTCCCTTTGTCATCGGTATGTTACTTGCCCGAGATTCGATCGTCGGTATCCAATACCTAGTTCAATCTCGTTACTGGCAAGTCACTTTACTCGTTCCGTAATACATCATCTCATAACTAACATCTTAGTTATTATGCTTGCAAGGCTTATGTGATGTGTATTACCGAGAGGGCCCAGAGATACCTCTCCGACAATCAGAGTGACAAACCCTAATCTCGAAATACGCCAACCCAACATCCACCATTGGAGACACCTGTAGTACTCCTTTATAATCACCCAGTTACGTTGTGACGTTTGGTAGTACCGAAAGTGTTCCTCCGGTAAACGGTAGTTGCATAATCTCATAGTTATAGGAACATGTATAAGTCATGAAGAAAGCAATAGCAACATACTAAACGATCGGGTGCTAAGCTAATGGAATGGGTCATGTCAATCAGATCATTCAATTAATGATGTGACCTCGTTAATCAAATAACAACTCTTTGTTCATGGTTAGGAAACATAACCATCTTTGATTAACGAGCTAGTCAAGTAGAGGCATACTAGTGACACTCTGTTTGTCTATGTATTCACACATGTATTATGTTTCCGGTTAATACAATTCTAGCATGAATAATAAACATTTATCATGATATAAGGAAATAAATAATAACTTTATTATTGCCTCTAGGGCATATTTCCTTCAAGAGCGCGTACAGAAACCATAGAGAATCTGGATTCCCAGTCGGTATCCATTAATACGCGATCTAGTTTCTCATATGTCGGTTCTCGAAGACTATTCGCCCAAGTGAACTGTCTTCCAATCATGGAAACCTCTCGCAAATCTAGACTGTCTATGACAGCATTGAAGAGGAAAGGCCAATGATTATCAAACCTACCTCGGCTTTTCTCATTTGGAAATCGTAGCAAATTAAAATCCCCACCGATAAGAATGGGGTAGGGATTCTCCTTCGCCAGATTAACCAATTCACGGAGAAAATCAGCCTTGAACTCATCCTGGGCTGCTCCATACACAGCGACGAGGGTCCATGTGAAGTTGTCGGCTTTGTTCCGGATATGGAGTTTAATGTGGAAATCACCATCCGAACTAGCCAACACATCCATAGTCCCCGTGTTTACGCCAAGTAAAATGCCCCCAGAACAATCTCGAGGTGGCCGAGAAATCCAAGTATAGTCTATCCCGCCAGAAAGACGGTTAAGAAGACTTACTGAGAAATCACGTCTCCCCATTTCAGATAAAGCCAAAAAGTCTAAATTGTGTTCCCTATTACATTCCGCAATGAATAGATGTTTAGCCAAGTCACCAAGACCTCTGCTATTAAAGAACATGCCATTCATGAGGAAACAATAGGAGATTTAGAAAATTTCGCCCTCTTAGAGGATTTACGACATTTTTCCGAACGGTCCGACTTGGATTTACGACCGGAAGCTGTAAGCTCAAGCAATGAGCTAAGCCCGGGTTCCTCCAAGCCCACGTCCGAAATCTAGATGTGAGATAAAAGATTTGCTAGAAACTCGTGGAGTAACCTTCAATCGGTCATATTCCAAATGTTTCAAAGCATTTGTCGAAACAGAAATATCATACTCATTATTTCCTAGACTAACACCCACATTATTCAACTTGGAAACGATGGATGTATTAGAAAAAGATAAAAATGATTTGAGTGATGACGAAGTACCTTGGTTGTTGAGGTTCTGCGCCGCTTTATGCCGCATAGCCTTGACCAAAGAGTCCTCGTCAGTGTCCATCCTTCCATCGTCGGCCACCGCATGACGGCCACTTCGGCGTGTAGGTGTCATTCTTGGTGAAGGGTGTCGTGCAAGCACCGCTGCTGGAGGGGGGATGTGGGTGTAGTAGCAACCACCTCCCCGGCAGTCTCGGCCGCCGTAACACACGGCGGCACTTCCGAAGATGGCCTGACTGGAGGAGCGTGTATGGGTAAGGCAGACACGTCCGACTCCGCCTCAGAATGAGGAGCGGCCGCGGACTCATCCGGCACGGACGGAGACCGAAGGGAAGCCGCGGGAGTAGCTATGCACGGCTGCACACTTGGGGGTAGCCCTTCACGTCTAGGTTCACTACATGCATGCATGGGTAGCTCCACTTCCCCAGTACGTACATGCATGGTATCTCCACATGAGCTGCATGCCAATTGGCCTCAACCGTAGCCACAAGATGCCGGCACCCCGCATGCGTTGTACCATCGGCAGCCTGCACCGGTTCGGGAACAACCGGCTTAGACGCTGCCATCCGCGTCGACGACGGCGGCTGCGATGCCACCTTAGCAGCTGGTTGTAGGTGTACTGCAGAAGACTCCGGGCGCCCCGCTGAGCCGCCGGTGACTTGCTCCGCCAGGAGGGCAGCGGACTGCGACGATGCAGGCCGAGAATGTGACGACGGCTGCGATGCAACCACAGCCTGCAGTGCAGAAGGCGAGGACAACTCCTGTCGGTGAACCAGAGGGGATCTTTCAAGACATCCAGGTAACGTGGAATTTGTTGGGGAACGTAGTAATTTCAAAAAAATTCCTACGCACATGCAAGATCATGGTGATGCATAGCAACGAGGGGGAGAGCATGATCTACGTACCCTTGTAGATCGCAATGGAAGCGTTGACACAATGTAGAGGAAGTAGTCGTACGTCTTCTTCCCGATCCGACCGATCCAAGCACCGTTACTCCAGCACCTCTGAGTTCTTAGCACACGTACAACTCGATGATGATCCCCGGGCTCCGATCCAGCAAAGCTTCGGGGAGGAGTTCCGTCAGCACGACGGCGTGGTGACGATCTTGATGTTCTACCGATGCAGGGCTTCGCCTAAGCACTACAACGATATGATCGAGGTGGAATATGGTGGCAGGGGGCACCGCACACGGCTAAGGAACGATCTCAAAGATCAACTTGTGTGTCCTAGGGTGCCCCCCTGCCCCCGTATATAAAGGAGCAAGGGGGAGGCCGGCCGGCCCTATGGGGCGCGCCAAGGGGAGGGGGAGTCCTCCTCCTAGTGGGAGTAGGACTCCCCTTTCCTAATCCAATTAGGAAACCCTAAGGGGGAAGGAAAGAGGGGGAGAGGGAGAGGGAAAGAGGGGCCGCGCCCCTTCCCTAGTCCAATTCGGACTCCCCATGTGGGAGGGGCGCGCCACCTCCTAGGCCGCAGCCCTCTCTCTCCCCTAAGGCCCAATAAGGCCCATTACTTCCCCGGAGGGTTCCGGTAACCCTTCCGGTACTCCGGTTTTCTCCGAAATCACCCGGAACACTTCCGGTGTCCGAATATAGCCGTCCAATATATCAATCTTTATGTCTCGACCATTTTGAGACTCCTCGTCATGTCCGTGATCACACCCGGGACTCCGAACTAACTTCGGTACATCAAAATGCATAAACTCATAATAACTGTCATCGTAACGTTAAGCGTGTGGACCCTACGGTTCGAGAACAATGTATACATGACCGAGACATGTCTCCGGTCAATAACCAATAGCGGGACCTGGATGCCCATATTGGCTCCTACATATTCTACGAAGATCTTTATCGGTCAGACCGCATAACAACATACGTTGTTCCCTTTGTCATCGGTATGTTACTTGCCCGAGATTCGATCGCCGGTATCCAATACCTAGTTCAATCTCGTTACCGGCAAGTCTCTTTACTCGTTCTGTAATACATCATCCCGCAACTAACTCATTAGTTGCAATGCTTGCAAGGCTTTATATGATGTGCATTACCGAGAGGGCCCATAGATACCTCTTCGACAATCGGAGTGACAAATCCTAATCTCTAAATACGTCAACTCAACATGTACCTTTGGAGACACCTGTAGAGTACCTTTATAATCACCCAGTTACGTTGTGACGTTTGGTAGCACACAAAGTGTTCCTCCGGCACACAGGAGTTACATAATCTCATAGTCATAGGAACATGTATAAGTCATGAAGAAAGCAATAGCAACATACTAAACGATCGGGTGCTAAGCTAATGGAATGGGTCATGTCAATCAGATCATTCATCTAATGATGTGATCCCGTTAATCAAATAACAACTCTTTGTCCATGGTTAGGAAACATAACCATCTTTGATTAACGAGCTAGTCAAGTAGAGGCATACTAGTGACACTCTGTTTGTCTATGTATTCACACATGTATTATGTTTCCGGTTAATACAATTCTAGCATGAATAATAAACATTTATCATGATATAAGGAAATAAGTAATAACTTTATTATTGCCTCTAGGGCATATTTCCTTCAGTCTCCCACTTGCACTAGAGTCAATAATCTAGATCACATCACCACGTGATTAACATCGATAGTTCACATCATCATGTGATTAACACCCATAGTTCACATCGCCATGTGACCAATACCCAAAGGGTTTACTAGATTCAGTAATCTAGTTCATATCGCTATGTGATTAACACCCAAAGAGTACTAAGGTGTGATCATGTTTTGCTTGTGAGAGAATCTTAGTCAACGGGTCTGCCACATTCAGATCCACATGTATTTTGCAAATTTCTATGTCAACAATGCTCTGCATGGAGCTACTCTAGCTAATTGCTCCCACTTTCAATATGTATCTAGACCGAGACTTAGAGTCATCTAGATTAGTGTCAAAACTTGCATCGGCGTAACCCTTTACGACGAACCTTTTGTCACGTCCATAATCGAGAAACATATCCTTATTTCACTAAGGATAATTCTGACCGTTGTCCAGTGATCTACTCCTAGATCACTATTGTACTCCCTTGCCAAATCAGTGCAGGGTATACAATAGATTTGGTATACAGCATGACATACTTTATAGAACCTATGGCCAAGGCATAGGGAATGACTTTCATTCTCTTTCTATCTTCTGCCGTGGTCGGGCTTTGAGTCTTACTCAACTTCACACCTTGTAATACAGGCAAGAACTCTTTCTTGGACTGCTCCATTTTGAACTACTTCAAAATCTTGTCAAGGTATGTACTCATTGAAAAAACTTATCAAGCGTCTTGACCTATCTCTATAGATCTTGGAGCTTAATATGTAAGCAGCTTCACCGAAGTATTTCTTTGAATAACTCCTTTCAAACACTCCTTTATGCTTTACAGAATAATTCTACATTATTTCCGATCAACAATATGTCATTCACATATACTTATCAGAAATGCTGTAGTGCTCCCACTCACTTTCTTGTAAATACCGGCTTCACCGCAAGTCTGTATAAAACTATATGCTTTGATCAACTCATCAAAGCATATATTCCAACTCCGAGATGCTTGCACCAGTCCACAGATGGATTGCTGGAGCTTGCACATTTTGTTAGCACCTTTCGGATTGACAAAACCTTCTAGTTGCATCATATACAACTCTTTTTTAATAAATCCATTAAGGAATGCAGTTTTGTTTATCCATTTGCCAGATTTCATAAAATGCGGCAATTACTAACATGATTCGGACAGACTCAAGCATAGATACGAGTGAGAAGCTCTCATCGTAGTCAACACCTTGAACTTGTCGAAAACCTTTTGCGACAATTCTAGCTTTGTAGATAGTAACACTACTATCAGCGTCCGTTTTCCTCTTGAAGATCCATTTATTCTCAATTGCTTGCCGATCATCGGGCAAGTCAACCAAAGTCCAAACTTTGTTCTCATACATGGATCATATCTCAGATTTCATGGCTTCAAACCATTTCGCGGAATCTGGGCTCATCATCGCTTCCTCATAGTTCGTAGGTTCGTCATGATCAAGTAACATGACCTCCAGAATAGGATTACCGTACCACACTGGTGCGGATCTCACTCTGGTTTACCTACGAGATTCGGTAGTAACTTGATCTGAAGTTACATGATCATCATCATTAGCTTCCTTACTTATTGGTGTAGTAGTCACAAGAACAGATTTTTTGTGATGAACTACTTTCCAATAAGGGAGAAGGTACAATTAGCTTATCAAGTTTTCTACTTTCCTCCCACTCACTTCTTTCGAGAGAAACTCCTTCTCCAGAAAGTTTCCGAATTTAGCAATAAAAGTCTTGCCTTCGGATCTGTGATAGAAGGTGTACCCAACAGTAACTTTTGGGTATCCTATGAAGACACACTTTTCCGATTTGGGTTTGAGCTTATCAGGATGAAACTTTTTCACATAAGCATTGCAACCCCAAACTTTGGGAAACGAAAACTTTGGTTTCTTTCCAAACCACAGTTCATACGGTGTCGTCTCAACAGATTTAGATGGCGCCCTTTTAACGTGAATGCAACTGTCTCTAATGCATAACCCCAAAACGATAGTGGTAGATCGGTAAGAGACATCATAGATTGCACTATATCCAATAAAGTACGGTTATGACGTTCGGACACACCATTATGCTGTGGTGTTCCATGTGGCATGAGTTTGTGAAACTATTCCACATTTTTTTAATTGAAGACAAAACTCGTAACTCAAATATTTGTCTCTGCGATCAGATCGTAGAAGCCTTATTTTCTTGTTACGATGATTCTCCACTTCACTCTGAAATTCTTTGAACTTTTTCAAATGTTTCAGACTTATGTTTCATCAAGTAGATATACTCATATCTGCTCAAATCATCTGTGAAGATCAGAAAATAATGATACCTATCGCGAGCCTCAATATTCATCGGACCACATACATCAGTATGTATGATTTCCAACAAATCTGTTGCTCGCTCCATTGTTCCGAAGAATAGAGTCTTAGTCATCTTGCCCATGAGGCATGGTTCGCAAGCATCAACTGATTCATAATCAAGTGATTCCAAAAGCCCATCAGCATGGAGTTTCTTCATGTGCTTTACACCAATATGACCTAAACGGCAGTGCTACAAATAAGTTGCACTATCATTATTAACTTTGCATCTTTTGGTTTCAATATTATGATTATGTGTATCACTATGATCGAGATCCAACGAACTATTTTCATTGTGTGTGTAACCATATAAGGTTTTATTCATGTAAACAGAACAACAATTTATTCTCTTACTTAAATGAATAACCGTATTACAATAAACATGATCAAATCATATTCATGCTCAACGTAAACACCAAATAACACTTATTTAGGTTCAACACTAATCCCGAATTTATAGGGAGTGTGCGATGATGATCATATCAATCTTGGAACCACTTCCAACACACATCGTCACTTCACCCTTAACTAGTCTCTATTTATTCTGCAACTCCCGTTTCGAGTTACTAATCTTAGCAACTGAACTAGTATCAAATACTAAGGGGTTGCTATAAACACTAGTAAAGTACACATCAATAACATGTATATCAAATATACTTATGTTCACCTTGCCATCCTTCTTATCTGCCAATCACTTGGGGTAGTTCCGCTTCCAGTGACCAGTCCCTTTGGAGTAGAAGTACTCAGTCTCCGGCTTAGGTCCAGACTTGGGCTTCTTCACTTGAGCAGCAACTTGCTTGCTATTCTTTTTGAAGTTCCCCTTCTTCCCTCTGCCCTTTTCTTGAAACTAGTGGTCTTGTCTACCATCAACACTTGATGTTTTTCTTGATTTCTACCTTCATCGATTTCATCATCATGAAAAGCTCGGGAGTCGTTTTCGTCATCCCTTGCATACTATAGTTCATCACGAAGTTCTACTAACTTGGTCATGGTGACTAGAGAATTCTGTCAATCACTATCTTATCTGGAAGATTAACTCCCACTTGATTCAAGCGATTGTAGTACCCAGACAATCTGAGCACATGCTCACTAGTTGAGCGATTCTCCTCCATCTTTTAGCTATAGAACTTGTTGGAGACTTCATATCTCTCAACTCGGGTATTTGCTTGAAATATTAACTTCAACTCCTGGAACATCTCATATGGTCCATGACGTTCAAAACGTCTTTGAAGTCCCGATTCTAAGCCGTTAAGCATGGTGCACTAAACTATCAAGTAGTCATCATATTGAGCTAGCCAAACGTTCATAACGTCTGCATCTTCTCCTGCAATAGGTCTGTCACCTAGCGGTGCATCAAGGACATAATTTTTCTGTGCAGCAATGAGGATAAACCTCATATCACGGATCCAATCCGCATCATTGCTACTAACATCTTTCAACATAGTTTTTCTCTAGGAACATATCAAAATAAACACAGGGAAGCAACAACGCGAGCTATTGATCGACAACATGATTTGCAAAATACTACCAAGACTAAGTTCATGATAAATTCAAGTTCAATTAATCATATTACTTAAGAACTCCCACTTAGATAGACATCCCTCTAATCCTCTAAGTGATCACGTGATCCAAATCAACTAAACCATAACCGATCATCACGTGAAATGGATTAGTTTTCAATGGTGAACATCATTATGTTGATCATATCTACTATATGATTCACGCTCGACCTTTCGGTCTCCGTGTTCCGAGGCCATATCTGCATATGCTAGGCTCGTCAAGTTTAACCTGAGTATTCTGCGTGTGCAAAACTGGCTTGCACCCGTTGTAGATGGACGTAGAGCTTATCACACCCGATCATCACGTGGTGTCTGGGCACGACGAACTTTGGCAACGGTGCATACTCAGGGAGAACACTTCTTGATAATTTAGTGAGAGATCATCTTATAATGCTACCGTCAATCAAAGCAAGATAAGATGCACAAAAGATAAACATCACATGCAATCAATATAAGTGATATGATATGGCCATCATCATGTTGTGCTTGTGATCTCCATCTCCAAAGCACCGTCATGATCACCATCGTCACCGGCGCGACACCTTGATCTCCATCGTAGCATCGTTGTCGTCTCGCCAATCTTATGCTTCCACAACTATCGCTACCGCTTAGTGATAAAGTAAAGCATTACATCGCGATTGCATTGCATACAATAAAGCGACAACCATATGGCTCCTGCCAGTTGCCGATAACTCGGTTACAAAACATGATCATCTCATACAATAAAATTTAGCATCATGTCTTGGCCATATCACATCACAACATGCCCTGCAAAAACAAGTTAGACGTCCTCTACTTTGTTATTGCAAGTTTTACGTGGCTGCTACGGGCTTAAGTAAGAACCAATCTCACCTACGCATCAAAACCACAATGATAGTTTGTCAATTTGACTCCGTTTTAACCTTCGCAAGGACCGGCGTAGCCACACTCGGTTCAACTAAAGTTGGAGAAACAGTCACCCGCAAGCCACCTGTGTGCAAAGCATGTCGGGAGAACCGGTCTCGCGTAAGCGTACGCGTAATGTCGGTCCGGGCCGCTTCATCCAACAATACCGCTGAACCAAAGTATGACATGCTGGTAGGCAGTATGACTTATATCGCCCACAACTCACTTGTGTTCTACTCGTGCATATAACATCAAACCATAAAACCTGGCTCGGATGCCACTGTTGGGGAACGTAGTAATTTCAAAAAATTTCCTACGCACACGCAAGATCATGGTGATGCATAGCAACGAGGGGGAGAGCATGATCTACGTACCCTTGTAGATCGCAACGGAAGCGTTGACACAACATAGAGGAAGTAGTCGTACGTCTTCTTCCTGATCCGACCGATCCAAGCACCGTTACTCCGGCACCTCCAAGTTCTTAGCACACGTACAACTCGATGACGATCCCCGGGCTCCGATCCAGCAAAGCTTCGGGGAGGAGTTCCGTCAGCACGACGGCGTGGTGACGATCTTGATGTTCTACCGACGCAGGGCTTCGCCTAAGCACTACAACGATATGATCGAGGTGGAATATGGTGTCAGGGGGCACCGCACACGGCTAAGGAACGATCTCAAAGATCAACTTGTGTGTCCTACGGTGCCCCCTGCCCCCGTATATAAAGGAACAAGGGGGAGGCCGGCCGGCCCTATGGGGCGCGCCAAGGGGAGGGGGAGTCCTCCTCCTAGTGGGAGTAGGACTCCCCTTTCCTAATCCAATAAGGAAACCCTAAGGGGGAAGGAAAGAGGGGGAGAGGGAGAGGGAAAGAGGGGCCGCGCCCCCTTCCCTAGTCCAATTCAGACTCCCCATGTGGGGGGGGGGGCGCCACCTCCTAGGCCGCAGCCCTCTCTCTCCCCTAAGGCCCAATAAGGCCCATTACTTCCCCGGAGGGTTCCGGTAACCCTTCCGGTACTCCGGTTTTCTCCGAAATCACCCGAAACACTTCCGGTGTCCGAATATAGCCGTCCAATATATAAATCTTTATGTCTCGACCATTTCGAGACTCCTCATCATGTCCGTGATCACATCCGGGACTCCGAACTAACTTCGGTACATCAAAATGCATAAACTCATAATAACTGTCATCGTAACGTTAAGCGTGCGAACCCTACGGTTCGAGAACAATGTAGACATGACCGAGACATGTCTCCGGTCAATAACCAATAGCGGGACCTGGATGCCCATATTGGCTCCTACATATTCTACGAAGATCTTTATCGGTCAGACCGCATAACAACATACGTTGTTCCCTTTGTCATCGGTATGTTACTTGCCCGAGATTCGATCGTCGGTATCCAATACCTAGTTCAATCTCGTTACTGGCAAGTCTCTTTACTCGTTCTGTAATACATCATCCCGCAACTAACTCATTAGTTGCAATGCTTGCAAGGCTTTATATGATGTGCATTACCAAGAGGGCCCAGAGATACCTCTCCGACAATCGGAGTGACAAATCCTAATCTCGAAATACGTCAACCCAACATGTACCTTTGGAGACACCTGTAGAGTACCTTTATAATCACCCAGTTATGTTGTGACATTTGGTAGCACACAAAGTGTTCCTCCGGCACACGGGAGTTACATAATCTCATAGTCATAGGAACATGTATAAGTCATGAAGAAAGCAATAGCAACATACTAAACGATCGGGTGCTAAGCTAATGGAATGGGTCATGTCAATCAGATCATTCATCTAATGATGTGATCCCGTTAATCAAATAACAACTCTTTGTCCATGGTTAGGAAACATAACCATCTTTGATTAACGAGCTAGTCAAGTAGAGGCATACTAGTGACACTCTGTTTGTCTATGTATTCACACATGTACTAAGTTTCTGGTTAATACAATTCTAGCATGAATAATAAACATTTATCATGATATAAGGAAATAAATAATAACATTATTATTGCCTCTAGGGCATATTTCCTTCAGTCTCCCACTTGCACTAGAGTCAATAATCTAGATCACATCACCACGTGATTAACATCGATAGTTCACATCATCATGTGATTAACACCCATAGTTCACATTGCCATGTGACCAATACCCAAAGGGTTTACTAGATTCAGTAATGTAGTTCATATCGCTATGTGATTAACACCCAAAGAGTACTAAGGTGTGATCATGTTTTGCTTGTGAGAGAATCTTAGTCAATGGGTCTGCCACATTCAGATCCACATGTATTTTGCAAATTTCTATGTCAACAATGCTCTGCATGGAGCTACTCTAGCAAATTGCTCCCACTTTGAACATGTATCTAGACCGAGACTTAGAGTCATCTAGATTAGTGTCAAAACATGCATCGGCGTAACCCTTTACGACGAACCTTTTGTCACGTCCATAATCGAGAAACATATCCTTATTTCACTAAGGATAATTCTGACCGCTGTCCAGTGATCTACTCCTAGATCACTATTGTACTCCCTTGCCAAATCAGTGCAGGGTATACAATAGATTTGGTATACAGCATGACATACTTTATAGAACCTATGGCCAAGGCATAGGGAATGACTTTCATTCTCTTTCTATCTTCTGCCGTGGTTGGGCTTTGAGTCTTACTCAATTTCACACCTTGTAATACAGGCAAGAATTCTTTCTTTGACTGCTCTATTTGGACTACTTCAAAATCTTGTCAAGGTATGTACTCATTGAAAAAACTTATCAAGCGTCTTGATCTATCTCTATAGATCTTGGAGCTTAATATGTAAGCAGCTTCACCAAAGTCTTTCTTTGAATAACTCCTTTCAAACCCTCCTTTATGCATTACAGAATAATTCTACATTATTTCCGATCAACAATATGTCATTCACATATACTTATCAGAAAAGCTGTAGTGCTCCCACTCACTTTCTTGTAAATACCGGCTTCACCGCAAGTCTGTATAAAACTATATGCTTTGATCAACTCATCAAAGCGTATATTCCAACTCCGAGATGCTTGCACCAGTCCACAGATGGATTGCTGGAGCTTGCACATTTTGTTAGCACCTTTCGGATTGACAAAACCTTCTGGTTGCATCATATACAACTCTTTTTTAATAAATCCATTAAGGAATGCATTTTTGTTTATCCATTTGCCAGATTTCATAAAATGCGGCAATTACTAACATGATTCAGACAGACTCAAGCATAGATACGAGTGAGAAGCTCTCATCGTAGTCAACACCTTGAACTTGTCGAAAACCTTTTGCGACAATCCTAGCTTTGTAGATAGTAACACTACTATCAGCGTCCGTCTTCCTCTTGAAGATCCATTTATTCTCAATTGCTTGCCGATCATCGGGCAAGTCAACCAAAGTCCAAACTTTGTTCTCATACATGGATCATATCTCAAATTTCATGGCTTCAAACCATTTCGCGGAATCTGGGCTCATCATCGCTTCCTCATAGTTCGTAGGTTCGTCATGATCAAGTAACATGACCTCCAGAATAGGATTACCGTACCACACTGGTGCGGATCTCACTTTGGTTTACCTACGAGATTCGGTAGTAACTTGATCTGAAGTTACATGATCATCATCATTAGCTTCCTTACTAATTGGTGTAGTAGTCACAAGAACAGATTTTTTGTGATGAACTACTTTCCAATAAGGGAGAAGGTACAATTACCTTATCAAGTTTTCTACTTTCCTCCCACTCACTTCTTTCGAGAGAAACTCCTTCTCCAGAAAGTTTCCGAGTTTAGCAATAAAAGTCTTGCCTTCGGATCTATGATAGAAGGTGTACCCAAGAGTAACTTTTGGGTATCCTATGAAGACACACTTTTCCGATTTGGGTTTGAGCTTATCAGGATGAAACTTTTTCACATAAGCATTGCAACCCCAAACTTTGAGAAACGAAAACTTTGGTTTCTTGCCAAACCACAGTTCATACGGTGTCGTCTCAACAGATTTAGATGGTGCCCTTTTAACGTGAATGCAGCTGTCTCTAATGCATAACCCCAAACCGATAGTGGTAGATCGGTAAGAGACATCATAGATTGCACTATATCCAATAAAGTACGATTATGACGTTCGGACACACCATTATGCTGTGGTGTTCCATGTGGCATGAGTTTGTGAAACTATTCCACATTGTTTTAATTGAAGACAAAACTCGTAACTCAAATATTTGTCTCTGCGATCAGATCGTAGAAGCCTTATTTTCTTGTTACGATGATTCTCCACTTCACTCTGAAATTCTTTGAACTTTTTCAAATGTTTCAGACTTATGTTTCATCAAGTAGATATACTCATATCTGCTCAAATCATCTGTGAAGATCAGAAAATAATGATACCTATCGCGAGCCTCAATATTCATCGGACCACATACATCAGTATGTATGATTTCCAACAAATCTGTTGCTCGCTCCATTGTTCCGAAGAATAGAGTCTTAGTCATCTTGCCCATGAGGCATGGTTCGCAAGCATCAACTGATTCATAATCAAGTGATTCCAAAAGCCCATCAGCATGGAGTTTCTTCATGTGCTTTACACCAATATGACCTAAACGGCAGTGCTACAAATAAGTTGCACTATCATTATTAACTTTGCATCTTTTGGTTTCAATATTATGATTATGTGTATCACTATGATCGAGATCCAACGAACTATTTTCATTGTGTGTGTAACCATATAAGGTTTTATTCATGTAAACAGAACAACAATTTATTCTCTTACTTAAATGAATAACCGTATTACAATAAACATGATCAAATCATATTCATGCTCAACGTAAACACCAAATAACACTTATTTAGGTTCAACACTAATCCCGAATTTATAGGGAGTGTGCGATGATGATCATAATCTTGGAACCACTTCCAACACACATCTTTGTCCATGGTTAGGAAACATAACCATCTTTGATTAACGAGCTAGTCAAGTAGAGGCATACTAGTGACACTCTGTTTGTCTATGTATTCACACATGTATTATGTTTCCGGTTAATACAATTCTAGCATGAATAATAAACATTTATCATGATATAAGGAAATAAATAATAACTTTATTATTGCCTCTAGGGCATATTTCCTTCAGAATTGACTCTAAGATCCGCGACAAGCTCCATGCCTCTCGGCGTCTGCAGCGCAGATTTAAACGAAGTGACTGCCAACAACACAAGACCACCTCCCATCGCACCACAAGAGCCAACAGTCGGCAGCTCCCGTTGTTGAACTGAGTCACATTAGTGTTATTCGCTGGAGCAGAACTGGACGACGGATGGTTGGATGGGTTCCCGGTGTATTCCGATGTGTCCATCTCATTGTCCTTTTCCTTGGTAGCACTATCATCATCAGCATCATCACCCTTGCATCTCCAAATGAACGGGACAAAATCAGGGTCCGGAATGTAACCCGCCGGCTCCCTTCTGAACGAGAAAGTGTAGCCCTTGAGCTTAACCACCACATGTGTTGCAGCAAAAGGACCAGCATCGTCGTTCTCCTTTGACAATATCTGAGAGTTGGTCATAGCCACGAGAATATGTACAACACCACGATGACGGAGGCTAAGAAGATTGACATCCAATGTCTTGCCCATCAAAGTACCAACAGCCCATAAGCCCCAAAAATGACGACCCGTATGGGGAACTGTTGGGGAACGTAGTAATTTCAAAATTTTCCTACGCACACGCAAGATCATGGTGATGCATAGGAACGAGAGGGGAGAGTGTTGTCTACGTACCAACGCAGACCGACTGCGGAAGCGATCACACAACGTAGAGGAAGTAGTTGTACGTCTTCCCGATCCGACCGATCCAAGCACCGTTACTCCGGCACCTCCGAGTTCTTAGCACACGTTCAGCTCGATGACGATCCTCGGGCTCCGATCCAGCAAAGCATCGAGGAAGAGTTCCGTCAGCACGATGGCGTGGTGACGATCTTGATGTACTACCGACGCAGGGCTTTGCCTAAGCACTACAACGGTATGATCGAGGTGGAATTTGGTGGCAGGGGGCACCGCACACGGCTAAGGAACAATCTCAAGGATCAACTTGTGTGTCTTGGGGTGTCCCCTGCCCCCGTATATAAAGGATGAAGGGGGGAGGCTGGCCGGCCAAAGGAGGGAGGCGCAGGAGGAGTCCTACTCCTACCTGGAGTAGGACTCCCCCCCCCCCCCCAATCCTATTCCAACTAGGAATCCTTGGGAAAAAGAGAGAGGGAAAGAGAGAGAGGTGGCCGGCCACCTCTCCTAGTCCTAATAGGACTAGGGGAAGGGGGGAGGCGCGCAGCCCTCCTTGGCAGCCCCTTTCACCTTTCCACAATGGCCCATGTAGGCCCATTGGCTCCCGGGGGGTTCCGGTAACCCTCCCGGTAATCCGGTAAAATCCCGATTTTACCCGGAACACTTCCGATGTCCAAACATAGGCTTCCAATATATCAATCTTTATGTCTCGACCATTTCGACACTCCTCGTCATGTCCGTGATCACATCCGGGACTCCGAACTACCTTTGGTACATCAAAATGCATAAACTCATAATAACTGTCATCGTAACGTTAAGCGTGCGGACCCTACGGTTCGAGAACAATGTAGACATGACCGAGACACGTCTCCGGTCAATAACCAATAGTGGGACCTGGATGCCCATATTGGCTCCTACATATTCTACGAAGATCTTTATCGGTCAGACCGCATAACAACATACGTTGTTCCCTTTGTCATCGGTATGTTACTTGCCCGAGATTCGATCATCGGTATCCAATACCTAGTTCAATCTCGTTACTGGCAAGTCTCTTTACTCGTTCCGTAATACATCATCTCATAACTAACATCTTAGTTATTATGCTTGCAAGGCTTATGTGATGTGTATTACCGAGAGGGCCCAGAGATACCTCTCCGACAATCGGAGTGACAAACCCTAATCTCGAAATACGCCAACCCAACATCCACCATTGGAGACACCTGTAGTACTCCTTTATAATCACCCAGTTATGTTGTGACGTTTGGTAGTACCCAAAGTGTTCCTCCGGTAAACGGGAGTTGCATAATCTCATAGTTATAGGAACATGTATAAGTCATGAAGAAAGCAATAGCAACATACTAAACGATCGGGTGCTAAGCTAATGGAATGGGTCATGTCAATCAGATCATTCAACTAATGATGTGACCTCGTTAATCAAATAACAACTCTTTGTTCATGGTTAGGAAACATAACCATCTTTGATTAACGAGCTAGTCAAGTAGAGGCATACTAGTGACACTCTGTTTGTCTATGTATTCACACATGTATTATGTTTCCGGTTAATACAATTCTAGCATGAATAATAAACATTTATCATGATATAAGGAAATAAATAATAACTTTATTATTGCCTCTAGGGCATATTTCCTTCAGTCTCCCACTTGCACTAGAGTCAATAATCTAGATTACACAGTAATGATTCTAACACCCATGGAGCCTTGGTGCTGATCATGTTTTGCTCGTGGAAGAGGCTTAGTCAACGGGTCTGCATCATTCAGATCCGTATGTATCTTGCAAATCTCTATGGCTCCCACCTGGACTAGATCCCGGATGGAGTTGAAGCGTCTTTTGATGTGTTTGGTCCTTTTGTGAAATCTGGATTCCTTTGGCAAAGCAATTGCACCAGTATTGTCACAAAAGATTTTCATTGGACCCGATGCACTAGGTATGACACCTAGATCGGATATGAACTCCTTCATCCAGACTCCTTCGTTCGCTGCTTCCGAAGCAGCTATGTACTCCGCTTCACATGTAGATCCCGCTACGATGCTTTGTTTAGAACTGCACCAACTGACAACTCCACCGTTTAAAGTAAACACGTATCCGGTTTGCGATTTAGAATCGTCCGGATCAGTGTCAAAGCTTGCATCAACGTAACCTCTTACGGTGAGCTCTTTGTCACCTCCATATACGAGAAACATATCCCTAGTCCTTTTCAGGTATTTCAGGATGTTCTTGACCGCTGTCCAGTGATCCACTCCTGGATTACTTTGGTACCTCCCTGCTAAACTTATAGCAAGGCACACATCAGGTCTGGTACACAGCATTGCATACATGATAGAGCCTATGGCTGCAGCATAGGGAACATCTTTCATTTTCTCTCTATCTTCTGCAGTGGTCGGGCATTGAGTCTGACTCAACTTCACACCTTGTAACACAGGCAAGAACCCTTTCTTTGCTTGATCCATTTTGAACTTCTTCAAAATCTTGTCAAGGTATGTGCTTTGTGAAAGTCCAATTAAGCGTCTTGATCTATCTCTATAGATCTTTATGCCTAATATGTAAGCAGCTTCCCCGAGGTCTTTCATCGAAAAACTTTTATTCAAGTATCCCTTTATGCTATCCAGAAATTCTATATCATTTCCAATCAGCAATATGTCATCCACATATAATATCAGAAATGCTACAGAGCTCCCACTCACTTTCTTGTAAATACAGGCTTCTCCAAAAGTCTGTATAAAGCCAAATGCTTTGATCACACTATCAAAGTGTTTATTCCAACTCTGAGATGCTTGCACCAGTCCATAAATGGATCACTGGAGTTTGCATACTTTGTTAGCTCCCTTTGGATCGACAAAACCTTCTGGTTGCATCATATACAACTCTTCTTCCAGAAATCCATTCAGGAATGCAGTTTTGACATCCATCTGCCATATTTCATAATCATAAAATGCGGCAATTGCTAACATGATTCTGACGGATTTAAGCATCACTACGGGTGAGAAGGTCTCATCGTAGTCAACCCATTGAACTTGTCGAAAACCTTTTGCGACAAGTCGAGCTTTATAGGAAGTAACATTACCGTCAGCGTCAGTCTTTTTCTTGAAGATCCATTTATTCTCAATTGCTTGCCGATCATCGGGCAAGTCAACCAAAGTCCATACTTTGTTCTCATACATGGATCCCATCTCAGATTTCATGGCCTCAAGCCACTTTGCGGAATCTGGGCTCACCATCGCTTCTTCATAGTTCGTAGGTTCATCATGATCTAGTAGCATGACTTCCAGATTTGGATTACCGTACCACTCTGGTGCGGATCTCACTCTGGTTGATCTACGTGGTTCAGTAGTATCTTGTCCTGAAGTTTCATGATCATCATCATTAGCTTCCTCACTAATTGGTATAGGTGTCGCAGAAACAGTTTTCTGTGATGTACTATTTTCCAATAAGGGAGCAACAGTTACCTCGTCAAGTTCTACTTTCCTCCCACTCACTTCTTTTGAGAGAAACTCCTTCTCTAGAAAGTTTCCGAACTTAGCAACAAAAGTCTTGCCTTCGGATCTGTGATAGAAGGTGTATCCAATAGTTTCCTTTGGATATCCTATGAAGACACATTTCTCCGATTTGGGTTCGAGCTTATTAGGTTGAAGCTTTTTCACATAAGCATCGCAGCCCCAAACTTTAAGAAACGACAACTTTGGTTTCTTGCCAAACCATAGTTCATAAGGTGTCGTCTCAACGGATTTTGATGGTGCCCTATTTAACGTGAATGCAGCCGTCTCTAAAGCATAACCCCAAAACGATAGCGGTAAATCAGTAAGAGACATCATGGATCGCACCATATCTAGTAAAGTACAATTACGACGTTCGGACACACCATTACGCTGTGGTGTTCCGGGTGGCGTGAGTTGCGAAACTATTCCACAATTTTTCAAATGTACACCAAACTCGTAACTCAAATATTCTCCTCCACGATCAGATCGTAGAAACTTTATTTTCTTGTTATGATGATTTTCAACTTCACTCTGAAATTCCTTGAACTTTTCAAATGTTTCAGACTTATGTTTCATTAAGTAGATATACCCATATCTGCTCAAATCATCTGTGAAGGTGAGAAAATAACGATATCCGCCACGAGCCTCAATATTCATCGGACCACATACATCGGTATGTATGATTTCCAATAAATCTGTTGCTCTCTCCATAGTACCGGAGAACGGTGTTCTAGTCATCTTGCCTATGAGGCACGGTTCGCAAGTACCAAGTGATTCATAATCAAGTGGTTCCAAAAGCCCATCAGTATGGAGTTTCTTCATGTGCTTTACACCGATATGACCTAAACGGCAGTGCCACAAATAAGTTGCACTATCATTATCAACTCTGAATCTTTTGGCTTCTACATTATGAATATGTGTATCACTACTATCGAGATTCAATAAGAATAGACCACTCTTCAAAGGTGCATGACCATAAAAGATATTACTCATATAAATAGAACAACCATTATTCTCTGATTTAAATGAATAACCGTCTCGCATTAAACAAGATCTAGATATAATGTTCATGCTCAACGCTGGCACCAAATAACAATTATTTAGGTCTAATATTAATCCCGAAGGTAGATGTAGAGGTAGCGTGCCGACCGCGATCACATCGACTTTGGAACCGTTTCCCACGCGCATCGTCACCTCGTCCTTTGCTAGCGTCCGCTTATTTTGTAGTCCCTGTTTCGAGTTGCAAATATTAGCAACAGAACCAGTATCAAATACCCAGGTGCTACTGCGAGCTCTAGTAAGGTACACATCAATAACATGTATATCACATATACCTTTGTTCACCTTGCCATCCTTCTTATCCGCCAAATACTTGGGGCAGTTCCGCTTCCAGTGACCAGTCTGCTTGCAGTAGAAGCACTCAGTTTCAGGCTTAGGTCCAGACTTGGGTTTCTTCTCCTGAGCAGCAACTTGCTTGCTGTTCTTCTTGAAGTTCCCCTTCTTCTTCCCTTTGCCCTTTTTCTTGAAACTAGTGGTTTTGTTAACCATCAACACTTGATGCTCCTTCTTGATTTCTACCTCCGCAGCTTTCAGCATTGCGAAGAGCTCGGGAATAGTCTTGTTCATCCCTTGCATATTATAGTTCATCACGAAGCTCTTGTAGCTTGGTGGCAGTGATTTGAGAATTCTGTCAATGACGCAATCATCTGGAAGATTAACTCCCATCTGAATCAAGTGATTATTATACCCAGACATTTTGAGTATATGCTCACTGACAGAACTATTCTCCTCCATCTTGCAGCTATAGAACTTATTGGAGACTTCATATCTCTCAATTCGGGCATTTGCTTGAAATATCAACTTCAACTCCTGGAACATCTCATATGCTCCATGACATTCAAAACGTCGTTGAAGTCCCGATTCTAAGCCGTAAAGCATGGCACACTGAACTATCGAGTAGTCATCAGCTTTGCTCTGCCAGACGTTCATAACATCTGGCGTTGCTCCAGCAGCAGGCCTGGCACCTAGCGGTGCTTCCAGGACATAATTCTTCTGTGCAGCAATGAGGATAATCCTCAAGTTACGGACCCAGTCCGTGTAATTGCTACCATCATCTTTCAACTTTGCTTTCTCAAGGAACGCATTAAAATTCAACGGAACAACAGCACGAGCCATCTATCTACAATCAACATAAACAAGCAAGATACTATCAGGTACTAAGTTCATGATAAGTTTAAGTTCAGTTAATCAAATTACTTAAGAACTCCCACTTAGATGGACATCCCTCTAATCCTCTAAGTGATCACGTGATCCAAATCAACTAAACCATAACCGATCATCACGTGAGATGGAGTAGTTTTCAATGGTGAACATCGTTATGTTGATCATATTTACTATATGATTCACGCTCGACCTTTCGGTCTCCGTGTTCCGAGGCCATATCTGCATATGCTTGGCTCGTCAAGTATAACCTGAGTATTCTGCGTGTGCAACTGTTTTGCACCCGTTGTATTTGGACGTAGAGCTTATCACACCCGATCATCACGTGGTGTATGGGCACGACGAACTTTGGCAACGGTGCATACTCAGGGAGAACACTTCTTGATAATTTAGTGAGAGATCATCTTCTGATGCTACCGTCAATCAAAGCAAGATAAGATGCATAAAAGATAAACATCACATGCAATCAATATAAGTGATATGATATGGCCATCATCATCTTGTGCTTGTGATCTCCATCTCCGAAGCACCGTCATGATCGCCATCGTCACCGGCGCGACACCTTGATCTCCATCGTAGCATCGTTGTCGTCTCGCCAATCTTATGCTTCCACGACTATCACTACCGCTTAGTAATAAAGTTAAGCATTACATCGCGATTGCATTGCATACAATAAAGCGACAACCAGATGGCTCCTGCCAGTTGCCGATAACTTGGTTACAAAACATGATCATCTCATACAATAAAATCAGCATCATGCCTTGAACATATCACATCACAACATGCCCTGCAAAAACAAGTTAGACGTCCTCTACTTTGTTGTTGCAAGTTTTACGTGGCTGCTACGGGCTTAAGTAAGAACTCGTCTCACCTACGCATCAAAACCACAACGATAGTTCATCAAATAGACTCCGTTTTAACCTTCTCAAGGACCGAGCGTAGCCACACTTGGTTCAACTAAAGTTGGAGAGACAGTCGCCCGCAAGCCATCTATGTGCAAAGCACGTCGAGGGATCCGGTCTCGCGTAAGCGTACGCGTAAGGTTGGTCCAGGTCGTCTCGTCCAACAATACCGCCGAACCAAAGTATGACATGCTGGTAGGCAGTATGACTTGTATCGCCCACAACTCACTTGTGTTCTACTCGTGCAAATAACATCAAACCATAAAACCTAGGCTCGGATGCCACTGTTGGGGAACGTAGTAATTTCAAAATTTTCCTACGCACATGCAAGATCATGGTGATGCATAGCAACGAGAGGGGAGAGTGTTGTCTACGTACCAACGTAGACCGACTGCGGAAGCGATCACACAACGTAGAGGAAGTAGTCGTACGTCTTCCCGATCCGACCGATCCAACCACCGTTACTCCGGCACCTCCGAGTTCTTAGCACACGTTCAGCTCGATGACGATCCTCGGGCTCCGATCCAGCAAAGCGTCGAGGAAGAGTTCCGTCAGCACGACGGCGTGGTGACGATCTTGATGTACTACCGACGCAGGGCTTCGCCTAAGCACTACAACGGTATGATCGAGGTGGAATTTGGTGGCAGGGGGCACCGCACACGGCTAAGGAACGATCTCAAGGATCAACTTGTGTGTCTTGGGGTGTCCCCTGCCCCCGTATATAAAGGATGAAGGGGGGGAGGCTGGCCGGCCAAAGGAGGGAGGCGCAGGAGGAGTCCTACTCCTACCGGGAGTAGGACTCCCCCCCCCCAATCCTATTCCAACTAGGAATCCTTGGGAAAAAGAGAGAGGGAAAGAGAGAGAGGTGGCCGGCCACCTCTCCTAGTCCTAATAGGACTAGGGGAAGGGGGGAGGCGTGCAGCCCTCCTTGGCAGCCCCTTTCACCTTTCCACAATGGCCCATGTAGGCCCATTTGGCTCCCGGGGGGTTCCGGTAACCCTTCCGGTAATCCGGTAAAATCCCGATTTCACCCGGAACACTTCCGATGTCCAAACATAGGCTTCCAATATATCAATCTTTATGTCTCGACCATTTCGAGAATCCTCGTCATGTCCGTGATCACATCCGGGACTCCGAACTACCTTCGGTACATCAAAATGCATAAACTCATAATAACTGTCATCGTAACGTTAAGCGTGCGGACCCTACGGTTTGAGAACAATGTAGACATGACCGAGACACGTCTCTGGTCAATAACCAATAGCGGGGCCTGGATGCCCATATTGGCTCCTACATATTCTACGAAGATCTTTATCGGTGAGACCGCATAACAACATACGTTGTTCCCTTTGTCATCGGTATGTTACTTGCCCGTGATTCGATCGTCGGTATCCAATACCTAGTTCAATCTCGTTACTGGCAAGTCTCTTTACTCGTTCCGTAATACATCATCTCATAACTAACATCTTAGTTATTATGCTTGCAAGGCTTATGTGATGTGTATTACCAAGAGGGCCCAGAGATACCTCTCCGACAATCGGAGTGACAAACCCTAATCTCGAAATATGCCAACCCAACATCCACCATTGGAGACACCTGTAGTACTCCTTTGTAATCACCCAGTTACGTTGTGACGTTTGGTAGTACCCAAAGTGTTCCTCCGGTAAACGGGAGTTGCATAATCTCATAGTTATAGGAACATGTATAAGTCATGA
Organism: Triticum monococcum; assembly: GCA_034509565.1. Classification (NCBI taxonomy): domain Eukaryota; kingdom Viridiplantae; phylum Streptophyta; class Magnoliopsida; order Poales; family Poaceae; genus Triticum; species Triticum monococcum. Next base: position 387,603,021 of record CM067845.1, read on the forward strand.
AGAAAGCAATAGCAACATACTAAACGACCGGGTGCTAAGCTAATGGAATGGGTCATGTCAATCAGATCATTCAACTAATGATGTGACCTCGTTAATCAAATAACAACTCTTTGTTCATGGTTAGTAAACATAACCATCTTTGATTAACGAGCTAGTCAAGTAGAGGCATACTAGTGACACTCTGTTTGTCTATGTATTCACACATGTATTATGTTTCCGGTTAATACAATTCTAGCATGAATAATAAACATTTATCATGATATAAGGAAATAAATAATAACTTTATTATTGCCTCTAGGGCATATTTCCTTCAGGAACCCCCTCGACATGGAGCCAAATCTGCTGAAGCTCGAGCTTATGTGGGACCTCCTGAGACCTCCATGCGGTAACGGTCATCTGAGCATTAACAGATGGGACGTTCATCTGAATACCATCCACCCTGTCCAAGTCCTCGAAAGACGGAAAGCTAACAAGGTAACCATCAGACCCGTGTTGAATAGCCTCCCACTTCCATTGATCATGTACCGGACATCTCCTAGCAATCTGGCTCTCAACAACACTAGCCGGTACCATCAAACCAGTAACCTGAACTCGGGCTATCGGAGACTGTGTCGGTGCTAAATGATCTTTCACCATGCAATCAGGCAACTGGACAAAGTACGTCTCCTCAGCACCAACTCCCGAAACAAAAGCACTGGGCCTAGGGAGTTTGAGAACAGGACACTGCAACGTAGGATGAGCGATTTTGTCACAAATATAGCAGTAATGTTGCACAGTGCAATCCTTCACTGCATGCGTATTAACCGCACATTTCCAGCAACGAACCCCTTTCTTAGCCTTGGACTTGGGTGCCGTATCGACCTGCACATCAGACACTGGAGCCGCCAATGGTGGGGTATCAACAATAGCAGGCCCATTTGGCATCTGAGGATGCTGATATTGCCCATGCTGATATGACTGCATGTGCTGCTGCTGAAATTGTTGCTGAACCGGCACGTGTTTCGGAGTTTGAATACCGGGTTGCAAAGCTCCACCTGCAAACTGTTGCTGCTGCGGCTTCTTTTTTTTGCGTTTTTGAGCCGGCTAAGGCATCGCCCCACCTAGATGGAATTGCGGAGGGGCGGACACCCCGGTCGACGGAACCCCGTACATGGGATGTTGCCCTCCTGCAACGACTGTACCGTACGGCGAGACGTACTGCCCTCCCTGGACGTAAACAGGGGGCTGCTGCATTGATGGAGCATAGTTGTAGACCGGCGCCAGTCCATGCTGCTGATGTGGTGAACCGAAGTAGCCCGGCGCCTGCGCCGGAGGACATGAAGGAGCGGGAGTCGGCCCAATGGCTGGTGGTGGGCGAGGGTTTGGCCCTCCTGTGGCAGCGACACCAGGTGCTGTCGGAGGAACGCCCGCCATGGGGCGCTGAAACGTCGCGGCGGCCGCCGCGTAGGAGTGGGCGACCCCGATGCAGGGAGGTGATGCCGGAGTTGGAGACGGCGTTCGTGAGGTGTGCAGAGGCTTGGCAGTGATCGAAGGATCTGCGTCAGGATACGAGGACGAGGACGAAGCGGTAAAAGGAACTGCTGCGATCGCGGCCTGATGGTTACCAAAACCTGCCCGGATTGCCTTCATGCGCGTCCTCAGAAAGGCCCAAGAAAATACATCTTGGCCTGCGTCCTTTTGTGCATGCATGGGCCCAAAGCCCGAGGACAGTTGAGTTTGAATTCCCTGCAATCTCGCCACCGGACCCGGCGCCCGAACGACGTCAGATCTCGGCGAAGCATCCGACGCCGGCGGGCATTGCCAGCTTGTCGCAGAGGGGTTCTTCCTAGCCGCGTCAATGAACTGTCCCAGCACCGGCGGGGGCGTCACCCGGCGCGGCGGCAGGGGTCCACGCCAAGGCCCCAAACGTAGCGGCCGGGCGACTCTCAGCCCGGACGGTGGGGACATAGGTTTCCGGCCAGAGAGCATCGGGGCCGCCGATCTCGACAGCGACGCCGAACCAACCAGCTCCGAGCCCTCCGCATCGGCGATCCTCTCCTGCTCCCTGCAAGATGGCACACCCGACCCTGGGGATGACGGCGACCGGTGTTCCCAGAAATGAGATGCCGACGTCGGGAATCCCGCATTGTCCCAGAACTCCTGGACCAGCTCCGCCTCAGTTTTCTTCTTCCGGCGAGACACCGTGTTTCACTCCTCGCCTCCAACATCCTCCCCAAGCACCTCAAGGGCCAGCTGCACGCCAACAGCCGGTGCATCCTCCTCGTCGGAGGAGCCAACGTTCGATCTCAGGCATGAGAATCTTGAGCCAGACGAGCTTCCCGACGCCAGCGACGTCGCCGGCCCGGCAAAGGCCGGCGGTGGCCCAAGGGTCAGCCGCCTGCCCCGGGTACCCATCCGAGAGATTGATGATTCACTCACCTACCCCGGATACAAGAATCTTTTTTTCACTCACCTGCCACGGGTCCTCATACATAGTATGTGCCCCAAGTTCTTGCACCTAGCTCTCCTATACCATTACTAAGGTTCGTCCGCCGAGAGAGTTTTTTTTTCTGATCTGCTGCTCGAGTTTTTCTATCTTTCATTGGTTGATTGATAAGTGTTACTTTTTTTTGTTTTTATCTATGATTGGTTTGCATTGCCCGTCGCACATCAACTCTCTGCGTGCCTCTACCTCGGCATCGGCACCAATTGCACTGTCCTCTTCTTCAATTGTGTGGCTTGGCACAACATGCATCGCCCCCAAGGGACGTCCGTTGTCCGCACTTTCGTCTGCATGTTGTTCTTGGCCAGTCATCCTCTCCCGCTCCAACCTGGTCCTCCAGAGGATCCCCCAAAGGTCGTCATCAAGTACATGTGCCTCTCCATTGATCGAGCAATGGGCCGCACCTGCATCGCCTCTTCGGGCCGCAACACCGCCTCCTCGTGGTCCTCCCCGCTGTTGCACCAGATCATGAGTTGCAGCTATGTCGCCCCCACGGACCGTAGTGTCTCCGCATGCAGTCTACATCGTCATATCTGTGTGTTGATGCCTACCTTGGCATTTGTTGTGTCACCACGTAGGATCGCCATTGTGTGCATGATATTCATCACAGTACTGGGTTCTTCCTTGCCAACTTCGAGCATCACCACCGCTCTTCTATAAGCAACCAACATGGCATCTTCAGCCTACCTCTGATTTCAGCAACTACATTTTTGTCTTCATCTAGCACTCGCTAGTCGCCAGCCGCGCCGTCTCTTGCTCAAGTACTTAGTCTAATTTTTATCCTGGTCCTACTTAGTCTAATTTTTATGCTGGTCCCTATACGCACGCCCGATGTTGGCAACATCAACACATGCCTTTGCACCCGAGATGTCCCAGGGCTTGGCAAACATTGTGTGGCACCTCGTTTACGATGAATTTGACAACATCATCCTTGGTCGGCATCGACACCTGATACGTCTCCAACGTATCTACGTTTTCTCACGCTTTTCCTCTTGTTTTGGACTCTAGTTTGCATGATTTGAATGAAACTAACCCCGGACTGACGTTGTTTTCAGCAGAACTACCATGGTGTTGTTTTATGCAGAAATAAAAGTTCTCGGAAACATCACGAGGAATTTTTATATAATAAATACGAATTTCTAGAGCCAGGACCTGCCGGAGAGGGGCCCCTGGGTGGGCACAACCCACTACACCACGCCCCCACATTCCCTACTGAGGTGTGTTGGGAAAGGTCGCTATTGCCGACCGACTGTTGGTCGTAAAAACTTTTGACACACAGTCGGTCGGGAAAACATGTGAACAATGACGCACAGTCGGTCGGGAATACAAGAATATTCCTTGTCAAAAAATTGGTTGGGAAAACATGTATTCCTGACCAACCTGACTGTTGGGGATCTAGTGTTGTGGTGTAGTGACCCACCAGGGCGCGCCCCCCTCTCCTGGCACACCCAGGTGGGTTGTACCCATCTGGTGGCCCCACAGACCGCAACCCTGACACTATAAATTCCTATTTTCGGAGAAAAAATCAGGGAGAAAGAATTATTACGATCCACGAGATGGAGCCACTACCAAGCCCTGTTTTTCCTTGGGACAGCAGATCTGGAGTCCGTTTGGGGCTCCGGAGAGGGGGATCTTCGTTCTTCATCATCACCAACCCATCTCCATTGCCAATTCCATGATGCTCCCCACTGGGAGTGAGTAATTCCTTCATAGGCTCGCTGGTTGGTGAGGAGTTGGATGAGATTCATCATGTAATCGAGTTAGTTTTGTTAGGGCATGATCCCTAGTATCCACTATGTTCTTAGATTGATGTTGCTATGACTTTGCCATGCTTAATGCTTATCACTTTGGGCCCGGGTGCCATGAACCCAGATCTGAACCGTTTATGAATTCATCATTATATCCATGTTTTAGATCCAATCTTGCAAGTTATAGTCACCAACTACATGTTATGATCTGGCAACCCCGGAGTGACAACAATAGGGCCCACTCCCGGTGATGACCGTAGTTTGAGGAGTTCATGTATTCACTATGTGTTAATGCTTTGTTCCGGTTCTCTATTAAAAGGAGGCCTTAATATCCCTTAGTTTCCAATATGGACCCCGCTGCCACGGGAGGGTAGGACAAAAGATGTCATGCAAGTTCTTTTAATAAAGCATGTATGACTATTTACGGAATACATGCCTACATTATATCGATGAACTCGAGCTAGTGTCGTATTGCCCTAGGTTATAACTGTCGCATGATGAATATCATCCAATAAGTCACCGATCCAATGCCTATGAATTTACCTTATATTGTTTCTGCTAAGTTACTACTGCTATCATCACTGTTACACTTGCTACAAAATTACTGCTATCACTGTTACTGTTACCGTTGCTACTATCACTACTATCAATACTATCAACTACTTTGCTACTAATCACTTTGATGCAGATAATTAATTTCTAGGTGTGGTTGAATTGACAACTCAGTTGCTAATACCTTCAAATATTCTTTAGCTCCCCTTGTGTCGTATCTATAAATTTCGGTTGAATACACTACCCTCGAAAATTGTTGTGATCCCCTACACTTGTGGGTTATCAACACCCTCCTTAATGGTTGCCTCGATCGCATCCCCGTTTTCGTCCTAGCACATCCCTGCCTCCCCGACTACATGATGCCTCCTTGCGCCTGTGACTACACATGTGGCTAACTAGACACCAGCGACCCCTATGTCGACATCGGCTATGGTGTCCCTTGCAGGACAACATTGACCATGGCTACACGGCCCATGCTCTCCGCTACCTCGACATCAGCACAGTGGGTTATCGTCTTGCTTGGGGAACTCATCAGCTTCCTATATAGTCAATGCTTCTGTGATGCTCCCACTAAGATTGCAGGAGGATGTCAGCCCGTCGGTTTCTTCTATCGCTTTCTCTCCAGATAGGCCATATGTGACGCTCATGTTGTTCGTGATGTGATTGCTTGTATCTGTGTTGGTATTTCCCCGAAGAGGAGAGGATGATGCAGCGCAACAACGGTAAGTATTTCCCTCAGTTATGAAACCAAGGTTATCAATCCAGTAGGAGAACCAAGCAACACTATGTAAACGGCACCTGGACACAAATAACAAATACTTGCAACCCAACGCGTAAGAGGGGTTGTCAATCCCTCCTCGGTATTGAGATAGATTAAATTGTATGAGATTGGATAAATAGATCTAGCGAAAACACAAAATAAAATAAAGAAAGAAAAAACGCAGCAAGGTATTTGTTATCTCTTGAGCACTTGCGTTGGTTTTCCCTTGAAGAGGAAAGGGTGGTGCAGCAAAGTAGGGTAAGTATTTCCCTCAGTTTTTGAGAACCAAGGTATCAATCCAGTAGGAGGCTACGCGCGAATCCCTCGCACCTACACAAAACAAATAAATCCTCGCAACCAATGCGATAAGGGGTTGTCAATCCCTACACGGTCACTTACGAGAGTGAGATCTGATAGATATGATAAGATAATATTTTTGGTATTTTTATGATAAAGATGCAAAGTAAAATAAAAGCAATGAAAATAACTAAGTATTGGAAGATTAATATGATGAAGATAGACCCGGGGGCCATAGGTTTCACTAGTGGCTTCTCTCAAGAGCATATGTATTTTACGGTGGGTGAACAAATTACTGTTGAGCAATTGATAGAATTGAGCGTAGTTATGAGAATATCTAGGTATGATCATGTATATAGGCATCATGTCCGAGACAAGTAGACCGACTCCTGCCTGCATCTACTACTATTACTCCACACATCGACCGCTATCCAGCATGCATCTAAAGTATTAAGTTCATAAGAACAGAGTAACGCCTTAAGCAAGATGACATGATGTAGAGGGATAAACTCATGCAATATGATGAAAACCCCATCTTGTTATCCTCGATGGCAACAATACAACACGTGCCTTGCTGCCCCTACTATCACTGGGAAAGGACACCGCAAGATTGAACCCAAAGCTAAGCACTTTTCCCATTGCAAGAAAGATCAATCTAGTAGGCCAAACCAAACTGATAATTCGAAGAGACTTGCAAAGATAACCAATCATACATAAAAGAATTCAGAGAAGATTCAAATATTGTTCATAGATAAACTTGATCATAAACCCACAATTCAACGGTCTCAACAAACACACTGCAAAAGAAGATTACATCGAATAGATCTCCACAAGAGAGGGGGAGAACTTTGTATTGAGATCCAAAAAGAGAGAAGAAGCCATCTAGCTAATAACTATGGACCCGAAGGTCTGAAGTAAACTACTCACACTTCATCGGAAGGGCTATGATGTTGATGTAGAAGCCCTCCGTGATCGATGCCCCCTCCGGCGGAGCTCCGGAATAGGCCCCAGGATGGGATCTCATGGATACAGAAAGTTACGGCAGTGGAATTAGGGTTTTGGCTCCGTATCTGCTCGTTTGGGGGTACGTAGGTATATATAGGAGGAAGATGTAACACCCTCGATGCGACTATATCTCCCACGTGTCGAGGCACGACTTAGAGGCATAATCGCATTGAAGGCAATGTTACAAGTCGGGTAATCATCACAAACATCCCATGTAATATAATAATGAAGAGGGATAACGTAGTTGGCTTACACTCGCCACGTCACATCAAAGTACATAAATAACCTCCATCATACAAATCACTGATGGCCCGACTACGGTGCCAAAATAGAAAAGACCCCCAACATGCGACAAGGCCCTGAATCTAACCCCGATTGGGCACCACTACTGATCATCAGGAAAAGACACATAGTAACGCTGAGAGTCCTCGTCGTACTCCCACTTTTGAGCTCGAGCACGCCATCTGGAGCTGTATCATCTGTCCCTGCATCTGGTGTAATAGTAATCTGTGAGCCATAGGGACTCAGCAATCTCGCACCCTCACGATCAAGACTATTTAAGCTTAATAGGTAGGAAAGGGGTAATGTATAAGTGGAGCTGCAGCAAGCGACTAGCATGTATGGTGGCTAACTTATACGCAAAAGAGAGCGAGAAGAGGAGGCAAAGCACGAGCAAGAAACTAGAGAGAAACCTGCGCAAACATAACTCCAACACCGTGTCCACTTCCCGGACTCCGCCGAGAAGAGGCACTCACGGCAACACACTCAGTTGATTCACTTTAATTAATTAAGGTTCAAGTTATCTACAACCGAACATTAACAAATTCCCATCTGCCCATAACCGCGGGCACGGCTTTCGAAAGATCAATCCCTGCAGGGGGGTCCCAACTTAGCCCATAACAAGCTCTCACGGTCAACGAAGGAATAGACCTCCACCCAAGACACACCGATCAGACTCGGTATCTCGGTACAACAAGATGATTCGACAGGTTAAAACAAGTCCAGCAACACCGCCCGAATGTGCCGACAAATCCCGATAGGAGCTGCACATATCTCTTTCTCAGGGCACACTCAGATTGTCCAAACTTCCGGTAGGCCAGCCCAGAGTTGCCCCTGGTGGCCACCGGCGGCTGACGTTCCGGACCAACACTCAGAGGAGCACTGGCCCGTGGGGGCTAAAATAAAGATGACCCTCGGGCTCCGGAAACCCAAGGAGAAAAGGGGTAGGTGGCAAATGGTAAATCCAATGTTGGGCATTGCTGGAAAAGCTTTAATTAAGGCGAACTATCAAGGGGTTCCCATTATAGCCCAACCGCGTAAGGGACGCAACAATCCGGGAACATAACACCGATATGACAGAAACTAGGGCGGCAAGAGTGGAACAAAACACACACCGAAATGAACCGATCTGCGATTTACAGCAAGTAGGCTCCTAAATACAACGAAATGAACATGCTACAGCCACCAAACATGAAAACAAAATGCATGGCAGGGATGTACACAAGATGCTTAACAAATCACTAGCACTGAGCCATAGCCAAAATCATCCATTATGAGGTTCAAACAAGCATGGCAAAAATGAATATGCAAAACAGATTTCAGACTTAGTGAAATTAACACTAGTCTGAAATTTCAGACCACGATGCTCTCTTCGGAGCAGCAAAACAACATGATACACAACCTGAACATGGCAAGTAAGAACATGGAATGGAGCTACTCAACAAGCTTAACAAAACACCCAAAGTGACATGGGGCCAAAAGGGTCCACAAAATACTCTAACGAGCACACGAACATAGATGAAACACAATCAGTTTTCAGACTTAGTGAAAACTGAGACATGCTGAAATTATAACTCACGAAGGCATGTAAACGAGCTCGATGCACTCACTACGGTGCAAGTCATAGTAAGGAAAGCATATATCCATAAAGAAGGCACAAAATGCTAGCTAGACATGGCAAGAACAATGGCATAGCATGCATGGCTCACTAGCAATAGCACCGGCAAAATCGCAAAAGAGTTCACGATCTGCCCAAATTAACAACGATGCAAAAGTTGAGCTCGATTGACTCAACCTAGGGTGCTCCAACATAGCAAGTAAAGACATGGATGGATAGAGCATAACATAAGTATCAAAACTCCCTTACTGATCATCCTCAAGAGAGGCACGGATCACTAGAAAACAAGCTGGACATATGGCATCATGAACTAAAATATCCCAGACTTGGTGAAAATCACTAAGTCCCTGAAAACAGCAATCTCAGATACCCCTCTTGGCAAGCTTTCACAAGTCACCACACACATCCTAAAAATGCATGGATGGCACCTCTGGAAAGAAGACAAAATGCTTAACAATTCATCCCAAAGGGTCACAGGCATATCATGCACACAATAATCATGGCAAAAATGACAAAAGTCAATGATGAGCTAACGGATCTGCAAATTAACTCACGATGCCTCCTTCTAACAGCATTTTGGGCATCAAGATGAACTCAAATGCAAATGATGCAATGGAATGAAATGATATACTCATCGAGTTGAAGATTTTGATATATCATATGTCCAAAACGGAGCTACGGATGCGGAGATATGAGCAGTCAAACATAGCATAAAAAACTAGGGGGAGAGGGAGAAGTCAACCCTAGGGTTTGCAAATTCCAGATCTGGCCGGGCTGCACTGTAGCAGCAGCCCGCGTCATCGCCCCGCCGCCTCACGCCCGCAGCCGCCACCGCCCTCCTCGTGGCCGGCCACCCGGGGCACCGGCGCCACCGCCCGCCATCGTCGCCGGCCGGCACCACCCGAGCCGAAGCTCGCCGGCCACCATCGCCGCTTCGCCGCCCCGTTCCGGTCGCGCCAACGCCGGCGAGCGCCGCGGCCACTCCGGCCGTCCCCGCCCCCGTGCCTACCTCCTCCTCCTCCGCCGGCCGCCGTCGCCCTTCTCCGGCGAGCCCGCCGTCGGCCTCCCGCCATCGTCGCCGGCCGGCACCACCCGAGCCGAAGCTCGCCGGCCACCACCGCCGCCTCGCCGCCCCGTTCCTGTCACCGCCAAAGCCGGCGAGCACCGCGGCAACTCCGGCCGTCCCCGCCCCCGCGCCTACCTCCTCCTCCGCCGGCCGCCGTCGCCCTTCTCCGACGAGCCCGCCGTCGACCTCGGTTCGCGCGCCGCTGCTACAGTGCGGCCCGGCCAGATCTGGAATTTGCAAACCCTAGGGTTGACTTCTTCCTTCTCCCCCTATTTTTCGTGCCTGCTTTGACTGCTCATAACTTTGCGTCCGTGGCTCCGTTTTGGACATATGATATATCAAAATCTTTGTCTCGACGAGTACATCATTTCATTCCATTGCATCATTTGCATTTGAGTTCATCTTGATGCCCAAAATTCTGTTAGAAGGAGGCATCGTGAGTTAATTTGCAGATCCGTTAGCTCATCATTGACTTTTGTCATTTTTGCCATGATTATTGTGTGCATGTTATGCCTGTGACCCTTTGGGATGAATTGTTAAGCATTTTCTCTTCTTTCCAGAGGTGCCACCCATGCATTTTTAGGATGTGTGTGGTGTCTTGTGCAAGCTTGCCAAGAGGGGTACCTGAGATTGCTGTTTTCAGGGACAGTGATTTTCACCAAGTCTGGGATATTTTAGTTCATGATGCCATATGTTCGGCTTGTTTCCTAGTGATCCGTGCCTCTCTTGAGGATGATCAGTAAGGGAGTTTTGATATTTATGTTATGCTCTATCCATCCATGTCTTTACTTGCTATGTTGGAGCACCCTAGGTTGAGTCAATCGAACTCAACTTTTGCATCGTTTTTAATTTGGGCAGATCGTGAACTCTTTTGCGATTTTGCCGATGCTATTGCTAGTGATCCATGCATGCTATGCCATTGTTCTTGCCATGTCTAGCTAGCATTTTGTGCCTTCTTTATGGATATATGCTTGCCTTGCCATGACTTGCACCGTAGTGAGTGCATCGAGCTCGTTTACATGCCTTCGTGAATTATAATTTCAGCATGTCTCAGTTTTCACAAAGTCTGAAAACTGATTGTGTTTCATCTATGTTCGTGTGCTCGTTAGAGTATTTTGCGAACCCTTTTGGCCCTAGGTCATTTTGGGTGTTTTGTTAAGCTTGTTGAGTAGCTCCATGCCATGCTCTTACTTGCCATGTTCAGGTTATGTTTCATGTTGTTTTGCTGCTCCGAAGAGAGCATCGTAGTCTGAAATTTCAGACTAGTGTTAATTTCACTAAGTCTGAAATCTGTTTTGCTTATTCAGTTTTGCCATGCTTGTTTGAACCCCTTAATGGATGAATTTGGCCGTGGCTCAGTCCTAGTGATTTGTTAAGCATCTTGCGTACATCGCTGCCATGCATTTTGTTTTCATGTTTGGTGGCTGTAGCATGTTCATTTCGTTGCATTTAGGTGCCTATTTCCTGTAAATCACAGATCGGTTCATTTCGTAAAACGCTTGCCATTTCCAAACCGTAGCTCCGATTCCTATGATCTTTATATCGTTTTTAGGTGATTTCTTCCCCTCTATCCAGTGGCACACTTGGTTATCCAAGTTGAGGCCAGGTTCACGCATTTCCTGCCACGTCTTGCATTTTGCATCCCGCATCGCATCTCGCATAGCATACCATCCTTGCATCTTATTGGTTGTCCTTGGACGTGGTTGATTGTATCCTTGTTGCTTGTTTGTGTTGTTGGGTAGAGCCGGGAGACGATTTCGCTAACGAGGAGCCCGTTGAGTTTACTTTTGAGAATCCAGTCAACTCTGACAACTGTGCAGGCAAGATGATCATACCCTCGAAATCACTACTATCTTTGCTATGCTAGTTTGCTCGCTCTTTTGCTTTGCCAATGCTACGATGCCTACCACTTGCTTGTCAGCCTCCCAATTGCCATGATTGAGCCTCTAACCCACCTTTTTCCTAGCAAACCGTTGATTGGCTATGTTACCGCTTTGCTCAGCCCCTTCTTATAGTGTTGTTAGTTGCAGGTGAAGATTGGAGCCGTTCCTTGTTGGAACCTTTATTTACTTGTTGGGATATCATTATATTGCCATGTTATCTTAATGCATCTATATACTTGGTAAAGGGTGGAAGGCTCGGCCTCTCGCCTAGTGTTTTGTTCCACTCTTGCCGCCCTAGTTTCCGTCATATCAGTGTTATGTTCCCGGATTGTTGCGTCCCTTACGCGGTTGGGCTATAATTCGCCTTGATTAAAGCTTTTCCAGCAATGCCCAACATTGGATTTACCATTTGCCACCTACCCCTTTTTCCCTTGGGTTTCCGGAGCCCGAGGGTCATCTTTATTTTAGCCCCCACGGGCCAGTGCTCCTCTGAGTGTTGGTCCGGAACGTCAGCCGCCGGTGGCCACCAGGGGCAACTCTGGGCTGGCCTACCGGAAGTTTGGACAATCTGAGTGTGCCCTGAGAAAGAGATATGTGCAGCTCCTATCGGGATTTGTCGGCACATTCGGGCGGTGTTGCTGGACTTGTTTTAACCTATCGAATCATCTTGTTGTACCGAGATACCGAGTCTGATCGGTGTGTCTTGGGTGGAGGTCTATTCCTTCGTTGACCGTGAGAGCTTGTTATGGGCTAAGTTGGGACCCCCCTGCAGGGATTGATCTTTCGAAAGATGTGCCCGCGGTTATGGGCAGATGGGAATTTGTTAATGTCCGGTTGTAGATAACTTGAACCTTAATTAATTAAAATGAATCAACTGAGTGTGTTGCCGTGATGGCCTCTTCTCGGCGGAGTCCGGGAAGTGGACACGGTGTTGGAGTTATGTTTGCGCAGGTTGCTCTCTAGTTTCTCGCTCGTGCTTTGCCTCCTCTTCTCGCTCTCTTTTGCGTAAAAGTTAGCCACCATACATGCTAGTCACTTGCTGCAGCTCCACTTATACATTACCCCTTTCCTACCTATTAAGCTTAAATAGTCTTGATCGCGAGGGTGCGAGATTGCTGAGTCCATGTGGCTCACAGATTACTATTACACCAGATGCAGGGACAGATGATACAGCTCCAGATGGCGCGCTCGAGCTCAAGTGGGAGTACGACGAGGACTCTCAGCGTTACTATGTGCCTTTTCCTGATGATCAGTAGTGGTGCCCAATCGGGGTTAGATTCAGGGCCTTGTCGCATGTTGGGGGTCTTTTCTATTTTGGCGCCGTAGTCGGGCCATGAGTGATTTGTATGATGGATGTTATTTATGTACTTTGATGTGACGTGGCGAGTGTGAGCCAACTATGTTATCCCTCTTCATTATTATATTACATGGGATGTTTGTGATGATTACCCGACTTTCGACATATGCCTTCAATGCGATTATGCCTCTAAGTCGTGCCTCGACACGTGGGAGATATAGTCGCATCGAGGGTGTTACAAGTTGGGTGATTTCAAGTTCCTCGCTTCTCCAATGGTCCTTGGTAATTCGGATATCGATCTTATTCTTGGGATGGACTGGCTCTCTAAACGTAAAGCTCAGCTTGATTGTGCGGCCAGGCAGATTCAACTGACTCATTCGTCTGAGGATGTAATTGTCTTTGCTGCTCGGGATAATACCATCCGGTTGTTTTCTCTCAATGAGAAGGGTGAATTGGATGCTATTTCGCAGATTCCGGTTGTTTGTGAGTATCAAGACGTCTTCCCAGAAGAACTCCCAGGAATGCCTCCGCACCGGCCGGTTGAATTTGTTATTGAACTTGAGCCCGGTACGGAACCTGTGTGCAAACGTCCCTACAAGCTCGGCCCCGAAGAGTTGAAGGAGTTGAAGAAACAACTCGATGTTCAAGAAAGAATTGGTCTCATTCGGCCTAGTACTTCTCCGTGGGGTTGTGGTGTTCTTTTTGTGAAGAAGAAGGATGGAACGGAGTCGCTGCCGGCGACCACCTCGGATCAGGCGACCCCGCGCCCTCCTTGTCCTTCTTCCCTGCCATCTGCTGCCGCCCCAGGTCATCAGCGCTGCCGTTCCGCCCTCGATTCCTTTCTACTCTCTCCCCTCATGAGCTTCCTCTCTCTCTCTCCCGCAGGATCGACCCGTCATCTGCCTTGGACGCCGCCGCCCGGAGCTTACCCGAGCTCGCCGTCGCCGGGAATTAGGCCCCCGGGGCCAGATCTATCCACTCCGGTCCTCCCCGTCGCCCTAACCTGCCAGAGACGCTACTGCCCCGCCATTGACTTTGGACGCCACCGCCATGGTCCTCTGCTCGTGCGGGCGCGAGACGAGGACGACGTCCAGGCCACTTCCAGCGCCATCATGGGCCGCGTGACCAAGCCCAGCTTGCTCAGGCCCGGCCAGCGCCCACCGCCCTGCCTCTTCCACCGCATGGGCCGAGGCCCATGGGTGAGGCCACCCACATCCCAGTGACTCTCCTTTTTTTCCCTTACCTGTTGGGCCAGCCTGCAGTTTCGGCCCGTGTCATGTTTTTTCCCTGCCTGCGATTTTATCAATTATCCTGAGACAGCAGTTTTGCAGTATAGTCCCTCATGTTCATGCATATAAAAACTCACAAACCATGCATCGGATTAAAATGTATTATATATGAAACTTGCTCAGAATTTTGTGTAGATTAATAATATCCAACTTTCATCCATGTTTAAAATATTTAAAATGTTGTTTGCATTAATTTGCCCCTATGCCATGCTAACATGATTTAATTCATAACTTAATAACTGTAGCTCTGATTATAATAAACTTTATATGTATTTCGGGTAGAAAATGCATAGTTTAACATGGTGCACTCATCTTACATGTTTAACAACTCTAAAATAATGTTTAGGGCAGAACAGTACCAAACCTTAAATTATGCATATGAGGATTTACCAGAATTGTTGTTTGTTGTTCCGGCCTCATTTAAATTTGCCTAGATAGGTAGTTTTCATTTGCTTCACCTCTTGCCATGTTAATCAACATTTAATATTGTTGGGTACCTAAACGAGAGAGAACTAAATAATTGATGTGGTGTTCCGTCAATATGCAACCCGTTGCATATTGAGCTCCACTTAACTTGTAGTTTTGTTTGTGCCCTTTGCCATGCCATGCATATTTAAACCGGACATGCATCATACTTGTTTTGCGCATCGTGCCATGATTTTGTGGTGGTTGTTTACTATGTTGTTTGCTCCTTTCCGGTGTTGCTTCTTCGGGTTGGTTCCGATAACGTCGCGTTTGTGAGGACCCGTTCGTCTACGTTCGTTTGTCTTCTTCATGGACTCGTTCTTCTTCCTTGCGGGATCTCAGGCAAGATGATCATACCCTCGAAATCACTACTATCTTTGATATGCTAGTTTGCTCGCTCTTTTGCTATGCCATTGCTACGATGCCTACCACTTGCTTGTCAGCCTCCCAAATTGCCATGTTCAACCTCTAACCCACCATGTCCTAGCAAACCGTTGATTGGCTATGTTACCGCTTTGCTCAGCCCCTCTTATAGCGTTGTTAGTTGCAGGTGAAGATTGGAGCCGTTCCTTGTTGGAACATTTGTTTACTTGTTGGGATATCATGATATATCTTATTTAATTAATGCATCTATATACTTGGTAAAGGGTGGAAGGCTCGGCCTTATGCCTGGTGTCTTGTTCCACTCTTGCCGCCCTAGTTTCCGTCATATCGGTGTTATGTTCCCGGATTTTGCGCCCCTTACGCGGTTGGGCTATAATGGGAACCCCTTGACAGTTCACCTTAAGTAAAGCTTTGCCAGCAATGCCCAACATTGGTTTTACTATTTGCCACCTAGCCTTTTTCCCTTGGGAGTCGCGCATCCCGAGGGTCATCTTTATTTTAACCCCCCCCCCCCGGGCCAGTGCTTGTCTAAGTGTTGGTCCGAACTAGAGTCCTTTGTAGCACCACCTCGAGGAAACTTGAGGGCTGGTTTTAGTTGTACGGAGCGCTCATCCGGTGTTGCCCTGAGAACGAGATATGTGCAGCTCCTATCAGGATGTCGGCGCATCGGGCGGTGTTGCTGGTTTAGTTTTACCCTGTCGAAATGTCTTGTTGTACTGGGATACCGAGTCTGATCGGAACGTCTCGGGTGGAGGTCTATTCCTTCGTTGACCGTGAGAGCTTGTCATGGGCTAAGTTGGGACACCCCTGCAGGGATTGATCTTTCGAAAGCCGTGCCCGCGGTTATGGGCAGATGGGAATTTGTTAATGTCCGATTGTAGAAAACCTGAAGTTGACCTTAATTAAAATGTATCAACCGCGTGTGTAACCGTGATGGTCTCTTTCCGGCGGAGTCCGGGAAGTGAACACGGTTGTTGGATTTTAAATTGACGTAGGTAGTCCAGGATCACTTCTTGATCATACTTTTATCGACCGTGCTTTGCCTTCTCTTCTCGCTCTCATTTGCGTATGTTATCCACCATATATGCTAGTCGCTTGCTGCAGCTCCACCTCATACCTTTACCTTACCCATAAGCTTAAATAGTCTTGATCGCGAGGGTGCGAGATTGCTGAGTCCCTATGGCTCACAGATACTTCCAAAACCAGCTTGCAGGTGCCGATGGGACCGTGCAGATGACACAACCAAGCTCAGGAGGAGCTCGATGAAGATCTTGTCCTTTATGTTGTTTCGTTGTAGTTGATCAGTAGTGGAGCCCAGTTGGGGTCGATCGGGGACCTTTGTCGCATTTGGGGTTCTTCTTTTATTTTGGCTCCATAGTCGGGCCCTGATTGTATTTGGTTGATGTAATGCTTTATTCATGTAATTGTGTGAAGTGGCGATTGTAAGCCAACTATGTATCCTTTTCCTTATTATATTACATGGGTTGTGTAAAGATTACCTCACTTGCGACATTGCCTTCAATGCGATTATGCCTCTAAGTCGTGCCTCGACACGTGGGAGATATAGTCGCATCGAGGGTGTTACAAGTTGGTATCAGGTGACAGGCGACGCTCGGGCTGGGTGGCGGCGCGGTCGGGCTCGTGCGGGCCAGATCCGGCCCAGCCCCGTCCTTCGGCCGGCCCAGCTACCGGCCTGCCCGGCCTCCTCCACCGTCCGGGCCGTTTTGGCAAATGTGAGAGCCCCCAGCCCCTCCTGTGCACTGATGGGCCAACCAGTTTCAGCCCGTGGATGTTTTTTTTCAGTCTCTGTGTTTTTAGCTAATTTCCAGGAAATTGCAGTTTTACAGAAAACCCCCTGCTGTTCATGCATTTAATAACTCACCAACCGTGCATCGGATTAAAATGGTTTATATATGAAACTTGCTCAGAATTTTGTGTAGATTAATAATATCCAACTTTCACCTATGTTTGAAATGTTTAAAATGTTGTTGGCATTAATTTGCCCCTATGCCATGCTAATATGATTTAATTCATAACTAAATAACCGTAGCTCCGATTTAAATAAACTTTATATGTAAATGGGGTAGAATTTTGCCTAGTTTAACGTGGTGGCCTCATCTTGCATGTTTAACAACTCTAAAATAATGTTTAGGGCAGAACAGTACCAAATCTAAAATATGCTATGGGGATTTACCGGAATTGTTGTTCGTTGCTTCCGGCCTCATTTAACCTTGACTATATAGGTAGTTTTACTTTGCTTCACCCTCTTGCCATGTTTAACAACATTTAATATTGTTGGGTACATAAACAAGATCGAACTAAATAATTATTTGCCCCACTTAATTTGTAGGATTGTTTGTGCTCTTTGCCATGCCTTGCCTCTTTAAACCGGACATGCATCATACTTGTTTGCGCATCGTGCCATGTGGTTGTCATGGTTGTTTACTATGTTGTTTGCTTTCTTTCCGGTGTTGCTTCTTCGGGTTGGTTCCGGAAACGTCGAGTTTGTGAGGACCCGTTCGACTACATCCGTTTATCTTCTTCATGGACTCGTTCTTCTTCCTTGCGGGATTACAGGCAAGATGATCATACCCTCGAAATCACTACTATCTTTGCTATGCTAGTTTGCTCGCTCTTTTGCTATGCCATTGCTACGATGCCTACCACTTGCTTGTCAGCCCTCCCAAATTGCCATGTTCAGCCTCTAACCCACCATTGTCCTAGCAAACCGTTGATTGGCTATGTTACCGCTTTGCTCAGCCCCTCTTATAGCGTTGTTAGTTGCAGGTGAAGATTGAAGTTTGTTCCTTGTTGGAACATGGAGATGTTGTTCCTTGTTGGAACATGTTTACTTGTTGGGATATCACAATATATCTTATTTAATTAATGCATATATATATACTTGGTAAAGGGTGGAAGGCTCGGCCTTATGCCTGGTGTTTTGTTCCACTCTTGCCGCCCTAGTTTCCGTCATATCGGTGTTATGTTCCCGGATTTTGCGTCCCTTACGCGGTTGGGCTATAATGGGAACCCCTTGACAGTTCGCCTTAAGTAAAGCTTTTCCAGCAATGCCCAACATTGGTTTTACCATTTGACACCTAGACTTTTCTTTCCCTTGGGTTCTGCAGACCCAAGGGTCATCATTATTTTACCCCCCCCCCCCCGGGCCAGTGCTCCTCTGAGTGTTGGTCCAACTTGTCAACCGCCGGTGGCCACCAGGGGCAACTCTGGGCTGGCCTACCGGAAGTTTGGACGATCCGGTGTGCCCTGAGAAAGAGATATGTGCAGCTCCTATCGGGATTTGTCGGCACATTCGGGCGGTGTTGCTGGTTTAGTTTTACCCTGTCGAAATGTCTTGTTGTACTGGGATACCGAGTCTGATCGGAATGTCTCGGGTGGAGGTCTATTCCTTCGTTGACCGTGAGAGCTTGTGATGGGCTAAGTTGGGACACCCCTGCAGGGATTTGAACTTTCGAAAGCCGCGCCCGCGGTTATGGGCAGATGGGAATTTGTTAACGTCCGGTTGTAGTAAACCTGAAGTTGACCTTAATTAAAATGAATCAAACGCGTGTGTAACCGTGATGGTCTCTTTCCGGCGGAGTCCGGGAAGTGAACACGGTTGTTGGAGTTATGCTTGACGTAGGTAGTCCAGGATCACTTCTTGATCATACTTTTATCGACCGTGCTTTGCCTTCTCTTCTCGCTCTCATTTGCGTATGTTAGCCACCATATATGCTAGTCGCTTGCTGCAGCTCCACCTCATACCTTTACCTTACCCATAAGATTAAATAGTCTTGATCGCGAGGGTGCGAGATTGCTGAGTCCCTGTGGCTCACAGATTACTTCCAAAACCAGTTTGCAGGTGCCGATGAGTCCGTGCGGATGACGCAACCAAGCTCAGGAGGAGCTCGATGAAGATCTTGTCCTTTATGTTGTTTCGTTCTAGTTGATCAGTAGTGGAGCCCAGTTGGGGTCGATCGGGGACCTTTGTCGCATTTGGGGTTCTTCTTTTATTTTGGTTCCGTAGTCGGGCCATGAGTGTATTTGGTTGATGTAATGCTTTATTCATGTAATTGTGTGAAGTGGGGATTGTAAGCCAACTATGTACCTCTTATTCCTTATTATATTACATGGGTTGTGTGAAGATTACCTCACTTGCGACATTGCCTTCAATGTGATTATGCCTCTAACTCGTGCCTCGACACGTGGGAGATATAGTCGCATCAAGGGTGTTACAGAAGAAGTACGTCGGTGGAGCAACAGGGAGCCCACGAGGGTGGAGGGCGCGCCTGGGGGGGTAGGCGCGCCCCCTACCTCATGGCCTCCCTGTTGGTTGCTTGACGTAGGGTCCAAGTCTCCTGGATCTTGTTCGTTCCAAAAATCACGTTCCCGAAGGTTTTATTCCGTTTGGACTCTGTTTGATATTCTTTTCTTCGAAACCCTAAAATAGGTCAAAAAACATCAATTCTGGGCCGGGCCTTCGGTTAATAGGTTAGTCCCAAAAATAATATGAAAGTGGATAATAAAGCCCAATAATGTCCAAAACAGAAGATAATATAGCATGGAGCAATCAAAAATTATATATACGTTGGAGACGTGTCAAGCATCCCCAAGCTTAATTCCTGCTCGTCCTCGAGTAGGTAAATGATAAAAATAGAATTTTTGATGTGGAATGCTACTTGGCATATTTTCAATGTAATTCTTCTTAATTGTGGTATGAATATTCAGATCCGAAAGATTCAAGACAAAAGTTTAATATTGACATAGAAATAATAATACTTCAAGCATACTAACTAAGCAATTATGTCTTCTCAAAATAACATGGCCAAAGAAAGTTATCCCTACAAAATCATATAGTCTAGCTATGCTCTATCTTCACCACACAAAGTATTTAAATCATGCACAACCCCGATGACAAGCCAAGCAATTGTTTCATACTTTTTGTGTTCTCAAACCTTTTCAATCTTCACGCAATACATGAGCGTGAGCCATGGACATAGCACTTTAGGTGGAATAGAATGGTGGTTGTGGAGGAGACGAAAAAGGGGAAGATTGTCTCACATCAACTAGGCGTATAAACGGGCTATGGAGGTGCTCATCAATAGATATCAATGTGAGTGAGTAGGGAGTGCCATGCAACTGATGCACTAGAGCTATAAGTATATGAAAGCTCAACAAAAGGAACTAAGTGGGTGTGCATCCAACTCGCTTTCTCACGAAGACCTAGGGCAATTTGAGGAAGCCCATCATTGGAATATACAAGCCAAGTTCTATAATGAATAATTCCCACTAGTATATGAAAGTGATAACATAGGAGACTCTCTATTATGAAGATCATGCTGCTACTTTGAAGCACAAGTGTGGTAAAAGGATAGTAGCATTGTCCCTTCTCTCTTTTTCTCTCATTGTTTTATTTGGGCCTTCTCCTTTTTTATGGCCTCTTTTTAGTTTTTATTTTATTTTTCGTCCGGAGTCTCATCCCGACTTGTGGGGGAATCATAGTCTCCATCATCCTTTCCTCACTGGGACAATGCTCTAATAATGATGATCATCATACTTTTATTTTCTTACAACTCAAGAATTACAACTCGATACTTAGAACAAGATATGACTCTATATGAATGCCTCCGGCGATGTACCGGGATATGCAATGACTCATGAGTGACATGTATGAAAAAATTATGAACGGTGGCTTTGCCACAAATACAATGTCAACTACATGATCATGCAAAGCAATATGACAATGATGGAGCGTGTCATAGTAAACGGAACAGTGGAAAGTTGCATGGCAATATATCTCGGAATGGCTATGGAAATGCCATGATAGGTAGGTATGGTGGCTGTTTTGAGGAAGGTATATGGTGGGTGTATGACACCGGCGAAAGGTGCGCGGTATTAGAGAGGCTAGCAATGATGGAAGGGTGAGAGTGCGTATGATCCATGGACTCAACATTAGTCATAAAGAACACGTATACTTATTGCAAAAATCTACAAGTTATCAAAGCAACATATTATGTGCATGCTCCTAGGAGGATAGATTGGTAGGAAAATACCATCGCTCGTCCCCGACCGCCACTCATAGGGAAGACAATCAATAAATAAATCATGCTGCGACTTCATCACATAACGGTTCACCATACGTGCATGCTACGGGAAATCACAAACTTTAACACAAGTATTTCTCAAATTCACAACTACTCAACTAGCACAACTTTAATATCATCATCTCCATATCTCAAAACAATTATCAAGTATCAAACTTCTCTTAGTATTCAACACACTCACAAGAAAATTTATTATTAATCTTGTATACCTAGCATATTAGGATTATTTAAGAAAATTACCATGCTATTTAAGACTATCAAAATAATCTAAGTGAAGCATGAGAGATCAATAGTTTTTATAAAACAAATCCACCACCGTGCTCTAAAAGATATAAGTGAAGTACTAGAGCAAAACTATATAACTCAAAAGATATAAGTGAAGCACATAGATTATTCTAATAATTTCCGAATCATGTGTGTCTCTCTCGAAAGGTGTGTACAGCAAAGATGATTGTGGTAAACTAAAAAGCAAAGACTCAAATCATACAAGACGCTCCAAGCAAAACACATATCATGTGGTGAATAAAAATATAGCTCCAAGTAAAGTTATCAATAGAAGTAGACGAAAGAGGGGATCCCTTCCGGGGCATCCCCAAGCTTTGGCTTTTAGGTGTCCTTAGATTATCTTGGGGGTGCCATGGAAATCCCCAAGCTTAGGCTCTTGCCACTCCTTGTTCCATAATCCATCAAATCTTTACCCAAAACTTGAAAACTTCACAACACAAAACTTAAAGTAGAAAATCTCGTGAGCTCCGTTAGCGAAAGAAAACAAAAGACCACTTCAAGGTACTGTAATGAACTCATAATTTATTTATATTGGTGTTAAACCTACTGTATTCCAACTTCTCTATGGTTTATAAACTATTTTACTATCCACAGATTCATCAAAATAAGCAAACAACACACGAAAAACAGAATCTGTCAAAAACAGAACAGTCTGTAGTAATCTGTAGATAGCGCAAGATCTGGAACCCTAAAAATTCTAAAATAAATTTCTGGATGTGAGGAATTTATATATTAATCATCTACAAAAAGAATTAACTAAATATTACTTTCCAAATAAAAATGGCAGCAGTTCTCGTGAGCGCTAAAGTTTCTGTTTTTTACAGCAAGATTAACAAGACTTTCCCCAAGTCTTCCCAACGGTTCTACTTGGCACAAACACTAATTAAACACGCAAAAAACACAACCAAAAAAGAGGCTAGATAAATTATTTATTACTAAACAGGAGCAAAAAGGAAGGAATAAAAATAAAATTGGGTTGCCTCCCAACAAGCGCTATCGTTTAACGCCCCTAGCTAGGCATAAAAAGCAAGGATAGATCTAGGTATTGCCATCTTTGGTAGGCAATCCATAAGTGGCTCTCATAATATATTCATAAGGTAATTTAATTTTCTTTCTAGGAAAGTGTTCCATGCCTTTCCTTAACGGAAATTGGAATCTAATATTCCCTTCCTTCATATCAATAATTGCAGCAATCGTTCTAAGGAAAGGTCTACCAAGAATAATACGACATGAAGGATTGCAATCTATGTCAAGAACAATAAAATCTACGGGCACATAATTCCTATTTGCAATAATAAGAACATCATTAATTCTTCCCATAGGTTTCTTAATAGTGGAATCCGCAAGGTGCAAGTTTAGAGAGCAATCATCAAAATCACGGAAACCTAACAAATCACACAAAGTTTTTGGAATCGTGGAAACACTAGCACCCAAATCACACAAAGAATAGCATTCATGATCTTTAATTTTAATTTTAATAGTTGGTTCCCACTCATCATGAAGTTTTCTAGGGATAGAAACTTCCAACACAAGTTTTTCTTCATAAGATTGCATCAAAGCATCAACGGTGTGTTTGGTAAAAGCTTTATTTTGACTATAAGCATGAGGAGAATTTAGCACGGATTGCAACAAGGAAATACAATCTATCAAAGAGCAATTATCATAATTAAATTCCTTGAAATCCAAAATAGTAGGTTCATTAACATCTAGAGTTTTGATCTCTTCAATCCCACTTTTATCAAATTTAGCATCAAGATCTAAAAACTCCGGATTTTTGGAACGCCTTCTAGGTAAAGGTGGATCATGTTCAGTCCCATCATTATCAAGATTCATATTGCAAAACAAAGATTTAATAGGGGACACAACAATAACTTTGAGATCTTCATCTTTATTATCATGGAAACTAGAAGAACACGCTCTTATAAAGGAATCTTTCTTAGCACGCATCCCAGCGGTTCTTTATTTGCACTCATCAATGGAAATTCTCATGGATTTGAGAGACTCATTTATATCATGCTTAGGTGGAATAGATCTAAGTTTCAAAGAATCAACATCAAGATAAATTCTATCAACATTCCTAGCCAACTCATCAATCTTAAGCGATTTTTCTTCAATCAAAGCATTCAAATTCTTTTGCGAAGTAATAAATTCTTTAATATTAGATTCAAAATCAGAGGGCATCTTATTATAATTTCCATAAGAATTTTTGTAGGAATTACCATAATTATTAGAGGAATTACTAGGATAAGGCCTAGGATTAAAGTTTCCTCTATACGCGTTGTTACCAAAATTGTTCCTACCAACAAAATTCACATCCATAGATTCATTATTATTCTCAATCAAAGTAGACAAAGGCATATCATTAGAATCAGAAGAAACACTTTTACCAGTAAATAATTTCATAAGTTCATCCATCTTTCCACTCAAAACATTAATTTCTTCTATCGCATGCACTTTCTTATTAGTAGATCTTTCAGTGTGCCATTGAGAATAATTAACCATAATATTATCTAGGAGTTTAGTAGCTTCTCCTAAAGTGATTTCCATAAAAGTGCCTCCCGCGGCCGAATCTAAAAGATTTCTAGAAGCAAAATTCAATCCAGCATAAAAAATTTGTATAATCATCCACGAATTTAAACCATGTGTTGGGCAATTACGTATCATTAATTTCATCCTCTCCCAAGCATGTGCAACATGTTCATGATCAAGTTGCTTAAAATTCATAATATCGTTTCTAAGAGAGATGATCTTAGCGGGAGGAAAATACTTAGAGATAAAGCATCTTTGCACTTATTCCAAGAATCAATACTATTTTTAGGCAAAGACCAAAACCAAGTTTTAGCACGATCTCTAAGCAAAAAAAAAGAAATAGCTTCAATTTAACAATATCATTATCCACATCTTTCTTCTTTTGCATATCACACAAATCAATGAAGCTATTTAGATGGTTAGCGGCATCTTCACTAGGAAGGCCTGAAAACGGATTTTTCATGACAAGATTCAGCAAGGCAGCATTAATTTCACAAGATTCAGCATCAGTAAGAGGAGCAATCGGAGTGATAATAAAATCATTGTTGTTGGTATTGGTAAAGTCACACAATTTAGTGTTATCTTGAGCCATCGTGACAAGCAAGCAATCCAACACACAAGCAAAGGAGGAACGGGCAAAAATAGGCAAATAGAGAAAGAGAGGGGCATAGAGAGAGAGGGCGAATAAAACGGCAAGGGTGAAGTAGGGGAGTGGAAAACAAGAGGCAAATGGCAAATAATGTAATGCGGGAGATAAGGGTTTGTGATGGGTACTTGGTATGTTGACTTTTGCGTAGACCTCCCCGGCAACGGCGCCAGAAATCCTTCTTGCTACCTCTTGAGCACTTGCGTTGGTGCAGCAAAGTAGCGTAAGTATTTCCCTCAGTTTTTGAGAACCAAGGTATCAATCCAGTAGGAGACTACGCGTGAGTCCCTCACACCTACACAAAACAAATAAATCCTCGCAACCAACGCGATAATGGGTTGTCAATCCCTACACGTTCACTTACGAGAGTGAGATCTGATAGATATGATAAGATGATATTTTTGGTATTTTTATGATAAAGATGCAAAGTAAAATAAAAGCAATGAAAATAACTAAGTATTGGAAGATTAATATGATGAAGATAGACCAGGGGGCCATAGGTTTCACTAGTGGCTTCTCTAAAGAGCATAAGTATTTTACGGTGGGCGAACAAATTACTGTTGAGCAATTGACAGAACTGAGCATAGTTATGAGAATATCTAGGTGACGGTGTCCTGGACTAGGGGATACTCACCACGTCATCTCCCGATCTATTAGATTGGGCCGAGGACCCCCATGGTCGTATACTCATGGGCCAGTTCGGACAGCTACTGCATACAAGGAAGATTTCACAAGACTTGGCGATCAAGACAAGGACTCCTCCTCACCGGCGTATTCGGCTAGGACTCTTGTTATCCTAGGCCCCTAGTGCATTATATAAACCGAGGCCAGGCTAGTCGATAGAGAATAGACAACATACAATCATGCCGTAGGCTAGCTTCTAGGGTTTAGCCTCTCCGATCTCGTGGTAGATCTACTCTTGTACTACCCATATCATCAATATCAATCAAGCAGGACGTAGGGTTTTACCTCCATCAAGAGGGCCTGAACCTGGGTAAAACATTGTCCCCTGCCTCCTGTTACCATTCACCTTAGACGCACAGTTCGGGACTGCCTACCCGAGATCCGCTGGTTTTGACACCGACATTGGTGCTTTCATTGAGAGTTCCGTTGTGTGTTCGGCAAAAGGTTGATGGCTCGCCTGCAGATCAACTGCGACTTCGGCATCTTCGTCACCGGCTCGACTGGTCACCTTGGTTCGACCAAGGACTGCACCCTACCTCCGGTCGTCATGTTTGGATGAGGGCCTTTATAAACATCAACTCCGATCTCAATCAAGATCATGGAGGAATCATCCAGGGAGCCCGGGGGCTCAACGTCAACATTGCCCTCGGGCGACCGTGCTATTTTTTTGGACAACAAACTTGTGTCCGCCGCCACCGCCTTCTCAAGTGTCTTTTTAACAATTGCTTCGGTGGAATTGTGCAGAATTGAGTCTACAACAACCCTAGAAAATTTCGTCGAGTTCCGATGGAGGAATCTAAGGCAATCCACGATATACCGGAGCCCTGTCAAATCTGGACGGGAATCTGGACAAGTTTAGGGTGTGTTTTCTAGCGTCTATCTCGGCCATCCTTTGAAAGACCCAACCGTTGATCGGCTGCAGAATTCCTATATCTACCACCTCTCAAAATTTCAGCTCGATCCGACCGTCCAAACTCCGGGAACCTTCCGATTAGTGCATCACTTTTCGGATCTGTTTTCTGCGCGAAAACGAATCCGGCCCGAGTTCGTCTTTTTTATGAACGGGATTTCGGACATCCTTTCAAAGGAAGTTTTGTATGGGGTATTGTGTTTTGTTCCCGAACACATCCCACTAACTTTGGAACATAATCTTCAACATCATGCTGGTGTCAAACCAGTCCGACAATATTGCTCCACGGCTGCCGACCTGTGCTAGACACGTCGTCACTTTGTTGAGCCGAGCTAAACTTCTTCGGATCATCATCTCGGCAAGCCGAACAAGAGTCCGACATCGCGAAGGATAAATCATCACCAACATCACCGCCCCACGGATTACATGGAGCGGGCATACCGGCATCGCCGCACAGTCGCTTCATCAAGCCGGCATCGACCACGTCACGACCTGCATCGGCAAGGCCGCACTATTGCTTCTTCAAGCTGATGTCCATCATGATGACCTACTTCGACTCATCGGCTGACATCGAGGCTTCGACGTATCGGCTGGACCGGGGGCTTCACCATCTCTTCATCAACCTACTCCAAACACTTCGGCGTCACTAGCCGACCAGCTCCGTCACATTAGCTGGACCGAGGGCTTTGCCTCGGCGAGCCTACCTTTGCCAGCATTGCCATGCCGTCGTTTTATCGCCCATCAAGCAATGCGGATCGAGTCCCAATTTTAGGAATCACCTTCCTTCAGATTGCTACAACAAATAAACCAGGTGCTATTAATCCCAGTATTTTTTGCTTGTTTGGGTTCATTTTTTCCAAGGAATTATTACTCTGGCTTGTCCATCATATATACACATGTCTATCAAATGGTGGCCGCATTAACGATGGTCGTGTGGTGGTTCGGTCAGTTTCTATACATAGTCCGGCGAACGCCGCATCCGGAACTTGGACCGACCTGTGAATTCAGGCTTTGGCACACCTTTACCGCATCACGCCGATGCCCTGCATCGACATTGCCTTCGGCGCCAGGCCATATTTCTTTTATTACTCACTTTGCATAAATTATTTGTTATGCAACGTTTTTTTAATTATTATTATTACTATTATCTCCGGTTTGCACTATTTTTGTGCACAGGAAAATGATCCAGGGAGTTCGGCGTCACTCTGCCGGTTTGCATTGACCGTGCTATGTCACCACTTCGGCGTGTCGAGCTCTCCGCTCCGCCACCTCGGGACCGGCTTGGGGGATGGAACCTTGTCCCGCATCAAGCTCGGACTGTGTCATCAATACCGAACACATTAACCAGCTAAGTCGCTTTCATGCTCAAAGCTTTAATTTTTAACTTGTGTTCGGTTCGACCAAGCATTATACTTTTTTGGAAAAAAGTTGCTTGTAAAAAATTTCCTTGTCATAACCTTGTCTGTGACACATAAATTCAAATACCCCGTTTACTTGGGGGCTTCCTTTATGAAGCTTTTCCTCTTGCATATGATTATGCTTGTACGACTTCATTCCTTGTTCGTGTATTACGCCACAATATGCACCATATTGACTTAAGCGATTTGCAAGCTGGGTTGCCTCGCTCCTGTGTTTACCCCTACGTTCCCGATTGTTCGGCTAGGGAGTAAAGGGAACACCTCTGCGATTGTCATGATCGGGTCATTCGAGCCGGACCTCATACTGGGTGAAGCCGAAAGCCAGTGCTCTTATAGTTTTCAATGATGGTCGGCACACAACGGAACTCATGAGTACAAAAAATCTATTGCACAAGTCTCATAATAACAATGAGCACCGAAGAAAGGTATCAGTGGGGGTACTATTTTCTTCGAAGATGCTTCTTACACTTTGCAGTAATATAGCATAAGATCCCTGAGCGTGCTTTGTCTATTACAGCTGTCGGATTTTGGGTTCCGGCAGACCCTTAAGGTTCGAACACTGGGGTGCGTGCGGAAATCACGTCCTCAACCACCCCGTCTCACAAAGATCTAAACTACTAAAGGAATCACACGAAAGACACAAGATTTATACTGGTTCGGGCCACCATTGTGGTGTAACACCCTACTCCAGTGTGTGGTGGATGGATTGCCTCTTGGGGCTGATGATGATGAACAATACAGGGAAGAACAGCCTCGCGAGGGTCTGTTCTTGGCTGGGGTGATGAACTGCTGGGAGGAGTTCGGTCACCTCTCTCTCTCTCTTTCTCTACTATGTGTGCCTTCTCATCAAAACCGAACCCTTTGCTACGTGGGTGGCCGGTCCCTATTTATAGAGGCCCTGGTCCTCTTCCCAAATATCGAGCGGGAAGGGAGCCAACAATGGCGGGCTAATTTGAAGGGGGACAGCAAGTACATCTATCCTGACAAAAGGTGGTCTTCGCCTGCGAAAGACTCTACGGTGACGCCGTGCTGGGCTCCATGGTGACCTCAGTCTCGTAGTCCGCTTGGTCCTGGCCTTGTTGCGCCGAAATGGCAACCTTTGCCTGATGCCTCGGTACTCCGCGGCTGCGCTTGCCCCCTTTGCACCAAAGAGGAAAGAAGGACGCTGCGCGCGCTGGCACCTGCCTGGTGCCCTCGATCGTCATGGCTTGCGTCACTAGCACCTCGCGAGGTACCCCGCCTTGATATCTCGGTCGCCTCACGAGCCAGCCTGAGGAGGTTGCGCCTGAGGATGCGCCGTGTCGTCCGCCTCGCGAGGCTTGGCCCCTCGCGAGGGTCTTGAGTCTTGTGCTTGATGAAGATGGGCCATGTTGGGCCCCCATTCGAGCCACGCCGCAGGCCGCAGGCAGGCAAGTCTGGGGACCCCCATTCCCAGAACGCCGACAGTAGCCCCCGGGCCCAAGATGCGCACGGACTTGGTCGTGCCGAGAGGCGAAAGGGCAAGGGCGATGCGCCGCGGGCCCTAACAGCCTGCGGCCTTGGGCGCCGCGTGGCGGTTGATTGGACATGGGCGACTCCACTTCCCCACGACGCCTTGGTGACCGCGCGAGGTGGACAAGTCCCTGCATGCAAATCGTGTCATGATTACCTGTGATCGTGGAGGCCGGCGGTTGGCCTTCGCCGGCTATAAGTACGGTGCCGCGCGTGCCCTTCCAATCCATCTCTTCTTGCTCCCCCATTCGCCTCAGTTCTCGCTCCGTCTTGGCGTGATGGCTCCATCGAGGAGGTACTCGACTGCAGAGAAGGGGGAGGCCCTCCAGGTTGGTCCTGCCTCTCCCCCACCCAAGCGCGGTCGTGGGCGCCCTCGGAAGTATCCGGTGGCTGCCCCGGCCACGCTCGGTGGCCATGGGGGCGGCTTCCAGCGCGGCGGCGGGCGAGCCGCCGTAGCCGAAGGACGCGTCTGGGTCGCGCGTTCTCCCAGGCCGCGCTTCCGCGCTGTGCAGACACTGCCGGAGTTCGTCGTTTGGTCGGCGGAGCCGACTCGCGCCCGGCTCCCGCTCCCTCGCTTCCTCCTTGGTGAACTCCCGGCCGGCGCTCCTGGCGGCCTCTGGCTCCAGGCAGAGGGCTGCTGCAGCAGATCCTCGTGGGTCGCGCTGGAGGTCTCCGCCAGCGGGGGCTTGGCCTCACTCGTGGCTGGCTGGCATTTGCCCGTGCTCGCGGCCTGGAGCGTCGGTGCACTCTGCACTTCAGGTTCGACAGCGACGCCACCCTCTATGTGAGGGTGTTTGGGGAAGATGGTCGCCGCGCGGGGTGCTGCCCTAAGGACGACGACCGCCTCCACGGGCCCCGCTCCAATGGCGATGGAGGAGATAGCGCCCGCGTGGATGGCGGCGTCCGCGACTCCCCAAGCTTCCCCAGCTCCTCCTCAAGTGACTCCTCCAGCGGTGGCAGCAGTCCTCCCCCGCGCCGTCGAGCTTGCTTGGGAGGTGGCGGTTCGTCCGCCCGCCGTCGTGCCCCGGTGAAGCGCGAGAGGGAGTCCACCTGAGGCCCTGAGGCAGCCCGTGTCGCCTCCGCGGGCCGATGTGAGGGGGGGCCGCGCCAGGCTCGTCTTTTTCCTTTCTCTTTTGTTACCTGTGTAAGACAGAACAACTGCATGGAGCCCCCTTGGGGCGTGTTGGGAAACATTGCCGTTTCGGCTATTACCTTGATCTAATTTTTTGCACCTCTTGATTTCTCGCCTGTGCGTAGATAGTTTTTGACCCCTGCCGGGGGGTGGGGCGACCGACCCAGGCCCTGTGTGCATGTCGCGGTGCTCGAGGGGCACGGATTAGGAGGGGTGCTCCTGTAATGTGCCAGGGTCGTGAGAACCTTCCTGCAGCTAGGGCAGAAACCCTCGCGAGGACGTCTGAGCACCATCCCTCGCGAGGTTGTTTACGAGAGAAACCAAAGCGAGGGGCGAAAATCGACGAACCACAAATCAGCAACAGCGACAACTTTAATAAGACTCCAAATGCAAACAAACACGTCAACTGCGAAAGCAAATGAAAAAGCCGCGTCCGGCACCTAGTCTAGTCTTCGACGTCTTCTCACCAGCGCGGAGCTAAGTGCTGCCACTGGGCGTGGGAGGGAGCCCCAGGGCCTGAGGCCGGCGCTCCTGAGACTCCGGGGCGTGTACAGCCCCACTCATTATTACATGAGAGTGTCACGGGGCGGCGAGCTTCACAGGCATTGACCTTGCTTCACAGGCTCTTGGCCTTTTTCCAAAGCGATGATCTTCACAGGCACTCGCCTTACTTCACAAGCTCTGGGCCTTTCCAAAAAGAGATGATCTTCACAGGCACTCGCCTTGCTTCACAGGCTCTGGGCCTTTTTCCAAAGCGATGATCTTCACAGGCACTCGCCTTGCTTCACAGGCTCCGGGCCTTTCCAAAAAGAGATGATCTTCATAGGCACTCGCCTTGCTTCACAGGCTCCGGGCCTTTTTCCAAAATGATGATCTTCACAGGCACTCGCCTTGCTTCATAGGCTCCGGGCCTTTCCAAAACGCGATAGCTTCACAGGCTCTGGGCCTTTTCAGGGGTAGAACCTCCGGAGGTGCTGGATGTTCCACGCATTCTGGATTGGCACTCCCTCCTGAGTCTCCAAGCGCGCGGAGCCGGGCCTGGAAACATGAACAACCTTGAACGGGCCCTCCCACATGGGAGACAGCTTGTGCAACCCCTCCCTGGAGAGAACCCGCCTGAGCACGAGGTCTCCTACCTCGAGAGTCCTGGGGCGGATGTTGCGGCAGTGATATCGCCGCAGCGCCTGCTGGTACCTCGCCGCTCGCAGCGCGGCCTCCCGGCGACGTTCCTCCCCCAGCACGAGGTCCATCCCCCGCACGGCGTCCTACTGCGCCTCGTCGAACGCCAGGACCCGCGCAGAGTGACGTCTGACCTCGTGAGGATGGACTGCTTCCGCTCCGTAGACCAGGAAGAATGGGGTCTCCCCAGTCGGTTTGGTCGCGGTGGTGTGGATGGACCACAGCACGGACTACAGCTCGTCGTACCATCCTCTGCCACAGGCCTCCAGCTACTTCTTGAATGTCCTGGTCTTGAGGCCCCTCAGGACCTCTGCGTTGGCTCGCTCGGCCTGGCCGTTGCTTCGGGGGTGCGCCACTGAAGCGTAGCATATCTGCGTTCCAAGGTTAGCACAGTATGTTTTGAAGAGGTTATTGGTGAACTGCGAACCGTTGTCTGTGATGATGCGGTTCGGCACCCCGAACTGGCTCACGATGCGCCTGGTGAACTTGACCGTGGAGCCCGCGGGGATGGTGTGAACGGCCTCCACTTCAGCCCACTTGGTCTTGTCCACGGCGACGTAGAGGTAGCGGTAGCCCCCTGGCGCCCGACGAAACGGGCCCAGGATGTCCAGCCCCCAGACCGTGAATGGCCACGAAAGGGGTATAGTCTGCAGGCCTCCCGCCGGCTGATGAATTTGCTTGGCGTGGAACTGGCAGGCCTCACAAGCTTTCACCAGTTCGATGGCATCATTGAGTGCGGTGGGACAATGAAACCCACTGCGGAACGCCTTGCCAACGAGGGTCCGTGACGATGAATGATGTCCACAGTATCCACCGTGTATGTCTTCCAGCAGTTCCTTTCCTTGCTCCCTGGAGATGCAGTGCAGGGATACATCGTTTCGTCGCTTCCGGTAGAGCTCTCCATCCTTGATGCAGTACGCCGTGGCCTGCCGTGCCACACGCTCCGCTTCCTCCTCCTTCTCCGGCAAGGTCCCTTGTGTTAGGTAGCTCCGGAGCTCCGTGATCCAGCACCCCTCCTAAGGTTCCATCGTCAGGAGCAGGCGTGCTCCTGAGGCCGGGCCACAGACCCGGGCTCCTGAGGCAGGTGGCTGGGGGAGCTCCTCCCGAGGCTGAGCCGTGTTTGACAACGACGGCAAGGCTGAGGGCTTGAAGAGCCGCTCCTCGAAGACACCAGGCTCCTGAGGTAACCGCCTGGACGCCCGTTTGGCGATGTCGTCGGCCTCCTGATTGGTGCCACGGGGCACATGCTGCAACTCCAACCCCCAGAACTGCTTCTCCATCCGGCGGACCTCTGCAAGGTAGGCTTCCATGTGCTCATCTTTCGGCTCGTATACCTTGTTGGAGAAATTAACAAGGAGCTGCGAACCGCCCTTAATGGTGAGGCGTTTCACCCCCAGGGCTGCCGCGGCCTTCAAGCCCGCTATCAAACCTTCATACTCCGCTATGTTGTTGGAGACCTTTTCACCTTGCTGGAAATAGAGCTGTACGGCGTAGTAGAGCTTGTCCTGAGTGGGCGATATAAGCACCGCCCTAGCCCCAGCACCATGTCTGGAGAACGCCCCGTCGAAGTGCATGACCCATCCTTCTGGCACCTCGCTCCCCGGGGAGAGGGACCGATCCTCGTCGGCCTTGAGGCCTGGTGCCTCTGTCCATTCTGCCACAAAATCCGCCAACACTGCTCCTTTGATGACCCTGGTTGTGTTGAACTCGAGCTGAAATGCCTGCAGCTCTATGTTCCACTCAGCGACCCTTCCGGCTGAGTTAGGGCTCCTGAGCACTCTCTCCAAGGGGTATGACGAGACGACTTTGATGGGATGAGCTTGGAAGTAGTGACGTAGCTTGCGCGAGGCTACCGGTAGCGCGAGGAGGAGCTTCTGAGGCATTGGGTACCGTGCCCTCGCATCCCGGAGCACCGTGCTAACAAAGTAAACTGGGTGCTCGACAAGGCTGGGAGCATCTGGGGTTGCTGCGCCCTCGGGAGGTAAGGGCGCCTCACGGGGTGTCGTGGCCTCGGGAGGTGGACCATCTGGTCGGGCGGCCTCTCCTGCCCCCGGTGCATTCCTCGGCAGCTGACCCTCCTCAGCTGCGGTTGCGGCTTCTGCAGGCTTTCCTTGTTCCCGTTTTGTCCTGCCTCGGGCTGCCGCTGCGGCCTTGACTTGGCGCTCCTCCCTAACCGCCACCAGGGCTGCGCTGGCGGAGTAGGGTGTGGCGGCGAGGTACAGCAGCAGGGGCTCCTGAGGGCGCGGAGCCACCATGACTGGGGGACTGGTCAGGTACCTCTTGAGATCTTGAAACGCCTTATCTGCCTCTTCAGTCCATTCAAAGGGCCCCTTTCTCTTCAGCAGCTAGAAGAAAGGCAGCGCTCGCTCCCCCAGTTTGGAGATGAAGCGCCCTAGCGCGGTCACGCGCCCAGTGAGCTTCTGCATTTCTCTGAGGGTTTTGGTGGACTCATGTCTTCGACCGCCTTGACCTTCTCGGGGTTGGCCTCGATGCCGCGATGGGACATGAGGAATCCCAAGAGCTTGCCCGAGGGGATGCCAAACACACATTTCTCCGGGTTGAGCCGCAGGTTTACTGCGTCGAGGCTCGCGAAGGTCTCCTCCAGGTCTTGTATCAGGGTCTTGGCCTCCCGAGATTTTACTACAATGTCATCAACGTAGGCTTCGACATTCTTTCCGAGCTGCTGGCCCAAGGTGATGTGCATCAGTCGCTGAAAGGTTGCCCCTGCGTTACGCAGCCCGAACGGCATGCAAGTATAGCAGTATACCCCGCATGGGGTCAAGAAGGCGGTCTTCTCAACGTCTTCCACTGCCATCTTGATCTGGTGATACCCGGAGAAGGCGTCCAGGAAGCACAGCAGGTCGCACTCCGCAGTGGAATCGACAATCTGGTCGATGCGGGGGAGCGGGAACAGATCTTGCGGGCATGCCTTGTTGAGGTTGGTGAAGTCGACGCACATGCGTTCTTTCCCCCCCCCCTTCTTGGGCACAACGACAGGGTTGGCCAACCAATCCGGGTATCGGACCTGGGGAATGACCCCGGCGGCCTCTAGTTTGCGGGTCTCTTGGGCGATGAAAGTCTGCTTCTCCGTGGACTGCCGCCTGGCCTTCTGCTTCACGGGGCGCACATTTGGGCACACATCGAGGTGATGCTCGATGACGCTCCTGGGGATCCCCGCCAGCTGATCGGGCTCCCAAGCAAATACCTTCTTATTCGCACGCAAGAACTTGACCAAGGCCTCCTCCTGCTCAGGCTCAAGGTTGGCGCCTATGGTGAAAGTGGCACTGGAGGACCCGTCCTCGTTGACGGGTATCTGCTTGGTCTCTGCCTTGTCCTAGGTGAACAACTGCTTCTTCTTGGCGGGCGCAGCCCCCTTGGGCTCAGGGGCCTCCGCGTTGGCGGGCCGTGCCGACGCCGCTGTCTTGAAGGCGAGCTCGAGTACTCGTAGGGCGTCCCCGGTGTCCCCGCACACGGTGAGGGTACCATTGCTCCCGGGCATCTTCATGAGGTTGTACGCCGGGTGCGTGGCGGCCATGAACTGGGCCAGTGCCGGGTAGCCGAGGATGGCGTTGTAGGGAAGGCCGATGGGGGTGATGTCGAAGTCGACCGTCTCCGTGCGGAAGTTGTCGTAGGTGCCGAAGGTCACCGGGAGCCGGATCTGCCCCAGGGAGTCGGATGATCCGCCCCCGACGCCCGAGAAGGATCGGCTGGGTCGCAGCCGCTCCCAGGGTATGCGGAAGAGGTCGAAAGTGTCGACCGAAAGCAAGCTGAGGCCCGCGCCGCCGTCGACGAGGGTCCGGGTGACGGCCACCTGGTAGATGGTGGGGGTGCACAACAAGGGGAGAGCGCCTGAGCTGACCGGGTTGGTGGGGTGGTCCTCCGAGCTGAAGGTCAGGTCGACCTCGCTCGCCGCCCGGTCCAGGGGAGCCCCCTGCCGCGCGGCAGTGGTGCTAACCCGGCGGGCAAAAGGCTTGACGTGGCAACTTGTGGGCGGCGCCGGCGAGCCGCCCAGGAGGGCCGCAACGACCGGAGGCATCGGTGCCGCGGCGCAGTTGCTCTGTCGCGTAGGCGGACGCTGGGGTGGTGCTTGCAGCTCGTTTCGCGCCGAGCCGGTGGTGGTGTTGACGGCGGGCGGCGATGGACGATGAGAGCGCCCACCGGCGAGGGCCGCCGGGGCGGCGCGAGCCCGGCTGGCGCCGCGCATGGTTGCGGCAGCCGGAGGAGGGCGGAGCGGTGGAAGACGGATCCGGCGCACCCCTACCTGGCACGCCAAATGTCGGATTTCGGGTTTCGGCAGACCCTTAAGGTTCAAACACTGGGGTGCGCGCGGAAATCACGCCCTCAACCACCCCGTCTCACAAAGATCTAAACTACTAAAGGAATCACACGAGAGACACAAGATTTATACTGGTTCGGGCCACCATTATGGTGTAACACCCTACTCCAGTGTGTGGTGGATGGATTGCCTCTTGGGGCTGATGATGATGAACAATACAGGGAAGAACAGCCTCGCGAGGGTCTATTCTTGGCTGGGGTGATGAACTGCTGGGAGGAGTTCAGTCACCTCTCTCTCTCTCTTTCTCTACTCTGTGTGCCTTCTCATCAAAACCGGACCCTTTGCTACGTGGGTGGCCGGTCCCTATTTATAGAGGCCCTGGTCCTCTTCCCAAATATCGAGCGAGAAGGGAGCCAACAATGGCGGGCTAATTTGAAGGGGGACAGCGAGTACATCTATCCTGACAAAAGGTGGTCTTCGCCTGCGAAAGACTCTACGGTGACGCCGTGCTGGGCTCCATGGTGACCTCCGTCTCGTAGTCCGCTTGGTCCTGGCCTTGTTGCACCGAAATGGCAACCTTTGCCTGATGCCTCGGTACTCCGCGGCTGCGCTTGCCCCCTTTGCACCAAAGAGGAAAGAAGGACGTTGCGCGCGCTGGCACCCGCCTGGTGCCCTTGATCGTCATGGCGTGCGTCACTGGCACCTCACGAGGTACCTCGCCTTGATATCTCCGTCTCCTCGCGGGCCAGCCTGAGGAGGCTGCGCCTGAGGATGCGCCGTGTCATCCGCCTCGCGAGGCTTGGCCCCTCGCGAGGGTATTGAGTCTTGTGCTTGATGAAGATGGGCCATGTTGGGCCCCCATTCGAGCCACGCCGCAGGCCGCAGGCAGGCAAGTCTGGGGACCCCCATTCCCAGAACGCCGACAACAGCCTTATGGCCTGATTGCCTGGTTATTGGAAACACCGTCGATATTCTTGACAGATGGAGTACATAACACTTTTCGGTCCTTGACCGAAGAGGGAGAAGCCGACGGTTGGTTAAGACGCGTTTAAAGTTCGGTTGAACATAGATATGATATAAGTACTTCGGTACATGCAATCATTCTTTTACCCAAGTCACTTGGGGGCTCTTAAGTTTATTTGAGCCGTTTTATAATAAGTGTCTTCTTCTTAGTCGTTGCAAAGTTTTATTATTATTATTATTATTATTATTATTTATCACTCCTTTTTTCGACACAAGTGTGTGGTCACTAGCCGGGGAGCCAAATTTCTCTCTCAAAGCCGCTAGAGTTTAGTTTGCTAAGCTGGCCTAACGAGAAGTACTCCGCCTTCGGGATAGGAGGTTGAAGCCGTAGGCTGACCCGCTTGAAGTCTTGAGATAGGATGTGTCATGTTAAAGCACGACAGAAGCACTTTTTTTTCTAAGGCCAATTTTTGGATTGGCACCGAACACTTGATCTTGTTCGAACGTCAAGTTTTTACTGACGTGTTCTGGTTTTCCAAGCTAGTGGCACTTTTAAACTATTTGTGTGTTTTCAGCACAAGTCTCGCAGTGCAACGCCGGACACCTTTAGAGATTCGGCAAAAACATTCTCGTATATTGCTATATATGCATCGGTTTCGAATTGTGTCTTCGGTCAATAGTTGGGTTGCCCGGCTCCTGCGCTTGCATCCTACGTTCCGCTTTGTTCGTCTAGGTGTGCAACGGGAGAACCACTGCGATTGTACTTCCAGATCACATGGTTAAGCACCTGAGTGGATAAAGCCAAAAACTGACTGTCACAATAAGCATAAACTGGTCAGCGATCCGATGATGGTGTTAAATGACGGGCCATTCATAACAATGGCCGAAGTGTTTACGGCTTGACCTCGACTGTCGCCGAACACTACCAGGGGCTAGTAACTGGCCTCCCATACTAAATCCTCAATACCTTGCTCTTACATTAGAGTTGAGGTTTCATGATCATGCTTAGCATGGCAACCTAAAGAAAGGAACCGATAGCGGGACTATTTTCTTTGGAAGACATTTCTTATGTTAAACAGTAATATAACATATCTCTCTGCGTACCTTTGTTTATAAAACCGTATGGCCAGATTGCCTTGTTTGTCGTAAATCTTTGCCCTCATAAAGGCTTTATAAAGTAGGACAAGCACCTCGCGGCTACCGGCCGAGGAGGTGGAAGCCGATGGTCGGTCACCAAAGTTTTGTACAATGCGGATCCGAGCATTAATGACGTAAAGTACTTGGATACATAGAGTCATTACACATAATTTGTGATTTTACTATGGATATCGATCCTTGTTTCGGCCACGTGTGCCCGCATTAAGGCTTGAGGGCTACTGGGCTTTGGGCTTATTATTTACAAATATTAAAGGGCACATCGATCCCCTGATCTGGTGTTGCCACCCGACCAGTGTCTCGGAGGCTACTGCATTGCCTATCCAATGCAGAAAATTTTAAGTGCAACACAGTTTCCGAGGAGATTATGATCCTCAGGTTGGTCGGCCGCACCCAACCTGAGTCTTGAGGACTGAGCACGCCGCTTTTTGTGTCCCGAAGTATCCTGCCGAGCTAGGACTTGATCCTCAGACCGATTTTGCAAATCAACATGAGTCTCAGCGTCTACTGGGATCAGCGGTCTTATGTCATCCTTCATGTGAATCTCGGGTTTTAGACCGATACACATCTTGAGGGCTACTGGCTATATATCTCGGCAGAGAATAAATTGCACCAATAAAAAGTATTCACAAAAATCGGCCCACATTCAGGGTGGTGAACCACCTCGGAAGCAGTCCGGCATAAAGCTCGGGCGCTAGTGGCTGGCTCCATAGAGGGCATTTCCGGCATTAAGCTCGGCTAAAATCCTTCAAACTTCTTTGAACCAAGGTGATTTACGATACCTCGGATACAGTTCGGTGTTGGAGCTCGGATACAGTTTGGCGTTGGAGCTCGGATACATTCCGGCGTTAGAGCTCGGAAGCGGTCCGACATTGGTGCACGGCTGCAAAAGATACCTCGAATACAGTCCGGCGTTAGAGCTCGGACGCAAGGGGACACTGCCTCCCGGGAACAACTTCAAACCCGAGGTGTGGCATAGAAATAACAAGGCATTGATAAAGGCCGAAAACTTAAAGGGGCTCCTCGGATACCCGACGTGTAAACTCGCCGAATGCATTTCGGCGATCCTCAAGATCGAAGATGAGAAGATTTGTTGAACCAGTTTTCAAGACCGATGACCGGAGATGAAGAATAGTTCGGAAGAATCAAGGAGCGTCCCTAACTTGAAGACCGGTTCAGGGGGCTACTAACGGTGTCCTGGACTAGGGGGTACTCACCACGTCATCTCTCGATCTGTTAGATTCTGCCGAGGACGCCCATGGCTGTATACTCATGGGCCAGTTCGGACAGCTGCCGCATACAAGGAAGATTCCACAAGACTTGGCGATCAAGACAAGGACTCCTCCCCACCGGCGTATTCGGCTAGGACTCTTGTTATCCTAGGCCTCTGGTGCATTATATAAACCGAGGCCAGGCTAGTCGATAGAGAATAGACAACATAAAATCATACTGTAGGCTAGCTTCTAGGGTTTAGCCTCTCTGATCTCGTGGTAGATCTACTCTTGTACTACCCATATCATCAATATCAATCAAGCAGGACGTAGAGTTTTACCTCCATCAAGAGGGCCCGAAGCTGGGTAAAACATTGTGTCCCCTGCCTCCTGTTACCATCTACCTTAGGCACACAGTTCGGGACCCCCTACCCGAGATCCGCCGGTTTTGACACCGACACAAGGTATGGTCATGTATATAGGCATCACGTCCGAGACAAGTAGACCGACTCCTGCCTACATCTACTACTATTACTCCACACATCGACCGCTATCCAGCATGCATCTAGAGTATTAAGTTCATAAGAACAGAGTAACGCCTTAAGCAAGATGACATGATGTAGAGGGATAAACTCATGCAATATGATGAAAACCCCATCTTGTTATCCTCGATGGCAACAATACAATACGTGCCTTGCTGCCCCTACTGTCACTGGGAAAGGACACCGCAAGATTGAACCCAAAGCTAAGCACTTCTCCCATTGCAAGAAAGATCAATCTAGTAGGCCAAACCAAACTGATAATTCGAAGAGACTTGCAAAGATAACCAATCATACATTAAAGAATTCAGAGAAGATTCAAATATTGTTCATAGATAAACTTGATCATAAACCCACAATTCATCGGTCTCAACAGACACACCGCAAAAGAAGATTACATCGAATAGATCTCCACAAGAGAGGGGAGAACTTTGTATTGAGATCCAAAAAGAGAGAAGAAGCCATCTAGCTAATAACTATGGACCCGAAGGTCTGAAGTAAACTAGTCACACTTCATCGGAAGGGCTATGGTGTTGATGTAGAAGCCCTCCGTGATCGATGCCCCCTCTGGCGGAGCTCCGGAACAAGCCCAAGATGGGATCTCGTGGATACAGAAAGTTACGGCGGTGGAATTAGGGTTTTGGCTCCGTATCTGATCGTTTGGGGGTACGTAGGTATATATAGGAGGAAGAAGTATGTCGGTGGAGCAACAGGGGGCCCACGAGGGTGGAGGGCGCGCCTGGGGGGTAGGCGTGCCCCCTACCTCGTGGCCTCCCTGTTGCTTGCTTGATGTAGGGTCCAAGTCTCCTGGATCTTGTTCATTCCAAAAATCATGTTCCCAAAGGTTTTATTCTGTTTGGACTCTGTTTGATATTCCTTTTCTTCGAAACCCTAAAATTGGCACACACAAAAATAGCAATTCTAGGCTGGGCCTCCGGTTAATAGGTTAGTCCCAAAAATAATATAAAAGTGGATAATAAAGCCCAATAATGTCCAAAACAGAAGATAATATAGCATGGAGCAATCAAAAATTATAGATACGTTGGACACGTATCGGTATTTTGGGTTTTTGGAATAATAGATCTGAAAATAATATGATACTCCCTCTGTTTCTTTATATAAGGTGTATTAGATTTTTGATAAAATTTCACAATGTAAGGTGCATTTGTTCTAATTCCTCGTAATTCCGATCTTGGCCCTCCAGAGAAAGGAAAGTATCTCTCCCCTGATTTCATGTATCTCTCCTTGTAGAGAAAGAAAAGGAAACTGTCTCTCTCCCGATTGTATGTATCTCTTCCTTTCCTAGCCTAAATGATTTACTTGCCGCTAATCTACTAATTAGACAAGGGTAATTTCATCCTAAATAGTCCATAATTATGTGCCTTGGTTAACGTGCTGAAAATAATATACCTTAGATAAAGGAACGGAGGGAGTAGAAAATAGACCCGGGGACATAGATTTCACTAGTGGCTTCTCTCAAGAAAATAGCATATGGTGGGTAAAAAATTTACTGTTAGGCAATTGATAGAAGAGCAAATAATTATAATGATATCCAAGGCAATGATCATGTATATAGGCATCACGTCCAAAATTAGTAGACCTACTCATGCCTGGATCTACTACTATTACTCCACACATCGACCGCTATCCAGCATGCATCTAGTGCATTAAGTTCATGGAGAAACGGAGTAATGCAATAAGAACGATGACATGATGTAGACAAGATCTATTCATGTAGGAATAGACCCCATGTTTTTATCCTTAATAGCAACGATACATGTGTGCCTCGCTACCCTTTCTGTCACTAGGTGATAACACCGCAAGATCGAATCCATCACAAAGCACCTCCTCCCATTGCAAGAAAAATCAATCTAGTTGGCCAAACCAAACCAAAGTTTCAGAGAAGAAATATGAGGCTATAATAATCATGCATATAATAGATCAAAGAAGACTCAAATAATATTCATAGATAGAAGTGATCATAAACTCACAATTCATCGGATCCCAACAAATACACCGCAAATAGTCATTACATCGAATAGATCTCCAAGAACATCGAGGAGAACATTGTATTGAGAATCAAATAGAGAGAAGAAGCCATCTAGCTACTGCCTACGAACCCGTAAGTCTATGGTAAATGATACGTCTCTGACGTATCTATAATTAATGAAGTATTCATACCATGTTTACAACAATTTTATATGTTTTTTGTATGATTTGATTAGAACTAACTGATGTCTACTACACAACCTTCTTCTTGTAGACGTTGTTGGGCCTCCAAGTGCAGAGGTTTGTAGGACAATAGCAAATTTCCCTCAAGTGGATGACCTAAGGTTTATCAATCCATAGGAGGCGTAGGATGAAGATGGTCTCTCTCAAGCAACCCTGCAACCAAATAACAAAGAGCCTCTTGTGTCCCCAACACACCCAATACAATGGTAAATTGTATAGGTGCACTAGTTCGGCGAAGAGATGGTGATACAAGAGGTATATGGATAGTAGATAATAGTTTTTGTAATATGAAAATATAAAAACAACTAGGTAACGAATGATAAAAGTGAGCGTAAACGGTATTGCAATGCGTTGAA
This sequence comes from Triticum monococcum, assembly GCA_034509565.1. Classification (NCBI taxonomy): domain Eukaryota; kingdom Viridiplantae; phylum Streptophyta; class Magnoliopsida; order Poales; family Poaceae; genus Triticum; species Triticum monococcum. The sequence goes on from CM067845.1 coordinate 387,645,256, forward strand.
ACAAGGCCTAGGGTTCATACTTTGACTAGTGCAAGTCCTCTCAACAATAATAACATAATTGGATCATATAACTATCCCTCAACATGCAACAAAGAGTCACTCCAAAGTCACTAATAGCGGAGAACAAACGAAGAGATTATGGTAGGGTACGAAACCACCTCAAAGTTATTCTTTCCAATCAATCCGTTGGGCTATTCCTATAAGTGTCACAAATAGCCCTAGAGTTCGTACTAGGATAACACCTTAAGACACAAATCAACCAAAACCCTATTGTCACCTAGATACTCCAATGTCACCTCAAGTATCCGTGGGTATGATTATACGATATGCATCACACAATCTCAGATTCATCTATTCAACCAACACATAGAACCACAAAGAGTGCCCCAAAGTTTCTACCGAAGAGTCAAGACGAAAACGTGTGCCAACCCCTATGCATAGGTTCATGGGCGGAACCCGCAAGTTGATCACCAAAACATACATCAAGTGGATCAATAGAATACCCCATTGTCACCACTGGTATCCCATGCAAGACATACATCAAGTGTTCTCAAATCCTTAAAGACTCAATCCGATAAGATAACTTCAAAGGGAAAACTCAATCCATTACAAGAGAGTAGAGGGGGAGAAACACCATAAGATCTAAATATAATAGCAAAGCTCGCGATACATCAAGATCATACCACCTCAAGAACACGAGAGAGAGAGAGATCAAACACATAGCTACTGGTACATACCCTCAGCCCCGAGGGAGAACTACTCCCTCCTCGTCATGGAGAGCACCGGGATGATGAAGATGGCCACCGGAGAGGGATTGCCCCCTCCGGCAGGGTGCCGGAACGGGTCTAGATTGGTTTTTGGTGGCTACAGAGGCTTCTGGCGGCGGAACTCCCGATCTATTGTGCTCCTCGATAGTTTTAGGGTATATGGATATATATATATAGGCGGAAGAAATACATCAGGGGAGCCACAAGGGGCCCACGAGGGTGGAGGGCGCGCCCCCTGCCTCGTGGCTTCCTCATTGATCCCCTGACGTTCACTCCATGTCTCCTGTATTGCTTTCTTTCCAAAAATAACTTTTCCGAAAGTTTCATTCCGTTTGGACTCCGTTTGATATTCCTTTTCTTCGAAACCTTAAAACAAGGAAAAAATAGAAACTGGCACTGGGCTCTAGGTTAATAGGTTAGTCCCAAAAATCATATAAAATAGCATATAAAACATCCAAGGTTGATAATATAATAGCATGGAACAATCAAAAATTATAGATACGTTGGAGACGTATTAGCATCCCCAAGCTTAATTCCTGCTCGTCCTCGAGTAGGTAAATGATAAAAATAGAATTTTTGATGTGGAATGCTACCTAACATATTTATCCATGTAGTTATCTTTATTATGGCAAGAATATTCGGATCCATAAGATTCAAGACAAAAGTTTAATATTGACATAAAAATAATAATACTTCAAGCATACTAACCAAGTAATCATGTCTTCTCAAAATAACATGGCCAAAGAAAGCTATCCCTACAAAATCATATAGTCCGGCTATGCTCCATCTTCACCACACAAAATAATTAAATCATGCACAACCCCGATGACAAGCCAAGCAATTGTTTCATACTTTTGATGTTCTCAAACTTTTTCAATCTTCACGCAATACATGAGCGTGAGCCATGGATATAGCACTATAGGTGGTATAGAATGGTGGTTGTGGAGAAGACAAAAAGGGGAGAAGATAGTCTCACATCAACTAGGCGTATCAATGGGCTATGGAGATGCCCATCAATAGATATCAATGTGAGTGAGTAGGGATTGCCATGCAACGGATGCACTAGAGCTATAAGTATATGAAAGCTCAACAAAAGAAACTAAGTGGGTGTGTGTCGGTGTCAAAACCAGTGGATCTCGGGTAGGGGGTCCCGAACTGTGCGTCTAAGGCGGATGGTAACAGGAGGCAGGGGACACGATGTTTTACCCAGGTTTGGCCCCTCTTGATGGAGGTAAAACCCTACGTCCTTCTTGATTAATATTGATGATATGGGTAGGACAAGAGTAGATCTACCACGAGATCAAAGAGCCTAAACCCTAGAAGCTAGCCTATGGTATGATTGTATGTTATTGTGTCCTACGGACTAAGACCCTCCGGTTTATATAGACACTGGAGGGGGCTAGGGTTACACAAGGTCGGTTACAAAGGAGGAGATATCCATATCCGTACTGCCTAGCTTGCCTTCCACGCCAAGTAGAGTCCCATCCGGACACGAGACGAACTCTTCAATCTTGTATCTTCATAGTCCAACAATTCAGCCAAAGGATATAATCCGGCTGTCCGGAGACCCCTAATCCCGGACTCCCTCAGTAGCCCCTGAACCAGGCTTCAATGACGATGAGTCCGGCGTGCAGTGTTGTCTTCGGCATTGCAAGGCGGGTTCCTCCTCCGAACGTATCAAAGAAGAGTTTGAATACCAGGATAGTGTCCGACCCTGTAAAATAAATTCCACATACCACCGTAGAGAGAATAATATTTCCACAAATCTTAATCTGCTGACACGTTTTGGCAACATGACATTATGCCATGGCCCGGTGATTATTCGAACCGTTTCCTTTAACTAGCCCCGCACATAACGCGAGGCAGTTTTTTGACACGTCTTGTCAAACAGAGATCGTGTCCCCTTATCACGGGATTCTCATCAATACGGGAGTGGGTAACCCAACCGCGCCATCGATTATGGCGCTTGGGGGATAAGCGAGTTTTACCAGGCTAGTGGGGACACATAGTTTCGTCCACCGATATAAAGGGATAAGGATTCACCTTTTTCATCCATGCCTTCTTCCTCCTTTGCTCATCCATTTTCGCACACTTGAGCTCCAGCGCCCAAGTCTGCACTTCCCACCTCAACCTTCTCCAACCATGTCCGGAGCGGGAGGCATGTGGATGGTCTCCTCCGTCATGGAGGGACACATCAAGAAGCTGAGGAGAGCCGGATACCTGCCCAACGACATCGCGCACCGGCTCCCAGATGAGGGGTAACTCATCCCCACCCTCAGGCCCCATGAGAGGGTAGTGTTCCTTACCCATTTCGTCCGCGGACTGGGATTCCCTCTCCACCCATTCGTCCGGGGGCTCATGTTCTACTACGGCCTGGATTTCCATGATCTGGCCCCGAACTTCATCCTCAACATCTCGGCGTTTATCGTTGTGTGCGAGGCCTTCCTCCACATCAAGCGCCACTTCGGCTTATGGCTGAAGACCTTCAATGTCAAGCCGAAGGTAGTGAGCGGCTGCCAAGCGGAGTGCGGAGGCGCCATGGTGGGCAAGATGCCCAACGTAACATGGCTCGAGGGCTCCTTCATGGAGACCATAAAGGGGTGGCAATCGGGGTAGTTCTACATCACCGAGCCGCGTGACCCTAAATGGGCAGCGGCCCTCGAGTTCCGATCTGGCATCCCCACGCGGCTCACCTCCTGGCAAGAGAAGGGCATGTCCTGGGGTAGTTCGGGAGAGCTGACCGAACTCCAAACGTGTATTCAAAACATGGTGAACAAGAAGCTCAAACTCGTCAACGTAGTCCAGGTCATGCACAGGATACTTGTTTTTCATAGTTTGACTCTATGCGGGATCTAAGCTCCCATACCTTTGACAGGACTGGCAGGAGATGGCCGGACAGATCAACTATCCGGCTCCTTTGCCCGAAGGCCCAGCAGACGCTCTCCTGACGAAGATGCTAACTCCGGCTCCTTACAAGGTGTCGGAGAAGACCAAGAAGGCCAAGGGAACCTGAAAGAGTTCCTGACACCAGGCGTCATCGGACTCATCGTCCGATAAATCTACGACACACTCCTCCCCTGAAGACGAGGAGGAGGAAGAAGATGCTCCCCCTTCAGTTGGGGGAGACAAGAAAAGGAAGGCCGCCCCAACTGGGGAGGCCGAAGGGTCCAAGAAGGGAAGGACTCTCCTTTCGGACAGTTCCACCACCGCCGCCGAAGGCGAAGATGAGTGGCTGCTCAGGGCCAAGCCCCTGGCGAAGTCGTAAGTATTCGGATACCAGAGTAACTCATAGTATTCCCTTGTCGCACTGCTTCTCCTAATGCTGAATATGATTATGCCGGCTGCCACGAGCCCGACCGCCACCTCCCCTTGCCCTACGGACGATGCCGAGGTATTGTCTCAAGAGGCACCGGGTCAAGGGGAGACAGTCCCGGAGGTGCCTCAAGGCGACCTTCCGGACTCCGGGAGTAGAGGGAACAAGGCCCCTGAGGGCTCCAAGTTCGGCCCTCAGCCGAATAGCGCGCGGGAACCTCCAGTGGTTCCGGACTCGGGCAGGCGGCCTCCTTCCAAGAGGGGCAAGACGCCTGTGCCGGTGACCTCTGTCCATCCAGAGGCGCCGGACAATCTGCTGGGAGCGCTTCGCAGCGCTTCCATCGACGAGGAGCACTGCACTATTATGAGTGCCGTGGTCCAGAAGGTTCAGTCCGCCAAGAGCGGATTGACTAAAGCCTGTGCCAGCCTTCTAACAGGCTTTGAGGTAAGTGTTTAAAATATAGGGAAAATATTACCGCATAGACAGTAGCCCCTGATGCTCTGTTCGGTGTTCACAAAGAAAATCCAAACAGAGGATCAAACAATATCGCAAGAGTCTAATATAAGTATGTCAATATGCGTATGCAGGCTTCGCTGCTGGCCTCAGCCGCACTGACTGCGGAGGTCGCCACACTGAAGCAGGACCTCGAGGGGTCCAAGAAAGAGCTCGGCCTTGCCAAGAGGCAGCTCGAGGAGAATAAGGGTAAGTAATACCCTGTCTATAGATATGTATATATAAAAGAAGACACGATTGCAAAATGACAGGATCATCGTATATTTGCCAGGGGCCACGACCGAGGTGGCGAGCCTTAAGCAAGCGCTATCCGAGGCCGAAGATAAAGCTGCCAAGGAGCGCACCGAGTGGGAAAGGCAAGAGGCTCGGGTGGGCGAGGTGCAGCAAGAGCTCCAGGCACTCATGACGAAGCACGAGGCGTTGGAGCTTGACTTGAAGACGCGAGAGTCTGAGCTTGCCATGGCCCTCGAGAGCGCAAAGAGTGCCAAGGCCGAAGCCCACAAGGCCCTCCAGGAGATTGACGCGATGAAGAAAATAACGGCGGGTAAGGCATTCTATATGCAAAGCAAGCATGTGAAAGTAAATTAGCTGTTACTTACCCGAATCCGGAGCTCTCCAGGAGCATTCGCATATTTGCCCCGCGGCGTGTCGGATGCCGCAACTTTTTACCAGGCCGAGGAGGGAAGCTCAACAGAGAAGTTGTTCCGGGCCCAACATACTAGGACCGAACACCCTGTGCCTATGAGCGACCAGCTAAAGCAGCTGGTCGAGCTACACAAGGCGGCCAAACAGGCCATGAAGGGCTTTATAGTCCGGCTGTGGCCTGGCGACGCCCTTCCGAACAGCTACTTCGGCCTAGTGAGGCGGCTTGTGGATGCCTGCCCATGGCTGGAAGTTGTCAAGCGGTCCGTCTGCATCGAAGGTGCACGCCGGGCTTTCGCCCGTGTGAAGGTGCAACGGGCCAAGCTAGACACCGTGAAGCTGATCAAGGAAGGACCGCCGCAGGGCAAGGAGCATCGCACCCTCGAAATTTATTATGAGGGTGTCCTGAAGGGTGCCTGTCTTGTAGCAGACGAATGTCCAAAGGATGTAATATTTGAGTAAACTTGCTCGTGTGATACTGTATGATGAAAACTTGTTTCATATGCGCTATGCAACGCTTGTTTGAATTTTAAATATTACCTTCTGTTTGGTTGTTTGTCCAATCTGAGAGATGGCTAGTCCTCGGATTCTGCCCCCATGCCGCGAGTGCTGGGGTGTTCGGGATAAACCTGAGCACTCTTGTTCCCATTTTTGGGTCCTTCGAGGGAGGTGCTTAGCACAGTGAACAAGGAAACCAGACTAATAATGCTTTATCACTCTCACTTAGCCATAGAATTCTATAATTTTAAATTTCGGCGAAGCCCCTGGTATTCGGTAGGCCGAATTCGGGGCGTGATACACGCCTTTAAGCCGGACAGGACCGGCTCCTCGCTTTAAGCGGCATAAGTCTTTAGGGACTCAAAACCTCGCCGAACAGCGACCAGTCTCTCGCCTTATCATGACAGTCAGTTTTAGCTTTCTCTACTGAGGTGCTTAGCCCAGCAAAACCGGGGCACAATCGCAGTAGTTCTCCTAGTGCTACATTAGCCGATAGAGCGGAACGTAAGGTACCAAAACATAGGAGCCGGGCAAACCCAACATTTGACCAAAGACATGATTCGGAGCTGATGCATATAATGCTATAAGTTCGGGGTGCCGCACTTGTGAAAGTGTTCGGACTTCTCACACCATATTGTGGGGTACTTAAGCCCCTGGTGTATTGGCCGTATCAAAGTGTACGGTTGCAATGCGTCATTAATGAACACGTATATATAAAACAAGAATGCAATAATAGTCGTAATGTTATGCATTCTTTATTCAAAAAGGTGCGTTAAAGCAGAATTATACAGATAGTGCGATAAGCAAAAAGTAGGACTATGTCCCTTCCAAGGGCAAGCTGAGGAATAGTATTAAAGCAAATATTCCACTCGTTATCGTAATCCACCTGGGGGTTCCGTGGTGTGACGTAGCTTTCTGCCTCCTTGGTTGCTGCATCATGTATTCGGCAATCATGCTGCCGGATAGGGTTTCCAGATATTAAAGTCCTGAAAGAGAAAAATAACAAAGCGGGAAGCCCCTAGTGCGGTTTAAGCCGCATATTGGGGCGTGCCGTAGTTGTGCCCCCCTTCCCCACATGTGCCCATGGTATTTTTAATGCGTAATTATGTACGCGTGGCACGGATTTCGCCGTTTGGCTGGGACTGGGGTGGGGGCCGCATTGCTACGCGAGCTCAGATCGTGCCAGGCGGTCTAGTTGCCGATTACTCCGAGCGCGCTTGAAGGTGTCCGGGTCTTGAAACGCCGAACTGGTGGATTGCCTTGAGAGGCTGCTTTGCACTTCCGCTGCGAGGGCCGCAGTGTGCTCCTCCGTTCGGAGAGAGCGCTCTGTGTTTCCATTAACTGTAATAACCCCCCGAGGTCCTGGCATCTTGAGCTTGAGGTATGCATAATGCGGTACCGCATTGAATCTCGCAAATGCGCTTCGCCCGAGCAGTGCATGATAGCCACTGCGGAACGGGACTATATCGAAGATTAATTCTTCACTTCGGAAGTTATCGGGGGATCCGAAGACCACCTCCAGTGTAATTGAGCCTGTGCAATGGGCCTCTACACCTGGTATGACGCCTTTAAAGGTCGTTTTCATGGGTTTGATCCTTGAGGGGTCTATACCCATTTTGCGCACTGTGTCTTGATAAAGCAGGTTCAGGCTGCTGCCGCCATCCATAAGGACTCGAGTGAGGTGAAATCCGTCGATGATTGGGTCTAGGATCAGTGCGGCGAATCCGCCATGACGGATACTAGTGGGGTGGTCCCTGCGATCGAAGGTGATCGGACAGGAGACCATGGGTTGAACTTTGGGGCGACTGGCTCCAACGCATATACGTCCCTAAGCGCACGCTTCCGCTCCCTCTTGGGGATGTGGGTTGCGTATATCATGTTCACCGTCCGCACTTGTGGGGGGAACCTCTTCTGTCCTCCGGTGTTCAGTTGCCGGGGCTCCTCTTCGTCATCGTTGTGTGACCCCTTATCTTTGTCTTCGGCAATTAACTTGCTGGCCTGCTTGAACACCCAACAATCCCTGTTGGTGTGGTTGGCTGGCTTGTCGGGGGTACCATGTATTTGACATGAGTGGTCGAGTATACGGTCCAAACTGGACGGGCCCGGAGTGCTTCTTTTAAATGGCTTTTTCCGTTGACCGGGTTTAGAGCCTTTGAATACGGCATTGACTATCGTATCCTTGGTATTGTCGCTGTTAATGTGGCGCTTATGTTTGTTGCGACGTGACCTTCTATTGCCGTCCTTGGTATCCGAAGTACCATGGTTCTTTGATATGTTATTACTGCAAGCCAGCCAGCTATCTTCTCCCGCACAAAAGCGGGTCATGAGTGTCGTGAGGGCTGCCATAGATTTCGGCTTTTCCTGACCAAGGTGCCGGGCTAGCCACTCGTCGCGGATGTTGTGCTTGAAAGCTGCTAGGGCCTCTGCATCCGGACAATCGATGATTTGATTTTTCTTTGTTAGGAACCGAGTCTAGAATTACCTGGCCGATTCTTCTGGCTGCTGAATTATGTGGCTCAAGTCATAGGCATCTGGTGGTCGCACATAAGTGCCCTGAAAGTTGTCGAGGAATGCGGCCTCCAGATCTTCCCAACAGCTAATGGACTCTGCTGGCAAGCTATTAAGCCAATGCCGCGCTGGTCCTTTGAGCTTTAGTGGGAGGTATTTGATGGTGTGTAAGTCATCACCGCGGGCCATGTGAATGTGGAGGAGGAAATCCTCGATCCATACCGCAGGATCTGTTGTGTCGTTGTATGATTCAATATTTACGGGTTTGAAACCCTCTGGGATTTGATGATCCATTACTTCGTCCGTGAAGCGTAGGGGGTGTGCGGTGCCTCTGTATTGGGCTATATCGCGACGCAGCTCGAATGGGTCTTGCCCGCTGTGTTCGGCCCAGCCGGATTTACTTTTACTGTATCCGGTGTGACGTTTATCGTCTCGCATAGTGGCGCGCCCTCACGATACGTAGATCGATCTTGTGTGCTTTGCTTTGTCCTCCAATACGTCTCGCAGGTCTGGTGTATTTCCCCATGCCTTTTTATTTGAATGATGTTGGGGTGCGGGCTGGGTTTTTGGCTGGAATGCCTCTCTATCGCGGCCACGAGGTGGCCGGTCAGCCGCGTCATACGCTTCTTCCTCCAGTCAGGGTAGCAACCTGCATTTTGGGTAACTCTTGGAGGGGCGTTCTAGTTTATATTCCTCGGCCGCGAGGACTTCAGTCCATCTGTGAGCTAGCAGATCTTGATCAGCTTGAAGCTGTTGCTGCTTTTTCTTAAGGCTATTTGCCGTGGCTATAAGCCGACACTTGAAGCGCTCTTGTTCGACGGGATCCTCTAGAACGACGAATTCGGCATCGTCGAGGCTTGCCTCGTCTTCGGAGGGGGGCATGTAATTATCATCCTCCGCCTCTCCATCTGCCGCTCTCTCAGGAGGGATGGCTCCTCCATCCTCCTGCTCTAAATCTTGCTGGAGGGGATTGTTGTTGTCTTCGGCACTATCCTGAGTGTTATTATCTCATGTGCCGGTGTCACCACTTTTGCTTTGGCGGGACTTAGAGCGGCGCCGCTGACGTCGTCGCTTGGGTTGCTTCTTGGAGGGGTCATCCTCCATTGTCTCGTCGCCATTGCCTTCTTTGGGTGTGTCCACCATGTATATATCATATGATGAGGTGGTTGTCCAGTGCCCTGTGGGCAGTGGTTCCTCTTCGTCTCCCGCATCGTCGTCCATACCGTCGATATCTTCGGAGTCGAAGTCGAGCATGTCGGTTAAGTCATCGACAGTGCCTACTAAGTGGGTGGTGGGTGGGCAATGAATTTCTTTGTCATCCGCATCCCAATCCTGCCGGACATAGTTCGGCCAGGATCCTCCTGACAAGGAGAGAGACCTTAATGAGTTCAGTATGTCGCCAACGGGCAAGTGCTGAAAAATATCCGCGGAGGTAAACTCCATGATCGGCGCCCAATCGGATTCGCTAGGAACGGGCGCAGGCGGTCCGGAGTCCGTGGCCAGAGAAGGACCCGACAGTTTGACAACGCGGCTCTCGTGCAGGGTAAGGTCGATGTCCGGCTCGATCGCCGATGAGGATAAGGCTTCCGTGGCAGGGTCCATCCACCCGTCCATGGACGGCGCAACTGGCTCCGAATTGAGGGTCGGAGCGGCTGCCGGTGCGATCTCCTGAACACTATTGATGGTAGAGCTAAATCGTACTCATCGTGACCGCGTGACGCACAAGGCAGAGGCTCGAATCCGTCGAAGATCAAGTCTCCATGGGTATCGGTCGTGTAGTTTAAGCTTCCAAACCTGACCTGGTGGCTAGGGGCGTAACTTTCGATCTGCTCCAGATGGCCAAGCGAGTTGGCCCGCAGTGCGAAGCCACCGAACACAAAGATCTGTCCGGGGAGAAAAGTCTCACCCTGGACTGCATCGCTATCGATGATAGAAGGAGCCATCAAGCCTAACGGCGACGACACAGAGGAACTCTCAATGAAAGCACCAATGTTGGTGTCAAAACCGGCGGATCTCGGGTAGGGGGTCCCGAACTGTGCATCTAAGGCGGATGGTAACAGGAGGCAGGGGACACAATGTTTTACCCAGGTTCGGGCCCTCTTGATGGAGGTAAAACCCTACGTCCTGCTTGATTAATATTGATGATATGGGTAGCACAAGAGTAGATCTACCACGAGATCAGAGAGGCTAAACCCTAGAAGCTTGCCTTTGGTATGATTGTATGTTATTGTGTCCTACGAACTAAAACCCTCCAGTTTATATAGACACCGGAGGGGGCTAGGGTTACACAAGGCCGGTTACAAAGGAGGAGATATCCATTTCTGTACTGCCTAGCTTGCCTTCCACGCCAAGTAGAGTCCCATCCGGACACGAGAGAAAGTCTTCAATCTTGTATCTTCATAGTCCAACAATCCGGCCAAAGGATATAATCCGGCTGTCCGGAGACCCCTAATCCCGGACTCCCTCAGTGTGCATCCAATTTGCTTGCTCACGAAGACCTAGGGCATTTTGAGGAAGCCCATCATTGGAATATGCAAGCCAAGTTCTATAATGAAAAATTCCCACTAGTATATGAAAGTGACAACATAGGAGACTCTCTATCATGAAGATCATGGTGCTACTTTGAAGCACAAGTGTGGTAAAATGATAGTACCATTGCCCCTTCTCTCTTTTTCTCTCATTTTTTATTTTTTTATTTGGGCCTTCTCTTTTTTTATGGCCTCTTTTCTCTTTTTTTTATTTGGGATTCTTTGGCCTCTTTTATTTTTTTATTTTCGTCCGGAGTCTCATCCCAACTTGTGGGGGAATCATAGTCTCCATCATCCTTTCCTCAGTGGGACAATGCTCTAATAATGATGATCATCACACTTTTATTTTCTTACAACTCAAGAATGACAACTCGATACTTAGGACAAGATATGACTCTATATGAATGCCTCCAACGGTGTACCGGGATGTGCAATGATGCATGAGTGACATGTATGAAAGAATTATGAACAGTGGCTTTGCCACAAATACGATGTCAACTACATGATCATGCATAGCAATATGACAATGATGGAGCGTGTCATAATAAATGGAATGCTGGAAAGTTGCATGTCAATATATCTCGGAATGGCTCTGGAAATGCCATAATAGGTAGGTATGGTGGCTGTTTTGAGGAAGATATATGGTGGGTTTATGGTACCGGCGAAAGTTGCGCGGTATTAGAGAGGCTAGCAATGGTGGAAGGGTGAGAGTGCGCATAATCCATGCACTCAACATTAGTCATAAAGAACTCACATACTTATTGCAAAATTTATTAGTTATCGAAACAAAGTACTAAGCGCATGCTCCTAGGGGATAGATTGGTAGGAAAAGACCATCGCTCGTCCCCGGCCGCCACTCATAAGGAAGACAGTCAATAAACAAATCATGCTCCGACTTCATCACATAACGGTTCACCATACGTGCATGCTACGGGAATCACAAACTTCAACACAAGTATTTTTCAAATTCACAACTACTCAACTAGCATGACTCTAATATCACCATCTTCATATCTCAAAATAATCATCAAGTATCAAACTTCTCATAGTATTCAATGCACTTTGTATGAAAGTTTTTATTATATCCCTCTTGGATGCCCATCATATTAGGACTAAATTCATAACCAAAGCAAACTACCATGCTGTTTAGAGACTCTCAAAATGATATAAGTGAAGCATGAGAGTTCATCTATTTCTTCAAAATAAAACCACCGCCGTGCTCTAAAAAGATATAAGTGAAGAACTAGAGCAAAAGACAAACTACTCCAAAAGATATAAGTGAAGAACAATGAGTAGTTGAATAATTATACAACTATGTGAAGACTCTCTAACATTTAAGAATTTCAGATCTTGGTATTTTATTCAAGCAGCAAGCAAAACTAAATAAAATGACATCTAAGAATAGCAAACATCAAGTGAAGAAACAAAAACTTAGGATCAACCGAACTTACCGATAGTTGTTGAAGAAGAAAGGTGGGATGCCAACCGGGGCATCCCCAAGCTTAGACGCTTGAGACTTCTTGAAATATTATATTGGGATGCCTTGGGCATCCCCAAGCTTGAGCTATTGTGTCTTCTTAATTCCTCTCATATCACGGTCTCCCTAAATCTCAAAAGCTTCATCCACACAAAACTCAACAAGGACTCGTGAGATAAGTTAGTATAAACCAATGCAAAAACCTTATCATACTCTACTGTAGCAAATCACTAAAATTATTATTCAACATTGCATACTAAATGCCTCTGCATATTTAATAGTCCAATCCTCAAATAGAATCATTAAAGAAGCAAATATATGCAAACAATGCAAACATAACAGCAATCTACCTAAACAGGACAGTCTGTAAAGAGTGCAGAAAGATCCATACTTCCCTACCTCCAAAAATTATTAAAGAAAATTCCCACTGTAGTAAATTTATCAGAGCTTATTATGCAAAAGGTTTCAACATTTTATAACATTCTGACTTTTCTAGGGAATTTTTGCAACAGCGGTAAACTTTCTGTTTTCAAACAGCAACATGTATACTTGTAAAATAGGCATAGTAAAGCCTATCAATGCCACTTTTATTGAAATAAAAGATGAAAAACATTGTTCTAAATAACAGCAAGCAAATCTTAAAAAAAATTGACGCTCCAAGCAAAAGACATATCATGTAGTGAATAAAAATATAGCTCCAAGTAAAGTTACCGATGGAAGTAGACGAAAGAGGGGATGCCTTCCGGGGCATCCCCAAGCTTCGGCTTTTGGTTGTCCTTGAATATTACCTTGGGGTGCCTTGGGCATCCCCAATCTTAGGCTCTTTCCACTCCTTGTTCCATAATCCATCAAAACTTAACCCAAAACTTGAAAACTTCACAACACAAAACTCAAAATAGAAAATCTCGTGAGCTCCGTTAGCGAAAGAAAACAAAGCACCACTTCAAGGTACTGTAATGAACTTATTATTTATTTATATTGATGTTAAACCTACTGTATTCCAACTTGTATATGCTTTATAAACTATTTTACTAGCCATAGATTCATCAAAATAAGCAAACAACACAATGAAAACAGAATCTGTCAAAAACAGAACAGTCTGTAGTAATCTGTAGGTTTTGACCACTTCTGGAACTCATAAAATTCTCAAATAAATTGGTGGACCTGAGGAATTTATCTATTAATCATATGAGAAAATAATTATCTAAATAGAACTCTCCAATAAAAAATGGCAGCAAGTATCGTGAGCGCTAAAGTTTCTGTCTTTTACAGCATGAACATAAAGACTTCACCCAAGTCTTCCCAATGGTTCTACTTGGCACAAACACTAATTAAAACATAAAACCACATCTAAAAAGAGGATAGATAAATTAATTATTACTAAACAGGAACAAAAAGCAAGGAACAAAAATAAAATTGGGTTGCCTCCCAACAAGCGCTATCGTTTAACGCCCCTAGCTAGGCATGATAATTTCAATGATGCTCACATAAAGGATAGGAATTGAAACATAAAGAGAGCATCATGAAGAATATGACTAGCACATTTAAGTCTAACCCTATTCCTATGCATAAGGATTTTGTGAGCAAACAACTTATGTGAACAATAATCAACTAGCATAGGAAGGCAAAACAAGCATAACTTTAAAACTTTAAGCACATAGAGAGGAAACTTGATATTATTGCAATTCCTACAAGCATATATTCCTCCCTCATAATAATTTTCAGTAGCATCATGAATTAATTAAACAATATAACCATCACCTAAAGCATTCTTTTCATGATCTACAAGCATAAAAAATTTATTACTCTCCACACAAGCAAAATTCTTCTCATGAATAATAGTGGGAGCAAACTCAACAAAATAATTATCATGTGAGGCATAATCCAATTTAAAACTAAAATCAAGATGACAAGTTTCATGGATATCATTATTCTTTATAGCATACAAGTCATCACAATAATTATCATAGATAGCAACTTTGTTCTCATAATCAATTGGAACCTCTTCCGGAATATTGGATTCATCACAAAATAAAGTCATGACCTCTCCAAAGCCACTTTCATCAATATAATCATCATACATCAAAACTTGGGGGACAAAAAATATCATCTTCATCAAACATAGCTTCCCCAAGCTTGTGGCTTTGCATATCATTAGCAATATGGATATTCAAGGAATTCATACTAACAACATTGCAATCATGCTCATCATTCAAATATTTAGTGCCAAACATTTTAATGCATTCTTCTTCTAACACTTTGGCACAATTTTCCTTTCCATCATACTCACGAAAGATATTAAAAATATGAAGCGTATGAGGCAAACTCAATTCCATTTTTTGTAGTTTTCTTTTATAAACTAAACTAGTGCTGAAACAAGAAACAAAAAGATTCGATTGCAAGATCTAAAGATATACCTTCAATCGCTAACCTCCCCGACAACGGCGCCAGAAAAGAGCTTAATGTCTACTACACAACCTTCTTCTTGTAGACGTTGTTGGGCCTCGAAGTGCAGAGGTTTGTAGGACAGTAGCAAATTTCCCTCAAGTGGATGACCTGAGGTTTATCAATCCGTAGGAGGCATAGGATGAAGATGGTCTCTCTCAAGCAACCCTGCAACCAAATAACAGAGAGTCTCTTGTGTCCTCAACACACCCAATACAATGGTAAATTATATAGGTGCAATAGTTCGGCGAAGATATGGTGATACAAGTGGTATATGGATAGTATATAATAGTTTTTGTAATCTGAAAATATAAAAACAGCAAGGTAATGAATGATAAAAGTGAGCGTAAATGGTATTGCAATGCGTTGAAACAAGGCCTAGGGTTCATACTTTCACTAGTGCAAGTCCTCTCAACAATAATAACATAATTGGATCATATAATATCCCTCAACATGCAACAAAGAGTCACTCCGAAGTCACTAATAGAGGAGAACAAATGAAGAGATTATGGTAGGGTACGAAACCACCTCAAAGTTATTCTTTCCAATCAATCCGTTCGGCTATTCCTATAAGTGTCACAAACAGCCCTAGAGTTCATACTAGAATAACACCTTAAGACACAAATCAACCAAAACCCTGATGTCACCTAGATACTCCAATGTCACCTCAAGTATCCGTGAGTATGATTATACGATATGCATCACACAATCTCAGATTCATCTATTCAACCAACACATAGAACCTCAAATAGTGCCCCAAAGTTTCTACCGGAGAGTCAAGACAAAAACGTGTGCCAACCCCTATGCATAGGTTCATGGGCGGAACCCGCAAGTTGATCACCAAAACATACATCAAGTGGATCAATAGAATACCCCATTGTCACCACGGGTATCCCACGCAAGACATACATCAAGTGTTCTCAAATCCTTAAAGACTCAATCCGATAAGATAACTTCAAAGGGAAAACTCAATCCATTACAAGAGAGTAGAGGGGGAGAAACATCATAAGATCCAAATATAATAGCAAAGCTCGCGATACATCAAGATCGTACCACCTCAAGAACATGAGAGAGAGAGAGAGATGAAACACATAGTTACTGGTGCATACCCTCAGCCCCCTCCTTGTCATGGAGAGCACCGGAATGATGAAGATGGCCACCAGAGAGGGATTGCCCCCTCCGGCAGGGTGCCGGAACGGGTCTAGATTGGTTTTCGGTGGCTACGGAGGCTTCTGGCGGCGGAACTCCCGATCTATTGTGCTCCTCGATAGTTTTAGGGTATATGGATATATATAGGCGGAAGAAATACATCAGGGGAGCCATGAGGGGCCCACGAGGGTGGAGGGCATGCCCAGGGGGTGGGCACGCCCCCCTGCCTCGTGGCTTCCTCGTTGATCCCCTGACATGCACTCCAAGTCTCCTGTATTGCTTTCTTTCCAAAAATAACTTTTCTGAAGGTTTCATTCCGTTTGGACTCCGTTTGATATTCCTTTTCTTCGAAACCCTAAAACAAGGAAAAAACATAAACTGGCACTGGGCTCTAGGTTAATAGGTTGGTCCCAAAAATCATAGAAAATAGCATATAAATGCATATAAAACATCCAGGGTTGATAATATAATAGCATGTAACAACCAAAAATTATAGATACGTTGGAGACGTATCACTAACCCAGACTGACGTTGTTTTCAGCAGAACTACCGTGGTGTCATTTTTTGTGCAGAAATAAAAGTTCTCGGAATGGGCTAAAAATTTGAGGTGATTTTTTATGGACCAAAAGAGAACCCCCGAATCACAAGAGTTGGACCAGAAGAGTCCCGAGGCAACGACAAGGTAGGGGGCGCGCCCTACCCCCGGGAGGTGCTCCTACCTTGTCACTGCCTCGTGGACCCCCTTGACGTGAGACCGACGCCAAAGATTCCTATAAATGCCAAAACCCCAGAAATAAACCTAGATCGGGAGTTCCGCCACCGCAAGCCTCCGTAGCCATGAAAAATCAATCTAGCCCCTCTCCGGCACCCTGCCGGAGGGGGCCATCATCACCGGAGGCCATGGAGGAGGATCTCGAAGGGGGCCATCATTGCCATGGAGGCCAAGGACCAGAGGGAGAATCTCTCCCCATCTAGGGGGAGGCCATGGAGGAGGAAGCATAAGGGGGAGACCCTCTCCCCCTCTCTCTCGGTGGTGCCGGAGTGCCACCAGGGGAACCATCGCCGTGGTGATCGTCTTCATCAACATCACCATCTTCATCACCTTCCTCATCTCTTTTCGGCGGTCCACTCTCACGCACCTCGCTGTAATCTCCTACTTGAACATGGTGCTTTATGCCACATATTATGATCCAATGATGTGTTGCCATCCTATGATGTTTTGAGTAGATTTATTTTGTCTTTGGGTTGATTGATGATATAGATTGGTTTGAGTTGTATGTTTTATTTTGGTGCTGTCCTATGGTGCCTTCCATGTCGCGCACATGTGAAGGGTTCCCGCTGTAGGGTGTTGCAATACGTTCATGATTCACTTATAGTGGGTTGCTAGAGTTGAAGTAAATATGCCCTGGAGGCAATAATAAAGTTGTTATTTATATTTCCTCATATCATGATAAATGTTTATTATTCATGCTAGAATTGTATTAACCGGAAACTTAGTACATGTGTGAATACATAGACAAACAGAGTGTCCCTAGTATGCCTCTACTTGACTAGCTCGTCAATCAAAGATGGTTAAGTTTCCTAGCCATAGAGATGTGTTGTCATTTGATGAACAGGGTCACATCATTACAGAATGGTGTGATGGACAAGACCCATATGTTAGCTTAGCACTATGATCGTTTAGTTTATTGCTATTGCTTTCTTCATGACTTATACATGTTCCTATGACTATGAAATTATGCAACTCCCGAATACCGGTGGAACACTTAGTGTGCTATCAAATGTCACAATGTAACTGGGTGATTATAAAGATTCTCTGCAGGTGTCTCTGATGGTGTTTGTTGAGTTGGCATAGATCAAGATTAGGATTTGTCACTCTGTGTATCGGAGAGGTATCTCTGGGCCCTCTCGGTAATGCGCATCACTATAAGCCTTGCAAGCAATATGACTAATGAGTTAGTTATGAGATGATGTATTATGGAACGAGTAAAGAGACTTGCCGGTAACGAGATTGAACTAGGTATGATGATACCGACGATCGAATCTCGGGCAAGTAACATACCGATGACAAAGGGAACAATGTATGTTGTTATGCAGTTTGACCGATAAAGATCTTCGTAGAATATGAAGGAGCCAATATGAGCATCTAGGTTTGGCTATTGGTTATTGACCGGAGATATGTCTTGGTCATGTCTACATAGTTCTCGAACCCGCAGGGTCCGCATGCTTAACGTTCGATGACGATTTGTATTATGAGTTATGTGATTTGATGTACCGAAGTTTGTTCGGAGTCTCGGATGAGATCACGGACATGACGAGGAGTATCGAAATGGTCGAGACATAAAGAGTCATATATTGGAAGGTTACATTCGGACACCGGAATGATTCGGGTCGTTTCGGATGAGTTTCGGAGTACCGGGGGTGTTACCGGAACCACCCCCCCCCCCCCTCGGGAAGTTATTGGGCCTCATGGGCCTAGTGGTAGAAGATAGGAGGCCGGCCAGGGAGTGGCGCATGCCCCCCCTAGCCCAAACTGAATTGGACTAGGGTTGGGGGGCCCTTTCCTTCTCTCCTCCTCCTCCTTCCCTCCTTCTCCTACTAGGAATAGGACAGAGGAGGGGAATCCTACTTGGACTAGGGAGACCTAGTAGGATTCCCCACACCTGGCACGCCCCCTTGGGTCGGCCACCTCTTCCCTCCCCTCCTTTATATACGTGGCCAGGGGCACCCCATAGACACACAAGTTGATCTTTTAGCCGTGCGCGGTGCCCCCCTCCACAGTTACACACCTCGGACATATCGTCGTAGTGCTTAGGTGAAGCCCTGCGTCGGTAACTTCACCGTCACCGTCACCACGCCGTCGTGCTGACGGAACTCTCCCTCGGCCTCGACTGGATCAAGAGTTCGAGGGATGTCACTGAGCTGAACGTGTGCTGATCGCGGAGGTGCCGTACATTCGGTACTTGGATCGGTTGGATCGCGAAGACGTTCGACTACATCAACCGCGTTACTAAACGCTTCCGCTTATGATCTACGAGGGTACGTAGACACACTCTCCCCGCTCGTTGCTATGCTTCTCCTAGATAGATCGTGCGTGATCATAGGTAATTTTTTTGAAATACTACGTTCCCCAACAAGAGTGACAGAAGCTTAAACCCGAGTAAGGGGGTTGTTGCGTATGGGACAAAGGGGACTTGATACTTCAATGTTATGGTTGGGTTTTACCTTGATGATCTTTAGTAGTTGTGAATGCTTGCTAGAGTTCCAATCATAAGTGCATATGATCCAAGAAGAGAAAGTATGTTAGCTTATGCCTCTCCATCATATGAAATTGCAATAATGATTACCGACCTTGTTAACAATTGCCTAGGACAATTCCGCACACGGACCCATCATTATTCCACACTCGCTATTTGTAATATATTATAATATATTCTAACTTTATGTTAGCAGAACCTATTTTATATTTTAGCTCTCCGATATCATGCAAATTTATCCTCTTCATACCCACAATGTAGTTTATTTCTCGTTTCTAGATGGAAGCAAATGTTCGGTGTACGTAGAGTCATATCAGTGGCAGATAGGACTTGAGAGAATATTGATCTTACCTTTAACTCCTTGTGGGTTCGACACTCCATACTTATCACTTCCACCTTTGGAAATTGCTACGATGATTCCTTGCACTTGGGGATTATCAATAAACTACTCAGGCATCATGGGAGGATCACCAATGAGGATGATGAACCCCTCCGGCAAGGTGCCGGAAAAGGGCTCTAGATTGGATCTCGTGGTTCTAGAACTTGTGGCGGCTGGAATTGTGTTTCGTCGACTCTCCTAGGGTTTCCGGAATATTTGGGTATTTATAGAGCTGACATGTTGTGTAAAGGACCTCCATGGGCCCACCACCCATCAAGGCACGCCCGGATGGGTGGTAGGCCCCATGGGCCTTCCCTCGTGCACTTCCTTGGCTCCCAAGTTGTCTTCTGGTGGAAAAAAATCTCCAAAAAGTTTCGCTGCGTTTGGACTCCGTTTGATATGGATATTCTGCGAAGTAAAAATAAGCAAAAACATCAACTAGCACTGGGCACTATGTCAACAGGTTAGTCCCAAAAAATGATATAAAGTTGTTATAAAATGAATGTAAAACATTTAAGAATGGTAATATAACAGCATGGAACAATAAAAAATTATAGATACGTTGGAGTCGTATCATGATGCTACATCTATGACTACGGGAGGATGTTAGGGATATATTTGGTAGTTAGAGATTGCACGAGAAAAGATAATAAATTGTTTATCTTACCTCTAGAAGACTTCTTGCCCTCCAAGACTTGTACCGCTATATGTACTTTCCCATGAGATTCAATGCATTACACCAATTGTCTCTTCATCGTCGTCCATGGTGAAGCACAACTTATGGCATGACCACTGGAGTGTGTCTCCTCCGTGGCGGCATTCGGAGGATTAGGGGGATCTGCAGGCTTGGGGATGTCTGGGAGCTCCCGCGAAGATCACGACCGCTGATGCGGTCTGGGGCTTCCTCCCTAGGACCATGGCGGAGTTTCTTTAGGGGCTGGGGCGACACCTCAATCGTGGCCTCTTTCAACTCACCCTCGTCAACTTCATCTTCCCTAGCTTCCTTGGCGTCGCCCATGTCATCATTGTCGTCGTCATCAGCATCGTCGTCGTCGTCATCATCACCACCACCTCCACCATAGCCGCTACATCAGCCTCTAGGTGAAGAGATCGCACCCTCATTGCCCTCCTGCTCGTCGACGTCTCCCTCGTCCATGTCACCAGAGGCCTCCTCCATGGAGCCCTCTTCTTTAGTGGCCTCCGTGGAGGCCCCTTTCCACTTCTTAGCGGATCCGCCCTTCGCTCGGACGGGATCAAAAGGGGTTGTCGTCATGAGAGTCGCTAGGGCGGGGCTCACGTGCTGCCCGGCAGCGGGGGCTCCGAGTGGTTTGTCGCCAAGGTGGCGAACCCCTGTTCAACAGTAACAAAGAGTGGTATGATGAAATACTCTGACCTCTTGTCAGGGATATACCCCGCGGTATGACCCGGCCAGAGTTATAACCCGGCTGGGACCTGATAAACCGGCAGGAGTTAAGTCAGATGATAACCCGACAGGAGTTAGTCAGATGATAACCCGACAGGAGTTAAGTCAGATGATAACCTGGTAGGAGTTAAGATGGATGATAAACCGGTAGGAGTTAAGGCAGACAGTGATAAACCGGCACCAGTCATAAACTGGCAGACAATCATAAACCGGCACCAGTCATAACCCGGCAAACAATCATAAACCGGCACCAGTCATAACCTGGCAGACAATGAGAACTCAGTTGCCAGGGGTTATGAAGCCCGAGACGTTATGAAGCCCAAGACGTTATGAAGCCCAAGACAATAAGAAGCCCATGAAGAGAAGTCAGAATAATTTAAGTCTTAGTCCGAGAAGGACTCTACATGTATCCCGCCCCTTCAACATATATAAGGAGGGGCAGGGCACCCCGTAACGGGGAGAGACAATCTTAGGGCTAGACATAACCGGGAGAGCCGGTTTACAGCGACTCCCTCGTGATGATAATAAGACCTAGCCTCAAACAGCACGTAGGGTTATTACCGGATGATGTTTCCCGGGGCCTGAAGTTGTCTAAATCCTTGTCTTGCGTTGCATCTATCGATTCCGCTCAACCCCTCTCAAGCTACCACATAGATGCGTTGGCCTCATGACTGAGTCCTCACACTAGGACATCTGCCGTAACGATTCCACGATAGTTGGCGCCCACCGTGGGGCCTGCGCACGGTGGTGTTGAGTTCTTGGAGGGATTTTTCTCCAGAGATCGAGAAGTTCGTCGTTTTCCATGGTTATCCCAAGTCTTAGAGAAAAGTTTTATCAGATGAAGGAAAAGACTACAGCAAAAGGATCTACAACGTTGAGGAACAGTCAAAACAATATGTTCAGATTCGATCCAGACAGGTTAGGGTTTTGTAAATCGCCAAACCAAGTCAAGTCGCCCTGACAATAGGCTCATTAAACAGCGGAAGGTGCGGTTAGCAATTGACCGTGGAACCAGCTTGGAAGGGTTTACGCCAGAGTCATTAAACCGGGTTTACAGCCGCTGAGATTTGAAGGATATGAGGATTTGGCATGTTCTCTGTGCGTCACCGAGGCAAACATTGATCCGTTGAGTCCGAGACTAGATAGAAATATCTTGTGGTGTCAGCCTTGGGTGATTCGTCAGGTTGCAGGCTGATGGACAGATGATTTCCACTACAGTACTACAAATTCAAGAGAATTCTACAACGACAGGAGCCGACAGAACCAAAAGCGCTTCGTGGCGGTGACTACTTTTTATATGAAGGAAAGGGTTGAGTAGTCAAGATGGGAAAGAGGGCTAATACCACGTAAGACCATCCAAAACTAAGTGACCGCGACTCGGAAACGGAGAAAGCAGTAAACCGGCCTCCTCCGGCGCCTGCAACCCTGTTTTGAGCCGCCGCCCTGTTTCGCCGGCACCTGACCTTGTGGCTGCCATTGAGCCGTGACTCGACCTCGTCGCCTTGCATCCGCCAGTACTGAACCACTTTTTCTGCCGCTTCTGATCTAGTCCGATTCAAGTCGCCGCCTGTCTTCATCGACACAGCCGCGCCGGTTCGTCTCCACCACAGGCACCCGGCTTCAAGCCGTTTTCGCCAAATCGATGGTGAGTCACCCCCAGCCTCGATTCAGACGCCTCAACCGTGTCCTCGCACTGAGTCGCCGCCTCTGTCAGCACGAACTCGAGCCTTGACCCACCCCGGGTCGTCCGCGTCCATGATTCGGTCGTCACGGCCACGGCTTTGCTCCGCCGAGAGTCGCCGAGTGCTACGACCCGCCCTCAAGCTGTTCTGAACCGGGCCTGCCTTGCTTCGGGGCCGGTTTTCTCGTACGCCGAGGTTCGCTACATGTCATCACTGCCTTGTCAAGACGCCACCCCGGTCGAGCCACCATGGCCTCGCATACAAA
This sequence comes from Triticum monococcum, assembly GCA_034509565.1. Taxonomy (NCBI): domain Eukaryota; kingdom Viridiplantae; phylum Streptophyta; class Magnoliopsida; order Poales; family Poaceae; genus Triticum; species Triticum monococcum. Next base: position 387,668,102 of record CM067845.1, read on the forward strand.
CTGTCGCCGTGGGTTGCCTCTGCTGTTGGCTTCTCTCATATTTCACTTTAAACCGCCATAGCTGGAGCGAGTCTACCTCTGCTAGTTTCGTCGGGTCAGCTCCATGGATACTGCCCTCTTCTGAGCCGCTGATTCCAAGAACCTACCATCGTCCGACGACGTCGCTTCTGCGGTCCCGTGATTGAGCCGCCCTTGTCGATCCGCTCGGTCGCTTCAGATCGTTTTGAGCAGTCCTCCGCTTGTGGTGACTCTGGTGTTTTGAACCGCTATACCTCAGAGCCATGGCCTCCCTTCGCCAACACATCATCCGTCTACTGCAAGCTGCCGCTCCACTTACTGTGAATCGCCGCTCCAGCCGGGCGACCCGCCGCTAGCAAGTTGCGTCTGCTGCGGGATCACTTCGGGTCGCCACCTCCGCTGGTTTTGCCAGAAGCCCAGCGTCAAATCGCCCCCGCTGGCCTTGCCCGCTGCTGCTTTATTGCTGGCCGTTCCTCGTTGGCTCGTCATGGCTGGACCCTTACTCCATTGAACCGCCGCTGCGGTTACTGCCTCTGCAACGCCCTCGCTACTATTGCTGGTTGCACTTGAGCCACCTCTGACGTTGCCGCGTCAGCGTCGTCCCATGACCCAGTGACCACCACGCCATAACAACTGTAGCAGGAGAGCTACCGACCGTCGTGCTCAACTTACATGTCTGCTCTGCTTGGACCCTATCATTGCGCCTTCCCACATGAGTCGCCGCCTCCAGGGCCGGCCTCGCTGTCATAGTTGCAGCCCGATGCCCTCGACCCGGCCGTGCCTTCCAATCTGCTGCGTGAGTCGCCAATGTGCCATAGTGCCAAACCGTTCCTACTTCACCCTGCGTGAGACCCGCGCGCGCTGACACGACCGTTGCCGGGCCAGAAGCCGCCCTCTGCTCCAAGTCGCCGCAGTCACGGGCTGGCCGCGTTTCCACTGTCGCTCTGCACCCTTGCGCATCCTCACCGGCTCCCAAGCTGCGACTGTGCCCGAGTCGTCGCAGACGCGACCCGCCGCCGGCTACACCTGCTGGCCTCGTCGCGCTGGTTTGCCACTATGCCTGCCGGCTCGCCTGTCTCTTCTGCTGGCCAGCTCATGTGCTATCTCCTCCATGACTTCCCCGCGTTGTGAACCGCCCGCTGCTGCGTTCGGCCGGGTGTGGTCTCGGCTTGCTAAGACAAATCAAGAAGGGGAATTTGACCCGGTGGAATTTAAGCACGCCTGAAAAAAACATGATGCTTGCTCAAATGAAGACTACGAACGCGACCGACGTGTTTAATGCTATTAGTAATAACTTCTATGAGAGTGAGGATTCAGAAGTCATCATCAACTCTGCGGCTGAGTGTCATCCGATAACAATACTAGGTGATATTTGCCTTATCTGTTTTTCGATGCATATTTAATTCTTCGAAGACCAGTTATCTTGGTCTATATATTTTCATGTGCAGGGCAATGATTCATTGTAAAGGTGGTGCCATGCCGTGCTTATGGAATATGCGTTAGCATCATCATGCATCAGTGACCGCACCGGCTTGCTGTTGAACAAGTGTGTGTAAATCGCCGCCCGTGCAGCTTGATCTACATCAACTCGCTGGGACTGTGCCTACGATTGACTCGCCCGTCCGCACCAGTTTATAATGTCGCGGCCGACTCATCTGTCTGCTCCGACGGTCGACCCGCCCGTGATTGATTTCAGCTTCACCGTGGTGATGATCAACTTCGTGGTGGATAATTTCTGACCTAACATATCAAGTGAAATCCATCCAGTATATTTTTATATTATATATTGCTTTCTTTAAAAAAGCAACTACTCCGGCTTGCAAAGTTATCAATGCAGGACCCTAAAACCGGCATATTGGTGCAAATTTAAAGGCCGTCAGAAAATTTCTGGCTTAAAAAGAAGGATTCCGGTTTAAAATCAGGCTCAAGGGAAAGTTGTCTCCCACAAAGCTTTGAAGCTCTCAATATCCGGTTTAAGAATTTCCGGTTCAAAAGAATAATCTCTTGCAAGTTCGAGTTCTCAGGAAAAAATTAAAAGGACCAAAGAGAGTCTGCTGCACGGCACAGTTCAAACATGGGTATCCCTTGAGCACAGCTCATAATATCATTTGGGGGCTTCCTATTCAAACATAAGTGTATTCACCAAAGATAACATAGCGTTACTACCCTCTTGATCCGGCTATCAAGCCAATATTATCATAAGAGCACAGCTCTGGTTATTTTGGTAATCGGCTATCAAGCCAATATTATCATAAGGGGCCAAAGAGAGTTTGCTGCACAGCACAGCTCAAACATGGGTATCCCTTGAGCACAGCTCACAATATCACTTGGGGGCTATGTTCGAACCATAGTCACACCTCTTGATAGGCTTAAGGCCACCAGGGAAATCACTTGGGGGCTCTGGTCGTATCTGAACCATAGCTTATACCCTCTTGATCAGCATAAGGGCACCAGGGAAATCACTTGGGAGCCTGGTCGTATCTGAACCATAGCTACACCTCTTGATAGGCATAAGGCCACCAGGGAAATCACTTGGGGGCTATGGGTTCGAACCATAGTTACACCTCTTGATAGGCCTAAGGGCACTAGGGAAATCACTTGGGGGCTGGGTCGTATTCGAACCATAGCTACACCTCTTGATCGGCGCAATGCCACAATTATGACTACTTGGGGACTCTGGTTGTATCCGAACCATAACTTAAACCCTCTTGATCATACACATACATCATCATATATTAAGTCATACATTGCATCATCATTACATCATCATAGCATGTATCATATGGCCACGGATATACCGGTTTATATGGCAGGAATCGGTTTTCAAACCAGGTTATATTATTCAAATCTTTAATAGCCAACACAGCTGGATTTTTATTGTGGCCAATATTATGATTGAGGTCTTCAAAGTCGCTTTAGCACAATGACTATTATTTTATCAATGGATATGATTTATTCTACAATGGAAGGAATGGTCCCGAGTCGCTGCAGGCTTACGACCCGGCACTTGGGGGCTACATTATTCAAGTTGGGATTACATCAAATACACAAGTCTCATGTCGCTGCAAGCATGCACCATGACACTTGGGGGCTAATGCAAAGTCGTTGTTTGCTCATCTTATTGAAGACCCGACTCATCACATCATAATGAGCTGGCCCTTGGGGGCTACCAATTGCTCCTGTCAACAATTCAAGGTACAAAGCTTTTAATCCATTATATTGAAGGGTCCACTACTTAGTTGGTAAAGCACAAGGCTCTTAACCTTGCGGACGTGGGTTCAAGCCCCGTGATGGGGGTTACATCATACGATGTTATTTTCATTGAAGTATATATCAAGTCCCAGCTCAATATTATTTTACTGAGCCGGCCCTTGGGGGCTACACTGGTTGAAGTTTTTATGAGCATCAGGTAATTACAAAGTCCCAGGTTGCTGCAAGCATGACAACCCGGCACTTGGGGGCTACATATATGGAATACTCAGTTTATGACTAATGACTTGGACGAACAAATCGGATTTCTTCAAGATTGTGATATTTATATTGAAGCAAGTCTTAAGCTGTTGCTATGCTACCTTCTTAAGACTTGGGGGCTACAAGTGATAGGCATATAAGAGGTATATTTTCAAGCTTGATGTTAACTACAATTATGACCCGGTGCCATCAATATTTGTAAACCGGCAATGATAAACCGGCAAGTTCTACATTCTTAAACCGGCTGAAGATCAGATGAGTATTTCAAAGACCAATATTTTTGTTAAAGCATTGGGAGCTGAGTCAAATGAATTATTCTTCACAAAATTTATCTATGACAAACCAATGTCAGCAAATTGATTATGAAGCTAGCCTATTGACCCAGATTTTCTAGAAGAAGGAAGTGACAAGGACTTAAGGATGATCAGGATCAGTTTAACATGGATAAATCCAAATTAAACCGGGGGCTAATGCCGGGGATATACCTCGCGGTATGACCCGGACAGAGTTATAACCTGGCTGGGACCTGATAAACCGACAGGAGTTAAGTCAGATGATAACCCAACAGGAGTTAAGTTAGATGATAACCCGGCAGGAGTTAAGTTAGATGATAACCCGGGAGGAGTTAAGTCGGATGATAAACCGGCAGGAGTTAAGGCAGACGGTGATAAACCGGCACCAGTCATAAACCGGCAGACAATCATAAACCGGCACCAGTCATAACCCGGCAGACAATCATAAACCGGCTGTCGTGGGTCTAAGACTGATAGTAGAATGGGGGTAGATATGAGGAGGCAAGATCCTAGCTATGGAGTAGTTGTACACGCGAGTTTTACGAGTTCAGGCCCTTCTCGGAGGAAGTAACAGCCCTACGTCTCGGTGCCCTGAGGCGGTCGATTGGATTATGTGTGTGTGTGTGTGTGTGTGTGTGTGTGTGTGTGTGTTTACAAAGATGTGAACCCTTGTCCCAGAGGAGGGGGTGGCTTATATAGAGTGCGCCAGGACCCCTGCTCCCCTCCGTTACACAAGGTGCAATGTACATTAAGAGAGGAACGTTACTGGTAACGCTAGCCATTCTATAAATGACAATTAAGCCTATAAGTAAATGCTCGGCCGTTGTTGGTGCAGAGTGGCTTTAGATCTTCTGTTCGTTGAGTGGCTTCTGCGACGGTCGAGTGCCATTGATTCTTCCGAGTGGAACGTCTCTGGTCGAGTGAATAATGGTACCCTTTGAATGATTTTGGCTTTAGGGTGATGTCCTAGGGGAAGGTGTCTAAATCAGGCTTATGACCCTACCCTAGGTACATAACCTCATCATTAGCCCCCGAATGGTTCAGGGTCCGAGTGGAGAAGGAGTTGACAACCTCTCCGATTCAGCTTTTGCGCTTCGGGAATGTCTTATCCAGAGGTCGAATGAACATTGAAGATGACTTCAACTGCTTGTTCAGTCACGTTGATCCATTCTTGGTTTTGTCGAGTGAACTTTTATTGTTGAGCTTCGAGTGTTGTTATGGGAAAAAATCTTCCGTCTGACGGGTTGCTCTGCTGTCTATGGATTTCACGAGATTCGAATTTTGGGAAGCGTGCCAGACGGGGGAGGCCGCAGTAATCGAGGCGGATTAGGCAGGCTGCCTCGATCTCCGCGCCACCTTTTTCGCCACGTATCATGCGTGCGACTGTTGCGGGATTTGATCGGATCGCCTGGGCCCACGAGTCAGCCACTCAGAAATGCCCTCATATAAGGCGTTGGACGGGGATTTTCGCTTAGTGCGTTCTCATTGTTCCCCTTTCTCCTATGTTTTCTTCACCGCATCCGCCTTTGCTCTCGGCGTTGTCGCCCTGCTCAAACTCGATCCGCTGCCATGGGGAAGGAGAAGATGGTGGCATTGGAGCGTGTGAAGAAGGCGACGGTGAAGGCGAAAGGGAAGAGGACCAGCCGGGGCGGATCTTCGTCGAGGTCCGGCCTGCCGCCTGGCTGGATCCAGGGCTACTGGATCCTCTCGACAATCAGCCAGGATACATCGATGACCTTGTTGAGGGGGGACTAATCCCCCAAAAATCGGCGCGGCTCCCGGGGAACGAGACTGAGCCGCAGCCGCAGGAGGGTGAGTGTGTTCTCCTTGCCACTCATGTCGACCGCGGGTTTTCTTTGCCTCCCCATCCTTTCTTTCGTGGTTTCTTGAACTTCTTTGGGGCTCAACTCCACCACTTTTCTCCAAACACCATCGTGTACCTTGCCGCTTTCGTGTCCATGTGCGAGAACTTCTTGGGTTGTCGACCACACTGGGGTCTCTTCAAGCACATATTCACGTGTCGCTCTCAGACGGTTAAGAAGTCCAACCCGAGTGACGAGAGGACGCACGTGATACAAATGTGCGGGGGTCTTGGAATTCAGATGAGGAACAAAAGCACTTTCCCAACTATGATCCTTCCCGACTCGGTCCGGGGTTGGCAGTCGACCTAGTTCTACTGCAAGGACTAGCCGACTCCGGGCCAGTCAACTGGACTTCCCCCCTTTTCCATGGCTCGAGTGGAGAAGCCCTCCGCCTTGAGAGTGATCCCGGAGGAGAAGGCGTAGGTGAAGGTGTTGGTCGAGCGAGTTGTCCAACTCGTGCGTGACGGAGTGACCGGTATGGACCTGCTGGAGGTCTTCCTTAGTCGACGCATCCAACCACTCCAAGCTCGTGACCATCCGATGTGGATGTACTCGGGACTCAAGGATTCCACTCAAATCCACCCGGAGGATGTCAGTGAGGACACGGTGGAGCAGTGGCTGAGAGGTATTACCGACAACAAGGATAACCCCCGGGGATCCAGGAGGGTGGTTCCATTCGACCATTTGCGCCAACCGGAACAGGTATGATTCTGCATTGTCGAGTGTCTTCTTGATTTACTAAGTAGCATCTTGTTGACGGTCGACTGTCTTTCTTTTGTTCGTTGTCTTTCAGGCTCTTGTTGATATGTACTCAATGCCCAATGGAGTGCAGGAGCAAAATGTCGAGGGAGAGGCGAGCGGGGGCGAGAGTGGAGAGTGGCACTCGATGCAGAGGAGGACGAGAAGAGCGATGACTCGAGTGATGAAGAAGAGGTCGACTCGCCTCCTCGTAGAGAAAGGAGGTCCAAGAAAGCTCATGACCCGGCAAGCACCCCTGACCTGGTGGCCGCACCAACTGGGCAGTCTTCAAAGCGCCCTCGGACGTCTTCTCCAGTGCTGACCGAGAAGGTATTGAAACAGCCCAAGACTGTGCCGCCTCCAGTGCCAAAACCATCGAAGGCCACATCTTCCAAACCTCCGAAGGCTTTGCCCAAAATCAAAGTGGTCATTCCCACAGTCTCTGGGTAACAATCTGGCCTGATCCTTTGGTTGACATGGGTAACAGAACATAACCGACTGAATGCTGATATTGAAGTGCTACCACTTCTGGAACTTCTACCCACCAGTACCGAGACGAGGAGATGGAAGACGCGGTTACCTCCAACCCAGGTACAATTTTCGTGATCTTGTTCTTGATTATTTGGTTGATTAAATTCACTTGGGGTCGACTGATTTCTTTACAGACCCACTCAATGTTATCGAGCTTCCGGATAATGATGAAGACGTGATACCGAGGCCCAGACGGAGCAACAAAAACAGCAGCTAGCAAGATATCCCAGTCGGAACTAACGACAGAACCAACAGTCCAGCAGCCTGAAGATGCAGGTAGAGCCTCTATAACTTTTGTTGTCCTAGTGTCGAGTGAACGCCCCGTGCCGTCGACTGTACCAATGTTTTCTTCAGTCATCCAACCTCATGCCTCGGAGCCCCAAGCTGCTGCATCTGCACCGACTGTCCCCTTCTTCACCACCTATCATGTTCCGGAAAGCCAATCGGACGCCGCTACAGAGGCTATCCGTCAGGCTGGCGTAATGATGGAGCGGATGAAGGCGTTGCAAGCCAATAGCCAGGCTACTTACGATGCCAGCGCGGCTCTCCGAGCCAATGTCCAGGTAAGTTGACTTCCGACTGAACTTATTCTATTAGGATATGCTACCTGAATATTTTCCTTCGTACAATCTCTTGTTGTCTGTTTTGAATCTGTACACCCACTGGGTGTTTTGCTGTCTTTAGTATTTGCACTCTTCCACTTGGTCTGGTTGAATGAGATCTGAATCAGTGGGGGCACGCTAAGTGCACCCACTGGGTGTAGTCCCTGAGACTGCAGTCGACTGCGGGCAGTCGGTTGGGGTCTTAGCGCTTCTTTCTCTTTACTTTCTTCCACTCGACCTGGGCGGAGCATGCCGAGTGGGATATGAACCAGTGGGGGCACGCGAAGTGCACCCACTGGGTGTAGTCCCCGAGATCGCGGTTGGCTGCTGGCAGTCGGCCGGGGTCTGAATACTTTTTTTACTCGACCTGGGCGGACCGGTCGAGTGGAAACTGAACCAATGGGGGTCTGAGTAAACTTTGAAATTTTATTCACTTAGAGGTAAATAATCTCTGATCTTGCCGATTGATATGTCTTTTACTCTCTGCAGAAATCTTGTACTCTCATTTCCAAGTTCACCGAATTTGAGGAGAAGCAGAGGCAGCTCAACCTTGACCTGGAACTGGCCCAACAAAACTTGAAGAAGGCTCAAGATGAAGTTGCCGGTATGGAAGGTAACTGCATGTCGACTGCTCGTGTTGATCGTCATTTTAAATTATCCCTTCGATCTTTTGTTTGATCTAAATTCTTATTTTGCAGAGAAAATGAGGTTGGCTCTGGAGAAGAAGGACTTGGACCTTGCAGTTGCGCAGAAGGAGGCTCAAGAGAAGACTACTCTTGCTGACAAAAAGCTGGCTTCAGTCAGAGCGCTGGAAGAGGAAGTAAGCAAGCTGAAGTCCTCTCTCACTGAATCCAACCGAGAGGCGACTCGTCTGAAGAAGGATAAGGTGGCTCTGAACGAGAAGCTGGAATCCATGGCTCGTAAGAGAAATGACTTGGAAGCTTATCTGAGAACTCTCGCCAAGAAGCTCTTTCTTATGCTCGAAGGTACCCCTTTTAATCCGACTACTTTACTGCTTGCAAGTTAGTCCTGTCCAGTCGACTCACTAACTCCTTGACTACATAATTCTGCCAAAACTTTGAAGAGGAGACTGGACGGATCTGAAGGAAATATGCCCTAGAGGCAATAATAAAGTTATTATTTATTTCCTTATATCATGATAAATGTTTATTATTCATGCTAGAATTGTATTAACCGGAAACATAATACATGTGTGAATACATAGACCAACAGAGTGTCACTAGTATGCCTCTACTTGACTAGCTCGTTAATCAAAGATGGTTATGTTTCCTAACCATGAACAAGGAGTTGTTATTTGATTAACGAGGTCACATCATTAGTAGAATGATCTGATTGACATGACCCATTCCATTAGCTTAGCACCCGATCGTTTAGTATGTTGCTATTGCTTTCTTCATGACTTATACATGTTCCTATAACTATGAGATTATGCAACTCCCGTTTACCGGAGGAACACTTTGGGTACTACCAAACGTCACAACGTAACTGGGTGATTATAAAGGAGTACTACAGGTGTCTCCAATGGTAGATGTTGGGTTGGCGTATTTCGAGATTAGGGTTTGTCACTCCGATTGTCGGAGAGGTATCTCTGGGCCCTCTCGGTAATGCACATCACATAAGCCTTGCAAGCACTGCAACTAATATGTTAGTTGTGAGATGATGTATTACGGAACGATTAAAGAGACTTGCCGGTAACGAGATTGAACTAGGTATTGGATACCGACGATCGAATCTCGGGCAAGTAACATACCGATGACAAAGGGAACAACGTATGTTGTTATGCGGTCTGACCGATAAAGATCTTCGTAGAATATGTAGGAGCCAATATGGGCATCCAGGTCCCGCTATTGGTTATTGACCGGAGACGTGTCTCGGTCATGTCTACATTGTTCTCGAACCGTAGGGTCCGCACGCTTAACGTTACGATGACAGTTATTATGAGTTTATGCATTTTGATGTACCGAAGGTTGTTTGGAGTCCCGGATGAGATCACGGACATGACGAGGAGTCTCGAAATGGTCGAGACGTAAAGATTGATATATTGGAAGCCTATGTTTGGACATAGGAAGTGTTCCGGATAAAATCGGGATTTTACCGGAATACCGGGAGGGTTACCGGAACCCCCCGGGAGGCTAATGGGCCTATTGGGCCTTAGTGGAAAAGAGAGAAGAGGCAGCCCACAAGCCTAGCCGGCGCCCCCCCTTCCCCAAGTCCTAGTAGGACTAGGAGAGGTGGGCCGGCCCCCTCTCTCTCCTTTCCCCCCCAAGAGTCCTAGTTGGAATAGGATTGGAGGGGAGGAGTCCTACTCCCGGTGGGAGTAGGACTCCCCCTGCGCCTCCTCTATCTTGGCCGGCCAGCCCCCCTCCTCCAACATATATATACGGGGGCAGGGGCACCCCATAGACACACAACTTGATCCTTGAGATCGTTCCTTAGCCGTGTGCGGTGCCCCCTGCCACCAAATTCCACCTCGATCGTACCATTGTAGTGCTTAGGCGAAGCCCTGCGTCGGTAGTACATCAAGATCGTCATCACGCCGTCGTGCTGACGGAACTCTTCCTCGACGCTTTGCTGGATCGGAGCCAGAGGAACGTCATCGAGCTGAACGTGTGCTAAGAACTCGGAGGTGCCGGAGTAACGGTGCTTGGATCGGTCGATCGGGAAGAAGACGTACGACTACTTCCTCTATGTTGTGTGATCGCTTCCGCAGTCGGTCTGCGTTGGTATGTAGACAACACTCTCCCCTCTCGTTGCTGTGCATCACCATGATCTTGCGTGTGCGTAGGAAATTTTTTGAAATTACTGCGTTACCCAACAGTGGCATCCGAGCCTAGGTTTTATGGTTTGATGTTATATGCACGAGTAGAACACAAGTGAGTTGTGGGCGATACAAGTCATACTGCCTACCAGCATGTCATACTTTGGTTCGGCGGTATTGTTGGCTGAGACGATCCGGACCAACCTTACGCGTACTCTTACGCGAGACCGGTTCCCTCAACGTGCTTTGCACATAGATGGCTTGCGGAAGACTGTCTCTCCAACTTTAGTTGAACCAAGTGTGACTACGCCCGGTCCTTGAGAAGGTTAAAACGGAGTCTATTTGACGAACTATCGTTGTGGTTTTGATGCGTAGGTGAGATGAGTTCTTACTTAAGCCCGTAGCAGCCACGTAAAACTTGCAACAACAAAGTAGAGGACGTCTAACTTGTTTTTGCAGGGTATGTTGTGATGTGATATGGTCAAGGCATGATGCTGATTTTATTGTATGAGATGATCATGTTTTGTAACTAAGTTATCGGCAACTGGCAGGAGCCATATGGTTGTCGCTTTATTGTATGCAATGCAATCGCGATGTAATGCTTTACTAGATTACTAAACGGTAGTAATAGTCGTGGAAGCATACGATTGGCGAGACGACAACGATGCTACGATGGAGATCAAGGTGTCGCGCCGGTGACGATGGTGATCATGACGGTGCCTCGGAGATGGAGATCACAGGCACAAGATGATGGCCATATCATATCACTTATATTGATTGCATGTGATGTTTATCCTTTTATGCATCTTATCTTGCTTTGATTGACGGTAGCATTATAAGATGATCTCTCACTAAATTATCAAGAAGTGTTCTCCCTGAGTATGCACCGTTGCCAAAGTTCGTCGTGCCCAGACACCACGTGATGATCGGGTGTGATAAGCTCTACGTCCATCTACAACGGGTGCAAGCCAGTTTTGCACACGCAGAATACTCAGGTTATACTTGACGAGCCTAGCATATGCAGATATGGCCTCGGAACACAGAGACCGAAAGGTCGAGCGTGAATCATATAGTAGATATGATCAACATGACGATGTTCACCATTGAAAACTACTCCATCTCACGTGATGATCGGTTATGGTTTAGTTGATTTGGATCACGTGATCACTTAGAGGATTAGAGGGATGTCTATCTAAGTGGGAGTTCCTAAGTAATTTGATTAACTGAACTTAAACTTATCATGAACTTAGTACCTGATAGTATCTTGCTTGTTTATGTTGCTTGTAGATATATGGCTCGTGCTATTGTTCCGTTGAATTTTAATGCGTTCCTTGAGAAAGCAAAGTTGAAAGATGATGGTAGCAATTACACGGACTGGGTCCGTAACCTGAGGATTATCCTCATTGCTGCACAGAAGAATTACGTCCTGGAAGCACCGCTGGGTGACAGGCCTGCTGCTGGAGCAACGCCAGATGTTATGAACGTCTGGCAGAGCAAAGCTGATGACTACTCGATAGTTCAGTGTGCCATGCTTTACGGCTTAGAATCGGGACTTCAACGACGTTTTGAACGTCATGGAGCATATGAGATGTTCCAGGAGTTGAAGTTAATATTTCAAGCAAATGCCCGAATTGAGAGATATGAAGTCTCCAATAAGTTCTATAGCTGTAAGATGGAGGAGAACAGTTCTGTCAGTGAGCATATACTCAAAATGTCTGGGTATAATAATCACTTGATTCAGATGGGAGTTAATCTTACAGATGATTGCGTCATTGACAGAATTCTCCAATCACTACCACCAAGCTACAAGAGCTTCGTGATGAACTATAATATGCAAGGGATGAACAAGACTATTCCCGAGCTCTTCGCAATGCTGAAAGCTGCGGAGGTAGAAATCAAAAAGGAGCATCAAGTGTTGATGGTTAGCAAGACCACTAGTTTCAAGAAAAAGGGTAAAGGGAAGAAGAAGGGGAACTTCAAGAAGAACAGCAAGCAAGTTGCTGCTCGGGAGAAGAAACCCAAGTCTGGACCTAAGCCTGAAACTGAGTGCTTCTACTGCAAGCAGACTGGTCACTGGAAGCGGAACTGCCCCAAGTATTTGGCGGATAAGAAGGATGGCAAAGTGAGCAAAGGTATATGTGATATACATGTTATTGATGTGTACCTTACTAGAGCTCGCAGTAGCACCTGGGTATTTGATACTGGTTCTGTTGCTAATATTTGCAACTCGAAACAGGGACTACGGAATAAGCGGACACTAGCAAAGGACGAGGTGACGATGCGCGTGGGAAACGGTTCCAAAGTCGATGTGATCGCGGTCGGCACGCTACCTCTACATCTACCTTCGGGATTAATATTAGACCTAAATAATTGTTATTTGGTGCCAGCGTTGAGCATGAACATTATATCTGGATCTTGTTTAATGCGAGACGGTTATTCATTTAAATCAGAGAATAATGGTTGTTCTATTTATATGAATAATATCTTTTATGGTCATGCACCTTTGAAGAGTGGTCTATTCTTGTTGAATCTCGAAGATAGTGATACACATATTCATAATGTAGAAGCCAAAAGATGCAAAATTAATAATGATAGTGCAACTTATTTGTGGCACTGCCGTTTAGGTCATATCGGTGTAAAGCGCATGAAGAAACTCCATACTGATGGGCTTTTGGAATCACTTGATTATGAATCACTTGGTACTTGCGAACCGTGCCTCATAGGCAAGATGACTAAAACACCGTTCTCCGGTACTATGGAGAGAGCAACAGATTTGTTGGAAATCATACATACCGATGTATGTGGTCCGATGAATATTGAGGCTCGCGGCGGATATCGTTATTTTCTCACCTTCACAGATGATTTAAGCAGATATGGGTATATCTACTTAATGAAACATAAGTCTGAAACATTTGAAAAGTTCAAGGAATTTCAGAGTGAAGTTGAAAATCATCGTAACAAGAAAATAAAATTTCTACGATCTGATCGTGGAGGAGAATATTTGAGTTACGAGTTTGGTATACATTTGAAAAATTGTGGAATAGTTTCGCAACTCACGCCACCCGGAACACCACAGCGTAATGGTGTGTCCGAACGTCGTAATCGTACTTTACTAGATATGGTGCGATCTATGATGTCTCTTACTGATTTACCGCTATTGTTTTGGGGTTATGCTTTAGAGACGGCCGCATTCACGTTAAATAGGGCACCATCAAAATCCGTTGAGACGACGCCTTATGAACTATGGTTTGGCAAGAAACCAAAGTTGTCGTTTCTTAAAGTTTGGGGCTGCGATGCTTATGTGAAAAAGCTTCAACCTGATAAGCTCAAACCCAAAGCGGAGAAATGTGTCTTCATAGGATACCCAAAGGAAACTGTTGGGTATACCTTCTATCACAGATCCGAAGGCAAGACATTCGTTGCTAAGAATGGATCATTTCTAGAGAAGGAGTTTCTCTCGAAAGAAGTGAGTGGGAGGAAAGTAGAACTTGACGAGGTAACTGTACCTGCTCCCTTATTGGAAATTAGTACATCACAGAAAACTGTTTCTGCGACACCTATGCCAATCAGTGAGGAAGCTAATGATGATGATCATGAAGCTTCAGATCAAGATTCTACTGAACCACGTAGATCAACCAGAGTGAGATCCGCACCAGAGTGGTACGGTAATCCAGTTCTGGAAGTCATGATGCTAGATCATGATGAACCTACGAACTATGAAGAAGCGATGGTGAGCCCAGATTCCGCAAAGTGGCTTGAGGCCATGAAATCTGAGATGGGATCCATGTATGAGAACAAAGTATGGACTTTGGTTGACTTGCCCGATGATCGGCAAGCAATTGAGAATAAATGGATCTTCAAGAAAAAGACTGACGCTGACGGTAATGTTACTGTTTATAAAGCTCGACTTGTCGCAAAAGGTTTTCGACAAGTTCAAGGGGTTGACTACGATGAGACCTTCTCACCCGTAGCGATGCTTAAGTCCGTCAGAATTATGTTAGCAATTGCCGCATTTTATGATTATGAAATATGGCAGATGGATGTCAAAACTGCATTCCTGAATGGATTTCTGGAAGAAGAGTTGTATATGGTACAACCAGAAGGTTTTGTCGATCCAAAAGGAGCTAACAAAGTATGCAAACTCCAGCGATCCATTTATGGACTGGTGCAAGCATCTCTGAGTTGGAATAAACGCTTTGATAGTGTGATCAAAGCATTTGGCTTTATACAGACTTTTGGAGAAGCCTGTATTTACAAGAAAGTGAGTGGGAGCTCTGTAGCATTTCTGATATTATATGTGGATGACATATTGCTAATTGGAAATGATATAGGATTTCTGGATAGCATAAAGGGATACTTGAATAAAAGTTTTTCGATGAAAGACCTCGGGGAAGCTGCATACATATTAGGCATAAAGATCTATAGAGATAGATCAAAACGCTTAATTGGACTTTCACAATGCACATACCTTGACAAAATTTTGAAGAAGTTCAAGATGGATCAAGCAAAGAAAGGGTTCTTGCCTGTGCTACAAGGTGTGAAGTTGAGTAAGACTCAATGCCTGACCACTGCAGAAGATAGAGAGAAAATGAAAGATGTTCCCTATGCTTCAGCCATAGGCTCTATCATGTATGCAATGCTGTGTACCAGACCTGATGTGTGCCTTGCTATAAGTTTAGCAGGGAGGTACCAAAGTAATCCTGGAATGGATCACTGGACAGCGGTCAAGAACATCCTGAAATACCTGAAAAGGACTAAGGATATGTTTCTCGTATATGGAGGTGACAAAGAGCTCACCGTAAGAGGTTACGTTGATGCAAGCTTTGACACTGATCCGGACGATTCTAAATCGCAAACCGGATACGTGTTTACTTTAAACGGTGGAGCTGTCAGTTGGTGCAGTTCTAAACAAAGCGTCGTAGCGGGATCTACATGTGAAGCGGAGTACATAGCTGCTTCGGAAGCAGCAAACGAAGGAGTCTGGATGAAGGAGTTCATATCCGATCTAGGTGTCATACCTAGTGCATCGGGTCCAATGAAAATCTTCTATGACAATACTGGTGCAATTGCCTTGGCAAAGGAATCCAGATTTCACAAGAGGACCAAACACATCAACAGACGCTTCAACTCCATCCGGGATTTAGTCCAGGTGGGGAGACATAGAGATTTGCAAGATACATACGGATCTGAATGTTGCAGACCCGTTGACTAAGCCTCTTCCATGAGAAAAACATGATCAGCACCAAGGCTCCATGGGTGTTAGAATCATTACTGTGTAATCTAGATTATTGACTCTAGTGCAAGTGGGAGACTGAAGGAAATATGCCCTAGAGGCAATAATAAAGTTATTATTTATTTCCTTATATCATGATAAATGTTTGTTATTCATGCTAGAATTGTATTAACCGGAAACATAATACATGTGTGAATACATAGACCAACAGAGTGTCACTAGTATGCCTCTACTTGACTAGCTCGTTAATCAAAGATGGTTATGTTTCCTAACCATGAACAAGGAGTTGTTATTTGATTAACGAGGTCACATCATTAGTAGAATGATCTGATTGACATGACCCATTCCATTAGCTTAGCACCCGATCGTTTAGTATGTTGCTATTGCCTTCTTCATGACTTATACATGTTCCTATAACTATGAGATTATGCAACTCCCGTTTGCCGGAGGAACACTTTGGGTACTACCAAACGTCACAACGTAACTGGGTGATTATAAAGGAGTACTACAGGTGTCTCTAATGGTAGATGTTGGGTTGGCGTATTTCGAGATTAGGGTTTGTCACTCCGATTGTCGGAGAGGTATCTCTGGGCCCTCTCGGTAATGCACATCACATAAGCCTTGCAAGCACTGCAACTAATATGTTAGTTGTGAGATGATGTATTACGGAACGAGTAAAGAGACTTGCCGGTAACGAGATTGAACTAGGTATTGGATACCGACGATCGAATCTCGGGCAAGTAACATACCGATGACAAAGGGAACAACGTATGTTGTTATGCGGTCTGACCGATAAAGATCTTCGTAGAATATGTAGGAGCCAATATGGGCATCCAGGTCCCGCTATTGGTTATTGACCGGAGACGTGTCTCGGTCATGTCTACATTGTTCTCGAACCGTAGGGTCCGCACGCTTAACGTTACGATGACAGTTATTATGAGTTTATGCATTTTGATGTACCGAAGGTTGTTTGGAGTCCCGGATGAGATCACGGACATGACGAGGAGTCTCGAAATGGTCGAGACGTAAAGATTGATATATTGGAAGCCTATGTTTGGACATAGGAAGTGTTCCGGATAAAATCGGGATTTTACCGGAATACCGGGAGGGTTACCGGAACCCCCCGGGAGGCTAATGGGCCTATTGGGCCTTAGTGGAAAAGAGAGAAGAGGCAGCCCACAAGCCTAGCCGGCGCCCCCCTTCCCCAAGTCCTAGTAGGACTAGGAGAGGTGGGCCGGCCCCCTCTCTCTCCTTTCCCCCCCAAGAGTCCTAGTTGGAATAGGATTGGAGGGGAGGAGTCCTACTCCCGGTGGGAGTAGGACTCCCCCTGCGCCTCCTCTATCTTGGCCGGCCAGCCCCCCTCCTCCAACATATATATACGGGGGCAGGGGGCACCCCATAGACACACAACTTGATCCTTGAGATCGTTCCTTAGCCGTGTGCGGTGCCCCCTGCCACCAAATTCCACCTCGATCGTACCGTTGTAGTGCTTAGGCGAAGCCCTGCGTCGGTAGTACATCAAGATCGTCATCACGCCGTCGTGCTGACGGAACTCTTCCTCGACGCTTTGCTGGATCGGAGCCAGAGGAACGTCATCGAGCTGAACGTGTGCTAAGAACTCGGAGGTGCCGGAGTAACGGTGCTTGGATCGGTCGATCGGGAAGAAGACGTACGACTACTTCCTCTATGTTGTGTGGTCGCTTCCGCAGTCGGTCTGCGTTGGTACGTAGACAACACTCTCCCCTCTCGTTGCTGTGCATCACCATGATCTTGCGTGTGCGTAGGAAAAGTTTTGAAATTACTGCGTTACCCAACAGGATCGAGACGGGTTTGGACCCTATCGTTTCTCCAGTCAGCGACGAGGCTGCCATGAATGTGCTTCGATTGGAATCCCGCGTCGCCAGTGTTACAAGTTACCTTACTCGTCTGAAGGTGGCAGTTTCACGCATCGACTCATCGCTCTGGCCAAGGGCGACGCTTCAAAATGATCTCGAGTCTCTGATGACTCGACTCAACGAGGTCCCCGGTCGAGTGCAGGAATGGAAGAAGTCCTCTGCTCGATGCGGTGCTGACGTGGCTCTGTCGCTGGTAAGAGTCCATTGCAAGGAGGCTCGCGAAGATAAGCTGGCGGCGATCAAGGTTGGCAACACCAAAAAGCATGACTTCCAGTCCTTCATGGAGACTTTCCTTGTTGTTGCCACTCGGATCGCTGACGGAATTGACTTGGACGAATTCGTCGAGCCTGCGAGCCCTCCTCCTACCGAATAAACAAACTTGAGATTTAAACTTGCCTTAAATTTGCCTCGGAATGCCGAGTGCTTTCTATGACCATTAAACTCTTTCGGGTCTGATGCCCGAGTACTTTTATCTTCGTTTTGAGACTTCCGAGATTTTATCCGATCTTGGTTTATCTTCTGCATATGCTTGCGTTCATCTTCGAGTAGAACTTGTTCTTCGCTCGGACTCTCCTTTGGAATGCAACTCTGAAGGGGATATCCCAGTCGACCTGCACCTCGCCGTCCTTGCGGAGAAGGATGGAGCACACATTATATTTGTGGTGCAGCCCCGAGGAGAGAGTTGCGGTCGACCTGCACCTCGTCATCCTTGCAGATAGGGATGGAGCGGACATTGTACTTGTAGCGTAGCTTCGTGAGGGGATTGCAGTCGACCTGCACCTGGTCATCCTTGCGGATAGGGATGGAGAGGACATTGTACTTGTAGTGTAGCTCCATAAGAAGATTGCAGTCGACCTGCACCTCGTCATCCTTGCGGATAGGGATGGAGCGGACATTGTACTTGTAGCATAGCTTCGTGAGGGGATTGCAGTCGACCTGCACCTCATCATTCTTGCGGATAGGGATGGAGCGGACATTGTATTTGTAGCGTAGCTCCGTGAGAGGATTGCAGTCGACCTGCACCTAGTTATCCTTGCGGATAGGGATGGTTGTGGAACTTAGGCGAGTACTGGACTGCAGCTAAGCCCCCGAGTGTGAGGTTTGCTCATCACTCGATAGGATTTTTTAAACTTAGGCGAGTACTGGACTACAGCTAAGCCTCCGAGTGTGAGGTTTGCTCATCACTCGGTAGGATTTTTTAAACTTAGGCGAGTACTGGACTGCAGCTAAGCCCCCGAGTGTGAGGTTTGCTCATCACTCGGTAGGATTTTTTAAACTTAGGCGAGTACTGGACTGCAGCTAAGCCCCTGAGTGTGAGGTTTTCTCATCACTCGGTAGGATTTTTGAAACTTAGGCGAGTACTGGACTGCAGCTAAGCCTCCGAGTGTGAGGTTTGCTCATCACTCGGTAGGATTTTTGAAACTTAGGCGAGCACTGGACTGCAGCTAAGGCCCCGAGTGAGAGACTTGCTCATCACTCGGTAGGATTTCTGAAACTTAGGCGAGTACTGGACTGCAGCTAAGCCCCCGAGTGAGAGACTTGCTCATCACTCGGTAGGATTTTTGAAACTTAGGCGAGTACTGGACTGCAGCTAAGCCCCCGAGTGAGAGACTTGCTCATCACTCGGTAGGATTTTTGAAACTTAGGCGAGTATTGGACTGCAGCTAAGCCTCCAAGTGTGAGGTTTTCTCATCACTCGGTAGGATTTTTGAAACTTAGGCGAGTACTGGACTGCAGCTAAGCCCCCGAGTGAGAGACTTGCTCATCAGTCGGTAGGACTTTTGAAACTTAGGCAAGTACTGGACTGTAGCTAAGCCACCCACTGGGGGATTTCAGAAACATATGTAAACAATCGACAATCTTTTTAGAAGACTGTAAAACTCTTTTCTTTGATAAACAAAAAACAAAGGTATTTTTTATTACATCTCAGCAGACTGAGTGTTTAAGTATAAAAGGGGCAGAGCAGCTTCGCATTCCAGGCGCGCGGCTCGTCTTTCTTGTGCTCGACGTCATAAAGGTGGTACGCTCCATTGTGGAGCACTCTGATGACCACGAAGGGGCCTTCCCAAGAGGGAGCAAGCTTGTGTGGTTTTTGCTGATCCACTCGGAGAACTAAGTCTCCCTCTTGAAATACTCGACCCCTCACATTTCTGGCATGGAATTGACGTAGATCTTGCTGATAAATGGTTGATCGGATCAAGGCCATCTCTCTTTCTTCTTCAAGGAGGTCAACTGCATCTTGTTGCGCTTCTGCTTCTTCCTCTGTGAAAAGCTCGACTCGGGGTGCATTGTGGAGCAAGTCACTCGGAAGTACAGCTTCGGCTCCATAAACCAAGAAAAACGGGGTTCTGCCAGTCGACCGATTGGGAGTTGTCCTCAATCCCCATAATACTGATGGAAGTTCATTGACCCAGGCTCCTGCTGTGTGTTTGAGGTCACGCATCAGTCGAGGTTTCAGTCCTTTGAGAATCAATCCATTTGCCCTTTCAGCCTGTCCATTCGACTGGGGGTGAGCGACCGAGGCATAGTCGACTCGAGTACCTTGTGAAGCACAAAAAGTCCTGAACTCATCAGAATCAAAGTTTGAACCATTGTCAGTGATGATGCTGTGGGGAACACCATATCTGAATGTTATCTCTCTGATGAAGCTGACGGCAGTACTGGCATCAAGGTTCTTGATAGGCTTGGCTTCAATCCATTTGGTGAACTTGTCGACTGCTACAAGCACATGAGTGAATCCACTCCTGCCAGTCCTCAAAGGTCCAACCATATCCAATCCCCAAATAGCAAAAGGCCAGATGAGCGGAATGGTTTTCAGGGCTGACGCAGGCTTGTGAGACATGTTGGAGTAGAACTGACAACCTTCACATTTGTCGACTATTTCTTGTGCCATCTCATTTGCTCGAGGCAGTAAAATCCCACTCGGTATGCTTTGGCCACAATGGTCCGAGAGGACGCATGGTGACCATAGGTCCCCGAGTGGATATCATTGAGGATCACTCGACCTTCTTCAGGTGTTATGCATTTCTGGCAGACTCCAGTCACACTTTCTCTGAACAACTGTCCTCTTATCACGGTGAAGCCCTTAGATCGACGGACGATCTGTCGAGCCTCTTCTTCATCTTCTGGGAGTTCTCTTCTAAGAATGTATGCGATATATGGTACCGTCCAATTAGGGGTGATGACCAAAACTTCCATGATCAAGTCGACCACGGCTGGAATCTTGATTTCAGTCGGATCGGTGGCACTCTTCGGCTGTGGGGGCTCTTAAGTGAAGGGATCTTCTTGAACTGAGGGTGCATGAATATGCTCTAGGAACACATTACTGGGAATGGCTTCTCTCTTGGAGCCTATCTTTGCCAGATCATCGGCTGCTTGATTTTTCAGTCGGGGGATGTGATGGAGCTCTAACACCTCGAACCTCTTTTCTAACTTTCTTACTGCATTGCAATAACTAGTCATGGCTGGGCTTCTGACGTCCCACTCCTTCATCACCTGATTGACCACTAAATCCGAGTCGCCATAGACCATGAGGCGACGGACACCAAGTGAAATGGCCATACGCAACATGTCGGTGTCAAAACCGGCGGATCTCGGGTAGGGGGTCCCGAACTGTGCGTCTAAGGGGGATGGTAACAGGAGGCAGGGGACACGATGTTTTTACCCAAGTTCGGGCCCTCTTGATGGAGGTAAAACCCTATGCCCTGCTTGATTTATTATTGATGATACGAGTATTACAAGAGTTGATCTACCATGAGATCGGAGAGGCTAAACCCTAGAAGCTAGCCTATGGTATGATTGTATCTTGTCCTTCGGACTAAAACCCTCCGGTTTATTTAGACACCAGAGGGGGCTAGGGTTACACAAGGTCGGTTACAAAGGAGGAGATATACATATTCGTATTGCCTAGCTTGCCTTCCACGCCAAGTAGAGTCCCATCCGGACACGTGACGAAGTCTTCAATCTTGTATCTTCATAGTCCAATAGTCCGGCCAAAGGACATAGTCCGGCTGTCCAAAGACCCCCTAATCCAGGACTCCCTCAGTAGCCCCCGAACCAGGCTTCAATGATGATGAATCCGGCACGCGGTGTTGTCTTCGGCATTGCAAGGCGGGTTCTTCTCCATATTTCGAACGTTTGTAAAGCAGTGTCCGGCCCCATAAATGTTTGGACCTCTTGGCTTCTGTGCCCAATAAGGGCTATTTCCCACACGTCGAATGAATACGAGGCGCCAGGGCGTTTTTACATTCGCCCCCCTAGCCATATAAATAAATTGTCTATTAAAAGGATGGGGATTCTGAGATCCGATCCACACCATCCTCCCCCGGCGAGAATCCATCGGAGCGCGCTTCGGAAAGATCCATTCCAGCATGGCCGACCTCCGCAGCTCCTCCTCCCGCCCCCGTACCCCTAAGCCCGGTGATTCGGAGAGGTGTTCCATTCCACACAGTCGATTAATCGAACTGCAGACTAAGGGATTTCTCCCTCCAACATACATGCTGCCCGTTTGAGCCGGGCTTGCCACCTACAATGGCGGGGAGCAAGCGAAGAGCTTCCCCAGTCCCTCTACAGGGGAGCGGGTCTGCCTTGTTCCCTATTTATTAAGGGGACTCGGATTTCCAATTCATCCATTCCTCCGCGGGCTCCTGGAGTTCTACGGCCTCCAATTACACAATTTCACACATGCCTCCATTTTACACATCGCCGGCTATGTTGCTCTTTGCGAGTTGTTCCTGGGCTGCGAGGCTCATTTCGAGCTGTGGAAAAGGCTATTTTGCCTCGTCCCTCGCACACGGAGGGGGTCACTTTATCAAGTGGGCGGAGCCGAAATATGGTGCATCGCCGGAACCGGATACCTGTCCGGTACCCCGAAGAAGTCGTCTGAAGACTGGCCATCAGAATGATTTTATATGGAGGACGTTCCCCTTCCGGAGCCTGTTCGACGGGGTCTTCCTGAGTTCAGCAATGCTCCTCTGAAGAAACGCCGAAGTTGGCGCCCACGGAGCCCCTAGGAGGAAGACAATGGATAAGTCCTTTACCTGATGAACCAGATTAAAGCACTGGCTCAATCAGGATTGACAGTAATCGAAGTTATGTCAATATGCATAATGCGGGGAGTGCAACCACTTCAATATCGAGGGCACCCCTTGTGGTGTTTTAATGGGGCGGATGAAGCCACCCGTTGCGGGCGTAAGGGTCCGGACAATGCTGCGCTTTAGCAAAAATTATGTCCGAATTGTTCAAGGGAGAGGAAGAGGAGTTCATCCACATCAAGCCACAGGATGAATTCTCCATGTACAATCGTCCAAGCTGGCTGAGCTATATTTCCTTACTCCCATTCTTTCCTGCATTCTTTGTCGTAGGTATTCACCTTGCCGTTTTGCGGCAGGAACTACGAAAAGCCATAAAGGAGGTCAGCAGCCCCTCCCCACAACCAGAGGACCCTGACCGGGCCCTCAACTCCGGACTCGAAGAAGATCCGGTCATATTAGTGGAGCTGATAGACTGGCAATTCTATCAGTTAAGGTGCGACGATGCCATGGTGGCCATTACGGCCGACTATCCCGGACTGCTTCCTGCATCGCACGTAAGAAAAACCAAAAATCCCAACTCCAAAAACTAGGATCCCCTTTTAGACACTTCACCTACCATATACATATGGCATTTTTAGAGGGAAGGCACTCGGGACGCCCTGCCGAGCCTGCAGCAACTCGCCAACAAGAGGCACTGAGGCCGGGCACGCCAAAAAGGAAGGCGGTCAGGACGGAGACGCCGGCCCAAAGGTATAACAGAAACCCCGCTCCGTGGTTGTCGTCTTTCTCGAAATGTAATGACGCCTGTGTTTCTTTAACAGAAAAAATGCTCGCCGGAATATGTCCGGCGATGTTGCTAATCATGCTTCCACCAGTCGGGTGCCAGGACCGGACATAGAGGCGGAACCCGATATGGGGCGGGCGCAGGATAATCCTCCTAAAGAGGATGTGGATAGATTATCCGCGACAAATTCAGAAGTGGAAAGCGCCATGAATCATAGGTGCCGGGTCGTACTCCGCGACGCTTGTTTCTCACTAGAGGCATTTGATGCCTTCAATTCTAGAGAGGCGTACCTCCGTGCTGCTCAAGATGGTCTAGCCAGAGCCACGGATCAGTATGTAAAGGATGTACGAGTAAGTAAATCTGACGATTATATGTATCAGTAGCCCCTGAGACTTGAAATAGTTAGTAGAACTGATTTAAGGATCATCTTTATTGTGCAGGTTCTTACAGAGAAGAATACTCGGCTGTCACAGGAGCTGGAGGAATGCAAGACCCAACTGCGGGCCGCTGTTGCCGCATTGAAGGAACCGAAAAAGTCTCCTGCTGGTAACATTTACTTTAAAGAATGATGGTTACCATATAGTGTGCGGCGTGGCTGCAGATCTAACAATATATGTTGCAGATGAATCCGGAGAAAATCCGGAGGACCAGCATGTCGTGCGATAGCTACAAGCTGGCGAACGCGTGCTGACTGAGGTCAGGCGGGAGAAAAACAATCTCCAAGACGCCAATACCAAGCTGAGCATGGAACTGAAAGACGTTCGAGCCCAGCTTGCAGACTCCGAGAAGGAGAATAAGCGGCTTCGACGCGGCATTTTTAGTAAGCACTTGAACGATGATCTTCTATCCGAGCTCTCACAACTGCACAAACAAGTTCGTCAGGTGATGCAAGGTGTTGCCCAGGCCTTGTGGCCATCCGTCTCCTTGCCAAAAGGCGTTGCAGAGCTTACGGAGAAGCTCAAGGGAGCACAGCGGCGCTTCCAATTATGGAAGATATCGGCCTGCAATCAAGGTGCCAGGGAAGCCTGGGCCATGGTGAAGATGCGGTATACCAAGGCTGACCCAAATCACATGGCCGAGGTCGGACCTGTGGGGCCCGACAGAAAAATAGATTCTTGTTAGCTTAGTTTATGGGCAAGTAGAATTAGCCGCAAAGTATTCCCAACAGGATTGTAGGCTAGACCGCCTGTTGGATGGTATAGAAGAGGAATTTAGTCAGTCTGCATGACTATGTAATTAAAGTGACATGTATAATGCCTTCTAGTCGGATTGTAGATCATTTGTCATGGCAGACCTTTTCGCTTCAACCTCGGGACCCGATAGTCCGGAGTGTATCCGAATACCCGCTCAGTTATATAAGAACCGGGGTATGCGTGGAGACCAGGCATAGGGGTCATTAGTGCTTGAACAGACAAGTGCCCAACTAGTTGTGTTATATTACATGGGTAGTAAGAAACATCTTCCAGGGAGAATAGTTCTGTTAAGGGTTCCTTTCCCTAGGTACGCATGCCCTAAAGTGCATGTCCGAACTGCAATAGGAAATGCAGGAAAAAACATCTGGGGGCACATATGGAAAATAAATAAAAATCATCTTTTGTTCACCGACCGAATATTCCCTTAAGAACGCTAGCTTTCGGCTTCACCCAGTCTGAGGTACACATCCGGCTGACCCGGCAGTAACAATCGCAGAGGTGCTCCCCTTATGCCCTAGCCGAATTAACGAGAACATAGGGCATAAATACAAGAGCCAGGCAACCCAGCTGGCCAAAACTTAAGTCATATCGATGCATATAATGGCGAAAAAGGGTACATACGGAAGTATAACACATGTGCGGGGCATGAGGCCGAGATAAATAATTAAGCTTCTATGAAAGAAGCCCCCAGGTATGATGAGCGCGGCTAGCACGTCTATAATGTGCAAGCGAGGCACAAGTTGGCCCTTGAAGGCCTAGAGAAAGAATAAAAGAAAGAAAGAAACAAAAACAAGACAGATAATGTATATGCAAAAGATGGACAGAGGAAGGAGACGAACATAGAGTCCGGCGCTAGGCGTAGAATCTTCGAAGCCTGGCCGCGTTCCATGGGTTTGGCTCGAGTCGATTAGTCGATGCATCCCACAAACGGTACGCTCCACCGGTCAGAACTTGGTCAATAACTTGGTCAATAATGAAGGGGTCAATAATGAAGGGGCCTTCCCAAGTTGGCCCTTGTTCTTTTTCTTATCCGGCAGGCGTAGAACTAGTTCGCCAACGTTATAGGTTTTGGCCCGTACTTCTCTGCTTTGGTATCTGCGAGCCTGTTGCTGATAAAATGCGGAACGGGCTTTTGCCATGTCGCGCTCCTCCTCCAGGGTGTCCAGACTGTCCTGCCGATCGAGCTCAGCTTTTCTTTCTTCGTACATGCACACTCGAGGTGAGTCATGAATTATGTCACAGGGCAAGACTGCCTCTGCGCCGTACACCATAAAGAAGGGTGTATATCCGATACTACAATTTGGCGTGGTCCGCAACCCCCAGAGTACGGAGTCGAGCTCCTCTACCCAGTGTGTGTTAGACTCCGTTAAGGAACGCACTAATCTAGGTTTAATGCCGCTCATTATAAGACCGTTTGCTCGCTCAACTTGGTCGTTGGTTTGTGGGTGATAGACTGAAGCATAATCGAGCTTGATGCCCATTTTGCTGCACCAGAGTTTTACCTCATCGGCCGTGAAGTTCGTGCCGTTGTCAGTGATGATGCTATGGGGGATGCCATAACGGTGTACGAACCCGGATATGAAGTCTATCACCGGTTCGGATTCGGCTGTTTTAACAGGTTTGGCTTCTATCCATTTGGTGAATTTATATACCATGACCAGTAAGTATTTTTTTCTTGTGGGTTCCCCCTTTAAGGGGTCCAACCATGTCGAGCCCCTAGACCGCAAAGGGCCACGTAATGGGGATTGTTTGGAGGGCGGTGGGTGGCATGTGGCTTTGATTT
Source organism: Triticum monococcum (assembly GCA_034509565.1). Classification (NCBI taxonomy): domain Eukaryota; kingdom Viridiplantae; phylum Streptophyta; class Magnoliopsida; order Poales; family Poaceae; genus Triticum; species Triticum monococcum. The sequence continues at coordinate 387,694,317 of CM067845.1, forward strand.
GCAAAAAGCTGGAAACCGGCGCAACATTGGACCAAGTCCTGTGCATCTGCTCGGGCCGTCGGCCAATAGAATCCTGTACGGAAGGCCTTGCTTACAACAGCCCGGGCTGCGGCGTGGTGGCCGCCGAGTTCGGCGTGAATTTCTGCCAAAAGGTTCCGCCCTTCCTGTTGGAAGATGCACCTTTGAAGGACTCCGGTAGTGCTTTTTTTATACAATTCTCCCTCATGGACCCTGTAGGCCTTAGATCGCCGCACTATGCAGCGTGCCTCATTTTGGTCCTCCGGAAGTTCTTGCCTAGTTAGGTAGGCCAGGAATGGTTCTGTCCACGGGGCTATGATGGCCATTATTACATGGGCCGAAGGTGTTGTTTCGGTGGCAGAGCCTTCGATTATGTCAGAGTGTTCGGTATCGAGTGTTGGGGCCGGGTCCGGACTAATATTGCCGGTGTCCCCCTCCCATACCCCGGATGGCTTAAACAACCTCTCTAAAAAGATGTTGGGGGGACCGCATCGCGTTTTGCGCCGATGCGGGCGAGGATATCCGCCGTCTGATTGTTTTCCCGAGCCACATGGTGAAATTCGAGCCCCTCGAACCGAGCTGACATCGTTAGGACGGCGTTATGATAGGCCGCCATCTTTGGATCCTTGGCATCAAAGTCTCCATTTACTTGGGATATTGCAAGGTTCGAATCCCCACGCACATCCAGGTGCTGAATGCCCATGGAAACTGCTATCCGAAGACCATGTAACAGGGCTTCGTATTCGGCTGCATTGTTGGAGTCTGTGTACAGTATCTGCAGTACGTATTGAACTGTATCTCCGATTGGGGACGTCGGGACGACGCCGGCCCCCAGTCCAGCCAGCATTTTGGAGCTGTCGAAGTGCATAATCCAATTGGAGTATGCGATGTACTCTTTAGGGAGTTCGGCTTCCGTCCATTCGGCGACAAAGTCGGCCAATACTTGCGATTTAATGGCTCGCCGGGGTTTGTATGTTATGTCGAACTGGAGGAGCTCAATGGCCCATTTGGCAATCCGGCCCGTGGCGTCGCGGTTGTTTATAATATCACTGAGTGGCACCTCCGAGGCTACTATAATCAAACACTCTTGAAAGTAGTGTCGCAGTTTCCGGGATGCCATGAATACCGCATAGGCTATCTTTTGATAATGTGGGTGCCGTGATTTGCATGGAGTGAGGACAGTGGATACATAATATACCGGCTTTTGAAGAGGGAATTTATGTCTGTCCGCTTCTCGTTCGACGACGAGCACTGCGCTTACAACTTGATGAGTTGCCGCAATGTATAATAGCATTGGTTCGCCGATGTTTGGCGCGGCCAGGATTGGGTTGGTTGCCAGTATGGCTTTTATTTCTTCCAATCCGACTGTGGCAGCGTCCATCCACTCGAAGTGTTCGGTGCACCGAAGGAGGCGATAAAGGGGTAACGCCTTTTCTCCTAAGCGGGAGATAAAGCGGCTTAGAGCCGCCACACATCCAGTTAACTTCTGGATTTGTTTGAGGTCTCTTGGGGTGGCCAACTGTGACAAAGCTCGGATTTTGGCTGGATTAGCTTCAATAACTCTACTGGAGACAATGAAACCCAGGAGCTTTCTGGCTGGTACGCCGAAAACACATTTTTCCGGATTGAGCTTGATGTCGTATGTTCGGAGGTTGTCGAATGTGAGCCTCAAGTCGTCTATCAGAGAGTCGACATGTTTAGTTTTGAAGACCACATCATCTACGTATGCCTCTACTGTTTTGCCGATTTGTTTCTCCAGACATGTCTGAATCATGTGATGATATGTTGCGCCGGCGTTTTTGAGCCCAAAAGGCATTGTGTTGAAACACAAGGGACCGTATGGTGTGATGAATGCCGTTGCGGCTTGGTCGGACTCTGCCATCTTGATTTGGTGGTAACCGTAGTATGCGTCGAGGAAACACAATGACTCGTGTCCTGCGGTAGCATCAATAATTTGATCAATGCGGGGGAGAGGGAAGGGATCCTTTGGGCAAGCTTTATTGAGGTCCTTGAAATCAACACAAAGGCGCCAGGATTTATCCTTCTTTGGTACCATCACCAGGTTTGCTAGCCAGTCCGGGTGTTTTATTTCTCTGATGAATCCGGCCTCCAATAACTTGGCTAGTTCCTCTCCCATGGCCTGTCTCTTAGGTTCGGAGAAACGTCGAAGAGCCTGCTTGACTGGCTTGAATACCTTTAGGATATTGAGGCTATGCTCAGCCAGCCTGTGTGGGATTCCTGGCATGTCTGAAGGATGCCAAGCGAATATGTCCCAATTCTCGTGCAGGAAATCTTGTAGTGCGGCGTCCACGGCGGGGTTTAACTGTGCCCCGATGGAGGCTATTTTTGTAGGGTCCGTTGGGTGGACTTGGAATTTGACTATTTCATCCACTGGTTTAAAGGAGGTGGACTTGGATCTCTTGTCGAGTATCACGTCGTCCCTGTCCACCGTGGAGCGTAGCGTGGTTAATTCCTCGGCCGAGAGGGCTTCGGATAATGCCTTGAGGGCCAGTGTGGCTGTTTTGTTTTCGGCGCGGAGTGCTGTGTCCGGATCACTGGCGAGAGTGATGATTCCGTTGGGCCCGGGAATTTTGAGCTTCATGTACCCATAATGGGGTACGGCTTCGAAGATCGTGAACGCCTCACGTCCTAAAAGGGCGTGGTATCCACTGCTAAACAGGGCCACTTGAAATGTGATTTCTTCGGACCTATAGTTCTCTGGCATACCGAATACCACATCTAGTGTGATTCTCCCAGCACATCGTGTTTCCCGACTGGGTATGATTCCTCTGAAGGTTGTGCTACTTTGCTCAATGCGGTTCCAGTCTATTTCCATTTTTTGAAGAGTTTCCTCATAGATGAGGTTTAATCCGCTGCCGCCGTCCATGAGTACTTTGGTGAGTCAAAAGCCGTCCACGATTGGACTGAGGACCATTGCGGCTGGTGCTCTGGCTGTTCGGAATTTAGGTTCGTCACTGGCATTGAAGGTAATAGCCATGTCACTCCATGGATTTATTGCTGCTACGTGGCAGATTTCGGCAATGATGCAGAGTGTTCGCTTGCGCCTATTATTTGACGCGAAGGTCTCAAAGACTGTTAAAACCGTATTGTTATCCACGGGATGGTGCTCTGTGGTATTTGGGATAAAAAGATCCTCACCACTTTTGGCCACCTGCCAGAGTATCCAACATGCTCTAAGGCTGTGTGTTGGTATTGTATCCGCTGTCCTATGAATTTTGCAGGGTCCGTTAAGCCATCCCTCCAATACGGTTCCATGCCCTGTAGAGGGTTTTTGTTTCTTTGTAATGAACTCGGGTGTCATATGATAGTGCACCCTTTTACCTCGGACTGGGTGCATATTCGGAGCCGGATTATCCCAAAATTTCGTTTTGGTTTTCCAGGCACTTTCCATCGCACAGTACTTTCGTACTATGGACGCCAAGTTGGCGAAGCGTGATATGTCACGGCGACTTATGGCGTTAAGGATTCCCTTGTCCGTGCAGTTATTGCGGAAAAGTGAGACCGCGTCTTCCTCGCGGCAGTCCTTAACCTTGTTCATCACACGGAGGAATCTGGCCCAATAATGATGTACTGTTTCATGGGGCTCTTGCCTGATGTGGGAAAGATCGTTTATGTCTGGGTGGGTGGGTGGATTTGAGTCCGGACCCCTACCCGATCTGAGACCCAGGGGCCGAGGGGTTTCCGATTTTGGAAGTTCAGATTCCGGTATGTTGCCCGATGAGTCTAGCCCGCTGCCTGACTCTAGGTTCAGGGTTTGGGTGATGTCCTCCCGTAAACGGGTATCCGGCTCGGAGAGCTCAGGAATTCAGACATAGTTAGTCCTCAAGATAGAGGAAGAATCGCCGTATTGTTCCTCCACCACCGCAACATGATGGGTGGCCGGTGGAGAGTTAATCTCCCTTCGATCGGGTTTAAGCCCAATCTGATCATAGTCCGTAGCGACTCCCAAGGCGGCGATGCAATCCAAGAGTTCGTTTAGGGAAGAGAGCTCCATTGGATCCATCTGCTCGGCGAATTCCGAGCCGACGTGGAGGCTGTTTTTGATGACCCGAGAAGTCATCGTCGGTGCAGCGGCCGAACAGGCGGTCATGACGAAACTACCTAGCCGGAGAGTTTGGCCGACAGCCAGAGCTCCCCCGATAGTAATGTTGTTTTTAACAACGAGATGAGGCATCCTTCCTTACGGCGACGTCACAGAGGAACTCTCAATGAAAGCACCAATGTCGGTGTCAAAATCGGAGGATCTCAGATAGGGGGTCCCGAACTGTGCGTCTAAGGCGGATGGTAACAGGAGGCAGGGGACACGATGTTTTACCCAGGTTCGGGCCCTCTTGATGGAGGTAAAACCCTATGTACTGCTTGATTTATTCTTGATTATACGAGTATTATAAGAGTTGATCTACCACGAGATCGGAGAGGCTAAACCCTAGAAGCTAGCCTATGGTATGATTGTATCTTGTCCTTCGGACTAAAACCCTTTGGTTTATATAGACACCGGAGGGGGCTAGGGTTACACAAGGTCGGTTACAAAGGAGGAGATATACATATCCGTATTGCCTAGCTTGCCTTCCACACCAAGTAGAGTCCCATCCGGACACGGGACGAAGTCTTCAATCTTGTATCTTCATAGTCCAACAGTCCGGCCAAAGGACATAGTCCAGCTATCCGGAGACCCCCTAATCCAGGACTCCCTCACAACCCATACAGAAGTGCCTCGTATTCAGCCTCATTGTTGGAGGATTCAAAGTGAATCTAGAGAACATAACTGAGTTTGTCACCTCAGGGGGAGGCCAATACCACTCCAGCACCGGAACCATTCAGCATCTTGGACCCATCGAAGAACATGGTCCAATGCTCCGAGTGAATTTGGGCTAGAAGTTGCTGTTCGATCCACTCAACGAGGAAATCAGCCATTGCTTGGGACTTAATAGCATTCTTTGCTTCAAACTTGATATCCAGGGGAAGGAGTTCAATCGCCCACTTTGCCACTCGACCAGTTGCATCTCTGTTATTCAGAATCTCCGACAATGGAGCGTCGCTGGCGACTATAATGGAATGCTCAGAGAAATAGTGTGCAACCTTCTTTCTGGTCATGTAAATTCCATAAACAAGCTTCTAATAATGGGGATATCTTTGCTTTGATGGAGTCAGGACTTCAGAAACGTAATATACTGGGCGCTGAACTTTATAAGTTTTCCCTTCTTCTTCACGCTTGACTGTGAGTACTATACTGATGACTTGTCCAGTGGCTGCAATATAAAGCAGTAAAGGCTCTTTGCTGATTAGTGCAGCAAGCACCGGCTGGATGGAAAGCAGGGCTTTGAGCTCTACAAAGGCTGCATCAGCTTCGGGAGTCCACTCAAACTTATCAGACTTCTTCATCAGTCGGTAAAGAGGCTGTGCCTTTTCACCGAGATGAGAAATGAATCGACTCAGAGCGGCCAAACAACCAGTAAGCTTTTGGACATCGTGCACATGCACAGGGCGTTTCATCCAAAGAATGGCACCAACTTTCTCTGGGTTAGCATTGATCCCTCGTTCGGAAATGAGGAAACCGAGTAATTTTCCGCCAGGAACTCCGAATGTGCACTTTGATGGATTAAGCTTGATATCGTACCTTCTGAGGTTAGCAAAGGTTTCGGCAAGGTCAGCCAGCAGGTCGGAACCTTTACGTGACTTGACTACAATGTCATCCATGTATGTTTCCACATTCCGACTGATTTGAGTGAGCAGACACTTCTAGATCATCCTCATGAATTGTAACACCCCGGATATGATGTACCCAATATGTACTCCAACTCTTGCCGTTTCCGGCTTTAAGTTATTTTATTTTCTTGGGTTCGGGTCTTTGTCTCCGTGTGTTGTTGTCGTTGTCATGCATCTCATATCATGTCATCATGTGCATTGCATTTGCATACGTGTTCATCTCATGCATTCAAGCATTTTCCCCGTTGTCCGTTTTGCATTCCGGCGCTTCGTTCTCCTCCGGTGGTCAATTCTACCTTTCTTTCGTGTGTGGGGTTTAAACATTTCCGGATTGGACCAAGACTTGCCAAGCGGCCTTGGTTTACTACCGGTAGACCGCCTGTCAAGTTTCGTACCATTTGGACTTCGTTTGATGCTCCAACGGTTAACCAAGGGACCGAAAAGGCCTCGTGTGTGTTGCAGCCCAACACCCCTCCAAGTTGGCCCAAAACCCACCAAAACCCTCTCCATCATCTAGAGCGTTCGATCACGATCGCGTGGCCGAAAACCGCACCTCATTTGGACTCTCCTAGCTCCCTCTATGCCTATATAAAGGTCTCTCCCCGAAAATCCCGGATCCCCTCCTTCTCTAACCCTAGATCCACCCCTCGCGCCGCGCCGGACATTGTCTGTCCGGGCCGGACACCCCACCGCCGACGCCCGCGACCAATCAGGCGGTGCCACATGGCCTGCCGCCGCCTCCCACCGCCGCGGCCCGCCCGGCCCGGGGCAGGCCCCCGCAGCCCGAGCGCCCCGCGCCCCGCGCCTGTGCGTCCCGCCGCCACCTTGCTCGAGGTCGGCCGGCTCCGGCCGTCAGCTCCGGCGACCGCGCCGCCCCGTCGCGCCCAGCCTTCACCTTCCTCGCCCCCCGACGCGCTGTCAGACCCCGCCGGCGCCGCACCCGACCGCGGCCACCACCGGCTTCGTCCCTCTCCGGCCGGCCTCCTTCGTCTCCGGCGAGCTACAGTACAATCCGGCCATCCTCGGTTCCCGTGCACCAGATCTGGATCTGAGATCCGTTTCGGGTTGACTTTCTCCCGAAACCCTAGTTCATGTTGCCTTGTTCATCGTGCTATAACTTTGCGTCTGTAGCTCCGTTTTGGGCATATAGCATATCAAATTGTTCGTCTGTGAGAGCACATCATTTCATTCCATTGCATCATTTTCATTTGAGTTCATCTTGATGCCCGAAATGCTGTTAGAAGAGGGGTACTTGAGTTAATTGTCAGATCTGCTGCTCCATTTAGATATTTGTCATTTTTACCATGATTATTATGTGCATGATATGCCCATGAGCTCTACATGTGTTTTGTTAAGGGTTTTGCCATCTTTCCAGAGGTACAACCCATGTATTTTTGTGATGTTTGTGGTGATGCTGATTTTAGGGACTTGGCATTTCCACTAAGTCCTTGAGCTGTTTATCTCATATGGCCATATGTTCATGTTGTTTCCTAGTGATCCCTGCCTCTTTTGAGGATGATCAGTAAGGATGTTTTGTTAATCTTGTAGTGCTCTATCCATCCATGTCTTTGTTTGCAATTATGGAGCACCCTAGCTTGAGTCAATCGAGCTCTACTTTTGCTACTTCGTGAATCTGGGCAGATTGTCTACTTGTTAGCGATTTTGCCGAGGATGTTGTAGTTGATCCGTGCATGCTATGTTATTGTTCTTGCCATGTCTAGCTTGAATTTTGTGTATTCTTGGTGGGTGTATGCTTAGATTGTCATGACTTGCTCCATAGTGAGTGCATCGAGCTCGTAAACATGCCTACTTGATATCTGTTTCAGCATGTTCCAGTTTTCACTAAGTCTAAGAACCGATTATGTTTTTGCCATGTTCACATGCTTGCAATGGTATTTTCCGATCCCTTTTGGCTCAAGGTCACTAAGGGACTTTTGTTAAGCTCTTTGAGTAGCTCCATGCCATGCTTTACTTTGCCATGTTCAGGTCCTGTAGCATGTAGTTTTGTTGCTCCGAAGAGTGCTATCTGATCTGAAATTCCAGACAAGTGTTAATTTCACTAAGTCTGAGATCTGTTTACCATATGCATTTTTGCCATGCTTGTTTGAACCTGTTAATGGATGAATTGGCCATAGCTCAGTGCTAGACTTTTGTTAAGCATCTTGAATGCATCCCTGCCATGTATTTTGATGCCATGTTTGAGTGTTGTAGCTTGTTCATCTCATTGCATTTAGATGGCTACTTGCTGTAAATCGCAGACCGGTGTCATATTTGAATCGCTTGCCATTTCCAAACCGTAACTCCAATTCCGGTGATCTTTATATTGTTTTCAAGCGATTTCATCTCATCTTTCCAGTGGAACACTTGGTTTTCCAAGTTGAGGCCAGGTTCATGCATTCCTTGTCAAATCTTGCATATGCATCACATATTGCATCCCGCATAGCATACCATCTTTGCATCATATTGTTTGATCCTTGCACGTGGTTGATTGTGTCCTTGTTGCTTGTTTGTCTTGTTTGGGTAGAGCCGGGAGACGAGTTCGCTAACGAGGAGCCCGTTGAGTTTGCTTTCGAGGATCCAGTCAACTCTGACAACTTTGCAGGCAAGATGATCATACCCTCGAAATCACTACTATCTTTGCTTTGCTAGATGCTCGCTCTTTTGCTATGCCATGCTACGATGCCTACCACTTGCTTTCAAGCCTCCCAAATTGCCATGTCAAACCTCTAACCCACCATGTCCTAGCAAACCATTGATTGGCTATGGTACCGCTTTGCTCAGCCCCTCTTATAGCGTTGCTAGTTGCAGGTGAAGATTGGAGACCGTTCCTTGTTGGAACATTATTTACTTGTTGGGATATCATAATATTGCCATATTATCTTAATGCATCTATATACTTGGTAAAGGGTGGAAGGCTCGGCCTCTCGCCTAGTGTTTTGTTCCACTCTTGCCGCCCTAGTTTCCGTCATATAGGTGTTATGTTCCCGGATTTTGCGTTCCTTACGCGGTTGGGTTATAATGGGAACCCCTTGATAGTTCTGAAAGTGCGTTATATCGACTAGAGGGGGGTGAATAGGCGATTTTTATGAAAGTCTTCAGAACGTGAAGGTTATGAAGACAAACAGTACAGATATGCCTATCACTTAAGCAGCGGAAGTTAGATTACACTAGGCAAGTCATGGTCAAGTATTCAATAGAGTGAAAGCACAAGACAAGTAGATGCAGTGTAATAAGGATCAGGTAGGAAGAAGTTATGAAGCCAAACAAATCATACAGTTATGTTGTGAAGACAGAAGATAAAGCAAGCATGCAATGGCTTCACAATGTGTAACAGTAAGTAAAAGGAAGTGAAGATGAAACTAGTGACACGCTGAAGACAATGATTTGTTGGACCAGTTCCAGTTGCTGTGACAACTGTACGTCTGGTTGGAGTGGCTAGGTATTTAAACCAAAGGACACATAGTCCCGGACACCCAGTCCTGAACACGCAGCTCAGGACACCCAGTCCTCACCGTTTTCTCCTTGAGCTAAGGTCACACAGACCTCGCCCAATCACTCTGGTAAGTCTTCAAGGTATACTCCCAAACCTTCACAGACTTCGTTCACCGGCAATCCACAATTTCTCTTGGATGCTCAGAACGCGACGCCTAACCGGCTGGAGGATGCACAGTCCTCAAGTGTAATAAGTCTACAGATCACTCAGACAAGAAGACTTAAGTGATGCCCAATTTACTCTGGCTCTGGGTGGTTAGGTCTTTTCTCCTCGCTAGGAATTTTCTCTCAAAGGCTTCGAGGTGGGTTGCTCTCAAACGACAAAAACCGTGCACTGAAATCTGAGCAGCCAACCGTTTATGGTTGTAGGGGGTGGACTATTTATAGCCACTGGGCAACCCGACCTGATTTGTCCGAAATGACCCTGGGTCACTAAGGAAATGACACATGTACCAATGGTCAGATTTCAAACTCACATGGCAACTTTACTTGGGCTACAAGTAAAGCTGACTTGTCCGACTCTGGACAAGATTTGCTCTCATAGTCTTCACTCGAAGATATAGGTTTTGAATTAGGCATCACTTCAGTCATTCTGACTGGTTCTCTTGGACCCCACTTAACAGTACGGTGGTTCCTATGACTCAACACAAATGAAAAAGAACTACGAAACATCTAAGTCTTCAAGTTCCATAGGCTTCACGTGGTGTCTTCTCTTGTCATAGTCTTCAATGTGAATATCTTCATATACCACCATTGTCTTCAATGTCTTCGTACATTTTTAGATGTCATCTCTGGTAGTAAAACCGAATCAATGAGGGACTTCTACCTGTGTTATCCTGCAATTCTCACAAACACATTAGTCCCTCAACTAGGTTTGTCGTCAATACTCCAAAACCAACTAGGGGTGGCACTAGATGCACTTACAATCTCCCCCTTTTTGGTGATTGATGACAAACTAGTTGAAGTTTTCAACGGGGAATATAATTTGTGAAATTGTAAAGGAATTGTCTTCATAAGCTGCAAGGGCTCCCCCTGAAGATGTGCATATAAGTGATTTGCTTCTGGAACGCAAATGCACATGGCAGGTTGTACTTGTGGAAAGCCACTTCAACTTATGATGACAATCCACTATGCATGTATAAGTATATGAAGAGAATGACATGCATAATGAAAAATGGACGTCTGCAGAGTGATCTAAGTGCGGAATTTATCGTCGCACATGTGGAATTTATCTTCACAAAACATAGTGGCAAACAAGTAGTAGACGACCATCAAGTTTAAGTGTTACAACTCAAGGAAGCAAATGTAGCAAAAACGGGAATTGTAAGCACGAAGCAAAATGTAGAAAAATATAAAGGCACCCGCCCATAGTGACCCGCTTGAAGACTATAAACATCATATGCTTCTCCCCCTTTTGTCAGTGATGACCAAAAAGGTTTGAAGACATAGAGTTGTCTATGCGTTCCCAGGTGCAGCAGGGTCGGTGGAGGTGTTTGGCGGTGCAGACGAGCTTGGTGCAGATTCAACGCGCGCTGAAGGAGGTGGAGGTGATGTAGCATCGTCTTCTTCTTCGATAATCCGTGCAGTCACCGTGGCAGCAGAGGAAGAGAACTCCGAATCTTCAAGTGATGGAGTTCTGCATAGCATAGCCCTTCGAGGAGGCGTGGAGTCAAATTTGAAGTGCTCTGTGAAGCCATCCTCTTGAAGTTCAGCTTCAGGACACATCATCGTGAGTCCTTTCCAAGTGCGGCGACAGGTTTCGTGTGCAACAAATGCATTCTTGGTTGCAAGATTTCTGATACGATTGACATCCTCCATGATGCTTTTCATCTGCCTCTTGAGCAAGTCGTGATGCCTGTCCTGCTTTTGGTGAAGAGCCACAAGAAGCTCTCGGTCATTGAGGGCACGAGCGCGCTTCTTGGGTCGCTGAGCAGCTGTGCTGTCAGTGGCTTCAGTAGATGCAGGTGCACGTGTGGTGCCAACCAACGGATACACTCTGGAGATGGCTTCAACACCTTCAACATTCTGAGTGAAGCTCTGGTGTTCTACATTCTGAAGACTTAATGGTTGCTTGGCAGGCTCAAGATATATAGCTTCAGCAGAGGTGTCCACATCTGGCAAGAAGATCCGATGGTTGCGGGCTGAGGGCTGATATGAAATCGCAGAGTGAAGCTTGATCAGCCTCATAACCCAAGGAGCATAAAACTTCAAGCCAAATAAATCTGAGCCGGATGTCGCAAGCTGGCGTATGAAGAAGTCCTGCGCATTGAAGCATTTCCCATGAAGGATGTAGAATATGAGAGTCTTCATTGCACCCTCAACCTTAGCATGTGGAGAGTGTCCCTTAATGGGCCAGAGAGTCCGCCTGATGATGTGATATATGGTTCTGGGCCGGTACTCTAGGTCTTCAACGAAGAACTCAGTTGGATAGGGTGCATCATGGGGCAATGGCTTCATCATTGAGAGCATCTGACTCATATTTGGTTCAAGCCTCTGGAAAATGCTCTCAATTGCTTCAGCATGTAGTTGACAGCCTTCCTCGAAGAATTCGCCAGGAGTGGGCAGGCCAGTAAGCTCAATGATATCAAATGCATTGGCTTCATGACGGACATTGCCGGTCATCCACTCCAGGACCCAAGTCTTCGGATCTCTATTGTAGCCTTTGATATGAAGAGTGGCATAGAATTGAAGCAGAAGCTCTTCATTCCAGTGCTCTTCATCTGTGATAAATGGCAGCAAACCCACTTGCTTAAAGCAATCCAGTGCTTCTTCCAGGCCGGGCAGACCAGCAACAGCTTCAACCTCAAGGCGCTTGTGCGGGAAGATGCGACCTTGGTTGTATAGGATGCATGAATAATAGCTGCGTTGTGGATAGCTCCAGAACCTATCTGATACAATCCGTTGCCTTGAATAAGGGTTCTTGGAGCTGTTGAAGAACGTATTATCTGCCCTGAAGCTATTGACGTTAAAGGATCCAGGAGCTGATGCAGGACCTGGGAACCTTGGCAGTCGTGGGATCGGCTTCTGAACCTGAGGCCTGCGTGCAACATGATAGTTGAATTGGGGACCGGCAGCAGACTCAGGCACAGAAGTGTCAGGAGCAGTAGCTTCAGTGTTTCTGAAGCTGTTGTTGTTGAGGGCTCCACATGGGCTTCAATGTTGGTGGTGGCAGCCTCAATATTTTCCGCCTCCACTTGACTAGCTGGAGGGTCAGACTCAGGCACGTTCTCGTGGAGAACGGCTTCTTGTTGGAGCGGGGGAGTTGGAGCTTGTGGTATTTCTTCATGCTCTTCGGCTGATGCAGCCGGAATGTCTTCAGCCGAATCTTGAGGCCGTGGTCCTTTGCGAAGCCTGCGGAATGCAGACGACGCCTTTGGAGTTGGAGTGGGCTGGACCTCAGATTCTTCTTCTTGTGGGCGATCCGCCCATGATGCAGCTTGTGCGATTGGCGTCAAAGGTCGACCAATGCTGATCAGTTCGCTTGTCTCAAGCTGAGGAAGGGCTGCATCATCTTGTACATTGTCTTGGTGACCAATGTCTTCAGCAGCATTGGGGTTGGCTGCTGGAATGTCTTCAGCTTCAGGAGCCTCTGTGGGAGCAGGCTCATGAACTGTCAGCTGACGATCTGTGTCAGGATAGATGACAGAGAGAGGTTCAACTATCAAGGGCTCTGTGGGAGCAGCCCGAGCTTTCTTGATCTTGCGCTTCTTCTTGGTGGGGTCAGAAGGAGAGGCTTCAGAGTGTTTCCTCTTCCTCGCTTCAGCCTCGGCTGTCTGTGTCTTCTTGAGCTCTAAAGCGGTTGACCGGCTCTTTGGCTTCGAGCCAGTCGTAGCAGTGGGGAAGACAATCGGGGCAGCTTCTTATCTTGGTGCCTCTGGTTCATGCACAGCAGGCTTCTTCTTCTTCTTCGCGGCCATCCTGGGGTCGATGCCGGGACGCCCAAGTGCCTTGCGCTTCTCGGCCTCATTGTAGACCTGCACACATCGATCAGCCAGAGTCTTCATTCGCTCCCGCGAACCCTGAGCTTCTGCACGCTTCTTCAGAAAGTTTTCCTTTAACTCGTGCAACATGATCTTGAAGTCCTTGACTTCTTGCACGCTGAGCCTGGCCATATGCTGCTTGAACTGAGCCTTTTCAAAATCAATTTTCTGCTTCAGTTCAACAATGCTCTGGGCAATTGCAAGTTCTGAAGCAATAGCGCCTTGGAAAGCGACGCTGAGGCCAATGGGCAGCTACAGATCATCGAAGCTAATATTTGGTGTAGCAAACCACTCATCGATGAAGTTGTGGATGATGGCGACATCAAACAGAGGAAGATTGTTGAAGATTTCAGCCTCCTCCTTGCTCTTGATGAGCTGCTCAAGAGCGTCATCTCCAAGATCTTCATCGCTTGACAGATCAATGGTTTCGCTGCGCAGAATGGCAGCAGCTGTGAGCTCTTTGCCTGTGTGTGGCTGAGGCTTCTTGGCTTCCTGGGGCTTGGAGACTCGTGATAAGTCTTTAGGCTGCACACTGGCTTCAGGAGGTGCAGTTGCCAATGGCTTCGCCCTTGAGATTTTGGGTGAAGGGGTCTGCTTTGAAGCTTTTGGCTTCTTCATCTGCTTTGGCTTCGGAGCAACAAGCGCTTCATCAGATTCAGAGTCAGCAGGAGGGTCATTGACTGTTGTCCCTTGGACTAAGATGCGGGTGATGAGGCCCTCAAGATTTTCATACGGACCGATGATATTGGGGTCTGCCTCGCGTGTGCCATCTGCCCTTGGTGCGGAGGGACCAGGGTTGAAGTCTAAGCCCAATTTCTTCTTGTTTTGCTTCGCTGACCTCTGGGCAAACCGGAAGTTGCGCTTGAACAGATTGTCGCCACGACACCAGAGTAGTGACGACGGATGAGCATCAGCAGGATGCGGTCCTCTGACCATGCATGGATAGAAGCCTTGAGCAATGGCTTCATCTCTGGACCTGGGCACGAGATTTTTGTATAGTACGTCTCCCCATGGTCTCTTGATGGCGCTTTTCTCAGCGTACTCCTTGGTGACGAAGCGGTATTGGAACCATTGCTCCGCCCAATAGCGTCGAATCCATTGGATTCGTGTCTTGCGCTGATTGTAATCCTCTTCAGGATCTGTCTTGTACAGCTCTAACAGGTCATCGAGCAGATCTCTTGATGTTTCCCCTCGACGCTTTCTGCCACCCTTCCTTGCTGGTTTTTCTTCAGCCATAAACCTTAACTTGGAAGGCTTCAAGATGTTCAAAGGCTTCAAAGGCCTTCTTTTGCTGGACCAACAGGAACTGGCTTCAGGAGAATTGATGTGACGCTGTAAGAACTCTGCAAATGAATGCAGACTATGAGAACCAAAAGATTCTCCCACGGACATGTACCTGTGACAGCATTAAGGTGCAAGGGAAGGGGAAGAGGTCATATGCATTCTCAGAAGATTTTGAAGATAAATCAGTTTAGAAGATATTGACCTCATCGTGCGAAGACATTCACTTATAGAAAATAAGTTGGTTCCAGATTTGTATGAACCCATAGATCAGTACAAGTGAGGAATCTAACTACTTCATGAAGCACAAGTGAATATACTCGGCAAGTTATGAGATGCAGACTGAGACAGATCTAACTTGTGTGAATAGAAACTTCTTATGGCAGAAAGTGACCGAACTATAGGATCAAAAGAGGCTGTAAAAAGAGGTTTTATTTACCACACTTGGAACTTCTAGATGGAGTGGGAGATGAGGCCGAGCAGTTCAATCCTCCATGCCCTAACTTGGTGACGGAAGACACCTACGGCGACGGCGGAGAGAGTGATGTCCGCGGTCGGCGTGAAAACGGCGTCGGAGAGGTTGCGGCAGTGAAGCGCTTCGTCGCCGGCGTCGTCGAGAGCTAGCAGTGGCGCTAGGGTTCGTGCGAGGGAGGAAGAAGGAGAAGGAGATAATGATCGCGGTGAGTGTGTATTTATAGTCACAGGGGCTGCACTGCGCTATTACACAGGTGCCCCTGGCGATTCGCATCTGAACAGCACGTGGCTATCATGCGGAGTCTCGGGGGCAGTTCCATATCCCACGCACGCCTGGATTGTCGGGTGGTCGTTCCTACTTCTCCGGATTTCTTGTGGATGAATGAGCATTGAAAATGGTTTTAAAGTTTGTCTCTGTGTCTTCTGCTGACAAGGACGCAGAGAAGACATTCGACAGTTTCAATAGGATGCATATGACTTGGAGAGATAGAATTTGAGATAGAAAGCATAGAGAGATTAGGGTCCAATCACATTCACTTAGTTCAAAAGATTCAAAACAAGAAGACATAGCTATAAGTGAATGCTGTAGAGGACAGAACACTAGTATATATATATATATATAATCCAAGTAGTGAAGATAATCATGAAGACATGTTGGGAATGAAACAAGACCAAATGTGAAGACATTGCAGGGTAACGCCATGAGTGAAGCACTTCAAAATAGAGTGTTTGGTGGTGGCGTTACCCACCGTATAGGAAGTATTAGACCCAGACACGGCGCACAATTATCGTGGCGCTCCGAAGTCAATTTCCACATTAATGTATTCACACTTAGAATGTATGTCTTCATTGATTGAAGATATACGTTACTTCGTGTGTTGCACATCTAAGTCATCAATATGCATAAGTGTTAGGATGTGTGCCTGATCACAGGACATTTGAGGATTCCAAGATATTTAGCTCACACCGTAACTTGCAAAATCTCTTCTCATCCAAAGGCTTGGTGAAGATATCTGCCAATTTCTCTTCAGTGTTGACGTGTATGATATAAATATCTTCCTTTGCAACATGATCTCTGAGAAAGTGATGACGAATTTCAATGTGCTTTGTCTTCGAGTGCTGAACTGGGTTGTTGGCGATCTTGATGGCGCTTTCGTTGTCGCAGTAAAGAGGCACTTGCTTCAGATGAATGCCATAGTCCTTGAGAGTTTGCTTCATCCACAGAAGCTGAGCGCAGCAAGATCCAGCAGCAATGTATTCAGATTCAGCAGTGGAGAGGGATAAACAGTTCTGCTTCTTTGAAGACCAACATACAAGTGATCATCCCAGAAAGTGACATGTGCCTGATGTAGACTTCCGATCAACCTTGTCACCAGCATAATCAGCATCCGAGAATCCAACCAGATCAAATTCTGAGCCCTTTGGATACCACAATCCTAGAGTTGGGGTGTGAGCCAAATATCGAAGAATTCGCTTCACTGCTAAGTGATGCGACTCCTTTGGTGCCGCTTGAAATCGAGCACACATGCAAACACTAAGCATAATATCTGGCCTAGATGCACATAAATAAAGCAAAGAACCAATCATGGAGCGGTATACCTTTTGATCGAACTCTTTACCATTGTCGTCAGGACCCAGATGATGTTTGGCTAGCATTGGAGTTGTGAAGCCTTTGCAGTCTTGCATACCGAACTTCTTCAGGAAATCTTCGAGATACTTCTCTTGAGATATGAAGATGCCATTGCGTTGTTGCCGTATCTGAAGACCGAGGAAGAACTTCAGCTCCCCCATCATAGACATCTGATATTGCTCTTGCATCATATATCCAAATTCCTCACTGTACTTCTGATTGGTGCAGCCGAAGATAATGCCATCCACATATATTTGGCACACAAACAGTTCACCATCATATGTCTTCGTGAAGAGAGTGGGATCTAGGGAGCCAGGTATGAAGCCTTTGCTCTTCAGGAAGTATTTGAGTGTGTCATACCAGGCCCGAGGGGCTTGTTTGAGGCCATACAGTGCCTTATTGAGCTTGTAAACCATGTCAGGATGTTTTGGATCTTCAAACCCAGGTGGTTGTGCGACATACACTTCTTCTTCAATCTTGCCATTGAGAAAGGCACTCTTCACATCCATTTGAAATAAAAGTATGTTATGATGATTTGCATAGGCCAGCAGTATACGGATGGCTTCAAGTCCGGCCACAGGAGCAAATGTTTCATCGAAGTCAATGCCTTCCACTTGAGTATATCCTTGAGCAACGAGACGAGCTTTGTTTCTGACAACTTGACCATGCTCATCTTGCTTGTTGCGGTATATCCATTTGGTGCCTATTATGTTATGCTTCCGTGGATCAGGACGCTTAACCAATTCCCATACATTGTTCAGCTCAAACTGATGAAGCTCTTCTTGCATTGCTTGAATCCATTCAGGTTCCATAAAGGCCTCTTCAACTTTCTTGGGTTCTGAAATTGAGACGAATGCGAAGTGCCCACAGAAATTTGCCAGTTGAGTTGCCCTTGAACGAGTGAGTGGACCAGGTGCATTGATGCTGTCAATTATTCTGTCAATCTGCACTTCATTGGCAACACGAGGATGTACAGGGCGAAGAATTTTCTCTTGCTGATCTATGTTATCGTTGGGAGGAATGTCTTCAGGCTGAGCATTGTCTTCATGTGTATCAGGTGCTGAGATGATAAGTTCTTCTTTAGGATGAGCTTCAGAAGGTATAATCTCTCCAGTTCCCATAAGTTGATTGATTCACTAGCTGGAACTTCATCTAGCACATTTGGCAGTTGCTCTCTTTGTGAACCATTGGTCTCATCGAACCGCACATCCACTATTTCAACCACTTTGTAGTGAAAGAGATTGAAGACTCTGTAGGAGTGCGAATCCTTTCCATATCCAAGCATAAAACCCTCATGTGCTTTTGGTGCAAATTTTGAGGTGTGGTGTGGGTCCTTGATCTAGCATCTTGCGCCAAATACTCTGAAGTAACTGACATTTGGCTTCTTGCCAGTTAGGAGTTCATAAGATGTCTTGTTCAGAATCTTGTGAAGATAAACACGGTTGATTGTATGGCATGCAGTGTCAATGGCTTCAGGCCAGAATTTTCTTGGAGTCTTGTATTCATCTAGCATTGTTCTGGCCATCTCAATGAGTGTTCTGTTCTTGTGTTCGATGACGCCATTCTGCTGTGGCGTGTACGGAGCTAAGAATTCATGTGTGATGCCCAATGTGTCCAGATATGTATCAAGGCCAGTGTTCTTGAATTCAGTGCCATTGTCACTTCTGATGTGCTTTATCTTGGCGCCATAATTGTCCATAGCTCAATTTGCGAAGCGTCTGAAGACATCCTGCACTTCAGTCTTGTAGAGGATTATGTGCACCCAAGTATATCTAGAGTAATCATCAACAATGACAAAGCCATAGAGGCAAGCAGTAGTGGAAAAAGTTGAGTAGTGAGTGGGACCAAAAAGATCCATGTGAAGCAGTTCGAAGGGTCGAGTAGTGGTCATGATTGTCTTTGAGGGATGTTTTGCCCTTGTCATCTTCCCTGCTTCACAGGCACCGCATAAGTGATGTTTCTTGAACTTGACGCCCTCGATGCCTATGACATGCTTCTTCTTCGCAAGGGTGTGGAGGTTCCTCATGCCAGCATGCCCAAGCCTCCGATGCCAAAGCCAGCATTCTGAAGCCTATGCCAGAAGACATACTGCCAGCTGTGGCCCTGCTGAGAAATCTACCACATACAGATCATCTTTCCGATACCCTTCAAACACTAGAGACTTGTCAGATTCCATTAGTACTAGGCAACGATATTTTCCAAAAATTACAATCATGTTCAAATCGCAAAGCATTGAGACAGACATTAAGTTGAAGCCAAGGGATTCAACAAGCATGACTTTATCCATGTGTTGATCCTCTGAGATTGCAACTCTACCTAGACCCAATACCTTACTTTTACCAGTGTCAGCAAATGTGATGTGGCTCTTGTCGGATGGACGTAAGGTTGAGTCCATAAAAAGACTTCTTTTGCCAGTCATGTGATTTGTACACCCACTGTCAATAATCCATTCTGAAGACTCTGAAGACGCTGGTGTCGTACCCTACAGTGCAGTTAGGGGGATAGGCTTCATGAAGAGAATTGTGAAGCAAAAACATTTGACGAACCAGTGGGTTATGAAAACTTAGATCCAGGTTAGGACTAATAGGGAGAGTAGCATGCGATTCAGGTACGAAATACATAGTGATGCCATTCGGGCATTTGATCTTGCGCCCCACAAGATTTTTAAGGTCCCCAGCAATAGCGTCAGAAGATTTTGGATTTCTGCTGGAGACCTTTCCCTGCAAAAGAGAGTTAAGCTTTCTTAACCACCCACATCTTCAAGGGTGGCTTAGAAGCAATAAGTCTAAGTGCAGCATCTGAGAATTTTGGCTTTGGAGCCCTAGCAAACAGTCTAGCAGGCGGGCAATAGTACTCATAAGAATAGGCAGAATAGTTCTTGGTCATATGAACATGATGGTTTGAAGAACCGCTCTCATATGCCTGAGTATGGTTTCCCTGCAAAACATTTGCGTTAGTGCGACTCACGCGAGTCCAGTGTCTATACGAAGCCTTTGGACCATATGAAGCCTTTGGTCTGAGGTTTGTCTTCTTCATGTGAGGTGTCATGAGGACATTCACAAGAAGATTCTCCAGACACGTTTTTGGAACCCAGATCTTCTTCATAGGCGGTCCATTCCTGCAGTTAGTACCAATGTACCTAGCAAACACTTCACCATTCTGATTTCTAAACAGCTTATAGTTTGCATCAAAGGATTCATCAATGATAATTGGGTTAGCACAGGTGAAGCCAGATAGATTGGATGGATCTGCTGAGGATTCCTTTGCAGCAACCCATGTGGTTTTGGGGTACTGCTCAGGTTTCCAGTAAGAGCCATCAGCATTTATTTTCCTCACGAACCCAACACCCTCTTTCCTAGGGTTTCGGTTCAGAATCTGCTTCTTGAGGACATCACATAATGTCTGATGTCCTTTGAGACTTTTGTACATCCCTATTTCAAGCAATGTCTTCAACCTAGCATTCTCATCAGCAATAGCAGTGGTATCCTCAGCAGAGGGGTTAGTTACCACTCCAACAGTTGAAGATATTGCAACAGCAGTAGCAGTGGAACATTCAGCGACAGAAGTAGCATTATCACGCTCAATGCATTTAAGGCATGGTGGTTCAAATCCTTCCTGAGCGGAACTGATCTGTTTGGCGCGAAGCGACTCATTTTCCTTTTGAAGATCTTCATGAGCCGCTCTCAATTTCTCGAGATCTTGCTTCCTTTGAAGATAATCATAAGAGAGCTTTTCATGAGTTGTTGAGAGAGTATCATGACGATCTTCAAGTTCCTGATACTTAACGTGAAGATTTTTTATGTCTTCAATTAAGGATTCAGACCGAGTCATTTCAGCACCCAACAGATCATCACTTCTGTCTAACAGTTTTTGAATATGTTCCATGGCTTTCTGTTGTTCAGTTGCAATTTTAGCAAGTGTTTTGTAGCTGGGTTTTGAATCACAATCAGAATCATCGTCACTGGATGTTTGATAGTGAGTAGTGCGTGTGTTTACCTTGGCACCGCGTGCCATGAAGCAGTAGGTAGGAGTGGAGTCGTCCTTGTCATTTGCATCGGTGTTGGTGATGAAGTCATTGTCTTCAGTGTTGAAGATGGACTTGGCGACGTAAGTTGTAGCCAGACTCGCAATGCCAGAATCAGATTCCTCCCCAGACTCCACCTCTGCCTCCTCAGAAGCGGATTCCTCCTCTGAATCCATTTCCTTGCCAACAAATGCACGAGCCTTGCCAGTTGAGCTCTTCTTCTGTGACGAAGACTTTGAGGAATACTTGGATGACGACTTTGAGTATTTCTTCTTCTTCTTGTCGTCAGAGTCATATTCCTTGCTCTTCTTCTTCTTTCTGTTCTCATTGTCCCACTGTGGACACTCAGAGATGAAGTGTCCAGTTTTCTTGCACTTGTGACATGTTTTCTTCTTGTAGTCATGAGCAGAAGCTTCATCTTTCCTTGAGCTTGATCGTGAAGACTTTCTGAAGCCTTTCTTCTTGGTGAATTTCTGGAACTTCTTCACTAGCATTGCAAGTTCCCTTCCAATGTCTTCAGGATCATCAGAACTGCTGTCAGATTCTTCTTCAGATGAGGACACAGCTTTTGCCTTTAAGGCACGAGTTCGCCCATAGTTTGGACCGTAGATATCTCTTTTCTCAGAAAGCTGAAACTCATGTGTGTTGAGCCTCTCAAGTATGTCAGACAGATCGAGTGTCTTGAAGTCTGGACGTTCTTGAATCATCAGGGCTAGGATGTCAAACGAACTGTCAAGTGATCTCAGCAGCGTCTTAACGATTTCATGTTTGGTGATCTTAGTGGCGCCGAGGGCTTGAAGCTCATTTGTGATGTCAGTGAGCCGGTCAAATGTGTGCTGGACATTCTCATTGTCATTTCGCTTGAAGCGGTTGAAGAGGTTGCGAAGAACACTGATTCTCTGATCTCTCTGGGTTGAGATACCTTCATTGACTTTGGAAAGCCAGTCCCAGACCAGCTTGGATGTCTTCAGGGCACTCACACGGCCGTACTGTCCCTTGGTCAGATGACCACAGATGATATTCTTGGCAGTAGAGTCCAGTTGAGTGAACTTCTTGACATCAGCAGCAGTGACACCTTCTCCAGCCTTGGGAACGCCGTTTTCAACGACATACCATAGGTCGACGTCAATGGCTTCAAGATGCATGCGCATCTTATTCTTCCAGTAGGGATATTCAGTTCCATCGAAGACGGGGCAAGCAGCGGAGACTTTGATTATCCCTGCAGTCGACATAGCTAAAACTTCAGGTGGTTAAACCGAATCACACAGAACAAGGGAGCACCTTGCTCTGATACCAACTGAAAGTGCGTTATATCGACTAGAGGGGGGGTGAATAGGCGATTTTATGAAAGTCTTCAAAATGTGAAGGTTGTGAAGACAAACAGTATAGATATGCCTATCACTTAAGCAGCGGAAGTTAGATTACACTAGGCAAGCCACGGTCAAGTATTCAATAGAGTGAAAGCACAAGACAGGTAGCTACAGTGTAATAAGGATCAGGTAGGAAGAAGTTATGAAGCCAAACAAATCATACAGTTATGTTGTGAAGACAGAAGATAAAGCAAGCATGCAATGGCTTCACAATGTGTAATAGTAAGTAAAAGGAAGTGAAGATGAAACCAGTGGCACGCTGAAGACAATGATTTGTTGGACCAGTTCCAGTTGCTGTGACAACTGTACGTCTGGTTGGAGCGGCTAGGTATTTAAACCAAAGGACACACAGTCCCAGACACCCAGTCCTGAACACGCAGCTCAGGACACCTAGTCCTCACCATTTTCTCCTTGAGCTAAGGTCACACAGACCTCGCCCAATCACTCTGGTAAGTCTTCAAGGTAGACTCCCAAACCTTCACAGACTTCATTCACCGGCAATCCACAATTTCTCTTGGATGCTCAGAACGCGACGCCTAACCGGCTGGAGGATGCACAGTCCTCAAGTGTAATAAGTCTTCAGATCACTCAGACAAGAAGACTTAAGTGATGCCCAATTTACTCTGGCTCTGGGTGGTTAGGTCTTTTCTCCTCGCTAGGAATTTTCTCTCAAAGGCTTCGAGGTGGGTTGCTCTCAAACGACAAAAGCCGTGCACTGAAATCTGAGCAGCCAACTGTTTATGGTTGTAGGGGATGGACTATTTATAGCCAGTGGGCAACCCGACTTGATTTGTCCGAAATGACCCTGGGTCACTAAGGAACTGACACATGTACCAACGGTCAGATTTCACTCACACGACAACTTTACTTGAGCTACAAGTAAAGCTGACTTGTCCGACTCTGGACAAGATTTGCTCTCATAGTCTTCGCTCGAAGATATAGGTTTTGAATTAGGCATCACTTCGGTCATTCTGACTGGTTCTCTTGGACCCCACTTAACAGTACGGTGGTTCCTATGACACACACAAATGAAATAAAACTACGAAGAATCTAAGTCTTCGAGTTCCATAGGCTTCACGTGGTGTCTTTTCTTGTCATAGTCTTCAATGTGAATATCTTCAAATACCACCATTGTCTTCAATGTCTTCGTACATTTTTAGGGGTCATTTCTGGTAGTAAAACCGAATCAATGAGGGACTCCTACCTGTGTTATCCTGCAATTCTCACAAACACATTAGTCCCTCAACTAGGTTTGTCGTCAATACTCCAAAACCAACTAGGGGTGGCACTAGATGCACTTACAAATGGCATCGTCGAACGCAAGAACAGAACACTCATTGAGATGGCCAGAACAATGCTAGATGAATACAAGACTCCAAGAAAATTCTGGCCTGAAGCCATTGACACTGCATGCCATACAATCAACCGTGTTTATCTTCACAAGCTTCTGAATAAGACATCTTATGAACTTCTAACTGGCAAGAAGCCAAATGTCAGTTACTTCAGAGTATTTGGCGCAAGATGCTGGATCAAGGACCCATACCACACCTCAAAATTTGCACCAAAAGCACATGAGGGTTTTATGCTTGGATATGGAAAGGATTCGCACTTCTACAGAGTCTTCAATCTCTTTCACTATAAAGTGGTTGAAACAGTGGATGTGCGGTTCGATGAGACCAATGGTTCACAAAGAGAGCAACTGCCAAATGTGCTAGATGAAGTTCCAGCTAGTGAATCAATCAAGCTTATGGGAACTGGAGAAATTATACCTTCTGAAGCTCATCCTGAAGAAGAACTTATCATCTCAGCACCTGATCCACATGAAGACAATGCTCAGCCTGAAGACATTCCTCCCAACGATAACATAGATCAGCAAGAGCAAAGTCTTCGACCTATACATCCTCGTGTTGCCAATGAAGTGCAGATTGACAGAATAATTGACAGCATCAATGCACCTGGTCCACTGACTCGTTCAAGGGCAACTCAACTGGCAAATTTCTGCGGACACTTCGCATTCGTTTCAATCATAGAACCCAAGAAAGTTGAAGAAGCTTTCATGGAACCTGAATGGATTCAAGCTATGCAAGAAGAGCTTCAACAGTTTGAGCTGAACAATGTATGGGAACTGGTTAAGCATCCTGATCCACGGAAGCACAATATAATAGGCACCAAATGGATATACCGCAACAAGCAAGATGAGCATGGTCAAGTTGTCAGAAACAAAGCTTGTCTCGTTGCTCAAGGATATACTCAAGTGGAAGGCATTGACTTCGATGAAACATTTGCTCCTGTGGACAGACTTGAAGCCATCCGTATACTGCTGGCCTATGCAAATCATCATAACATACTTTTATATCAAATGGATGTGAAGAGTGCTTTTCTCAATGGCAAGATTGAAGAAGAAGTGTATGTTGCACAACCACCTGGGTTTGAAGATCCAAAACATCCTGACATGGTTTACAAACTCAATAAGGCACTGTATGGCCTCAAACCAGCCCCTCGGGCCTGGTATGACACACTCAAATACTTCCTGAAGAGCAAAGGCTTCATACCTGGCTCCCTAGATCCCACTCTCTTCACGAAGACATATGATGGTGAACTGTTTGTGTGCCAAATATATGTGGATGACATTATCTTCGGCTGCACCAATCAGAAGTACAGTGAGGAGTTTGGATATATGATGAAAGAGCAATATCAGATGTCTATGATGGGGGAGCTGAAGTTCTTCCTCGGTCTTCAGATACAGCAACAACGCAATGGCATCTTCATATCTCAAGAGAAGTATCTCAAAGATTGCCTGAAGAAGTTCGGTATGCAAGACTGCAAAGGCTTCACAACACCAATGCCAGCCAAACATCATCTGGGTCCAGACGACAATGGTAAAGAGTTCGATCAAAAGGTATACCGCTCCATGATTGGTTCCTTGCTTTATTTATGTGCATCTAGTCCAGATATTATGCTTAGTGTTTGCATGTGTGCTCGATTTCAAGCGGCACCAAAGGAGTCGCATCACTTAGCAGTGAAGCGAATTCTTCAATATTTGGCTCACACCCCAACTCTAGGGTTATGGTATCCAAAGGGCTCGGAGTTTGATCTGGTTGGATTCTCGGATGCTGATTATGCTAGTGATAAGGTTGATCGGAAGTCTACATCAGGCACATGTCACTTTCTGGGATGATCACTTGTATGTTGGTCTTCAAAGAAATAGAACTGTGTATCCCTCTCCACTGCTGAATCTGAATACATTGCTGCTGGATCTTGCTGCGCTCAACTTCTATGGATGAAGCAAACTCTCAAGGACTATGGCATTCATCTGAAGCAAGTGCCTCTTTACTGCGACAATGAAAGCGCCATCAAGATCGCCAACAACCCAGTTCAGCACTCGAAGACAAAGCACATTGAAATTCGTCATCACTTTCTCAGAGATCATGTTGCAAAGGAAGATATTGATATCATACACGTCAACACTGAAGAGCAATTGGCAGATATCTTCACCAAGCCCTTGGATGAGAAGAGATTTTGCAAGTTACGGTGTGAGCTAAATATCTTGGAATCCTCAAATGTCCTGTGATCAGGCACACATCCTAACACTTATGCATATTGATGACTTAGATGTGCAACACACAAAGTAACGTATATCTTCAATCAATGAAGACATACATTCTAAGTGTGAATACATTAATGTGGAAATTGACTTCGAAGCGCCACGATAATTGTGCGCCATGTCTGGGTCTAATACTTCCTATACGGTGGATAACGCCACCACCAAACGTTCTATATTGAAGTGTTTCACTCACGGCGTTACCTTGCAATGTCTTCACATTTGGTCTGGTTTCATTCCCAACATGTCTTCATGATTATCTTCACTACGTGGATTATATATATATATATATATACTAGTGTTCTGTCGTCTACAACATTCACTTATAGCTATGTTTTCTTGTTTTGAATCTTTTGAACTAAGTGAATGTGATCGGACCCTAATCTCTCTATGCTTTCTATCTCAAATTCTATCTCTCCAAGTCATATGCATCCTATTGAAACTGTCGAATGTCTTCTCTACGTCCTTGTCAGCAGAAGACACAGAGACAAACTTTAAAACCGTTTTCAATGCTCATTCATCCACAAGAAATCCGGAGAAGTAGGAACAACCACCCGACAATCCAGGCGTGCGTGGGATGTGGAACTGCCCCCGAGACTCCGCATGATGGCCACGTGTTGTTCAGATGTGAATCGCCAGGGGCACCTGTGTAATAGCGCAGTGCCGCCCCTGTGACTATAAATACACACTCACTGCGGTCATTATCTCCTTCTTCCTCTCTCGCACGAACCCTAGCGCCACCGCTAGCTCTCGACGACGCCGGCGACGAAGCGCTTCACTGCCACAACCTCTCCGACGCCGTTTTCACGCCGACCACGGACATCACTCTCTCCGCCGTCGTCGTAGGTGTCTTCCGTCGCCAAGTTAGGGCATGGAGGATTGAACTGCTCGGCCTCATCTCCCACTCCGTCTAGCAGTTCCAAGTGTGGTAAATAAAACCTCTTTTTACAGCCTCTTTTGATCCTATAGTTTGGTCACTTTCTGCCATAAGAAGTTTCTATTCACACAAGTTAGATCTCTCTCAATCTGCATCTCATAACTTGCCTAGTATATTCACTTGTGCTTCATGAAGTAGTTAGATTCCTCACTTGTACTGATCTATGGGTTCGTACAAATCTGGAACCAACTTCTTTTCTATAAGTGAATGTCTTCGCACGATGAGGTCAATGTCTTCTAAACTGATTTATCTTCAAAATCTTCTGAGAATGCATATGACCTATTCCCCTTCCCTCGCACCTTAATGCTGTCACAGGTACATGTCCGTGGGAGAATCTTTTTGTTCTCATAGTCTGCATTCATTTGCGGAGTTCTTACAGCGTCACATCAATTCTCCTGAAGCCAGTTCCTGTTGGTCCAGCAAAAGAAAGCCTTTGAAGCCTTTGAATGTCTTGAAGCCTTCCAAGTTAAGGTTTATGGCTGCAGAAAAACCAGCAAGGAAGGGTGGCAGAAAGCGTCGAGGGGAAACATCAAGAGATCTGCCCGATGACATCTCAGAGCTGTACAAGACAGATCCTGAAGAGGATTACAATCAGCGCAAGACATGAATCCAATGGATTCGACGCTATTGGGCGGAGCAATGGTTCCAATACCGCTTCGTCACCAAGGAGTACGCTGAGAAAAGCGCCATCAAGAGACCATGGGGAGACGTACTATACAAAAATCTCGTGCCCAGGTCCAGAGATGAAGCCATTGCTCAAGGCTTCTATCCATGCATGGTCAGAGGACCGCATCCTGCTGATGCTCATCCGTCGTCACTACTCTGGTGTCGTGGCGACAATCTGTTCAAGCGCAACTTCCGGTTTGCCCAGAGGTCAGCGAAGCAAAACAAGAAGAAATTGGGCTTAGACTTCAACCCTGGTCCCTCCGCACCAAGGGCAGATGGCACACGCGAGGCAGACCCCAATATCATCGGTCCGTATGCAAATCTTGAGGGCCTCATCACCCGCATCTTAGTCCAAGGGACAACAGTCAATGACCCTCCTGCTGACTCTGAATCTGATGAAGCGCTTGCTGCTCCGAAGCCAAAGCAGATGAAGAAGCCAAAAGCTTCAAAGCAGACCCCTTCACCCAAAATCTCAAGGGCGAAGCCATTGGCAACTGCACCTCCTGAAGCCAGTGTGCAGTCTAAAGACTTATCATGAGTCTCCAAGCCCCAGGAAGCCAAGAAGCCTCAGCCACACACAGGCAAAGAGCTCACAGCTGCTGCCATTCTGCGCAGCGAAACCATTGATCTGTCAAGCGATGAAGATCTTGGAGATGACGCTCTTGAGCAGCTCATCAAGAGCAAGGAGGAGGCTGAAATCTTCAACAATCTTCCTCTGTTTGATGTCGCCATCATCCACAACTTCATCGATGAGTGCTTTGCTACACCAAATATTAGCTTCGATGATTTGCAGCTGCCCATTGGCCTCAGCGTCGCTTTCCAAGGCGCTATTGCTTCAGAACTTGCAATTGCCCAGAGCATTGTTGAACTGAAGCAGAAAATTGATTTTGAAAAGGCTCAGTTCAAGCAGCATATGGCCAGGCTCAGCGTGCAAGAAGTCAAGGACTTCAAGATCATGTTGCACGAGTTAAAGGAAAACTTTCTGAAGAAGCGTGCAGAAGCTCAGGGTTCGCGGGAGCGAATGAAGACTCTGGCTGATCGATGTGTGCAGGCCTACAATGAGGCCGAGAAGCGCAAGGCACTTGGGCGTCCCGGCATCGACCCCAGGATGGCCGCGAAGAAGAAGAAGAAGCCTGTTGTGCATGAACCAGAGGCACCAAGATAAGAAGCTGCCCCGATTGTCTTCCCCACTGCTACGACTGGCTCGAAGCCAAAGAGCCGGTCAACCGCTTCAGAGCTCAAGAAGACACGGACAGCCAAGGCTGAAGCGAGGAAGAGGAAACACTCTGAAGCCTCTCCTTCTAACCCCACCAAGAAGAAGCGCAAGATCAAGAAAGCTCGGGCTGCTCCCACAGAGCCCTTGATAGTTGAACCTCTCTCTGTCATCTATCCTGACGCAGATCGTCAGCTGACAGTTCATGAGCCTGCTCCCACAGAGGCTCCTGAAGCTGAAGACATTCCAGCAGCCAACCCCAATGCTGCTGAAGACATTGGTCACCAAGACAATGTACAAGATGATGCAGCCCTTCCTCAGCTTGAGACAAGCGAACTGATCAGCATTGGTCGTCCTTTGACGCCAATCGCACAAGCTGCGTCATGGGCGGATCGCCCACAAGAAGAAGAATCTGAGGTCCAGCCCACTCCAACTCCAAAGGCGTCGTCTGCATTCCGCAGGCTTCGCAAAGGACCACGGCCTCAAGATTCGGCTGAAGACATTCCGGCTGCATCAGCCGAAGAGCATGAAGAAATACCACAAGCTCCAACTCCCCCGCTCCACCAAGAAGCAGTTCTCCAGGAGAACGTGCCTGAGTCTGACCCTCTAGCTAGTCAAGTGGAGGCAGAAAATATAGAGGCTGCCACCACCAACCTTGAAGCCAATGTGGAGCCCTCCCCAACAACAGCTTTAGAAGACACTGAAGCTACTGCTCCTGACACTTCTGCGCCTGAGTCTGCTGCCGGTCCACAATTCAACTATCATGTTGCGCACAGGCCTCAGGTTCAGAAGCCGATCCCACGACTACCAAGGTTCCCAGGTCCTGCATCAGCTCCTGGCTCCTTTAATGTCAATAGCTTCAGGGCAGATAATACGTTCTTCAACAGCTCCAAGAACCCTTATTCAAGGGAATGGATTGTATCAGATAGGTTCTGGAGCTATCCACAATGCAGCTATTACTCATGCATCCTATACAACCAAGGCCGCATCTTCCCGCACAAGCGCCTTGAGGTTGAAGCTGTTGCTGGTCTACCCGGCCTGGAAGAAGCACTGGATTGCTTCAAGCAAGTGGGTTTGCTGCCATTTATCACAGATGAAGAGCACTGGAATGAAGAGCTTCTGCTTCAATTCTATGCCACTCTTCATATCAAAGGCTACAACAGAGATCCGAAGACTTGGGTCCTGGAGTGGATGACCGGCAATGTCCATCATGAAGCCAATGCATTCAATATCATTGAGCTTATCGGCCTGCCCACTCCTGGCGAATTCTTCGAGGAAGGCTGCCAACTACATGCTGAAGCAATTGAAAGCATATTCCAGAGGCCTGAACCAAATATGAGTCAGATGCTCTCAATGATGAAGCCATTACCCCATGATGCACCCTATCCAACTGAGTTCTTCGTTGAAAACTTAGAGTACCTGCCCAGAACCATATATCACATCATCAGGCGGACTCTCTGGCCCATCAAGGGACACTCTCCACATGCCAAAGTTGAGGGTGCAATGAAGACTCTCATATTCTACATCCTTCATGGCAAATGCTTCAATGCGCAGGACTTCTTCATACGCCAGCTTGCGGCATCCGGCTCAGATTTATTTGGCTTGAAGTTTTATGCTCCTTGGGTTATGCGGCTGATCAAGCTTCATTCTGCGATTTCATATCAGCCCTCAGCCCGCAACCATCGGATCTTCTTGCCAGATGTGGACACCTCTGCTGAAGCTATATATCCTGAGCCTGCCAAGCAACCATTAAGTCTTCAAAATGCAGAACACCAAAGCTTCACTCAGAATGATGAAGGTGTTGCAGCCATCTCCAGAGTGTATCCGTTGGCTGGCACCACACGTGCACCTGCATCTACTGAAGCCACTGACAGCCTAGCTGATCAGCGACCCAAGAAGCGCGCTCGTGCCCTCAATGACTGAGAGCTTCTTGTGGCTCTTCACCAAAAGCAGGACAGGCATCATGATTGGCTCAAGAGGCAGATGAAAAGCATCATGGAGGACGTCAATCGTATCAGAAATCTTGCAACCAAGAATGCATTTGTTGCACACGAAACCTGTCGCCGCACTTGGAAAGGACTCACGATGATGTGTCATGAAGCTGAACTTCAAGAGGATGGCTTCACAGAGCGCTTCAAATTTGACTCCACGCCTCCTCGAAGGGCAATGCTTCGCAGAACTCCCTCACTTGAAGATTCGGAGTTCTCTTCCTCTACTGCCATCGTAACTGCCAGGATTATCGAAGAAGAAGACGACGCTACATCACCTCCACCTCCTTCAGCGCGCGTCGAATCTGCACCAAGCTCGTCTGCACCGCCAAACGCCTCCACCGACCCTGCTGCGCCTGGGAACGCGTAGAAAACTCTATGTCTTTAAACCTTTTTGGTCATCACTGACAAAAGGGGGAGAAGCATATGATGTTTATAGACTTCAAGCGGGTCACTATGGGCGGGTGCCTTTATATTTTGCTACATTTTGCTTCGTGCTTACAACTCTCGTTTTGCTACACTTGGTTCTTTGAGTTGTAACACTTAAACTCGATGGTCGTCTACTAGTTGTTTGCCACTATGTTTTTGCGAAGATAAATTCCGCATGTATGACGATAAATTCTGCACTTATATCATTCCGCAGACGTCCATTTTTCATTATGCATGTCATTCTCTTCATATACTTTTACATGCATGGTGGATTGTCATCATAAGTTGAAGTGGATTTCCACAAGTACAACCTGCCATGTGCATTTGCGTTCCAGAAGCAAATTACTTATATGCACATCTTCAGGGGGAGCCCTTGCAGCTTATGAAGACAATTCCTTTACAATATCACAAATTATATTCCCCGTTGAAAACTTCAACTAGTTTGTCATCAATCACCAAAAAGGGGGAGATTGTAAGTGCATCTAGTGCCACCCCTAGTTGGTTTTGGAGTATTAACGACAAACCTAGTTGAGGGACTAATGTGTTTGTGAGAATTGCAGGATAACACAGGTAGAAGTCCCTCATTGATTCGGTTTTACTACCAGAGATGACCCCTAAAAATGTACGAAGACATTGAAGACAATGGTGGTATTTGAAGATATTCACATTGAAGACTATGACAAGAAAAGACACCACGTGAAGCCTATGGAACTCGAAGACTTAGATTCTTCGTAGTTTTATTTCATTTGTGTTGAGTCATAGGAACCACCGTACTGTTAAGTAGGGTCCAAGAGAACCAGTCAGAATGACTGAAGTGATGCCTAATTCAAAACCTATATCTTCGAGCGAAGACTATGAGAGCAAATCTTGTCCAGAGTCGGACAAGTCAGCTTTACTTGTAGCTCAAGTAAAGTTGCCATGTGAGTTTGAAATCTGACCGTTGGTACACGTGTCAGTTCCTTAGTGACCCAGGGTCATTTCAGACAAATCAGGTTGGGTTGCCCAGTGGCTATAAATAGTCCATCCTCTACAACCATAAATGGTTGGTTGCTCAGATTTCAGTGCACGGCTTTTGTCGTTTGAGAGCAACCCACCTCGAAGCCTTTGAGAGAAAATTCCTAGCGAGGAGAAAAGCCCTAACCACCCAGAGCCAGAGTAAATTGGGCATCACTTAAGTCTTCTTGTCTGAGTGATCTGAAGACTTATTACACTTGAGGACTGTGCATCCTCCAGCCGGTTAGGCGTCGCGTTCTGAGCATCCAAGAGAAATTGTGGATTGCCGGTGAACGAAGTCTGTGAAGGTTTGGGAGTCTACCTTGAAGACTTACCAGAGTGATTGGGCGAGGTCTGTGTGACCTTAGCTCAAGGAGAAAACGGTGAGGACTGGGTGTCCGGGACTGTGTGTCCTTTGGTTTAAATACCTAGCCGGCCAGTTCCAGTTGCTGTGACAACTGTACGTCTGGTTGGAGCGGCTAGGTATTTAAACCAAAGGACACACAGTCCCGGACACCCAGTCCTGAACACGCAGCTCAGGACACCCAGTCCTCACCGTTTTCTCCTTGAGCTAAGGTCACACAGACCTCGCCCAATCACTCTGGTAAGTCTTCAAGGTAGACTCCCAAACCTTCACAGACTTCGTTCACCGGCAATCCACTATTTCTCTTGGATGCTCAGAACGCGACGCCTAACCGGCGGGAGGATGCACAGTCCTCAAGTGTAATAAGTCTTCAGATCACTCAAACAAGAAGACTTAAGTGATGCCCAATTTACTCTAGCTCTGGGTGGTTAGGGCTTTTCTCCTTGCTAGGAATTTTCTCTCAAAGGCTTCGAGGTGGGTTGCTCTCAAATGACAAAAGTCGTGCACTGAAATCTGAGCAGCCAACCGTTTATGGTTGTAGGGGGTGGACTATTTATAGCCACTGGGCAACTCGACCTGATTTGTCCGAAATGACCCTGGGTCACTAAGGAACTGACACGTGTACCAACGGTCAGATTTCAAACTCACATGACAACTTTACTTGGGCTACAAGTAAAGCTGACTTGTCCGACTCTGGACAAGATTTGCTCTCATAGTCTTCACTCGAAGATATAGGTTTTGAATTAGTCATCACTTCAGTCATTCTGACTGGTTCTCTTGGACCCCACTTAACAGTACGGTGGTTCCTATGACTCAACACAAATGAAAAAGAACTACGAAACATCTAAGTCTTCGAGTTCCATAGGCTTCATGTGGTGTCTTCTCTTGTCATAGTCTTCAATGTGAATATCTTCATATACCACCATTGTCTTCAATGTCTTCGTACATTTTTAGGGGTCATCTCTGGTAGTAAAACCGAATCAATGAGGTACTTCTACCTGTGTTATCCTGCAATTCTCACAAACACATTAGTCCCTCAACTAGGTTTGTCGTCAATACTCCAAAACCAACTAGGGGTGGCACTAGATGCACTTACAATTTCGCCTTGATTAAAGCTTTTCCAGCAATGCCCAACCTTGGTTTTACCATTTGCCACCTAGCCTCTTTTCCCTTGGGTTTCCGGAGCCCGAGGGTCATCTTATTTAAACCCCCCCCCCCCCCCAGGGCCAGTGCTCCTCTGAGTGTTGGTCCAACTCGTCAGCCGCCAGTGGCTACCAGGGGAAACTCTGGGCTGGCCTACCGGAAGTTTGGACAATCTGAGTGTGCCCTAAGAAAGAGATATGTGCAGCTCCTATCGGGATTTGTCGGCACATTCGGGCGGTGTTGCTGGTCTTGTTTTAACTTGTCGAAGTGCCTTGAAGAACCGAGATACCGAGTCTGATCGGAACGTCTCGGGAGGAGGTCTATTCCTTTGTTGACCGTGAGAGCTTGTCATGGGCTAAGTTGGGACTCCCCTGTAGGGATTTGAACTTTCGAAAGCCGTGCCCGCGGTTATGGGCATATGGGAATTTGTTAATGTCCGGTTGTAGATAACTTGAACCTTAACTTAATTAAAATGAATCAACCGTGTGAGTTACCGTGATGGCCTCTTTTCGGCGGAGTCCGGGAAGTGGACACGGTGTTGGAGTAATGCTTGCCGCAGGATTGCCCTCTTTAGTTATGCGTTCGCGCTTTGCCTCCTCTTCTCACTCTCTTTTGCGAACAGGATAGCCACCATATATGCTAGTCGCTTGCTGCAGCTCCACATATATTTACCTTGCCTTACCTTTTAAGCTTAAATAGTCTTGATCGCGAGGGTGCGAGATTGCTGAGTCCCTGTGGCTCATAGATTACTATTACACCAGATGCAGGGCCTGATGATACCGTTCCAGATGGCGCGCTTGAGCTCAAGTGGGAGTTCGACGAGGACTCTCAGCGATACTATGTTTCTTTTCCTGATGATCAGTAGTGGTGCCCAGTTGGGGTGATCGGGACCGTGTCGCATGTTAGGTTATCTTTCATTTTGGCTCCGTAGTCGGGCCATGAGTGTTTGAATGTTGTAATGCTATTTATGTACTTGATTGACGTGGCGAGTGTAAGCCGACTATGTTATCTCCCCTTTTATTATTTATATTACATGGGATGTTGTGAAGATTGCCTAACTTGTGACATATGCCTTCAATGCGATTATGCCTCTATGTCGTGCCTCGACACGTGGGAGATATAGTCGCATTGAGGGTGTTACAAGTTGGTAATCAGAGCCTTCCCCGACCTTAGAAGCCCCCACTGATTGATCGTTTTTAGCAGCCGAGTTGTGTCTAGAAAAATGTTTTGAGTCATTTAGGAATTATATATCGGAGAGTTTAGGAATTCTTTTTACTTCCCAGTCCCCTCATCGCTCTGGTAAGGCATCCTGACATAGAGTTTTGACTCTTCTCTTCTCAAATTTTACTAAAAAAATTTAGGATCACGCGGGTATCTTGGAATCGTTTCGATGGTTTTGTGACGAGAACATTGTCTTGGTGCCTCCTGACAGGGGTTTTGTGGAGGTGTCCCGGGGAGTTGAGCTCCGAGGTGTTGTCGTCATAATTTTATCGTTGC
This sequence comes from Triticum monococcum, assembly GCA_034509565.1. Lineage (NCBI taxonomy): Eukaryota > Viridiplantae > Streptophyta > Magnoliopsida > Poales > Poaceae > Triticum > Triticum monococcum. Next base: position 387,729,144 of record CM067845.1, read on the forward strand.
AGTTCTGGAATACCTGAGTTTAGTACGCTAACATTGAAAATCTCTTTTATGCAGTTCGTTGGTGAGATAACCTCGACGCCACCCAGTACTAGGGCGGGAGTTCGGGAGTATCGCCATAACTTGTATAACGGATGCTTTTCGAAGGTTGAGGTAGATGGTTTCCGAAGTTTTCTTGGTTATGTGTTGAAGGATGGATACAGCTGGATGTAGGATTTGCTAGATTTGGGTGAGATATTATGCTTCCCCTGTATCCCCAACACCTGATTGCATAACCGGAAAGGTTCGGGAGTTTCATAGGTGGGAATTCTTGTAGCTCTAGTTCTTCTTCCACAGATATTTGGTTTGAGATCGGGATTTCTTAACGAGTATTCGTTCTTGATCCGTACCTTGTTGATTTATTTCTTCTACCTAAATTCTACGTGGTTTCTCAATTTATGGATATGTGACCATTTCAAGAGGAATGCATTCGTTCATTTTGTTCGAATGTGAAGACGATATGTTGCAATTTTCATTCCATTGGATTCAGCTTCAATATTTGTCTACCAATGTGCTAATGGATGTCACCCTCTTCGGGATGGCTCCCACTAAGAGCACCAATCAGAATCAGAATCAAGATCCGCCACCACCTCCACCTCCTCCGGAGGCATGGCAAGCTGTGATGGCCGCAACCAATGCAAACACGCAGTTGATCATGCAAATTCTTCAAGAGTGCAATCAAGCGAATCAAGGCAACCAAGGGAACCAAGGCAACAATCAGAATCACTTTGCTACACTCAACCAGTTCCTTGCTAACGGGCCAAAGACTTTCAGCAATTGTGTTGAGGCAACTGATGCTGACGATTGGCTCATGGATCTGTGCAAGCATTTCGAGTGCAGTAACGTCAGGCCTGAGGACTTTGTCAAGTTCGCTTCCTTCCAACTCAAAGATCAAGCTGCAGAATGGTTCCAGCAGTACAAGGATTCCAGGGGTGGACGTGTGATTACCTGGGATGAATTCCGTCAAGATTTCAGAGCTCATCACATCCCTCAGAGCGTGGTTGAAAGCAAGCGTGAGGAATTCCGCAGCCTGAAGCAAGGCTCTTTGTCTATCCATGACTACAACAAATTGTTCCAGAAGCTCGCCCGCTTTGCCAAGCAGGACGTCCCTGATGAGAAGAGCATGATATACCAGTTCAGGGGTGGTCTCAGAGAAGAAATTCAGCTAGCTCTTGTTCTCTTTGAGCCCTTGAGGTACGATGAGTTCTACAACATGGCACTGAAGCAAGAGGCTGCTCAACTGAGGTGTGATGCTTCCAAGAAGCGAGTCAGAGATGCTACTCCTTCTTCCTCTACTCAAGTGGTCAAGCAGCAGAAGTATTGGCTTCCTCCTCCTCCGTTTCGTCAGCCGTATCAGAAGAGCAAAGGTAGCAGTGGATCTTCCCACCCACCCAACCCTAGCTTTCAGAACAAGACTTCGTCTCAAGCTCCAAGATCGAGTGCTCCGTATCACCGTCCGCTTTCAGAGGTCATGTGCAACAAGTGCCAACAGAAGGGTCACTATGCCAACAAGTGTTTCAACCAGAGGCGTCTTCCTCCTCCTCCTCCTGTCAGATCGGCAAGTACAGCTGTGGTCAAGCATAACCCCAAGCACGCCAAGGTCAACTTGATGAATGCAGCTCAGGCAGAGGATTCGTCAGATGTCATCATGGGTAACCTTCCTGTTAACTATGTTCCTGCAAAAGTTCTTTTTGACACTGGTGCATCGCATTGTTTCATCTCGAAACCTTTTGCATCTAAGCATGAGTTGACTTCCCAAGTTATGCATAAACCGTTAGTAGTTGTATCCCCGGGTAAATGTTTGCTCGCTAACCACGAGATTCCGGATATTTCTATCATGATGGGTGATTTCAAGTTTCTGGCTTCTCCAATGGTTCTTGGTAACTCGGATATTGATCTTATTCTCGGGATGGATTGGCTTTCTAAGCACAAGGCTCAGCTTGATTGTGCAGCCAGGCAGATTCAATTGACTCATTCGTCTGAGGATGTAATTGTCTTTGCCGCTCGGGATAATACTGTCCGTCTGTTTTCTCTCAATGAGAAGGGTGAACTGGATGCTATCTCGCAAATTCCAGTCGTTTGCAAATATCAAGACGTCTTTCCAGAAGAGCTTCCAGGAATGCCTCCGCACCAGCCAGTTGAATTCGTCATTGATCTTGAGCCTGGCATGGAACCAGTGTGCAAGCGTCCTTACAAGCTCGGACCTAAAGAGTTGAAGGAGCTGAAGAAGCAACTCAATATCCAAGAGAGAATGGGTCTCATCCGGCCTAGTTCTTCTCCGTGGGGTTGTGGTGTTCTTTTTGTGAAGAAGAAGGATGGAACGGACCGACTTTGTGTTGATTACCGTCCATTGAACAAGAAGACCATCAAGAACAAATACCCACTTCCCAACATCAACGAGCTGTTCAAACAACTCAAAGGTGCCCAAGTATTCTCCAAGCTTGATCTCCGTATGGGTTATCATCAGATTCGAATCCGTGAGCAAGATATTCCCAAGACGGCTTTCAGGACAAGCTATGGTTCATATGAATACACTGTCATGTCTTTTGGCCTCGTCAACGCTCCTCCGACTTTCTCTCGCATGATGAACTTCATCTTCAACTTCTACACCAATGACTTTGTTTTGGTTTATCTCGACGACATTCTGGTCTTCTCGAAGAACAAGGAAGATCATGCCAAGCACTTGCGTTTGGTACTCGATAAGCTGAGGGAACGCCAGTTCTATGCCAAGTTCTCCAAGTGTGAATTTTGGCTCGATGAGGTTCTTTATCTTGGTCATATCATCTCTGCCAAGGGTATTGTGGTGAATCCTGAGAAGGTGTCTGCAATTGTGAATTGGGAACCTCCTCAGAACGTGAAGCAACTCCGTAGCTTCCTCGGTCTCGCAAGCTACTGCCGAAGATTCGTTGAAAACTTTTCTAAGATTGCAAAGCCTCTCTCAAATCTTCTCCAGAAGCACGTCAAGTACGTTTGGTCTCCGGAGTGTGACATTGCTTTCAACACTTTGAAAGAGAAATTGATCACTGCTCCAGTTCTGACTCCGCCTGATGAATCCAAACCGTACGAGGTCTTTTGTGATGCCTCTCTCCAAGGTCTCGGCGCAGTGTTGATGCAAGAGAAGAAAGTTGTGGCTTATACATCTCGTCAGTTAAAGCCCAATGAGAAGAACTACCCCACTCATGATCTCGAGTTGGCGGCAGTTGTGCATGCTCTTTTGACTTGGAGACATCTCTTATTGGGAAGAAAAGTGGACATTTTCACTGATCACAAGAGTCTCAAGTACATCTTCACTCAGCCTAATCTCAACCTCAGGCAAACTCGATGGGTCGAAATGATTCAAGAGTATAATCCGAGTATCGAGTATACTCCAGGCAAGGCCAATGTGATTGCTAATGCATTGAGCAGGAAGGCTTATTGCAACAGTCTGATTCTCAAGCCTTATCAACCCGAGCTTTGTGAAACTTTTCGCAAACTTAATCTGCAAGTTGGTCCTCAAGGTTTCCTCGCCAACCTTCAAGTCTCTCCTACCTTGGAAGACCAGATTCGCCAAGCCCAGCTTCTTGATGCTATGGAGAAAAAGGTGAAGATTGGGATTGCCAAGAGCCAACCCAAGTACAAGTGCTACCGCCTTGATGACAAGGATACTCTTTTCTTCGAGGATCATATTGTTGTGCCCAAAGGTGACCTCCGTAAAGTGATCATGAACGAGGCTCACAATTCTCTCCTCTCCATCCACCCTGGGAGCACGAAGATGTATCAGGACCTCAAGCAGGCTTATTGGTGGACTCGAATGAAGCGCGAGATTGCTCAGTTCGTGAATGAGTGTGATGTCTGCAGAAGAGTGAAGGCAGAACATCAAAGGCCAGCAGGTCTCCTCCAACCTCTTGCCATTCCAGAATGGAAGTTTGACCACATTGAGATGGACTTCGTGACTGGGTTTCCAAAGTCCAAACGTGGCAATGATGCTATATTCGTTGTCATCGACAAACTCACTAAAGTGGCTCACTTTCTACCTATCAAAGAGTCAATCACTGCAGCTTAATTGGCAGAACTCTATACCTCTCGGATTGTCTCTCTGCACGGTATTCCTCAAGTGATCTCTTCAGACCGTGGCAGCATCTTTACCTCCAAGTTTTGGGACTCTTTTCAGAAGGCCATGGGTACCAACATCCGCTTCAGCACAGCTTTCCATCCTCAAACTACCGGTCAAGTCGAGCGTGTTAACCAGATTCTTGAAGATATGCTTAGGGCTTGTGTGATCTCCTTCGGCATGAAGTGGGAGGATTGTCTTCCTTATGCTGAATTCTCCTACAACAACAGTTTTCAAGCAAGTTCGGGCAAGGCCCCATTTCAAATTCTGTATGGCAGGAAGTGCCGTACCCCTCTCAACTGGTCCAAAACTGGTGAATGTCAGCTTTTGGGAAATGACTTAATCACAGAGGCAGAGGAGATGTGCAAAGTCATTCGAGATAACCTCAAAGCAGCCCAATCCCGTCAGAAGAGATACTATGATAGTAAGCACCGTGATTTGGCTTTCGAGATCGGAGATCATGTTTACCTCCATGTCTCTCCTATGAAAGGTACTCGTCGCTTCGGTATCAAAGGGAAGCTTGCCCCCAGATACGTGGGACCTTTCAAGATTGTCAGCAAGAGAGGCGATCTCGCCTATCAACTCGAGCTTCCTTCAAACTTTGCAAATGTTCATGATGTGTTCCATGTCTCTCAGCTCCGAAAGTGCTTCAAGACTCCTAACCGCACCGTCAACTTCGAGGACATTGAGCTCCAAGAAGATCTCTCATATCGTGAGCACCCCGTTGCTATCCTTGAAGAGACTGAACGCAAGACTCGCAACAAGTCAATCAAATTCCTCAAAGTCAAGTGGTCACACCATTCCGACCGTGAAGCTACCTGGGAATGCGAGGATCACCTCCGTTCTGAATACCCAGCGTTCTTTCAGTCCTAGATCTCGGGATGAGATCCTTTCGTAGTGGTGGAGTGTTGTAACACCCCGGATATGATGTACCCAATATGTACTCCAACTCTTGTCGTTTCCGGCTTTAAGTTATTGTATTTTCTCAGGTTCGGGTCTTTGTCTCCGTGTGTTGTTGTCGTTGTCATGCATCTCATATCATGTCATAATGTGCATTGCATTTGCATACGTGTTCATCTCATGCATTCGAGCATTTTCCCCGTTGTCCGTTTTGCATTCCGACGCTTCGTTCTCCTCCGGTGGTCAATTCTACCTTTCTTTCGTGTGTGGGGTTTAAACATTTCCGGATTGGACCGAGACTTCCAAGCAGCCTTGGTTTACTACCGGTAGACCGCCTGTCAAGTTTCGTACCATTTGGACTTCGTTTGATGCTCCAACGGTTAACCGAGGGACCAAAAAGGCCTCGTGTGTGTTGCAGCCCAACACCCCTCCAAGTTGGCCCAAAACCCACCAAAACCCTCTCCATCATCTAGAGCGTTCGATCACGATCACGTGGCCGAAAACCGCACCTCATTTGGACTCTCCTAGCTCCCTCTATGCCTATATAAAGGTCTCTCCCCGAAAATCCCGGATCCCCTCCTTCTCTAACCCTAGATCCACCCCTCGCGCCACGCCGGACATTGTCCGTCCGGGCCGGACACCCCGCCGCTGACGCCCGTGACCAATCAGGCGCTGCCACGTGGCCTGCCGCCGCCTCCCACCGCCGCGGCCCGCCCGGCCCGGGGCAGGCCCCCGCGGCCCGAGCGCCCCGCGCCCGTGCGTCATGCCGCCGCCTTGCTCGAGGATGGCTGGCTCCGGCCGCCGCGCCGTCAGCTCCGGCGACCGCGCCGCCCCGTCGCGCCCGGCCGCCGCCGCCTTCGCCTTCCCCGCCGCCCGACGCGCCGTCAGACCCCGCCGGCGCTGCGCCCGACCGTGGCCACCACCGGCTCCGTCCCTCTCCGGCCGGCCTCCTCCGTCTCTGGCGAGCTACAGTACAATCCGGCCATCCTCGGTTCCCGTGCACCAGATCTGGATCTGAGATCTGTTTCAGGTTGACTTTCTCCTGAAACCCTAGTTCATGTTGCCCTGTTCATCGTGCTATAACTTTGCATCCGTAGCTCCGTTTTGGGCATATAGCATATCAAATTGTTCATCTCAGAGAGCACATCATTTCATTCCATTGCATCATTTTCATTTGAGTTTATCTTGATGCCCGAAATGCTGTTAGAAGAGGGCTACTTGAGTTAATTGTCAGATCTGCTGCTCCATTTAGATATTTGTCATTTTTTCCATGATTATTGTGTGCATGATATGCCCATGAGCTCTACATGTGTTTTGTTAAGGGTTTTGCTATCTTCTGGATCATCCTCATGAATGTGGCTCCGGCATTCTTCAGGCCGAATGGCATAGTGACATAACAGAAACATCCGAATGGAGTGATGAAAGCCGTTTTTATCTCATCGGGTCCATACAGTCGGATCTGATGGTACCCGGAATAGGCGTCCAAGAAGGACAAACGCTCACATCCCGCAGTTGAATCGACAATTTGGTCGATGCGGGGAAGAGGAAAATGATCTTTCGGGCATGCCCGATTGATATGCTTGAAGTCAATGCACATGTGAAGTGAATCATCCTTCTTAGGGACCATGACAACATTGGCGAGCCACTCGGAGTGGTAAATCTCTCGGATGAACTCAGCTGCCAGGAGCCGATCCACTTCTTCGCCAATTGCTTTTCTCTTCTGGACGGCGGACCGTCAAAGATGTTCCTTGACTGGTTTTACTTTCGGGTCGACTCGCAAATGATGCTCAGCCAGTCCCCTGGGTACACCAGACATGTCAGAAGGTTTCCATGCAAAGATGTCCCAGTTCTCACAGAGGAATTGGATGAGCGCTTCTTCCTATTTGCTACCAAGTGTTGACGAGATATGGGTCGGAGCAGCATTGGGATCGGTCGGGTGGATATGAATCGGCTTTGTTTCCCCTGACGACTGAAATGCGGACTATGTGGTAGGCTTATTGGCTCGCAGCAAATCACTCGGATCTGCATTTTTCTGGTACTCTTGCAGTTCCACTACTGCCATCTATGCATCGGCAATTTTTGAGCCCTTCTGGAAGCACTCTTGAAAATCCACTACCTTAAACATCAAATTTTCCTTGCGGTAATTCTTGGAATCACCGAAAACCACATCAAGTGTGATCTGGCCGAGTGACTGAGCTTTCTTGCCAGGTATAACACCGTGGAAACTCATGTTGCTTTCACTCAGCTTGGACATCGGAATGCCCATTCCCTTCAAGGTTTTAGCATAAAGAATATTCAAGCCACTGCCACCATCCATCAGCACTTTAGTCAGTCGGGTGCCTTCGACTACTGGGTCGACCACTAGTGCTTGCCTCCCAGGGGTGGCTATATGCGCTGGGTGGTCAGACTGGTCAAATCTGATGGCAGTATGTGACCACTTCAGATAACTGGTGTCGCCGGAGCAACCATGTTCACCTCCCTATTAATAACCTTCAATCGAATTTTGCTTTCAACATTAGCAAAAATCATCAACGTGGAATTGACATTGGGAAAGCCGTCATCATCTTCTTCCCTATCCTCACCTCCGTCCGACTCCTTTTCCTTTTCCTTGGGTTGTTTCTCTCGGAACTGCTGAATCAGGAAATGACACTGTCGAGTGGTGTGTTTAGGGTAAATGATGTTCCCTTCTTCATCTTTCTTGGTATGAATATGGCATGGTAAATCCAACACATCATTCCCATCTTTATCCTTAACTTTCTTGGGATTCCAGGGCCCTTTGGGTTTTCCCTTGAACTTTCCTTGGGCAACAGCTAAAGCTTCACCAGGAGCAGCTGGTTCAGCTTTTCGCTTCTGTTTCCAACTGGAATTCCCTCCTCCGGTTTCTTGGGTGACTGTTTTGTGTTTGCCACTCCGGAGTCGGTCTTCCTCTTCACCATTGGCATATTTGGTGGCGATCTCCATCATCCGAGTCAGAGTCATATCTCCTGTGTGACCGAATTTCAGGTTCAATTCCCGATACTTAACACCTTCCTTGAAGGCACAAATTGCTTGGTGATCTGACACATTCTCCACTGTATGGTGCAACGTGATCCATCTCTGGATATAATCCCTCAAAGTTTCATTCGGTTTCTGGACACAACACTGCAATTCTGTCAACCCTGCCGGCCTTTTGCAAGTGCCTTCAAAGGTCCTAATAAACACTCGAGCAAGTTCTTCCCAACTGTATATGTTGCCAGGAGCCAATTGATTCAACCATGCTCTGGCAGAGCCCTCCAACATCAAGAGGAGGTGCTTCATGGCTACATCATCATTGCCACCACCAATCTACACAGCCACTTGGTAATCCTCAAGCCAAGTGTCTGGCTTGGATTCGCCGGTGAACTTGCTGACTCCAGTCGCCAACCTGAAGTTTGGAGGAATCACTGCTGCTCTGATGGCTCTGCTGAAACACTCGGGTCCTGAAACGTGTACCCTGCTTCCAGTCAGATGATCTCTATCGTGCCTGTCAGATGATCTTTGATGGTGCTTGTCATCTTGCCGCTGAGGCACGTACGACCCACTCCTTGGAGGAGACATGGGCACTCGACGACGATCGTCGTGGTCGAGTCGATGATCATACTGCTCACGGTTCCTGTACTGATCTTGCTGGTATCCACGTCCCTCACGCCGCGGAGGTGGTCTCGGGCTATGGGCAGACTGGACAGTATCCGCCACCACGGACCTGCTATGAATCCTATTCCACGACTGAGATACCGATATATTCTTCTCTCCTGCTGCCCGGAGTAAAGCCCGGATCTGCATCAAACCTCGGCCAGCTTCTAACTGGGAAGGTTGAATTGACTCTGCTATTCGAGCTGCAGCTGTGAGATTCTGGATCGGAGTTCGGAGGCGGAAAAAGTTGTCGTCGACTGGACTCGAGGATCTACTGCCGAGCACGCTTGTCGAGAGCGCGTTGGAGGTTCTCCAGTCGAGTGCGCTCAGCCAAGTTGGCTAGGCGCGCCTCCTCCAATGCCTGGGCCTCGGGGGTTTCTCCAACGATAGGAGTGTGGAGTGCATCCATATTACGGCGATGAAGATCTTCCCTCCGCTGCGAAGAGAGGGGTTCGGCATGGTACTCCTCGTCAACACGCGATGGATCACTGCCGCCATCGCCACTGCCTTCCCGAGTGAAGCCAGGAGGACTGCGTGGTCCATTGACCATCAAGACTTCTGCCGCGGGGTCGCTGATGTCGCATTTGGACACAGTCTCGACGGAGCCAGTCGACAGATCGAACAGGCCGTAGAGAGTTTCATCGGGCTCGATTGCCTGATTTGCGGGGTGGCCGATTGGTGGGCCACCGCGTGCCTCACCCACCGCTGAAGCCGCGACCGACTGGATCACTGGCGCCGGCGAACAACGGAGAGGGAGGTTGCCACAGGAGTCGACTAATACGGAGTCGATGGTTGTCGAAGAAGGACGCCGTGAACGCACGCGCGGAAGTGCGTCGCCCCACGGACGGGGAGCGCCTCGACGTCGAGTGGAGCTTCGTGAAGCCAAGCGGAGTCGTCGGTGATGAAGATGAGCACGCCGAGACAGATCTCGTGGCCTTCAGCCAATCCTCCGCCGGAAACCATGATGATGGGAATCGGAAGAATCGCAACTTCTCCAATAAACTGCTAAGACACCTGCCCCACGGTGGGCGCCAACTGTCGTGGGTCCAAGACTGACATTAGAATGGTGGTAGATATAAGGAGGCAAGATCCTAGCTATGGAGTAGTTGTACACGCGAGTTTTACGAGTTCAGGCCCTTCTCGGAGGAAGTAACAGCCCTATGTCTCGGTGCCCTGAGGCGGTCGACTGGATTATGTGTGTGTGTGTGTGTGTGTGTGTGTGTGTTTACAAAGATGCGAACCCTTGTCCCAGAGGAGGGGTGGCTTATATAGAGTGCGCTAGGACCCCTGCTCCCCTCCATTACACAGGGTTCAATGTACATTAAGAGAGGAACGTTACTGGAAATGCTAGCCATTAAATGCTATAAATGACAATTAATCCTATAAGTAAATTCTCGACCGTTGTTCGTGCAGAGTGGCTTTAGATCTTCTGTTCGTCGAGTGGCTTCTGCGACGGTCGAGTGCCATTGATTCTTTCGAGTGGAACGTCTCTGGTCGAGTGGATAATGGTACCCTTTGAATGATTCTGGCTTTAGGGTGATGTCCTAGGGGAAGGTGTCTAAGTCAGGCTTATGACCCTACCCTAGGTAGATAACCTCATCACCGGCACCAGTCATAACCTGGCAGACAATGATAACTCAGTTGCCAGGGGTTATGAAGCCCGACACGTTATGAAGCCCAAGACATTATGAAGCCCAAGACATTAAGAAGCCCATGAAGAGAAGACAGAATAATTTAAGTCTTAGTCCGAGAAGGACTCTACATGTAACCAGCCCCTTCAACATATGTAAGGAGGGGTAGGGCACCCCGTAACGGGGAGAGACAATCTTAGGGCTAGACATAACCGGGAGAGCCGGTTTACGGCGACTCCCTCATGATGATAATAAGACCTAGCCTCAAACGGCACGTAGGGTTATTACCGGATGATGTTTCCCGGGGCCTGAAGCTGTCTAAATCCTTGCCTTGTGTTGCGTCTCTCGATTCCGCTCAACCCCTCTCAAGCTACCACATAGATGCATTGGTCTCACGACTAAGTCCTCACACTAGGACATCTGCCGTGACAATTCCACAACACGTCTAATGAAGACAGAGCTACAAAGAATACTTACATTGCCCCACGGGAAGTTAGCCGAAAGAGGCTTGATGGCCTTCTTTTGCGACTTCGTGATGGCATCGGGCCCCACCAAGAAACCAAAATAGGTTTCGATGTCCTCTGGGATCAGTTCTACTTGGGAGACCCGCGCGGGATCCCTTGGACTAATATACTGGGATAGGGGGAGAGCCCTAGCATATAGTGGCAAGACCCAACGCACCACCCATGTCCGTACGATGTGGTCTCCGGTCAATCTGCCTTTCATCAGGTTGGCAGTAGCGTCTACCAATGCCTTAGCCTTTGGTGACAACCCGGTCCACGGAGCCCATAAATGCAGCTTCTATGGGGGCTTGTTCACAAAGGCCGACAGATCATCACCGAGGCCTTCCACATAGAACCAAACTTGTGCCACCCCTGGACGGATTTGAGGAGGTCGAAGGAGAAGAAGGTGGAATTGGGGTAGAGTTGCAAGATGGCACCCCTAAGGTCGCAGACCACGCGCCTCGTTTGTCTGGATGCAAACCTGGAAGAAATGTAGAACAACTTAAAGTGAGGAGTTGTTACAAGGTAGCACTCATAGAAGGTGATGAAGTTGACAGTGTGGAGCACCCCATTGGGTGGAATATGGTGCAGTTGGCAGCCGATGAACCGTAGGAGGCTACACACGAAGCCATGGAGCTGGAATCTGAGCCCTCTCCCAAAGTACCCCAAGCACAAGATGTGCTCAACATCACAAGGCACCGGTGCAACTTCTCCAGTCAGGAGCCGGACCCTCAGATCCATCGGCATTAGGAGCTAGGCCTTGTATGCATGGACTTCTCCTTCTGTGGTCGTGGAGGGGAACTGAGGGTGTCCTGGACTAGGGGGTACTCATCACGTCATCTCCCGATCAGTTGGATTGGACCGAGGACCCCCATGGCCGTATACTCATGGGCCAGTCCGGACAGCTGCCGCATACAAGGAAGATTCCACAAGACTTGGTGATCAAGACAAGGACTCCTCCCCCACCGGTGTATTCGGCTAGGACTCTTGTTATCCTAGGCCTCTAGTGCATTATATAAACCAGGGCCAGGCTAGTCGATAGATCGTATATACATACAATCATACCATAGGCTAGCTTCGAGGGTTTAGCCTCTATGATCTCGTGGTAGATCAACTCTTGTAATACTCATATCATCAAGATCAATCAAGCAGGACGTAGGGTATTACCTCCATCAAGAGGGCCCGAACCTGGGTAAACATCATGTCTCATGCCTCCTGTTACCATCGATCCTAGATGCACAGTTTAGGACCCCCTACCCGAGAACCACCGGTTTTGACACCGACATTGGTGCTTTCATTGAGAGTTCCGATGTGTGATCGACAAAAGGATAGATGACTCGTTTGCAGATTAACTGCGACGTCGGCATCTTCATCGCCGGCTCGACTGGTCATCTTGGCTCGACCGAGGACCGTGCTTCATCTCCGATCATCATGTTCGTACGGGGGCCTTTTTCAACATCAACTCCGATCTCTATCATGATCACAGAGGTGTCATCCATGGAGCTCGAGGGCTCAACGTCAACATTGCCCTCGGGCGGCCGTGCTGTTTTTATGGACAGCGAACTTGTATTCGCCGTCACCACCTCCTCGAGCGTCGGTTTGACGATTGCTTCGACGGAATAGTGCGGAATTACGTCTACAACAGACATGCAAAATTTCGTCGAGTTCAGATGGAGGAATCTACGATATACCAGAGCCCTGTCAAATCTGGACGGGAATCTGGACGAGTTTAGGGTGTGATCTCCAGAGCCCAGCTCGGAGGTACTTTGTAAGATCCAACCGTTCATCTACTGCAGAATTCCCATATCTACCACCCCTCCAAATTTCAGCTCGATCCGACGGTTCAAACTCCGGGAACCTTCCGATGAGTGGACCAATTTTCGGATCCGTTTTCTGCGCGAATACGGATCCGACCCGAATTCATGTTTCTTTATGAACGTGATGTTGGACAACCATTTTAGAGGAATTCTCTTCTAGGGTATTGTGCGTTATTTTTAAACATGTGCCCGTAAATTTTTAAGCCTCCCCTAAGGTTATCTTCATCATCATGCTGGTGCCAGACTAGTCCGGCAATATTGCTTCAAGGCTGCCGACCTGCACTAGACACGTCGTCACTTTGTTGAGCCGAGCTCAACTTCTTCGGATCATCATCTCGGCAAGCTGAACAAGAGTCCAGCATCATGAAGGATAAATCATCACCAACATCGCCGCCCCACGGATTACACGGAGCGGGCATACCGGCATCGCCGCACGGTCACTTCATCAAGCCGGCAGCGACCATGTCACGACCGGCATCGGCAGGGCCGCACTATTGCTTCTTCAAGCCGATGTCCATCATGCCGACCTACTTCAACTAATCGGCTCACATCGAGGCTTCGACATCTCGGCTGGACCGGGGGCTTCGCCATCTCTTCATCAACCTACTCCGGAGACTTCAGCGTCACCAGCCGACCAGCTTCGTCACGTTAGCTGGACCGAGGGCTTTGCCTCCGCAAGCCAACCTTTGCCAGCATCGCCATGTCGTCGCTTTATCACCCATCAGGCAATGGGGGTGCGGATCGAGTCCCAATTTTGGGAGTCACCTTTCTTCGGATTGTTCAACAAATAAACCAGGTGCTATTAATCCTAGTAATTTTTGCTTGTTGGAGTTTATTTTTCCCAAAAATTATTACTCTGGTTTGTTCCTGTACATAGGTCTATCGAATGATGCCTGCACTAACGACGATCACATGGTGGTTCGGTCAGTTTCCGTACATAGTCCGGCGAACGCCGCATCCGGAACTCGGACCGACCTGTGAATTCAGGCTTTGCCACACCTTTACTGCATCACGCTGATGCCCTGCATTGACATTGACTTCGGCGCCATGCCATATTTCTTTTATTACTCACTTTGCATAAATTATTTATTATGCAACATTTTTTTATTATCATTACTATTATCTCCGGTTTGCACTATTTTTGTGCATAGGAAAATGATCCGGGTTGGGCAGTATCGTCAACTCGGCGTACTGACATACCATGTCACCTCGGCTGGACGGGGGGCTTCGTCAACACTTCATTACCCCATGCCGGGGACTTCGGCATCACTCTGCCGGCCTGCATTGGCCGTGCTATATCACCACTTCGGAGTGCCGAGCCCTTTGCTCCGCCACCTCGGGACCGGCTTGGGGGATGGAACCTTGTCCCACATCAAGCTCGGACCGCGTCATCAATACCGAACACATTAACCAGCTAAGTTGCCTTCATGCTTAAAGTTTTAAATTTTTAACTTGTGTTCGGTTCGACCAAGAATTATACTTTTTTGGAAAAAAAAGTTGCTTGTAAAAAATTTCCTTGTCCAAACTTTGTTTGCGACGCACAAATTCAAATACCCCGTTTATTTGGGGGCTTCCTTTATGAAGCTTTTCCTCTTGCATATGATTATACTTGTACGGCTTCGTTCCTTATTCGTGTATTACGCCACAATATGCACCATATTGACTTAAGCGATTTGCAAGCTGGGTTGCCTGGCTCCTGTGCTTACCCCTACGTTCCCGATTGTTCAGCTAGGGAGTAAAGGGAGCACCTCTGCGATTGTCACGACCGGGTCCTCTGAGCTCTGACCTCAGACTGGGTGAAGCCGAAAGCTAGCGCTCTTATTGTTTTTAATCATGGTCGGCACACAATGGAACTCATGAGTACAAAAAATCTATTGCACAAGTCTCATAGTAATAATGAGCACCGAAGAAAGGTATCGGTGGGGGTACTATTTTCTTCGAATATGCTTCTTACACTTCGTCTATAAAATAGCATAAGTTCCCTGAGCGCGCTTTGTCTGTTACAGCCTTATGGCCCGGTTGCCTGGTTATCAGAAACACTGTCGATATTCTCGACAGGTGGAGTACATAACACTTTTCAGTCCTTGACCGAAGAGGGAGAAGCCGACAGTCGGTTAAGACGCGTTTAAAGTTCGGGTGAACAAAGATATGATATTAGTACTTCGGTACATACAATCATTATACATAAAATTCTTTTACCCAAGTCACTTGGGGGCTCTTAAATTTATATGAGCCATTTTATAATAAGTGTTCTTCTTCTTAGTTGTTGTAAAGTTTTTATTACTATTATTATTCATCACTCCTTTTTTTCTACACGAGTGTGTGGTCACTAGCCGGGGAGCCTAATTTCTCTCTCAAAAGCGCTAGAGTTTAGTTTGCTAAACATGCCTAATGAGAAGTAATCCGCCTTTGGGATAGGAGGTTGAAGTCGTAGGCTGACCCGCTTGAAGTCTTGAGATAGGATGTGTCATGTTAAAGCACGACAGAAGCACTCTTTTTTTTCTAAGACCAATTTTCGGATTGGCACCGAACACTTGATCTTGTTCGGATGTCAAGTTTTTACTGACGTTTTTTGGTTTTCCAAGCTTATGACACTTTTAAACTATTTGTGTGTTTTCAGCACAAGTCTCGCAGTGCAACGCCGGACACATTTAGAGATTAGGCAAAAACATTCTCGGATATTGCTATATATGCATCGGTTTCGAATTGTGTTTTCGGTCAATAGTTGGGTTGTCCGGCTCCTGCACTTGCTTCCTACGTTCCGCTTTGTTCGGCTAGGCGTGCAAAGGGAGAACCACTGCGATTGTGCTTCCATCTCACATGGTTAAGCACCTCAGTGGAGAAAGCCAAAAACTGACTGTCACAATAAGCGTAAACTGGTCAGCGATCCGATGACTGTGTTAAATGACGTGCCATTCATAACAATGGCCGAAGTGTTTACGGCTTGACCTCGACTGTCGCCGAACACTACCGGGGGCTATTAACTGGCCTCCCAAACTAAATCCTCGATATTTTGCTCTTACATTAGAGCTGAGGTTTCATGATCATGCTTAGCATGACAACCCAAAGAAAGGAATCGATAGCGGGACTATTTTCTTTGGAAGACATTTCTTATGTTAAACAGTAATATAACATATCTCTCTGTGTACCTTTGTTTATAAAACCGTATGGCCAGATTGCCTTGTTTGTCGTAAATCTTTGCCCTCATAAAGGTTTTACAAAGTAGGACAAACACTCCTCGGCTACTGGCCGAGGAGATGGAAGCCGATGGTCGGTCAACAAAGTTTTGTACAATGCGGACCCGAGCATTAATGACGTATAGTACTTGGATATATAGAGTCATTACACATAATTTGTGATTTTACTATGGATATCGATCCTTAATTCGGTCACCCGTAACCGCATTAAGGCTCGGGGGCTACTGGGCTTCGGGCTTATTATTTATAAATATTAAAGGGGCACATCGATCCCCTGATCTGGTGTTGCCACCCGACCAGTGTCTCGGGGGCTACTACATTGCATGTTCAATGCAGAAAATTTTAAGTGCAATACCGTTTCCGAGGAGATTTTGATCCTCAGGTTGGTCGGCCGCACCCAGCCTGAGTCTCGAGGACTGAGCACGCCGCTTTTTGTGTCCCGAAGTATTCTACCGAGCTATGACTTGATCCTCGGGCCGATTTTGCAAATCAACCTGAGTCTCAGCGGCTACTAGGATCAGCGGTCTTACGTCATCCTTCAGGTGCATCTCGGGTTTTAGACCGATACACACCTTGAGGGCTACTGACTATATATCTCGGTAGAGAATAAATTGCACCAATCAAAAGTATTAACAAAAAATTGGCCCACGGTCGGGGTAGTGCACCACCTTGGTGTTGGAAATATGCCCTAGAGGCAATAATAAATTAGTTATTATCATATTTCCTTGTTCATGATAATCGTTTATTATCCATGCTAGAATTGTATTGTTAGGAAACTCAGATACATGTGTGGATACATAGACAACACCATGTCCCTAGTAAGCCTCTAGTTGACTAGCTCGTTGATCAATAGATGGTTATGGTTTCCTGACCATGGACATTGGATGTCGTTGATAACGGGATCACATCATTAGGAGAATGATGTGATGGACAAGACCCAATCCTAAGCCTAGCACAAGATCGTGTAGTTCGTTTGCTAAAGCTTTTCTAATGTCAAGTATCATTTCCTTAGACCATGAGATTGTGCAACTCCCGGATACCGCAGGAATGCTTTGGGTGTGCCAAATGTCACAACGTAACTGGGTGGCTATAAAGGTACACTACGGGTATCTCCGAAAGTGTCTGTTGGGTTGGCACGAATCAAGACTGGGATTTGTCACTCCGTGTGACGGAGAGGTATCTCTGGGCCCACTCGGTAGGACATCATCATATGCGCAATGTGACCAAGGAGTTGATCACGGGATGATGTGTTACGGAACGAGTAAAGAGACTTGCCGGTAACGAGATTGAACAAGGTATCGGATACCGACGATCGAATCTCGGGCAAGTACAATACCGCTAGACAAAGGGAATTGCATACGGGATTGATCGAATCCTCGACATCGTGGTTCATCCGATGAGATCATCGTGGAACATGTGGGAACCAACATGGGTATCCAGATCCCGCTGTTGGTTATTGACCGGAGAACGTCTCGGTCATGTCTGCATGGTTCCCGAACCCGTAGGGTCTACACACTTAAGGTTCGATGACGCTACGGTTACCAAATGTTGTTCGGAGTCCTGGATGAGATCCCGGACATCACGAGGAGTTCCGGAATGGTCCGGAGGTAAAGATTTATATATGGGAAGTCCTGTTTTGGTCACCGGAAAAGTTTCGGGTGCTATCGCTAATGTACCGGGACCACCGGGAGGGTCCCGGGGGTCCACCAGGTGGGGCTACCTGCCCCAGAGGGCTGCGTGGGCCAAGTGTGAGAGGGGACCATCCCCAGGTGGGCTGGTGCCCCCCCCCCCACCAGGGCCCAAGGCGAAGAGAGAAGGGAAAAAGGGGAAACCCTAGGCTCAGATGGGCCTAAGGCCCACCTAGTGGTGCGCCCCCCTCTCTCCCCCCTTGGCTGCCCCCCTAGATGGGAAATAGGGCTGGCCGCCACCCCTAGGGGTGGGAACCTAGGTGGGGGCGCAGCCCCTCCCTTTCCCCTATATATAGTGGGGTTTTGGGCTGCCATACACACGAGAACATCTCCTTCTTGGCGCAGCCCTACCCCTCTCCCTCCTCGTCTCTTGCGGTGCTTGGCGAAGCCCTGCTAGAGTACCACGCTCCTCCACCACCACCACACAGTAGTGCTGCTGCTGGACGGAGTCTTCCCCAACCTCTCCCTCTCTCCTTGCTGGATCAAGGCATGGGAGACATCACCGGGCTGCATGTGTGTTGAACGCGGAGGTGCCGTTCATTCGGCACTAGGATCATCGGTGATTTGGATCACGGCGAGTACGACTCCATCAACCCCGTTCACTTGAACGCTTCCGCTTAGCGATCTACAAGGGTATGTAGATGCACTCTCCTTCCCCTCATTGCTAGATTACTCCATAGATTGATCTTGGTGATGCGTAGAAAATGTTGAATTTCTGCTACGATCCCCAACAGTGGTATCAGAGCCAGGTTTATGCGTAGTTTCTATGCACGGGTAGAGCACAAAGTAGTTGTGGGCGTCGATTTTGTCAATTTACTTGCCGTTACTAGTCTTATCTTGATTCGGCAGCATTGTGGGATGAAGCGGCCCGGACCAACCTTACATGTACGCTTACGTGAGACCGGTTCCACCGACTGACATGCACTAGTTGCATAAGGTGATTGGCGGGTGTCTGTCTCTCCCACTTTAGTCGGATCGGATTCGATGAACAGGGTCCTTATGAAGGGTAAATAGAAATTGGCAATTCACGTTGTGGTTTTGCATAGGTAAGAAACGTTCTTGCTAGCAACCTATAGCAGCCACGTAAAAAACTTGCAACAACAATTAGAGGACGTCTAACTTGTTTTTGCAGCAAGTGTTTTGTGATGTGATATGGCCAAAGGATGTGATGAATGATATATGTGATGTATGAGATGATCATGTTCTTGTAATAGGAATCACGACTTGCATGTCGATGAGTATGACAACCGGCAGGAGCCATAGGAGTTGTCTTAATTTATTTATGACCTGCGTGTCAACATAAACGTCATGTAATTACTTTACTTTATTGCTAACCTTTAGCTGTAGTGGTAGAAGTAATAGTTGGCAAGACAACTTCATGGAGACACGATGATGGAGATCATGATGATGGAGATCATGGTGTCATGCCAGTGACGATAATGATCATGGAGCCTCGAAGATGGAGATCAAAAGGAGCAAAATGATATTGGCCATATCATGTCACTTTTTGATTGCATGTGATGTTTATCATGTTTTTGCATCTTATTTGCTTAGAATGACGGTAGTAAATAAGATGATCCCTCATTAAAATTTCAAGAAAGTGTTCCCCCTAACTGTGCA
The DNA here is from genome assembly GCA_034509565.1 of Triticum monococcum. Lineage (NCBI taxonomy): Eukaryota > Viridiplantae > Streptophyta > Magnoliopsida > Poales > Poaceae > Triticum > Triticum monococcum. The sequence continues at coordinate 387,748,277 of CM067845.1, forward strand.
CCGTTGCGAAAGTTCGTCTTTTTGAAGCACCATGTGATGATCGGGTGTGATAGATTCTAACATTCACATACAACGGGTGTAATACAGACTTACACACGTGAAACACTTAGGTTGACTTGACGAGCCTAGCATGTACAGACATGGCCTCGGAACACAAGAGAACGAAAGGTCGAGCATGAGTCGTATGGTAGATACGATCAACATGAAGATGTTCACCGATGATGACTAGTCCGTCTCACATGATGATCGGACACGGCCTAGTTGACTCGGATCATGTAATCACTTAGATGACTAGAGGGATGTCTATCTGAGTGGGAGTTCATAAGATGAACTTAATTATCCTGAACATAGTCAAAAGGTCTTCAGAAATTATGTCGTGGCTCGCACTTCAGTTCTACTATTTAGATATGTTCCTAGAGAAAATTTAGTTGAAAGTTGATGTGGACTAGGTCCGTAAACTGAGGATTGTCCTCGTTGCTTCATAGAAGGCTTATGTCCTTAATGCACCGCTCAGTGTGCTGAACCTCGAACGCCGTCTGTGGATGTTGCGAACATCTGACATACACATTTTGATAACTACATGATAGTTCAGTTAAACGGTTTAGAGTTGAGGCACCGAAGACGTTTTGAAACGTCGCGAAACACATGAGATGTTTCAAGGGCTGAAATTGGGATTTCAGGCTCGTGCCCACGTCAAGAGGTATAAGACCTTCGATGATTTTCTTAGCCTGCAAACTAAGGGAGAAAATGTCAATTGTTGAGCTTGTGCTCAGATTGTCTGAGTACAACAATCATTTGAATCGAGTGGGAGTTGATCTTCCAGATGAGATAGTGATGTTTCTCCGAAGTCATTACCACCAAGCTGCTAGAGCTTCGTGATGAACTATAATATATCAGGGACATATATGATGATCCTTGAGATATTCGCGATGTTTGACACCACAAAAGTAGAAATCAAGAAGGAGCATCAATTGTTGATGGTTGGTGAAACCACTAGTTTCAAGAAGGGCAAGGGCAAGAAGGGATACTTCATGAAACGGCAAATCAGCTGCTGCTCTAGTGAAGAAACCCAAGGTTGAACCCAAACCCGAGACTAAGTGCTTCTGTAATAAGGGGAACAGCCACTGGAGCAGAATTACCCTAGATACTTGGTAGATGAGAAGGCTGGCAAGGTCGATAGAAGTATATTGGATATAGATTGTGTTAATGTGTACTTTACTAGTACTCCTAGTAGCACCATGGTATTAGATACCGGTTCGGTTGCTAAGTGTTAGTAAACTCGAAATAAAAGGCTGCGGAGTAAACGGAGACTAGCTAAAGGTGAGCTGGCAATATGTGTTGGAAGTTTTTCCCAAGCTTGATGTGATCAAGCATCGCACGCTCCCTCTACCATCGAGATTGGTGTTTGCGCTGAGCATAGACATGATTGGATTATGTCTATCGCAATACGTTTATTCATTTAAGGAGAATAATGGTTACTCTGTTTATTTGAATAATACCTTCAATGGTCTTGCACCTAAAATGAATGGTTTATTGAATCTCGATCGTAGTGACACACATGTTCATGCCAAAAGATATAAGATAGTAATGATAGTACCACCTACTTGTGGCACTGCCACGTAAGTCATATCGGTATAAAACGCATGAAGAAGCTCCATGTTGATGGATCTTTGGGCTCACTCGTTTTTGAAAAGTTTGAGACATGCGAACCATGTCTACTGGTGTATATGCATGAAGAAACTCCATGCAAATGGACCGTTTGGACTCACTTGATTTTGAATCACTTGAGACATGCAAATCATACCACATGGGCAAGATGACTGAAAGCCTCATTTTCAGTAAAATGGAACTAGAAAGCAACTTGTTGGAAGTAATACATTTTGATGTGTGCAGTCCAATGAGTGCTGAGGCGTGTAGTGGATATCGTTATGTTCTTACTTCACAGATGATTTGAGTAGATGTTGAGTATATTTACTTGATGAATCACGATTCTTAATTATTGAAAGGTTCAAGTAATTTCAGGGTGAAGTTGAAAGATCGTCGTGACAAGAGGATAAAATATCTATGATATGATCATAGAGATGAATATCTGAATTACGAGTTTGGCACAGAATTAAGACATTGTGGAAATTGTTTCACAACTAATACAGCCCGAAACACCATAGTATGATGGTGTGTCCGAACATCATAACTGCACCCTATTGGATATGATGCATACCATGATGTCTCTTATCGAATTACCATGATAGTTTATGGGTTAGGCATTAGAGACAACCACATTCACTTTAAATAGGGCACCACGTAATTCCGATGTGATGACACCATATGAACTATGGTTTAGAGAAACCTAAGCTGTCATTTGTTAAAAGGTTTGGGGCTGCGACGCTTATGTGAAAAGTTTCAGGCTGACAAGCTCGAACCCAAAGCGGATAAATGCATCTTCATAGGACACCCAAAACAGTTGGGTATACCTCCTGTCTCGGATCCGAAAGCAATAAGGGATTGTTTCTAGAATCGGGTCATTTCTCGAGGAAAAGTTTCTCTCGAAAGAATTGAGTGGGAGGATGGTGGAGACTTGATGAGGTTATTGAACCGTCTCTTTAACTAGTGTGTGACAGGGCACAGGGAGTTGTTCCTGTGGCACCTACACCAATTGAAGTGGAAGCTTATGATAGTGATCATGAAACTTCAGATCAAGTCACTACCAAACCTTGTGGGATGACAAGGATGCGTACTACTTCAGAATGGTTCATAATCCTGTCTTGGAAGTCATGTTGCTAGACAACAATGAACCTACGAGCTATGGAGAAGCGATGGTGGGCCTGGATTCCAAAATGGCTCGAGGCCATATAATCCGAGAGAGGATCCATATATGAAAACAAAGTGTAGACTTTGGAAGAACTACTTGATGGTCGTAAGGCTGTTAGGTACATATGGATTTTAAAAGGAAGACGGACAATGATGGTAAGTATCACCATTAAGAAAGCTCGACTTGTCGTTAAGATGTTTTCCGACAAGTTCAAGGAGTTGACTATGATGAGACTTTCTCACTCGTAGCGATGCTAAGAGTCTGTTGGAATTATATTAGCGATTACTGCATTATTTATGAAATCTTGCAGATAGGATGTCAAAACATTGTTTCCTCGACGATTTTCTTGAGGAAAGGTTGTATGTGATACAACCGGAAGGTTTTGTCAATCCTGAAAGATGCTAACAAGTATGCAAAGCTCCAGCAATCCTTCTAAGGACTGGAGTAAGCATCTCGGAGTTAGAATGTATGCTTTGATGAGATGATCAAAGATTTTGGGTGTATACAAAGTTTATGAGAAACTTGTATTTCCAAAGAAGTGAGTGGGAGCACTATAGAATTTCTGATGAGTATATGTTGTTGACATATTGTTGATCAGAAATGACGTAGAATTTCTGGAAAGCATATAGGGTTATTTGGAAAGTGTTTTTCAATGGAAAGCCTGGATTAAGCTACTTGAACATTGAGCATCAAGATCTATAAGGATAGATCAAAACGCTTAATGGTACTTTCAAATGAGCACATACCTTGACATGATCTTGAAGGTGTTCAAGATGGATCAGTCAAAGAAGGAGTTCTTGCCTGAGTTGTAAGGTATGAAGTTAAGACTTAAAGCTCGACCACGGCAGAAGAAAGAGGAAGGACGAAGGTCGTCCCCTATGCTTTTGTCATAGGCTCTATACGGTATGCCATGCTGAGTACCGCACCTGATGTGTGCCTTGCCACATATCTGGCAAGAGGGTACAAAGGTGATCTAGGAGTAGATCACCAGATAGCGATCTAAATTATCCTTAGAGGAATAAGGATATGTTTCTCGGTTATGGAGGTGATAAAGAGTTCGACGTAAAGAGTTACGTCGATGCAAGCTTAACACCTATCCGGATAGCTCTAAGTAGAGATACCGGATACGTATAATGGAGCAACAATTTAGAATAGCTCCAAGTAGAACAGTTATTTGAAATGGCTCCAAATGTAGCGTAGTAGTTGCATCTACAAGATGACATAGAAATTTGCGAAGTACATACGGATCTGAATGTTGCAGACCCGTTGACTGAAACCTCTCTCACAAGCATAACATGATCAAACCCAGAACTCTTTGGGTGTTAGTCACATGGGGATGTGACCTTGAGTGTTAATCACATATCGATGTGAACTGGATTATTGACTCTAGTGCAAGTGGGAAACTGTTGGAAATATGCCCTAGAGGCAATAATAAATTAGTTATTATCATATTTCCTTGTTCATGATAATCGTTTATTATCCATACTAGAATTGTATTGTTAGGAAACTCAGATACATGTGTGGATACATAGACAACACCATGTCCCTAGTAAGCCTCTAGTTGACTAGCTCGTTGATCAATAGATGGTTACGGTTTCCTAACCATGGACATTGGATGTCATTGATAACGGGATCACATCATTAGGAGAATGATGTGATGGACAAGACCCAATCTTAAGCCTAGCACAAGATCGTGTAGTTCGTTTGCTAAAGCTTTTCTAATGTCAAGTATCATTTCCTTAGACCATGAGATTGTGCAACTCCCGGATACCGCAGGAATGCTTTGGGTGTGCCAAACGTCACAACGTAACTGGGTGGCTATAAAGGTAGACTACGGGTATCTCCGAAAGTGTCTGTTGGGTTGGCACGAATCAAGACTGGGATTTGTCACTCCGTGTGACGGAGAGGTATCTCTGGGCCCACTCGGTAGGACATCATCATATGCGCAATGTGACCAAGGAGTTGATCACGGGATGATGTGTTACGGAACGAGTAAAGAGACTTGCCGGTAACGAGATTGAACAAGGTATCGGATACCGACGATCGAATCTCGGGCAAGTACAATACCGCTAGACAAAGGGAATTGCATACGGGATTGATCGAATCCTCGACATCGTGGTTCATCCGATGAGATCATCGTGGAACATGTGGGAACCAACATGGGTATCCAGATCCCGCTATTGGTTATTGACCGGAGAACGTCTCGGTCATGTCTGCATGGTTCCCGAACCCGTACGGTCTACACACTTAAGGTCCGATGACGCTATGGTTATAGGGAATAGATATACATGGTTACCGAATGTTGTTCGGAGTCCTGGATGAGATCCTGGACATCACGAGGAGTTTTGGAATGGTCCGTAGGTAAAGATTTATATATGGGAAGTCATGTTTTGGTCACTGGAAAAGTTTCGGGTGCTATCGGTAACGTACCGGGACCACCGGGAGGGTCCCGGGGGTCCACCAGGTGGGGCTACCTGCCCCAGAGGGCTGCGTGGGCCAAGTGTGAGAGGGGACCAGCCCCAGGTGGGCTGGTTCCCCCCCCCACCAGGGCCCAAGGCGAAGAGAGAAGGGGAAAAGGGGAAACCCTAGGCACAGATGGGCCTAAGGCCCACCTAGTGGTGCACCCACCTCTCTCCCCCCTTGGCCGCCCCCCTAGATGGGATCTAGGGCTGGCCGCCACCCCTAGGGGTGGAAACCTAGGTGGGGGCGCAGCCCCTCCCTTTCCCCTATATATAGTGGGGTTTTGGGCTGCCATAAACACGAGAACATCTCCTTCTTGGCGCAGCCCTACCCCTCTCCCTCCTCGTCTCTTGCGGTGCTTGGCGAAGCCCTGCTGGAGTACCACGCTCCTCCACCACCACCACGCCGTCGTGCTGCTGCTGGACGGAGTCTTCCCTAACCTCTCCCTCTATCCTTGCTGGATCAAGGCATGGGAGACGTCACCGGGTTGCATGTGTGTTGAACGCGGAGCTGCCATCCGTTCGGCACTAGGATCATCGGTGATTTGGATCATGGCGAGTATGACTCCATCAACCCCGTTCACTTGAACGCTTCCGCTTAGCGATCTACAAGGGTATGTAGATGCACTCTCCTTCCCCTCATTGCTAGATTACTCCATAGATTGATCTTGGTGACGCGTAGAAAATTTTGAATTTCTGCTATGATCCCCAACACTCGGAAGCAGTCCGGCATAAAGCTCGGGCGCTAGTGGCTGGCTCCATAGAGGGCATTTCCGGCATTAAGCTCGGCTAAACTCCTTCAACCTTTTTGAACCAAGGTGATTTATGACAGTCCGGCGTTGGAGCTTGGACATAGTCCGGCGTTGGAGCTCGAATACAGTCCGGCGTTGGAGCTCGGATACATTCCGGCGGTGGAGCTCAGAAGCGGTCTGGCGTTGGTGCTCGTCTGCAAAAGATACCTCGAATGCAGTCCGGCGTTGGAGCTCAGACGCAAGAGGACACTGCCTCCCGGGAACAACTTCAAACCTAAGGTGTGGCATAAAAATAACAAGGCATTGATAAAGGTCGGAAACTTAAGGGGGCTCCTCGGATACCCGACGTGTAAACTCGTCAGATGCACTTTAGCGATCCTCAAGATCGAAGATGAGAAGATTTGTTGAACCAGTTTTCAAGACCGACGACCGAAGATGGAGAGCAGTTCGGAAGAATCGAGGAGCGTCCCTAACTTGAAGACCGATTCAGGGGGCTACTGACGGTGTCCTGGACTAGGGGGGTCGTCTCCCGATCAGTTGGATTGGGCCGAGGACCCCCATGGCCGTATACTCATGGGCCAGTCCGGACAGCTGCCGCATACAAGGAAGATTCCATAAGACTTGGTGATCAAGACAAGGACTCCTCCCCCACCGGCGTATTCGGCTAGGACTCTTGTTATCCTAGGCCTCTGGTGCATTATATAAACTAGGGCCAGGCTAGTCGATAGATCATATATACATACAATCATACCATAGGCTAGCTTCGAGGGTTTAGACTCTATGATCTCGTGGTAGATCAACTCTTGTAATACTCATATCATCAAGATCAATCAAGCAGGACGTAGGGTATTACCTCCATCAAGAGGGCCCGAACCTGGGTAAACATCGTGTCCCATGCCTCCTGTTACCATCGATCCTAGACGCATAGTTCGGGACCCCCTACCCGAGATCCGCCGGTTTTGACACTGACAGGAACCACCTCCCCGTGGACTTAGGAGCAGCCCGCACCAGCTTCTCTCCACTTTTGGAGGTGATGCGCTTCCACTTCTTAGTGGTGGCGCTAGATGAAGGCTCCTGGCTGGAGACCAGCTCCCCCCTCACACTCCACGTCCTGGCCATCGGCGATAGAGAAAATGGGGATGGTGAGGCACACGGCGGGAGAACAAGGATGATGTGTTGGCAGCGCATCAATGAGACTAGTGGCGGGTGAAGGAGTCAAAATGAGCAAAGGCCAGATGAGACTAAAAACACTATATTTTCCCTCCTCTTATAGATGCCCAAAACCGAAATGTCGGACCACATGAACAAGATAAGTGACTCTCCCTTTGGTGATTTCCTTTTTTCCAGGGGGCTGGTGCAAAAGTTGCTACAAAATCACCGTTGTTCCCCAAGGTTATTGGGATATGCTTCGGCATCTATTCGGGGGCCACAAGGCCCATGGGAAAGAAGAAACCCTAAGGAAGCACCAAAGACCTTCTTGCCTGCAAGACAAGGGCAGCGGCGCCTCATAGCGTAGCTACCATCTTGTAAACCCTAGACCTCCCTGCCTATATAAAGGGATGTCGGGAAAACCCTCCAAGGCATCTAATGTTAGATAGCAAATCTCGGTAGCAACCTCATACACAATTGTAACCCCTCGCAGAAGGTACCCCTCCATCATGAATAATAAAAGCAAGCAGGATGTAGGGTATTACTCCACGGAGGCCCGACCCTGGGTAAAACCTTTGTGCGACCTCTGATCCGAGACTTCTAGCTATGCTTGGACCCCTACTAAGGGATCTGATGGTATTGTTGCATTGGCACTGTGAGCGGCTGCCATGGAAACAAACCAAACACCCTAGGCCTTATTGTCCAACTGTTGGCTCAAAGCCGACATGAGAGCCTCTTGGCTGAAGCCACCTTGGTGCATGACGACAGTGTAGAGGTAAGGGTGGACGTCGACCGACTTGCTCTCCCTTATGGCGATTTCCACCTCCTTAACGACCATAGTCATCCCGGTGAAGACACCGGTCTTGTCCTCCATCAAGCCACTCCTCTTCTCTTCCTATCAAGCACAAGGGCGTGCTCCAAGCCCTTGTGAGGAGTAGGACCATCAAGGACAATGATCTCTAACTCTTGGGTGTAAGGGAACTCAGGCATGGGCGAACCGAGCGGCTCACTGTAGCCCATGGCATGCTTGTCGGTTGCCAGCCCAAAGGAGAAGATGTGATGCATCTGGTTGTAATTTTGGATGGGTGTGTTGAGGAACTCCGTGTCTTTGGGATGGTTTCTAATCACGGTGGAGTTGTTGTATTTCCATGAAGAGGAAGGTTGAAGTAGTATAGTAGCAGATAGTATTTTCCTCAGCTAAGAACTAAGGTTTATCGAACCAGTAGGAGGCACCACACTAACAATTTTAACAACACCTGCACACAAATAAAACAATTGCTTGCACCCAACAAAGGCAAGGGGGTTGTCACTCCCACTTGTTCTTGCTAGCCACAAGCACATAGTGATATGCAAAGCGATAGAAAGTAAAAGAGCAAATAAAAGAGCAATTGTGGAGACTTTTTGTACTGATGGAAAATAGACCCGGGGGCCATAGGTTCACTAGTAGAATCACTCTTGAAAGCATAGAAACGGTGTGGTAGACAAATTACTATTGGGCAATTGACATAATTTATCATAATTATAATTGTGATCATTAATGGCATAATCAAACATAGGCATTACGTCTATGACAAGTAGATCGTTAATCCAACTGCAGCTACTACTATTACTCCATCTCAAGACCGCTATCTAGCATGCATCTCAAAGTATTAAGTTCATGATAAACAGAGTAATGCTTTAAGCAAGATGACATAATATGGACAAAATAAGATCAATCAATACGACCAAACCTCGTTGTTTTATCCTTAAAAACAACAATAAAGTACGTGCCTTTGCCCCTCATGTCACCTACTGCAAAGCACCTCTCCCACTAAAGATAGATCAATCTAACTTGGCCAAAGTAGACGGATAGATCGGAGAGAAAGATCATTGTGTGGATCTTAGAGAAAGATCATTGTATTGAAGAGCGAGTGAGCGAGAGAGAGAGAGAGAGAGAGAGAGAGAGAGAGAGAGAGATCTAGCTACTACTATGGACACGTAGGTCCTGAGGAACTACTCACGCATCATCATGGAGGCAGCAAGGTTGATGAAGATGGCCTCCCAAATGATTCCCCCCTCCGGTAGAGCACCAGAAAAGGGCTCCAGATGGGATCGCTTCGGAACAGAGGCTTGCGGTGGCGATAAAATTCTTCCGGGTGTCGCTCGGAGGTTTCCGGGAAATAAGATAATTTATAGGCTTGGAATTAGGTCAAACGGAGTTGTGGGGCTTCCACAAGCCTACCTGGCACCCCCTTGTGGCCGTGCCACCTGGGCTTATGGGGCCCACAACCAACTTCTGGTTCCCTCCGAAGCTGCTAGTGGTGTTTCATATTTTCCACAAAAATTCCTCTTAAATTTTCATTGTGTTTGGACTTCTGTAGGTATGGATTTTCTACAAAACCAACAACATGCAAAAAAACAGGAACTGGCACTGGGCACTAAATTAATAGATTAGTGCAGAAGAATAATATAGAATAACATATAAATCATAAAAGGTGATAATATAATAGCATTTAACAAACAATAATTATAGATATGTTTGAGATGTATCAGTGGACCTAAGAAAGAAACACATCGTGGTTAGTTGCGAGAAGACAATGGTTGACAAGCTTAAACAAGGGGGACGTGAGCTAACCGCGGTGTGGCCTTGGTAGTGGCATGCCTTCAAAATGATCGAGCAAGTGATCTGATCCCACGAGGAGCCGCTAAGGTCTCTGATCTTGGACGCTTTGATCCATCTAGCTCTCCACTTTCTAAGGTGGTTCTTGACCTGGATGGAGGTCACCTCTTGGCCAACGAACTTGAACACCTACTTCGCAACGGTGTTCAAGTGTACTTCCTTGAAGCCCTTGTAGTCCTAACCCCACCAGATATGAGCTCACACATCTTGTTAAGCATGAAGGTGGACATGAACGGCTACCACTTCATGGTGTTCCCCCTACCATCCTTCTTTGCCTTTGCAGCTGCCTTTTCTACAGTGGCAGTAGCAGCAGCATTTGGCACAACGAGCACAAATGTTGTAGGCACAAAAGGAGGACCCTGGAACACATCTGAATCATGAGGCATCTGGTCCTCGATGGGAGGTTGGGGGTCCTTGACATAGGACGGTTGAAATGGGCTCTCGGACTGGATAATGGCATGACTAACCTCTTGCGTTTGTGTGGCCATGTCCTACAATCGTAGCACACACATGGACAGTAAGCATAGCACAAACTACCAGACCATCTAGGTCAACACAGCACGATATGAGCAACCTCCAACAACAAGCATTCTACCAATCCATTGTGTTCAACACTATGATACAACCCTAACATGCTACAAATGTGTCACCAACAGCTACCACAACATCACATTCTCACAGATCAGCAGTGTACAATGCTACAAAATGGTCACATATCAAACCCTACCACATGCTCTCAGATCAAACCCTACCACATGTTCTAGGGTCTAGCTAGAAGGAGTACAAGAAATGGATGATTGAACTCACGGAGGCTATCGCTGCAGCTCGAGGGAGACACGGAACATGTTGGAGAAGAGGAGGACACGAGTCGCCGCCCCCGTGGACCGCCGGCCAGAGAAGAAGTGTCGCTTACCTGCTCGTCAGTGTCGATCCACGTTGGAGGGAAAGCTTGAAAGGGAGGAGAATAGTGGTAGGAGTTTTGTGGTGAGGTGAAGGGGGCTATATAGGGCGACTGAATCGGCGGGAGGTAACCCGGAATTCTCCCACCGATTTTTCGGAGACGCGTGTGAGCTCGCGCCAGCTCCGTGGTCGCATGACCTCCGTGCCACATTCCCCTCCCCTCAATCGGCCGAGCCGTTGTCGCTAGAAACTGCCGATTCAGCGGTTCCTGGCGGGCATGGTTGTGGGGTGCTTTAAACATCATGCGACGCAGGCCAAACAGTGAGCCCGGGCAACCAAACAACCCAATTTCTTCCCGTGTAGGTTTGGTTGAGCCTCATGCGGGCAACCAAACACGTCCTTAATGCTCAAGAAGATGCACTCGGGAAATATCTGGCACTAGGAAAGGTTTCAAGTTCTAGTAATGTGCATGCTTCATAGATTTAGTCAAAAATATACGAGAAAGGATCCCACAAATCTCGAAATGCTCAGGATCATTAGATAATCCTTGGACGTCCACTCCACGTGGGAAATCCACGTTGACGAAACAAACCAAATAATATGATTTGGAACCCAATTGACTACAGTGTTAATTAGAGGTTACATCACAGTACAAACATGTGTATCCATTCCTCCCCAGCTCCACTGGACAATCAACCAAGGAATATGTCGAAGAGCAAAAGGTTAATCCCTGCATGAGTAGTCGATTAACCCAGCCCTCCGGTAATTGAGTACCACATCAGAACTCTACGTTGCCCTGGTAAGTGGCCGACTTGATGGTAGGCGGCTTCTTGGGCGATATGCTGTCGACGACGAGAGCCGCGTGCACGTTCACCTTGATCTGATGCAGGTCGTAGGTATCCAGCTGCAGCTGCACCGGCACGGTGACGTACACGTCGAGCGGCACGTTGCCGGCCTTCTCGCTCTCCTCGAGCGCCTCCTGCAGGCCGGACCCGAACCCGTGGCGCCCCTCCATGGAGATCTCCAGCATGGTGACGTTGTTGTGGCCCTGGAAGAAGGTGGGGAGCTTGCCGGAGCACAGCGGCGTGCCGCGGTAGGAGACGACGGTGTGGGAGCCGTCCGCGTACTTGATGCCGATCTTGTCGTTGGGGTTCTCGGCGCGGACGGTGGCGACGAGCTTAGTGTAGAGCGTGAGGTCGGAGGAGCTGAAGTCGAACTTGGAGACGGCCATCTTGCTCACGGAGTAGGACGGCGGCTTGGGCTTCATGGTGTAGAAGAGGTAGGCCGCCGCGCCGGCCAATAATGCAAGGAGGACTAAGAGGAAGCAGCAGCAGCCGCACAAGCAGCAGCACACGCCGCCGCCTTTGTTCTCGTCCTCGGGGTAGCGGGGGGCGCTGCGCTTCCCCATGGCGTGATTGTTGTTAAGCTAGGTACGTGCGTACGACGTATGCGCAGCTAGCGAGCTAGGGATTGATATCGACGACGTCCCTCCGGCCGGCCGCGGCGGGAGCTCTGAGCGAGAGGCCGGCGTCGTACGTCGGCAGGGGGGCGAGGTGGGGAGGGGGGTAGGCCGTGCGTGGAAGGGACGAGGCCGTTCGTTATAATATGGGCGCTGCTTCGGTTAATCGGTTTGGTAAGAGAGGTTGCGAGGGAATGTCGGGAATTAAACATGGAGTGGAGACGAATGGCCAGAGAATAGCGGGCATGTGTTTGCTAATTATATGCTGGAAGTCAAAATTGGTCTCGCACGAGTAATTATTAGGTCTCGGAAATTTAGCTATTTGTCACATGTTTAATTCTTGACTTGTCCACGTGAAGTGAGAGCTGGTCAGATTTCTTATGGTGGAATCAAGAGTTCAAGTCTTAGATTTGGCACTTGTTGTCGCATTTTTCGGCGTTTATTTCAGGCAGTGATGCCATGTTCTTTCAGTGAAAGAAAACGTTACCGTCGACTACGTAGACATCTAGAAAATTCTTGACTTGTCCACACAATACTCAATATAACTTGTGCAGTGCTAAGCCCTTTTTTCTTCCTAAATGCTAAAAATCTCATAGGATTTTGAAAGTTTTGGATCATGCGTGCACGAATCTTGAAACTTATTTTCAAAGGTCGTTCCTTGAATCAGGGCTTCAATACCAACTCCTACCATATCGGACCTATTGCCTTACTAGTGAGACGTGCGCTCCACTCGCTCCCTGCGGTTCTTCACATCGATGACGTCGGCGACGCTTCCCTTTGTTGCCATGCGAAAGGAGGGGGAGGAGCTCGTACACCACATCAACAGCGCCAGCGGTCATCCCCTTTGTCGTTGTGCGAGAGGAGGAGATGGGATCGATCTGGCAGGCGGCAGCCGTCGCAGCGGCATGCAGTGCTGCTCGTGGCGGTCGGCGACATTCCCCTTTGTTGTTGCGCAAGAGATGGAGGATCTCACACACCACATCAACTGCGTCGGTGGCGATCCCCTTCGTCGCTGTGCGAGAGGAGGAGAAGCAGGTAGGCGGATTGGATCTGACATGTGACATCCATGGCGGCTTCCATCGTTTTGTCGTACACGGGCATGATGCGACGGGCCTGAGTCGCCTCCTCCATTCACCGTCGACGGCCGCCGATGGGCCGATGACCTTCAACGCTTTTATTATTTGATGCGGTTTTGCACCAGAGGAGGTGCTGCATCTCACCGAGGTGGTGTTGTGGGGGGAGATTCTGTTGCTCGCGGAGGTGCCGTCGCCAGAGGAAGTATTGTTGCTATCTAGAGGCACGACAGAGGAGGAGTTGTTGTTGTTGGCATAGGCGGTGCGCTAGAGGCGGATCTGCTGCCCGAAGAGGATCGAAGAGGTCGATAGCTTCGTCTTCCACCTGTTCCCCACTAACGAGCGGCTTGTGCAGGTGTCTGGGAAGGAGTTGCCACCGCTCCAGTGGTATGCATGCTCACTCTGCTTTTATTGATTGCTTCTCCTCCTCCTCCTCCTCCTTCTCCTAGGTTTTGGCTCTAGTGGCATCAACGATGTGGGCGATTCCGCATTGGACTAAGGTCTCCGGCCTCTCCCTACCTCAATGATATCCAATCCGATGCCGACGTTAGATGTTGCCTCATTAGTTGGCTCTCTCGAATCTTGGCAATTGAAGTGTCAATCAAGGAGAGCCATTTGTTGAATCTCTTATTTTTTGCATTTCTAGAAGCGTTGGAGCCGGGACACACATTTCTACCTGAGTTCCGACAACAAAACAAATATTGTCCAGTCTAGCGGGAGCGCGAACCGCACACAAACATGAGCTGCTATACCAAATCCCCTATTGGTGTGACGACTTTGGTATCTTTTTTTCGATTTGTTCGTTGACATGGTCTAGTTTCTCCCCGCCCCTTTGAACCGGTGATGAAGAAGGGTAAGATTGTATCGGTTGATGCCTTAACCAATGTCCCTTCAACGATTTCTAGATCTTGCTTAAAGTGACAAGTGACTAATGTGGTCTTCAAAACCTAGTATGACAAAGGCATTCACATATGTTCATTTTCTTTGCTGCCGGTTTAGTGCAATTTTTAATTTTCGATGGACAACATACTATCGAAGGAAGAAGATGACCAACATAATTTTCGATGTAATTTTTTGTATTGATCATTTTGTGTCAAATTATCTTTTTTCTATCGTAATTAGCTGTTTTTCTTAATAATTATCAAATCTAATATGCGATTTGGGTGTATTTTGTAGAAAAACCCATAGATCCAAACACACCCAAACAAAACTTGTCGAAAGAAGCGGCCGCCTCCAGCGTGGCAGCCGGCAGGGGAACCTTGGAATGCACACTAGCGAGAGGCCGGCCCCAACGTCACCAACCGGTTCAGTTCAATCCAGCAAAAAACAATTTCAATTTCAAATTTCCTCCTCCTCCTCCGCCGCAGCCGCACCCACCAGCGCCAAACCCCCACGGGAGCCGGCCACGGGCCCAAACCCTAACGAAATCCGCAGGCCGCCGCCGTCCCCCGTCCAGCCCGGTGCCCGGATCCGATGGGGTTCGTGGATCCGGCGGCGCCGCTGCTCGCCACGTGCGGCGGCGACACGGTGAAGCTCTTCGACGTCACGGTGGAGTCCGGCGACCCCTGCGTCCTCGCCTACTCCCCCGCTCCCGGCCACCCCGTCAACGCCGTCAAGTGGAACCACACCAGTCAGTAACCATCTCCCTCCCCCCAGCTCGCTCGCTGCCCTCTCTCGCCCCCGTTCTCAGATCTCCCCAATTCGCTTGCTTTGCGTCTACGCGAGGATCTCCGTGTGCGAGCTAGAGCTTCGATCCTTTCGTCGTCGTCTTAAGTGCCATCAGTCTCTAGTGTTCTCACCGAGTTTTCCATCTTTTGGGACGGTAATATAAGTTATTTGCCTAAATTTCTCATCCTATAGACCCAGGATCAAAATGTAGCTCATATAGCTATGCTTCCTAACGGTATGTGGACGGGATAAACAAAAGGTATTTTGGAGATATCAACATTGATGGATGGATCTACTCGGTTTGCCAACAGTAATTTTGTTGTTTGTAAGAGCTCTGTTTGCTCAAAAAGACAATAACTGACGAAGAAATAGTATCAGTACTGTTGCATCTCATGATATACACAACAACAGATACTTTTCCGAGTATTATTATATTTATAATTACACACTCCATTACTATCAGCTGGCTATTGATGCATGATTACAGTGATTATACAACCACTATTTTCTGCTATAGTGATGAGCTAGTCTGCAGTTTCATTTCACTTGGCGTGTTCCATAGACCTTGCATTTTGCATTTCTATGCACGTGAATTTGGGTTGTGTTCATGGTTGCTGGTTTCTTTGCAGTGCAATTCTTATAATAGCTCCTTGTAATTCCTAGGTCCTGTTTGAGAGGGATATCATGCTGCAGAAGCTAGCTTCTGTAAAAAAAGGTAGTGGAGAGGTTCTTCACCTTCCTTGTACGTTGAACCCTAGAAGACACATTTGAGGAGTTGCCACATCTTTTTTAGATGAGTTTGGAGTTTCCCCAGATAGGGCCTTGAAATAGCATATTATCTGTTCCGTAGGAAAGCTATTCCTAGGTCCTGTTGATTTTGCAAATTATTTGTTTAGTCATGTGGCATTACTTGTAGTACAACACCCTCGAGCAATCGAACTAAAATTTTAACTTCCAGTCTTCCCATGGTCAATTGTCATGGTCTGTAGTTGTTTTTGTTGTTGTTGTAGGAGGTTGGCAAGATGCAGTGTGCATTCTTCATGCCCTTTTTTGGTTTTGTGTTAAAATCTCAATGAAGTATACATAATGCATATTAGGGAAAACATGATATCTATAAAGTTATAACGATGTTCTTGTATTTTAATCTTAGTGCAATGTTTGTTATGTCACTCTTGAGTCTAATGATGTGTTTCCTGAATTGACTAAGTTTTCTTACAAGAAGTTTAAACTCATTATCTTAATGAAATGGTTCCATAATCTAATTGCATAATGAATCTAAGTAATAACACCAACTCATTGCCGTATTAAACCTGCAGATCTAATCGTAGCAAGTGCTGGGGATGATAAAAAGATCTCATTGTGGCATAAAAAGGGTCAAAATGTAGGACAGCTACCGACATCAACTGTTGATCGTGGGGATGACATTGAGGTATCAGTGCATTCTTATGATTTTGTGCTCACATCTTTAACTGTCAGACATGTGTGGTAGTCATTTTCATGTAACATTCTGTTGCTAATTCGTGTAGCAGTTCCAATTTCGTCTGTCATTTATTTGTATGACAGGCCTGCAGTTTCAGCTGCCTGTCCATTGATGTTGTTGCATAGGTATCTTGTTGTTGCTTCAAATGAGCAGTTTGGTAATACAACTAAAAGGTGTACCTAATAGTGTTTGCTCTGGCAGCAATGCAACAACCAGACTTACAGTGATACCGATACCTTTTATAGCATCGTTTCTGTTACTGGCTTGTTCTATTATATACCCATGATGTAAGTTTAAAAGTATGCTTGCTTTTTTTTTCCTGCCTCTTTACTCTACAAAAACAGATTTATTTTACTCTCTAACTTGAAATACGGTAATGGGGCTTTCACTTATTTTCTCATACCCCATGATATGTACCAGCTGCCTTTCCGTACTAGACAATCGGCTGACGACATCTTGAATATATTATTTCCTATATGTAAGCTGGGGCTGAGCACGACAAATTGTATTTTCTTGGCAGGAATCCATATATTCCATCAGTTTTAGCAACAAAGGTTCTCGATATCTTTGTTCTGGTGGGAGTGGCCATATTGTTAGGATATGGGATTTGCAACGGAAGAGATGTATCAAATGGCTAAGTGGTCACACTGACACCATTACTGGTGTAATGTATAACTGCAAAGATGAACATTTGGCATCAATAAGCATGAAGGGCGACCTGATTCTTCACAATCTTGCTTCTGGAGCACGTGCTGCTGAACTTAGTGATCCAAATGGACAGGTAATATATATATTTTTTGTAAATGACAATGCCTCACAGTATGCTCAAGCTATACCGGCATTCTGGAAATTTTGATTCTGGCCTTATGAGCTTTCTTTTATTTTTTTCTGCAAGGCCAGGTTTTGAGAGTGCTCGATTATTCATGTAATAGTAGGCATATATTGGCGACAGCAGGCGATGATGGTTCTGTGCATCTTTGGGATACAACCGCGAGGACTCCAAAGGTAAGCAATATTGCCTTGGTAACTAGTTAGGTTCTACCTGTTATTCTAGTGTTCACCCTATGACATGGGTGTTGCCATTTTGTTGTATTTAATGCCAAAGTAGAATGCAGAATTGAGATAGCAAAAATATGTGAAAAGGGAAAGTTGAGTTTCAATACCTCTCTAAACTTTGAATGTATGCTTGCCGACAACGTGTATTATAGATCATTTTCCTTTCTTGCACTTCAATCATCTTTTTCTGAAGAACAATGAACGTACATTTCATCCTCAGCTTCCTTTGCAGTCTGTCCCTTTGTGATGATGATTTTGATATGAAAGTTATGTTGCCGCCTCGCCTTATCTGAGATTCTCTTCATTTCTTGGAGAAACTTCTGACAGGAGCTTCATTTTAAGTTTCAAGTTTGACAAGTTAGATTGAAGGAAACTGATGCAGATACACCAAGGATTTTTGTAGTATTTAGCAAAGCTGAGATCAAGATTCACTATTTGTTGATTGGCATCTTCTATATCTAAATAACTAGCCCCCACTAACCTATATTTCTCTAAGCATTCAAGCATGCCACCTCATCACACAACATGCATGGAGAGGGCCCACCCTCACTAACCTATTTCTTTAAACATGCAAGCATGCCACATTATCATGCAACATGCATGGGAAAAGACTCACCTCAACATGCAAACATGCATGGGAATTTCCATCCTATCATGATATTTATATTTAATAAATACTCCCTCCGTCCGAAAATACTTGTCATCAAAATGGATAAAAAGGGATGTATCTAGAACTAAAATACGTCTAGATACATCCCCTTTTGTTCATTTTGATGACAAGTATTTCCGGGCGGAGGGAGTAGTATACAATTGTACAATAATCAAACACATTAAGTTGTATGTATTTTCAGTTCTAGCTCTCTCCAAATATTCATGTTTCATACAAGGAATCTCATTGAAATAAGTTGCAAACTATCCCGCAGCAACGTGCGGGGTATCATCTAGTAGTAAAACTGCTTGCTCAAGTGGATTAGCTCCCACTCTGCCATGGCCGCCAGAGCTCGCTGGTTCACTGTTTAGTGTAAAAGGTTGAGATTAGTTATGTGAACTGTTCTTTCTGTTTATGACTTGATGTGTTAACCCGGATTTATCATGGTGTATTTGTGCTTTCTTCAATGCTACTCTTGAATCGACTAATGCCTTGTGCAGGTCTCATGGCTGAAGCAACATTCTGCACCCACAAGTGGTGTTTGTATCTCACCCTCCAGTGACAAGGTTTATTTTAGTGTTATGCTTGGCGTTTGAAGTTTGATTTTTTACTGGCCATAAAGAATCTTTATCATATTTTGTTCATTTAGATAATTGCTACAGTTGGCCTCGATAAGAAGCTATACACACTTGATTCTGCATCAAGAAGAGCAACACACACTATTCCTCATGATGCCCCTTTCTCATCATTGGCATATAATGATGATGGCACAATATTGGCAGCTGGCACAAATAGTGGGCGTGTGGTATTCTATGATGTTCGGGGCAAACCCCAGCCATTGACAATTCTTCGTGCATACAATAGCTCAGAGGTGGGGAACCTTACATCTCTCTTTTCCTCATTGGTGCCCTGCGATTTATTGTTAACATAGAAATGCTGTTCTCTGGTGGTAATATGTACACATATTAATGCAACACTTCCAGTTGTATAAAAGTATGCCAACTACCACTGTTCAATATTTTATTAGTTCAGCGCAGATGATTAACAAAAGCGCTGCCTCTGGTTATAGCGTATACTGCACCATAATAAGAGAACAAATTGTTCATTCCTTTTGAAAATAGAAACCTGCATTGGAACTGTATGAACAATGTTGCTGGTCAAATTTAATAAACTTAATATTAACAATAGCATTTCTACTTAGTCTATGCTTAAATGTTATTTCTAACTCTCATATTGTATGTAAATCTGTAAAACAACAACAACAACAACAACAACATAGCCTTTGGTCCCAAACAAGTTGGGGTAGGCTAGAGGTGAAACCCATAAGATCTCGCGACCAACTCATGGCTCTGGCACATGGATAGCAAGCTTCCACGCACCCTGTCCATAGCTAGTTCTTTGGTGATACTCCAATCCTTCAGGTCTCTCTTAACGGACTCCTCCCATGTCAAATTCGGTCTACCCCGACCTCTGTTGGCATTCTCCGCACGCTTATTAGCCGTCCGCTATGCACTGGAGTTCCTGGAGGCCTGTGCTGAATATGCCCAAACCATCTCAGACGATGTTGGACAAGCTTCTCTTCAATTGGTGCTACCCCAACTCTATCTCGTATATCATCATTATGTAAATCTGTAAAACATGTTCCGCAAATCAATTCACTATTTTGTTCTTGTGCGCTCAATGTTGGGAATAGTATTAGTGACTTTCATATATTTTATAATTTTGTTATGCTTGCACAGAAATTTATGCACTTTGCAGAGTCCCTGTTTGTGAAATTTGATAACTTCCTAGTTAAACAAGGTTAAAAGACTACCGTGGGCTTTGATGTGTAACTGTTTAACAAGTTCCATTATATCTGCTCTCTTGAGTTGTTTAACATTTTCGAATTTACATTGCTTGCCAGGCTGTGACAAGTTTATGCTGGCAACGGGCAAAGCCTGTCATTGTTAGCGAGAACAGTTCTTCAGAAGTTGCCCTTCTGGGGGGAACTAGTGAAGATTCTATTCTTATGCCAGATCCTTTGCCTTCAGCAACACCTTCAACTTTTCCATCTGGAGCAGGCATTACGAGTCTTCGCTCTTCTTTGACAGGGAACACAAGTGGATTTCTTTCCACTTCAAAATCTTCTACTGCAGAGGAAACTCCATATAGGGCCCGTCCATTGTCTGGTGGACCATTATCAAAGCTACAGGCTCCTCGTGGCAACTTCAGTATAAAGGATGATATGGATGTATTTTCTCCACTTGTTGATGTCCAGCCTTTCACACCATCCAGCAACAGCTGGTGGGATGAGCACGGGAGTGATGAAGCAAAAAAAGATGATAAATCTGGAGATAAGAAGTTATTAGCAACTAGGAAGTTCCAGTATATGGAAGGGAACAGTGAGCCACATCCAATCTCGGACTGGAGGTCTAATTCCGTTTCAAGACAGGTTTCTTTCTTCTGGAAAACCTATTATTGTTTCGACCACTACAAATCTGATGTCAGATTTTTTACCATGGCAAATCGAACGTTTTTCATGACAAATTATGTGCTCTGAGGATGGCAGGTTCAGTTGGCGAGCATGACAAATCTGCCTCAGTTCAGTTTTTGTCAGAAAATTGCCGTGCTTGCAAGCTAAATTTGCCATCATCGTGCCAATATAAACTGCCATGAAAAACGTCAGATTTGCCATGCCTAAAAATTTGACGTCAGATTTGTAGTGTTTTCATATTATTTTCACTGTCTCTGTTCTCTGTCATCTCAAGATGCCAATTGAGCCTTCTTAACTTTGTTCTGCAGGATGGCGCCTCATCTGCGAGTAGCTCACCCGTGCCATCATGGAAGAGTGAACCATCTATCTCCCCACCAGAATCATCAACTGGAAATGCATTGCCCGACAGGCTAACACATCGTCAACAAATCTCACGCTTTGGGCAATCAGCCTTTCAGACTGGCAGCTTGGCGTTTGCAGGTTTACAGGATTCAGCTTCATCCACCAGTCTCTCATTGAAAGGTTCTCTAACAAGTAACATTTTAATGAACTTACAAAACAAGGGCATCTTGAGCAATGCGCAGTCTTCCCTAGAGACATCATCTGCTAGCCTACAGGCTTCAGTTTCCTCATCCTTTATGTCCAAGACCGTGCCATCGGTGAATTCTGATTTGCCAGGAGCAGCACTTCCCAAATCCGCATGGAAACCCTCAACTTTGACTGATAGATTGAGCACATCCTCTGTTTTTAGTGAAGGGTTAGCTTCAGCATTTGGTTCGCCAAAATCAAAGAAGACTGGAGCAGAAACAAAAGATGAACTGCTTACTAGTCTATTATCAAGACAGGAGGCACCAATGACCTCTTCGTCTGGAAGCCTTCTAGCAAGCAACGTAAGAATTATTTGTTAATCTTTTGACTTAAAAATGTAAACACAACTATTTACTAATGGAGTGTCCATATGCAATTTTATTAGGGGGTAGTGCCACCTCAATTGCCAACCTCAGGTTCGTCAGCTGATCAACAGGGAGCTTCTTCATTCTCCCTTCAGTATGTTCAGCGCATGCTCGAGGAATCTCTAGGATCGGTTCACAAGTCTATACATGAGGATGTGAGAAATCTCCACATTGAACTTCTAAGACAGTTTCACATGCAGGAGGTAAGAAAACTGTAGGTTCTGTTTTGTGTAGTTGCTTTGTGGCCTTGTTCTTTCTTGTTGTCAATTGCAAGCACCTATATTTCTTTTGTTATGGTAAACTTGTCAGAAATTATCGTTGTTTTTTATTGTGTGGCGTACACTGCTGTCCTTGCTAATGGTATCTAGCTGTATCAACCCATGTATCACCATCATCACCTGTTGGTAAATGCAATTCAAAACATCAGTGTTCAACATGACAACTTGGCAAACACATGCAGCTCTTGGTATTATTTCAAAATCACCTATATGTAGTTAGCCAAAACAGGATTTTCGACATGGTATACTCTAGAGTTACTGGTATGGCATGCATCATTTTCTTGACCTAGGCAAACTGAACGTTTTCGTGTATTTGGAAACTTGGCCAACTGGTGGCAAAAGTCCACTATGCGAGTGATAAGATCCCTGGTGTTTATCGTTCTACCAGATGCCTTTATTTTAATAATGCATCTTACTATTATTTGGTGTTTTTGTTCCTTTTGACACAATTGTTACTACCAGGTCAGTTCAGCCCATGGGATGGAGAATTTATTAGATTGTTTAGTTGTGCTAGTTATGTTTAGTACATGTATTTAACATAACGAACTTTTCCGCAACAAGCAGATGGAAACATCTGGCGTTATGAACTTGGTCCTGGAGAAGCTGGAAGGCCTGACCAAGGAAGTGCAGCAACTGAGAAGGGAAAACCAGCAGCTCCGGCATCAGCTTCTCTGATTTGTAGTTCTGGTGATCAATTTGATATCATTGTCCATCGTGGAAGAGTGCAATCCTCGCTGGATTCCGGGAATGGCTTGGCGTTGGCGACGGCGATTGATTCTTATATTTGGTGTTTGTTTAGTTGATTCTTTTTGGAGCAAGTTTGTCTAGCTCAGGAAATTCATTTTCGACACGGTTGTACATAGCATCTTTCAGTTTAGAAGCATCTTGTTTATCTTTTGTTTTATTGTTTGTTTGCTTGCATATCCCCCAACTTTTTTTCCGTAGGATTCATATGTAGTTTTCATCATAGGGAAGTTTTCATCCACTCTAACCTTGCGTGAAGATCATATGTTTTTCTTGCGCACAATCAATCGTCCAGACTAATTATGTAGTATTGAAAAGACATACTGCTCTATTCTCTCTCTATAATTCATGAGAATCAAAGAGACCCTTGGAGAAATCATCTGAACTAGAGAAGCCTTTATATACAGCTGCGATGTTGGTGTGAGCAAACTGATGCATTAATCAAAGAGACCCTTGGAGAAATCATCTGAACTAGAGAAGCCTTTATATACAGCTGCGATGTTGGTGTGAGCAAACTGATGCATGCTTATAATACCTGGTCTAAAGTGCAATAAGCTGCATTTTACCCCTTTCCTTTATATATATACTTCCTCTGTAAAGAATATAAAAGAGTTTAGATCACTACTTCGAGTAATTCATATTCTTACCTAATATTAAAGGGAGAAGTGTTCTTGCCAAAAAAAAATCATATGTCATTGGGCTTGCCCCCATTTTTGGTCGAAATTATAATGGTGCCACCGCCAAGTGAAACAATTGTTCACACGTCGCTTTGTCCGTTTGACCGTCACTTGATTTTTTTTCGTATGTCGCCCTCACCCGGGCCAATCTCACCACCTCCACCTCCCACGCATTGCCGCCTTCTGCCCCCATCGTACTGTCGCCCAAATCGATATCTAATGTTGATGGGATCCCCGTCCTCCACGTTCCCCATTGTGAATATGGCACCATGAAAACCGTCATCGCCATCCTCACTCTTGTTGCCGCTGCTGCGCCTGTGGTCGTGCGCTCTAAATCCTCGAGCATTGACCTTCGTTGCACTCGCTCCACCGCTCGTACACAGTCTTCTGGGCGTCGCGGTCCACGTGTGTGTCGTCGTCCAGTTGACGCCCTAGCCACCTACGCCCCTGTCGCCTGGTGCTCTAGCAGTTGCACCACAGCTTTTGCATCGAGAGCCATCCCTGAATGCACCTCCGCACCGCGCCCGCACTTCCTCCCCTGTTGTGAACCACGTGCATCACATGTTTGGCGTTATGCCTACAAGAGAAATCTCGATGTCTGGCGCATAAGGACGTGTTTGGTTGCCTGCATACTCCTCAGCCAGGCCCTGAGGATGCCACTTTAACCTGTTTGATTGCTTATGAACACTATTGGACCTGCATAACACAGAACTTAAAAACACCCTCAAACAGCCCCCGAGCGGGCGCAAAAAGGAAACTGGTACGCATGTTGCACGTAGTATGTTCTACCGCCTCCCATATTTCTCATTTGCCTGATTCGTTCTAAACCACACAACTATACTTTGGTTTGAGATAAGTTCTACACGAAAACATGCACATCGATGTTATGATTCCATTCCCGTGATTGGTTCATAGTTCCGTTGACCGTTAATGTTCGATTACATGTCCATATTACCTAGCTTTGCATGTGGTGTGTTTACCCACCCTCCTTAACCTCCTTCACTTAATCCCCTTATCCCTTCTAATCTATACAACGGTGCTTCGATTCGAGACAAGTTGTGCACAAAAAAGATGCACATCGATGTTATGATGCCATTGGGCGATTGGCTCGTAGTTTTGTTGGCTGTAAATGTTTAGTTTCGTGTTCATATTGGAGCTTTGTAAGACTTCTTTGTCAAATTCGTCACACTCGATTGATCTTCTAAATTTTCCTTTGAGGAGTTGCTTCACCTCGTTAGTTCACACAACTTCGTGTTGTAAGTCTTCTGTTTCAATGCTCGTGTGCATCTTCAATTGTATTGTACTAACGTGTTCTTGTGATGTGTGCGTGCTAGTTTAGATGAATTTTGGCAAAACCATCGCACATTGTCGTCCGTTTGAAATTTACTTTGATCATTAGCTTTAACTCGTTGTTCCACACAACTTTCTTGTTGTAAGTTTTTCGCTTTGACACGCGTAGACAAGTAGATCTATGTCTATCTACTCTACTATAATGTTTGTTCATGTGTGACTGCTAACTTAATCAGGCCAAAATAGACCGAACGTGCAACCCAACACAACACCTTGCAAGAGCCCAGCCCAAAATCCCAGAGCGGTGCAACCAAATGCAATGCAAAAAAATCTCCAATGTTGCGATGTGGGCTACCAAAGGAAGTGGAGAACATGACCTAATTGTTGTTTTTCAAAGCAAAATTGATGTAACCAAACATGCCTTAGTATGATAAAACATGCAGATGTGTGTGTGTGTGTGTGTGTGTGTGTGTGTGTGTGTGTGTTCGCGCGCGCTAACACGCTAGGTGAAAGCGTGTTGTAGGGACCGTAAGCCATCTACATTGTTCTGCTTGTATCCAGTTTCATGCAAACAAAACATCTCCCACCTGTTTCTGTCGAGAAACTATTGAGGACTCTTCACAACTGTCCTCTCACCCTTCTATCATCAATAAAGAAGTCCCAATATGAATCCACATGATACCTCTATGAACTTGGCTCTTCATTGGCAGCAACCCTTTGGCTAGAGACATAATACACGACAAGGTTTTTCACTAAGGAAACTGGGCCTGGATTGCCCCTCCTTAACTTTGTGAGAAGAAATGGGAGTAGTAATCAACACTATCTGATGGTTTGCATGGGATGTGTTTGGTTGCTCGTGTCGCTCCCTCTCCCTGCATAAGTGGCTCGGTAGCTAGAGCACGAGTGAGCTAATACAACCTGTGAATCATGTTTTGCACTTTATTTGATTGCCCACAAAGTTGCAAGCTGCATGAGAATAGAAACATAAGCACAATGTTTTGTGCAAGACATGCGGTGTGGTAAATCTCTTCTTCGAGCGGTGATGTTATCAGCACACAGTCATAGGCATGAAATAGTGGCAACAATAGTAAAGAGCAAAGCTTAAACCACATTGGACAAGCATACACATAATACACGCTAACCACATTCACACAAGTTCAGGACCCACACATTATGAAGAGAGATTGCAAGCCCTTACTCACCAATCATGGGAATGGGTGGCTCGTGCTGGCCACACTTCATGAGCACCTCTACGCAGAAACGATCGAATATAGTGACCATGAACTGTAGGTCAGGACCTCAAATGTCAGGAAGTGGCCGATCTACAACGGGTGAGCAATGGACCCCCTCCCCCTCTTGATCCATGACAACCCTCCCATTGGAATCTAGAGCCTGATCTGTCAATTGCATATGGTGCTCACCTTTAAAATGATATACCGTGGGATGGTTCCCAGATGCTGACGGAATGCACCAGGGACGGGGAGTAAATCCAACTATGATGCTAAGAACACCTTGCAGAAGTGGGGTGGAGATACCTCATGAACACTCGATCGCCGCCAGCCTTCTCCTCCAGAGGCCGCTCCGGCCAGGAGCTTGTAGCCGAGCGCCACCTCTGGCTATTCTCCTCGAGGGAATCACCATGGTGTGCGGATCATGGAAGGAATGAGAGAGTGGGTGCTAGGAGCAAATAGGAGGAATTAAGTGGAAAACGTTCGTCTGGACGCCGGTTAGAGTGAACGCTTCAAACGCGTGACGTGACGATTCCTCCAGCACCAAGATTCGTGCGCCTGATCCAACGATGGGAGCGACGTTCGCTCGAATTTTCTAAAAACCTAACGTCTGTTGTATAGTCTTTGAGTTTCTTTTCTAATTTAACAGGAAGAAGGATTGAGCGTGTAGTCGTTTCGTTTGCTTAGCCTACTCTTTCACCTCGCCGTGTGGGGTACGCAGGCACGCGGCTGTCCCCGTCCGCGTGGCCTCCAACTCGACTCCTTCCCCTCGTCTCCCCAACCAGAAACCTAAACAGAATCCCAACCCACCCCCGCAGCCAATCCCACCCCCGCAGCCAATCCCACCGGACGCCAGCCAGCCCTCCCGGATCAGCCCCAATCTCGACTCCTCCGCCGCCTGAATCCGGTAAGCGCCCGCTCTCCGCTCTCGCTAGATCCACCCCCACACCCCCCGCGGGTGCGGTTCCCATCCCACTTTTTGCGTCGGTTCATCGCGGCTAGGCGGCTGGCTTCTCATCGGATCGGGGTCGTGGTGCTTCCAGGCTCGGTTGGCTCTGATGCTTTGGGTTTAGCTACGCCTATTACGATTGTTGTCGCAAATCACAACTGCTAGTTCATCTCCGTCGTTTTTGTAAGGAAACAGTACTTTGCGCCCAAGTGATATCCTAGCTCGCGGGCTATATTTGTGTAGGCTGGTTCTAGTGCCGAATTTTTCATCTAGAATTTTCGTATCTAGCTGCTATTGGCTTCCTGTGTTGCGTTTTAATGCCAGATTGTGAGTCGCAAGCTCGTGTTTGTTGGCTATTCACCCTGCCGAGCACCAGATTTCTTTGAGCTTCTGTTCTCATAATTGTCCACTGAATGATTATACCTCACCATGCTTCTGTGTCAGCAGGTTCCGAGTCCATATTTGAGGTGCCACCATGTTCAACAGGTTATTTGGGAAGCCCAAGGAGCAGGCCAACGCCGGCGCGTTGGCCACTTTGGATAAGTTAAACGAGGTGAGGCGTCAAGTCTACTGTTTTGTTTTTCTTATACCGTCTACACTTTGGATAAATTAACGGAAATGCTAACTGGCGAACGTTCGCTGGGAGCGGGTAGCAAATCGAATGTTTTTATGGCAACTTAATTGTGGCGAGGATGGCAACTTTAGTTTGCAAACACACCAAATTCTGGCCAAAAAATGAAATGAAGCGAATTTGCCATGTTCTCCAACTAAACTTGCCGCCCTTGGCACACATAAATGGCCATGCAAATTGTTCGCAACTGCCATGCTTCTCAGCTGACGTTCACTGGATCAGAGGGTCCTGAATTAAAGAGGTAGTTAACCTTGCTAGCTTGTATAATTAAGTTGTTGAATGCACGATTAAGATTCTGACGGTCATTTTGTATCGCATTGGCAGCTTCTGATCAACTAGCTCTTTAATTTTCTGTCTTGGTATATGGGGAATTTAGTGTGTAGGAATTCTCATGTGATTTCAGCTTCGTTCAAGTGTATTTGGTGTGCAACTTTGTATGATTAATAAACTCTTGTCCTTTCTTTCGTCGTCTGCTTCTGAAGTTGCAAACCTTAAGCTATTAGCCTCTTAAGGAGGGAAGATGGCCTCTATTTGCTGATCTAGTGGTGAAGAACTATCCTAGCGTTACAATCAATTTTGGACACTTGCCTATTATATTATATAAACATTTTAGAATTCTCACAATTTTTTATGTATTTAGACTCTTGATATGCTGGAGAAGAAAGAGAAAGTGTTAGAGAAAAAAGCAGGTGCGGAGCTTGAGAGGGCCAAGGAGTTCTCAAAAGCAAAGAATAAAAGAGGTATGGTTGATCACCATAGCATCCCCCCCCCCCCCCCCCCCCCCCTCCTCCTGTTGATTGGAGGCAATATGCTTTTCTCAAAGTAAAATGGTAAATCAACTTCTGTTATACACAGGCCATGGTCCTACTTCGCAATGATCATCTATGTTTCTGCATTTTGATCCAATGTGTATAAGGTGCATGTTTTGTGTAGTGTTTTATGGAAGCCAACCTTTACCGTCATTTTACTTAAAGCAGTGATGATTCTTCATGTAGCTAAATACAGCTTATTCATTTTGCTTCTGTCCACTCTTTCTTCTCCAGTTGAGAAAATCTGATTACCTTGGAATGTTATCTGGTCTTAATTATTATGTAATGTAGAATAGAGTATTACAGAACTGCAGAAATACCGTATGTCAATTGAATCACTGTTTTTCACCAGCGGCTATCCAATCATTGAAGAGGAAAAAACTTTATGAGCAGCAAATTGAGCAGCTTGGGAATTTCCAGTTGAGAATCCATGATCAGGTTACCTCCTAGTTCTAACTATGTTTTTCTCCTGATTGTTGCATCCATGTATCTCACAGTGTTAATCTTGTTATATAGATGATCATGTTAGAAGCTGCGAAAGCTACCACAGAGACTGTTGATGCATTGAGGACTGGAGCTAAAGCTATGAAAGCGATGCAAAAAGCAACGTGAGTATTGGTTCATTTTAATTTAGGATTTGCTCCACTAATTGTTTCCTGGAATTGAGGTTTCAAGATGAACATTTTTCTTTGTGCTACAGAAATATCGATGATGTCGACAAGACTATGGACGAAATTAATGAACAGACAGAAAACATGAAACAAATACAAGATGCTCTGTCAGCTCCTCTTGGAGCTTCTGCTGATTTTGACGAGGTAACTCACTAGCCAATTAGGATTTATGATCTTGGGGTTTAGATTTCATTCCTGTTCTGATGCATTTAATACCTACCACACTGAAAATTTGACAGGATGAACTGGAAGCGGAGCTGGAAGAGTTGGAGGGAGCAGAGTTGGAATCTCAACTGCTGGAGCCTGTTGTAACTATTCCTATTCATACGACACCCGTCCCAGGCAAGGCACAACCAACTCGTCCTGCTCCACAGAAAGCATCGGCTGAGGAGGATGAGCTTGCTGCACTGCAAGCTGAAATGGCATTGTGATCAGGTCATTGATTTATCCTTTGTTTGATATTGTAATGTATTATGCTCTTCCGTCCATCTGACTAAACGCTTACTAATCGCTTGCTGAGTTTAGTAATTGAAATGATCTCAAATTCTATGGGTCACATATATCTTAAATCTTCTGCATAGATTCAGTCAGTAGCTAACTGCATAGTATGTACTCCCTGCGTAAAATTTTATAAGATCGTTTAGATCACTAAAGTAGTGACCTAAAAGATCTTATAAAAGTTTACAGAGGAAGTACCATAAGAGATTAACCCATGCAATTGTGTTTCATTAGAATTTTCTGGGTCTAGTCAGGATTTAGGACACATACGATCTTTTTAAAACATGAACTGGCATTCTAGGTTGACATCTATCTGAGGGTGGTGGTGTAACCTGTTAGCCCCATGAAGAGCTGGCCAGGAGATCAACCGTCTAATCTGAGTTGTAGTGTTTTTTTCTCGAGAGTACGCAAATTGCGTACCATATTTTTATAGAAGGCAGCAAAGATAGTTTACAAGAGAACCTATCGGCATTGCACGACACTCTACACAAGAAAATTACTCTTATCGTGATACTGTCTAGAGACACCATACCCGCAACATTCCAGTCCCATAGTTCATCGATGATCTTAGACACTAAACAAATGACTGAATGTTGCTGCTCCCCATTGTGAAACATCCTAGCGTTGCGCTGCGTTCAAAGGCTCCAGGATATAAGAATGACCACCGAATCGAATCCTTTCCTTAGCGTCTTTGGCAACGGCTGTCTGGCTGTAGACCACCACTCTTCTAAACAGTCATTGGTCGTCGGAGCGGCGATCTGGATATTGAGTGCAGCAAGGCACTTATGCCAAGTTTCTCGAGCATAGACACACTGTGTGGGGATGTGATCTACCATGTCCAACTCCTAGAAGCAAGTGAAACACGAGAGGTTTGCTGTTGCAGCCCATGCCTGTGTCGACGGTCCGAGGTCCAACACTAAAATAAGTTCTTGATCTTAAGTTCAACTGCACCAACGAAAACAATTGGCACATTCAGGATGCACGTAGACCAATATGCTACGAACTTGTTAGAATGGTATCTTTAGCACTGAAAACATTTGTCATGCACATTTTTACAATGAGGAAAAGGAGGAGAGGGGGTTGGTTGGTTGGTGTATTTCTTGAATCTCAAAGATGTTTGTACGGTGGGATTCTTTGGTCCAGCTGAACTGGTTCAGCAAAGCATTTCGCTTCACACTTGTTTGAGCTAGTTTGTTAGAATCACCAGAATAAATTCTTGCCTATCCAAGGTTATGCCATTTCCCTCTTGTGCGCGGGTAGCCTTCTCTTACGTTCTAGACGTGGTTACTTAAATTTTTGTCTGTTCTCTCATTTTATCTTCTCGCACCATCTTCCCTCATTTGATCAAACACCTCTAGGATTTGCAGTTTCTGGGACGAACACATACAAGAAGGTTAGTTTCTTGACTCATGCATGTACTAAGCGAGCTGTGGCTGCTGGAGCCACTGCAGGGACAGCTACCTGGGAGTCAGGACCAGTTGGGTGGTGCTATCACTGATAGAATCACCAGATCATGTCTGTCAGCATGTCTGGAAACTCCTGAAGAGAGAACTGACTGCAAATTATATCCAGTTTAGGGAGCTGAGTGTAATTTTCAAAGCCAACTAATACTACTGTACAAATTCTTAAGCACCCGAAAACAATGTGTCACCCAGGTCACGTGTTACCCCCTTCGTGCTTCTTACAAGAGACTAGAACCGTTTGTTTGAAATCGACATTGATTACATTTTCCTGGAATGAACTTGCTACTGTTATCAGATTTTACAGAATTTGTTTTATTCTGTTCAAGATGGATGATGTTGGAAGGATTTTCGTTTATTACGGGAATTTTGTTATGCTGATTCTCCATTTTTTATATGCTCCTGCTTTGTGTTTGTATTTCTTCGCATGAACTCTCTTAACACTAACTGAAAACCCGCAGGCTCCCAGTGAAGAAAGAGTTGAAATGTACAAATGATTGGCTGGACGGTACGTGGTCGCAGGCGAGTCTGGCTACACATATATTTGCCCGTGTGTGTATAATCTTGGGTGGGAGACATTTGACGAACGAGGCAGGAAAGGCTGCTCCAGTCCAGTGTTTATTTCTATCTAGTTGTTTGATTGAAGGTCTGTTTCCCGGACATAATTTTTGGCACGGTCAGCTCCATTCCAGGTCGTGTGCAATGCTCATTGTTGTGGCACACTATTTACTGTTGACCCGTATTATCTCTTGCCATGTATCAAGTTATCTCATTCCAGTGTTCGCTAATTTGGTGTGTTGATGAGACAGTTCTTTCCTTTTAATTCTATATATACAACTCACCAGTACTATTGAGTTTGGCACTCCCTCCGTTTCTAAATTCAAGTCTCTCTAGAGATTCCAAAAGGGACTACATATGAAGTAAAATGAGTGAATCTACACTCTAAAATATGTATGTATATCTGTATGTAGTGTCTATTGAAATCTCTAAAAAGACTTGTATTTAGGAACAAAGGGAGTATTTATGATATCAAATTCTTGTGTAGCCAAAATCCAATTCCAGTTTCTTAAATCTAGGCCCAGTTCATAGGAGCCAGTGAAACTTCTGGTGCTCATTCTAGACCGATTCCCTAAATCCAGAACACTGCCACTTAACAATCCTATGGAAAGGGCAGGCAAAAGTGGGTAATCCTATGGTGGCCGATGACAACAGGCATCCATTTGGAGCTCCGAATTTCGACTAAACTTGCTGGGATGTTTCTTCCAAATACTCCAGCTCACGAGAATAACATTTTTCACGAAAGAAAAAGGACGGGACTGCCAATTGACTCCTTTTTTTTTTTTGGCGAAACCAATCGACCCTTGACATGTTGCAATATACGGAAGGGACCCTCTTGGGATGGAATCACTACTCCCAACATGGCCCAATATTGTCGCAAGAGATACCAACATTCGTTTGATGAGAAACAAAAATGATACTGTATTGAGAATTCCCGTGTGTAAAAAGAGATGCACCAAACTCTCATCATTGCCTCTGGACACAAGAAATAGCCATATGTACGAAGATCCTTGTTCTTACTTAAATTAGTACTGTACGAATTCCCTGGTGTTTAGGCGATCCTTCGGCATCGAACAAAAGAAACCATCACGCTTATGTCGACAGGATGATTTCCATAGTCACCCAAAAAAGATATGAACTTCAGTATGTCTTGTTAGAGACATGCAGGCCTTAGCCGAAGACAAGATATGAACAATCCTTTTCTTTTTTCCAGTTTCTGAGAGATTTCGTGTCAGCTGCTAAAGATCAAGCAACTCATAGGCTTGCACTGAAAGTGAGAGCTGAAAAAGACGTGCAACACCGGGGAAGCTTTAGCCTTGGACATTAATTCTTCCTTCTTTTTGGAGTATGAGCATAGTTTGAGGAAGGCAAGTGGAGATACTTAAAAGCCCCGGTAAAGCAGTCTTGAATGATTATTGTCTTGATAAAGTCATATTGGTTTCTTTGAATAAATTCTAAGATTACTTTTTGCAACCTAGTGTGAGCCAGAAACTTTCTAATTATATTCATGGAATTGTGCAAAAGGGAAATAAGCGTGTAACCTTGGAGGGCACACCTTTCTCGGGCATCAGTGTTGTACATGAGTCATTGATGCCCTAAAGATACATTGTCCCGTTGGAATGCTTCACACAACTCATATAAATCCCTTGAGACAATGGGCCCAACCCTTTTTTGTAAAAAAGAAGACGGTGTTAGAAACCCATTTGGCCCAAGGGTTTTACCAGAGGACAAGGACTTAACTACCCCAACAATCTCTTTTTTAGTTAAAGCTCCTCGAAAAGATTGAAATTATCAATTGCTTGTAAATGACTGTTCACATCAAAGTGCATTTGCTGAAAATCAAAGGTTCCCATCATCTCTTTACAGACATTCCAAAGCAGACCAACTTTACCTTTGATATGTGACTACACTTCCATCATGCAAACTTGTGACAAGTTTTTCTCTATACCTGATGGTGGCATTGGCATGAAAGAATTTTGTTCCTTGATCGCCAAACTTACCCATTTGATAGTGTCTATTTGCTTTTTCAATAAATTCTTTACTAGTTAAGAAGAGATTCAGGCTTAGCTTGCAGTTGTTGAATTGTGTTGTGCTTATTTATAAACTATTGTGAGAAACTAGCCTAAAACAAGCAAAAGTGGGTCAAACGAACGCTAAAATAAGAAAACAGATGGGAAAATGGGATTATATATCCATATTGTAGTTAGAGAGATATTCATATATATATATAGTGTTACTATTCATCATCCAGGGTGCAGAATAAGTTATTCTTCACCCGAGGTAATATTACGATCATTTCATAATTAAATTACGTTTGGAATTCAAATAGTTACATTCCTATCGATTCACGACGTAAAATTTGACATAAAAAATAAAAATATAGGTCATAAGACAAGAAAAATTACAGTTTATGTGTATTTTACACTATGTTTTTACATTTATAATTTTACATAACATAAAATATTTTTTTCGACGATTATATATTTTCTTACGGTCTCTTTTTACTTCGGAAATAAAGCAAAATTTACAGAACGTAAAATTACGGTCCATTGATCGTAAAATAGAATAACTATTCCTCACCCAGGGTGACAAATAGTCAATCCCTATATATATATATATTTTTTTTTCAAACAAGAGTGGGGCTTTACCTCAAAACTTGGAAGAGGTTTTGTGAATTGCAAAGAAAGAATCCACTTCATGGGATTAAAGATCACATTTTGCTTGACATATTTGTAATGGTCTAACCTCAGTATCTAGAATGCAACTAGATAGTTATGCAGGAGAAGTTACAATGAATGAAGCTAAGTAACTTTTGGATAGTACCTCTAAAAGTTATGATGATTGGAACTCAAATGAGCTATTATCAACACCTACTCCCAAGAAAAGAAGTGTGCTTACATTGAGTAGAGATGATATGAATACATTGAGTAGAGATGATATGAAAGAAACTAAGAGATCTATGCAAGAAAAATTATATATATTTCAACTGCCAAGTAAAGAAATTGCCTCCAATGGGTTACACTCTTCTAACTAATACATGTGGTCATGTAATTAGAGTTAATTATTTATATGAATTTGAGGACCTCCAATGGGTGACACTCTTCTAACTAATACTTGTGGTCTTGTCATTAGAATTAATTCTTTATATGAATTTGATGAAGGTGATATTTCAATTAATTAAAAAAAAAATACCATTTCAACATGTACATTAAGAGGGATCTTTCTGAGAATTCTAATAGAATTGCAAATTTGTTCCTTAGAGAGGACCATGAATGATATCAAAGAAATTGTTAAACATTGTTCCATAATCTAAACTCAACCAGAACATGTTATGCAAACTCAGAACATTAGAACTCAATAACCTACCGCAATGCCAAAAGCAACCTTAAGCTTGCCACTTATTAGCTTCTTGAGTTTCTAGCCACCACTTAGAGATCTCTGAATTCCTCGGTTGCTTCAAAGAGAGCTAGAGCTAATTTAATACTATTATCAATGTTAGCAAAGAGGACGGATAGTTGTGCTTGCCAGACTCTAACCATCCTCCCTTGATTATATAATTTGACTGCTAAATTCTTGGAATTGCTAGGCTGGTCACTATGTTTGCTCTTTGTCGTTTGGCTGCTGGCTTATGTGTTTGCTTTTGCGATGCTTATAGCTTTTATAAAGCGGGGGCTAGTTGTTTCGAGTCTTTGTTTACCTATGTTAACTGCCCTAGCTACCATTTTTTTTGAGAAACCTTGTCGCGAGGGTAGGAGGTTCCTGGATTTCATTAAGAAGAAGAGGGATGATCCAATTTATAAGGAAAACTAGACACAAAACCTAATGTTCTGGGTTAATTAGGGAAACCGAGTGAACCCCCTCCCCCCCAACCCCCCCCCCCCCAGAAAAAAGACACTAGAGTTGGGGATAGGGACAAAGAAAAATGCAACATCAAGGGACGTTGTCTCAAGTGCAACATGATATGTCTCCAACGTATCTATAATTTTTGATTGTTCCATGCTATTCTATTATCTGTTTTATATGCATTAATATGCTATTTTATATGATTTTTGGGACTAACCTATTAACCTAGAGCCCAGTGCCAGTTTCTGTTTTTTCCTTGTTTTAGAGTTTCACAGAAAAGGAATACCAAACGGAATAAAACTTTCACGATGATTTTTCTTGGACCAGAAGACACCCAAGAGACTTGGAGTGCAAGTCAGAAGAGTGCTGGGAAACGTAGCAGAATTTTAAAATTTTCTACGCATCACCAAGATCAATCTATGGAGTCATCTAGCAACGAGGGAGAGAGGAGTGCATCTACATACCCTTGTAGATCGCGCGCGGAAGCGTTCAAGAGAACGGGGTTGATGGAGTCATACTCGTCGTGATCCAAATCACCGATGACCCAGCGCTGAACGGACGGCACCTCCGCGTTCAACACACGTACGGTTGGGAAGACGTCTCCTCCAACTTGATCCAGCAAGGGGGAAGGAGAGGTTGACGATGATCCAGCAGCACGACGGCGTGGTGGTGGAAGCAACGGTGATCTCGGCTGGGCTTTGCCAAGCACAGGGAGACGGAGGAGTGTCACGGGAGGGAGAGGGAGAGGCCAGGGGCTAGGGTGCAGCTGCCCTCCCTCCCCCCACTATTTATAGGACCCCTAGGGGGGCGGCGGCCCTAGGAGATGCCATCTCCAAGGGGGGGCGGCGGCCAAGGGGGTGGCTTGCCCCCCAAGGCAAGTGGGGCGCCCCCACCCCTAGGGTTTCTAACCCTAGGCGCAGGGGAGGCCCATGGGGGAGCGCACCAGCCCACTAGGGGCTGGTTCCCCTCCCACTTCAGCCCATGGGGCCCTCCAGGATAGGTGGCCCCACCCGGTGGACCCCCGGGACCCTTCCGGTGGTCCCGGTACAATACCGATTACCCCCCGAAACTTTCCCGATGGCCGAAACTTGACTTCCTATATATAAATCTTCACCTCCGGACCATTCCGGAACTCCTCGTGACGTCCGAGATCTCATCCGAGACTCCGAACAACTTTCGGGTTACCGTATACTAATATCTCAACAACCCTAGCGTCACCGAACCTTAAGTGTGTAGACCCTACGGGTTCGGGAGACACGCAGACATGACCGAGACGACTCTCCGGTCAATAACCAACAGCGGGATCTGGATACCCATGTTGACTCCCACATGCTCCTCGATGATCTCATCGGATGAACCACGATGTCGAGGATTCAATCAATCCGTATACAATTCCCTTTGTCAATCGGTGCGTTACTTGCCCGAGACTTGATCGTTGGTATCTCAATACCTCGTTCAATCTCGTTACCGGCAAGTCACTTTACTCGTACCGTAATGCATGATCCCGTGATCAACCACTTGGTCACATTGAGCTCATTATGATGATGCATTACCGAGTGGGCCCAGAGATACCTCTCCGACATACGGAGTGACAAATCCCAGTCTCGATACGTGACAACCCAACAGACACTTTCGGAGATACCTGTAGTGTACCTTTATAGTCACCCAGTTACGTTGTGACGTTTGGCACACCCAAAGCACTCCTATGGTATCCGGGAGTTGCACAATCTCATGGTCTAAGGAAATGATACTTGACATTCGGAAAAGCTACAGCAAATGAACTACACGATCTTTGAGCTATACTTAGGATTGGGTCTTGTCCATCACATCATTCTCCTAATGATGTGATCCCGTTATCAATGACATCCAATGTCCATAGTCAGGAAACCATGACTATCTTTTGATCAATGAGCTAGTCAACTAGAGGCTCACTAGGGACGTGTTGTGGTCTATGTATTCACACATGTATTACGATTTCCGGATAACACAATTATAGAATGAACAATAGACAATTATCATGAACAAAGAAATATAATAATAACCATTTTATTATTGCCTCTAGGGCATATTTCCAACAGTCTCCCACTTGCACCAGAGTCAATAGCCTAGTTACATTGTGATGAATCGAACACCCATGCAGTTCTGGTGTTGATCATGTTTTGCTCTAGGGAGAGGTTTAGTCAACGGATCTGCCACATTCAGGTCCGTATGTACTTTACAAATCTCTATGTTTCCATTTTGAACACTTTCACGAATGGAGTTGAAGTGACGCTTGATATGCCTGGTCTTCCTGTGAAACCTAGGCTCCTTGGCAAGGGCAATAGCTCCAGTGTTGTCACAGAAGAGAGTCATCGGGCCCGACACATTGGGTATGACTCCTAGGTCGGTAATGAACTCCTTCACCCAGATTGCCTCTTGTGCTGCCTCCGAGGCTGCCATGTACTCTGCTTCACATGTAGATCCCGCCACAATGCTTTGCTTGCAACTGCACCAGCTTACTGCCCCACCATTCAAAATATACACGTATCCGGTTTGTGACTTAGAGTCATCCAGATTTGTGTCGAAGCTAGCATCGACGTTACCCTTTACGACGAGCTCTTCGTCACCTCCATAAATGAGAAACATATCCTTAGTACTTTTCAAGTACTTCAGGATATTCTTGACCGCTGTCCAGTGTTCCATGCCGGGATTACTTTGGTACCTTCCTACCAAACTTACGACAAGGTTTACATCAGGTCTGGTACACAACATAGCATACATGATAGGCCCTATGGCTGAGGCATAGGGGACGGCACTCATCTTTTCTCTATCTTCTGCCATGGTCGGGCATTGAGCCGTGCTCAATCTCGTACCTTGCAATACAGGCAAGAACCCCTTCTTTGACTGATCCATTTTGAACTTTTTCAATATCTTGTCAAGGTACGTACTCTGTGAAAGACCAATGAGGCGTCTCGATCTATCTCTATAGATCTTGATGCCTAATATATAAGAAGCTTCTCTAAGATCCTTCATTGAAAAACACTTGTTCAAGTAGGCCTTTATGCTTTCCAAGAATTCTATATCATTTCCCATCAATAGTATGTCATCCACATACAATATGAGAAATGCTACAGAGCTCCCACTCACTTTCTTGTAAATGCAGGCTTCTCCATAAGTCTGCGTAAACCCAAACGCTTTGATCATCTCATCAAAACGAATGTTCCAACTCTGAGATGCTTGCACCAGCCCATAAATCGAGCGTTGGAGCTTGCACAGCTTGTCAGCATTCTTAGGATCGACAAAACCTTCCGGCTGCATCATATACAATTCTTCCTTAAGGAAACCATTAAGGAATGCCGTTTTGACGTCCATTTGCCATATCTCATAATCATAGAATGTGTCAATTGCTAACATGATTCGGACGGACTTCAGCTTCGCTACGGGTGAGAAAGTCTCATCGTAGTCAACCCCTTGAACTTGTCGATAACCCTTAGCGACAAGCCGAGCTTTATAGATGGTTACGTTACCATCCACGTCTGTCTTCTTCTTAAAGATCCATTTATTTTCTATGGCTCGCCGATCAACGGGCAAGTCAGTCAAAGTCCATACTTCGTTTTCATACATGGATCCTATCTCGGATTTCATGGCTTCCAGCCATTTGTCGGAATCCGGGCCCGCCATCGCTTCTTCATAGTTCGAAGGTTCACCGTTGTCTAACAACATGATTTCCAAGACAGGGTTGCCGTACCACTCTGGTGCAGAACGTGTCCTCGTGGACCTACGAAGTTCAGTAGCAACTTGATCTGAAGTTTCATGATCATCATCATTAACTTCCTCTCTAGTCGGTGCAGGCACCTCAGGAACATTTTCTTGAGCTGCGCCACTTACCGGTTCAAGAGGTAATACTTCATCAAGTTCTACTTTCCTCCCACTTATTTCTTTCGAGAGAAACTCTTTCTCTAGAAAGGACCCATTCTTGGCAACAAAGATCTTGCCTTCGGATCTGAGGTAGAAGGTATACCCAATAGTTTCTTTAGGGTATCCTATGAAGACGCATTTTTCCAATTTGGGTTCGAGCTTTTCAGGTTGAAGTTTCTTGACATAAGCATCACATCCCCAAACTTTTAGAAACAACAGCTTAGGTTTCTTCCCAAACCATAATTCATACGGTGTCGTCTCAATGGATTTCGACAGAGCCCTATTTAAAGTGAATGCGGCAGTCTCTAAAGCATAGCCCCAAAATGATAGCGGTAGATTGGTAAGAGACATCATAGATCGCACCATATCCAATAGAGTGCGATTACGATGTTCGTACACACCATTACGTTGAGGTGTTCCAGGCGGCGTGAGTTGTGAAACTATTCCACATTTTCTTAAGTGTGTGCCAAATTCGTGACTCAAGTATTCTCCCCCACGATCTGATCGCAAGAACTTGATTTTCCTGTCACGTTGATTCTCAACCTCACTCTGAAATTCCGTGAACTTTTCAAAGGTCTCAGACTTGTGTTTCATTAAGTAGACATACCCATATCTATTCAAGTCATCAGTGAGGGTGAGAACATAACGATAGCCACCGCGAGCCTCAACACTCATTGGACCACACACATCAGTATGTATGATTTCCAATAAGTTGGTTGCTCGCTCCATTGTTCCTGAGAACGGAGTCTTGGTCATTTTACCCATGAGGCATGGCTCACACGTGTCAAATGATTCGTAATCAAGAGACTCCAAAAGTCCATCTGCATGGAGCTTCTTCATGCGTTTGACACCTATGTGACCAAGGCGGCAGTGCCACAAGTATGTGGGACTATCATTATCAACCTTACATCTTTTAGTATTCACACTATGAATATGTGTAACACTACGCTCGAGATTCATTAAGAATAAACCATTCACCAACGGAGCATGACCATAAAACATATCTCTCATATAAATAGAACAACCATTATTCTCGGATTTAAATGAGTAGCCATCTCAAATTAAACGAGATCCTGATACAATGTTCATGCTCAAAGCTGGCACTAAATAACAATTATTGAGGTTTAAAACTAATCCCGTAGGTAAATGTAGAGGTAGCGTGCCGACGGCGATCACATCGACCTTGGAACCATTCCCGACACGCATCGTCACCTCGTCCTTCGCCAGTCTCCGCTTATTCCGCAGCTCCTGCTTTGAGTTACAAATGTGAGCAACTGCACCGGTATCAAATACCCAGGAGCTACTACGAGTACTGGTAAGGTACACATCAATTACATGTATATCACATATACCTTTAGTGTTGCCGGCCTTCTTGTTCGCTAAGTATTTGGGGCAGTTACGCTTCCAGTGACCACTTCCCTTGCAATAAAAACACTCAGTCTCAGGCTTGGGTCCATTCTTTGGCTTCTTCCCGGCAACTTGCTTACCGGGCGCGGCAACTCCCTTGCCGTCCTTCTTGAAGTTCTTCTTACCCTTGCCTTTCTTGAACTTAGTGGTTTTATTCACCATCAACACTTGATGTTCCTTTTTGATTTCCACCTCTGCTGATTTCAGCATTGAATATACCTCAGGAATGGTCTTTTCCATCCCCTGCATATTGAAGTTCATCACAAAGCTCTTGTAGCTCGGTGGAAGCGACTGATGGATTCTGTCAATGACCGCGTCATCCGGGAGATTAACTCCCAGCTGAGTCAAGCGGTTATGCAACCCAGACATTTTGAGTATGTGCTCACTGACAGAACTATTTTCCTCCATCTTACAGCTGAAGAACTTGTCGGAGACTTCATATCTCTCGACCCGAGCATGAGCTTGGAAAACCATTTTCAGCTCTTCGAACATCTCATATGCTCCGTGTCTCTCAAAACGCTTTTGGAGCCCCGGTTCTAAGCTGTAAAGCATGCCGCACTGAACAAGGGGGTAATCATCAGCACGTGGCTGCCAAGCGTTCATAACATCTTGGTTCTCTGGGATGGGTGCGTCACCTAGCGGTGCTTCTAGGACATAATCTTTATTGGCAGCTATGAGGATGATCCTCAGGTTCTGGACCCAGTCCGTATAGTTGCCGCCATCATCTTTCAGCTTGGTTTTCTCTAGGAACGCGTTGAAGTTGAGGACAACGTGGGCCATTTGATCTACAAGACATATTGTAAAGATTTTAGACTAAGTTCATGATAATTAAGTTCATCTAATCAAATTACTCAATGAACTCCCACTCAGATAGACATCCCTCCAGTCATCTAAGTGAAACATGATCCGAGTTAACTAGGCCGTGTC
Source organism: Triticum monococcum (assembly GCA_034509565.1). Lineage (NCBI taxonomy): Eukaryota > Viridiplantae > Streptophyta > Magnoliopsida > Poales > Poaceae > Triticum > Triticum monococcum. The sequence goes on from CM067845.1 coordinate 387,789,684, forward strand.
CGATCATCACGTGAGACGGACTAGTCAACATCGGTGAACATCTTCATGTTGATCATATCTTCTATATGACTCATGCTCGACCTTTCGGTCTTCTGTGTTCCGAGGCCATGTCTGTACATGCTAGGCTCGTCAAGTCAACCTAAGTGTATTGCGTGTGTAAATCTGGCTTACACCCCTTGTATTCGAACGTTAGAATCTATCACACCCGATCATCACGTGGTGCTTCAAAACAACGAACCTTCGCAATGGTGCACAGTTAGGGGGAACACTTTCTTGAAATTATTATGAGGGACCATCTTATTTAAGCCACCGTCGCTCTAAGAAAATAAGATGTAAAACATGATAAACATCACATGCAATCAAATAGTAACATGATATGGCCAATATTAGTTGCTCCTTTTGATCTCCATCTTCGGGGCTCCATGATCATTGTTGTCACCGGCATGACACCATGATCTCCATCATCGTGTCTTCTTGAAGTTGTCTCGTCATCTATTACTTCTACTACTATGGCTAACGCTTTAGCAATAAAGTAAAGTAATTACATGACGTTTATGTTGACACGCAGGTCATAAATAAATAAAGACAACTCCTATGGCTCCTACCGGTTGTCATACTCATCGACATGCAAGTCGTGATTCCTATTACAAGAACATGATCAATCTCATACATCACATCCTTTTGGCCATATCACATCACACGGCACATGCTGCAAAAACAAGTTAGACATCCTCTAATTGTTGTTGCAAGTTTTTACGTGACTGCTATAGGTTTCTAGCAAGAACGTTTCTTACCTACGCCAAAACCACAACGTGATATGCGAATTTCTATTTACCCTTCATAAGGACCCTTTTCATCGAATCCGATCCGACTAAAGTGGGAGAGACAGACACCCGCCAGCCACCTTATGCAACTAGTGCATGTCAATCGGTGGAACCAGTCTCACGTAAGCGTACGTGTAAGGTCAGTCCGGGCAGCTTCATTCCATGATGCCGCCGAATCAAGATAAGACTAGTAACGACAAGCAAATTGACAATATCGACGCCCACAACTGCTTTGTGTTCTACTCGTGCATAGAAACTACGCATAGACCTAGCTCATGATGCCACTGCTGGGGAACGTAGCAGAATTTTAAAATTTTCTACGCATCACCAAGATCAATCTATGGAGTCATCTAGCAACGAGGGAGAGAGGAGTGCATCTACATACCCTTGTAGATCGCGCGCGGAAGCGTTCAAGAGAACGGGGTTGATGGAGTCGTACTCGTCGTGATCCAAATCACCGATGACCCAACGCCGAACGGACGGCACCTCCGCATTCAACACACGTACGGTTGGGAAGACGTCTCCTCCAACTTGATCCAGCAAGGGGGAAGGAGAGGTTGATGATGATCCAGCAGCACGACAGCGTGGTGGTGGAAGCAACGGTGATCTCGGCAGGGCTTCGCCAAGCACAGGGAGACGGAGGAGTGTCACGGGAGGGAGAGGGAGAGGCCAGGGGCTAGGGTGCGGCTGCCCTCCCTCCCCCCACTATTTATAGGACCCCTAGGGGGGGGGGGGGCGCCGGCCCTAGGAGATGCCATCTCCAAGGGGGGCGGCGGCCAAGGGGGTGGCTTGGCCCCCAAGGCAAGTGGGGCGCCCCCCACCCCTAGGGTTTCTAACCCTAGGCGCAGGGGAGGCCCATGGGGGGCGCACCAGCCCACTAGGGGCTGGTTCCCCTCCCACTTCAGCCCATGGGGCCCTCCGGGATAAGTGACCCCATCCGGTGGACCCCCGGGACCCTTTCGGTGGTCCCGGTACAATACCGATTACCCCCCGAAACTTTCCCGATGGCCGAAACTTAACTTCCTCTGTATAAATATTCACCTCCAGACCATTCCGGAACTCCTCGTGACGTCCGGGATCTCATCCGGGACTCCGAACAACTTTCGGGTTACCGTATACTAATATCTCAACAACCCTAGCGTCACCGAACCTTAAGTGTGTAGACCCCACGGGTTCGGGAGACACGCAGACATGACGGAGACGACTCTCCGGTCAATAACCAACAGCGGGATATGGATACCCATGTTGGCTCCCACATGCTCCTCGATGATCTCATCGGATGAACCATGATGTCGAGGATTCAATCAATCCGTATACAATTCCCTTTGTCAATCGGTACGTTACTTGCCCGAGACTCGATCGTTGGCATCCCAATACCTCGTTCAATCTCGTTACCGGTAAGTCACTGTACTCGTACCGTAATGCATGATCCCGTGATCAACCACTTGGTCACATTGAGCTCATTATGATGATGCATTACCGAGTGGTCCCAGAGATACCTCTCCGTCATACGGAGTGACAAATCCCAGTCTCGATTTGTGCCAACCCAACAGACACTTTTGGAGATACCTGTAGTGTACCTTTATAGTCACCTAGTTACGTTGTGACGTTTGGCACACCCAAAGCACTCCTACGATATTTGGGAGTTGCACAATCTCATGGTCTAAGGAAATGATACTTGACATTCGGAAAAGCTACAGCAAACGAACTACACGATCTTTGAGCTATGCTTAGGATTGAGTCTTGTCCATCACATCATTCTCCTAATGATGTGATCCCGTTATCAATGACATCCAATGTCCATAGTCAGGAAACCATGACTATCTTTTGATCAACGAGCTAGTCAACTAGAGGCTCACTAGGGACGTGTTGTGGTCTATGTATTCACACATGTATTACGATTTCCGGATAACACAATTATATCATGAACAATAGACAATTATCATGAACAAAGAAATATAATAATAACCATTTTATTATTGCCTCTAGGGCATATTTCCAACAAAGAGCCACGAGGCGGCTGCAAGGGTGGAGGCGCGCCCAGAGGGGTAGGGCACGCCCCCGACCTTGTGGGCCCCTCGGTGACCCCCTGACCTAGATCTTCCTCCTATATATTCTCATATACCCCGAAAACTTCCAGGGGAGCCACGAAACCACTTTTCCGCCACCGCAACCTTCTGTACCCGTGAGTGAAGGAAGTATGCCCTAGAGGCAATCATAAATTTGTTATTTTATATTTCCTTATATCATGATAAATGTTTATTATCCATGCTAGAATTGTATTAACCAGAAACTTGATACATGTGTGGATGCATAGACAAAACACCATGTCCCTAGTAAGTCTCTACTAGACTAGCTCATTAATCAAAGATGGTTGAGTTTCCTAACCATAGACATGTGTTGTCATTTGATGAACATGATCACATCATTAGGAGAATGATGTGGTGGACAAGACCCATCTATTAGCTTAGCATGTTGATCGTTCAGTTTTATTGCTATTGCTTTCTTCATGACATATACATATTCCTTTGACTATGAGATTATGCAACTCCCGAATACCAGAGGAACACCTTCTGTGCTATCAAACGTCACAATATAATTGGGTGATTATAAAGATGCTCTACAGGTGTCTCTGAAGGTGTTTGTTGGGTTGGCATAGATCAAGATTAGGATTTGTCACTCCGTGTATCAAAGAGGTATCTCTGGGCCCTCTCGGTAATGCACATCACTATAAGCCTTGCAAGCAATGAGACCAATGAGTTAGTTACGGGATGATGCATTACGGAATGAGTAAAGAGACTTGCCGGTAACGAGATTGAACTAGGTATGATGATACCGATGATCAAATCTCGGGTAAGTAACATACCGATGACAAAGGGAATAATGTATGTTGTTATTGCAGTTTGACCGATAAAGATCTTCGTAGAATATGTAGGAACCAATATGAGCATCCAGGTTCCGCTATTGGTTATTGACCGGAGATGTGTCTCGGTCATGTCTACATAGTTCTCGAACCCGTAGGGTCCGCATGCTTAACATTTGATAACGATTTGTATTATGAGTTATGTGTTTTGGTGACCGAAGTTTGTTCAGAGTCCCGGATGAGATCACGGACATGATGAGCAGTATCGAAATGGCCGAGAGGTAAATATTGATATATTGGAAGGTAGTATTCGGACATCGGAATGGTTTTGAGTGGTTCGGGTATTTTACCAGAGTACCGAGGGGTTACCAGAACCCCCCGGGGGAATTATTGGGCCTACATGGGCCTTAGTGGAAAACCCCCAATAACTTTCCTGGGGGGTTCCGGTAACCTCCCGCTACTCCGAAAAATTCCCGGTCTTCTTCGGAACCATTCCGGTGTCCATATATAACCTTGCAATATATCAATCTTTACCTCTCGACCATTTCGAGACTCCTCGTCATGTCCGTGATCTCATCCGGGACTCCGAACAAACTTCAGTCACCAAAACACATAGCTCATAATACAAATCATCATCGAACGTTAAGCGTCCGGACCCTACAGGTTCGAGAACTATGTAGACATGACCGAGACACATCTCCATTCAATAACCAATAGCGGAACCTGGATGATCATATTGCCTCCTACATATTCTATGAAGATCTTTATCGGTCAAACCGCATAACAACATACGTCATTCCCTTTGTCATCGGTATGTTACTTGCCCGAGATTCAATCGTCGGTATCATCATACCTAGTTCAATCTCGTTACTGGCAAGTCTCTTTACTCGTTCCATAATGCATCATCCCGTAACTAACTCATTAGTCACATTGCTTGCAAGGCTTATAGTGATGTGCATTACCGAGAGGGCCCAGAGATACCTCTCCCATACACGAAGTGACAAATCCTAATATTGATCTATGCCAACTCAAAAAACACCATCAGAGACACCTATAGATCATCTTTATAATCACCCAGTCACGTTGTGACATTTTATAGCACACAAAGTGTTCCTCCGGTATTCGGGAGTTGGATAATCTCATAGTCAGAGGAACATGTATAAGTCATGAAGAAAGCAATAGCAATAAAACTAAACGATCATTATGCTAAGCTAATGGATGGGTCTTGTCCATCACATCATTCTCCAATGATGTGATCCCGTTCATCAAATGACAACACATGTCTATGGTCCGGAAACTTAACCATCTTTGATTAACGAGCTAGTCAAGTAGAGACATACTAGGGACACTCTGTTTGTCTATGTATTCACACATGTACTAAGTTTCCGGTTAATACAATTCTAGCGTGAATAATAAACATTTGTCATGATATAAGGAAATATAAATAACAACTTTATTATTGCCTCTAGGGCATATTTCCTTCAGTCTCCCACTTGCACTAGAGTCCATAATCTAGATTACATAGTAATAATTCTAACACCCATGGAGTCTTGGTGTTGATCATGTTTTTCTCGTGAGAGAGGCATAGCCAAAGGATATGCAACATTCAGATCCGTATGTATCTTGGAAATCTCTATGTCTCCCTCCTTGACTTGATCGCGGATGGAATTGAAGCGTCTCTTGATGTGTTTAGTTCTCTTGTGAAATCTGGATTCCTTCGCCAAGGCAATTGCTCCAGTATTGTTACAAAAGATTTTCATTGGACCCGATGCACTAGGTATTACACCTAGATCAGATATGAACTCCTTCATCCAGATTCCTTCATTTGCTGCTTCCGAAGCAGCTATGAACTCCGCTTCACATGTAGATCCCGCCACGACACTCTGCTTGGAACTGCACCAACTTACAGCTCCACCATTCAATATAAATACGTATCTGGTTTGTGACCTAGAGTCATCTGGATTAGTGTCAGAGCTTGCATCGACGTAACCATTTAGGACGAGCTCTTTGTCACCTCCATAAACGAGAAACATATCCTTAGTCCTTTTCAGGTATTTCAGGATGTTTTTGACCGCTGTCCAGTGATCCACTCCTGGATTACTTTGGTACCTCCCTGTTAAACTTATAGCAAGGCACACATCAGGTCTGGTACACAACATTGCATACATGATAGAACCTATGGCTGAGGCATAGTGAATGACTTTCATTTTCTCTCTATCTTCTAAAGTGGTCGGGCATTGAGTCTGACTCAACTTCACACCTTATAACACAGGCAAGAATCCTTTCTTTGACTGATCCATTTTGAACTTCTTCAAAACTTTATCAAGGTATGTGCTTTGCGAAAGTTCAATTAAGCGTCTTGATCTATCTCTATAGATCTTGATGCCCAATATATAAGCAGCTTCACCGAGGCCTTTCATTGAAAAATTCTTATTCAAGTATCCTTTTATGCTATCCAAAAATTATTTATTATTCCCAATCAATAGTATGTCATTCACATATAATATTAGAAATGCTACAGAGCTCCCACTCACTTTCTTGTAAGTACATGCTTCTCAAAAAGTCTGTATAAAACCATATGCTTTGATCACACTATCAAAGCGTATATTCCAACTTCAAGAGGCCTGCACCAGTCCATAAATGGATCGCTGGAGCTTGCACACTTTATTAGCACCATTATGATCAACAAAACCTTCTGGTTGCATCATATACAACTCTTCTTTAAGATATCCATTAAGGAATGCAGTTTTGATATCCATTTGCCAAATTTCATAATCATAAAATGGGCAATTGCTAACATGATCCGGACAGACTTAAGCATCGCTACAGGTGAGAAGGTCTCATCATAGTCAACTCCTTGAACTTTTCGAAAACCTTTCGTGACAAGTCGAGCTTTGTAGATAGTAACATTACCGTCAGCGTCAGTCTTCTTCTTGAAGATCCATTTATTCTCTATGGCTTGCCGATCATCGGGCAAGTCAACCAAAGTCCATACTTTGTTCTCATACATGGAACTCATCTCATATTTCATGGCCTCAAGCCATTTCGTGGAATATGGGCTCATCATCGCTTCCTCATAGTTCGTAGGTTCGTCATGGTCAAGTAACATGACCTCCAGAACAGGATTACTGTACCACTCTGGTGCGGATCGTACTCTGGTTGACCTACGAGGTTTGGTAGTAACTTGATCTGAGGTTTCATGATCATCATCATTAGCTTCCTCAGTGATTGGTGTAGGAATCACTGGAACTGATTTTTGTGATGAACTACTTTCCAATTCGGGAGAAGGTACAATTACCTCATCAAGTTCTACTTCCCTCCCACTCACTTCTTTCGAGAGAAACCCCTTCTCTAGAAAGGATCCATTTTTAGCAACGAATATCTTGCCTTCAGATCTGTGATAGAAGGTGTACCCAACAGTCTCCTTTGGGTATCCTATGAAGACACATTTCTCCGATTTTGGTTCGAGCTTATGAGGTTGAAGCTTTTTCACATAAGCATTGCAGCCCCAAACTTTAAGAAATGACAACTTAGGTTTCTTGCTAAACCACAATTCATATGGTGTCGTCTCAAAGGATTTAGATGATGCCCTATTTAATGTGAATGCAGCCGTCTCTAAAGCATAACCCCAAAATGATAGCGGTAAATCGGTAAGAGACATCATAGATCGCACCATATCTAATAAAGTACGGTTACGATGTTCGGACACACCATTATGCTGTGGTGTTACAGGTGGCGTGAGTTGCGAAACTATTCCACATTGTTTCAAATGAAGACCAAACTCATAACTCAAATATTCACCTCCACGATCAGATCGTAGAAACTTTATTTTCTTGTTACGATGATTTTCCACTTCACTCTGAAATTCTTTGAACTTTTCAAATGTTTCAGACTTATGTTTCATTAAGTAGATATACCCATATCTGCTCAAATCATCTGTGAAGGTTAGAAAGTAACGATACCTACCGTGAGCCTCAACACTCATCGGACCACATACATCAATATGTATTATTTCCAATAAGTCAGTGGCTCGCTCCATTGTTCCGGAGAACGGAGTCTTAGTCATCTTGCCCATGAGGCATGGTTCGCAAGCATCAAGTCATTCATAATCAAGTGATTCCAAAAGCCCATCAGCATGGAGTTTCTTCATGCGCTTTACACCAATATGACCTAAATGGCAGTGCCACAAATAAGTTGCACTATCATTTTTAACTTTGCATCTTTTGTCTTCAATATTATGAATATGTGTATCACTACAATCGAGATTCAATAAAAATAGACCACTCGTCAAGGGTGCATGGCCATAAAAGATATTACTCATATAAATAGAATAACCATTATTCTATGATTTAAATGAATAACCATCTCGCATCAAACAAGATCCAGATATAATGTTGATGCTCAACGCTGGCACCAAATAACATTTATTTAGGTCTAAAACTAATCCTGACGATAGATGTAGAGGTAGCGTGCCGACGGGATCACATCGACTTTGGAACCATTTTCCATGCGCATCGTCACCTCATCCTTATCCAATCTTTGTTTAATCCGTAGCCCCTGTTTCGAGTTGCAAATATGAGCAACAGAACCAACATCAAATAGCCAGGCGCTACTTCGAGCATTAGTAAGGTACACATCAATAACATGTGTATCAAATATATACCTTTCACTTTGCCATCCTTCTTATCCGCCAAATACTTGGGGCAATTCCGCTTCCAGTGACCAGTCCCTTTGCAGTAGAAGGACTCAGTCTTAGGCTTAGGTCCAGACTTGGGCTTCTTCCCTTAAGCAGCAACTGGCTTGCTGTTCTTCTTGAAGTTCCCCTTCTTCCCTTTGCCTTTTTTCTTGAAACTAGTGGTCTTGTTCACCATCAACACTTGATGCTCCTTCTTGATTTCTACCTCCGCAGCCTTTAGCATCGCGAAGAGCTCGGGAATTGTCTTTTCCATCCCTTGCATATTATAGTTCATCACGAAGACTTTATAGCTTGGTGGCAGTGATTGAAGAACTCTGTCAATTACACTATCATCAGGAAGATTAACACCTAGCTGAGTCAAGTGGTTGTGGTACCAAGACATTCTGAGTATGTGTTCACTGACATAACTATTCTCCTCCATTTTGCAGCTATAGAACTTGTTGGAGACTTCATATCTCTCAACGCGGGCATTTGCTTGAAATATTAACTTCAACTCCTGGAACATCTCATATGCTCCATGACGTTCAAAACATATTTGAAGTCCCGACTCTAAGCCGTAAAGCATGGCACACTGAACTATCGAGTAGTCATCAGCTTTGCTCTGCCAGACATTCATAACATCCGGAGTTGCTCCTGCAGCGGGTCTTGCACCTAGCGGTGCTTCCACGATGTAATTCTTCTGTGCAGCAATGAGGATAATCCTCAAGTTATGGACCCAGTCCGTGTAGTTGCTACCATCATATTTCAACTTAGCTTTTCTCTAGGAATGCATTAAAACTCAAGGGAACGGTAGCTCAGGCCATTGATCTACAACAACATAGATATGCAAAAAAACTATCAGGTACTAAGACCATGATACATTAAAGTTCAATTAATCATATTACTTAAGAACTCCCACTTAGATAGACATCCCTCTAGTCATCTAAATGATCATGTGATCCATATCAACTAAACCATGTCCGATCATCACGTGAGATGGAGTAGTTTTCAATGGTGAACATCACTATGTTGATCATATCTACTATATGATTCACGATCGACCTTTCGGTCTCAGTATTCCGAGGCCATATCTGCATATGCTAGGCTCGTCAAGTTTAACTCGAGTATTCTACACGTGCAAAACTGGCTTGCACCCGCTGTATGTGAACATAGAGCTTATCACACCCGATCATCACGTGGTATCTCGGCATGACAAACTGTAGCAATGGTGCATACTCAGGGAGAACACTTATACCTTGAAATTTAGTGAGGGATCATCTTATAATGCTAACACCGTACTAAGAAAAATAAGAAGCATAAAGGATAAACATCACATGCAATCAAAATATGTGACATGATATGGCCATCATCATCTTGTGCCTTTGATCTCCATCTCCAAAGCACCATCGTGATCTCCATCGTCACTGGCTTGACACCTTGATCTCCATCATAGCATCGTTGTCGTCTCGCCAACTATTACTTCCACGATTATCGCTACCGCTTAGTGATAAAGTAAAGCAATTACATGTCGATTGCATTTCATACAATAAAGCGACAACCATAAGGCTCCTGCCAGTTGCTGATAACTTTTTACAAAAAAGGATCATCTCATACAACAATTATATCTCATCACGTCTTGACCATATTACATCACAACATGCCCTGCAAAAACAAGTTAGACATTCTCTCCTTTGTTGTTGCAAGTTTTACGTGGCTGCTATGGGATTCTAGCAAGAACTGTTCTTACCTACACATCAAATGCACAATGATTTTTCGTCAAGTGTGCTGTTTTAACAATCAACAAGGACCGGCCGTAGTCAAACTCGATTCAACTAAAGTTGGAGAAACAGACACCTGCTAGCCACCTATGTGCGAAGCACATCGGTAGAACTAGTCTCATGAACGCGGTCATGTAATGTCGGTCTGGGCCGCTTCATCCAACAATACCGCCAAATCAAAGTAAGACGTTGGTGGTAAGCAGTATGACTATTATCGCCCACAACTCATTGTGTTTTACTCGTGCATATATCATCTATGCATAGACCTGGCTCGGATGCCACTGTTAGGGAATGTAGTAATTCAAAAATTTCCTATGATCACGCAAGATCTAACTAGGATATGCATAGCAAGGAGAGGGGAGAGTGTGTCCATGTACCCTCATAGACCGAAAGCGGAAGCGTTTAGTAATGCATTTGATGTAGTCGAACGTCTTCACGATCCAAATACCGAACGTATGACACCTTTGTGTTCAGCACACGTTCAACACGTTGACGTCCCTCAAGCTCTTGATCCAGTAGAGGGTTGAGGGAGAGTTCCGTCAGCACGATGGTGTGGTGACGGTTTTGGTGATGTGATCCATGCAGGGCTTCGTCTAAGCACTACAATAATATGACCGAGGTGGTAAACTGTGGAGGGGGGCATGGTGCACGGCTAAGACAATTGATGTTGTACCTTTGGGGTGCCCTCTGCCCACGTATATAAAGGAGGGTGGGGGGAGGAGGAGGCCGGACAAGGGGGAGGCGCGCCAAGGGGGGGGAGTCCTACTAGGACTCCAAACCTAGTAGGATTCGCTCCCCTTTCCATCCAACGGAGAGGGGGAAAGGGGAAAGGAGGGACAGGGAGAAGGAAAGAGGGGGGCCGCGCCCCTCCCCTTGTCCAATTCGGATTGGGGGCAAGGGGGGCGCGCCCCACCTCCTGTGGCCTGCCTCCTCTCCTCCACTATGGCCCGTTAGGCCCAATAACTTTCCCGGGGGCTTTCAGTAACCTCCCGGTACTCTGAAAAATCCCCGATCTTCTTTGGAACCATTCCGGTGTCCGTATATAACCTTCCAATATATCAATATTTACCCATCAACCATTTCGAGACTCCTCATCATGTCCATGATCTCATCCGGGACTCCGAACAAACTTCAGTCACCAAAACACATAGCTCATAATACAAATCGTCATTGAACATTAATCGTGCAGACCCTACGGGTTCGAGAACTATGTAGACATGACCGAGACACATCTTCTGTCAATAACCAATAGCGGAACCTGGATGCTCATATTGGCTCCTACATATTCTAGCAAAGATCTTTATCAGTCAAACCGCATAACAACATACGTCATTCCCTTTGTCATCAGTATGTTACTTGCCCGAGATTCGATCATCGGTATCATCATACCTAGTTCAATCTCGTTACTGGCAAGTCTCTTTACTTGTTCTATAATGCATCATCCCGTAACTAACTCATTAGTCACATTTCTTGCAAGGTTTATAGTGATGTGCATTACCGAGAGGGCCCAGAGATACCTCTCCGATACACGGAGTGACAAATCCTAATCTTGATCTATGCCAACTTAACAAACACCATCGAAGACACCTGTAGAGCATCTTTATAATCACCCAGTTACATTGTGACGTTTGATAGCACACAAAGTGTTCCTCCGGTATTCGGGAGTTGCATAATCTCATAGTCAGAGGAACATGTATGAGTCATGAAGAAAGCAATAGCAATAAAACTAAATGATCATTATGCTAAGCTAACAGATGGGTCTTGTCCATCACATCATTCTCCAATGATGTGATCCCATTCATCAAATGACAACACATGTCTATGGTCAGGAAACTTAAGCATCTTTGATTAACGAGCTAGTCAAGTAGAGGCATACTAGGGACACTTTGTTTGTCTATGTATTCACACATGTACTAAGTTTTCGGTTAATACTATTCTAGCATGAATTCAAAACATTTATCATGATATAAGGAAATATAAATAACAACTTTATTATTGCCTCTAGGGCATATTTCCTTCAGATAGATCTATTGCTGGAGCAGAAGCAAACGTTATGAACATTTGACAAGCTCGGTATGATGACTACTTGATAGCTTAGTGCGCCATGCTTAACGGCTTAGAACCGGGACTTCAAAAACATTTTGAATGCCACAAAGCATATGAGATGTTCCAAGAGCTGGAATTGGTATTTCAGACTCATGCCCGTGTCGAGAGGTATGAGACCTCTGACAAGTACTTTGCCTACAAGATGGAGGAGAATAGCTCAGGCAGTGAGCATGTGCTCAGAATGTCTGGGTACTACAATTGCTTGAATCAAGTGGGAGTTAATATTCCAAATAAGATAGTGATTGACAGAGTTCTCTAGTTACTTTCACCAAGTTACTAGAACTTCATGATGAACTATAATATGCAAGGGATGACAAAAACGATTCCCAAGCTCTTCGCGATGCTGAAATCAGCGAATATTGAAATCAAGAAATAGCATCAAGTGTTGATGGTTAACAAGACCACTAGTTTCAAGAAAAAAGGCAAAGGAAATAAAGGGAACTTCAAGAAGAATGGCAAGCAAGTTGCCACTCCCGAGCCCAAAGATAGACCCAAACCTGAAACTGAGTGCTTCTACTACAAAGGAAATGGTCACTGGAAGCGGAACTGCCCCCAAAACTTGGCGGATAAGAAGGATGGCGAAGTGAACAAAGGTATATTTGATATACATGTTATAGATGTGTACTTTACTAGTGTTCATAGTAGCCCCTGGGTATTTGATACCGGTTCGGTTGCTAAGATTTGTAACTTGAAACAGGACTTGCAAAATGAACAGATACTAGTTGAGGGCAAAGTGACAATGTGTGTTGGAAGTGATTCCAAGGTTGATAAGATCACCATCGCACACTCCCTTTACCTTCAGGATTAGTGTTGAACCTAAAATAAATGTTATTTGGTGTTTGGATCATGTTTATTTCAATACAATTATTCATTTAAGTCAAAGAATAATTGTTATTATGTTTACATGAATAAAACCTTCTATGGTCATACACTCAATATAAATGGTTGTAGTGATACACATATTCATAATATTGATGCCAAAAGATGCAAAGCTGATAATGATAGTGCAACATATTTGTGGCACTGCCGTTTAGGTCATCTTGGTGTAAAGCGCATGAAGAAACTCCATGCAGATGGACTTTTGGAATCACTTGATTGTGAATCATTTGATCCTTACAAACCATGCCTCATGGGCAAGATGACTTAGACTCCGTTCTCTGGAACAAAGGAGCAAGCCGCTGACTTATTGGAAATAATACATACCGATGTATGCGGTCCGATGAGTGTTGAGGCTCACGGCGGGTATCGTTATTTTCTGACATTCACAGATGATTTGAGCAGATATGGGTATATCTACTTGATGAAATACAAGTCTGAAACATTTGAAAAGTTCAAAGAATTTCAGAGTAAAGTGGAGAATCATCGTAACAAAAATATAAAGTTTCTGTGATCTGATCACGGAGGCGAATATTTGAGTTACGAGTTTGGCCTTCAATTAAAACAATGTGGAATAAATTTCCCAACTCATGCCACCTGGAACTCCACGGCGTAATGGTGTGTCCGAACATCTAACCGTACTTCATTAGATATGGTGCGATCTATGATGCCTCTTACTGATTTACCACTATCGTTTTGGGGTTATGCATTAGAGACAGCTACATTCACATTAAATAGGGCACCGTCTAAATCTGTTGATATGACACCATATGAACTATGGTTTGGCTACAAACCTAAGCTGTCGTTTCTTAAAGTTTGGGGTTGCGATGCTTATGTGAAAAAGTTTCAGCCTGATAAGCTCGAACCTAAACCGGAGAAGTGCGTCTTCATAGGATACCCAAAAGAAACTGTTGGGTACACCTTCTATCACAGATCCGAAGGCAAGATCTTTGTTGCTAAGAATGGATCCTTTCTAGAGAAGGAGTGTCTCTTGAAAGAAGTGAGTGGGAGGAAGGTAGAACTTGATGAGGTAATTTTACCTTCTCTCGAATTGGAAAGTAGCTGATCGCAGAAATCAGTTCCAGTGACGCCTACACCAACTAGAGAGGAAGCTAATGATAATGATCATGAAACTTCAGATCAAGTTACTACCGAACCTCATAGGTCAACCAGAGTATGTTCCGCACCAGAGTGGTACAGTAATCCTGTTCTGTAAGTCATGTTACTAGACCATGATGAACCTACGAACTATGAGGAAGCGATGATGAGCCTAGATTATGATAAATGGCTTGAGGCCATGAAATCTGAGATAGGATCCATGTATGAGAACAAAGTGTGGACTTTGGTGGACATTCCCAATGATTCTCAAGCCATAGAGAATAAATGGATCTTCAAGAAGAAGACTGACGCTGATGGTAATGTAACTATCTACAAAGCTCGACTTGTCGCAAAAGGGTTTTCGACAAGTTCAAGGTGTTGACTATTATGAGATTTTCTCACTCGTAGCGATGCTTAAGTCTGTCCGAATCATGTTAGTGCTAATTCTTGAGCACTGCGTTGGTTTTCCCTTGAAGAGGAAAGGGTGATGCAGCAAAGTAGCGTAAGTATTTCCCTCAATTTTTGAGAACCAAGGTATCAATCCAGTAGGAGGTCACACGCAAGTCCCTCGTACCTACACAAACAAATAAGAACCTCGCAACCAACGCGGTAAAGGGGTTGTTAATCCCTTCACGGTCACTTACGAGAGTGAGATCTGATAGAGATAATAATAATAAGATAAATATTTTTGGTATTTTTATGGTAAAGATTGAAAGTAAAGATTACAAAATAAAATAGATTGGAAACTTATATGATAAAAGATAGACTCGGGGGCCATAGGTTTCACTAGTGGCTTCTCTCAAGATAGCATAAGTATTACGGTGGGTGAACAAATTACTGTCGAGCAATTGATAGAAAAGTGAATAATTATGAGAATATCTAGGCATGATCATGTATATAGGCATCACGTCCGTGACAATTAGACCGACTCCTGCCTGCATCTACTACTATTACTCCACAAATCGACCGCTGTCCAGCATGCATCTAGAGTATTAAGTTCATAAGAACAGAGTAACGCATTAAGTAAGATGACATGATGTAGAGGGATAAACTCAAGCAATATGACATAAATCCCATCTTTTTATCCTCGATGACAACAATACAATACGTGTCGTTTCCCTTTCTGTCACTGGGATTGAGCACCGCAAGATTGAACCCAAAGCTAAGCACTTCTCCCATTGCAAGAAAGATCAATCTAGAAGGCCAAACCAAACTGATAATTCGAAGAGACTTGCAAATATAACCAATCATACATAAAAGATTTCAGAGAAGAATCAAATATTGTTCATAGATGGACTTGATCATAAACTCACAATTCACCGGATCTCGACAAACACACCGCAAAAAGAGTTACATCGAATAGATCTCCAAGAAGATCGAGGAGAACATTGTATTGAGATCCAAAGAGAGAGAAGAAGCCATCTAGCTAATAACTATGGACCCGAAGGTCTGAAGTAAACTACTCACACATCATCGGAGAGGCCATGGAGTTGATGTAGAGGCCCTCCGTGATCGATGCCCCCTCTGGCGGAGCTCCGGAAAAGGCCCCAAGATGGGATATCTTGGGTACATAAGATTGCGGTGGTGGAAATAGGGTTTCGTGGTGCTCCTGGATGTTTTCGGGGTATATGAACATATATAGGAGGAAGAAGTAGGTCGTTTGAGCCACGAGGGGCCCACAAGGGGGGAGGGCGCGCCCAGGGCGGTAGGCGCGCCTCCCTGCCTCGTGGACTCCTCGTTTGTTTCTTGACGTCCACTCCAAGTCCTTTGGATCACGTTTATTCCAAAAATAACTCCCCCGAAGGTTTCATTCCGTTTGGATTCCGTTTGATATTCTTTTTCTGTGAAACACTGAAATAGGCAAAAAAACAGCAATTTGCACTGGGACTTGGGTTAATAGGTTAGTCCCAAAAATAATATAAAAATGTAAAATAAAGCCCATTAACATCCAAAACAGATAATATAATAGCATGGAACAATAAAAAAAATTATAGATACGTTGGAGACGTATCAAGCATCCACAAGCTTAATTCCTGCTCGTCCTCGAGTAGGTAAATGACAAAAACTGAATTTTTGATGTGGAATGCTACCTAGGATAATTCTCAATGTAATTCTCTTTATTGTGGCATGAATATTCAGATCCAAAAGATTCAATACAAAAGTTTAATGTTGACATAAAAATAATAATACTTCAATCATACTAACTAAGCAATTATGTCTTCTCAAAATAACATGGCCAAAGAAAGTTATCCCTACAAAATCATATAGTCCGGCTATGCTCTATCTTCACCACACAAAGTATTTAAATCATGCACAACCCCGATGAGAAGCCATGCAATTATTTCATACTTTTGATGTTCTCAAACTTTTTCAATCTTCACACAATACATGAGCGTGAGCCATGGACATAGGACTATATGTGGAATAGAATGGTGGTTGTGGAGAAGACAAAAAAAGAGAAGATAGTCTCACATCAACTAGGCGTATCAATGGGCTATGGAGATGCCCATCAATAGATATCAATGTGAGTGAGTAGGGATTGCCATGCAACAGATGCACTAGAGCTATAAGTGTATGAAAGCTCAAAAAGAAACTAAGTGGGTGTGCATCCAACTTGCTTGCTCACGAAGACCTACGGCATTTGAGGAAGCCCATCATTGGAATATACAAGCCAAGTTCTATAATGTAAAATTCCCACTAGTATATGGAAGTGATAACATATGAGACTCTCTATCATGAAGATCATGGTGCTACTTTGAAGCACAAGTGTGGAAAAAGCAGGGTTGTCAGAATCGCGATTCTGTTATACGATTCTACGACTTTACGATCCAAACTAACCCCTCTGATTCTACGACTTTAGTTCATAGAATCTACGTTTCTACGATCCTGATAGTGAAGATCCTACGATTTGCGATCCTACCACCGGAGCTCCGATCCGATTCAAAATCGCGATTCTGACAACCTTGGGAAAAAGGATAGTAACATTGTCCCTTCTCTCTTTTTCTCTCATTTTTATTTGGGCCTTTTTTATGGCCTCTTTTTTTCGTCCGGAATCTCATCCCGACTTGTGGGGGAATCATAGTCTCCATCATCCTTTCCTCACTTGGGACAATGCTCTAATAATGATGATCATCACACTTTATTTACTTACAACTCAAGAATTACAACTCAATTCTTAGAAAAAATATGACTCTATGTGAATGCCTCCGGCGGTGTAATGGGATATGCAATGACTCAAGAGTGACATGTATGAAAAATTATGAACGGTGGCTTTGCCACAAATACGATGTCAACTACATGATCATGCAAAGCAATATGACAATGATGAAGCATGTCATAACAAACGGAATGGTGGAAAGTTGCATGGCAATATATCTCGGAATGGCTATGGAAATGCCATAATAGGTAGGTATGGTGGCTGTTTTCAGGAAGGTATATGGTGGGTTTATGGTACTGGCGAAAGTTGCGCGGTACTAGAGAGGCTAGCAATGGTGGAAGGGTGAGAGTGCGTATAATCCATGGACTCAACATTAGTCATAAAGAACTCATATACTTATTGCAAAAATTTATTAGTTATCGAAACAAATTACTACGCGCATGCTCCTAGGGGGATAGATTGGTAGGAAAAGACCATCGCTCGTCCCCGACCGCCACTCATAAGGAAGACAATCTATAAATAAATCATGCTCCGACTTCATCACATAACGGTTCACCATACGTGCAAGCTACGAGAATCACAAACTTTAGAAGAAGTATTTATCAAATTCACAACTACTCAACTAGCATACTCTAATATCACCATCTCCATATCTCAAAACAATCATCAAGTATCAAACTTCTCGTAGTATTCAATGCACTTTTTATGATAGTTTTTATTATACCGATCTTGGATGCCTATCATATTAGGACTAAATTCATAACCAAAGAAAATTACCATGCTGTTTTAAAGGACTCTCAAAATAATATAAGTGAAGCATGAGAGATCAATAATTTCTATAAAATAGAACCACCGCCGTGCTCTAAAAGATATTAGCGAAGCACTAGAGCAAAATTATCTTAGCTCAAAAGATATAAGTGAAGCACATAGAGTATTCTAATAAATTCCGATTCATGTGTGTCTCTCCCAAAAGGTGTATACATCAAGGTTGATTGTGTTAAACTAAAAATCAAAGACTCAAATCATACAAGACGCTCCAAGCAAAACACATATCATGTGGTGAATAAAAATATAGCTCCAAGTAAAGTTACCGATGGACAAAGACGAAAGAGGGGATGCCTTCCGGGGCATCCCCAAGCTTAGGCTTTTGGTTGTACTTGAATTTTACCTTGGGTTTCCTTGGGAATACCCAAGCTTAGGCTCTTGCCACTCCTTGTTCCATAATCCACCAAATCTTTACCCGAAACTTGAAAACTTCACAACACAAAACTTAAAAGATAATCTCATGAGCTCCGTTAGTAAAAGAAAACAAACCACCACTTAAGGTACTGCAATGAACTCATTATTTATTTATATTTGTGTTAATCCTACTGTATTCCAACTTTTCTATGGTTCATACACTCAAATACTAGCCATAGATTCATCAAAATAAGCAAACAACACACGAAAAACAGAATCTGTCAAAAACAGAACAGTCTGTAGTAATCTGTACGTTTTGAATACTTCTGGAACCCAAAAAATTCTAAAATAAATTTCTGGACGTGAGGAATTTATGTATTAATCATCTCCAAAAATAATTAACTAAATATCACTCTCCAGTAAACAATGGCAGCAAATCTCGTGAGCGCTAAAGTTTCTGTTTTTATAGCAAGATCGCAAAGACTTTCCCCAAGTCTTCCCAAAGGTTCTACTTGGCACAAACATTAATTAAAAGCATAAAACCACATCTAAACATAGGATATATGAATTATTTATTACTAAACATAATTAAAAAGCAATAAAAAAATAAAATTGGGTTGCCTCCCAACAAGCGCTATCGTTTAACGCCCCTAGCTAGGCATAAAAGTAAGGATAGATCTAGGTATTGTCATCTTTGGTATGCAATCCATAAGTGTCCCTCACAATAGATTCATAAGGTAATTTAATTTTATTTCTAGGAAAATGTTCCATGCCCTTCATTAACGGAAATTGGAATCTAATATTCCCTTCTTTCATGTCAATAATTGCACCAATCGTTCTAAGGAAAGGTCTACCAAGAATAATAGGACATGAATGATTGCAATCAATATCAAGAACAATGAAATCTACGGGCACATAATTCCTATTTGCAACAATAAGAACATCATTAATTCTTCTCATAGGTTTCTTAATGGTGGAATCCGCAAGATGCAAGTTTAAAGAGCAATCATCAAATTCACGGGAACCTAGCAAATCACACAAAGTTTTAGGAATCGTGGAAACACTAGCACCCAAGTCACATAAAGCATAGCATCCATGATCTTTAATTTTAATTTTAATAGTAGGTTCCCACTAATCATGAAGTTTTCTAGGGATAGAAACTTCCAATTCAAGCTTTTCTTCATAAGATTGCATTAAGGCATCAACTATATGTTTAGTAAAAGCTTTATTTTGACTATAAGTATGCAGAGAATTTAGCATGGATTGCAACAAGGAAATACAATCTATTAAAGAACAATTATCATAATTAAATTCCTTGAGATCCAAGATAGTGGGTTCATTGCTATTTAAAGTTTTGACCTCTCCCATCACACTTTTATCAATTTTTGCATCAAGATCTAGAAACTCCGAATCATTGGGACGCCTTCTAACTAAAGTTGACTCATCTCCAGTCCCATCATTATCAAGATTCATATTGCAAAACAAAGATTTAATAGGGTACACATCAATAACTTTTAGATCTTCATCATTATTATCATGGAAACTAGAAGAACACGCTTTCACAAAGCAATCTTTTTTAGCACGCATCCTAGCGGTTCTTTCTTTGCACTCATCAATGCAAATTCTCATAGCTTTGAGAGACTCATTGATATCATGCTTAGGTGTAATAGATCTAAGTTTCAAAGAATCAACATCAAGAGAAATTCTATCCACGTTCCTAGCCAACTCATCAATCTTAGACAATTTTTCTTCAATCAAGGCATTGAAACTCTTTTGCGAACTAATAAATTCTTTAATATTAGATTCAAAATAAGAGGACATCTTATTATAATTTCCATAAGAATTGTTGTAGGAATTACCATAATTATTAGAGGAATTACTAGGAAACGACCTAGGATTAAAATTACCTCTATATGCGTTATTACCAAAATTGTTCCTACGAACAAAATTCACACCCATAGATTCATTATTATTCTCAATCAAGGTAGACAAAGGCATATCATTAGGATCTGAAGAAACACTCTTATTAGAAAACAATTTCATAAGCTCATCCATCTTTCCACTCAAAACATTGATTTCTTCTATAGCATGCACCTTTTTATTAGTAGATCTTTCAGTATGCCATTGATAATAATTAACCATAATATTATCTAGGAGTTTAGTAGATTCTCCTAAAGTGATTTCCATAATGCCTCCCGCGGCCGAATCTAAAAGATTTCTAGAAGCAAAGTTCAATCCGGCATAATTTTTGTATAATCATCCAAAGATTCAAACCATGTGTAGGGCAATTACGTATCATTAATTTCATCCTCTCCCAAGCTTGTGCAACATGTTCATGATCAAGTTGTTTAAAATTCATAATATCGTTTCTAAGAGTGATGATCTTAGAGGGAGGAAAATACTTAGAGATAAAAGCATCTTTGCACTTACTCCATGAATGAATCGATACTATTTTTAGGCAAAGATGAAAACCAAGTTTTAGCATGATCTCTAAGGGAAAACGGGAATAGCTTCAGTTTAACAATATCATTATCCACGTCTTTCTTCTTTTGCATATCACACAAATCAACAAAGTTGTTTAGATGGGTAGCGACATCTTCACTAGGAAGGCTGGAAAACGGATCTTTCACGACAAGATTCAGCAAAGCAACATTAATTTCACAAGACTCAGCATCGGTAAGAGGAGCAATTGGAGTGCTAATAAAATCATTATTGTTGGTATTGGAAAAATCACACAATTCAGTATTACCTCGAGCTATCATGACAAGCAAGCGATCCAACACACAAGCAAACAAGAAACAAGCAAAAAGAGACGGACTAGAAAAGAGAAGGGGAACGGAAAAAGAGGGCGAATAAAACGACAAGGGTGAAGTGGGGGAGAGGAAAACGAGAGGCAAATGGCAAATAATGTAATGCGAGGGATAAGAGTTTGTGATGGGTACTTGCTATGTCTTGACTTGTGCATAGACTCCCCGACAACGGCGCCAGAAATCTTTCTTGCTACCTCTTGAGCACTGCATTGGTTTTCCCTTGAAGAGGAAAGGGTGATGCAGCAACGTAGCGTAAGTATTTCCCTCAGTTTTTGAGAACCAAGGTATCAATCCAGTAGGAGGCCACACGCAAGTCCCTCGTACCTACACAAACAAATAAGAACCTCGCAACCAACGCGATAAAGGGGTTCTCAATCCCTTCACGGTCACTTACGAGAGTGAGATCTGATAGATATAATAAAAATAAGATAAATATTTTTGGTATTTTTATGGTAAAGATTGCAAAATAAAATATATTGGAAACTTATATGATAAAACATAGACCCCGGGGCCATAGGTTTCACTAGTGGCTTCTCTCAAGATAGCATAAGTATTATGGTGGGTGAACAAATTATTGTCGAGCAATTGATAGAAAAGTGAATAATTATGAGAATATCTAGGCATGATCATGTATATAGGCATCACGTCCGTGACAAGTACACCGACTCCTGCCTGCATCTACTACCATTACTCCACACATCAACCGCTATCCAGCATGCATCTAGAGTATTAAGTTCATAAGAACAGAGTAACGCATTAAGTAAGATGGCATGATGTAGAGGGATAAACTCAAGCAATATGATATAAACCCCATCTTTTTATCCTCGATGGCAACAATACAATACGTGTCGTTTCCCTTTCTGTCATTGGGATCGAGCACCGCAAGATTGAACCCAAAGCTAAGAACTTCTCCCATTGCAAGAAAGATCAATCTAGTAGGCCAAACCAAACTAATAATTCGAAGAGACTTGCAAAGATAACCAATCATACATAAAAGATTTCAGAGAAGAATCAAATATTATTCATAGATAGACTTGATCATAAACTCACAATTCATCGGATCTCGACAAACACACTGCAAAAAGAGTTACATCAAATAGATCTCCAAGAAGATCGAGGAGAACATTGTATTGAGATCCAAAGAGAGAGAAGAAGCCATCTAGCTAATAACTATGGACCCGAAGGTCTGAAGTAAACTACTCACACATCATCGGAGAGGCCATGGAGTTGATGTAGAGGCCCTCCGTGATTGATGCCCCCTCCGGCGGAGCTCCGAAAAAGGCCCCAAGATGGGATGTCTTGGGTACAGAAGGTTGCGGCGGTGGAAATAGGGTTTCGTGGTGCTCCTGGATGTTTTCGGGGTATATGAACATATATAGGAGGAAGAAGTAGGTCGGTTGAGCCACGAGGGGCCCATGAGGGGGAGGGCGCGCCCAGGGGGTAGGCGTGCCCCTGCCTCATGGACTCCTCGTTTGTTTCTTGACGTCCACTCCAAGTCCTCTGGATCATGTTTGTTCCAAAAATAACTACCCCGAAGGTTTCATTCCGTTTGATATTCCTTTTCTGCGAAATAATGAAATAGGCAAGAAAGCATCAATTTGTACTGGGCCTTGGGTTAATAGGTTAGTCCCAAAAATAATATAAAAGTGTAAAATAAATCCCATTAACATCCAACACACATAATATAATAGCATGGAACAATCAAAAATTATAGATACGTTGGAGACATATCAGTTAACAATTGCCATATTTTATGAAATCTGGCAAATGGATATCAATACTGCATTCCTTTATGGATTTCTTAAAGAAGAGTTGTATATGATGCAACCAAAAGGTTTTGTCAATCCAAAAGGTGCTAACAAAAGTGTGCAAACTCCAGTGATCCATCTATGGACTGGTGCCAACATCTCGGAGTTGGAATATACGCCTTGATAAGGTGATCAAAACATATGGTTTTACATAGACTTATGGTGAAGCCTGTATTTACAACAAAGTGAGTGGGAGCTCTGTAGCATTTCTGATATAAATGTGGATGACATATTGCTGGCTGGAAATTATATAGAATTTGTGGATAGCATAAAAGGATACTTGAATAAGAATTTTTCAATGAAAGACCTCAGTGAAGCTGCTTATATATTAGGCATCAAGATCTATAAAGATAGATCAAGACGTTTGATAAGATTTTTCAAAGAGTACATCCCTTGACAAGATTTTGAAGGAGTTCAAAATGGACCAGTCAAAGAAGGAGTTCTTGCCTATATTGTAGGTGTGAAGTTGAGTAAGACTCACAGCCCGACCACGACATAAGATAGAGAGAGAATGAAAGTCATTACCTATGCCTCAGCCATAGGTTCTATAAAGTATGTCATGCTGTGTAGCAGACCTATTGTGTACCTTGCCATGAGTTTGGCAAGGGGGTACAATAGTGATCCAGGAATAGATCACTAGACATCGGTCAAAATTATCCTTAGAGGACTAAGGAAATATTTCTCGGTTATGGAGGTGATAAAGGGTTACCTCGATGCAAGCTTTGACACCGATCTAGATGACTCTGAGTCTCAATCTGGATACATATTGAGTGTGGGAGCAATAATCTAGAGTAGCTCCATGCAGAGCATTGTAAGCATAGAAATTTGCAAAATACATATGGATCTGAATGTGGCAGACCATTGACTAAAACTTTTCTCACAAGCAAAACATGATCACACCTTAGTACTCTTTGGGTGTTAATCACATAGGTGAACTAGATTATTGACTCTAGTAAACCCTTTGAGTGTTGGTCACATGGCTATGTGAACTATGGGTGTTAATCACATAAAGATGTGAATGATTGGTGTTAAATCACATGGCGATGTGAACTAGATTATGAAGGAAATATGCCCTAGAGGCAATAATAAAGTTCTTATTTATATTTCCTTATATCATGATAATTGTCTATTATTCATGCTAGAATTGTATTAACCGGAAAACTTGATACATGTGTGAATACATAGAAAAATAGAGTGTGACTAGTATGCCTCTACTTGACTAGCTCATTAATCAAAGATGGTTAGGTTTCCTAGCCGTGGACAAAGAGTTGTCATTTGATGAACGAGATCACATCATTAGAGAATGATGTGATAGACTTGACCCATCTGTTAGCTTAGCACTTTGATCGTTTAGTTTACTGCTATTGCTTTCTCCATAACTTATACATGTTCCTACGACTATGAGATTATGCAACTCCCGAATACCGGAGGAACACTTAGTGTGCTATCAAAAGTCACAACGTAACTGGGTGACTATATTGATGCTCTATAGGTGTCTCCGATGGTGTTTGTTGAGTTGGCATAGATCGAGATTAGGATTTGTCACTCCGTCTATCGGAGAGGTATCTTTGGGCCCTCTCGGTAATGTACATCACTATGAGCCTTGCAAATAATGTGACTAATGAGTTAGTTGCGGGATGATGCATTACGGAACAAGTAAAGAGACTTGTCAGTAACAAGATTGAACTAGGTATGATGACACCGACGATCGAATCTCGGGCAAGTAACATACCGATGACAAAGGGAACAACATATGTTGTTATGCGGTTTGACCGATAAAGATCTTCATAGAATATGT
Source organism: Triticum monococcum (assembly GCA_034509565.1). Lineage (NCBI taxonomy): Eukaryota > Viridiplantae > Streptophyta > Magnoliopsida > Poales > Poaceae > Triticum > Triticum monococcum. The sequence goes on from CM067845.1 coordinate 387,814,656, forward strand.
AGGAGCCAATATGAGCATCCAGGTTCCACTATTGGTTATTGACTAGAGATGTGTCTCGGTCATGTCTACATAGTTCTAGAATCCATAGGGTCCGCACGCTTAACATTCGATGATGATTTATTATGAGTTATGTGATTTGATGTACCGAAGGTTGCTCAGAGTCCTGTATGAGATCACGGACATGACGAGGAGTCTTAAAATGGCCGAGACATAAAGATTGATATATTGGACCATGTTATTTGGACATCGGAAGTGTTCTGGATGGTTTCGGGTAAAACCGGAGTGCCGGAGGGGTTACCGGAACCCCCGAGGGAACTAATGTGCCACCATGGGCCTTAGTGGAGAGAGAGGAGGGCAGCCAGGGCAGGCTGCGCCCCCCTTGCAGTCCGAATTGGACAAGGGAAGGGGGGGCGGCTCCCCCTTTCCTTCTCCCTCTCTCCCTCTCCTTCCATCCCCCTCTCTCCCTTTTGGTGGAATCTTACTAGGACAAGGAGTCCTAGTAGGACTCCCCTCCTTGGGCGCGCCCCCTAGGGCCGGCCGGACTCCTCCTCCCCTCCTTTATATATGGGGAGGGGGGCACCCCATAGACACACAAGTTGATCTTTAGCCGTGTGCGGTGCCCCCCTCCACAGTTTTACACCTTGGTCATATTGTCGTAGTGCTTAGGCGAAGCCCTGCGTCGCTAACTTCATCATCATCGTCACCACGCCGTCGTGCTGATGGAACTCTCCCTCAGCCTCAACTGGATCACGTAACCGAGCTAAACGTGTGCAGATCGTGGAGGTGTCGTACGTTCAGTACATGGATCGCGAAGACGTTCGACTACATCAACTGCGTTACTAAACGTTTCCGCTTTCGGTCTACGAGGGTACGTAGACACATTCTCCCCTCTCGTTGCTATGCATTGCTACCTCTTGAGCACTGCGTTGGTTTTCCCTTGAGGAGGAAAGGGTGATGTAGTAAAGTAGCATAAGTATTTCCCTCAGTTTTTGAGAACCAAGGTATCAATCCAGTAGGAGACTACACGCAAGTCCCTCGTACCTGCACAAACAAATAAGAACCTCGCAACCAACGCGATAAAGGGGTTGTCAATCCCTTCACTGTCACTTACGAGAGTGAGATCTGATAGAGATAATAATAATAAGATAAATATTTTTGGTATTTTTATGATATAGATTGAAAGTAAAGATTGGAAAATAAACAGTTCAGAAATAGCTTGTTGACGGGAGATTAATATAATGGAGAATAGACCCGGGGGCCATAGGTTTCACTAGTGGCTTATCTCAAGATAGTATAAGTATTACGGTGGGTGAACAAATTACTGTTGAGCAATTGATAGAGAAGTGCATAATTATGAGAATATCTAGGCATCCTCATGTATATAGGCATCACGTCCGCGACAAGTAGACCGAAATGATTCTACATCTACTACTATTACTCCACACATCGACCGCTATCCAGCATGCATCTAGAGTATTAAGTTCATAAGAACAGAGTAACACATTAGGCAAGATGACATGATGTAGAGGGATAAACTCAAGCAATATGATATAAACCCCATCTTTTTATCCTCGACAGCAACAATACAATACGTGCCTTCCTGCCCCTCCTGTCACTGGGAAAGGACACCGCAAGATTGAATCCAAAGCTAATCACTTCTCCCATTGCAAGAAAGATCAATCTAGTAGGCCAAACCAAACTTATAATTCGAAGAGACTTGCAAAGATAACTTAATCATACATAAAAGATTTCAGAGAAGAATCAAATATTGTTCATAGATAAACTTGATCATAAATACAAAATTCATCGGATCTCGACAAACAAACCACAAAAAGAGTTACATCGAATAGATCTCTAAGAAGATCGAGGAGAACTTTGTATTGAGATCCAAAGAGAGAGAAGAATTCATCTAGCTAATAACTATGGGCCCGAAGGTCTGAAGTAAACTACTCACACATCATCAGAGGGGCCATGGAGTGATGTAGAGGCCCTCCATGATCGATTCCCCCTCCGACGGAGCTCCAAAAAGGCCCCAAGATGGGATCTCTTGGGTACAGAAGGTTGCGGCGGTGGAAATAGGGTTTCGTGATGCTCCTGGATGCTTTCGGGGTATATGGATATATATAGGAGGAAGAAGTAGGTCGGTGGAGCCACGAGGGGCCCAGGAGTGTGGAGGGCGCGCCCAGGGGGGTAGGCATGCCCCCTACCTTGTGGCCTTCCCATTTGTTTCTTGATGTCCACTCCAAGTCCTCTGGATCACATTTGTTCCAAAAATAACTCTCCCGAAGGTTTCATTCCGTTTGGATTCCGTTTGATATGCCTTTTCTGTGAAACACTAAAATAGGCAAAAAACCCAGCAATTTGCACTGAGCCTTGGGTTAGTAGGTTAGTCCAAAAAATAATATAAAAGTGTATAATAAAGCCCATTAACATCCAAAACAAATTATAGATACGTTGGAGACGTATCATGCATCTCCTAGATAGATCTTGCATGATCGTAGGTAAAGTTTTTGAAATACTGCATTCCCCAACAAATTATTGACTCAACTTTTTGCATGATCGCTTCATTAAGTAAATATACCTATATCTACTCAAATCGTCAGTGAAGATGAGAAAACAGCGATATCCACCACACGCTTCAATTCTCATTGGATCACACGCATCAGCATGTATGATTTCCAATAAGTCACTTGCCCGTTTCATTGTACCTGAAAACGGGGTCTTAGTCATCCTGCCCATGAGGCATGACTCGCATGCGTCAAGCGATTCAAAATCAAGTGACTCTAAACATCCATCTACATGGAGTTTCTTCATGCATCTTACGCCAATATGACCTAAGCGGCAGTGCCACAAGAAAGTGGTACTATCATTATTAACTCTACATCTTTTGGCATGAACATGCGTTCTACCATGACCGAGATTCAATGAACCATTCACATAGGGTGCATGACCATGAAAGGTATTATTCATGTAAACAGAATAACCATTATTCTCTAACTTAAATGAATAACCGTATTGCAATGAACATGATCTAATCATATTCATGCTCAACGTAGACACCTGATAACATTTATCTAGGTTCAATACTAATCCCGAAGGCAGATGGAGCGTGCGATGGTGATCTCATCAACTTTGGAAACACTTCCAACACACATCGTCACCTCGCCCTTAGCCATTCTCCGTTTAGTCCGTAGCTTTTGCTTCAAGTCACCAATAATAGCAACTGAACCAGTATCCAATACCCAGGTGCTACCAGGAGTACTAGTGAAGTACACATTAATAACACGTATATACTTTGTTGAAGTTGCCAGCCTTCTTATCTACCATGCATTTGGGGTAGTTCTGCTACCAGTGACCATTCCCCTTACAATATAAGCACTTAGTCTTGGGTTTGGGTTCAACCTTGGGTTCCTTCACTGGAGCGGCAACTGGTTTGCCATTCATGAAGTTTCCCTTCTAGCCCTTGCCCTTCTTGAAACCAGTGGTCTTGTTAAACCATCAACACTTGATGCTCCTTCTTGATTTCTACTTGTTGCGGTTTTAAGCACCACGAATAGCTCCGGGATCATCTCCATCCCTTGCATGTCATAGTTCATCACGAAGATCTGGTAGCTTAGTGATAGTGACTAGAGAACTCAATCAATCACTATCTTATCTGGAAGCTTAACTCCCACTTGATTTAAGTGATTGTAGCACCCAGATATTCTGAGCACATGCTCACTAGCTGAGCTATTCTCCTCCATCTTGTTGGCAAAAGAACTTGTCAGAGGTCTCACACCTCTCAACACGGGCATGAGCCTGAAATCCCAATTTCAGCTCTTGGAACATCTCATATGTCTTATGGTGTTCAAACCGTCATTGGAATCCCGATTCTAAGCCATAAAGTATGGTGCACTAAACTATCAAGTAGTCATCAGGATGTGTCTGTCAGGTATTCATAACATCCACAGATGATGTTGTAGGGGTTTGCACATCGAGCGGTGCATCAAAGACGTAAGCCTTCTTGTAGCAGTGAGGACACTCCTCGGACTACAGACCAAGTCCGCATCATTGCTTACAATATCTTTCAACTTGGTCTTTCTCTAGGAACGTATTGAAACAGGGAGCTACAACGTGAGCTATTTATCTACAACATATTTGCAAAGACAATTTAGACTATGTTCATGATAATTAAGTTCATCTAATCAAATTATTCAATGAACTCCCACTCAGATAGACATCCCTCTAGTCATCTAAGTGAAACATGATCCGAGTCAACTAGGCTGTGTCCGATCATCACGTGAGACGGACTAGTCAACATCGGTGAACATCTTCATGTTGATCGTATCTTCTATATGACTCATGCTCGACCTTTCTGTCTTCCGTGTTCCGAGGCCATGTTTGTACATGCTAGGCTCGTCAAGTCAACCTAAGTGTATTGCGTGTGTAAATCTGGCTTACACCCGTTGTATTCGAATGTTAGAATCTATCACACCCGATCATCACGTGGTGCTTCGAAACAACGAACCTTCGCAACGGTGCACAGTTAGGGGGAATACTTTCTTGAAATTATTGCAAGGGATCATCTTATTTAAGCTACCGTCGTTCTAAGCAAATAAGATGTAAAACATGATAAACATCACATGCAATCAAATAGTGACATGATATGGCCAATATCATTTTGCTCCTTTTGATCTCCATCTTCGGGGCACCATGATCATCATCATCACCGGCATGACACCATGATCTCCATCATCGTGTCTTCATGAAGTCGTCTCGTCAACTATTACTTCTACTACTATGGCTAATGGTTTAGCAATAAAGTAAAGTAATTACATGACGTTTAAGTTGACACGCAGGTCATAAATGAATTAAGACAACTCCTATGGCTCCTGCCGGTTGTCATACTCATCGACATGCAAGTCGTGATTCCTATTACAAGAACATGATCAATCTCATACATCACATATATCATTCATCACATCCTTTTGGCCATATCACATCACACGGCACATGCTGCAAAAACAAGTTAGACGTCCTCTAATTGTTGTTGCATGTTTTTAGATGGCTGCTATAGGTTTCTAGCAAGAACGTTTCTTACCTATGCCAAAACCACAACGTGATATGCCAATTTATATTTACCCTTCATAAGGACCCTTTTCATCGAATCCGATCCGACTAAAGTGGGAGAGACAGACACCCGCTAGCCACCTTATGCAACTAGTGCATGTCAGTTGGTGGAACCAGTCTCATGTAAGAGTACATGTAAGGTCGGTCCGGGCCGCTTCATCCCACGATGCCGCCGAATCAAGATAAGACTAGTAACGGCAAGTGAATTGACAAAATCGACGCCCACAACAACTTGTGTTCTACTCGTGCATAGAAACTACGCATAGACCTAGCTCATGATGCCACTTTTGGGGATCGTAGCAGAAATTTAAAATTTTCTACGCATCACCAAGATCAATCTATGGAGTAATCTAGCAACGAGGGGAAGGGGAGTGCATCTACATACCCTTGTAGATCGGTAAGCGGAAGTGTTGCAAGAACGCGGATGAAGGAGTCGTACTCGTAGCGATTCAGATCGCGGTTGATTCCGATCTAAGCGCCGAACCACGGCGCCTCTGCGTTCAACACACGTGCAGCCCGGTGACGTCTCCCACGCCTTGATCTAGTAAGGGGAGAAGGAGAGGTTGGGGAAGACTCCGTCCAGCAGCAGCACGACGGCGTGGTGGTGGTGGAGGAGCGCGGAACTCTAGCAGGGCTTCGCTAAGCACTACGAGAGACGAGGAGGGAGAGGGGTAGGGCTGCGCCAACAGGGGAAGAACCTCGTGTGTTGGGCTGCCCCTTTGCCTCCACTATATATAGGGGGAGAGGTAGGGCTGAGCCCCCACCTAGGGTTTCCACCCTAGGGGTGGCGGCAGCCCCAATCTCCATCTGGGGTGGCGGCCAAGTGGGGGGGAGAGGGAGGCGCACCAGGCATGGGCCTTAGGGCCCATCTGCCCTTAGGGTTTGCCCCCTCTTCTCTCTAGGCGCATGGGCCTTGGTGGGGAGGCGCCCCAGCCCACCTAGGGGCTGGTCCCTTCTCACACTTGGCCCATGTATGCCTCCGGGGCCCGTGGCCCCTCCCGATGGACCCCCGGACCCCTCCGGTGGTCCCGGTACACTACCAGTGATGCCCGGAACACTCCCGGTGGCCAAAACCATACTTCCTATATATAAATCTTACTTCCGGACCATTCCGAAACTCCTCGTGACTTTCGGGATCTTATCCGGGACTCCGAACAACATTCGGTAACCGCGTACATACTTTCCCTATAACCCTAGCGTCATCGAACCTTAAGTGTGTAGACCCTACGGGTTCGGGAGTCATGCAGACATGGCCGAGACAACTCTCCGGTCAATAACCAACAGTGGGATCTGGATACCCATGTTGGTTCCCACATGCTCCACGATGATCTCATCGGATGAACCACGATGTCAAGGATTCAATCAATACCGTATACAATTCCCTTTGTCAAGCGGTATAGTACTTGCCCGAGATTCGATCGTCGGTATCCCGATACCTTGTTCAATCTCGTTACCGGCAAGTCTCTTTACTCGTTCCATGACACATCATCCTGTGATCAACTCCTTGATCATATTGTGCACATTATGATGATGTCCTACCGAGTGGGCCCAGAGATACCTCTCCGTTTACACGGAGTGACAAATCCCAGTCTCGATTCGTGCCAACCCAACAGACACTTTCAGAGATACCCGTAGTGCACCTTTATAGCCACCCAGTTACGTTGTGACATTTGGCACACCCAAAGCACTCCTACGGCATCCGGGACTTGCACAATCTCATGGTCTAAGGAAATGATACTTGACATTAGAAAAGCTTTAGCATACGAACTACACGATCTTGTGCTAGGCTTAGGATTGGGTCTTGTCCATCACATCATTCTCCTAATGATGTGATCCCGTTATCAACGACATCCAATGTCCATGGTTAGGAAACCGTAACCATCTATTGATCAACGAGCTAGTCAACTAGAGGCTTACTAGGGACATGGTGTTGTCTATGTATCCACACATGTATCTGAGTTTCATATCAATACAATTCTAGCATGGATAATAAATGATTATCATGAACAATGAAATATAATAATAACTAATTTATTATTGCCTCTAGGGCATATTTCCAACACAAAGCGGCTTCCGGTGATTAGTACATCCGGAGCAGACGGTGATGGTGGGTTGGCCGAGCTAGATGGTCCGGTAACAGAAGGGTTGGTGATGGTATCGTCAGCTGACGGCTTAGGAGGATTTAATTCAGCGTTGGCGGCCGGGTCTTCTGGTGCTTCAGTTGGAGGAGGATAAGGTGGCATGGCCGGTTCAGGTGCAAGGACTGGCGGGTCTTCCGCCGGCCTAGTCACCTTAGCTTTCTTGGAATTGGCTTGGCCACTAAGAAAGATGTTACGAAACAGTTAGTATAAAGAAGAAGTTTGAAAGACACAGAGGAAAGATAATTTCTTACTTACCCAGGGGCAGTTTTAAAAGCCGGGAATTGAGTTTGAGATGAGTCACCGGAAGAGCGAGGCACCTCCTGCAAAGATAAAAATAAAGTTAGTAATGCAAGGGAGAAGATCCAGTAATGAAAAGTAAAAGACGAAGGAATAAACCTCATTCTGGCGCTTTTGAGGAGTTTGTTGAAGAACAGCAGGCGGTTCATCGACATTCCGGGCCTGACGGCGGCTCTCATGTTGCTGCTTTTTCAAAAGAAAATGAGGGTCCAGATAAGCCAAAGCGTGTGAAAACCTTACTTTTCGGGTTACGATTCGAAGTTTCTGTCTTGGCAAATGGGCTGAGTCGGAGGAAATAGTTACCTCTTCTTCCACAACCTAACTGGCCCCCGTGTCATCCTGGCAATGGTCTGTGTTAATAAGATTGTTAAAAAGCTGGCCAAGGGAGTCAAGGGCTACCTCCGACTCAGAAGTATCATCATCAAGCTTCAACAGATCTTCAGCGGTGCTTTTCTTCTTCTTCTTAGATTTCTGGGTCATCTTCTTGGCGGTTATGGTGGTGGCTCTGGCTTTCTTGGCGGCTTCGTGATCGTACTTGGCTTTCCAGAAATCAGATTTGGCCTATAAACAAGCAAGCAAGATGAAAGGTCATGCAAGTATTTAAACCAGCTGAGAAAAATGCAAAGAGGAAGAGAGCAGAGGTTCTTTACCTCTGGCACCGGGTTAAGCATGCAGAAAGGGTTTAACCCGACTTTACTACAGTCTTCATATTTACCGTTCACCAAAAGAGTTGACAATGAAACAATATCTTCTTCAGTTAATTGAACAGAGCTGTGACGAAGAGAGTCATCTGGGCCTATGCCATATTCGTACATCAGTTTAGATCGGCAGCTTAGAGGGATGACCCGCCACGCAACAGCAGCGGGTTAAGTCAACTCCGGTTAAGCCGTTCCCCAGTAAAGCATTAATCCTTTTAATGGATGGTATCAGCTTCTTGCATTCGGCGGCAGTGAGCTTATCAGGGAGTACAAATTTGGAGTCAAGACGCTCTGAGCGATAACCCGACAATGGATGCTCATTTGCTAGTGAAGTGTCTTGACAATAGAACCAAGTCCGATTCCAGTCCTTGGGATGACTTGGCAAGACTATTAGGGGGAAGATGGCGCCTTGTCGATGCTGAATTGAGATACCTCCAAGTTCCAGGCTAGGGCCATTGGTGCACTCATTCTGGCGGTTCAGATAAAAATACTCTCTAAAGAGTTCCACAATCGGTTCTTCTTGAAGGTACACCTCGCAGAGAACTTGGAAGTTGCAGATATTGGATATGGAATTAGGCCCGATGTCTTGAGGGTGGAGTTTGAAAAATGGAGGACATCTCTAAAGAACTTTGAGCCGGGTGGGGAAAATCCACGGTTCATGTGATCAGAAAAGACGATAACTTCACCATCTTTTGGATTGGGTCGTTCCTCCTCCAGGTCAGGCGCACGGTAGTGAAGGAAATATGCCCTAGAGGCAATAATAAAGTTATTATTTATTTCCTTATATCATGATAAATGTTTATTATTCATGCTAGAATTGTATTAACCGGAAACATAATACATGTGTGAATACATAGACAAATAGAGTGTCACTAGTATGCCTCTACTTGACTAGCTCGTTAATCAAAGATGGTTATGTTTCCTAACCATAGACAAAAGAGTTGTTATTTGATTAACGAGGTCACATCATTAGTTGAATGATCTGATTGACATGACCCATTCCATTAGCTTAGCACCCGATCATTTAGTATGTTGCTATTGCTTTCTTCATGACTTATACATGTTCCTATGACTATGAGATTATGCAACTCCCGTTTACCGGAGGAACACTTTGGGTACTACCAAACGTCGCAACGTAACTGGGTGATTATAAAGGAGTACTACAGGTGTCTCCAAAGGTAGATGTTGGGTTGGCGTATTTTGAGATTAGGATTTGTCACTCCGATTGTCGGAGAGGTATCTCTGGGCCCTCTCGGTAATACACATCACATAAGCCTTGCAAGCATTGTGACTAATGAGTTAGTTGCGAGATGATATATTACGGAACGAGTAAAGAGACTTGCCGGTAACGAGATTGAACTAGGTATTGGATACCGACGATCGAATCTCGGGCAAGTAACATACCGATGACAAAGGGAACAACGTATGTTGTTATGCGGTCTGACCGATAAAGATCTTCGTAGAATATGTAGGAGCCAATATGGGCATCCAGGTCCCGCTATTGGTTATTGACCGGAGACGTGTCTCGGTCATGTCTACATTGTTCTCGAACCGTAGGGTCCGCACGCTTAAGGTTTCAATGACAGTTATATTATGAGTTTATGAGTTTCGATGTACCGAAGGAGTTCGGAGTCCCGGATGAGATCGGGGACATGACGAGGAGTCTCGAAATGGTCGAGACGTAAAGATCGATATATTGGACGACTATATTCGGACTTCGGAAAGGTTCCGAGTGATTCAGGTATTTTTCGGAGTACCGGAGAGTTACGGGAATTCGCCGGGGAGTATATGGGCCTTATTGGGCCATACGGGAATAGAGGAGAGAGGCCAAAAGAAAGGAGGCCTGCACCCCCCCTCTGGTCCGAATTGGACAAGGGGCGCAGCCCCCTTTTCCTTATTCCTCTCCACCTCTTTCCCCTTCTCCTACTCCAACAAGGAAGGAGGGAGTCCTACTCCCGGTGGGAGTAGGACTCCCCTTGGTGCGCCTCCTCCTAGGCCGGCCGGCCCCTCCCCCTTGCTCCTTTATATACGGAGGCAGGGGGGCACCCCATGACACACAAGTTGATCCTTGGTGATCGTTCCTTAGCCGTGTGCGGTGCCCCCTGCCACCAAATTCCACCTCGATCATATTGTTGCAGTGCTTAGGCGAAGCCCTGCGTCGGTAGTACATCAAGATCGTCACCACGCCGTCGTGCTGACGGAACTCCTCCCTGAAGCTTTGCTGGATCGGAGCCCGGGGATCGTCATCGAGCTGTACGTGTGCTAAGAACTCGGAGGTGCCAGAGTAACGGTGCTTGGATCGGTCGGATCGGGAAGAAGACGTACGACTACTTCCTCTATGTTGTGTCAACACTTCTGTTGCGATCTACAAGGGTACGTAGATCAGACTCTCCCCCTCGTTGCTATGCATCACCATGATCTTGCGTGTGCGTAGGAAAATTTTGAAATTACTACGTTCCCCAACAGGTAGGACATAACATTCTTACCTGGCAAAACCCAATGGTAAAGAATTCCTTCAGATTGTCCTCAGTGACTGTTGAGGGAACCCAATTGCAGACAGTCGGTGCTTTGGACGGCATGATGTTCAAAAGATGAACTGAAAAGAAAGCAACATACCGGCTTAATTCAATGACGATGGTGAAAGTAAATGATGATGATACAAGGGAGTAATGGAGGCTAAAATAAGGGCTAATGTCATATAAGGAAAAGTAAGCCGGCACAATAAGCCACCATGACTACAGATATTTGAGAAAGCAGATTCAACTAAGTGTTGAGACAAACAAGTTTCCCAAATTGCTTGATATTATTCCAGATCAGATGGCTGTTCAAAATGGAAAAAATTCTAGACCTAAAAATTTAGCGCAGATGAATTTGTAAGTCCTAATGAGGCCTTACATTGGGGAAAAGGGATCTACTAGTGTCAAGAGCAAGCAAAAAACAACTATTGCACAAACATGTATCTCTTTTTGGATCAAGAAGAGGCTGCAGGGAAGAACTACAGAGAAGCTGCGATGAACTATGAAGAACATGCAGAAACCTAGAAAGCCCTAATGCAGATCTAAGGGGCAAGAAGGCAAACACTTACAGCCACAGAGTTTCCACGGAAGGTCGCCACCATTTTTCTGAACTAATTCCGGCCAATGCAGCGGCCGAGGTCGACGGAGGTGAGAGGCTCTCTGGCGGCGGCGGAGCTCGAGCAGCAGCGGAGGTTGCGAGAGAAGGAAGACGAAGGAGAGAGAAGAATAAGGAAGACCGGGCATATCTATTTATAAGGGATAAGCCAACAAGCGGGCGCGAAGATCAAGGAAGACACAATAATGGCCATCCAACTAAATGGACGCCTCGATTCTTGGAAGACATTAAAAGATAAAGATCCATTGAGGATGACATCATAACAATTTTTTGTGTTTTTAGAAGATGACATCATGGCGGGTCACGAAATTTTTTCCAGAGAGAGGAAGATGGATTTTTTGTTTAAGTGTTGAAGATTGACAAAGAACAAAGGTCAAGGTCAACCTGGGGCCTAATGTTGGGGATATAGCTATCAGCTATGACCCGCCCAGGAGGGGCCGGGTCAGCCCCAATGGCGGGTCACAAAGGAAGCCCAATAAACATTCAAGACGATAGTTCATTAAAGATTATAGAAGTCCTAAGGCCTAGAGGCGGCTTAAGGCTGTCGGCGTTCTGGGAATGGGGGTCCCCAGACTTGCTTGCCTGTGGCCTGCGGCGTGGCTCAAAGGAGGCCCAGTGCGGCCCATCTTCATCAACACGAGGCTCAAGTCATCTTCATCGACACAAGACTCAAGATCCTCGCGAGGCGGATGACACGGCGCATCTTCAGGCGCAGCCTCATCAGGCTGGCTCGTGAGAAGACGGAGAAATCAAGGCGGGGTACCTCGCGAGGTGCCCATGACGCAAGCCATGACGATCGAGGGTGCCAGGCGGGCGCCAGCGCGCGTAGCGTCCTTCTTTCCTCTTCGGTGCAAAGGGGGCAAGCGCAGCCGCAGAGTACCGAGGCATCAGGCAAAGGTTGCCATTTCGGTGCAACGAGACCAAGACCAAGTGGACTACGAGACGGAGGTCACCATGGAGCCCAGCACGGCGTCACCGCAGAGCCTTTCGCAAGCAAAGACCAACTTTAGTCAGGATAAGTGTACTCGCTGTCCCCCTTCAAATTAGCCCGCCATTGTTGGCGCCCTTCCCGCTCAATATTTGGGAAGAGGCCCAGGGCCTTTGCCTATAAATAGGACTAGCCACCCCCAGGGTAGAGGCATATAAAAAAAGGGAGAGAGAGAAAGAGAGAAGGGTGACTGAACTCCTCCTAGCAGTTCATCACCCCAGCCAAGAACAGACCCTCGCGAGGCTGTTCTTCCTTGTATTATTCCTCATCACCAGCCCTGGAGGCAATCCACCAACCGCACACTGGAGTAGGGTGTTACACCACAATGGTGGCCCGAACCAGTATAAACCTTGTGTCTCTTGTGCAGTTCTTTTAGTAGTTTAGATCTTTGCGAGATGGGGAGGTAGAGGGCATGATCTCCGCGCGCACCCCAGTGTTCGAACCTTAAGGGTCTGCCGGAACCCATGAATCCGACAAAGGCCCAATATTGTAAACCGCCATATGTAATAAAAGACTTCTAAGGAAAGGCATGTAAAAGAAGTCACCGAGCCGGACACGCTGTATGAGCCGGCCGGGACTCTGTAGGCTGCCAGACATCATCCCGTGTATATAAGGGGACGACCTGGTAGAAACTTAGGACAAAAAAGAAGAGATTGATAACCAAGCCGATGAACTAGCCTCTTGGTGATCTTAACCCCAGCAATATCAACACAACTAGACGTAGGCTTTTACCTTCATCGTAAGGGGCCGAACTAGTATAAAACCTCTCGTGTCCTTTGTCCCGATTAACCCCTTTAAGCTTCCTAGTTGCGATGGCCCTACAACTAAGTCCTTTTGCTAGGACATCTGCCGTGACAATTCCACGACACCCTGAAAACATCCAGGGGAGCCACAAAACCACTTTTCCACCGCCGCAACCTTCTGTACCCGTGAGATCCCATCTGCGGACCTTTTCCGACGATCTGCCGGAGGGGGATTCGATCACGGAGGGCTTCTACATCAACACCATAGCCTCTTCGATGATGTGTGAGTAGTTTACCACAGACCTCCGGGTCCATACTTATTAGCTAGATGGCTTCTTCTCTCTCTTTGGATCTCAATACAAAGTTCTCCTCGATGTTCTTGGAGATCTATTCGATGTAATTCTTTTTGTGGTGTGTTTGCTGAGATCCGATGAATTGTGGGTTTACGATTAAGATTATCTATGAATAATATTTGATTCTTCTCTGAATTCTTATATGCATGATTTGATATCTTTGCAAGTCTCTTCAAATTATCAGTTTGGTTTGGCCTACTAGATTGATATTTCTTGCAATGGGAGAAGTGCTTAGCTTTGGGTTCAATCTTGCGGTGCTCGATCCTAGTGACAGAAAGGGAACCGACACGTATTGTATTGTTGCCATTGAGGATAAAAAGATGGGGTTTATATCATATTGCTTGAGTTTATCCCTCTACATCATGTCATCTTGCCTAATGCGTTACTCTGTTCTTATGAACTTAATACTCTAGATGCATGCAGGATAGTGGTCGATGTGTGGAGTAATAGTAGTAGATGCAGAATCATTTCGGTCTACTTGACACGGACGTGATGCCTATGTTCATGATCATGCCTAGTTATCATCATAACTATGCGCTTTTCTATCAATTGCTCGGCAGTAATATGTTCACCCACCGTAATATATGCTATCTTGAGAGAAGCCAGTAGTGAAACCTATGGCCCCCGGGTCTACTTTACATGATATTATTTTCCCATCAACTAGCTATTTCTGTCACCGTTTATTTTGCAATCTTTACTTTTCAATCTATACAAAAAATACCAAAAATATTTATCTTATTATCTCTATCAGATCTCACTTTTGTTAGTGACCGTGAAGGGATTGACAACCACTTTATTGCGTTGGTTGCGAGGTTCTTGTTTGTTTGTGCAGGTACTATGTAACGCCCTGAGACCGTTGCGCCAGGTGTCTTCCAGTTATTCGCTGTTGTTGCCTTGTCATTTGTTTGTGTGTCATGCATTTCATATCATGTCATCATGTGCATCGCATTTGCATACGTGTTTGTCTCATGCATCCGAGCATTTTCCCTGTTGTCCGTTTTGCAATCCGGCACTCCTACGTCCTCCGGCGCCCCCTTTTGCCTCTTTTCGCGAGCGGCTGTTAGACTTTCTCGGAATGGACTGAGATTTGCCAAGAGGCCTTGGTACTCCACCGGTAGACCACCTGTCAAGTTTTGTGCCATTTGGAGTCCATTTGATACTCCAACGGTTAACCGGGGAACCGTAAAGGCATCGTGTGTGTTGCTGCCCAACACCCCTTAAAAGTGGCCCAATAACCCATCCAAACCCCCTCCATCCTCTTGTTCATTCGATCACGATCGCGTGGCCGAAAACCACACCTCATTTGGACTCTCCTAGCTCCCTCTACCTATATATGTGTGCCTCCTCGAAATTTCGCGCAGATGAAACCCTAGATCTTCCCCCTCTCGCCCGCCGGACATGTACGCCCGCTACCGGACGATTTCCGCCGCCGCCGCGCGCTACTCGTAGCCTGCCACGCGTCCCTGCGTCGCGCTCGGCCGCCGCGGCCCGCGAGGCCCACGACCGGCCCGCCTGCGCCTGCGTCTCTTGTGCAGTTCACCAACCCTGGAGGCAATCCAGCCCTGGAGGCAATCCACCAACCGCACACTGGAGTAGGGTGTTACACCACAATGGTGGCCCGAACCAGTATAAACCTTGTGTCTCTTGTGCAGTTCTTTTAGTAGTTTAGATCTTTGCGAGATGGGGAGGTAGAGGGCATGATCTCCGCGCGCACCCCAGTGTTCGAACCTTAAGGGTCTGCCGGAACCTGTGAATCCGACATTTGGCGCGCCAGGTAGGGGTGCGCCGGAATTTGCCTTCCTACCGCTCCGCCTCCCGTCGCATCGTCATCACCATGTCCGGCGACCTGGCAGGCAACCAAGGTCCATGGGCGGCGTGGCCCACCTGCGCGGGGCCGCCCGCCCCGGGTGGCCCTGCGCCCCAGGCAGCTCGCGGTCCACAGGGCGCTGCGGGCCGCGGGCGACGCGGATAGGCCTCCGCAACCCTCACACCGCGGCAAGGGCCTCCAATCACGCCGCAACCACGACGCCGTACACCCGCCGGGAGCAGGCGAATTCAAGGGCCGCGCTCACGGTGGCCCGAGAGCTGCTACGGTGCAGACTACTGGAGGGCGGCCACGACGTGCTGCTGGAGCGAGTGGCGGAGCTCCTGGGCTTCGCCGCCTCGGGGCTCACCCCTTCTCCATCCAGCTCCCATCTCAAACCCAGAGCGACCCGCGCGGGGGCTCCGCACGCGCCCGTGGACTCCAAGGCTACTCCGACGCCAGCGAAGCTGTCAGCACCGGACCGGCGGCGGCGCTGCCACCCCGCAGTAGGCACGGCAGGTGGGACCGCGTGGCATGCGGGGCATCACGGCGTGGCATTCGGGATGACGGCGACGGAGGAATACGTGCCCCTCGTGCTGGACCAAGGACACCCACGCGAGAGCAGGCAAGGCTCGCTCCTCGGCCCATGCTGGGGGAACGAGGCAGTGAAAGCTGAGCCCTTGCAGGAGCCCATGGACGAACCCGCTGGCCACGCTGGAGGCAACGACTATCGGGCACCGCTAACTCTTCAGGGGAAGGTATATGCTAACCATGGATCGCAGGAGGTGCAGGTCGCTGCGGCAAGCAGCTGCCCCGTCCCTACAGTCTCCTGCCCCTCGGGAGGAGGGCGCAGGGGGATGCAGGAGAGGGGCCGGGATCCTACATCACCACCGCGGCGTTCGGAGCAAGGCGTTCTCAGGAGGTAGGCCCTCTGCTGGGGAGGTGCCTCAGGGCCTGCCCCTGGCAGAGGACCCGTGGTCGTCGGGGGAACCGCCGGCGACCGCTCTACCCCATCGGGCGGCGTCCTGGGTTCCGGTCGTTGCTGATGGCACTAGAGTGTGGCGCAAGGCGGGGCCCTCGTCTGGTGATATGAAGCAAGGCCAGTACCTGTGAAGAAGGCCTAGTGCCTGTGAAGCTCGCCGCCCCGTGACACTCTCACGTAATAATGAGTGGGGCTGTACACACCCCGGAGTCTCAGGGGTGCCGGCCTCAGGCCCTGGGGCTCCCTCCCACGCCCAGTGGACAGCACTTAGCTCCGCGCTGGTGAGAAGACGTCCAAGACTAGATTAGGTGCCGGACGCGGCTTTTTGTCTGCTTTTCGTTGCCTTTCCCTTTGGCTGTTGCTTTCCCCCGCTGGATTTAAGTTGGATTGGAATTTGAGATTTGCGTGTGTTCGGGGAAGGGGTGCTTATTCTCGCTCGAGCCATTTCTTGCGTTCTGGTTACCGCTTCGTCACAGCTGCCTCACCTCGCGAGCCCCTCGCCAGTCGGGTCAGGCCTTGCTCGTGCGCAACCAAGACTGCCGCTGTTGCTCCCCCTCGGGAGGATTTTCGGGTGCCTGCAGAGGTTGTCCTGTTTAAAAAGGCCCGGAGCCTGTGAAGTAAGGCGAGTGCCTGTGAAGCTCTTGCATTAGGAAAAGGCCCAGAGCCTGTGAAGCAAGGCGAGTGCCTATGAAGCCCTCGCGTTCTGGAAAAGGCCCAGAGCCTGTGAAGCAAGGCGAGTGCCTATGAAGCCCTCGCGTTCTGGAAAAGGCCCAGAGCCTGTGAAGCAAGGCGAGTGCCTGTGAAGCTCTTGCGTTAGGAAAAGGCCCAGAGCCTGTGAAGCCCTCGCGTTCTGGAAAAGGCCCAGAGCCTGTGAAGCAAGGCGAGTGCCTGTGAAGCCCTCGCGTTCTGGAAAAGGCCCAGAGCCTGTGAAGCTCTTGCGTTAGGAAAAGGCCCGGAGCCTGTGAAGCAAGGCAAGTGCCTGTGAAGCTCTTGCGTTAGGAAAAGGCGCAGAGCTTGTGAAGCAAGGCGAGTGCCTGTGAAGTCACTGCATTAGGAAAGGGCCTGGAGCCTGTGAAGAAGGCCAACGCCTGTGAAGTTTTTCATCAGCAACGATCTCACATCCTGAGGACCCAACCAGAGAGCACCCAAGGCATCGCGCCCTCCTGCAGGCCGCCTCGGGGCCAGCATGGGGCAAAGGTAAACCTGCCCACCGTCAGGCACGCGCGCAATTTGACTACTACTGATATGATGGACACAAGTTTTTATATGAGGGGCTTCCCCTCCCAAAATGCTCTCAGGACCGTCAGGCCAAACACCTGAGTTCTGTTCATGCAGGGTAAAAGATAGGAGAAGTACATGGTTAGTCTGACAAATCCCCCAACGCATCCTCGGGGGCGCCTCCCGAGCTGTCGCCGGCATCACTGAATTCGCCCTCGTTGTCTGCACCACCACCAGCGGCGTCGAGGCCATCCACCACACCGCCTTCGTTGGCAGCCACGACCACGTCGTCGTCATCCGAAGTGAAGGCCCGGACGAGAGCATCCACGTTGTTCTCCACCCAATCCGCCAGGTCGCCTCGGACGGCCTGGGAACTGGGGCGATGGCGGCGTCAAAGTCGAAGTGGGGATCCATGTTCCGGAGATGGCTGAAGACACGGGAAAAGGCGCGCCCGAGCAGGGCGCGGCTCCTCTCCTCCACCAACCTGTCGGCCCTGACCGACCGAGCCTCCAGCTGCGTTACCACAACGGTGAAGAACTGCAGGTTGCCGGCATAGTTAATCATGTGCGGCTCCCCGATGGCTGCCTCACAGATGTTGCCCAAGGCCGCGTTAGCCCTCACCCTGAGCGTGGTGAGCATGGGGCCGTGCGCGTGCTCCAGGATTCGCCGCTGGCGTATTTCGTCGGCATTCTAACGCTCCACAGCCTCAGCCTCTTCCATCCGCTGGCGAAGACGGAGCACCTCGGCCTGGGAGGCGGCCAGCTCCTTTTGCGCTGCCTCAAGGGCGGCCCGGGAGGCGTCGACCAGCCACGTCACCTCATCCCGTTGGGCCCTCAGAGCTGCGGTTCTGCCCTCGGCTTCGACCCGGGTCATCCCCAGCTTCCCCTCGAACTCACGCTCGAGGCCTTGGCGCGCCGTTGCCACCCGACGACAAACCTCCTCCAGGACACGTGCTTCCCGCGCAGCGACATCGTCTTCCGCCTGCATCACTAAGCGCTCCCTCGTCTCTAGCCACTCGTACTCGCGAGTGCGTTCAGCGGCTTCCAGCGTCAACGCTTCTTCGCGCCTCTGGAGCTCGGCTGGGTCGCCAGAGGCCACCCGCATGGACGCAAGGGCCAGCCCACGCAGCTCCACTTGCTCCTCCAGTGAGTGGCGCCGGGCCAGGAGCTCGCGAGCCCGCTTTTCCGCTGCCTCTCTCCATCGGTCAGCTCTCCGGGCCTCCTCGGTGGCCTGGGATCGGGCCACTCGAGAGGCCTCCAGCGACGCCTTCGCCTCTTCATCGTCAAGATCGCGCTGATGACGCGCGAGGGCAATGGCGGCCTCCAGCTCGCGCCTCCCTGCAGCCAGGCGCAGGCCCTCGGCCTCCAGGCGCGCGTCTTCGTCAGCGAGCTCCTCCCCAAGCAAGTTCACCGCGTCAGTCGCCCTTCGAAGGAACCCTTGGCGGCGGGCGCGGCGCTCCCGGGCGCGCTCAAGCACGTCCTCCACACCATCATCTGCCCCAAGCAAGCGCCAGGGGCCGCGAATCATCGCTCCTCCTCCGGGCTGGGGGCTAGGGGCTGGCGCCCTCGCGACGGCCGGGGGCGCCGCACCAGAAGCTCGGCCTAGGGCCAGCCCGCCTCCAGATGAAGGGCGCAGGAGGCGCCCCGACCAGTCGCAATCCCCGATCAGACAAGAAGCCCACGGCAGACTGGCTATTCCCTGAGAGGGCCCGCGAAGGAAAATCGCGGGGAATGAAGGGCCGCGGTGCACCTCGGGATGGTCCACCCCTTCAGACGCCCTCACCACAAGGGCAGAGCTGCTCGGAGCATTTGAGGATGGTAGAGGGGGTGAAGCCAAGGGAGGCGGCACCTCTGCAACCTCCGCGAGCTCGACCGGAAGAGGCCTGCGGAGCAAGGATCAGTGAAAGCAACAAGAGATTCAGGAGCCAGAGAAAAAGAGGACTTACTCGTCAGTGGCGAAGTACTTCCTGCGCTTCAGCACGCGACAAGGGAGGTCATCACCCAGGGCCTCCCTCTTCCTCCGAAGGGCCTCAAAGTCCATGCGGAAGCGGCCCAAGAGAAGAGCGCAAGGATCAACCTGCCGCGAGGGCGGAGCATCAGAGCGATCCGCGTCAGGGGCGCCTGCCTGGCGCGTTCCTTCCATTACCTCGCCAGAAGACGTGGCTCGGGCCTCCAAGGCCTCAGCCCCGAGCGCCGGGAGCGGCTGCTTGCCACCTTCAGCCGCAGCGGCACGGGCCTCGGGAGCTGCCCCCTCTCGAGCGTCACCCGGAGCAGCCACCTCATTAGGGGCCCCCTCGGCCTCAGGCGCCTCCTGCCTCCCTGCTCCGCCACTTGAGGAGGAGTCGCCTTGGTCGATTGGAAGGGCAGTCACCACCATTGGATTCTCGCGAGGTCCTTGGAGGCCGGCGGGGCGCAGCCCCCACTCATCGAAGACGGGCATCTGCTTCATGAAGTCGGCCCTGCTCTGGCAAAGATACAACAAGGCCCCTTCCTGCCGAATGTTGCCGGGGTTGGGGTCCCCGGCCAAAGTCAAGAGCATCGACTTCAGCGCCGCAAGAGCCAGGTCTTCTTCCTGGAGCCTCATGTTATCCTCGCGCCCACAGAAGGCCCACATCCGGCGAGAGTGGCGCTGCAGGGGAGCGATGCGGCACAACAGAAACTCCTTCACCACCTTGGGCACTGTCACGCCGAGCTTCCTCAGGAGCGTGAAGCGGGTCCAGATGAAGACGAGCTGGGGGCTCTTGAGTGTCTCCTGGCCCCAACCCGAATTGGGGACAACAGGCGAGGTCGGCTCCGATAGCAGGGGGCTTGGCACCCCTGCGTCCACATACAACCACCGCTCACGGAACCCAACCGCGGGCAGGGGGAGTTTGAAGTCAATTCCAGAGGCCTCAGTCTCAAGCTCGGCAGCAAAGCTCACGCACGCCCAGCGTTGGGAGGGGTCGACAAGACGCAGTGAGAAGAAGTGGCGCAGCAAGGCAACCGAAGGAGGGATGCCCACCATGGCTTCGCAAACGTAGGCGAAGACCGAAAGGAGGGTGATGGACTCAGGACTTAGATGCATCAAGTGGATCTGATAATGGGAGAGCACGGCATTGAAGAAATCAGAGAAGGGGGAACCAGACCCGCCCACAAGGCGTCGGTAAAACATGGGACCTCAGTTGCTATCCTGTCAATAGAGAATTGGGACGGGGGCCAGGCCGTCGTCCTCCCGCACTCGTTGAAGACGGAGGCCAGAGCCAAACTGTCCCTACCCAGGCACTCTTGGTTGAGTATGGTCGACTGGCCGGCGACGGGGGTCACCGATGGTGGCGCACAAGACGGAGGCGTGGATCTCTCCCCTTTCTCCTTCCTCGTCGGAGTCATGGCGATGGGAAGGAGGGGGAAGATTCGAGATTGGATTGGAGGCAGGAGCAGGCGTTTGAAGGAAGGAAGAGCAGGAGACGCTCGAGCAACAAGAAGGGGAGCGGCTGTGTGCAACCACAAGTCCGCCTGACAGGGCGCAGAATAAGGGGGCGTGGGGGGAACAGTGCCGCCCACGTCCCATCAACCGCCACGCGGCACCCAAGGCCGCAGGCTGTTAGGGCCCACGGTGCTTCGCCCTTGCCCTTTCGCCTCTCGGCACAGCCAAGTCCATGCGCGCCTTGGGCCCGGGGGGCTACTGTCGGTGTTCTGGGAACGGGGGTCCCCAGACTTGCCTGCCTGCGGCCTACGGCGTGGCTCAAAGGAGGCCCAGTGCGGCCCATCTTCATCAACACGAGGCTCAAGTCATCTTCATCGACACAAGACTCAAGACCCTCACGAGGGGCCAAGCCTCACGAGGCGGATGACACGGCGCATCTTCAGGCGCAGCCTCCTCAGGCTGGCTCGCGAGAAGACGGAGAAATCAAGGCGGGGTACCTCGCGAGGTGCCCATGACGCAAGCAATGACGATCGAGGGTGCCAGGCGGGCGCCAGCGCGCGCAGCGTCCTTCTTTCCTCTTTGGTGCAAAGGGGGCAAGCGCAGCCGCAGAGTACCGAGGCATCAGGCAAAGGTTGCCATTTCGGTGCAACGAGACCAAGACCAAGTGGACTACGAGACGGAGGTCACCATGGAGCCCAGCACGGCGTCACCGCAGAGCCTTTCGCAAGCAAAGACCAACTTTAGTCAGGATAAGTGTACTCGCTGTCCCCCTTCAAATTAGCCCGCCATTGTTGGCGCCCTTCCCGCTCAATATTTGGGAAGAGGCCCAGGGCCTTTGCCTATAAATAGGACTAGCCACCCCCAGGGTAGAGGCATATAAAAAAAGGGAGAGAGAAAGAGAGAAGGGTGACTGAACTCCTCCTAGCAGTTCATCACCCCAGCCAAGAACAGACCCTCGCGAGGCTGTTCTTCCTTGTATTATTCCTCATCACCAGCCCTGGAGGCAATCCACCAACCGCACACTGGAGTAGGGTGTTACACCACAATGGTGGCCCGAACCAGTATAAACCTTGTGTCTCTTGTGCAGTTCTTTTAGTAGTTTAGATCTTTGCGAGATGGGGAGGTAGAGGGCATGATCTCCGCGCGCACCCCAGTGTTCGAACCTTAAGGGTCTGCCGGAACCCATGAATCCGACAAAGGCCCAATATTGTAAACCGCCATATGTAATAAAAGACTTCTAAGGAAAGGCATGTAAAAGAAGTCACCGAGCCGGACACGCTGTATGAGCCGGCCGGGACTCTGTAGGCTGCCAGACATCATCCCGTGTATATAAGGGGACGACCTGGTAGAAACTTAGGACAAAAAAGAAGAGATCGATAACCAAGCCGACGAACTAGCCTCTTGGTGATCTTAACCCCAGCAATATCAACACAACTAGACGTAGGCTTTTACCTTCATCGTAAGGGGCCGAACTAGTATAAAACCTCTCGTGTCCTTTGTCCCGATTAACCCCTTTAAGCTTCCTAGTTGCGATGGCCCTACAACTAAGTCCTTTTGCTAGGACATCTGCCGTGACAATTCCACGACACCCTGAAAACATCCAGGGGAGCCACAAAACCACTTTTCCACCGCCGCAACCTTCTGTACCCGTGAGATCCCATCTGCGGACCTTTTTCGACGATCTGCCGGAGGGGGATTCGATCACGGAGGGCTTCTACATCAACACCATAGCCTCTTCGATGATGTGTGAGTAGTTTACCACAGACCTCCGGGTCCATACTTATTAGCTAGATGGCTTCTTCTCTCTCTTTGGATCTCAATACAAAGTTCTCCTCGATGTTCTTGGAGATCTATTCGATGTAATTCTTTTTGTGGTGTGTTTGCTGAGATCCGATGAATTGTGGGTTTACGATTAAGATTATCTATGAATAATATTTGATTCTTCTCTGAATTCTTATATGCATGATTTGATATCTTTGCAAGTCTCTTCAAATTATCAGTTTGGTTTGGCCTACTAGATTGATATTTCTTGCAATGGGAGAAGTGCTTAGCTTTGGGTTCAATCTTGCGGTGCTCGATCCTAGTGACAGAAAGGGAACCGACACGTATTGTATTGTTGCCATTGAGGATAAAAAGATGGGGTTTATATCATATTGCTTGAGTTTATCCCTCTACATCATGTCATCTTGCCTAATGCGTTACTCTGTTCTTATGAACTTAATACTCTAGATGCATGCAGGATAGTGGTCGATGTGTGGAGTAATAGTAGTAGATGCAGAATCATTTCGGTCTACTTGACACGGACGTGATGCCTATGTTCATGATCATGCCTAGTTATCATCATAACTATGCGCTTTTCTATCAATTGCTCGGCAGTAATATGTTCACCCACCGTAATATATGCTATCTTGAGAGAAGCCAGTAGTGAAACCTATGGCCCCCGGGTCTACTTTACATGATATTATTTTCCCATCAACTAGCTATTTCTGTCACCGTTTATTTTGCAATCTTTACTTTTCAATCTATACAAAAAATACCAAAAATATTTATCTTATTATCTCTATCAGATCTCACTTTTGTTAGTGACCGTGAAGGGATTGACAACCACTTTATTGCGTTGGTTGCGAGGTTCTTGTTTATTTGTGCAGGTACTATGTAACGCCCTGAGACCGTTGCGCCAGGTGTCTTCCAGTTATTCGCTGTTGTTGCCTTGTCATTTGTTTGTGTGTCATGCATTTCATATCATGTCATCATGTGCATCGCATTTGCATACGTGTTTGTCTCATGCATCCGAGCATTTTCCCTGTTGTCCGTTTTGCAATCCGGCACTCCTACGTCCTCCGGCGCCCCCTTTTGCCTCTTTTCGTGAGCGGCTGTTAGACTTTCTCAGAATGGACTGAGATTTGCCAAGAGGCCTTGGTACTCCACCGGTAGACCACCTGTCAAGTTTTGTGCCATTTGGAGTCCATTTGATACTCCAACGGTTAACCGGGGAACCGTAAAGGCATCGTGTGTGTTGCTGCCCAACACCCCTTAAAAGTGGCCCAATAACCCATCCAAACCCCCTCCATCCTCTTGTTCATTCGATCACGATCGCGTGGCCGAAAACCACACCTCATTTGGACTCTCCTAGCTCCCTCTACCTATATATGTGTGCCTCCTCGAAATTTCACGCAGATGAAACCCTAGATCTTCCCCCTCTCGCCCACCGGACATGTACGCCCGCTACCGGACGATTTCCGCCGCCGCCGCGCGCTACTCGTAGCCTGCCACGCGTCCCTGCGTCGCGCTCGGCCGCCGCGGCCCGCGAGGCCCACGACCGGCCCGCCTGCGCCTGCGCCGGGCCCGAACCGCGCCCCGCGTGCCGCCCGTCCCTGCCGCCTGCTCCGCCGCCTCGTGCCCTGCCGCCGGCGAGCTCCGCCGCCGTCGGGCGCGCCGCATCTCGCCAGAGTTCCGCGCCCGCTCGCCGGACCTTCTCCACCAGCTCGCCTCCTTCCACTGCCACCGGATCCCGCGCGGCACCGCGGTTCCACGCGCTGCCCCACCGCCCGCACCGGAGTCCTCCGCCATGGGCGCCCGCCGCTGCATCGCCGCCTAGCGCCACCGCACCGCCGTCGTTCTTCCATCGCCGCCTCCAACCGCCGACCTCGCCGGCCCCCGTGTCCGCCCGGACGCTCCACCGCGCCACCCTGCGCGCCGCGACGCCGTCCTGCTCGCATCACCGCCGCCGCCTCGGCTTCGCTCCACCGACCCGCCTCACCGGAGCCATCACGCTGCCCTTCGCCGGAGTCCGCGCCTCGCCGGAGAAGAAGCTGGATCAGATCCACTGGGTGCCCGATCCAAACACGCCGTCTCGCGACCCGGATCCCTCCGCCCCGCTCCGTCTCATCCCGCGTTGACTTTTCACGAGGTGATATTCCACTAAGTCCCTTTCACCTAACATTTTCAGGCCCTCTTCATCGCATCATAACTTCATGTGTGCTGCTCCGTTTTGTGCGTGTGATATACCAAAATGTTCATCTGTATGTGCACTTCATTCTGTTCCATTGTGCCATGCTTGTTTGAGTCCATCTTGATGCCCAAATTGTTGATGCAAGAGCGCTATAAAATGTTAGTTCCTGTTACTTAGCAGATCTATGAGCATTTTTCATTTTTGCCATGATTATTGTGTGCTGCATATGGGCATGAGCTCTACATGTGTTTTGGGCTATGCCATGCCATCTTTACAGGGGTGTATGCCATGTATTTTTGTGATCAATGTGGTGACTAGCACAAGCATGCAAAGTAGCTCTCGTGATATTGCTGATTTCAAAGACTTAGAACACAATGTGGTGACTAGCACTATGCCATGTATTCATGTTGCTACAGTGAGATCCATGCTTCTTTTGAGTATGTTCAGTAAGGATGATTTGGGCATATGGTTGTGCTCTATCCATCCATGTCCCTGTTTGCATTTATGGAGTACCCTAGCATGACTCAATCTTGCTCTACATTTGCTATAAAATGTTCCTGGCAGATTGGTTACGTGTTAATCAATTTTGCCAAGGTTGTTGTAGTTGATCCATGCATGCTATGAACTTGTTCTTGCTTTGCTTGGCTTCATGAACATGTCTTCTTGCTTTTTCTATGGTTATCTTGTCATGAAATGCCTTGTGGTGAGTGAATCGAGCTTGCAATGAGGCCTTCGTAATTCTGTTTTTGCCATGTCCAGTTTTTCTGCTAAGTCTGGATCTGTTAACGGAACTTTCTATGTTTACATGGGTGCCATCATATTTTCTGTGCCCTTTTGGCTTATGGTTAGTAAGGGACTTTTGTTATATGCTTTGACTATATTCATGCCATGCCTTTGTTTGCTATGATCTGTTCATGTAGCATGTTGTTAGCTTGCTCTAAACATTGCTTCCTGATGTTAATTCCTGGCATGTTAGTATTTTCACTAAGTCTGTGATGCTGTTATCTTTTGCACTTTTGCCATGCTTGTTTGAACCTGCTCTTGTGTGATTTAGCCGTAGCTCAGTGTTCATCTTTTGTCAAGAATCTTGAGTAGATCACTGCCATGTGCTTTATTGTTATGTTGGAGTGCAGTAGCTTAGTTTCTTGTTGCATTCTAGATGGCATCGTGCTGTTAATCGCAGAATTGTGCCATTATTGTTTTGCTTGCCATTTGCAAACCGTGCATCCAATTCCGGTGATCTTTATATCGATTTCGACCGAAATCAACTCATCTTTCCAGCGGCGCACTTGGTTTGCCAATTTGATGCCTGGTTCAATCTTTCCTTTCCGTAGCATGCATATGCATTGCATATCACATCCCGCATATCATGCCATGTTTTGCATCATGTTGCTTGCGCGTTGCACTGTGATTGATTGTTGGCCCTTTGCTTGTGTTCTTGCTTTGGGTAGAGCCAGCATGTAACGCCCCGAGACCGATGTGCCAGGTGTCTTCCAATTATTCGCTGTTGTTGCCTTGTCATGTGTTTGCGTGTCATGCATTACATATCATGTCATCATGTGCATTTCATTTGCATACGTGTTCGTCTCATGCATCCGAGCATTTTCCCCGTTGTCCGTTTTGCAAACCGGTGCTCCTATGTCCTCCGGTGTCCCTTTCTACCTCTTTTCGTGTGCGGGTATTAAACATTCTCGGATTGGAGCGAGACTTGTCATGCAGCCTTGGTTTACTACCGTAGACCGCCTGTCAAGCTTCCTGCCATTTGGACTTCGTTTGATACTCCAACGGTTAACCGAGGGACCGAAAAGGCCTCGTGTGTGTTGCAGCCCAACACCCCTCCAAAGTGGCCCAAAACTCACCTAAACCTCCTCCATCATCTAGATCGTTCGATCACGATCGCGTGGCCAAAAACCGCACCTCATTTGGAGTCTCCTAGCTCCCTCCACCTATATATATGTGTGCCTCCCAGAATTTTCGCACAGATAAAACCCTAGCCCCGCTCCTCGCTAGGGCTGGGCGTTCGGTATAAACCAAAAATTCGGTTTCTACCGTTCGGTGTTTATTAAATTTCAGTTAGTAAAACTAGAAACCGAAAATGCTAGCTAAAACTAGCTAACCAAAAATTCGGTTGACCGAAATTTCGGTGCGGTTTACGGTTTTATACCGAAGAAGCACACTTCAAGTATTCATGCTTAGACTGTAGCAGTGGCACCCTCTTATATGGCCAGCAAATTTGAATTATACGTCCAGTGGAGCAAGGTGGGACTAAAGGAGCCTGATAGCCTGGCCGGCTGTACGCATGCGCGCATGCGCGGGCCACCAAAGAAGCACACGTGAGTTGGGCCTTGCATGCACTTTGGTCAAAAAAAAGGAGGCCCATGTCCTGTGAGCTGCGCACGATGCGTTGGTGGGCGATCGTAGGAGCGTCTGCGCGTGACTTCCGGGGGACATTGTTGCGCGCCTGCACGCGTATTTGCATCGTTTCTTTTGCTGATTCACGTTTATTCGGTTTTTGTTCGGTTAACCAAGAATAAAACCGAACCTACCGAATTTTGTTCGGTTAGTGGACATGAAAACCGAATTTTGCTGTCACACTAGAAAAAACCGAAAATTCGGTTTATTCGGTTTCGGCATCGGTTCGGTTTTCGGTTCATCGGTTTTTGTGCCCACCCCTACTCCTCGCGCCGCCGGACAAAACTTCCCACCACCGTCCGGACATGTCCGCCGCCCTCAGCCACCTCACTCTGCCAAATGAGGTAGCGCCAAGCCGCCCGAGCCGCGCCTCTGCTCCTCCCCTCCCGTGCGCCCGAGCGCGCCGCCGCCCAGGCTCGACATCGCCGGGTCCCGAGCTCCCTGTTACTCCGCCGCCAAGACCTCTCGCCGGCAAGGCTCGCCGCCCGATCTTGCTTCCGCCGCCGCGTCGCGGGCCTCCTCCACCGCGCCTCGGCGACCGAACCTCCCTGCCGCCTTTTCTCGCCGCTGCATGCTTTGGCAGCCGCGCCGGCATGCGCCACCTCGTCTTTGACCTCGCCGGAGTTCGTCCCTCACCGGCCGAATCCGGGGAAGAAGGTGGACCAGATCCACCACACCCTCCATCCAAACGCCTCCCTCCATTCCGGATCTCGTCGTCCCGTCCCGGGTTGACTTCTCGGAGGGTATATTTCCACTAAGTCCCCAGTATTTTTGGGCATCTTCATCGCATCATAACTTCATCACCGTTGCTCCGATTCGTGCGTGTAGCATATCAAAATGTTCATCTTGACGAGTACATCATTTCATCTCATTGCATCATTTTCATTTGAGCTCATCTTGATGCCCGAAATGCTGTTGGAAGAGGGCTATGTGTTGATAGTTCCAGATCTGTTTCAGCAAATGCACTTTTGTCATTTTTGCCATGATTAATGTGTGCACGCTATGATCCTGAGCTCTACATGTGTTTTGAAGTATGCCATGCCATCTTTCCAGGGGTGTATGCCATGTATTTTTGTGATCTCTATGGTGACTAGCACAAGCATGCAAAGCAGCTTACTCAATGTTGCTGATTTCACGGACTTAGAATTTCACTAAGTCCTTGTCCTGTTATTATTTTTATGCCATACGTTCATGTTGTTTCCTAGTGATCCATGCCTCTTTTGAGCATGATCAGTAAGGATGTTTTCTAGATAATGTTGTGCTCTATCCATCCTTGTTTTTGTTTGCAATTATGGAGAAACCTAGCTTGACTCAATTGAGCTCTACTTTTGCTGTAAAATGTTCCTGGCAGATTGTTAACATGTTTAGCAATTTTGCCGAGCTTATTGTTGTTGATACGTGCATGCTATTTTGTTGTTCTTGCCATGTCTAGCTTCTATGCTATGTCTTCTTGCTGGGTGTATGCTTAGTTTGTCATGCAATGCCTCGTAGTGAGTGCATCGAGCTCGTAAACATGCCTACTCGTTATCTGTTTTGCCATGCTCCAGTTTTTCACTAAGTCTGAATCTGTTTATGTTTTTGCTATGTTCACATCCTTGCAATTGTATTTTCTGATCCCTTTTGGCTCATGGTCACTAAGGGACTTTTGTTGTATGCTTTGAATAGATTCATGCCATGCCTTGCTTTGCCATGATATGTTCCTGTAGCATATAGTTATCGTGCTCTAAACATTGCTTCCTGATGTTAATTCCTGACATGCTGTTAATTTCACTAAGTCTGAAACCTGTTATCTTTTGCACTTTTTCCATGCTTGTTTGAACCTGCTATTGATTGAATTAGCCGTAGCTCAGTGTTCATCTTTTGTCAAGCATCTTGAGTGGATCCCTTCCATGCATTTTGTTTCTATGTTAGAGTGTTGTAACTTATTTATCTTGATGCATTTAGAAGGCTACTTGCTGTTAATCGCAGACTGGTGCCATATTTGTTTTGCTTGCCATTTCCAAACCGTGCATCTGATTCCGGTGATCTTTATATCGATTTCGACCGAAATCAACTCACCTTTCTAGTGGCACTCTTGGATTTCCAAGTTGAGGTCAGGTTCAATCATTCCTTTCCAAATCATGCATATGCACCGCATACCGCATCCCGCATATCATGCCATGTTCATGTGTTGGTTGTTTACGATGTTGTGTGCTTCTTTCCGGTGTTGCTTCTTCTGGTTGGTTCCGATAACGTCGCGTTTGTGAGGAACCGTTCGACTATGTCCGTTTGTCTTTTTCATGGACTCGTTCTTCTTCCTTGCGGGAACTCAGGCAAGATGACCATACCCTCGAAATCACTTCTATCTTTGCTTGCTAGTTGCTCGCTCTTTTGCTATGCCTATGCTGCGATACCTACCCCTTGCTTATCATGCCTCCCATATTGCCATGTCAAATCTCTAACCCACCTTGTCCTAGCAAAGTGTTGTTTGGCTATGTTACCGCTTTGCTCAGCCCCTCTTATAGCATTGCTAGTTGCAGGTGAAGATTGGAGCTTGTTCCATGTTTGGAACATGGTTATTTTGTTGGGATATCACAATATCTCTTATTTATTTTAATGCACCTATATACTTGGTAAAGGGTGGAAGGCTCGGCCTTATGCCTGGTGTTTTGTTCCACTCTTGCCGCCCTAGTTTCCGTCATACCAGTGTTATGTTCCTTGATTTTGCGTTCCTTACACGGTTGGGTTATAATGGAAAGCCCCTTGACAGTTCGCTTTGAATAAAACTCCTCCAGCAAGGCCCAACCTTGGTTTTACCATTCGCCACCTAGCCTTTTTCCCTGGGAGTCATGCATCCCGAGGGTCATCTTATTTTAACCCCCCTGGGCCAGTGCTTGTCTAAGTGTCGGTCCAAACTAGAGCCCCTTGCAGCGCCACCTCGGGGAAACTCGAGGGCTGGTTTTAGTTGTACGGATTTCTTATCATGTGTGCCCTGAGAACGAGATATGCGCAGCTCCTATCGGGATGTCGTTGCATCGGGCGGTCTTGCTGGACTTGTTTTACCATTGTCGAGGATGTCTTGTAACCGGGATGCCGAGTCTGATCAGAATGTCTTGGGAGAAGGAATATCCTTCGTTGACCGTGAGAGCTTGTGATGGGCTAAGTTGGGACACCCCTGCAGGGATTTGAACTTTCGAACGCTATGCCCACGGTTATGGGCAGATGGGAATTTGTTAATGTCCAGTTGTAGAAAACCTATACCCTAACTTATTTAAAACGCATCAACCGCGTGTGTAACCGTGATGGTCTCTTCTCGGTGGAGTCTGGGAAGTGAACACGGTGTTGGAGTTATGTTTGGCGTAGGTTGTTCTAGGATCACTTCTTGATCATAGTTTCTCGACCGTGCTTTGCCTTCTCTTCTCGCTCTCATTTGCGTATGTTAGCCACCATATATGCTAGTCGCTTGCTACAACTCCACCTCATACCTTTTACCCTACCTATAAGCTTAAATAGTCTTGATCGCGAGGGTGTGAGATTGCTGAGTCCCCGTGACTCACAGATACTTCCAAAACCAGTTTGCCGGTGCCGATGATACCGTGCAGGTGACTCAACCGAGCTCAAGGAGGAGCTCGATGAAGATCTTGTCCTTTGTGTTGTTTCATTCTAGTTGATCAGTAGTGGAGCCCAGTTGGGACGATCGGGGATATGTGTAGCATTTGGGGTAGTCTTCTTTTATTTTGGTTCCGTAGTCGGACCTTGATTGTATCTGGATGATGTAATGCTTTATTCATGTATTGTGTGAAGTGGCGATTGTAAGCCAACTATGTATCTCTTTCCCTTATTTATTACATGGGTTGTTGTGAAGATTACCTCACTTGCGACATTGCTTTCAATGCGGTTATGCCTCTAAGTCGTGCTTCGACACATGGGAGATATAGCCGCATCGAGGGCGTTACATGGGAGATGAGTTCGTGTTCGAGGAACCCGTTGAGTACGCTTTCGAGGATCAAGCTTTCGTCATCTTGGAGAACTTTGCAGGCAAGATGACCATACCCTCGAAATCACTTCTATCTTTGCTTGCTAGTTGCTCGCTCTATTGCTATGCTGCTATACCTACCACTTGCTATATCATGCCTCCCATATTGCCATGTCCAGCCTCTAACCCACCTTGTCCTAGCAAACCGTTGTTTGGCTAGGTTACCGCTTTGCTCAGCCCCTCTTATAGCGTTGCTAGTTGCAGGTGAAGATGGAGTTTGTTCCTTGTTGGAACATGGATATTGTTGGGATATCAATATTATCTCTTATTTACTTTAATGCATCTATATACTTGGTAAAGGGTGGAAGGCTCGGCCTTATGCCTGGTGTTTTGTTCCACTCTTGCCGCCCTAGTTTCTGTCATACTGGTGTTATGTTCCTTGATTTTGCGTTCCTTACGCGGTTGGGTTATAATGGGAACCCCTTGACAGTTCGCCTTGAATAAAACTCCTCCAGCAAGGCCCAACCTTGGTTTTACCATTTGCCACCTAAGCCTTTTTCCCTTGGGTTCTGCAGACTCAAGGGTCATCTTTATTTTAAACCCCCGGGCCAGTGCTCCTCTGAGTGTTGGTCCAAAACTAGAGCCCCTTGCGGCGCCACCTCGGGGAAACTTGAGGGTTGGTTTTAGTTGTACGGATTGCTTATCCAGTGTGCCCTGAGAACGAGATATGTGCAGCTCCTATCGGGATTTGTCGGCACATTCGGGTGGCTTTGCTGGTCTTGTTTTACCATTGTCGAAATGTCTTGTAACCGAGATTCCGAGTCTAATCAAGTCTTCCTGGGAGAAGGAATATCCTTCGTTAACCATGAGAGCTTGTGATGGGCTAAGTTGGGACACCCCTGCAGGGTTTTGAGCTTTCGAAAGCCATGCCCGCGGTTATGGGCAGATGGGAATTTTTTAATGTCCGGTTGTAGAGAACTTGACACTTAACTTAAATTAAATGCATCAACCGCGTGTGTAGCCATGATGGTCTCTTCTTGGCGGGGTCCGGGAAGTGAACACAGTTTTGGAGTTATGTTTGAATGTAAGTAGTTTCAGGATCACTTCTTGATCACTTCTAGTTCACGACCGTGCTTTGCTTCTCTTCCCGCTCTCATTTGCGTAAGTTAGCCACCATATATGCTAGTGCTTGCTGCAGCTTCACCTCACTACCCTTTTCCTACCCATAAGCTTAAATAGTCTTGATCTCACGGGTGTGAGATTGCTGAGTCCCCATGGCTCATAGATACTTCCAAACAGTTGCAGGTGACGCAACCCAGCTCAGATGGGACCTCGATGAAGATCTTGTTCGTTGTGTTGTTTTGTTTCCAATTGATCACTAGTGGAGCCCAGTTGGGGCGGTCGGGGATCTAGCAATAGGGGTGGTCTTTCTTTATTTGGTTCCGTAGTCGGACCTTGATTGTATTCTGGATGATGTAATGCTATATTTATGTATTGTGTGAAGTGGTGATTGTAAGCCAACTCTTTATCCCATTCTTTTTCAGTACATGGGATGTGTAAAGATTACCCCTCTTGCGACATGCCTACTATGCGGTTATGCCTCTAAGTTGTGCTCCGACACGTGGGAGATATAGCCGCATCGTGGGTGTTACATACTAGGTGACTTGCGTGTAGTCTCCTACTAGATTGATACCTTGGTTCTAAAAAACGGAGGGAAATACTTATGCTAATTTGCTGCATCACCCTTTCCTCTTCAAGGGAAAACCAACGCATGCTCAAGAGGTAGCAGGGGGGCACCCGATAGCAGATCAATTGTTCTCTAAGCCGTGTGCAATGCCCTCCTCCACAGTTTACTCCTCCGGTCATAGCATCGTAGTGCTTAGGCGAAGCCCTGCGCGGATCACATCACCATCACCGTCACCATGCTGTCATGCTAACGAAACTCTCCCTCGACCCTCTGCTGGATCAAGAGTTTGAGGGACGTCATCGATCTGAACGTGTGCTGAACTCTGTACGTTCCATACTAGATCGGTTGGATCGTGAAGACGTTCGACTACATCAATCGCGTTAAACTAACACTTTCATTTTCGGTCTACAAGGGTACGTGGACACACTCTCCCCTCTCGTTGCTATGCATCTCCTAGATAGATCTTGCTTGATTGTAGGATTTTTTTTTGAAATTGCATGCTATGTTCCCAACAGTGAGATCCCATCTAGGGACCTTTTCTAGCATCTTGCCGGAGGGGGATTCAATCATGGAGGGCTTCTACATCAACACCATTGCCTCTCCGATGAAGCGTGACTAGTTTACCACAAACCTACGGGTCCATAGCTAGTAGCTAGATGGCTTCTTCTATCTCTTTGATTCTCAATACCATGTTCTCCCCGATGTTCTTGGAAATCTATTCGATGTAATACTCTTTCACGGTGTGTTTGCCGAGATCCAATGAATTGTGGATTTATGATCAGCTTATCTATGAATATTATTTGAATCTTCTCTGAATTCTTATATGCATGATTTGATATCTTTACAAGTCTTTTAGAACTATTGATTTGGTTTGGCCAACTAGATTGGTTTTTCTTGCAATGGGAAAAGTGCTTAGCTTTGGGTTCAATCTTGCGGTGCTCGATCCTAGTGATAGAAGGGGAATCGACACGTATTGTATTGTTGCCATCGAGGATAACAAGATGGGGTTTTCATCATATTGCTTGAGTTAATCCCGCTACATCATGTCATCTTACTTAATGCGTTACTCTGTTCTTATGAACTTAATACTCTAGATGCAGGCAGGAGTTGGTCGATGTGTGGAGTAATAGTAGTAGATGCAAAATCGTTTCGGTCTACTTGACATGGACATGATGGCTATATTCATGATCATTGTTGTAGATATCGTCATAACTTTGCGCTTTTCTATCAATTGCTCGGTAGTAATTTGTTCACCGACCGTAATAATTTCTATCTTGAGAGAAGCCTCTAGTGAAACCTATGGCCCCTAGGTCTATTTTCCATCATATAAGTTTCCGATCTATAATTTTAGTTTTCGATTTACTTTCTTTGCAATCTTTTACTTTCTGTTCCATAAACCAAAAATATTACTTTACCGTTTATCCATCTCTACTAGATCTCACTTTGCAAATAACCATGAAGGGATTGAAAACCCCTTTATCGCGTTGGGTGCAAGTTGGTGTTTGTTTGTGTAGGTATTCAGTGGCTTGTCGCGTTGTCTCTACTGGATTGATACCTTGGTTCTCAAAACTGAGGGAAATACTTACTCTACTTTGCTGCATCACTCTTTCCTCTTCAAGGGAAAACCAACGCAAGCTCAAGAGGCAGCACAACAATATTGACCACCGCTCGCCGAAGAGAATTCATCCATATCGAATGACGCCGCTGCCTCAACATGAGAGCATCACGGGCTAACATTATCATTCTGGAAACGTCCTTGAAGGTCCATCTTTGACTTCTCAGCAATGTCGCCGAAGTGCTCAATGCGGCGATCATTTGCGGTGAAAGCGACTTCTTGTAGATTTCCAGGCATGCTTTCATCTTTTGCTCCACGCCCTCTGTGTTGCTCACCTCTGGCAACTCACCAAAAGCCTCAACAACCTATACTCTGCATGCTTGGCCGTTGAGATGTTGCATGCATTGTTCTTCTATTGTAGACGCCCGCTTCATCACCCATTGTTCTTCTCCCTGTAAGGTGTCGGGTCTCAAGCTTGGGGGAGGGGGGACCAGACAAGTAACCTTGCTGAAAATTTCCTCCAAAGATAATGGTGTTGCATCAACTTGCGTCACCTCCGTAACACGCATGCTCGCTACAACCTAAGACCAAACCAGCTTGTCGAAGACCCCATCACGCACTCCGCGTTGAAACCAAGTGCTCCTATGAACTGAGAATTGGAACAACAAGGGATGACACATCGAAGGACGAGGAGCAGCCCTCAAGGCGGGACAACAAATAACATAGCCTCTGAGCACATGGGATATCTCATGGATGATGCATTGATCGGGCAGTAGTCTCTTCCGATTAGCCGATTGTGCAAGAACAAGTGAGTTAGACACCTAAAACTCTCAACAATTTTAAAAATTAGGCCAAGCGTCTTAATACATTTGCCAAAAAATCATTATTGACCCACTTTTTTTGCCAAAAAATCTGAATTATCTTTAAAAAATAGAAGGGTAGATAAAATTCCCATGGCCATTGGACATGATTCGATCCGAGGAAATAACCCGTTCTTCTCGAGTACATTGAGTCGACGACAAATAATTTTCTATTGCAATCTTATAATATTCATCTCTATTTGGTGAGAGAGCATCAAGAGGACCTTTCCCTATTACGAGAGGACCGAAAGGACACACCTTTGGTGCATGCCAAATGTAATGGGAGTCATTGTGCATGATGCAAGGCGAGTGAACGGAAGGTTCCCATCCTTAGTATGTTGCCGTTTAATTAAGCCGTCAATGTTCTTGCTCTTCTTGAAATCCCACTTAAATGCATAAGCTAACCTAAAGTAATATGCAAGAGGCTCTGTTACTTGAGAGACTGTGCTGGTTCTTCTCTTTAGAATCTTGGACCATCAACTATCCTAACACATTGCAATCCCTTTGCTAGACCTATCTCTTATCACATACCATGTTTTTAAGGGGTGGGTACTAATCCATTTACTAATCAAGTGAGTACCATGAAGGAAATATGCCCTAGAGGAAATAATAAAGTTGTTATTTATATTTCCTTATATCAGGATAAATGTTTATTATTCATGCTAGAATTGTATTAACCGGAAAACTTGATACATGTGTGAATACATAGACAAATAGAGTGTCACTAGTATGCCTCTACTTGACTAGCTCGTTAATCAAAGATGGTTAGGTTTCCTAGGCATGGACAAAGAGTTGTCATTTGATGAACGGGATCACATCATTAGAGAATGATGTGATAGACTTGACCCATCCGTTAGCTTAGCACTTTGATCGTTTAGTTTACTCCTATTGCTTTCTCCATAACTTATACATGTACCTATGACTATAAGATTATGCAACTCCTGAATACCAGAGGAACACTTAGTGTGCTATCAAACGTCACAATGTAACTGGGTGACTATAAATATGCTCTACGGGTGTCTCCGATGGTGTTTGTTGAGTTGGCATAGATCGAGATTAGGATTTGTCACTCCGTCTATCGGAGAGGTATCTCTGGGCCCTCTCGGTAATGTACATCACTATGAGCCTTGCAAGTAATGTGACTAATGAGTTAGTTATGGGATGATGCATTACGGAACGAGTAAAGAGACTTGTCGGTAACGAGATTGAACTAGGTATGATGATACCAATGATCGAATATCGGGCAAGTAACATACCGATGACAAAGGGAACAACATATGTTGTTATGCGGTTTGACTGATAAAGATCTTCATAGAATATGTAGGAGCCAATATGAGCATCCAAGGTCTGCTAGTTATTGACCGGAGATGTATCTCGGTCATGTCTACATAGTTCTCGAACCCGTAGGGTCCGCACACTTAATGTTCGATGACGATTTGTATTATGAGTTATGTGATTTGATGTACCGAAGGTTGTTTTGAGTCCCAGATGAGATCACGGACATGACGAGGAGTCTCAAAATGGTCGAGATGTAAAGATCAATATATTGGAAGGCTATATTTGGACATCGGAAAGGTTCCGAGTGTTTCGAGTATTTTTCGGAGTACCGGAGAGTTACGGGAATTCGCCGGGGAAGTAATGGGCCTTAATGGGCCATACGGGAAAGGAGAGAAGGGACTCAAGGGGTGGCTACGCGCACCCCTATGGGCTGGTCCGAATTGGACTAGGGAAGGGGCGACGCCCCCCTCTTTCCTTCTCTCACTCTTCCCCTTCCTTCTTCTCCTACTTCAACTAGGGAAAGGGGAAACCTACTCCTACTAGGAGTAGGAATCCCCCTTGGGGCGTGCCATTGAGAGGGCCGGCCCTCCCCTCCTCCACTCCTTGATATACGGGGGAGGGGGCACCCCATAGACACACAAGCTGACAGTTGTCTTAGCCGTGTGCGGTACCCCCTCCACAGATTTTCACCTCGGTCATATCATTGCAGTGCCTAGGTGAAGCCCTGCGCCGACAGCTTCATCATAACCGTCACCACGCCGTCGTGCTGACGGAATTCTCCCCCGACCTTAGCTGGATCTAGAGTTCGTGGGACGTCACCGAGCTAAACATGTGCAGATCGCGGAGGTGCCGTGTCTTCGGTGCTAGGATCGGTCGGATCATGAAGACGTACGACTACATCAACCACGTTGTCATAAAGCTTCTTCTTACGGTCTACGAGGGTACTGGACAACACTCTCCCCTCTCGTTGGTATGCATCACCTAGATGGATCTTGCGTGTGTGTAGGAATTTTTTTGAAATATTGCGTTCCCCAACAGTGGTATCAGGGCTAGGTCTATGCGTAGATGTTATATGCACAAGTAGAACACAAAGAAATTGTCGGCTTGAGTATATACATATTGCTTGTCGTCACTACTTGATTCTTGATTCGGTGGTTTTGTTCGATGAAGCGGCTCAGACCGACATTCTCTTACGCGAGGCTGGTTCTACCGACGTGCTTCGCACACAGGTGGCTAGTGGGTGTCTGTTTCTCCAACTTTAGTTGAATCGGTTCCAATGAACATGGTTCTTTCTGAAGATCAAAAAGCAATCACTATACTACGTTGTGGTTTTGATGCGTAGGTAAGAACGGTTCTTGCTAGAAGCCCGTAGCAGCCACATAAAACTTTCAACAACAAAGTAGAGGATGTCTAACTTGTTTTTGCAGGGCATGTTGTGATGTGATATGGTCAAGACATGATGATATATAAATTGTTGTATGATATGATCATGTTTTGTTAAAGTTATCGGCAACTGGCAGCGGCCTTATGGTTGTCTCTTTATTGCATAAGATGCAAGCGCCATATAATTGCTTTACTTTATCACTATGCAATAGCAATAGTTGCAAAAGCAATAGTTGGTGAGATGACCATGTGACAACACATTGATAAAGATCAAGATGATGGAGATCATGGTGTCATGCCGATGACGATGGAGATCATGGCAATACTTTGGAGATGGAGATGAAAGGCACAAGATGACAATGGCCATATCATGTCGCATATTTTGATTGCGTATGATGTTTATCTTTTATGCATCTTATTTTGCTTAGTACGGTGGTAGCATTATGAGATGATCCCTTACAAAAATTTCAAGGTATAAGTGTTCTCCCTGAGTATGCACCATTGCGATAGTTCTTCATGCTGAGACACCATGTGATGATCGGGTGTGATAAGCTCTATGTTCACACACAACGGGTGCAAGTTAGTTTTGCACATGCAGAATACTCGGGTTATACTTGACGAGCATAGCATATGCATATATGGCCTCAGAACATTGGAGACCGAAAGGTCGAGGGTGAATCATATAGTAGATATGATCAACATAGTTATGTTCACCATTGAAAACTACTCCATCTCACGTGATAATCGGACATGGTTTAGTTGATATGGATCACGTGATCACTTAGATGATTAGAGGGATGTCTATCTAAGTGGGAGTTCTTAAATAATATGATTAATTGAACTTAAATTTATCATGAACTTAGTCCTGATAGTATTTCCATATCTATGTTGTAGATCAATTGCTCGCGTATAGCTTCCCCGTTTTATTTATGATATGCTCCTAGAGAAAACTAAGTTGAAAGTTGATAGTAGCAATGATGTGGACTAGGTCCGTGATCTGAGGATTATCCTCATTGATGCACAGAAGAATTATGTCCTTGATGCACTGCTAGGTGATAGAACTATTGCAGGAGCAAATGCAGACGTTATGAATGTTTGACAAGCTCGGTATGATGACTACTTGATAGTTTAATGCACCATGCTTTACGGCTTAGAACCAGGACTTCAAAATGTTTTGAAATGTCACGGAGCATATGAGATGTTCCAAGAGCTGAAATTGGTATTTCAGACTCATGCCCGAGTCGAGAGGTATGAGACCTCTGACAGTACTTTGCCTACAAGATGGAGGAGAATAGCTCAACCAGTGAGCATGTGCCCAAATTTTCTGGGTACTACAATTGCTTGAATCAAGTGGGAGTTAATCTTACAGATAAGATAGTAATGGGCAAAGTTCCCTAGTCACTATCACCAAGTTACTAGAACTTGGTGATGAACTATAATATGCAAGGGATGACGAAAACGATTCCCGAGCTCTTCGTGATGCTGAAATCGACGAAGGTAGAAATCAAGAAAAGCATCAAATATTGATGGTTGACAAGACCACTAGTTTCAAGTAAAAGGGCAAGGGAAAGAAAAGGAACTTCAAGAAGAATGGCAAGCGCGCTGCCAC
This sequence comes from Triticum monococcum, assembly GCA_034509565.1. Classification (NCBI taxonomy): domain Eukaryota; kingdom Viridiplantae; phylum Streptophyta; class Magnoliopsida; order Poales; family Poaceae; genus Triticum; species Triticum monococcum. The sequence continues at coordinate 387,854,214 of CM067845.1, forward strand.
TCCCATGAAGAAGCCCAAAGCTAGACCCAAGCCTGGAACTGAGTGCTTCTACTGCAAAGGAAATGGTCACTGGAAGTGGAACTACCCTAGATACTTGGCGGATTAGAAGAATGGCAAAGTGAACAAAAGTATATTTGATATACATGTTATTGATGTGTACTTTACTAGTATTTATAGAAACCCCTCAGTATTTGATACTGGTTCAGTTGTTAAGAGTTGTAACTCGAAACGGGAGTTGCAAAATAAACCGAGACTAGTTAAGGGCCAGGTGATGATGTGAGTTGGAAGTGTTTCCAAGGTTGATAAGATCACCATCGCACACACCCTTTACCTTCGGGATTAGTGTTGACATAAAATAAATGTTTTTTGGTGTTTGCGTTGAGCATAAATATGATTGGATGATGTTTATTGCAATACGGTTATTCATTTAAGTCAAAGAATAATTGTTGTTCTATTTACATGAATAAAACTTTCTATGCTCATACACTCAATATAAATGGTTTATTGAATCTCGATCGTAGTGATACACATATTCATAATATTGAAGCCAAAAGATGCAAAGTTAATAATGATCATAGTGGCACTGCCGTTTAGGTCATATTGGTGTAAAGCGCATGAAGAAACTCCATGCTGATGGGCTTTTGGAGTCACTTGATTATGAATCATTTGATGCTTGCGAACCATGCCTCGTGGGCGAGATGACTAAAACTCCATTCTCTGGAATAATGGAGCAAGCAACTGACTTATTGGAAATAATACATGCTGATGTATGCAATCCGATGAGTGTTGAGGCTCGCAGTGGGTATCGTTATTTTTCGACCTTCACAGATGATTTGAGAAGATATGGGTATATCTACTTGATGAAACATAAGTCGGAAACATTTGAAAAGTTCAAAGAATTTCAGAGTGAAGTGGAAAATCATCGTAACAAGAAAATAAAGTTTCTACGATTTGATCGTGGAGGGGAATATTTGAGTTACGAGTTTGGTCTTGCTACCTCTTGAGCACTGCGTTGGTTTTCCCCGAAGAGGAAGGGATGATGCAGCAAACTAGCGTAAGTATTTCTCTCAGTTTTTGAGAACCAAGGTATCAATCTAGTAGGAGGCTACGCGCGAGTCCCTCGTACCTGCACAAGCCAAATAAATCCTTGCAACCAACGCAAATAGGGGTTGTCAATCCCTATAGGGCCACTTACGAGAGTGAGATCTGATAGATATGATAAGATAATATTTTTGGTATTTTTATGATAAAGATGCAAAGTAAAATAAAGGCAAAGTAAATAGCAAAGGAAATAACTAACTAGTAGGAGATTAATATGATGAAGATAGACCCGGGGGCCATAGGTTTCACTAGTGGCTTCTCTCGAGAGCATAAGTATTCTACAGTGGGTGAACAAATTACTGTTGAGCAATTGACAGAATTGAGCATAGTTATGAGAATATCTAGGTATGATCATGTATATAGGAATCACGTCCGAGACAAGTAGACCGACTCCCGCCTGCATCTACTACTATTACTCCACTCATCGACCGCTATCCAGCATGCATCTAGAGTATTAAGTTAAAAACAGAGTAACGCCTTAAGCAAGATGACATGATGTAGAGGGATAGACTCATGCAATATGAAGAAAACCCCATCTTGTTATCCTCGATGGCAACAATACAATACATGCCTTGCTGCCCCTACTATCACTGGGAAAGGACACCGCAAGATTGAACCCAAAGCTAAGCACTTCTCCCATTGCAAGAAAGATCAATCTAGTAGGCCAAACCAAACTGATAATTCGAAGAGACTTGCAAAGATAACCTATCATGCATAAAATAATTCAGAGAAGATTCAAATATTATTCATAGATAGACTTGATCATAAACCCACAATTCATCGGTCTCAACAAACACACCGCAAAAAGAAGATTACATTGAATAGTTCTCCACAAGAGAGGGGGGAACATTGTATTGAGATCCAAAAATAGAGAAGAAGCCATCTAGCTACTAACTATGGACCCGTAGGTCTGAGGTAAACTACTCACACTTCATCGAAGAGGCTATGGTGTTGATGTAGAAGCCCTCCGTGATTGATGCCCCCTCCGGCGGAGCTCCGGAACAGGCCCCAAGATGGGATCTCTTGGATGTAACACCTCATATCACTTTGCGGCCTCACGCACGGTATTCCCACGGGTGTCGCCTTACCATGGCCGGGACCGTTTGTGCCTTTTGGCTCACGTATATGATAGTGTCGCTAGCATCCATATGACAGAGAACCTGGGCCGACATGACTAGTCGTGAACCCAAAGTGGCACTAACTTACGGGGACAGGCATACATGAATCAACATCGAGCATGTCGGTCAGCAACGTGCGAATCCGGGCTGTAGCACTGGGCCAACAGGACTCCGGTGAACCGGGCTGTAGCAGGCTAGGCAGGACTCCGGATGTCACCGCGTGACATTTCCCCGAAGGGACAGACACAGGAACAAAGTGAATCACATGCCAGCCAGTCTAAGTGTTCCGGAGTAGTAGTGCTGGGCTAGCAGGACTCCGGGTAAACCGGGCTGTAGCGGACTACCATGGCTTGGTGGAACCACTAGACTACATTTCCCCATAAGAGAGGCTACCAAGGATAAACAACTAAGTTGTCGGATCCCACACATAGCAATACACGTCACATGTACGCATAACATGCAAGTATGTGCTGTACAACATGGCATCACAACATAACACAAACTCATATAGATAAAGGCCCAGAAGAGCCACATAGCATTAATACAAACAGAGGTCTCATGACCCATCATTCAGAGCATACAAGCAACGGAAGCATTACATGTCTGAGTATAGACAAGTACAAAAGAAAAAGGCCGAGAAGCCTGACTATCTACAAGTCCCTCCCAAGGGTAGAAGATCGAAGCTGAGGTAACAAGCTACTCATCGAAGTCCAAGCGGTACTACTAGTGAGACAGATGTCTCACCTGCAAAACATAAATAAAGCAAACATGAGTACAAAGGTACTCATCAAGACTTACATCAGATCCTATCATACATGCATTTGTATGAAGAAGGTAATGTGGAGTTTAGTTGCAGCAAGCCAGCTTTGACTCAGTGGCTATCCTGTTCTATGACTACGAGAAACTTCTTTGAGGTGAGGTAGCGCACACGAGTCCACTAATCACCACATCAATACACCACTATGGATTCATTCTCGTCTCCTTACGAGAAGGCCATCCATAGCACTCACACTTGTCTTGAGCATTTTAGAGTATCCACTTTAAGTTGTCTATGTACCACGTAAGCATCCAAGAAGTCCATAACCGAGGACACGGCTATTCAAATAGATCATGATAACCCTGCAGGGGTGTACTCTTCACACACGCTGTCACCACTTATCACCATGTACACGTCATGTATCTCGGCAACCTTCAAGCGGAAGCTTGGCGAGGGTGTCAGCCACGACCTGACTAACCACACAAGACTCCAGTCCAGGTTTATCGCCTATTCGGGTTCCATCCGCAAGGAGATCCGGCCGGGGTTTCGCTCACGGCCCCAAACGATGTGTACAGGGTTCCCGAGCCCACCATCCGGGTGCCACTCGGTACACCGGGCCATGGTGCCTAGTTTGTCCCAAGTCCACCCTGCCGGGTGCTACTCAGTAGAAAAGTAGCACTACCTACAAACACAAGAAACTATTTGCAACTCCTGGATAGAGATCAAGGCGGTTAATAAGTCGAGAGAGCTTGGAGCGCCCGGAGCCCAATGTGTGGTAGTAGCTAGTCATTGGACAACTTACACAGAACTCAGTTCTTAAGGACGATCCTAATGAGACAACCCACCATGTACTCCTACATGGCCTCTCACCGCTACCTTTACCAAATCGTGTTCACATGCTTAACTCTCAGCACCAGAACATATCGTAACACTCCAATTCATTCCCGATGAATCAGACCTGACATAACTCTAAGCAATAGCAGGCATGGCATGGTAGGAACACAACATGGCTCAATCAACTCCTACACATGCTAGTGGGTTTTAACTATTTACTGTGGCAATGACAGGTCATGCAGAGGAATGGGTTCAACTACCGCAACATAAATTAGCAGTTGAATCGTTGTTGTCCTAATGCAATAAATGAGAGCATGAGCGAGAGGTAGGATTGTATCGGAATGAACAAGGGGGTTTGCTTGCCTGGTAGATCAACAGGGGGGCACTGCTCCTCTGACTGGTACTCTGGATCGGTCTCCGGAGCAGGACCTATCGAGAAGGAACGGTGTCGGCAATCAATACACAATCATATGCAAAAATATGATGCATGGACATGGCATGAGTATGTGACGTGTTTTGAGCTAATGGATTTAGCATTCTATTTGGAAGAGGTCCATTTGAACCAAAGATTCAAATGCAACTCTAAATTAAGTCCCTTTAAATGCCATAAGTGTGTTTTCTCATATACAGCATGTATAAGTTGGTTTGTCATGCATGAAAATGGTACAGCTAGATAGATTGCATTTTTCTGATAATTTTTCATGTATAAATTATTTCAATCTCAGCTACGGTTGAATTTCTATGAATTTTAGAAGTTTATAACATTTTCTGGATTTTCCTGATTTATTTTAAATCCAGAAAACCATTACTGCGTCAGCATGACAACAGCATTGCATCAGCAAGTCAAAGGCGGCTGACCAGGTCAAACCTGACGTGTGGGGTCCACACGTCAGTGTCTGTGGCTAATCCTAAACTAAATTAAACCTAAACTGGTTTAGTTAATGGGGTTGGCCCCACGCGTTAGTGACCCAAGGAGGTCAAACCCTGGTCAGACGGGGTCAAACCCGGTCAATCCCGCCGGCGTTTAGCCGCCGGCGAGGCAGAACGCAGCGGAGGGGCACGGGATTCGCCTTCTGGCGACCATTTGGGCGGCGGAGGCCACGGGCGAGGAGCTAGAGCTCATCCGCGTCTTCTGGGGCAAGTGGGAGAGGCGGGGACGGCCGGAGCTCGCCCAAGCGGAGCTCAAGGCGGCGGCCGGAGCACAAGTTCGGGCGGAATCGAGCTACGGGGCACGGCAGGGGCTGCGGAGTGCCTCGACGGCCTCCTGGCGTTGCACTGAGCACGTGGTGTGCTCGGTCGCGGCCCTGGGTGACAGTGGCCACGGCGGCGACATGAACGGTGGCGAAGAGCTACGGCTGTGGTGGTGGACGGGGCTACGACGCGCGAACGGCTAAACGGAGAGAGGGAGAAGGAGCAGGAGCTCACAACGATCACGGTGGCCTTGACGGCGAGCTCGGGGACGCGCTGAGGTCGACGGTGCAGCGATGGGGATCCACGGCGACCGGAGAAGAAGACGACGGCGATGGAAGCGCTCCAGGGCCTCCCGAGGCGCGTGGCTCAACGAGGAGGTAGACGGAGACGTGGCGGAGCTTGTAGACATGGAGAGAGGGCAAGGGGGAGGCGGTGGCTGCGGCTACGGTGAACGGCGGCGAGGGCAGCGCTCGGCCATTCGCACGAGAGAGCGAGGGAGAGGGCGAGGGGAGAGTGAGCGGCGTCGTCTCGATCCAGACTCTGCGGTGAGCTCTTCCGTGGTGTCCACGTAGGCAGGCAGGCAGGAGGTGGCCGGGGCATGTGCTCGCGTGCACTAGCCACGCGCTCGTCCTCCTGGCGCGAGCTAGGAGACGACTGGCGCGGCCAGTTGGCTGGGCCAGCCTGCAGGGCCGCTGGGCCAGGCCGGGCTGCACAGGGAGGTAAGTGCAGGTAAGCATTTTTTCCTTTTTTTGTTTTCTTTTCTATTTTCTGACATTTGTTTTGACTTACTAATAATACTAAATCATTTTATTTACTTCTGTAAATTTTTGTAGGAACTAGTTGGATTGCTCCAAAACTCCTCACCAATTAACAGAATTTTTGGACATATATTTTATATATAGCAAATATATATCCAAAGCAATTAATTACTGGATTAATTCCAAATGCCCAAAATAAATACTTATGAGCTCTTAAAAATATTGGTTTGATTTTTATCTCTGTCCAATATTTTCAGAGAGCAACACGAGCATTTTCTTGGACCTTTTTGGAGCAATTTTATATTTGGTTCATTTCCAGAAATGTTTCTGAGGGTTTCACAAATCCTCATTTCAAAATTAAATGGAATTTAAACATGATGCACAAATGACTAGCTAGTCTAGGTCATACGAGAACTAGGGATGTGACAACTCGCCCCCACTCGAAAAAATCTCATCCCGAGATTCAGGGGTCGGCGGAAAGAAAGTGGGGTACTCAAGTCGAAGACGATCTTCACGCTCCCAGGTAGCTTCTCTCTCGGAATGATGAGACCAATGAACCTTGAGAAACTTGATGTTATGACATCAAGTGACAAGCTCTGCTTGATCCAGAATGCGGACGGGGTACTCTCGATAAGTGAGGTTATCTTGGAGATCAAGCGTTTCGTTGTCCACTCCGTGGATGGGATCCGAGAAGCAACGTCTGAGTTGGGAGACATGGACGACATCATGTACTCGAGAAAGATGTGGGGGTAATTCCAACTGGTAGGCAACCTCTCCTCGTTTAGCGAGAATGCAAAAAGGACCAATGTTACGAGGAGCTAACTTGCCCTTGATACCGAAACAATGGGTACCCTTCAAAGGGGTAACCCAAAGGTAAGCTTTGTCGCCAACTTCATAAGCCACTTCCTTATGACTACGGTCATACTGGCTCTTTTGACGAGATTGGGCCATTTTCAAATTCTCACGAATGATGCGAACTTGCTCTTCTGCCTCCTGGATCATATCCGGTCCATAGAATTGTCTTTCATCGGTTTCTGACCAGTTCAAAGGTGTTCGACATCTTCGTCCATACAGAACCTCAAAAGAAGCTTCCTTGAGGTTGGATTGGTAGCTATTGTTATAAGCAAACTCGGCGAAGGGAAGACACTTCTCCCAATCCATACCGAATGAGATGACACAAGCTCTAAGCATGTCTTCGAGAATTTGGTTGACCCTTTCCACCTGACCACTTGATTGAGGGTGGAAAGCGGTACTGAAGTAAAGATGGGCGCCCATGGCAGTTTGGAAACTCTCCTAGAAATGAGAAGTGAAAAGACTACCATGGTCTTAATTGATCTCTAGTGGAACACCATGAAGTGACACTATTCGAGAAACATATAAGTCAGCAAGCTGACTAGCAGTGAGACTCTCTCGAACAGGTAGGAAGTGATCCACTTTGGAAAGACGATCAATGACTATGAAGATAGCATTATTCCCTCTCTTGGTCCTGGGAAATCCGGTGATGAAGTCCATACCAACTTTATCCCATTTCCACTCAGGAATAGCTAAAGGTTGAAGGGTGCCAGCAGGCCTTTGATGCTCTGCCTTAACGCGACGACAAACGTCACAGTTAGCAATGAACTCAGCGATTTCTCTCTTCATCCTAGTCCACCAGAACCTCTGGCGCAGGTCCTGATACATCTTAGTACTACCGGGATGAATCGTGAGAGGAGATTCATGAGCTCTTAAGAATCAGTTATCGCAGATGTTCATTCTTGGGAACCACCAAGCGATTCTCAAAGAAAACAACACCTCGATCATCTATGGAGAAACTTCCACCAACTCCCTTGTCAATGTTTCTCTTGATCCGGGAAATTCCCGTATCTTGCTTCTGAGCAGAGATGATCTGATCCACAAGAGTAGGTTTCACCACCAAGGTAGAAAGGAATCCGTGAGGAGCAATGTGAAGGTTGAGCTTACATAACTCCTCATGGAGAAGTGGTTGGCCCTGTTGCAACATGAGATTGTTGCAATAGGACTTACGACTTAGTGCATCAGCCATGACATTTCCCTTGCCTGGGGTGTAGGTAATCCCTAAGTCATAATATGAGATCAACTCCAACCAACGCCTTTGCCTAAGGTTCAAATCTGGTTGGGTGAAGATATACTTGAGACTCTGGTGATCGGTGTAAATCTCGCAACGCTTACCAAGAAGGTAATGTCGCCAGGTCTTAAGTGCATAGACTACGACTGCAAGCTCTAGATCATGTGTAGGCTAATTCTCCTCATGTGGATGCAACTGTCGAGATGCATAGGCAATCACATGGCCATCTTGCATAAGAATGCAACCTAGTCCCTGTCGTGAGGCATCGTAGTAGATAACAAAGTCTTTAGTGAAATCCGGTGGCACAAGTATGGGAGCGGAAGTCAGGCGTCTTTTCAGTTCCTGAAAACTGTGCTCACACTGTGGGGACCACTCAAACTTTTTATCTTTCTTGAGAAGTTCCGTGAGAGGTTTGGCCACTTTGGAGAAGTTCTCAACAAAGCGACAACAATAACTGGCTAGGCCAAGGAAACTCCTAACTTGCTTAACCGTTTCAGGTGGAGTCCAATCAAGAATGGCCTGAACTCTCTCGGGATTGACAGCAATGCCCTTACCAGATATCACGTGGCCCAGGTAGGTCACTTCTGGCAACCAAAATTCACACTTGGAGAACTTGGCATAAAGGAGGTACTTTCTGAGTTTCTCTAACACAAGTCTAAGTTGTTCGGCATGCTCTTCCTCGTTCTTCGAGTAAATAAGAATATCATCGAGGTAAACCACGACGAACTTATCTAAGTACTCCATGAAGATCGAGTTCATCAAGTGAGAGAATGTAGGTGGAGCATTGGTTAGAACAAAGGACATGACGGTGTACTCGTACTGGCCATAACGAGTGACAGAAGCCGTCTTAGGAATGTCCCCATTTCTGATCTTGATTTGGTGGTAGCCTAACCTCAAATCCATCTTTGAAAAGACTGAGGATCCAACGAGCTGATCATACAGGTCGTTGATCCTGGGGAGCGGATACTTGTTCTTTATCGTGACCAAATTAACGGGATGATAATCTACAACCATTCGGTCCGTACCATCCTTCTTCTTGACAAAGAGGATGGGGCAAGCCCAGGGAGAAGAACTAGGACGGATGAAACCCTTTTGCAAGGATTCATCAAGTTGTTTCTTAAGCTCAGCTAGTTCTAAGGGTGCCATCTTGTAAGGTCTCCTAGAGATTGGGGCGGTTCCTGGGATAAGATCTATGAAAAACTCTACATCTCTGTCAGGTGGAATACCTGGCAGTTCCTCTGGAAAGACATCCGGAAAGTCACGGACTACCGGGATATCTTCAAGGTCTGGAAGAGGGTTGGCATTAAGAGAATAGAGCTGACGCTTTGCAACTCTAGTGGAGACAGTGACTATCTTGCCAGATGGATGTGTAAGTTGAACAGACCTAGTGTAACAATCAATCTTGGCATGATGAGCTGTCATCCAGTCCATACCCAAGATGATGTTAATATCTGTAGACTTGAGGGCTATAACTGATGCAAGGAATACAAGTCTGTCAACAATGATTTCATTACCATGGCTTATACTGGTCGTTTGCCATCTAGACCCTGGAGTTTGGATTTCAAGTGGAGTTGGCATATCACAAAATGACATGTCGTGCAAACGAGCATAGCCCTCAGAGATGAAGGAGTGAGATGCTCCGGTATCGAACAGAACCGAAGCTGGATGACAGTTGACAAGGAGTGTACCCAGAACGACATCCAGATCATCATGGGCGTATTTAGCTGAGACGTGATGCACACATCCGTGTTCAGTGGGAGCTGACTTGACACTAATCATCTTGCATGGTGGCTTACCACGACCAACAGACTTCTCAGGCAGGGGTGGAGCATAGTTGTTTTGAGAGCAGTCACGTGCATAGTGTCCTGGCTCTCCGCATGTGAAACAAGTCCCTGAAGTAGGACGTGGACCCGCTTTGACAAGCAGTCTACCAATAGGCCTGGGTGGAGCATGTAACTGAATTGGGTGAGGTGCCACACAAGAAGGCCTCGGTGTATAACCGGGTGGAAGAGCGGAGTTCGGAACCCAAATCCGGCGCTTCTGCGAAGTAGAACCGGAGGAAGAACCCAAATCACGGGTGTGCTTATGAGACTCCTTGTAAGTGAGTTGAGCTGTCTTTGCATTAATGGCCTTGTTCACAAGAGGCTGGAATGTATTGCAACGGTGCAAGTGGAGATCACGACGCAACTTGGGGTTGAGACCCTTCCGGAACCTAGCATGCTTCTTGGCGTCTGTGGACACCTCTTCTGTAGCATAGCGGGCAAGGTTCTCAAACTCTCTACTGTAAGCATCAACAGCCATCTTACTCTGGGTGAAACTACAGAACTCTTCTCTCTTGCGGTCAATGAGAGCCTGAGGGATGTGATGCTCGCAAAAAGCCTCAGTGAAATCTCTCCAGGTGGGTATCTGGCCAGCTGGAAGCATAGCCTCATAGTTCTGCCACCAAAGACTAGCAGGACCTTCCAGATGATAAGCAGCATAGGTGACCTTGTGACTTTCAGCTACGTTCGCAGAACGTAGCTTGTGGGTGATACTATGAAGCCAGTCATCTGCATCGAGTGGTTCAATGGAATGATGGAAGGTAGGTGGTTTAAGACCAATGAAATCATAGATGGTCGCTGACTCTTTGCACTGGGGTGCGGTGTTCTTCTTGATACGTGCTAACAAGCGGTTAGACTCACGCTTGTTCCTCTCCATCTCTAACATGAACTCTGCCAATGAAGACTGGTCGGGAGGATCCTCATCCCTACCATCTCCGTAGTTCCAACTATGAGCAACAGAACTTCGGTTAACCGGGAACATCCTGAAGAATGAAACCAAGGAAAACAAGGATGGATTCAGCATCATCATAAGGATGTAGAATAGCACAAGAAATTAGTATCTCTCAAACTCCTAGGACAATTCCGGCAGCATAACGGCAGTAAAATGCTCAAAATGAGACGTCCTGCAAACGATGGGGTAGTACCAAACTCAACATCATCACTCAAGGTTCTGAGATATTACTAAACAGCCTACACCGGAGATACTCGAACTGGGATAAGACACAGATCAACCAATCCTTGGAGACTACGGAGTAGTAACACGTGATCCTGATAGACGGAAGAGAAAGCCTAGTTCCTTAACCCCGTAGGAAAGATAGGATGACTCAGATCAGAAGGCATGAGGTATAAGGAGTAAAAAGAGCCTTATGTTCCCTTCCACAATCAATTCCCCTATATAGCTAAAGAATTTCTAGACCCAACTTCGACCAGGTTGGCTTGGCAATCCTACAGGCAGTCAAGCTCTGATTCCAAAACTGTCGGGACCCTGATTCTAAGTCAGACCGATCTAGCATGTAACACCTCATATCACTTTGCGTCCTCACGCATGGTATTCCCACAGGTGTCGCCTTACCATGGCCGGGACCATTTGCGCCTTTTGGCTCACGTATATGATAGTGTCGCTAGCATCCATATGACAGAGAACCCGGGCCGACATGACTAGTCGTGAACCCAAAGTGGCACTAACTTACGGGGACAGGCATACATGAATCAACATCGAGCATGTCGGTCAGTAGCGTGCGAATCCGGGTTGTAGCACTGGGCTAACAGGACTCCGGTGAACCAGGCTGTAGCAGGCTAGGCAGGACTCCGGATGTCACCGCGTGACATTTCCCCGAAGGGACAGACACATGAACGAAGTGAATCACATGTCGGCCAGTCTAAGTGTTCCGGAGCAGTAGTGCTGGGCTAGCAGGACTCCGGGTAAACCGGGCTATAGCGGACTACCATGGCTTGGTGGAATCACTAGACTACATTTCCCCATAAGAGAGGCTACCAAGGATAAACAACTAGGTTGCCGGATCCCACACATAGCAATACACGTCACACGTACGCATAACATGCAAGTATGTGATGTACAACATGGCATCACAACATAATGCAAACTCATATAGATAAAGGCCCAGAAGAGCCACATAGCATTAATACAAACAGAGGTCTCATGACCCGTCATTCAGAGCATACAAGCAACAAAAGCATTACATGTCTGAGTACAGACAACTACAAAAGAAAAAGGCCGAGAAGCCTGACTATCTACAAGTCCCTCCCAAGGGTACAAGATCGAAGCTGAGGTAACAAGCTACTCCTCGAAGTCCAAGCGGTACTACTAGTGAGACAGATGTCTCACCTGCAAAACATAAAATAAAGGAAACATGAGTACAAAGGTACTCAGCAAGACTTACATCAAATCCTATCATACATGCATTTGTATCAAAAAGGTAATGTGGAGTTTAGTTGCAGCAAGCCAGCTTTGACTCAGTGGCTATCCTGTTCTATGACTACGAGAAACTTCTTTGAGGTGAGGTAACGCACACGAGTCCACTAATCACCACATCAATACACCACTATGGATTCATTCTCGTCTCCTTACAAGAAGGCCATCCATAGCACTCACACTTGTCTTGAGCATTTTAGAGTATCCACTTTAAGTTGTCTAGGTACCACGTAAGCATCCAAGAAGTCCATAACCGAGGACACGGCAGGGGCTGCGGAGTGCCTCGACGGCCTCCTGGTGTTGCACTGAGCACGATGGTGTGCTCGGTCGCGGCCCTAGGTGACAGTGGCCACGGCGGCGAAGAGCTACGGCCGTGATGGTGGACGGGGCTACGGCGCGCGAACAGCTAAACGGAGAGAGGGAGAAGGAGCAGGAGCTCACAACGATCGTGGTGGCCTTAACGGCGAGCTTGGGGACGCGCTGAGGTAGACGGTGCAGCGATGGGGATCCACGATAGTCGGAGAAGAAGACGACGACGATGGAGGCGCTCCAGGGCCTCCCGAGGCGCGTGGCTCGATGAGGAGGTAGACGGAGATGTGGCGGAGCTTGCAGACATGGAGAGAGGGCGAGGGGGAGGTGGTGGCTGCGGCTACAGTGAACGGCGGCGACGGCAGCGCTCAGCCATTCGCGCGAGAGAGCGAGGGAGAGGGAGAGGGGAGAGTGAGCGGCATCGGCTCGATCCAGACGTCTGCGGTGAGCTCTTCTGCGGCGTCCATGCAGGCAGGCAGGCAGGAGGTGGCCGGGGCACGTGCTCGCACGCGCTAGCCACGCGCTCGTCCTCCTGGTGCGAGCTAGGAGACGACTGGCGCGGCCAGATGGCTGGGCCGTTGGGCCAGGCCGGGCTGCATAGGGAGGTAAGTGTAGGTAAGCGTTTTTTCCTCTTTTTTTCTTTACTATTTTCTGACATTTGTTTTGGCTTAGTAGTAATACTAAATCATTTTATTTACTTCTGTAAATTTTTGTAGGAACTAGTTGGATTGCTCCAAAACTCCTCACCAATTAACAGAATTTTTGGACATATATTATACATATAGAAAATATATATCCAAAGCAATTAATTACTGGATTAATTCCAAATGCCCAAAATAAATACTTATGAGCACTTAAAAATATTGGTTCGATTTTTATCTCTGTCCAATATTTTCACAGAGCAACATGAGCATTTTCTTGGACCTTTTTGGAGCATTTTTTTATTTGGGTCATTTCCAGAAATGATTGTCAGGGTTTCACAAATCCTCATTTCAAAATTAAATGGAATTTAAACATGATGCACAAATGACTAGCTAGTCTAGGTCATACCAGAACTAGGGATGTGACACGTAGACCGTAAGCCGAAGCGTTATGAGAACGTAGTTGATGTAGTCGTACGCCTTCATGATCCGACCGATCCAAGTACTGAATGTACGACACCTCTGAGTTCAGCACACGTTCAGCTCGGTGACGTCCCATGAACTCCGATCCAGCACAGCTTTGAGGGAGAGTTCCGTCAGCACTACGGCCTGATGACGGTGATGATGATCCTACCGACGTAGGGCTTCGCCTAAGCACCGCTACGATATAACCGAGGTGGATTATGGTGTAGTGGGGCACCGCACACGGCTTGAAACAAACAACTTGTGTGTCTATGGGGTACCCCCTGGCCACGTATATAAAGGAGCAAGGGGAGGGGGCCGGCGGCCTCATAGGGTGCGCCCCAAGGGGGGGATCCTACTCCTACTAGGAGTAGGTTCCCCCTTTCCTAGTCCAACTAGGAGGGGAAGGAAAGAGGAGGAGAGGAGAAGGAAAGAGGGGGCCGGTACATCAAAACACATAAAATCATAATACCGATCGTCACCGAACGTTAAGCGTGCGGACCCTATGGGTTCAAGAACTATGCAGACATGACCGAGACTCGTCTTCGTTCAATAACCAATAGCGGAACCTGGAGGCTCATATTGGCTCCTACATATTCTACGAAGATCTTTATCGGTCAAACCGCATAACAACATACGTTGTTCCCTTTGTCATCGGTATGTTACTTGCCCGAGATTCGATCATCGGTATCCTCATACCTAGTTCAATCTCATTACCAACAAGTCTCTTTACTCGTTCCGTAATGCATCATCCTGCAACTAACTCATTAGTCACAATGCTTGCAAGGCTTATAGTGATGTGCATTACCGAGAGGGCCCAGAGATACCTCTCCGATAATCGGAGTGACAAATCCTAATCTCGATCTATGCCAACTCAACAAGCACCATCGGAGACACCTGTAGAGCACCTTTATAATCACCCAGTTATGTTGTGACGTTTGGTAGCACACAAAGGGTTCCTCCGGTACTCGGGAGTTGCATAATCTCATAGTCATAGGAACATGTATAAGTCATGAAGAAAGCAATAGCAACAAACTAAACGATCATCGTGATAAGCTAACGGATGGGTCAAGTCAATCACATCATTCTCTAATGACGTGATCCTGTTAATCAAATGACAACTCATGTCTATGGTTAGGAAATATAACCATCATTTATTCAACAAGCTAGTCAAGTAGAGGCATACTAGTGAGATTCTGTTTGTCTATGTATTCACACATGTACTAAGTTTCCGATTAATACAATTCTAGCATGAATAATAAACATTTCTCATGATATAAGGAAATATAAATAACAACTTTATTATTGCCTCTAGGGCATATTTCCTTCAGTCTCCCACTTGCACTAGAGTCAATAATCTAGTTCACATTGCCATGTGATTTAACACCAATAGTTCACATCTCCATGTGACTAACACCCAAAGGGTTTACTAGAGTCAATAATCTAGTTCACATCGCTATATGATTAACACCCAAAGGGTGATCATGTTTTGCTTGTGAGAGAAATTTTGTCAACGGGTCTGCCACATTCAGATCCCTATGTATTTCGCAAATTTCTATGTCTACAATGCTCTGCATGGAGCTACTCTAGCTAATTGCTCCCACTTTCAATATGTATCTAGATCGAGACCTAGAGTCATCTAGATCGATGTAAAAAGCTTGCATCGATGTAACTCTTTATGACGAACTCTTTTATCACCTCCATAACCGAGAAATATTTCCCTAGTCCTCTAAGGATAATTTTGACCCTGTCCAATGATCTACTCCTATATCACTATTGTACTCCTTTGTCAAACTCAGTGGAGGGTATACAATAGGTCTGATACATAGCATGGCATACTTTATAGAACCTATGACTGAGGCATAGGGAATGACTTTTCATTCTCTTTCTATTTTCTGCCGTGGTTGGGTTTTGAGTCTTTACTCAACTTCACACCTTGCAACACAGACAAGAACTCCTTCTTTGACTGTTCCATTTTGAACTACTTCAAAATCTTGTCAAGGTATGAACTTATTGAAAAAACTTATCAAGCGTCTTGATATATCTCTATAGATCTTGATGCTCAATGTGTAAGCAACTTCATCGAGGTCTTTCTTTCAAAAACTCTTTTGAAACACTCCTTTAGGCTTTCTAGAAAATTCTACATTATTTCCGATCAACAATATGTCATTTACATATACTTATCAGAAATGATGTAGTGCTTCCACTCACTTTCTTGTAAATACAGGCTTCACCGCAAGTCTGTATAAAACCATATTCTTTGATCACTTTATCAAAACATATATTCCAACTTCGAGATGCTTGCACCAGTCCATAGATGGATCGCTGGAGCTTGCTCACTTTGTTAGCACCTTTAGGATCGACAAAACCTTCTGGTTGCATCATATACAACTCTTCTTTAAAAAATCCATTAAGGAATACAGTTTTGACATTTATTTGCCAGATTTCATAAAATGCGGCAACTTCTAACATGATTCAGACAAACTTTTAAGCATCAATACGAGTGAGAAAATCTCATCGTAGTCAACACCTTGAACTTGTCGAAAACATTTTGCGACAATTCGAGCTTTGTAGATAGTAACACTACTATCAGCGTCCGTCTTCCTCTTGAAGATCCATTTATTCTTAATGACTCACCAATCATCGGGAAAGTCAATCAAAGTCCATACTTTGTTCTCATACATGGATCCCATCTCAAATTTCATGGCCTCAAGCCATTTTGCGGAATCTGGCTCATCGTCGCTTCCTCATAGTTCGTAGGTTCGTCATGGTCTAGTAACATGACTTCCAGAAAGGATTACCATACCACTATGGTGTAGACCATACTCTTGCTGTCCTATGAGGTTCGGTAGTAACTTGATCTGAAGTTTCATGATCATCACCATTAGCTTCCTCACTAATTGGTGTGGAGGTCACTAGAACTGATTTCTCTGATGAACTACTTTCCAATTCGGTAGAAGGTACAATTACCTCATCAAGTTCTACATTCCTCCTACTCACTTCTTTCGAGAGAAACTTCTTCTCTAGAAAGGATCCACTCTTAGAAACAAAGATATTGCCTTTCGGATCTGTGATAGAAGGTGTACCCAACAAATTCTTTTGGGTATCCTATGAAGACGCACTTTTCCGATTTAGTTTGTGCTTATCTGGCTAAAACTTTTTCACATAAGCATCACAACCCCAAACTTTAAGAAATGACAACTTTGGTTTCTTGCCAAACCACAGTTCATATGGTGTCGTCTTAGTGGATTTACATGGTGCCCTATTTAACATGAATGCATCTGTCTATAATGCATAACCCCAAAACTATAGTGGTAAATCGGTAAGAGACATCATAGATTGCACCATATATAATAAAGTACGGTTATGACGTTCGGACACACCATTATGCTGTGGTGTTCGAGGTGGCATGAATTTGTGAAACTATTCCACATTGTTTTAGTTGAAGACCAAACTCGTAACTCAAATATTCGTCTCCGCGATCAGATCATAGAAACTTTATTTTCTTGTTATGATGATTTTCCACTTCACTCTGAAATTCTTTGAACTTTTCAAATGTTTCAGACTTATGTTTCATCAAGTAGATATACCCATATCTGCTCAAGTCATATGTGAAGGTCAGAAAATAATGATACCCACCGCGAGCCTCAACACTCATCGGATTGCATACATCAGTATGTATTATTCCCAATAAGTCAGTTGCTTGCTCCATTGCTCCATAGAACAGAGTTTTAGTCATCTTGCCCACGAGGCATGGTTCGCAAGCATCATATGATTCATAATCAAGTGATTCCAAAAGCCCATCAGCATGGAGTTTCTTCATGCGATTTACACCAATATGACCTAAACGGCAGTGCCACATATAAGTTGCACTATCATTATTAACTTTGCATCTTTTGGCTTCAGTATTATGAATATGTTTATTACTACGATCGAGATTCAATAAACCATTCACCTTGGGTGTATGACCTCAGAAAGTTTTATTCATGTAAACAGAATAACAATTATCCTTGACTTAAATGAATAACCGTATTGCAATAAACATGATCCAATCATATTATGCTCTACGCAAACATCAAATAACATTTATTTTAGGTTCAACACTAATCCTGAAGGTAAAGGGAGTGTGTGATGGCGATTTTATCAACCTTGGAATTATTTCCAACGCACATCATCACCTCGTCCTCAACTAGTCTTTGTTTATTTTGCAACTCCTGTTTCAAGTTACTACTCTTAGCAACTGAACCAGTATCAAATACTGAGGTGTTTCTATAAACACTAGTAAAGTACACATCAGTAACATGTATATCAAATATACTTTTGTTCACTTTGCCATCCTTCTTATCCGCCAATTATCTAGGGCAGTTCCACTTCCAGTGACCATTTCCTTTGCAGTAGAAGCACTCAGTTCCAGGCTTGGGTCTAGCTTTGGGCTTCTTCATGAGAGTAGCAACTTGCTTGCTATTCTTCTTTGAAGTTCCTCTTTCTTTCCCTTTTCCCTTTTCTTGAAACTAGTGGTCTTGTTAACCATCAACTTTTTATGCTTTTCTTGATTTCTACCTTCATCGATTTCAGCATCACGAAGAGCTCGGGAATTACTTTCGTTATCGCTTGCATATTATAGTTCATCACTAAGTTCTAGTAACTTGGTGATAGTGACTACAGAACTTTGTCAATTACTATCTTATCTGGAAGATTAAATCCCACTTGATTCAAGCAATTGTAGTACCCAGACAACATGATCACATGCTCACTAGTTGAGCTATTTCCTCCATCTTGTAGGCAAAGTACTGTCAGAGGTCTTCTACCTCTCGACACGGGCATGAGTATTAAATACCAATTTCAACTCTTAGAACATCTTATATGCTCTATGGCATTCAAACCGTTTTTGAAGTCCCGGTTCTAAGCCGTAAAGCATGGTGCACTAAACTATCAAGTAGTCATCATACCGAGCTTTGCCAAACGTTCATAATGTCTGCATCTGCTCCAGCAATAGGTTCGTCACCTAGCGGTGCATCAAGGACATAATACTTCAATGCAGCAACGAGGATAATCCTCAGATCACGGTGTCACCCCGATTCCAAGTCACATCGATCTAGGATGGAACACCTCATATCGCTTTGCGGCCTCACGCACGGTATTCCCACGGGTGTCGCCTTACTATGGCCCGGGACCGTTTGCGTCTTTTGGCTCACGTATATGATAGTGTTGCTAGCATCCATATGACAGAGAACCTGGGCCGACATGACTAGTCATGAACCCAAAGTGGCACTAACTTATGTGGATAGGCATACATGAAACAACATCGAGCATGTCGGTGAGCAGCGTGCGAATCCGGGCTGTAGCACTGGGCTAACAGGACTCCCAGAACCCGGGCTGTAGCAGGCTAGGCAGGACTCCGGATGTCACCGCATGACATTTCCCCGAAGGGACAGACACAGGAACGAAGTGAATCACATGCCGGCCAGTCAAGTGTTCCAGAGTAGTAGTGCTGGGCTAGCAGGACTCCGGTGAACCGGGCTGTAGCGGACTACTATGGCTCATGGAAGCACAAGACTACATTTCCCCATAAGAGAGGCTACCAAGGATAAACAACTAGGTTGTCGGATCCCACACATACCAAGCATTTCAATCATACACACAATATGCTCGATATGTGTAAATACAACATGGTATCACAACATAACTCTACGACTCAAGTATTTATTCATTAGGCTTCGAAGAGCGAGAGATTACAAACATGGGTCTCATGACCCGACATTCAGAGCATACAAGTCAAAGCACATGCGGAAGCTTAACATGTCTGAGTACAGACATCTACAAATGAAAAAGGCTAAGAAGCCTGACTATCTACAAGACCCTCCCAAGGTACAAGATCATAGCTGAGGTAACAAGCTAAACGTCGAAGTCCACGTGGAACTACTAGCAAGACTGAAGTCTCTCTGCAAAACATAAATTAAGAAAACGTCAGTACAAATGTACCCAGCAAGACTTCCATCAGAACTAACTACATATGCATCGGTATCAACAAAGGGGGTGGTGAAGTTTAACTGCAGCAGGCCAGCTTTGACTCGGTGGCTATCCTGAACTAAGACTGCAAGTAACTCTCTGAGGTGGCTCACACGAGTCCACATATTCACCATATCAATACACCACTATGAATCCGCTCCCGTCTACCTACGAGAACGCCATCCATATCACTCACGCTTATCCTGCGCATTTTAGAGTATCCACTTTCACTTGTCTATGAACTATGCAAGGGGTCCAAGTTTCCATATCCGAGGAATCTGGCTATTCGAATAGATAATGATAACCCTGTAGGGGTGTACTTCTTCACACACGCTCTCGCCACTTATCGCCCTGTACACGTCATGTACCTCGGCAACCTTCAAGCGGAAGCCAGGCGAGGGAGTCGGCCATGACCTGACTAACCAACAAGTCTCTAGTCTAGGTTTATCGCCTATTCGGGTTCCATCCGCAAGGAGATCCGGTCGGGGTGTCGCTCACGGCCCCAAACGATGTGTGCAGGGTTCCCAAGCCCACCATCCGGGTGCAACTTGGTACACCGTGCCACTGTGCCTAGTCTGTCCCAAGCCCACCTGTACCGGGTGCCACTTGGTAGACTACTAACACTACCTAAAAACACCAGAAACTAGTTGCAACTCCTGGACCGAGATCGAGTTGATTAATAAGTCGAGAGTGGTCGAGTTACCGGAACCCAATGTGTGGTAGTAACTGTTCATGGATCACAAACACAGAACTAAGTTCCTGAGAACGGCTGCAATGAAACAACCCACCATGTACTCCTATATGGCCTCTCACCGCTACCTTTACCAAATCGTGTTCACACACTTAGCTCTCAACGGTAGGACATGTTCACCACGTTCCAATTCATTCCCGATGAATCAGACCTGACTCAACTCTAAGTAGTAGCAGGAATGACAAACAAGCATGAATGAGTAGGCACATCAGGGCTCAAACAACTCCTACTCATGCTAGTGGGTTTCATCTATTTACTGTGGCAATGACAGGTCATGCAGAGGAAAGGGGTTCAGCTACCGCAGCATGTAACAGTTGAAATGTTGTTGTCCTAATGCAGTAAAAGAGAGCAGGAGCGAGAGAGTGGGATTGTATCGGAATGAACACGGGGGTTTTGCTTGCCTGGCACTTCTGAAGATGTTAGCTCTTCATCGGTGTCATCGAACTCATCATCGGGATACACCTACCGAGAGGGAACAAGCACCGGCAATAGAGAAGA
Organism: Triticum monococcum; assembly: GCA_034509565.1. Taxonomy (NCBI): domain Eukaryota; kingdom Viridiplantae; phylum Streptophyta; class Magnoliopsida; order Poales; family Poaceae; genus Triticum; species Triticum monococcum. The sequence continues at coordinate 387,874,980 of CM067845.1, forward strand.
ACACAATCAATGCAAATGCAACAATATGATGCATGATCATGGCATGTATATGTGATGTTGTTTGTGCTAATGCAAACAGCAACAAGTTCAATGGAGCTCATTTGAATCAAGGATTCAAATGTAACTCCAAACTTAAGCATTTTAAATGCCCTCTATGTGTTTTCATCTATACATCAGGTTTAGGTTGGTTTTTCATGCATGAAACTAGTCCAGAAGGATAGATTGAATTTTTCTGATAATTTTTCATATATAATTTGTTTGATTTGGAGTTATGGTTGAATTACTATGAATTTTTGAAGTTTTGGATATTTTATGCAATTTTCTGAATTATTTTAAATCCAGAAAATGTTAACTGCGTCAGCATTGCATCACTGTGACGTCAGCTGGTCAACTGGGCGCCTCCAGGTCAAACCTGACCAGTAGGGCCCACTAGTTAGTGACACATAGTCAGCTATAGAGGCTGACATGTGGGACCCGGTCAAAGCTGACGTGGCCTAGTCAAAGTTGACAAGCGGGGCCCACTGAAATTAGTGCTAATCTAACAGAGAGTTAAACTAATTAGTTTAGGCACTGGGCCCACATGTAAGTGGGTCAGGAGGTCAATTAGTGAGTGATTAGTGCTAACTAAGTGGCCACATCGACAGTCGTCGGAGTCTCACCGGCGGTGACCTCGAACCGCGGCGGAGTTTGCTTGGAACTCACCAGAGGCGACGGATCGACGCGCCAGGGGCACCAGAGGATAGCCCGTGCCCGTGCGCATCTAGGGAGACCAACGGGAGGTGAGGGGGTGGCCGCAGTTCGCCGGAGTGGAACCCGCGGCGGCTGCCGAAGTTCGGGGCTGGTGCGGGTTAGCGCTGCAGTGTGCTAACGAGCGAGGCGAAGGTCTAGCAGGGCACTACGCGTTGCGGGCAGCAAGTTGGACTCGCTGGGGTGACCATTTGGTCACCGGAGCTGCGCCGACGATGAGCTCAAGCGGCGGCAAGCTTCGGCCATGGTGGAACTATGGCCTAGAGGGTGCAAATGCGTGGGAAAGAAGAGGGGAAAAGCGACGGAGCTTACAAGGAGGTCGAGGAGCAGATCAGAGGGCTCGGGGCGACCGGAGCATGGCAAATCGATGAACGGCGTCCGACGGGTACCGAGGTTGAAGACGACCTGATGGCAGCGATGGAGGGCCTCCGGCGAAGCGTGGCTCAGTGGGGAGGGCAAGGGCGTCGCGGCTGAGCTCGGGAGCAGCTCGGTCAGGCGAGGCGGTGGCTGTGGCCATGTGGCAGCGAACGGCGGCGACGAGCGTGTCGGCCATAGCGGGGGAGGACGAGGGAGAGATCCAGGGAGAGAGGGGAGAGGTGCAGGGGGTCGAGGAGGAGTGCGTGGCGACATCCAAAGCGCCCGGGCGTCGAGGGGGAGGGGCAGGCAGGCAGGGTGGTGGCGTGGCGAGCTCGGCGGCGTCGCGGTGTCCCTCCTATGCCTACTGGCAGAGGTAGGCGAGGACTGGCAGAGGTAGGCGATGACTGGCAGCGGCGCTGGGCTGGGCCGGCCAGGTGGGCTGGCTAGCTGGGCTGCGACAGGTGAGGCCAGGTAAGCCTCCTCTCTCTGGTTTTGTCTATTTGTTTCTGTTTTCTATTTTCTGCAGTAAGTTTTGATTTAGTAAAAATACTAAACCATTTGTTAAAATGCTGAAATTAATTGTGGGCACTTGTGAATTTGTTTCCAACGGCCCTCATTTAATTTCACAATTATTTGAGCACTTAAAAATATCTATAGCATTTAAATGCCCAAATTCAAATACAATATGATTTAATTCAAAAATCCAGAATGGCCTAGAAATATGTGCATGATTTTTGGTAGAGGTTTTCACCTTTAACAAAAATCATGAACTTTTGTAAAGGGCATTTGGGATCATTGAAAAATATTTTTATCGAACCTAGTTGAATTCATTAGGTGCTAGGGTTTCAACAATCCCCATTTCAAGTTTCATGAAATTTAAACATGATGACATGATGAGCAAGCAAAGTCAAGCAAGGGCTGAACTGGGGCTGTGACAGCTCACCCCCAGTAAACAAGAATCTCTCCCGAGATTCAAGTCGTGAGGTAAGAAGATAAAGGGTCACAAGCTAACACGATCTTCATGATCCGATTTGCCCTTCTCGAAGATGTTGATTCATTTCTCCAATTGATCTTGACGTCTTTGCTTTCAAATCTTCTTGCAACGATGATGACGGAAGAGAGGAAACTCGACAGAATTCGATCTTCACAAAGATCAAGCGATACACGATCAACTCATGGAATGAGACGATAGAACGTCTCTTAAGCCGGGACACAATGCACACATCAAGACGGATGGAGAGAAACTGATAACAAAGGTTCAATTTGGTAGGCAACATTCCCACGCTTAAGAAGATGGTGGATGCGTTTCAAGTAGCGAGGAGTTAAGTTGCCCTTCATGTCGAATGGGGCACCTTAGAGGAGGTGGCTCGTAGAGCTATTCCCTTAAGTGGCAAAAAGAATTACTTTTGATTCAGAGATCATTGAAACTCTTTATACCAGCCTAAGGCAATTCACAACAATCGTTTGGCGGAGTACAAAGGGATGGCATACCCGGACTAGAATGGATGATATGGACTACCTTGTTGAAGACAACGCAAAGGATGATTTTCTTATCATCCGAGGTGGAGGGGACCCATGGTAAGTCCACTTTTGAAGATGATATTGGACAGCAACTACCGAGAAGGGCAGCCCATGGGGGATTGGCACAATGGCGGTGCAAGCTGGGAACAAGATGCAACTGTTGGGAATGTTCCAACCATCATATCTGCCTGAGATTCAGATCCGATTGGTAATAGGATACTTCAGACTCAGCATGTCTGAAAAGAAAGTTTGCAACACAATTCGACGAGATGGCGTTGCGAGATTCTCGAGGAATGAACTAAGATAGCAAGCTCCAAAACATGAGTTGGTTCTGCTAAACACATGTGAACATGCTATCCCAGACAAGCATGACCACATAGTAGTCTTATGATAAAACACTACCGAGTTCAGGATGGGAACCATCATCGAGGTTATCAGAGTCTTGTGCATGGTCTAGAATTAACACAACAAACTCCTTTTCCTTGAACAAATCAATCAGTGGCTTGGGGTGCTAGGGAACATATGGAATGAAGGTTGCAAGTCTCCAAACCACATGATACTTCGCACATATGCATGAGTGACTTGGGATGATTCCAGAGGAAGCAGACCAAGCTTTCTCGAATTCATGGCGGCAAGTTGCATCGAATGCACATGAACTAAGAAAGTCACTTCTTTCATCCGGACATATGCTTCATGAACGGATCACGAAAGCATTGCTCACAAGTTTCCAACACTAGCTGGATGTTCAACATAATCATGGAGAAGATAAGGATGTTGTCGATGGGCTCAACAACAATTCATCCAGATTGCCATATAGATGGAATTTTGTAATTAGGTGAACACGGTGATAGCATTGGTCAGACCAAAGGATGTAATGGTGTATGCCCGAGGGATCAAACACGAGTAAGACAACATTACAAACATCGTTGGTTCTGATTTGATTTGAGGATAGCCCACACTCAAATCAAAGTTTGGACAAGACAATAGATCCAACAACTGATCACGAGGACCAATTTATGAAGATATATCCATCTTTGACACACACACACACAAAGATATCCCTTAACATGAACTAGGTCAGACAAGCTTTTATCTTCCAACTCTCCAAGTTGTTGTTTAGCTTAACCAACTAGCTCAGGGGTATCCAACACAGATTCTTGGAGAAAAGGCGTGGCTACAAGGAACCAACTTGATCAGGAACTCAACATAGCAGTAAGGTGACAACCTGGTAACACTTCCGAGAAGATATTCGGAAAATCACGAACCACTGATATGTTACTAAGCTCGAGAACAATCTTGCTTTTCAGGGCAAGATGATATGGTCAAATAAGCAAGGGATTCAATCCTAGCTCAAAGATCGAAGGGTACACTAGGAAAATGGTCTAGGTAGCACAATCTATCTTAGAATCATGATTCCATAACCAACACGCTAAGTATGAGGTTATTGCCCATTAACTACCAAGCAACACAGTTGCTAGGAGTATTGATTTCACACATCACAATTCACTTGTCGGTATTCAGATTGCGACAACACGACACCGAGGAATGAATAATGATGGCGAGAAGTATCACTACATCAAGAATTCATAAGGGAAGGTGCAATTCTCATGACATTCCTGACATAAAGTGGATAATACTTTAGGGTAGAACAGACCAATAACTTGATTGCATTTGATATGCGAAATACAACTGCTTTGACCCAATCCTAGAAATGGATGAGGTACTGGAGTTTGTTTCTCCTAGTCATTCCGGAATAGAATGGCTTGACGGACCACAAGAATAATAGGCATAGATGAACACGAATGCACAACTATTCCTGACTATCATTTCATAGACTAGGGTCGGAATACAGCTGAGGAGGGTCAACTCAAGGAACATATAACTTTCTAAGTTGTGGATGCATAGATTAGTATGTCGAACCAAGTTCAACATGTTCCTTCTGGATAACCCATGCAGAAAGGTAGGACTGGCAGAGTCACAATTATGAATGGAGAACTCCTCAAGAGTACTCTGATTGTGATCTTTTGGTTCAAATAACTTCTGCCATATTGGCTCATGGTATTGGAAGAACGATATACCACAGACCTCGAGGACTATCACAAGGTTACTAATATCTTAAGGGAACTAACAAATACTAAAAACATAAAGTAGGGTGAATCTCGGGTTCAAAACCCAGGAGTAGAATACCTACTAACTAAATAACATCACGAGATGCTTTCAAGAATGGGGTCCAGAATCATCACAATGGGAACACCAAACATGGTTAGATTACTAACTCTAAGATACCCTAGTGTCATAATAACAACTCCAACATATATGTCGAGGCAATAGAGTACCTTAACTCACCGATTAGTGTGCTTAATCTGGCACAAAAGGACATCGGAAACGGGAAGAAGGGACTTGCAAATGCATCAGACTATTTAGAAACCTGGGATGACTCGGACAGCATAACGGCTGTAATTGCTCAAAAGATTTGAGACATCCTGCAAAATAATGGCATGACCACTCAGAAGCACAATATCAAGGTTCCGAGACCAACTATGAACACACGGAAGTAGTAGAAACTGAACTGGGGCTTAAATCCAACAATCCTAAGAGTCTGCGGATTAGTAACACGTGATCCTGGTAGAAAGATGAGAAGCCTAGTTCTTAATCCCCGTAGAAGAGAAGAGGATGCATCAGATTAGAAGGCCATAGGGTAAAGGAATAAAAAGAGCCTTACGTTCCCTTCCACAATCAATTCCCTTACATAACTAAAGCATTTCTAGACACGACTTCGACCGGGTTGGCTTGGTAATCCTACAGGCAGTCAGGCTCTGATACCAAAGCTGTCAGGACCCCGATTCCAAGTCACATCGATCTAGCATGTAACACCTCATATCGCTTTGCGGCCTCACGCACGGTATTCCCACGGGTGTCGCCTTACTATGGCCTGGGACTGTTTGCGTCTTTTGGCTCGCGTATATGATAGTGTCGCTAGCATCCATATGACAGAGAACCCGGGCCGACATGACTAGTCGTGAACCCAAAGTGGCACTAACTTACGGGGACAGGCATACATGAAACAACATCGACCATGTCGGTCAGCAACGTGCGAATCCGGGCTGTAGCACTGGGCTAACAGGACTCTGGGAACCCGGGCTGTAGCAGGCTAGGCAGGACTCCGAATGTCACTGCATGACATTTCCCTGAAGGTACAGACACAGGAACGAAGTGAATCACATGCCGGCTAGTCAAGTGTTCCGGAGCAGTAGTGCTGGGCTAGCAGGACTCCGATGAACCGGGCTGTAGCGGACTACTATGGCTCATGGAAGCACAAGACTACATTTCCCCATAATAGAGGCTACCAAGGATAAACAACTAGGTTGTCGGATCCCACAGATACCAAGCATTTCAATCAAACACACGATATGCTCGATATGTGTAAATACAACATGGCATCACAACATAACTCTACAACTCAAGTATTTATTCATTAGGCTCCAAAGAGCGAGAGATTACAAACATGGGTCTCATGACCCGACATTCAGAGCATACAAGTCAAAGCACATGCGGAAGCTTAACATGTCTGAGTACAGACATCTACAAATGAAAAAGGCTGAGAAGCCTGACTATCTACAAGACCCTCCCAAGGTACAAGATCGTAGCTGAGGTAACAAGCTAAACGTCGAAGTCCACATGGAACTACTAGCGAGACTGAAGTCTCTCTGCAAAACATAAATTAAGCAAACATGAGTACAAATGTACCCAGCAAGACTTACGTCAGAACTAACTACATATGCATCAGTATCAACAAAGGGGGTGGTGGAGTTTAACTGCAGTAGGCCAGCTTTGACTCGGTGGCTATCCTGAACTAAGAGTGCAAGTAACTCTTTGAAGTGGCGCACACGAGTCCACATATTCACCATATAAATACACCACTATGAATCCGCTCCCGTCTCCCTACGAGAACGCCATCCATAGCACTCACGCTTATCCTATGCATTTTAGAGTATCCACGTTCACTTGTCCATGAACTATGCAAGGGGTCCAAGTTTCCATATCCGAGGAATCCGGCTATTCGAATAGAAAATGATAACCCTGCAGGGGTGTACTTCTTCACACACGCTCTCGCCACTTATCACCCTGTACACGTCATGTACCTCGGCAACCTTCAAGCGGAAGCCGGGCGAGGGAGTCGGCCACGACCTGACTAACCAACAAGTCCCTAGTCCAGGTTTATCGCCTATTCGGGTTCCATCCGCAAGGAGATCCGGCCGGGGTGTCGCTCACGGCCCCAAACGATGTGTGCAGGGTTCCCAAGCCCACCATCCGGGTGCCACTTGGTACACCGTGTAACTGTGCCTAGTCTGTCCCAAGCCCACCGGTACCGCGTGCCACTTGGTAGACTACTAACACTACCTACAAACACCAGAAACTAGTTGCAACTCCTGGACAGAGATCGAGTTGATTAATAAGCCGAGAGGGGTCGAGTTATGGGAACCCAATGTGTGGTAGTAACTGTTCATGGATCACAAACACAGAACTTAGTTCCTGAGAACGGCTGCAATGAGACAACCCACCATGTACTCCTACATGGCCTCTCACCGCTACCTTTACCAAATCGTGTTCACACACTTAGCTCTCAACGGTAGGACATGTTCACCACGTTCCAATTCATTCCCGATGAATCAGACCTGACTCAACTCTAAGCAGTATCAGGCATGACAAACAAGCATGAATGAGTAGGCACATCAGGGCTCAAACAACTCCTACTCATGCTAGTGGGTTTCATCTATTTATTGTGGCAATGACAGGTCATGCAGAGGAAAGGGGTTCAGCTACCGCAGCATGTAACAGTTGAAACATTGTTGTCCTAATGCAGTAAAAGAGAGCAGGAGCGAGAGAGTGGGATTGTATCGGAATGAACAAGGGGGTTTTGCTTGCCTGGCACTTCTAAAGATGTTAGCTCTTCATCGGTGTCATCGAACTCATCGTCGGGATACGCCTACCGAGAGGGAAAAAGCACCAGCAATAGAGAAGAACACAATCAATGCAAATGCGAGAATATGATGCATGATCATGGCATGTATATGTGATGTTGTTTGTGCTAATGCAAACAGCAACAAGTTCAATGGAGCTCATTTGAATCAAGGATTCAAATGTAACTCCAAACTTAAGCATTTTAAATGCCCTCTATGTGTTTTCATCTATACAGCAGGTTTAGATTGGTTTTTCATGCATTAAACTAGTACAGAAGGATATATTGAATTTTTCTTATAATTTTTCATATATAATTTGTTTGATTTGGAGTTACGGTTGAATTACTATGAATTTTGCAGTTTTGGATATTTTATGCAATTTTCTGAATTATTTTAAATCCAAAAAATGTTAACTGCATCAGCATTGCGTCACTGTGACATCAGCTGGTCAACTGGGCGCCTCCAGGTCAAACCTGACCAGTAGGGCCCACTAGTCAATGACACATAGTCAGCTACAGAGGCTGACACGTGGGACCCGGTCAAAGCTGACGTGGCCAAGTCAAAGTTGACAAGCGGGGCCCACTGAAATTAGTGCTAATCTAACAGAGAGTTAAACTAATTAGTTTAGGCACTGGGCCCACATGTAAGTGGGTCAGGAAGTCAATTAGTGAGTGATTAGTGCTAACTAAGTGGCCACGTCGACAGTCGCCGGAGTCTCGCCGGCGGTGACCTCAAACCACGGCGGAGTTTGCTCGGAACTCACCAGAGGCGACGGATCGACGCGCCAGGGGCACGAGAGGATAGCCGGTGCCCGTGCGCATCTAGGGAGACCAACGGGAGGTGCGGGGGTGGCCGGAGTTCGCCGGAGTGGAACCCGCGGCGGCTGCCGGAGTTCGGGGCTGGTGCGGGTTAGCGCTGCAGTGTGCTAACGAGCGAGGCGAAGGTCTAGCGGGGCACTACGCGTTGCAGTGAGCAAGTTGGACTCGCCGGGGTGACCATTTGGTCACCAGAGCTGCGCCGACGATGAGCTCAAGCGGCGGTGTGCTTCGGCCATGGTGGAACTATGGCCTAGAGGGTGCAAACACGTGGGAAAGAAGAGGGGAAAAGTGGCAGAGCTCACAGGGAGGTCGAGGAGCAGATCAGAGGGCTCGGGGGCGACCGGAGCGAGGCGAATCGATGAACGGCATCCGGCGGGTACCGGGGTTGAAGACGACCCAATGGCAGCGATGCAGGGCGTCCGGCGAAGCGTGGCTCAGTGGGGAGGGCGAGGGCGTCACCGCGGAGCTCGGGAGCAGCTCGGTCAGGCGAGGCGGTGGCTGTGGCCGTGTGGCAGCGAACGGCGGCGACGAGCGCATCGGCCATAGCGGGGGAGGACGAGGGAGAGATCCAGGGAGAGAGGGGAGAGGTGCAGGGGGTCGAGGAGGAGTGCGTGGCGACGTCCAGAGCGTCTGGGCGTCGAGGGGGAGGGGCAGGCAGGCAGGGTGGTGGCGTGGCGAGCTCGGCGGCGTCGCGGTGTCCCTCCTCTGCCTACTGGCAGAGGTAGGCGATGACTGGCAGCGGCGCTAGGCTGGGCCGGTCAGGTGGGCTGGCCAGCTGGGCTGCGACAGGTGAGGCCAAGTAAGCCTCCTCTCTCTGGTTTTCTCTATTTGTTTCTGTTTTCTATTTTCTGAAGTAAGTTTTGATTTAGTAAAAATACTAAACCATTTGTTAAAATGCTGAAATTAATTGTGGGCACTTGTGAATTTGTTTCCAACAGCCATCATTTAATTTCACAATTATTTGAGCACTTAAAAATATGTATAGCATTTAAATGCCCAAATTCAAATACAATATGATTTAATTCAAAAATCCAGAATGGCTTAGAAATATGTGCATGACTTTTGGCAGAGGTTTTCACCTTTAACAAAAATCATGAACTTTTCTAAAGGGCATTTGGGATCATTGAAAAATATTTTTATCGAACCTAGTTGAATTCATTAGGTGCTAGGGTTTCAACAATCCCCATTTCAAGTTTCATGAAATTTAAACATGATGACATGATGAGCAAGCAAAGTCAAGCAAGGGCTGAACTAGGGCTGTGACACACGGATCCAATCCGCATCATTGCTACTATCATCTTTCAATATAGTTTTCTCTAGGAACATATCATAAATAAAACGGGGAAGCATGGTGCATTAAACTAACAAGTAGTCATCATACCGAGCTTGTCAAACGTTCATAACGTCTGCATTTGCTCCTGCAATAGTTCTATCACCTAGCGGTGCGTCAAGGACATAATTCTTTTGTGCATCAATGAGGATAATCCTCAGATCATGGACCTAGTCCACATCATTGCTACTATCAACTTTCAACTTAGTTTTCTCTAGGAGCATATCATAAATAAAACGTGGAAGCTATACGCGAGCAATTGATCTACAACATAGATATGCAAATACTATCAGGACTAAGTTCATGATAAATTAAAGTTCAATTAATCATATTACTTAGGAACTCCCACTTAGATAGACATCCCTCTAGTCATCTAAGTGATCATGTGATCCATATCAACTAAACCATGTCCGATCATCACGTGAAATGGAGTAGTTTTCAATGGTGAACATCACTATGTTGATCATATCTACTATATGATTCACGCTCGACTTTTCAGTCTCCAATGTTCTGAGGCCATATCTGCATATGCTAGGCTCGTCAAGTTTAACCCGAGTATTGTGCGTGTGCAAAACTGGCTTGCACCCGTTGTATGTGAACGTAGATCTTATCACACCCGATCATCACGTGGTGTCTCAGCACAAAGAACTATCGCAGCGGTGCATACTTAGGGAGAACACTTATACCTTCAAATTTAGTGAGAGATCACCTTATAATGCTACTGCTGAACTAAGCAAAATAAGATGCATAAAGGATAAACATCACATGCAATCAAAATATGTGACATGATATGACCATCATCATCTTGTGCCTTTGATCTCCATCTGCAAAGTACCGTTATGATCTCCATTGTCACTGGCATGACACCATGATCTCCATCATCTTGATGTTTATCAATGTGTCGTCACATGGTCGTCTCGCCAACTATTGCTCTTGCAACTATTGCTATCGCATAGCGATAAAGTAAAGCAATCATATGGCGCTTGCATTTTATGTAATAAGGAGATAACCATAAGGCTCCTGCCAGTTGCCGATAACTTGAACAAAACATGATCATCTCATACAACAACTTATATCTCATCACGTCTTGACCATATCACATCACAACAAGCCCTGCAAAAACAAGTTAGACGTCCTCTACTTTGTTGTTGCATGTTTTACGTGACTGCTACGGGCTGAGCAAGAACCGTTCTTACCTACGCATCAAAAACCACAACGCAGTATAGTGATTGCTTTTTGATCTTTAGAAAGAACCCTGTTCATTGAATCCGATTCAACTAAAGCTGGAGAAACAGACACCCACTAGCCACATGTGTGCGAAGCATGTCGGTAGAACCAGTCTCGCGTAAGCGTACGCGTAATGTCGGTCTGAGCCGCTTCATCGAACAATACCGCTGAATCAAGAATCAACTAGTGACGGAAAGCAATATGTATATACCCACGCCCACAACTCCTTTGTGTTCTACTCGTGCATATAACATCTATGCATAGGCCTGGCTCTGATGCCACTGTTGGGAAACATAGTAATTTCAAAAAAATCCTACGCACACGCAAGATCATGGTGATGCATAGCAACGAGAGGGGAGAGTATCATCTACGTACCCTCGTAGACAGTAAGCGGAAGCATTATGAGAACGCGGTTGATGTAGTCGTACGTCTTCACCATCCGACCGATCCAAGTACCGAACGTACGGCACCTCTGAGTTCAGCACACGTTCAGCTCAGTGACGTCCCATGAACTCCGATCCAGTAGTGCTTTGAGGGAGAGTTTCGTCAGCACGAGGGCATCATGATGGTGATGATGATGCTATGGGGTGCCCCTGGCCATGTATATAAAGGAGCAAGAGGAGGGGGGCGGCGGCCACATAGGGTGCGCCCCAAGGGGGGAATCCTACTCCTACTAGGAGTAGGTTCCCCCTTTCCTAGTCCAACTAGGAGGGGAAGGAAAGAGGAGGAGAGGAGAAGGAAAGAGGGGGCCAGCCCCAAAGCCAAACCAATTCAGTTTGGGCCTAGAGGGCGCACCCCACACTTCCTTGCTGCCCTCTATTTCCACTAAAGCCCAGAAGGCCCATTGACCCTCCCGGTGAATTCCCGTAAGTCTTTGTTACTCCGAAAAATACCCGCATCACTCAGAACCTTTCCGATGTCCGAATATAGTCGTTCAATATATCGATCTTTACGTCTCGACCATTTCGAGACTCCTCGTCATGTCCCCGATCTCATCTAGGACTCCAAACTACCTTCGGTACATCAAAACACATAAAATCATAATACCGATCTTCACCAAACGTTAAGCGTGTAGACCCTACGGGTTCAAGAACTATGTAGACATGACCGAGACTCATCTCCGGTCAATAACCAATAGAGGAACCTATATGCTCATATTGGCTCCTACATATTCTACGAAGATCTTTATGTGTCAAACCGCATAACAACATACGTTGTTCCCTTTGTCATCGGTATGTTACTTGCCCGAGATTCGAGCGTCGGTATCCTCATACCTAGTTCAATCTCGTTACCAGCAAGTCTCCTTACTCATTGCATAATGCATCATCCCGCAACTAACTCATTAGTCACAATGCTTGCAAGGCTTGTAGTGATGTGCATTACCGAGAGGGCCCAGAGATACCTCTCTGACAATCAGAGTGACAAATCCTAATCTTGATCTATGCCAACTCAACAAGCACCATCGGAGACACCTGTAGAGCACCTTTATAATCACCCAGTTACATTGTGACATTTAGTAGCACATAAAGTGTTCCTCCGGTACTCGGGAGTTGCATAATCTCATAGTCATAGGAACATGTATAAGTCATGAAGAAAGCAATAGCAACAAACTAAACGATCATCGTGCTAAGCTAACGGATGGGTCAAGTCAATCACATCATTCTCTAATGATGTGACCCCATTAATCAAATGACAACTCATGTCTATGGTTAGGAAACATAACCATCATTGATTCAACGAGTTAGTCAAGTAGAGGCATACTAGTGACATTCTGTTTGTCTATGTATTCACACACGTACTAAGTTTCCGATTAATACAATTCTAGCATGAATAATAAACATTTATCATGATATAAGGAAATATAATCACAACTTTATTATTGCCTCTAGGGCATATTTCCTTTAGATCTATGATGTCTCTTACCGATTTATCACTATCGTTTTGGGGTTATGCATTAGAGACAGTTGCATTCACATTAAATAGGGCACCATCTAAATCCGTTGAGATGACACCATATGAACTATGGTTTAGCAAGAAACCTAAGCTGTCATTTCTTAAAGTTTGGGGCTATGATGCTTATGTGAAAAAGTTTCAACCTGATAAGCTCGAACCCAAATCGGGGAAATGCGTCTTCATAGGATACCCAAAGGAAACTGTTGGGTACATCTTCTATCACAGATCCGAAGGCAAGATATTCGTTGCTAAGAATGGATCCTTTCTAGAGAAGAAGTTTCTCTCGAAAGAAGTGAGTGGGAGGAATGTAGAACTTGATGAGGTAATTGTACCTTCTCCCGAATTGAAAATTAGTTCATCACAGAAATCAGTTGTAGTGATTCCTACACCAATTAGTGAGGAAGTTAATGATGATGATCATGAAACTTCAGATCAAGTTACTACCAAACCTCATAGGTCAACCAAAATACATTCCGCACCAGAGTGGTACAGTAATCATGTTCTGGAGGTCATGTTACTTGACCATGATGAACCTACGAACTATGAGGAAGCGACGATGAGCCCAGATTCCGCGAAATGGCTTGAAGCCATGAAATCTGAGATGGGATCCATGTATTATAACAAAGTATGGACTTTGATTGACTTCACCGATGATCGGTGAGCCATTAAGAATAAATGGATTTTCAAGAGGAAGACGGACGCTGATAGTAGTGTTACTATCTACAAAGCTTGAATTGTCACAAAAAGGTTTTTGACAAGTTCAAGATGTTGACTACGATGAGATTTTCTCACTCGTAGCGATGCTTAAGTTTGTCCGGATCATGTTAGCAATTGCCACATTTTATGAAATCTGACAAAAGGATGTCAAAACTGCATTCCTTAATGGATTTCTTAAATAAGAGTTGTATATGATGCAACAATAAGTTTTATCAATCCTAAAGGTGCTAACAAAGTGTGCAAGCTCCAGCGATCCATCTATGCACTGGTGCAAGCATCTCAGAGTTGGAATATATGCTTTGATAAAGTGATCAAAGCATATGGTTTTATACAGACTTGCGATGAAGCCTGTATTTACAAGAAAGTGAGTGGGAGCACTACAGCCTTTCTGATAAGTATATGTGAATGACATATTGTTGATCGGAAATAATGTAGAATTTCTGGAAAGCATAAAGGAGTGTTTGAAAGGAGTTTTTCAATGAAAGACCTCGGTAAAGCTCCTTACATTATGGGCATCAAGATCTATAGAGATAGATCAAGGCGCTTGATAAATTTTTCAATGAGTACATACCTTGACAAGTTTTTGAAGTAGTTCAAAATGGAACAGTCAAAGAAGGAGTTCGTAACTGTGTTGCAAGGTATGAAGTTGAGTAAAGACTCAAACCTGACCACGGCAGAAAATAGAAAGAGAACGAAAAAGTCATTCCCTACGCTTCAGTCATAGGTTCTATAAAGTATGCTATGCTATGTACCAGACCTATTGTATACCTTAGCATGATTTTGACAAGGGAGTACAATAGTGATCTAGGATTAGATCACTGGACAATGGTCAAAATTAAATATTTTTCAGTGATGGAGGTGATAAAAGAGTTCGTCGTAAAGAGTTACATCGATGCAAGCTTTTGACACCGATCTAGATGACTCTAAGTCTCGATCTAGATACATATTGAAAGTGGGAGCAATTAGCTAGAGTAGCTCCGTGCAGAGTATTGTGGACATAGAAAATTGCTAAATACATACGGATATGAATGTTGCAGACCCGTAGACTAAACTTCTCTCACAAGCAAAACATGATCACTCTTTGGGTGTTAATCACATAGTGATGTGAACTAGATTATTGACTCTAGTAAACCCTTTGGGTATTAGTCACATGAAGATGTGAACTAATCACATGACGATGTGAACTAGATTATTGAGTCTAGTGCAAGTGGGAGACTAAAGTAAATTGTCAGATTTTGGGTTCCGGCAGACCCTTAAGGTTCGAACACTGGGGTGCGCACGGAGATTACGCCTTCTACCTCTCCGTCTCGCAAAGATCTAAGCTACTGAAAGAACTACACAAGAGACACAAGGTTTATACTGGTTCGGGCCACCATTGTGGTGTAATACCCTACTCCAGTGCATGGTGGGTGGATTGCCTCTTGGGGCTGATGATGATGAACAATACAAGGAAGAACAACCTCGCGAGGGTCTGTTCTTGGCTGGGGTGATGAACTGCTGGGAGGAGTTCAGCCACCCTTTCTCTCTCTCTCTCTGGCTGTCTTACTCTCACATACATGCCAACCGAACGAACTAGCCAACCCCTTCCAACCGAACCCCTTGCTATGTGGGCGGCTGGTCCTATTTATAGAGGCCCTGGTCCTCTTCCCAAATATCGAACGGGAAGGGAGCCAACAATGGCGGGCTAATTTGAAAGGGGGACATCAAGTATCAACTATCCTGACAAAAGCAGTCTTCGCCTGCACGAAGCTCTGGTGATGACGTCGTCCTGGGCTCCACGGTGACCTCCATCTCGTAGTCCCCCTGGTCTTGGTCTCGTTGCACCGAAATGGCAACCTTTGCCTGACGCCTCGGTACTCGGCGGCTGCGCTTGCCCCCTTTGCACCAAAGAGGAAAGGAGGACGTTGCGCGGGCTGGCACCCGCCTGGCGCCCTGAGTCGCCATGGCTTGCGTCACGGGCACCTCGCAAGGTACCCCGCCTTGATCTCTCCACCTCCTCGCGAGCCAGCCTGACGAGGCCGTGCCTGAGGAAGCTCTGTGTCATCCGCCTCGCGAGGCTTGGCCCCTCGCGAGGGTCTTGAGTCTTGTGTTGATGAAGATGGGCCGTGCTGGGCCCCCCTTTGAGCCACGCCGCAGGCCGCAGGCAGGCAAGTCTGGGGACCCCCGTTCCCAGAACACCGACAGAAATATGCCCTAGAGGCAATAATAAAGTTGTTATTTATATTTCCTTATATCATGATAAATGTTTATTATTCATGCTAGAATTGTATTAACCAGAAAACTTGATACATGCGTGAATACATAGACAAAAAAAGTGTCACTAGTATGCCTCTACTTGACTAGCTCGTTAATCAAAGATGGTTACGTTTCCTAGCCATGGACAAAGAGTTGTCATTTGATGAACGAGATCACATCATTAGAGAATGATGTGATTAACTTGACCCATCCATTAGCTTAGCACTTTGATCGTTTAGTTTACTGCTATTGCTTTCTCCATAACTTATACATGTTCCTATGTGTTGTGGAATTGTCACAGCAGATGTCCTAGTGGAAGGACTTAGTCATAGGGCCATCGCAACTAGGAAGCTTAAAGGGGTTAATCGGGACAAAGGACATGAGAGGTTTTTATACTAGTTCGGCCCCTTATGATGAAGTTAAAGCCTATGTCTAGTTGTGTTTGGTATTGCTGGGGTTTCGATCACCAAGAGGCTAACTCGCCGGCTTGGTTATCGATCTCTTGTTTCTTTCCCTAAGCCGCCACTGGGTCGCCCCCTTATATACACGGGTTGACGCCTGGTGGCCTACAGAGTCCCGGCCGGCTCATAAATCGTGTCTGGCTCGGTGACTTCTTTTACATGCCTTTGTTTACAAGTTTTTCCTTACCTACGGCGGTTTACAATATTGGGCCTTAAGCCGCCTCTGGGCCTTTTAGGCCTTCTGTAAGATTTGATAAAATATCATCTTTATGTTTACTGGGCTTCCTTTGTAACCTGCCATTGGGGCTGACCCAGCCCCTCCTAGGCAGGTCATAACTAATAGCTATATCCCCAACATTAGGCCCAGGTTGACTTTGAACTTTGTTCTTTGTCAATCTTCAACATTTAGACAAAATCCATCTTCTTATCCTCGCAGAAGTTTTTGTAACCCGCCATGACGTCATCTCTTGAAAACGCAAAAAACTTTTATGACATCACCACCCAACAGATCTTCATATTTAATGCCTTTCGAGAATTGAGGCGTCCATCTAGTTAGATAACCATTATTCGACTCTTCCTCGATTTTTGTGCCCGTCTGTTCACCTTTTCCCTTATAAATAGGCACGCCCCGGCCTTCCTCATTCTTCTCTCTCTCTCTCTCTCTGTCTTCTTCCTCTCGTAACCCTCCTGCTGCTCGAGCCTCGCCGCCATCGCGCTTCACCTCCGTCTCCGTCGACCTTGGCCGCTGCATCAACCCGATTCAGTCCAGAGAACGGTGGCGACCTCCGTAGAAGATCCATGGTTGTAAGTGCTCACCTTCTTGCTCCTCAGATCCGCATTAGGGTTTCTGCGTGTTCTTCGCAGTTCATCACGGTTTCCTTGTAGTTCTTCTACTACGGCTTCTTCTTGATCCAAAGAGAACATGTGTTCATGCGGTAGTTGTTTTTGTGCCCCTTCTCGATACCAACAGATCCCTTTCTCTGGTTCAAAGGCCTCATTAGAGCCCATGAACTCATCTAAACTAGATTTTTAGGTATAGATATTTTCTATTTTGAATGACCCTTTGATCCAGAATAATATCAAGAAATTAGGAAACTTGTTTGCTTCAACACTTAGCCAATTCTGTCTCTGAATTTCCTTCAAATATCTGTAGTCATGGCGGCTTACGGCACCGGCTTACTTTTCCCTTATATGACATTAGCCCTTACTTAAGCCGCCATTACCTATTTGCACCATCATAATTTAACTGTTAATTTCACCATTGATTGAACCGGCATGTTGTCTATCTTTCAGTTCATTTTGAACATCATGTGGTCCAAAGCGCCGACCATCTGCAACTGGGTCCCCTCAACCGTGACCGAGGAACGTTTGAAGGAGTTCTTCTCGATAGGATTTTTGCCAGGAAAAAAATGTCATGTCTTACCATGCACCTGACCCAGACGAAGAACGGCCCAATCCACAAAATGGTGAAGTCATTGTCTTTATTGACCACATGAACCGTGGCTTTTCGCCGCCCGGCTCAAAGTTCTTCAGAGATGTCCTCCATTTTTTCAAACTCCATCCTCAAGATATCGGGCCCAATTCCATATCTAATATCTGCTACTTCCAAGTGCTCTGTGAAGTGTAACTTCAGGAACAGCCGACCGTGGACCTCTTTAGAGAATATTTTTATCTGAACTGGCAAAACGAGTGCACCAACGGCCTTAGCTTGGAGCTTGGAGGCATCTCAATTCAGCATCGGCAGGGTGCTGTCTTCCCCCTCATAGTCTTGCCAAGTCATCCCAAAGACTGGAATCAGACTTGGTTTTATTGTCAAGACATCTCACCAGCAAACAAACATCCACTGCCGGGTTATCGCTCAGAGCGTCTTGACTCCAAATTTGCACTTCCTGACAAACTCACTGCTACTGAACGCAAGAAGCTGATACCATCCATCAAAAGGATTAATGCTTTGTTGGGGAATGGGTTAACCGGAGTTGATCTGACCAGCTGCTGGATCTCATGGCGGGTTATCCCTCTAAGCCGTCGATCAAATTGATGTACGAGTATGGTGGAGGCCCAGATGACTCTCTTCGTCACAGCTCCGTTCAATTAACGAAAGAAGATATTGTTTCAATGTCAACCATTCTGGTGAACGGAAAATATGAAGACTACAGCATCGTCGGGTTAAACCCCTTTTGCAAGCTTAACCCGGTGCCAGAAGTAAGGAAACTTTGATCTCTCTCCTTTGTATTTTCCCAGCCGTATTGTTTAATACTTACCTGACCTTTTATCTTGTTTTTACCTATCCGCAGGCCAAATCTGATTTCTGGAAAGTTAAATATGACCACGAAGCTGCCAAGAAAGCGAGAGCCGCCGCCATAAACGCCAAGAAAACGACCCGGAGGTCGAAAAAGAAGAAGAGCACTGCTGAAGATTTGATGAAGCTTGACGATACTTCTGAGTCGGAGGTAGCCCTTGACTCCCTTGGCCAACTTTTTAATAATCTCATTAACACTGATCATTACCAGGACGACACTGGGGCCAGTCAGGCTATGGAAGAAGAGGTACTATTTCCTCCGACTCAGCCCATTTGCCAAGACAGAAACTTCGAGTCGTAACCCGGAAAGTAAGGTTTTCACACCCTTTGGCTTATCTGGACCCTCACTTTCTTTTGAAAAGCAGCAACATGAGAGCCGCCATCAAGCCCGGACTGAAGATGAACCGGCTATTGTTCTTCAACAAACTCCTCAAAAACGCCAGAATGAGGTTTATTTCTTTGTCTTTGACTTTCTGTTAATGGATCTCCTCCCTTGCATTACTTACTTTGTCTTATGTTTGCAGGAGGTACCTCGTTCTTCTGGCGACTCATCTCAGACCTAGTTTCCGGCCTTCAAGACTGCCCCTGGGTAAGGCAAAAATCCTCTTTCCTCCGTGTTTTTCAAACTGTATCCTTATATTGACAGTCCTATAATATTTCTCTTAGTGGTCAAGCTAAGTCGAAGAAGGCCAAGGTAACTAAGCTGGTGGAAGACCCGCCAGTCCTTGCACCTGAACCGGCAAGGCCACCTTCTCCTCCATCAATTGAAACTCCAGAAGACCCGCCTGTCAATGCAGAAGCAAATCCTCCTGAGCCGTCGGTTGATGATGCCACCGTTAACCCTTCCGCAACTGGACCATCAAGCTCGGCCAACCCACCATCACCGTCTGTGCAAGACGTTTGATCACTGGGAGCCATTTTGTTGAGCCGAGGAATCCCACCGTGTTGGCTCGTCACACGGCGAAACAAGAGGCATTAGAGAGACAGAAAGTGCACTTTGATGTTTCACATTATGACCATCTGAACACCAACGATATTTTATCCGGCTATCTCAGCCATGTGCACTCCAGTCGCGACTCGGAGATTGAAATGGTCAAACAGTTGCAGCTGAAATACGAGCTAGGTTCTTTCGGCTTACTTATATTCCGCCAGCCCCCAAGTCTTCAGATTATGAGAGAACCGGGATGATCTGTAGACTTTATGATATAGGCTAAGACTTTGATCTTTGAAACTATTCTTGAGTTCAATAAAATAGAACAAAACTTCACCTGTAGTCCCCAAGGGCCGGTTCATTTGATCATAAATGATCTTGTACTTTAAATTTTGATAATTGTCTTGTACCATATCCAAAGAACTTTGTAATCCGGCTTAACCTTGAGAAACTTGCTGAATAGCATACATTAGCCCCCAAGTGCCAAGTGTTGTTACTTTGTAAAGTGCTTGGGACTTAAAGTATGTTTGTAGAGTCATAAGAAATTGTTTTAGCATACATTAGCCCCCAAGTGTCAAGTGGTTTTGTAAACTACTTGAGACTTGAATCTTGACTGTTGAACCTGAATTGAAATCTTGACTCATTTGTGTATGTTTTTTGCAGAATGCCTTATCTGAACTGAGCTCGCAACTAACTGATGCGAAGACCCGACTGGCGGATCAGGAGGCAGAAATCAAGTTTGCTAACTCCAAATTGCAAGTAAGTCTCTCTGAGACGGAAAAATTAAAAACCAGCTTCATTTCCAAGAAGAAAACCTAGGCGGAAGAAAAAACGCTTCTGACACAACACGCCGAGAAGGCCGAAGCAGCCCTTGAAGAGGTTTCAATGGAGCTGACCGGTTTAAAGGGCCAGGTGTCTCAAATGGTGGCTGCCATCTTTGGTAAGCCATCTGTATTTGATCTTGTGTACTTTTTACTGATCCGGAATATAATTCGCCAGCTGACTCTTTGTGTACAAAATATGTGCAGGCCCACGAAGCAAGAATCTGAGCCAAGACCTTGTGATTAAACTGAAGGCAGTGTATACCTTAGTGGAGCAATTGTATATTGGCGCACAACGGGCACTTGCCGCTATCTCTCCTGCCAATCAAGGACCCAACCGGCTTAGTGATGTCTTAAAGAAGCTATCAATCCTACCCCCCAGGTTCCAAGAAGTGAACGCTCCTGTGCCAGAGCCGGAGCTTTGACTACCCTGAGCCGCTCCAAGGCTTGGGTGCCAGATCTAGACCTGGCGGGCGTAGCCAGAGGGTATCCTACCGCAGAGGAAGACGGATCTCCCTTTGAACAAGATGACTTCATGGCTTGCGTGCGCGGAGTCCAACCTCAGGCGACTATTCTTGGAGATGAAACCAATATCGACAAGTATTAGCCAGGTTTTGATGTGGAAAATAAGAAGATGGCAACTCCCTCGTACAAGGTGACAGATTTAATCCCGCCTGTTTGTGAAAATACATTTGCTCCGGAAGTTGATCCGACCGGTCTGATTGACGAAGAAGCAGAATTTGTCGCCGTAAACGGTTTTGATTGGTCAAAACCCAGCTTCCAACCAGCAGAGGGCGGTGAACCGGCGAGGGAGGAGTAATAACCATCTTCATCGGCTTATAAAAGCCTTGTAATAGATTAGCTGTGAAAACACTGCATGCTTTGCCTATGCCATCGCGCATAAAACACTTGTGTGTGATTCTGTGTTTCCCTGATGTCAATATATGCGTCATATTTATGGTTGTCCCTGCAATACTTCTGTTCCTGTAGATGAGAGAAAAAACTGGCTTGGCGGCTTAGTACCGAACGGGTTAGAACACCCGGCTTATAGCCAATATTTCGACCATAGTAGAAAACAGAAACAGACATAAAAAGAGAAAACAAGGCTGAAATAACCTGCTGATTAATACGGGAGGCAATTGCGCATAAACAATAGCCATATTTGTACCTTTGATCTCCGGACCACCGGTTTAAATAACCCGGATGATGAAGTTGATAATCCAATCTTTTTTGAGAAGTCAATGCTTCTCAATACTTAATGATTATCATACCTTTGTGGCTTGTTGTCAAATAGTCCAGCCGGCGAAAGGGACCATGCTGAATATTTATGAAACTGAGACAACAAAAAACTAGAAGGCAAATAACAGGTGGTAAATAAAATCAACCTTGTAATTAAAGGTTGGGGGTTTCTGATTCGAATACGATTAGTAAACCGGACTAAAGGGGGTAAGCTAAGGTTCGAATACGACCATATAGTCCTCAATGGCTTTGGCATTGCGCCGATCAAGAGGGTACCGACAGCTATGTTATCTTTGGTTCGAATACGACCTATGTTTGAACAGGAAGCCCCCAAATGACCTTGAGAGGTTTTTAACGACCCTGATTCGAATACGGTCCAAGTCGGACCCAAAAGGGGTTAAGCTATGATTCGGATACGATCAAGAAGCCCCTAGTGAGTTTGGCTTTGAGCCAATCAAGAGGGTTACGACAGCTATGTTCTCTTTGGTTCGAATACGACCTATGTTGGAATAGGAAGCCCCCAAGTGACCATGATAGTTGCAGCTAGATTCGAATACGATCCTGAGCTGGACCAAAAAGGTTTAAACTTGATTCAAATATGATCAGCTCCTTAATAGTCATTTGAAAATAAGAAACAACAAAGATGTGTAATCTTTGAAAAGAAAAGAGACCCATGGTCCTGCATAGTATATACAATGCTAAAGTGTGTACATGATGAGAGCCGGTGGCTCAGGTGTAGTATGGCCGAAGCTGAGCAATGTTCCACGACCGGCGGGTCTCCTCTTCCGACTTATGTGAATCTTTGTGTTCTCGAACGTCAATGAGGTAATATGACCCATTGTTTAAGTTCTTGCTGACCACAAAGGGTCCTTCCCAAGGTGGGATAACTTGTGTGCATCTGACAGATCCTGGATAAGCCGGAGCACCGGGTCGCCTTCCTGAAAAGCCCTGGACTTAACCCGGCGACTATGATAACGGCGCAGGTCCTGTTGATAAATTGCTAATCGAGCCGTTGCTAAGTCTCTTTCCTCATCTAACAAGTCAAGTGCATCCTGTCTGGCTTGTTCATTATTAGCTTCAACATCAGCCGCCACACGGGGCGAGTCATGATGGATGTCACTAGGCAACACTGCTTCTGCTCCATACACCATGAAGAAAGGTGTGTAACCCGTCGACCTGTTAGGTGTGGTGTTGATACTCCACAGCACCGAGGGTAATTCCTCTACCCAACAACCCGGCGTTCGCCATAAGGGAACCATAAGCCAGGGTTTGAGACCTTTTAAAATTTCCTGATTTGCTCTCTCAGCTTGACCATTGGATTGAGGATGAGCTACAGAAGAAACATCAAGCCGAATATGCTCACGTTGACAAAACTCCTCCACAGCCCATTGGGATAGATTAGTGCCATTGTCAGTGATAATGCTATGTGGAAAACCAAAACGGGAGATCACCTTTTTCATGAACTAAACTGCCGTGACCGCATCACACTTACTCACCGGCTCTGCCTCAACCCACTTTGTGAATTTATCAACTGCCACTAAAAGATGTGTCTTTTTATCCTTAGACCTTTTTAAAGGTCCAACCATGTCAAGCCCCCAGACCGCAAACGGCCAAGTGATTGGAATCATCCGGAGCTCTTGAGCCGGCACATGTGCTCGTCGTGCGAATTTTTCACATCCATCACATCTACTGACCAGATCCTCTGCATCAGCGTGAGCCGTCAACCAGTAAAAACTGTGACGAAAAGCCTTGGCCACCAGAGATTTTGACCCGACGTGATGACCACAATCGCCTTCATGGATCTCACGAAGTATTTCTTGGCCTTCTTCAGGGGAAACACACCGCTGAAACGCTCCAGAGACTTTGCAATGGTATAGTTCTCCATCAGAAATCATCATTGACTTAGATTGCCGGGTTATCTGTTGAGCCAGGGTCTCATCCGCTGGCAACTCTCCTCGGGTCATGTAAGCCAAGAACGGCACTGTCCAATCTGGGATGACATGAAGAGCCGCCACCAACTGTGCCTCCGGGTCAGGAAGGGCTAGATCTTCTTCTGTGGGTAACTTAACAGACGGGTTATGCAAAACATCCAAAAAGGTGTTAGGTGGCACCGGCTTGCGCTGAGATCCCAACCGGCTTTAAAGCATCAGCCGCTTCGTTCTTCCTACGGTCAATGTGCTCCACCTAATAACCTTTAAAATGCCCTGCAACAGCATCAACTTCACGGCGATAAGCCGCCATGAGAGGATCTTTTGAATCCCACTTGCCTGATACTTGTTGAGCCACTAAATCTGAGTCGCCAAGACACCGGACCCCGCTCAGGCTCATCTCTTTGGCCATTCGAAGACCACGGAGCAAGGCTTCATATTCTGTTGCGTTGTTAGTGCAAGGAAACATCAGCCACAACACATAACAAAATTTGTCACCTCGAGGGGAGGTTAAAACAACTCCAGCCCCCGAGCCTTCCAGTTGTCTGGACCCATCAAAGTGAATAGTCCAATATGTGTTGTCTGGTTTCTCTTCCGGCATCTGCATCTTTGTCCAGTCATTAATAAAATCAACCAGTGCTTGAGACTTGATCGCAGTACGTGGTACATACTTCAACCCATGAGACCCAAGCTCAATGGCCCACTTGGCGACTCGTCCAGTGGCGTCTCTGCTTTGAATGATGTCTCCCAAAGGAGCAGAGCTAACCACAGTGATTGGGTGACCCTGAAAATAATGTTTAAGCTTCCGGCTCGCCATGAACACCCCATATACGAGCTTCTGCCAATGTGGATATTGTTGTTTCGATTCAATTAACACCTCACTGACATAGTAAACCAGCCATTGAACCGGATGTTCCTTGCCAACCTCCTTGCGCTCCACCATAATTGCCACACTAACAGCTCGTGAGTTGGCGGCTACGTATAACAACAGCGGCTCTTTCTCAACTGCAGCAGCAAGGACCGGCGGCTCAGCAAGTTGTGTCTTAAGATCCTCAAAAGCAGAGTTTGCAGCATCGCTCCAAACAAAATCATCCATTTTCTTCATCATCTGATACAAAGGCATCGCCTTCTCCCCTAACCGGCTTATGAACTGGCTCAAAGCAGCAACACGACCTATCAGGGATATACCCCGCAGTATGACCCGGTCGGAATCATGACCCGGCCGGAGCTTGGCGACTCACCAGAATCCTGGCTGGAGCTTGGCGACTCACTGGCGATCCGCCCGGACATGGCGGTTTACGTGTGACTCGCCTGGACATTGTGACTCAATGGAGACCCGGTGGGCGGATCAGACGGACGACAAGGCCCAAGGCCCAGCAGGCTGGCTTATACTTTGGTGGGCCGGCTTAAGAGGAAAGGGATGACGAATATTTCCTTTACGAGGAAGCAAGACCCGGACTTGTATTCAACTTATGAGAAATGATAGACTAGTCCTAGTCCTATTAGGACTCCACATGTAAACCGCCCCTTCAACATATATAAGGAGGGGCAGGGCTCCCCAAAGAGGAACAAGAAACAATCTCTAGGGCTAGGCACAAAAGGGGAGCTGGCTTATGCGGCGACTCTCTCATGAGGATAATGAGATCTAGCCACAGACAGCATGTAGGGCTATTCCGGACGATGTTCCCCAGGGCCCGAAGCTGTCTAAATCCTTGTCTTGTGTTGCGTCTCTCGATTCCGATCAACCCCTTCAAGCTACCGCATAGATGCGTTGGCCTCACGACTAAGTCCTCACACTAGGACATCTGCGGTGACAATTCCACGACAGTTGGCGCCCACCGTGGGGCTCGCACGGCGGTGTTGAGTTCTTGGAGGGATCTTTCCCAGGAATCGAGAAGTTCGTGATTTTTCGGAGGAAAAAGAGTCGGGTTGAAAAGATCTACGTCAACTTCAAAGTTTATAATCTATGAGGTCTAAGAAAATTAAAATCAGTGTGTGCTGTCGCATGCAAGTAGGCGATCCGTCGTAGCCGGATCAGTTTTTCCCTTCATCGCTGCGAGAAAGCCAAGTGCAAAGGGGATTTTCATCTGTACGTATTGAAGTCATCAAATTACGGTTGCTTTGTCTGATTCGCCGAGTCGCTGTGACCGCGTACAGGAGTCGTCCAAACCGTCACCAGAAGCCAATCGGTTTTTCCTTTGTTAACTTTGATTGCTACATGCCCACAAGGAATCTGCCAGGAAGAAAAAACTACTACGTGAGTTCAACAAGTGAATACCAAGGAAAGAAGAGATCGATCAGAGGCAAACTTTTTTTTGCAGGGAACTTGTGAGAGCTTTATTCAACGAAAGTATTCGCCAAGCAATCCGCCAACAGGCTACTGATCAGGAAGCTTGGAGTA
Organism: Triticum monococcum; assembly: GCA_034509565.1. NCBI lineage: Eukaryota > Viridiplantae > Streptophyta > Magnoliopsida > Poales > Poaceae > Triticum > Triticum monococcum. The sequence goes on from CM067845.1 coordinate 387,900,926, forward strand.
GAGTCTAGCCAGCTATCAGTCACTGTAAGCGTCAATCCACACTTAGCACAGAGATGTGCAAGACCGTTTGCTGTTCTTATTACATGTTGAATAGTAAAAGACAAAAAACTAGGAGCTAGCTCTCCAATTTCTAACAAAATAGGTGCTATCACCGAACGATCGGTATAGCGAGAGTTCCAGAGGTTAACTGCCTCTAGACAGTCGGTCTTCATGATCACATGCGTGTAGCCTCGAAGTGTGGCACAAATCGCTCCTTCCCTCAGCGCAAGAGCCTCTGCAATTAGAGGATCAGTGACACCTGGAACTGGCTTGCACCATGCACCCTTGAATCCCGATGAAGAACGAGCAACACCACCCAGCCCCGCAATCCCATCATCTAGATGGACAGCAGCATATGTGTTTATCTTTATATGCGAGTCATCAGGGGGTTGCCAATCGTAGCCCGGCAATGTTGCAGTGAGTTGACGGGGTAGCTCGAGGATTGCTAGATCCTCTCGGATCCTCCTCACAGAGGCTGCGGGATCCCATCCATTCCGGTCATGCGTAAGGTGATTGCGTGACATCCAGATAGCCCACATCATAGTTATGAAGATCGCCCTGTCCTTGTCCGAGAATCTGGAGTCACAGACAATATCTCTAGTCCACGTTTGCGGGTGAAGGCTAGGTAGATGAACATCAAACAACAGTCTTGCCTCCTCCCAGAATCTACGTGCATGCGAGCAATGCAATAACGCATGCTCCATATCTTCGTCCATAGCAAGACAAATCTTGCATGTGCTGATTGTTCTCATGTGGCGATACTTCAAGCTGCACTCATCGGGCAGGATGCCCCTCAATACCTGCCACCAGAAAACTCTGACTTTAGGGACAACTTTGAGTCTCCAAACTGCATTCCAGAACTGTTGTTGATCAATTGAAGTGCCGGTCATCTGCCCCTCATCTAGAGCCAAACGCTCTTTTTGATTCACTAGAGCTCGATACGCCGATTTAACAGAGTAAATGCCAGAATTCTCATGTTCCCAAGCCATGAAATCTTCACCACCACCACGTCGCAGCGGGATGTTTAGTATTGTTGTTGCGTCTGGTGCGATGAACGTCTCTCGAACGAGCTCATGTCGCCATGTCCAGTTGGTCGTGTCAATCAGATCGCTGACCATGTGAACCGCCGTGTTTGCTGGACGTAGCAAAGGAGCCATAGTTGTGGTGGACGGAATCCACTTGTCCTCCCATACTGATATGGAGGTTCCAGAACCGACTCGCTTCAATAGCCCAACTTGCAGTGCTTCCCGCCCTGCAATGATCGCCCTCCAGATAGCGGACGAAGACTTGTGTACCGAAGCCTGTAAGAAATCTGAGTCAGGAAAATATCTTCCCTTCATAACCCTAGCACACAATGAATATGGATTCATCAAGAAACACCACCCGTGCTTTCCCAGTAGTGCGAGGTTAAATAACCGAAAGTCGCGAAAACCCATTCCTCCTTTACATTTAGGTGTAGCCAGTTTTTCCCATGCTATCCAGTGGAGAGATTTCCGATCAATGGAGCTCCTCCACCAAAACTTTGCCATATTCGATGTTAATCCCTTGCACACCTTGTTTGTTAATAGAAAACAACTCATGCTGAACGTCGGAATCGCTTGCACAATGGATTTCAGTAGAGTCTCTCTGCCTGCACAAGCAAACAATCGCTCATCCCAGCCCTGCATGCTTCCTCGAGCCCGGTCTCCTATGTATTCAAACGTTCCGCTGTTTATCTTCCCCACAGCGGTCGGCAGGCCAAGATAGCGCTCTGAGAAAGCTTCAACTTGCACCCCAAGAAGTTGCTTAAGAACCTGCCGAACATCTGTAGGTGTGTTAGGACTGAAAAAGATGGAGCTCTTACTCCTGTTTACACTTTGTCCGGTTGCATCGTCGTATATTTGTAAAATCTCGTTCAGCCTAGTTGCACTCTCCACATTCGCCTGGATGAAGATGACACTGTCATCTGCGAATAAGAGCTGATTAACCCAGGGTGCTATGAAATTCACTCTGATGCCTCTATCAACAAAGGTACCATAGGACTTCAGGAGCGAAGTGAGGCCTTCGTCACATAACAGAAACAGATAGGGGGATACCGGGCACCCCTGCCGAAGACCTCTAGAAGGGTTGAAGTAGGGCTGCAGCTCTCCATTCACTCGGACAGAGAACCGCACAGATGTGACACACTTCATGATCAATCTTACCAAATTGGCATTAAAACCCAATCGCAATAGCATTGCTTCCAAAAAATGCCATTCGACTCTGTCGTAAGCCTTCATCATGTCAAGTTTAACTGCACAAGTATAATTCCTTCCTTTCTTCCATCGCCGCATAGCATGAACACTTTCAAATGCTACAACCACATTGTCAGTGATCAAACGACCCGGGACGAAAGCACTTTGTTCCTCACTTATAATATCATCCAAACACAGGCGCAATCGGTTGGCAATAACCTTGACTGCTAGCTTGTAAAGCACAGGGCAAAATGATATTGGACGATATTGTGAGATACTCTGGGGGTGACGTACCTTGGGTATCAATGTGATTGATGTGTCATTGAGCCCCACAGGTAGTTCTCCTCCGTTGAGAAAAGCCAACACCGCTTGGGTCACTTCATCTTTGAGCAACTTCCAATGGCGCTGGAAAAAACCCGTCGTGAAACCGTCCACTCCCTGCGCCTTGGACGGCGCCATTTGAAATAACGCTCGATGCACTTCGGATGGCTCATATGGTTTACACAAAAGTTCATTCATCTCCGGTGTAACCCAGTTTGGAACATGTGATAATAGCGCATTAGTGTCTCCAGCACCTTGCGTCGTATATAAAGCCTGATAAAAGGCTTGGATTTCTGCCTTGTCTTCTTCTTCATTAGCACAAGTAGACCCATCCTCTCTTCTAAGGCCAACAATCCGATTTATGTGTTTTCTTTGTCTAGCTTGTGCTTGAAAATAAGCCGTGTTCCGATCACCATCCCGGAGCCACGGGACTCTGGACCGTTGCCTCAACCAAACTTCTTCGAGCCGCATGGCTTCTCTGAGTTTCTTCATTGTACTTCTTTCCTCGTCTGTTGGGCCACGTCCTACTGAACGTTGACGCAGCTTATCAAGCCTTCTCTTAAGGTTGCGAACTGTTCTTGTTAAGCTGCCAAACTCTCGGGCACCCCACGGTTCGAGCTGGCGCTGTAAAGCTCCCAACGAATCCATGGTGCCTTGCAAACCTGGATCGCGGTTCTGCCCCCGCCATGATTGTGCAATTAAGGACTCATAATCCTGATGTGACTGCCACACGTTCTCGTAACGGAACTGCTTAGTTCCAATCGGCCTCTGCGTGAACGTTTGGTTTCTGAACTCAGCAATAACGAAGCAATGATCAGACTCCACTGCGCACACATGCCGAACCCGCGTATGATCGTACCTCTGCCGAAACTCCTCATTGGCAAAGGCCCTATCAATCCTTGCTTTAACATTTGCGTCCCCCGGTTGGCGATTGTCCCAGGTGTATGCAACACCCGTCCACCCCAGATCTTGGAGGGCGCACTCGCTGGTAACTTCCCAAAAATCTCTCATTTGCCTCTTAGGGCGTGCTGATTGACTAAAATGCTCATCTTGATATAGAGTTTCGTTGAAGTCACCAATACACATCCATGCATTATGAGGAATGGCATGTAGTGTTCTCCGGAAACGCCAGCTATGGTGACGACTTGTTGCTCTCGGCGCTCCATAAAAACCCGTCAGCCTCCATGCATTTGAGCCCGGTACACCATCCCGGACCAAAACATCGATGTGGCACTTACTATACGACTTAAGTTCCACATCCACTTCTTTAGACCAGAACAGCCCTACACCACCGCTTAGGCCATCGCCGTCCACTGCAAAACTACCCGCAAACCCTAGAGTATGCCGCAAATCCTCCACTCTTCTGCCTCTGATCTTTGTCTCCATGAAAAAAACCAGCTCGGGCCCTTCTTGCTTCACCATGTTGCGAAGCTCTCGAACTGCATCGGGGTTCCCAAGCCCCCGGCAGTTCCAGCTCAAACAGCTCATTGCGACGGGCAGGGCTGACTAGCAGCACCTGCCGAGTTCTCTGAATTTGTTGGTGTATCCCTTTTCTTTTTGGGCGCACGCTCCTCATCTGCGTCCCTAGTAATGTCCTCTCCACTTGCTTGCGCAGGATCATGCAGAATTAAGGCATTGTTGTGGGTTTGCACATGCTCTTCTGCTGCTAGCAAGGGCATAGTTACCTTCCTGTACACCTGAGTCGGGGCTCCACCTTTCCTCTTGTTCCTGCCATTAGTATTCTTCTTCTTTAGCGAAGTGACCTCTGGATTGCCATCTCGCATGGAGCTCGACTCAGGGACTTCCTTTCCTCCTCCTGGTTTTGTATTAGTCTGACTCACCCCCGAGTTCTCGCTTGAAGGGGTCCTCTTTTTGTCCTCCGGTGCACGGAGACTAGTTTTGAATGGGAGATCACCGTTTTCATCTCTAGTCCCCGGCGTCGGGCAAAGGAGATCCGAGTGACCTAAATGGCTACAAGAAAAGCAGAAATTCGGGACGTTTTCATATTGAATGTCATACCAATCACGGCTACCACGAGCCGCAGAATCTATAAGAATCCACCTTCGCAAAGGCTTGCTGACATCAATTGTGACTCGCGTCCTCAGAAATCCTCCCATTGGGTCAAATTGCACTGATTGCGCATTCTTGTCTATTTGTTTTGCCACCGCCAGCCCCCGCTTCTCGTTCCTGAGATTGAAGGGCAAGTTTGGAACCCTAGCCCACAACTGCAGCCTATCAAATTGTAATTCAGATGGCTTCATACAGTCGGAGAACTCGGATAGGATAACTGTGTGTTTACTGATATGCCATGGACTGCCTTCCCACACGCGATCGCGGTCTCGTTTAGTGGCGAATTCCGCCACAAAGATGTTCTCCCCCGCTGGCCTGAAATTCAGGCCTTTAGGGTTCCCCCAAGCCGGACGAAGAGCATTGCAGATCATTTGGATATGGAACGTGTGGCGATGTAGAACCTTCCCTGCCAGTGACCACTTCGTCGGTTCATTGTCATCAACATCATCGATCACTAGCGGCGTGGCCTCCTCTTCCGGCAGATCCAGCTTGCCCATCGCCTCCTCCAGCCGTGCCCTTGCCGTCCGTGGCGAGAGGGCGCCTGCCTTCTCCTTGCCAGTGCCGGACGAAGCCATCCAGCGCTGTCCCCGACGCGCCCCGTCGATCGAGATCGGACGTGCGCCGCTTTTCTCCTCGAAACCCTAATCGCCTCTCAGGAGGTTTCCTAGGTTTTCGGAGAACTCAACGAAAGCCACTCTCCCGGTCAGAGGCAAACTATCACCGCACGTCTTACAAGCCTTGGTGAATACGGATTCAGTTTTAGTCTCTAAGCCGCTATCGCCGGACGGGCCTCCTACGGTCGCTCGGTTGCGGCCCCCGCTGCACCGGTGCTTCAACCCGCCGCCGGCTCAGCCGAGCTTCGCCATTTCTGCTTGAGCCGCCAGCCGCCCGTTTTCAGCTGCGGTGGGAGAGCCCCCGCACTGCCGTGCCGCCAAGTCATCGTTGCCGTCGCATACTTTTTTTCTTGAACCGCCGGGGACTTGTTCCTGCCTTACCCGAGCTTCAAGCTGCCGCCGCCCAGGCCGCCCTTTGCCGTAGCACGCCGAGCCTGGACTCTGTTTCCGCCTTGAGACGCCCTGAGCAGCAGCTCCATTGACCCGTCGACGCTGGCCGGCTGTGCCCGCTCGCCTCTGCTCGACTGCGCCGTCGGACCTGGCCATGCCTGAATCGCCTCGTCTGTTTCCTCCACGTGAAGAAAAAGCAATTCACCGACCAAGGATTAGTTAAGTGTTCACGTCAAAGATCAATTAAGGAGTACTCCCTCCGTCCGAAAAAACTTGTCCCTCAAATGGATATATCTAATATCAATGTGCTAGATACATCCATTTGAGGGACAAGTTTTTCCGGACGGAGGGAGTACTTTTGTACTAGTATTCATCACACGAAGATACACCTCAAGCCATGAGCCGCCCGTGATCCACCGCGACATCAATTGCCTCTGCTGCTTGCCTCTGCTGCGAGCCGCCTTGCCTCAAACCACTGTCGCGGTCCCCCGCTTCGCTGACTCACCACCGGGCCGGCCTGTTCCGAGTTGCCCTCGCCCCCGCGGCCCGAACTCCAAGCCGCCCTCGACTCCAACCCTTCCTCGGCTGCTGTTGTGCCTTGAATTGCCAAGTCGCCTGCTGCCGCGTAATAGCTGCTAATATTGTTCGCATGAAAACTGAAACCAAAACCAGCTACTCCTACCACGAGTGCTAGTTGAAAGTACTACTGCTGCTGTGCACGCGCGCCAGCTCACCGCCCATGCCCGCGCCCTTGCTCTTCCTCTGCCGGCCCGGCCTTAAGCCGTCAGCGCGCTGCCTTCGTCCCCAAGGAGCGCTTACCTCATTCACCCGCTTTTGCCATACGTCGCTGCCGCGCTGAGTCACCGCTTCTACCTCGAGTCACCGCTGGTGTGGGCTGCCGCAACTCGCCGCCCTCACCCCTTGGCCTGTCTCTGTCGAGAGCCGCTGGCTCGCGAGTTGCCTTTGTTGGAGCAATTAAGTGTGAGATACAGGAAAGAAGTAGTCTTCAGAGATGATACCCATCACGCATTCAGAAGAAACCCAAAGGCTGGGCACAAGTCACTGGACCAAGCACATGCATAGTTCAGGTTCCGAGGTTGAGTTATCCGCGGAACAAAATGTGCTTATCCAGTATACGCGCCTGACATATAAAAATACCAGGTGATATTTGTTCGGTCTATTTTAGCGCATATTTTTTTTTCAAAAAACAAGCTAATCTGGTATGTGTGTTTCAAATGCAGGATAATTGTCCATCACAAAGGTGCTATGAATATGGAGTGCGGGCCAGTATTATTCTGCGCTGGTGTTCGTCCGTGTCATGCTACTCGACGGATACATGGAAAAATCACTGCTCCCGCTATATCAACACACACGACTGACTCATTGTCCGTGCCCATGGCCGACTTGCCAGCGTCCGTGCCGTTTTCAATGCCGCGGCCGACTCTCTTGTCCGCACCGGTTTACAACACCGCTACCGGCTCGCCCATCCGCACGGCTTACTATGCCATACGCGTTGGTAGTATTTGATGGTATGGTCACGTGTATGGCTATTATCAGGGAAGGGTAGCTGCTGGAGATGTTCAGATGAGTTGCTATAAACATCCGAAAAATACCAGAGATGGAGGCGTGCCAACATCATTCGGCACAGGTGGTCGTCCTTACTCAACGGACTCCCGCACCGGCTTACAACGCCGTGGCTGACTCGTCCGTCCACGCCGCTTTACAACGCCACGGACAACTCACCCATCCGCCTTTGCGGCCGGTTCATGTGTCCGCACCGGTTTACAATGCCTCGGCCGACTCATCTGTCTACATCCATGGCCGACGCGACCGTGATTGGTTTTAACTTCACCATAGTGATCATCAACTCCGCGGCGGATAATTTCTGGCTTAACATATCAGGTGAAATCCATCCAGTATATTTTTATATTATATATTGCTTTCTTTAAAAAAGCAACTACTCTGGCTTGCAAGTTTTCCAATGCAGGACAAATTGTCCACTGCAAAAAGGGATTATTACATCACTAAATTATTGGATAAACTCATGCCGATTTATATCACGGTTAAATATGAAGAATCCCAAGCCAACTCCTCGAGTCGTCTTGAGACTCGGGGGCTACAATGACATGACTCGGGAACTCCGGGTCATTGGAGGGAATGATAACCCGGTTCCGGAGGCCACCGCCATATTGATGAAAGTTTAAAGGCCGTCAGAAAATTGCCAGTTCAAATTAAAGATTCCGGTTTAAAATCCGGTTCAAGAGACATCTCTCTCCTACAAGGCTTTGAAGCTCTCAAAACCGGTTCAAACATCTGGCTCAAGGTAAATTTGTCTCTTACAAAGCTTTTAAGCTCTCAAATCCGGTTCAAACATCCGGCTCAAGGACAATCTATCTCCCACAAAGTTTTAAAAGCTTTCAAATCTGGTTCAAAGTTCCGGTTCAAAAGAATTAATCTCTCGCAAGATTTGAGTTCTTAGAAAAATTAAAGGTTGCCAAAGAGAACTTGCTGCCATGATGTGCGGTTCAAACATGGATATCCTGTCTTACGGCTTACCTTATTATGGTCACTTGGGGGCTTCCTGTTCAAACAGAGGTCGTATTCGAACCAAAGAGAACATAGCTGCCGTAACCCTTTTGATCAGCGCAAAGCAAAACTCACTAGGGGGCTTCTTGATCGTATCCGAATCATAGCATAACCCCTTTTGGGTCCGACTTGGATCGTATTCGAATTAGGGTCGTTAAAAACCTCTCAAGGTCATTTGGGGGCTTCTTGTTCAAACATAGGTCGTATTTGAACCAAAGAGAACATAGCTGTCGGTACCCTCTTGATCGGCGCAACGCCAAAGCCACTGGGGGCTACATGATCGTATTCGAATCCTAGCTTAACCCCTTTGGAACGGTTTACTGATCGTATTCGAATCAGAAACCTCGATTTTTATTTGGTTTAAGTTTTTGCAAACAATCTTTTGGGTTTTGAGACTTTTTGCTCATATCTGAAGCATATAAGTGTGGTTTCGTTTAAACCCGGCTTGGCTTTGGACAATAAGTCACCAGCATGTGACAATCATCATATATTTGGAAGTATTAGCTTCTAAGGATTGGGTTACCACCTTACTGCACAGGTCATGTAAACCGGCAATACAAATTAAATATCACAATGGTTATATGTGGGATATTATGATCCGCCCTGTGGTAAACCGCCAGGGGATCTTGTGATTTACTTATGTGGAGGATAAGACTACATTTGAGTAGTTACCCGCCCTGGTTTTTGATGTTAAGTCGCCAGGGCATATGTTGTTTAAACTCTGTGCAGGATTTGCAGAGCTATGACTTACATAAATGATTAAGTTCCAGCCCATCATCAAAGATTGAAATTGGTGTCTCAAAAGGGTTATCAATTCTTGATTTTCTCAAAGGCTATAAGCCGACGGGTTATAAAAATTCCGGCTTACAATGGAGGCATATTAAATCAGCATCGGCCAAGAGCTGTCGGGTATTTAAACTCCGGATTTACTTGTCAACAGATAAGGTATTCAAAGTCGTTTTGGCGCAATGGCTATTATTTTATCAATGGATATGATTTACTCTACAATGGAAAGAATAGTCCCGAGTTGCTGCAGGCTTACAACCCGGCACTTGGGGGCTACATTATTCAGTTTGAGATTATATCAAATATGCAAGTCCCATGTTACTGCCAGCATGCACCATGGCACTTGGGGGCTAATGAAAAAACAATTTTACTGGCCTTATTGAAGACCCGACTCATCACATCATAATGAGCCAGCCCTTGGGGGCTACCAATTGTTCCTGTCAACAATTCAAGGTACATAAGTTTTATTCCATTATATTGAAGGGTTCACTGCTCAGTTGGTAAATCACAAAGCTCTTAACCTTGTGGACGTGGGTTCAAGCCCCGTGATGGGGGTTACATCATATGATGTTCTTTTCAAAAGAAGTATATATAAAGTCCCAGCTCAATATTATCTCACTGAGCCGGCCCTTGGGGGCTACACGTTGTTGTTCAAGTCTATATGATCATATTTATAAAGTCCCTGCTCATTATTGCATAATGACCCGACCCTTGGGGGCTACACTGGTTGTAGTTTTTTTATGAGTATAAGGAAATTACAAGTCCCAGGTTGCTGCAAGCATGACAACCCGGTACTTGGGGGCTACATATATGGAGTATTCAGTCTTTACTAATGACTAAGATGAACAACATGGATTTCTTCAAAGTGGCAGTATTTATATTGAAGCAAGTCTTAAGTCATCACTTTGTTTCTACTCAAGACTTGGGGGCTACAGGTAATATGGATATAAGGGAGAAAAATCTTCAAATTCTCAGTTTTGAGTAAACCAGATTGACCCGGCGTCACCAATAACTATGACCCGGCGTCGGCAACAATTATGACCCGGTGCTATCAATATTTACAAACTGGATATTTTGCCAATGATAAACCGGCAAGTTCTACAAGCCGGCTGAAAGTCAGATGAGTTTTTCAAGACCAATATTTTTTAAGCCGGCGCTTTGGAAGCCGATTCAAGTAGATTATTTATTACAATATTTCTCTATAAGATACCAATGTCTGCAAATTGGCTCTGAAGCTGGCCTATTGACCCAGATTTCTCAAAAGAAGTATCTGGATGTTTGCATTGGCAAGGTTTGGATATATCTGTTAAAAGAGATTTGCTATAAGATCTTTGAGTATGAATCCAGGAGGAAATGACAAGGACTTAAAGATGATTAGGTGCCGGTGCAGGAAAATATTTAACCCAGAGCACAAACTATCAAGTTTGTTCTTGTGTTTATTTTACAGGATCAGTTTAACATGGATAAATCCAAATTAAACTGGGGGCTAATGTCGGGGATATACCCCGCGGTATGACCCGGCCGGAATCATGACCCGGCTGGAGCTTGGCGACTCACCAGAAACCTGGCTGGAGCTTGGCGACTCACTGACGATCCGCCCGGACATGGCGGTTTACATGTGACCCGCCTGGACATTGTGACTCACTGGAGACCCGGCGGGCGGATCAGACGGACGACAAGGCCCAATGCCTAGCAGGCCGACTTATACTCTGGTGGGCCAGCTTAAGAGGAAAGGGATGACGAATATTTCCTTTACGAGGAAGCAAGACCCGGACTTGTATTCAACTTATGAGAAAGGATAGACTAGTCCTAGTCCTATTAGGACTCCACATGTAAACCGCCCCTTCAACATATATAAGGAGGGGCAGGGCTCCCCAAAGAGGGACAAGAAACAATCTCTAGGGCTAGACATAAAGGGGGAGCCGGCTTATGCGGCGACTCTCTCATGAGGATAATGAGATCTAGCCACAAACAACATGTAGGGCTATTCCGGACGATGTTTCCCGGGGCCCGAAGCCGTCTAAATCCTTGTCTTGTGTTGCGTCTCTCGATTCCGATCAACCCCTTCAAGCTACCGCATAGATGCGTTGGCCTCACGACTAAGTCCTCACACTAGGACATCTGCCATGATAATTCCACGACACGACCCGCCAGTCGTTGAACGTCATTGATGCATGTTGGTTTGGCCAGGGATGTGATTGCCTTAATCTTCTTCGGGTTAGCTTCAATACCTCGGTTGGACACCAAAAAACCCAAAAGCTTGCCGGCTGGAACTCCAAAAACACACTTAGCCGGGTTAAGCATCATTTTGTAGATCTGGAGGTTATCAAAGGTCTCTTTCAGATCTGTGACCAAGGTTTCCTCCTTCCTAGATTTTACCACTATATCATCCACATAAGTATGAACATTGCGCCCAATCTGATTGTGAAGACAATTCTGCACACACCGTTGGTAAGTCGCCTGGGCACTCTTAAGCCCAAAAGGCATAGACACATAGCAGAAAGCTCCAAACGGAGTGATAAAAGTTGTCTTCTCCTGATCTTTGACTGCCATCTTGATCTGATGATAACCTGAATAAGCATCCAAGAAACTCAAACATGCGCAACGCGCCGTAGCATCGATGATCTGATCAATACGGGGGAGGGCAAAAGGGTCAGCCGGACAAGTCTTGTTTAAATCGGTGTAATCCACACACATACGCGAGGTGCCGTTCTTTTTGAGTACAAGCACCGGGTTGGCTAACCACTCTGGGTGAAAGACTTCCACAATGAACCCGGCCGCCAAGAGCCGGGCCACCTCTTCTCCAATGGCCTTGCGCCTTTCTTCATTGAACCGTTGGAGAAACTGTCTAACAGGTTTAAACTTTGGATCAATATTGAGAGTGTGCTTAGCGAGTTCCCTCGGGACACCCGGCATGTCGGAAGGTTTCCATGCAAAGATGTCCTGGTTCTCACGGATGAACTCGATAAACGCGCTTTCCTATTTCGGATCCAAGTTTGCACTAATGATGAACTGCTTGGATGAGTCGCCAGGCATAAAGTCAACCATCTTGGTGTCATAAGCTGATTTGAACTTCAACACCAGCTCATGCTCCGTTGTTGGTTTCTTTAAAGATGTCATGTCTGCCGGGTCAACATGATCCTTATAAAACTTTAACTCCTCTGTTGCACAAACAGACTCAGCATAGGCAGCATCACCTTCTTCACACTCCAAGGCTATTTTCCGGCTTTCATGTACTGTAATGGTGCCCTTATAACCTGGCATCTTGAGCTGCAAATACACATAACACGACCGAGCCATGAACTTGGCATAAGCCGGCCGTCCAAACAGAGCATGATATGGGCTTTTGATCTTAACCACCTCAAAGGTTAATTTTTCTGCTCTGGAGTCATACTCATCCCCAAAGGCTATTTCCAGTTCAATCTTACCAACTGGGTATACCGACTTGCCAGGTACCACACCGTGAAAAACAGTGTTGGATTGCTTAAGACTCTTATCAGTCAACCCGATCCGACGGAACGTCTCATAGTAGAGGATGTTGATGCTGCTGCCTCCATCCATGAGTACCTTAGTGAATTTATATCCACCAACCTGAGACGCCACTACCAAGGCCAAGTGACCTGGATTATCAACCCGGGGTGGGTGATCATCTCTGCTCCACACAATAGGCTGCTCTCACCAACGTAAGTAACGTGGAATCGCTGGCTCAACGGTATTGACGGCCCTCTTGTGAAGCTTCTGGTCCCTCTTACATAAACTAGTAGTGAATACATGGTATTGCCCACTATTCAGCTGTTTTGGGTTGCTCTGATATCCGGACTATTCTTGCTGATTACTTTGGCCGGGTTGTGGATTATATCCTCCTTGGTTACCAGGATGGCCCTGACCATGGAATCCTCCTCCACCTGATCCGGCGCCCGGGCCATGAAAACCGCCCCCACCTGAACCGCCGCCTAGGCCGTGACCTCCATCGAATGCATTTGAATTTTTAAACGCCTTCATGATTGTACAATCCTTCCACAGGTGGGTGGCTGGCTTCTCCCGGGTGCCGTGTCTTGGACAAGGTTCATTCAATAGTTGCTCAAGGGTAGGACCTGACCCGCCCGACCGAGGGGGTTTCCTGCCCTTGCGCCGTTGATTGCCGCCCTGCGCATTGGTGTTAGCGACAAATTCAGCAGCCTTACGTTTATTACCTCCTTGATTTGCCGGGTTATGCTGGTAACCCTTGCTGTTGTCGTTCTTCTTTCCCTTCGCTGTCTTTTCTTCGTCAGACACCGGGTCCTTGGTACTATCAGAATTAGCATACTTGACGAGAGCCGCCATCAACTAGCCCATGTCATTACAGTCACGCTTGAGCCGCCCCAACTTCTGCTTCAGAGGTTCAAAACGGCAGTTTTTCTCCAACATCAAGACTGCTGAGCCGGCATCCATCTTATCAGACAAATGTATTATCTCCTTGACCCGGCGCACCCAATGGGTTGTAGATTCACCATCCTCTTGTTTACAATTAGTTAGGTCCACAATCGACATAGGCTGTTTACACGTGTCCTTGAAGTTCTGGATGAACCGGGCCTTTAATTCCGCCCATGAGCCGATAGAATTGGGTGGCAACCCCTTCAGCCAAGTACGAGTTGTTTCATCCAACATCATAGTGAAATACTTAGCCATTGCTGCTTCGCTGACCTCCAACAACTCCATAGCTATCTCATAACTCTCAATCCAAGCCCCAGGCTGCAAGTCGGCCGTGTAATTAGGCACCTTACGAGGCCCCTTGAAGTCTTTTGGCAAACACTCATTACGTATGGCCGGCACCAGGCAAGGGACACCTCCGGTTCTTGTGGCCACTCCTGCCTCGACCGAGGTTGCTGGATAAACCGGAAAATTCTGATGAGCCGCCTGCTCTGATGCCAGTTGAACCGCTTGCTCAGCCTCTTGTCGGATCCTCTCCTGATCCACCAAGTTAAGGGCTCCAGCCTGCACCGGCTCATACCTGTGTGGCCGGTTGCGGCGTTGAGCATTGTTTGACATGTCAGCCGAATCCATATGCCTACTGTAGCTTGGGCTCCGGCTCGGGCGGGGAGTTGAATGGATCCTGTATCTACTGTAGGAGTACGCATCCTGCTGTGTCAGAGCTGTTTGAAGAAGTTCTCTCACCCTTCGTGTTTCGACCGCCGCCGGCGAATCACCTTCCATCGGGAGAGCCGCCAAACGAGCCGATGCTGCAATGAGGTTTTCCAAGGGATTGGAGAAGTGACCCGGCGTCGTTGGTACATAATGAGGTTGAGCGGTATGTACACGAGGTGGTTCCATGCCGCGCAGTTGAACCGGCGCCCCGGGTGTTGTGATCCGATTTGCCTCCGGCTGGTTGCTTGTCCCAGCTTCGGATGTATGAAAAAGGTTCCTAGGATCGAGCATCAGAGGTACACGTGACTGAGTTTTCTGATGCCTTCTTCTCATGACCTCGTTTGACGCGTTCAGATCCACCGAGAGCCGGAAAGTCTCTGCTTGGAGCTGTTGAGCACGAACGTCCAAAGCCGCCTGCTCCGCTTCCATCCTGACCTCCTCTGCTGCTAGATTTTCCTTAGCTTGTACCATCTCCTCGCGTACGCGTGCCACCTCTGCGTCATGCTGGGCTTTATCCGCCGGCTCTACCACGGCAGTCAACAAAGTCGTCAGTTTATCCATGAGGTCCATTAGAATCTGAGCCGGGGGCGCGCAGGGTCTCCTGACCCGGCTGCGGCCGACCCGGTAGTTGTTGCCGCTGCTGTTGTGGAGTTCTGTCGGGCTGTGTTCCTGCCATGAAGACTCCAGCCCAATTCGGCGGCTCAAGGGGGTCCGGAATACTGGTGCCATCGGAACAGCCCCCGAGCATGCCGTCTTGCAGCTGATACAAAGAGTTTGTCTTGCCTGTTGATGATGCAGTGTCAAAACAGACGACCGTCTCACCGCCATCCACCGATCCTTCAGAGTTTTCACCGCCGTGGACGCAGCCTACGAAAGCATGCTTCATGACAGATTGAACACGGGTGGTCCTCGCGCACTGAGCCATCTTGACGAAGTTGGTGTGGACGTCCAGCTCAGGGCCTGACTCACCGATCCGGCCGATGAAGACATGAATTCCGCCGAAGGGGACCCGGGACCCGTACTCAATTGAGCCGGCCTCGGGGCCCCAGCCTTCGTCGTCGATGTAGAGCTTGCCGCGATGACTCTTGGTCATCCGACCCACAGCGTATCCCTTGAGCCCTTCGAAGTTTCCCTTCAAGAACTCAAATCCATCGTGCATTGGCCCCACGGTGGGCACCAACTGTCGTGGAATTGTCACGGCAGATGTCCTAGTGGAAGGACTTAGTCGTAGGGCCATCACAACTAGGAAGCTTAAAGGGGTTAATCGGGATGAAGGACACGAGAGGTTTTTATACTAGTTCGGCCCCTTACGATGAAGGTAAAAGCCCACGCCTAGTTGTGTTTGGTATTGCTGGGGTTTCGATCACCAAGAGGCTAACTCGTCGGCTTGGTTATCGATCTCTTGTTTCTTGCCCTAAGCTGCCACCGGGTTGTCCCCTTATATACATGGGTTGACGCTTGGTGGCCTACAGAGTCCTGGACGGCTCATAAATCGTGTCCGGCTCGGTGACTTCTTCTACATGCCTTTCTTTACAAGTCTTTCCTTACATACAGCGGTTTACAATATTGGGCCTTAAGCCGCCTCTAGGCCTTTTAGGCCTTCTGTAAGATTTGATAAACAATCATCTTAATGTTTACTGGGCTTCCTTTGTAACCCGCCATTGGGGCTGACCCGGCCCCTCCTGGGCGGGTCATACCTAATAGCTATATCCCCAACACTATGACTATGAGATTATGCAACTCCCGAATACCGGAGGAACACTTAGTGTGCTATCAAACGTCAAAACGTAACTGGGTGACTATAAAGATGCTCCAAAGGTGTCTCCGATGGTGTTTGTTGAGTTGGCATAGATCGAGATTAGGATCTGTCACTCCATCTATCAGAGAGGTATTTCTAGGCCCTCTCGGTAATGTACATCACTATGAGCCTTGCAAACAATGTGACTAATGACTTAGTTGCGGGATGATGCATTACGGAACGAGTAAAGAGACTTGCCGGTAACGAGATTGAACTAGGTATGATGATACCGGCGATCGAATCTCGGGCAAGTAACATACCGATGACAAAGGTGTTGGAAATACGCCCTAGAGGCAATAATAAATTAATTATTATTATATTTCCTTGTTCATGATAATCGTTTATTATCCATGCTAGAATTGTATTGATAGGAAACTCAGATACATGTGTGGATACAGAGACAACACCATGTCCCTAGTAAGCCTCTAGTTGACTAGCCCGTTGATCAATAGATGGTTACGGTTTCCTGACCATGGACATTGGATGTCATTGATAACGGGATCACATCATTAGGAGAATGATGTGATGGACAAGACCCAATCCTAAGCCTAGCACAAAGATCATGTAGTTCGTATGCTAAAGCTTTTCTAATGTCAAGTATCATTTCCTTAGACCATGAGATTGTGCAGCTCCCGGATACCGTAGGAGTGCTTTGGGTGTGCCAAACGTCACAAGTAACTGGGTGGCTATAAAGGTAAACTACAGGTATCTCCGAAAGTGTCTGTTGGGTTGGCACGAATCGAGACTGGGATTTGTCACTCCGTGTAAACGGAGAGGTATCTCTGGGCCCACTCGGTAGGACATCATCATAATGTGCACAATGTGATCAAGGAGTTGATCACGGGATGATGTGTTATGAAACGAGTAAAGAGACTTGCCGGTAACGAGATTGAACAAGGTATCGGGATACCGACGATCGAATCTTGGGCAAGTATCGTACCGATGGACAAAGGGAATTGCATACGGGATTGATTAAGTCCTTGACATCGTGGTTCATCCGATGAGATCATCGAGGAGCATGTGGGAGCCAACATGGGTATCCAGATCCCGCTGTTGGTTATTGGCCGGAGAACGTCTCGGTCATGTCTGCATGGTTCCCGAACCCGTAGGGTCTACACACTTAAGGTTCGGTGACGCTAGGGTTATAGAGATATTAGTATGCGGTAACCCGAAAGTTGTTCGGAGTCCCGGATGAGATCCCGGACGTCACGAGGAGTTCCAGAATGGTCCGGAGGTAAAGATTTATATATGGGAAGTCTTGTTTTGGTCGCCGGAAAAGTTTCGCGCATTATCGGTATTGTACCGGGAGTGCCGAAAGGGGTCCGGGGGTCCACCAAGGGGGTCCACCTGCCCCGGGGGGCCACATGGGCTGTAGGGGTGTGCGCCTTGGCCTATATGGGCCAAGGGCACCAGCCCCAAGAGGCCCATGCGCCAAGAGATAAGGGAAAGGAAGAGTCCTAAGGGGGGAAGGCACCTCCTAGGTGCCTTGGGGAGATGGACTCCTCCCTGGCCGCACCCTTCCTTGGAGGAAGGGCCAAGGCTGTGCACCCCCCCTCTCCCTTGGCCCTATATATAGTGGGGGGAAGGGAGGGCAGCCGCACCTAAGCCCTAGTGCCTCCCTCTCCCTCCCGTGACACATCTCCCTCCTCCCGCAGCGCTTGGCGAAGCCCTGTTGGAATCCCGCTACTTCCACCACCACGCCGTCATGCTGTTGGATCTCCATCAACCTCTCCTCCCCCCTTGCTGGATCAAGAAGGAGGAGACGTCGCTGCTCCGTACGTGTGTTGAACGCGGAGGTGCCGTCCGTTCGGCGCTAGGATCATCGGTGATTTGGATCACGACGAGTACGACTCCATCAACCCCGTTCTCTTGAACGCTTCCGCGCGCGATCTACAAGGGTATGTAGATCCACTCCTCCCTCGTTGCTAGATTACTCCATAGATTGATCTTGGTGACACGTAGGAAAATTTTGAATTATTGCTACGTTCCCCAACAGTGGTATCAGAGCTAGGTCTATGCGTAGCTTCTATGCACGAGTAGAACACAAAGTAGTTGTGGGCGTTGATTTTGTTCAATATGCTTACCGTTACTAGTCCAATCTCGATTCGGCGGCATTGTGGGATGAAGCGGCCCGGACCAATCTTACACGTACGCTTACGTGAGACCGGTTCCACCGACAAACATGCACTAGTTGCATAAGGTGGCTGGCGGGTGTCTGTCTCTCCCACTTTAGTCGGATCGGATTCGATGAAAAGGGTCCTTATGAAGGGTAAATAGCAATTGGCATATCACGTTGTGGTTTTGCGTAGGTAAGAAATGTTCTTGCTAGAAACCCATAGCAGCCACGTAAAACATGCAAACAACAATTAGAGGACGTCTAACTTGTTTTTGCAGGGTATGCTATGTGATATGATATGGCCAAGAAGAATGTGATGAATGATATGTGATGTATGAGATTGATCATGTTCTTGTAATAGGAATCACGACTTGCATGTCGATGAGTATGACAACCGGCAGGAGCCATAGGAGTTGTCTTTATTTATTGTATGACCTGCATGTCATTGAACAACGCCATGTAATTACTTTACTTTATTGCAAACCGTTAGCTGTAGTAGTAGAAGTAATAGTTGGCGAGACAACTTCATGAAGACACGATGATGGAGATCATGGTGTCATGCCGGTGACGATGATGATCATGGAGCCCCGAAGATGGAGATCAAAAGGAGCAATATGATATTGGCCATATCATGTCACTATTTGATTGCATGTGATGTTTATCATGTTTATACATCTTATTTTCTTAGAACGGCGGTAGTAAATAAGATGATCCCTCATTAAAATTTCAAGAAAGTGTTCCCCCTAACTGTGCACCATTGCGAAAGTTTGTCGTTTCGAAGCACCACGTGATGATCGGGTGTGATAGATTCTTACGTTCGAATACAACGGGTGTTGACGAGCCTAGCATGTACAGACATGGCCTCGGAACACATGCAAAACACTTAGGTTGACTTGACGAGCCTAGCATGTACAGACATGGCCTCGGAACACAAGAGACCGAAAGGTCGAGCATGAGTCGTATGGTAGATACGATCAACATGAAGATGTTCACCGATGTTGACTAGTCCGTCTCACGTCATGATCGGACACGGCCTAGTTAACTCGGATCATGTAATCACTTAGATGACTAGAGGGATGTCTATCTGAGTGGGAGTTCATAAGATGAACTTAATTATCCTGAACATAGTCAAAAGGTCTTCGCAAATTATGTCGTAGCTCGCGCTTCAGTTCTACTGTTTAGTTATGTTCCTAGAGAAAATTTAGTTGAAAGTTGATAGTAGCAATTATGCAGACTAGGTCCGTAAACTGAGGATTGTCCTCATTGCTTCATAGAAGGCTTATGTCCTTAATGCACCGCTCAGTGTGCTGAACCTCGAACGTTGTCTGTGGATGTTGCGAACATCTGACATACACATTTTGATAACTATGTGATAGTTCAGTTAAACGGTTTAGAGTTGAGGCACCGAAGACGTTTTGAAACGTCGTGAAACATATGAGATGTTTCGAGGGCTGAAATTAGGATTTCAGGCTCGTGCCCACGTCAAGAGGTATAAGACCTCCGACGATTTTCTTAGCCTACAAACTAAGGGAGAAAAGCTCAATTGTTGAGCTTGTGCTCAGATTGTCTGAGTACAACAATCATTTGAATCGAGTGGGAGTTGATCTTCCAGATGAGATAATCATGTTTCTGTGAAGTCATTACCACCAACCTGCTAGAGCTTCGTGATGAACTATAATATATCAGGGAGATATATGATGATCCTTGAGATATTCGCGATGTTTGACACCACAAAAGTAGAAATCAAGAAGGAGCATCAATTGTTGATGGGTGGTGGAACCACTAGTTTCAAGAAGGGCAAGGGCAAGAAGGGATACTTCATGAAATGGCAAATCAGCTGCTGCTCTAGTGAAGAAACCCAAGGTTGAACCCAAACCCGAGACTAAGTGCTTCTGTAATAAGGGGAACAGCCACTCGAGCAGAATTACCCTAGATACTTGGTAGATTAGAAGGCTGGCAAGGTCGATAGAAGTATATTGGATATACATTGTGTTGATGTGTACTTTACTAGTACTCCTAGTAGCACCAGGGTATTAGATACCGGTACGGTTGCTAAGTGTTAGTAACTCAAAATAAAATCTACGGAATAAACGGAGACTAGCTAAAGGTGAGCTGACGATGTGTGTTGGAAGTGTTTCCAATGTTGATATGATCAAGCATCGCACGCTCCCTCTACCATCGAGATTGGTGTTAAACCTAAATAATTGTTATTTGGTGTTTGCGTTGAGCATAGACATGATTGGATTATGACTATCGTGATACGTTTATTCATTTAAGGAGAATAATGGTTACTCTGTTTATTTGAATAATACCTTCAATGGTCTTGCACCTAAAATGAATGGTTTATTGAATCTCGATCGTAGTGATACACATGCTCATGCCAAAAGATATAAGATAGTAATGATAGTACCACCTACTTGTGGCACTGCCACTTAAGTCATATCGGTATAAAACGCATGAAGAAGCTCCATGTTGATGGATCTTTGGGCTCACTCGTTTTTTGAAAAGTTTGAGACATGCGAACCATGTCTATTGGTGTATATGCATGAAGAAACTCCATGCAAATGGACCATTTGGACTCACTTGATTTTGAATCACTTGAGACATGCAAATCATACCACATGGGCAAGATGACTGAAAGCCTCGGTTTCAGTAAAATGGAACTAGAAAGCAACTTGTTGGAAGTAATACATTTTAATGTGCGCAGTCCAATGAGTGTTGAGGCGTGTAGTGGATATCGTTATGTTCTTACTTCACAGATGATTTGAGTAGATGTTGAGTATATTTACTTGATGAATCACGAGTCTGAATTATTGAAAGGTTTAAGTAATTTCAGGGTGAAGTTGAAAGATCGCCGTGACAAGAGGATAAAGTATCTATGATATGATCATAGAGATGAATATCTGAATTACGAGTTTGGCACAGAATTAAGACATTGTGGAAATTGTTTCACAACTAATACGGCCTGGAACACCATAGTGTGATGGTGTGTCCGAACATCATAACTGCACCCTATTGGGTATGATGCATACCATGATGTCTCTTATCGAATTACCACGATAGTTTAAGGGTTAGGCATTAGAGACAACCACATTCACTTTAAATAGGGCACCACGTAATTCCGATGAGATGACACCGTATGAACTATGGTTTAGAGAAACCTAAGCTGTCATTTCTTAAAAGTTTGGGGCTGCGACGCTTATGTGAAAAAGTTTCAGGCTGATAAGCTCGAACCCAAAGCGGATAAATGCATCTTCATAGGACACCCGAAACAGTTGGGTATACCTCCTGTCTCAGATCCGAAAGCAATAAGGGATTGTTTCTAGAATCGGGTCCTTTCTCGAGGAAAAGTTTCTCTCGAAAGAATTGAGTAGGAGGATGGTGGAGACTTGATGAGGTTATTGAACCGTCTCTTCAACTAGTGTGTGGCGGGGCACAGGGAGTTGTTCCTGTGGCACCTACACCAATTGAAGTGGAAGCTTATGATAGTGATCATGAAACTTCAGATCAAGTCACTACCAAACCTAGTAGGATGACAAGGATGCGTAATACTTCAGAGTGGTACGTAATCCTGTCTTGGAAGTCATGTTGCTAGACAACAATGAACCTACGGGCTATGGAGAAGCGATGGTGGGCCCGGATTCCGATAAATGGCTCGAGGCCATAAAATCCGAGAGAGGATCCATGTATGAAAACAAAGTGTAGACTTTGGAAGAACTACTTGATGGTCGTAAGGCTGTTAGGTACTTATGGATTTTAAAAGGAAGACGGACAATGATGGTAAATGTCACCATTAAGAAAGCTCGACTTGTCATTAAGAAGTTTCCCGACAAGTTCAAGGAGTTGACTATGGTGAGACTTTCTCACTCGTAGCGATGCTAAGAGTATGTTGGAATTATATTAGCGATTACTGCATTATTTATGAAATCTTGCAGATAGGATGTCAAAACATTGTTTCCTCGACGACTTTTATTGGGGAAAGGTTGTATGTAATACAACCGGAAGGTTTTGTCAATCCTGAAAGATGCTAATAAGTATGCAAAGCTCCAGCAATCCTTCTAGGGACTGGAGTAAGCATCTCAAAGTTGGAATGTATGCTTTGATGATGATCAAAGATTTTGGGTTTATACAAAGTTTATGAGAAACTTGTATTTCCAAAGAAGTGAGTGGGAGCACTATAGAATTTCTGATGAATATATGTTGTTGACATATTGTTGATCAGAAATGACGTAGAATTTCTGGAAAGCATATAGGGTTATTTGGAAAGTGTTTTTCAATGGAAAGCCTGGATTAAGCTACTTGAACATTGAGCATCAAGATCTATAAGGATAGATCAAAACGCTTAATGGTACTTTCAAATGAGCACATACCTTGACATGATCTTGAAGGTGTTCAAGATGGATCAGTCAAAGAAGGAGTTCTTGCCTGAGTTGTAAGGTATGAAGTTAAGACTTAAAGCTCGACCACGGCAGAATAGAGAGAAAGGACGAAGGTCGTCCCCTATGCTTAAGACGTAGGCTCTACAGTATGCTATGTTGTGTACCGCACCTGAAGTGTGCCTTGCCATGAGTCAGTCAAGGGGTACAAGAGTGATCCAAGAATGGATCACAGGACAGCGGTCAAAGTTATCCTTAGTAACTAGTGGACTAAGGAATTTTCTCGATTATGGAGGTGGTAAAAGAGTTCGTTGTAAAGGGTTACGCTGATGCAAACTTTGACACTAATCCAGATTATTCTGAGTAGTAAACTAGATTCGTATAGTAGAACAGTTATTTGGAATAGCTCCAAATAGAACGTGGTAGCTGCATCTAGGAGATGACATAGAGATTTGTAAAGCACACACAGATCTGAAAGATTCAGACCCATTGACTATAACATCTCTCACAAGCATAACATGATCAAACCCAGAACTCATTGAGTGTTAATCACATGGTAATGTGAACTAGATTATTGACTCTAGTAAACTCTTTGGGTGTTAGTCACATGGGGATGTGACCTTGAGTGTTAATCACATAGCGATGTGAACTGGATTATTGACTCTAGTGCAAGTGGGAGACTGTTGGAAATATGCCCTAGAGGCAATAATAAATTAATTATTATTATATTTCCTTGTTCATGATAATCGTTTATTATCCATGCTAGAATTGTATTGATAGGAAACTCAGATACATGTGTGGATACATAGACAACACCATGTCCCTAGTAAGCCTCTAGTTGACTAGCCCGTTGATCAATAGATGGTTACGGTTTCCTGACCATGGACATTGGATGTCATTGATAACGGGATCCCATCATTAGGAGAATGATGTGATGGACAAGACCCAATCCTAAGCCTAGCACAAAGATCATGTAGTTCGTATGCTAAAGCTTTTCTAATGTCAAGTATCATTTCCTTAGACCATGAGATTGTGCAACTCCCGGATACCGTAGGAGTGCTTTGGGTGTGCCAAACGTCACAACGTAACTGGGTGGCTATAAAGGTAAACTACAGGTATCTCCGAAAGTGTCTGTTGGGTTGGCACGAATCGAGACTGGGATTTGTCACTCCGTGTAAACGGAGAGGTATCTCTGGGCCCACTCGGTAGGACATCATCATAATGTGCACAATGTGATCAAGGAGTTGATCACGGGATGATGTGTTACGAAACGAGTAAAGAGACTTGCCGGTAACGAGATTGAACAAGGTATCGGGATACCGACGATCGAATCTCGGGCAAGTATCGTACCGATGGACAAAGGGAATTGCATACGGGATTGATTAAGTCCTTGACATCGTGGTTCATCCGATGAGATCATCGAGGAGCATATGGGAGCCAACATGGGTATCCAGATCCCGCTATTGGTTATTGGCCGGAGAACGTCTCGGTCATGTCTGCATGGTTCCCGAACCCGTAGGGTCTACACACTTAAGGTTCGGTGACGCTAGGGTTATAGAGATATTAGTATGCGGTAACCCGAAAGTTGTTCGGAGTCCCGGATGAGATCCCGGACGTCACGAGGAGTTCCGGAATGGTCCGGAGGTAAAGATTTATATATGGGAAGTCTTGTTTTGGTCGTCGGAAAAGTTTCGCGCATTATCGGTATTGTACCGGGAGTGCCGAAAGGGGTCCGGGGGTCCACCAAGGGGGTCCACCTGCCCCGGGGGGCCACATGGGCTGTAGGGGTGTGCGCCTTGGCCTATATGGGCCAAGGGCACCAGCCCCAAGAGGCCCATGCGCCAAGAGATAAGGGAAAGGAAGAGTCCTAAGGGGGGAAGGCACCTCCTAGGTGCCTTGGGGAGGATGGACTCCTCCCTGGCCGCACCCTTCCTTGGAGGAAGGGCCAAGGCTGTGCCCCCCCCCCCCTCTCCCTTGGCCCTATATATAGTGGGGGGAAGGGAGGGTAGCCGCACCTAAGCCCTGGCGCCTCCCTCTCCCTCCCGTGACACATCTCCCTCCTCCCGCAGCGCTTGGCGAAGCCCTGTTGGAATCCCGCTACTTCCACCACCACGCCGTCGTGCTGTTGGATCTCCATCAACCTCTCATCCCCCTTGCTGGATCAAGAAGGAGGAGACGTCGCTGCTCCGTACGTGTGTTGAACGCGGAGGTGCCGTCCGTTCGGCGCTAGGATCATCGGTGATTTGGATCACGACGAGTATGACTCCATCAACCCCGTTCTCTTGAACGCTTCCGCGCGCGATCTACAAGGGTATGTAGATCCACTCCTCCCTCGTTGCTAGATGACTCCATAGATTGATCTTGGTGACATGTAGGAAAATTTTGAATTATTGCTACGTTCCCCAACAAAAGGGAACAATGTATGTTGTTATGCGGTTTGACCGAAAAAGATCTTCGTAGAATATGTAGGAGCCAATATGAGCATCCAGGTTCCGCTATTGGTTATTGACTGGAGATGTGTCTCGGTCATGTCTACATAGTTCTCGAACCCATAGGGTCCGCACGCTTAACGTTCGATGATGATTTGCATTATGAGTTATGTGATTTGATGTACCGAAAGTTGTTTGGAGTCCCAGATGAGATCATGGACATGATGAGGAGTCTCGAAATGGTTGAGATGTAAATATCGATATATTGGAAGGCTATATTCGGACATCGGAAAGGTTCCGAGTGATTCGGGTATTTTTCGGAGTACCGGAGAGTTAGGGAATTCGCCGCGGAAGTAATGGGCCTTAATGGTCCATACGGGAAAGGAGAGAAGGGCCTCAAGGGGTGGCTACGCGCTCCCCATGGGCTGGTCCGAATTGGACTAGGGAGGGGGCGGCGCCCCCCTCTTTCCTTCTCTCCCTCTTCCCCTTCCTTCTTCTCCTACCCCAACTAGGGAAAGGGGAAACCTACTCCTACTAGGAGTAGGAATCCTCCTTGGGGTGTACCATAGAGAGGGCCGGCCCTCCCCTCCTCCACTCCTTGATATACGAGGGAGGGGGCACCCCATAGACACACAAGTTGACAATTGTCTCAGCCGTGTGCGGTGCCCCCTCCACAGATTTCCACCTCGGTCATATCGTTGCAGTGCCTAGGTGAAGCCCTGCGCCGGTAGCTTCATCATCATCGTCACCACGCCGTCGTGCTGACGAAACTCTCCCCCGACCTCAGCTGGATCTAGAGTTCGTGGGACGTCACCGAGTTGAACGTGTGCAGATCGCGGAGGTGCCGTATCTTCAGTGCTAGGAACGGTCGGATCGTGAAGACGTACGACTACATCAACCACGTTGTCATAACGCTTCTGCTTACGGTCTATGAGGGTACGTGGACAACACTCTCCCCTCTCGTTGATATGCATCACCTAGATGGATCTTGCGTGTGCGTAGGAATTTTTTTTAAATACTGCGTTCCCCAACATACCAATATTCCAAAATCCAATATTTTCATATTTTAAAACTTCTAGCTTGAGTATCATGTTTTTAAGGAGGTTGTTAAGAGGATTTAGGACTAGGAAGTTGAGAAAACCGATAGTGCAAAGCCGAAGAAAGGACCTGAAAATTTTGGCCCAAAGGCCTTTCAAATTTAACTAATACTATCAAAGCTGCAAAAAAAACTATTATGGGATACCATAGAGGAATACAAGAACCTTACAACCATTAAGCTTAATGGTAGAGATATAATCAAATTCCCCTTCTCAAGCTATGTTCTTGCTAGACAATCTATCTATATCAATATAAAAAGACCCAAAAGGGAAGATCCAATTAATCTCAGCCATCAAAACATGTCAATCCAACGACCTAGATTGCTTCAATATCAAACGCTCAACGCGTTTAGCGTGCAGTTAATTTCATGCCAAATATAGTGCTAATCACATAATAACACACAAATAATATCCTACTTAATATCCGCATGCACTTAATATACTTCCAAATTAACGTGCATTGCACGTACACATTGACTAGTTTGAAGTAGAAAGCCACTATCAAATGGGTTAAAATAGGTGATGAAAACACAAAGTTCTTTCATGGCAAAGCCACTATTAAATGTAGGTAGAATCGCATTTCCATGTTGCAAAATGATTTGACAATGAGCATCATGACCATCTACCTACAACTGTTATTTTGTGGAGGGCTTTCAAAGATATATTGGACAATCCTTTCCCACTTGTTCTCCCGCAAAAAAAAATATTTTCCCACTTGTTCCATGCTTGATTTGAAATATTTGGTGCAAAGGGTGGATAATCTACAAGATCTTGATGCCCCTTTCACCAAAAAAAAGGAATTTATGATGTGGTTATGCAGCTTCCCTCCGATAAAGCCCCGTCACCAGATGGTTTCAATGGTGCATTCATCAAGGATTGTTGGAACATTATTTGCTAGGATTTTTACAACCTTATTGAGGATTTTTACTAAGGAAAAGTGAACATCTGGAGCATTAATTCCTCCATCACCCTTGATGCTAATGACTTGGACCCATATATCTGTTAAATTGCTCCATAAAGAACATTACCAAAATCCTAGCTAATAGATTGTAGAAGGTCATTCTCAAATTGGTCCACATTAAAGAATACGATTTTATCAAGATAACCATTCAAAACTGCTTGGTCTGGGCTTATGAACATATATATCCCAATGCCATCACTCCAAGAAACAGATCCTGGTGGTTAAGTCAAGTTTTGAAAAAGTTGTTGATCTTATTGAGCACAGTACCATCGTGGATATTCTCAAAGCTAAATATTTTGGCCCTGGATGGCTCATTTGGATACACATGATCTTCAAATAAGGCACTCCTGCTATATTGCTCAATGAGTTCCATAGGAGTTAGAGAAGGAGACCCCCTTTCTCCTCTGCTCATTGTCCTTGCTGCTAACCTGGTACAGTCAATATGCAATGAAGCTATGGATCACCAAGACACCAACCCATCAAAGTAATTTTACACCCATCCTTAAGAACTGATTATCAGTGATGCAATATGTCGATGACACTATCTTGGTTTTAACTGCATAAGAAATGCAAGTCATATAAGCTAAATTTCTTCCCATGCACTTTGCCTCCCACACTGGATTAAAGGTTAACTACAACAAATACGTGCTTGTTCCATTTAATGTTCAAAGTGTCATGATTAGGCGCTCTGGGATGCTCGCAGGGAACCTTCCCTTTCACTTACGTAGGTCTGCCCATGAGTCTGGACAAGCCAAGGATTGAGGATTTCACTGTTCTCATGCAAAGGGATTGAAAGAAGATTAGCTGGTTGTTTGACTTTTTGTCTTATGATGGAAGACTGCTTCTAGTCAAATCTTTCTTCTCTTCCTTGCCCACCTTCTTCATGTGCTCACTAGCTCTGCCTATTGTCGTGGTTGATCAAATTAACAAATATTATGACGCACTACATTTAGAGAAAAATTGACATGGAAGGTAAAGTCAATGCTCTTATTGCTTGGAATGAAGTGTGTAAGCCCAAAAATCAAGGAGGTATGGGCATCCTAGATGTGACCACTCACAACAAAGCTTTAGTCGTCAAAAACATTCACAAGTTCTTCAACAAGGCTGATATTCCTTGGGTCAATTTGATCCGGGAATCATACTATCAGACAGCTCCCCCATCCAGAAGACTTGAAGGCTCTCATTAGTGGAAAACCCACTTTAAGCTTTCTGCTATATTTTCATTCGGTTGGGGAGACACCATTTTATTGTGGCATGACAGATGGAATATCGAGGCTCTTCCTGAAAAATTTCCCGATCTATACTCTTTCGTCATCAATGGACATGCTTTCTTTAAGCAACTTATTTCCTCGGGAGATCTAGTCGAGAACTTCCAAATACCTCTCTCAAACCAAGCATATCAGCAGCTCTTGGAGTTTGAAAATATAGTCCTCCAGAACCCCACTAATTCTGACAGAGACATTTGGAAATGTGGGTCATCCTCAAATGCCTGTTCATTTATGTTCATGTATAAAGCCGTCATGGGTTAGGCACCTAAACTTTTTAGCAAAGTCCCGGATGGCTCCAGTAGACTCGAGCAAAAAATATTCTTCAGTTTTGCTAAAGCACATCTAGATGTGCTATAAGTATTGCACATCTAAATCCTATATCATTGGTTTTACACTAAGATTCATGCAAGCATTTTCTTTTGTCTTCTTTTTTCTTTCTAGTTTGATTGAGCACTTAGATGTGCAATAATTAGGGCACATCTAGATATGCCCTAGACAGACCCAATATTCTTTTGGCTAATTCTCCATGACATGCTAAACACCAGAACCTTGCTTAAAACAAGTCTTCATGGATGGTTTTACCTGCGCACTATGTAGCCAAGGCTCTGAAGAAACTGCACATCATTTGTTTGGGACTGTAAATTTGCCAGGCAATGCTAGAGAGCAATCATTCCAATCAGAAATATTATGGTGAAGCTAACCAAAAATGAGAAATGAGAAGAACTACACGATCAAATTTTAAACAATATTATCCTCCTATTCAGTTTGTTCCTTTTAATCAACCTATACAGTAGGGATGGCAACTGCCGGAGGAGAAGTATCTATACAACCATGAAAAATAGGTAGAGTGATAGCGTAAAATCATGAAGCGCGGATTTTGTACAAATGAACAATCAAGTTCTCTATCATAGGGAAGCCTAAGTTTATTCCATCACTTCTCAGTCAACTCGTGACTTTCTTGCAAGACGTGTAGAAATAGTTCATCCAAGCCGGAAAGGGAAGGCCAAATAGAGCACCAGTCATACTACTGCTTCAATAAGGATGCCAGGACTACATGGAGAATATCTGTATTTTCAGTGGAAAGATACTCAAAATAATTTAGTCACCTAGCTGCTCCCACATCAATAATGAACAAGGCATGTATGAACTGGAAATAATTTCCATGATAGCCACAACTGCACAATAACTGGTAAAAAGCATACACTGAATCTGAGCATGTTGTCCCTACAAAATGATACTTCCTCCATTCCAACATATAGTGCATATTTTGTTTTCTGAAAGTAAAAATTGTCTATGTTTTACCAAGTTTAATGAAAAACAAATAAACATCCACAATACAAAAGTGGTATCATCAGGTTCATCATCAAGTGCACTTTTATATCATATAGTATTTTAGGTGTCGATAGTTTATCTTATAAATTTGGTCAGACATAGACATGTTTGACTCTAGAAAACCTAATATGCACTACATTGTGGAACGAAATATGACCCGATTTTAAGGAACATCTGGCTAATAATTTCAGTGGAATTGCAATCATGCTACAGTCTGGCAAATCGAGTCAGACACTGAGCTAATTTTGGTCCTATAGGCATAGCTGGATACAGGATTTCCGATGAAATGAACTGGTCACAGGATAGTTGTAGGAGAGGACATGAGGAGAAAGACAAAGACTACACAGTTCTTTAGAAACTACATTCATTCTGAACCGGCAACCAACCAATTACTGAAACATCCTTATGTCTGAATCGGTAGTTCTGAGTTCTAAAATTAATTATAATTAAGTATATCATTTCTGCATAGTCCAGATAAGAGAAACATAATCTGTGTCTGGAATAAATTTGCACGAGGCACTTGCTGGAGGCAGCAGTGTCCATGGTGTTATGAATTTATTTAAACTTTATGATCCAGATAACCACCACCGAGGATAAACAGATTCTATTGTAGTTAATTTTATATTTTCCCTATTTCAGGCATAAATTGTATTTAAGTTGATAACCTGTCACAGCTTGGATACCTATACATCTGATTTCCAGGCTACGGCATCAAGGAGGACAAGTTGAACCCAAGGAACTAGGATGTGTGGCTGGATTAGTTGATGCTTAGGATTTAGATAATAATACCACTCAACACTCAAAGAACTGGAATCATGTAATGTATATGTTATGTAATTGGGTGGTGAGGAGAACCATTGCATTCAATATTATTAGCATCATGAAAGTTTAAGCACTGAAGAAAATTATGTTTAGTATACCCGGATACCATCATCCGCTGCTGGCACAACAAATATCATATGTGACGTATCTTTAAGCCATTGAGCATTGTGAAAAAAAAGAAGAGTTCTCAGCAAGTGAGAAGTACTATCCTAGAGAAATCTACAATGTGACAAAAATGAACCTCATGTGCAGCATCACGCTGTATGCAATACCTAGACTTCAGATGGTGTCTTTGCATCGATGGACAGCGCGTGCAGCCCACTCTTGAGCTCATCCTGCAGGAGATCATACACAGCCCTGTGTCTCTTGAGCATGCTCTTCCCCTCAAACTCCTTGGACACCACCCGCACATTGAAATGCGTCTCTCCATCGCTACCTGCTACCCCGGCATGCCCACTGTGTTGATACGAGATGTCCTCAATCTTGAGCTCCAGTGGTGAAAGCCCTCTCTCTAAACTATCCCTTATCCTCTCCTTCCTCCCACCTCCAAGGCTGCCATTTCCTTCCACAACAGCAGCCGGTTCCTCCTCGAATTCCTCCTCCTCAGGCCTCTCCGCCTCTGAACTCTCATGCGCTTGCCCACCGAAAGCCTCAAACTGAGGCTCTTCCTTCTCCACGGCAGGCGTTTCAGTACGCTCCTGGCGGATTTCTTGGCCGCCAGTCACCTCCTGGCCCGCAGCGATTTCCAGCGCCTTGAGCTTCATGAGGTTGATCATGTTGAGCAGGCCGCTGTTCCGGGAGGGCGAGAGGCTCTGCCTGATCCCGAGCATCTCGATGAACTCGACGGGCACCATGGCGACGTCCCTGGCGGGCGCGCCGGAGAGGCCGAGCACAAGCAGCGCGGCGAGGCCCTTGGTGAGCTGCGCGTCGGAGTCGGCCTGGAAGCTGACGCAGCCGGGGGCCTCGGCCTCCGGCGCGGCGTGGACCCAGACCTGGGAGACGCAGCCCCGGACGCGGTTGGCGTCGGACTTGAGCGCCGGGTCCATGGGCGGCAGGCGGGCGGCGTAGGCGAGGAGCTGCTTGTAGCGGGTGCGCTCGTCGGGCACGGACTGGAAGAGCGCGATGATGTCCCTGAGCGCCGGGGGGAGCTGCGCCGGGTCGACGGGGGCGGGGGCGGGGGCGGAGGAGGAGGTGGAGGGGGTCGGGGAGGCGGCGGACCTGGCGGCGAGGCGCTGGAAGGAGACGGGGCGGGAGAGGGTGAGGAGGTGGGGCCTGGACAGGAGCGGCCTGGAAAGGGGCGAGGAGGAGAGGAGGCGGAGCGGGGCGGAGGTGGCGGCCGCGGACGCCATGGGTGGCGGCGGAGGAGGGATGGCGATTGGGGAATCAGAGGTCGGGTTGGGTTTCTTCTCTTGCCCCGGCGTCCGGAAATTGGAGAGGCCAATAGCTTTTCTTTCTCTCTTTGATTTGATTTTGTTCTTCTCCTGGAGATGGAAGAAAAGGTCTAGGCCATGGAATCAATCGACGTGGCCGTTCACGAATGTGCGCGTGGAGACAGGCCCTTCATGTGAAGCATAGCCTAGCAGGCCTGGCCCGCCTTTTCTATTGGACCGGGCTCAACTTTGATTATTCTAAAAAACAGACTATAAGTCAGGCCTCGAGAAAAAATCAGGGCTGATTTCCCCTCTCCCTCTCCACTTCATTCCTGCCTCCCTCGGGCCACCGCCCCACTATCCCTCCAAACCTTCCCCGAGCACCAGATTTCTCTAGCGAGCATGCGCCTCCCTCCCACCTAGTCCTAGTCATGGGCAGCCCGGCCCGGCCCGACCTTGTCCACGGGCCGGGCTCGGGCCTAGGTTTTGAGCCCGATGGCTGGGCCAAGCCGGGCCCGTTATTTTTGCTGTTTAAGGAAGAGGCCCGGCCTGTGGCCCGACGGGCTTTTATTGTGATGGATCGGGCTCGGGCTCGATTTTTAGGCCCGACAGCCAAGCCAAGCCGGGCTCGGGCCTGGGTTTTTTGCGTCGGGCTTTGGTTGGCCCGGCCCGAGGGATGGTTAGGTATACTCCCACCTCTCGAACCAGTCAACCTTTGGGTTGCCTTCCACATGTGACATCGTGCCGCGTCCCCATCAGAGTCCCCGTGCCTCCCTGTACTCACTACGACACCATCGTCTTCTATCTCAAGGTTGCGCATTGTCTGCTTCCCGAATCAGCCGACTCAAATAGATAAAAAAACATGCAAGTTACATATAGCTAATGCTGCAATTGCTACAATGTTCCATTAGGTTCTTCATTTCTTACATATAATTCAAATGTGCTTTCAACACGTCGCTTTACGCAGCCGCCGCCTCCTCTTCAAAGAAAAAAGTTTAGGGTTCCTCTACCTCCTGGTATGCCTCGTCTTCGGTGGCCCTAGGGCCATTGAGGTTTGATGGACCCTGACCTTGCAGGTGGGAGGATTCCTGTTCCGTTTTTAGGTATTTCTAAGTTTATTTGGGGTTTGTGTCCTGCTTAGTAAGGTGAGGTCATGGAGGCTCCGTGAAGATGGGACAAGTTTCTCCTCACCTAGCCCTTGCCTCGGCAATGCGTTTAGCATTGTTGGAGGGCGTGTAGAGGTGTGTTTTCGGTGAATCTCGTGTAATTCAGTCGGTGCATGTCTTTGATGGATTTGCTTGGATCCAGTCTTTGTTTAATGTGTTTACATGTTGGATTTTTTTAATCTACACTTCTCTTCATCAATAACGGTTGATGTTCTGGTGCAATGGTCTTGCGAGCTTAGCACGATGACTTTTCGATTGTCTACTACAATAAATTTTGTCCGGCTTCGATGAGGAAGGGGGAGGACGGCGGTACGCCTTCAGCTCATTTCAGTGTTTGTAGTCGTCGCTAGGTAGTCTTTATTACATCTAGTGTTCTTTGTACGAAAGTTTTTCTTTAAAAAAAATTCAGTGTGCTTTTGCGCAGCATGCATCTCTCTGTTCCATTTATTCCGTCCACCCTTTTCCAATCTTGCACAAACACAACACTAGTACCTGGGCCTCCCAACTCCGGAAGGGAGAATGAAAGATGAACATTTTCAGCCCATCATGGACAGGTTTGGGAAAAGGTGCAATGATTGGTCGGAGAAGTATATGTCCTATGCAGCCAAGGAAGTGCACGTAAAGTCAGTTGTCCAGGCCTTACCTTGCTTCACGATGGGTGTCTTTCTCCTCTCCAAGGGCTTCTGTGAGAAGTACGAGAAAATGATCCGGGACTTCTGGTGGGGGGATGAGAATGGACAACGTAAGGTGCATTGGATGTCATGGGAACGAATGACTCGGCCGAAGCGGGTGGGAGGCATAGGCTTTAGAGACATGCACTTGTTTAACATTGTTTTGCTTGCCAAACAGGGTTGGAGACTTGTCCAGAAGCCGGATAGCCTATGTGCTAGGGTGCTCAAGTCAAAAATACTATCCCAATGGAAACCTGCTGGATACTGTCTTTGCCTCAGATGCTTCTCCGGTGTGGAGAGGGATTGTAGCTGGTATTGAACTTCTAAAGAAAGGTATCATCTGGCGTGTTGGTGATGGCAAGAGCATTCAAATTCAACGAGATCAATGGATTCCCAGAGTGGAAGGACTTAAGACGGCATCATTCACTAGAAACACAAGGCTACGATGGGTAAACCAGCTCATGCTCCCGGACAGGAAAGAGTGGAACGAGGACTTGATTAGGCAGATCTTTCACCCTTTTGATGCCGATGATATATGCAAGATCCCTATACCAAGTTCTGAAGCGGATGATTGTATTGCGTGGCACTATGAAAGACATGGCAATTTCTCAGTGAGAAGCGCGTACAAGCTGGCTGCAGCCATCCAAGGACAGACAGGCCTAGAACCATCGTCCTCGTCGACAAACGCTACTGATCAAAGCATCTGGGGCCTAATATGGAAATCGGACGTTCCCCCG
Source organism: Triticum monococcum (assembly GCA_034509565.1). Taxonomy (NCBI): domain Eukaryota; kingdom Viridiplantae; phylum Streptophyta; class Magnoliopsida; order Poales; family Poaceae; genus Triticum; species Triticum monococcum. The sequence goes on from CM067845.1 coordinate 387,935,212, forward strand.
AAAATTCGGATATTTAGGTGGAGGGTGGCCACTAATACCCTTGCAACACAAGGTAACAAATGCAAGCGCACGATCATCCCGGATGGCACCTGTGTGATTTGTGGTAATGGTAAGGAAGACGAGTTCCATGCGGTCATTGCATGTGTTGGAATTTTTGCTAGTAGGCCTTTGTCCCAAAGCCCAACTAAAATTCTGAAATTCTCTTGGCCCATTCATGCACACATGTGAGTGGAGTGAGTGAGGCTAAAGTTTAGTCCCACATTGGAAGTTGAGAGAGAGTTGCACCTCTTTATAAGGTGAGCTCTTCTACCACTTGTATGGGCATGAGAAGAGGAGACCTACACGCGCGCTCCTCCTCCTCGCTCGCCTCGCCACGCCACGCCTCGTCACGACGTGACGCGCCACGCCGCGGGTTGCGGGATTGAGCCGAGCCGAGGACAGAGCTATGCACGTTGTCTATATTTTTGCTGCATGGGAAAATTAATGAGTCATTAATTAATAATTAATGGACGCGTTAATTACTGAACCGTTTCCGATTCTTTTGGATCGTGACGACCCGGCCCGCAATATATATAGTCAAGCAGACGTCTACCCTAGCCGCCGCTTCGTATGGTTTCTCATCACCGTTCCAGATCATTGCGCCGCCAAGCTAGTCTTCTCCATCCCTCCTTCCGACGTGCACCGCAAGAAGGGACAGCAGGCCTCCGAAACCCCGCCTCTCGTGATCCTGTACGGGAGAGGGGCGATCAGGTTTTTGGGGAGCGCACTCGCGCGACTGCTGGCAGCGACGACTTCGCGAACGACGACTTCTTCCCCGACCTCGGCAACCTCATCCTCGACGACATGGGCGACAACATCAACGCCGGCGGTGCTGCACCCGCTGCACCGTATGTGATTCTATCCTTCCTGTTCGAGATCGTGGTAGAATTCATGTTTTTAGTATGTGCCCTAGATGTGATATGTTCATCTGCTATGCTAGTTCGCATGATTAGTTTAATCTCTGCTGCTGTGGTCATGATTTATATTCTGTTTATTCGGATTAAATCTCGTAGTAATTTGCTCATATATTCAACAATCCAAAAACCTGATTATAGGCAATTTACTCCGAGTGGTTTTGCTGCGCATCTGAAACCGCCTGCCTTTAAGGGGGCGCAATATAAGAGGTGGCGCACGAGAGCAGTCTACTGGTTTCAGACCATGGGCTGCTATGATGCCACCAAGGGCAAGCCTGAGGGCGATCTTAATCAAGCACAGCTGGAAGCTTTTGAGAAGATCGATACCCTCTTTAAAGGCGCTCTTCTGAGTGTTCTTGATGACTCCATTGTGGATTCGTATATGTCGTTTGACAACGGCAAGGACATGTGGGCTGCGCTCGAGGCCAAGTTTGGTGCCTCGGACGCCGGCAACGAGTTGTACATCATGGAGCAATTCTATGACTATAAGATGACTGATGAGCGCCCTGTTGTACAACAGGCTCATGAGATACAGTCGCTCGCAAAAGAACTTGAGTACTTCAAGTGTGTGTTACCGGACAAATTTGTTGCCGGAGGCATCATTGCCAAGCTTCCACCTTCGTGGAACAATTTTGCTACTTCCCTGAAACACAAGAGACAGGAGTTTTCCGTTGCGGATCTCATTGGTACTCTTGATGTTGAAGAGAAGGCGAGAGCAAAGGACACACGTGCTCGAGTTGCTGAGGGAGGTTCTAGTGCTCACATGGTACAGAAGAAGAACTCCCAGCTCAACAAGTACAAAAACAATAAGAACAAAACTCAGGGCAAAGGCAAGTTTGATACAAAGAACAAGCCATCACATTCTACCAACTTCAAGAAGAATTCTCATAAGAAGGGGAAGGGACTTTGCCATGTCTGCGGTGATCCTAATCACTGGGCTCCAAAGTGTCCTAACCGCTTTGAGGAGCGCGAACATGAGAAGAGCGGCAAGTCCGCTAATGTTGTCATCGGTGATATTGATATGAAGGAATCAGGGTACGGTATTTTTCCTACCATCCTTTCAGTATTTCAATCCCCTGATTGGTTAATTGACACCGGTGCCAATATACATGTTTGTGCTGACGCCTCCATGTTTTCTTCTTACCAGGCAACAGGGACTTCACCCGTGCTGATGGGGAACGGGTCACATGCCATCGTTCGAGGTGTTGGTATGGTCGATCTGAAGTTTACTTCGGGGAAGACTGTGCGCCTGAAGAACGTTCATCATGTGCCGTCCATTAATAAAAATCTCGTTAGCGGTTCCCGTTTATGTCGAGATGGTTTTAAGTTGGTTTTCGAATCCAATAAAGTTGTAATTTCTAAGTGTGGACAATTTGTTGGAAAAGGCTATGAGTGCGGAGGCTTGTTCCGCCTATCTTTGTCAGATATTTGCACTAAAGTTATTAATAATGTTTGCCACAATAATGAGTCTGATATTTGGCATTCACGACTCTGTCATATTAACTTTGGTTGCATGACGCGGTTAGCCAATATGAATTTAATTCCGAAAATCTCTACTGTCAAAGGTTCCAAGTGCCAAGTATGTGTGCAAGCTAAGCAACCTCGCAAGTCCCATAAGACTGCAGAGGCAAGAGACTTGGCGCCACTAGAGCTTATACATTCTGACCTTTGTGAGATGAATGGCGTGTTGACAAAAGGTGGAAAGAGATACTTCATGACGTTGATTGATGACTCCACTAGATATTGTTATGTGTATCTTCTGAAATCAAAAGATGAGGCTTTGACTTTCTTCAAAAACTATAAAGCTGAAGCAGAGAACCAACTTGATCGGAAAATTAAACGGCTTAGGTCCGATCGTGGTGGAGAGTATTTTTCCAATGAATTTGATCTGTTTTGTGCGGAACATGGTATAATCCATGAGAGGATGCCTCCCTACTCACCCCAGTCAAATGGGGTAGCCGAAAGAAAGAACCGAACTCTAACTGATATGGTTAACACCATGTTAGACACTTTGGGTCTATCCAAGGAATGGTGGGGGGAGGCGCTAATGACTGCGTGTCATGTCCTAAACCGAGTTCCCACAAAGCATAAGACCATGACTCCATTTGAGAAATGGGAAAGGAAAATGTTGAAACTCTCTTACCTACGTACTTGGGGTTGTTTGGCGAAAGTCAATATACCAATTCCCAAGAAGCGCAAGCTTGGACCAAAAACCGTGGATTGTGTTCTTCTGGGCTATGCTTTTCATAGCATCGGCTATAGATTTGTGATAATAAAATCTGAGGTATCCGACATGCATGTTGGTACGATTATGGAATCAAATGATGCAACTTTCTTTGAGGACATATTTCCTATGAAGGATATGTCGAGTTCATCAAATCAGGAGATACCTACTCCATCTAGTGAGGAATTCACTGTAATTCCTGAACCCACCATTGTGATGGAACACGTTGAGAATCCTGTTGAGGGTAACAATGGAACTCCTGTGAGGAGTAAGAGACAGAGGACTGCAAAGTCTTTTGGTGATGATTTCATTGTGTACCTCGTGGATGACACACCCAGGACTATTTCAGAAGCCTATGCATCTCCTGATGCTGACTACTGGAAGGAAGCTGTACGTAGCGAGATGGATTCCATCTTAGCTAACGGTACCTGGGAGATCACTGACCGTCCATATGGGTGCAAACCTGTAGGATGTAAGTGGGTGTTCAAGAAGAAGCTTAGACCTGATGGTACGATTGAAAAGTACAAGGCACGGCTTGTGGCCAAGGGTTATACCCAGAAAGAAGGTGAAGACTTCTTTGATACTTACTCACCCGTGGCTAGACTGACCACAATTCGGGTGCTACTATCACTGGCTGCCTCACATGGTCTTCTCGTTCATCAAATGGACGTTAAGACGGCTTTCCTTAATGGAGAGTTGAAGGAGGAAATTTATATGGATCAGCCAGATGGTTTTGTAGTACCTGGTCAGGAAGGAAAGGTGTGCAAGTTATTAAAGTCTTTATATGGCCTTAAACAAGCTCCTAAGGAGTGGCATGAGAAGTTCGAAAGAACATTAACTGCTGCCGGCTTTGTAGTAAACGATGGTGACAAGTGCGTGTACTATCGCTATGGTGGGGGCGAAGGAGTTATTCTTTGTCTGTATGTCGATGACATATTGATCTTTGGAACCAAACTTGATTTAATCAAGGAGGTTAAGGATTTCTTATCTCGCTGTTTTGAGATGAAGGATCTAGGAGTAGCTGATGTTATCTTAAACATCAAGCTGTTGAGAGATGAGAATGGTGGGATCACACTGCTTCAGTCTCATTATGTGGAAAAGGTCTTGAGTCGTTTTGGGTATAGCGACTGCACGCCTTCTCCAACTCCATATGATGCTAGTGTGTTGCTTCGAAAGAATCGACGGATTGCTAGAGATCAACTGATGTATTCTCATATTATTGGCTCGCTTATGTATTTGGCGAGTGCCACGAGGCCTGACATCTCTTTTGCTGTGAGCAAGCTGAGTCGGTTTGTGTCAAAACCGGGAGATGATCATTGGCATGCGCTTGAGAGAGTTATGCGCTATTTGAAAGGCACCGCTAGCTATGGGATTCACTACACCGGGTATCCAAGGGTACTGGAGGGTTATAGTGACTCAAACTGGATATCTGATGCTGATGAGATTAAGGCCACAAGTGGTTATGTTTTTACACTTGGTGGTGGCGCTGTTTCCTGGAAGTCTTGCAAGCAGACCATCTTAACGAGGTCAACTATGGAAGCAGAACTCACAGCATTAGACACTGCCACTGTTGAAGCAGAGTGGCTTCGTGAACTCTTGATGGACTTACCTATGGTTGAAAAACCAATACCCCCTATCCTGATGAACTGTGATAATCAAACTGTGATCGTCAAGATAAACAGTTCTAAGGACAATATGAAGTCCTCAAGGTATGTGAAGAGGAGACTAAAATCTGTCAGAAAATTGAGGAACTCCGGAGTTATTACGTTGGATTATATCCAAACGTCGAAAAACTTGGCAGATCCCTTCACAAAGGGTCTATCACGTAATGTGGTAGATAATGCATCGATGGAGATGGGTTTGAGACCCACCGCATGAGTTGTCCATAGTGGTAACCCACTCTATGTGATCGGAGATCCCGTGAAGTAGAAGTAGGAGACAAGCTGTTGGTCAGCTGGGAGGAGAGTATCCTTATATTAATTATCCCACTCCGTAAAGATGCAATACTCTCCTGATCTGCATGGCAGGTTGATAATTATCTTAATGTGTTCCAAGTGGCTTATTCGGGTAAGCAGAGATGTTGTCCTGCAGAACATCTTCTGAGGAACACACCTATATGAATTTGACTGTCAACGTCGCAGTCTGTGAGAATTGGGTGTTCTCTAATAAATTCATGAAAGGCCCTGGAGTATAACGTATACGCTCCACCCGCGGGGAAGCCTTGCGGCAGCCCAGTATCGGTCAAGAATTTGTGTGAAACTAGTTTCACAGAAAACTTGTAGTTCAAGGCATAGTCCACTATTCAAGTTGTGATTTAGTGTAGCATAAATTTCTAAGTGGAAGTTCAACTTCACAGTCTCCACTAAGCACCGATATATAAAACAATGTTTTGGAACTAAATGATGAGATGTGCCAATGAGACTTTGTGGGGGATTGTTGGAATTTTTGCTAGTAGGCCTTTGGCCCAAAGCCCAACTAAAATTCTGAAATTCTCTTGGCCCATTCATGCACACATGTGAGTGGAGTGAGTGAGGCTAAAGTTTAGTCCCATATTGGAAGTTGAGAGAGAGTTGCACCTCTTTATAAGGTGAGCTCTTCTACCACTTGTATGGGCATGAGAAGAGGAGACCTACACGCGCGCTCCTCCTCCTCGCTCGCCTCGCCACGCCACGCCACGCCACGCCTCGTCACGACGCGCCGCGCCGCGCCGCGGGATTGAGCCGAGCCGAGGACAAAGCTATGCACGTTGTCTATATTTTTGCTGCATGGGAAAATTAATGAGTCATTAATTAATAATTAATGGACGCGTTAATTACTGAACCGTTTCCGATTCTTTTGGATCGTGACGACCTGGCCCGCAATATATATAGTCAGGCAGACGTCTACTTTAGCCGCCGCTTCGTATGGTTTCTCATCACCGTTCCAGATCATTGCGCCGCCAAGCTAGTCTTCTCCATCCCTCCTTCCGGCGTGCACCGCAAGAAGGGACAGCAGGCCTCCGAAACCCCGCCTCTCGTGATCCTATACGGGAGAGGGGCGATCAGGTTTTTGGGGAGCGCACTCGCGCGACTGCTGGCAGCGACGACTTCGCGAACGACGACTTCTTCCCCGACCTCGGCAACCTCATCCTCGACGACATGGGCGACAACATCAACGCCGGCGGTGCTGCACCCGCTGCACCATATGTGATTCTATCCTTCCTGTTTGAGATCGTGGTAGAATTCATGTTTCTAGTATGTGCCCTAGATGTGATATGTTCATCTGCTATGCTAGTTCGCATGATTAGTTTAATCTCTGCTGCTGTGGTCATGATTTATATTCTGTTTATTCGGATTAAATCTCGTAGTAATTTGCTCATATATTCAACAGCATGTTCAAAAAGCAGAGCCTTGAGCCATGCACTGAGGAAGGAATGTGGGCTACCTCCTGAGAAGGAATTCAGATACACAGGTCGTGACTGGCTGCAGGTGCTGTTGGGTTCAGTACCGACGGACATGCGGGCAAAAATTTTGTTTCTCCTCTGGCGATGCTGGCATTTGAGAGACGACTGTGTACACGGTGCGGGTAAAGAAACAATTAGGGGATCAGTGCTTTTCTTGCAGAGGTATCAGGAGGAGTGGAAAAATGCAGCACTGAATGTTCTGACGGAAAGTGAAAAGGCAGGAGAAACCTTGGCTTGTGTACGTCCTCGTTTTCCTGTAGAACGGCCCAGGCAGTGGCGTCCACCGGCGACTGGATGGACAAAGGTCAACTCGGATGCAGCGTTTATCTCAGACAGTGGCCAGTGCTGGGCAGGAGCAGTCGCTAGAAATCATGTTGGTCAGGTCGTCATGTCCACGAGCAGGGCCCTGCCCCATGCAGACAGTGCGGAGGAGGCTGAAGGTCGAGCCGCACTGGCGGGTCTGCAGGCCTTGTCAAGTATGTGCAGAGGCCGGATGATACTAGAGATTGACTGCAAATCACTTGTCGAGTCACTGAATGCTGATGCGATAAACAGATCACCTTGCTATGGCACTATCCTGGATATAAAGGCTGCGCTTGCCGTCTTTCAAGATCACAGAGTGGCTTTTGTACCCCGTGAGTGTAACCACTTGGCTCATGAGCTTGCAGCGGAAGCTAGGCGTGGGGAAGACCAGATGATCTTTGCAGATGTACCAAGTAGATTAAGGTCCCTTGTACTTTCTGAGTGTAATCCTGCCTGAGTCTGTACTCTGGCTCTCAAAAAAAAAAAACACTAGTACACTCTGAACTGAAGCCCTGAATTTACAGACAACCACTGCAGATGATTCCACAAGCTATGTACATGTACGTGCAGCTCAATCAGCCAGCGCATCTCTTTTGCTTCATCGTAGTTCGCTTGATCAGTTCAGGATTTCTAAGCTTGTCCTGAACTTATTTTGAAATAAAAGCTTGTCCTGGACCAAGTCTTTGAGTCTCCCCGAGCTCTTCTCGTCGGCACCTTAGCTTACATTATGCTGCAACCGGGATCCTGTTGCTGTTGCTGATACGGAGCGTACGCGTAAGCAGGGTAGGACGGCATGGCGTTGTACTGCTGGTACGCCGGGTAGGGAATCGGCGCCACCGCATTCTGATGGTACCCGCCGTTGCCCTTGGAGTCCTTGCCGCCGTCGCCGTAGCCGTAGCCGTCCTTCTTCTTTTCTCCGCCGTACCCGTAGCCGCCATAGCCGTAGCCGCCATCTTTCTTCTTGTCGTCGCCGGACGACACGCTGACGAGCTCGGCTTTGCCTAGGCTGCGCCGGAGCATCGTCGTCAGCGCGATCGGGTCGACGCCGTCGCCGAGGATGATGATCTTGTCCCCCTCCAACGTCGCGGATGTCACGCCTGCAGAATTCATTCACCACCTCTCTGTGAGAACCGGCGAAGAGCAGAAGATGATTAAACAGTTGCTGGTCATGATCAGTGGCTTCTTCTGCATACCTGCCATGCCAACAGCGGCCTTGAAGGCCTTCCTCCTGTTCCTCTCGCCATCCAACGGTAACTTGAGAACAATCTTTTGCTGCAACACAGAGCAAAAACACGTTCAGACCGACGCACAAAACTGAGCAATAGACACTAATAAAAAGTTTTGCTTGATTTGCGACGAACCTTAACCATATTGCTTGCACAATGTTTCTCACGAGCTCTAGCCTTGTCTAGGTCGACAGTAGAGTTGCCTTGTGCAATTTGACAGTGCAAGATGAGCTACTACCTCTTATCAGAAGCAAGATACCCCGGCCTATTTATATGCAGACAGAGAGGAGAGGACACACAAAGGAGGGAGAGAGGGTCAGAGGGAAGCAGCGCGGAAGGCTATAGAGACAGAAAGCTAACAAATGGACAAACCACCAATCAGCCAACAAAATGGTGGGAGAATAATTGGCATGCCTGGCACTGTGCCAAACGCCCAGCTCACCATGGACCCGGCGCTGCTGTTCCCGGAAGCACAGCGTCGAGTGATTGGCTGGTAGGCTCCGGTCGGTGCTACTAGCTAGTTTGGCCCAAGTTTCTTCCACACATTAACTTGGTGCAGACGAAAGACATGTCTGGCCTGGTCAGTGACAAGTTTACTAGTGTAGTAGAGAGAGAAGCAGAAAAGATCTTCCTCAGAGATCTGCTGGCACTAGCAGATTCAGTCTGTCGAGCTTATCGAATATGGAGGTCCTGCGTAGCTCATCATGGAACTCTTTAATGGTTAGCGTCGTTGTTGTGACTAGTTCGTCCAGGGAGATTTGTTAGGAAAGTCATTCCAAGAAAGAGACCAGTGACAATTTTCGCCCTTGATTGCTCACAGAAGTGTTTGATATGTGCAGTGACAACTGTGCTGGGCGGTCGAGTGGCATGTTCAGCATACATTATTATGCTGTGATTTGGATGCTGCTGTGTGCGTTCTTCTCTGGTTAGCGATAAACTTGTCCTCTGGCACTCAAGGTGGGGTGAAAGAGATGTGCCGTCAAGTGAAAAATAAGAGAGGTCAGAGGTGAAGATGGCGTGAAATCATAGTTCCCGAGCATCCGGTTTGGTGCAATTGTGAGTTTGTGACCCCATACATCATGTTTTGCAATCAAATTTGCACGCCTGAAACTTACGTTTGTCACCAGCGAACCCCTGTGAAGATTCAGAGAGCATACAAAAAGAAGAAGACAAATGTAGCAGAACATTAGCGTGGATGATGCATTGTGTGACAAACTTAAGAGTATTTCTGTTTCACCGTCATTCGCTATTCGCTGATTTTCGCCGCGACTCGATCGATGGCGGAGGCGTTGCTAAGCTTGTAAGAGTCACAAACAGCTGAACTCGCACATAGTGGTCTTGTGGTGAACGCACTAATGGCATCTGACAGGGATATCCGCTTGTATAACTATAAATTTGTGTAAGCACTACGTCTGAGTGTTCAGCTTAATCAACCTGTAGCAGGAGTAGTGAACTACCGATAGCAACCGCGCAGTAGGTTTTGGTAACATCCCACTCATTCCCGGATCGGCTTCCAGTTCCAGCCAAAGCACGCTTAACCAACAAGTTCTTGAGAGATGAACTTAAATATAAGTAGATGCATCTTGTTAGTATTTGATATCTAGTGCGTTCATCCACGCAATATAAGAGATGAACTTAAAACCATCACATCCCTCATTTTCAGCCCCTACTATCTCTCTCTGCGTGAGACATTTTATCGAACATGTTATGTGCGGCCACAATGGCAAGTCGGCGGCGGCCGTGCTTGCACGTGCTAGCTAGCCAGCACGCAAAGAAGCAGCGGCCGCGGCTGTGCACGCACGCGGCCCACACGAGGCTGTTGCTACACGCGCGGCAGGCCAGCCCGCACGCGGACGTGAGCAGCACGCGACGCGGGGCGCGCAGACGCTACGGACGCGAGCAACAGGCGGCGCGCGGCGGCCAACCAGCCTGCACTGCATACTGGAAGGCAGCACGCGGCGGCCACGGACACGACCAGCAGACGCTAGCGCGGCCAATCAACTTGCACGCCGGCGCGCGGCCAACCGGCATGCACGCGGCGCGCGGTGGCCACGGACGCGAGCAGCGCACACGCGGACGGCTAGCACGCAGTGCGCGTCCGGTGGCCACCTCCGCCCACACCGTCGTGACCTGCCTCCGCCGTCTACGCCGGACCCAGACGCCTGCTCTGCCCACGCGAGAGCCGTCGTCCTGCTCCAAGCGATAGAGCGACCAGAGAGGAATGAGGACTGGGTGAATGCAAGTGGGACCGTGTGGGTGTGGAAACGAGCTGCGTGGGCAGGTTCGGTGTTGATTTGAAGTATGTCGGTTAGTTCAGATGTTTAAGGATGAAGTGGGGTTTGATTGGGTCTTCTTTTTTAAACTGAGCACTCACTAAGAGATGTTTCAAACGTTTATGAAGGAAATTGGGGGTCCGACAGTAGATGCTCTTATTGGACAGCAAGATATTTGACGAAACTGATGTGTACATAACATAATAAGTTGATTAGTTGCTGATATTCATTATCAACACTAAAATAAGCTCACTTTATAGCACTTTATTAGTTTAGGCGACATAGCTCAACGTCCTTTTTTATCATTAGATAATTTGCTTCAGCTGTCACATAATCTAAAATACTCTACTTCCCACATTATTGTGTTTTCATGTGGAAGGATCGTCTGGTGGTTCAAGGGTGTTCAATTGAAAAACCGATGCCGTAGCAAGCCCTAAAATCCCTTAGTTTTCTTTTTTCTTGAATACGCATGAGTGTGCGTATCATATATTATAGAAGGAAAGGGTAGAGACCCTCCACACATGAAAGATACAATGTTATTTACAGGTAGCCCTCGGCCACCCTACCCGACTAGCTAATTAGCGGACTACTCGATACTCTCCCACAATGCAAGGCCCAACATAAACCTCTCAACTTCCCCTTGTAGTAGTCCTGCCTGCTTCCATGCCCTTGCTTCGACAACGATGTTCTTGAGCACCTTTTGTGTGGATGGCGCCTCTCTGTCAAAGATCACGGCATTTCGATGGATCCACAGCTCCCATAGGGCCAAGATAGATATTGTCCTAGCCAATTTCCGGTGTTGCCCAATATCTTCCTGCCTGATACACCACTCCGGAAGTGACTCCGTTGCCGTTGGAGCCCTGTCTGGTTGTCCCAAGGCCAGACACACCTTACTCCAAACCTCCCGAGCGAAGACACATCCGATCATGATGTGTGTGATGGTCTCTTCGTGCTGGCCATAGAATGGACACCAGCTTTGGTGAGGGAGGCCCCTCCTAGCAAGGCGGTCGGAGGTCCAGCATCTATTCTTCATGGCCAGCCAAACGAAAAACCGACGTTCGTCCGTGACACCCACGTGAACTCCGCTGTTGGAGCGATCTCAAGTCCCGCAAACTTGGCGTGTATGCTGATCGCGCCGAGAACATGCCATCCTTCTCCCACGCCCAAAGAATCTTGTCTGGCGCATCCTCCCGGAGGGCCACACCCTCCACTCGCTGCCATAGTCCCAGGAACTGCCTGAGCATGTCGGCCGTAAGCTCAGGCCTGATGTCCTCTGCCCATGAATGATTAGTGAGCGCTTCTGCTACTGTCCGTAAGGATCTCACTTGTATCGATACCTTGGAGTAGAGCATGGGTGCCAGGTCTTGGATTCAGAAGCCGTCGACCCACTTGTCCTCCCAAAAGCGTGTGTCCTGCCCATGCCCCACTGTAGTTGTTGTCGCCGCGCGAAAGAGCGCTCTGGACTCCGCTGGGATTGCGATTTGAAAATCTGCCCATGGTCTTGTATGATCTGTACGTTGTAGCCACAGCCATCTGGCCATCATCACGGTGTTCAGCCACCTTAAATTTGGTATGCCGAGACCACCGGCCCACCTAGGGCGGCACACCAAATCCCACGCCACGGCGCAATTGCCACCACGCGCATCCATCTTACCTTGCTAAGCCCCAAGTTCTCACTCCTTTTGTTTTCCTGGTTATTTTCGAGTATTTCTACCCAGTATTACTGGCCGCCCTGTGACGAATGAGTGAGCTTGCTAAGCCAACCACGTTCTTTCGTCTGACCATATAGTACCACCGAGCTCCATTTCCTTTGAGTCTATCTCTGTTAGCTCTTGTACTACCTCAGAGCATAACTTTTTTCCTGGGACTTCCGAGCACCTATCGATTTTCTTATGCACATGCATTAGTATACAACTGCTACTCTCAAGAAAATGCACCGAGTACATCCAAGCAGGAATTAGCCTTCTATCATGTTTCTCTTTGAGAACAACTGTGTTGACCCCGGTATTTCAGAGACTAGTTTTTCTCGAGTTTGTTCTATCTTTCACAGAAAAGAGTCATCTTTTTTGTTCTGTGCCTCTGAGTTTTTTTTATTCCAGGTGCTACAAGTGGTTACAATTTTTGAGAGGCTTACTGCATAGCTTGGTAGTACAACCAAGGAATCACACACTCTCACAGAGGGCCGTGTTTTCCTCCCGGCCGTTCAATTAAGGCTCTGAGGGTGTTTGTTTTCAGGGACTTATTGGTCTAGGGACTTAAATAAGTCCCTATAAGTCCCATCTAAACCAAACAGGAGGGACTTATAGGGACTTAAAGTGGGCATTTGAGACTTATGAAATAAGACTCTCAAGGAGGGACTTATAGTTGTAATATGATCTTATAAAGACTTATAAGTCCCAGGAACCAAACACTGTTTGGTTCATAAGTTTTAGGACTTTTTTTAGTCCCAACTTATAAGTCCCAAGTCCCTAAAAAGTCTCTACCTGTTTGGTTCCTGAGACTTAACATGAACTAAAAGACCATATTACAACTATAAGTTCCTATAAGTCTCTTCTTGAGAGTCTTATTTTATAAGACCCAAATGCCCACTTTAAGTCTCTATAAGTCCCTTCTGTTTGGTTTAGATGGGACTTATAGAGACTTTTTAAGTTCCTAAATCAATAAGTCCGTGGAAACAAACACCCTCTAATAATAAACGTGCCCAGTAGTGTCGAGAATTTATCTTTGGTACTTCCGACACAATTAATTTTTTTCCTCGGTAACTGCTCTCTCACCCTGTGCACATGTGCGCACGCGCACCCCCATACCCCTTTGTAGTAAGAGAGGTTGTTGAGTAGTTTCGAGAGTTCTTTGAGAGCAGATCCCTTGTGAGTTCGAAACCAAGATTATCCCTTCTTGACCTCCTTCATTTGTGTTCAAATCTCTTTGCTTCAAGCCTATTGTAGAGAGAAATCACATGTTTTCTTAAGATGTTCATTGCAGATGTTTTGAGCAGTTCATTCAGCCGAATTCGCTTGTTACTTTTGAAGGGTTTGTGTGTGTCTTCTAGATGGTTAAAAGTCACTTGAGATACTTCCAAGTTTTGGTGAAGGATTCAAAAGTGTGTACAAGGGCCGATGATCGCCTTCTTCGTGGAAGATCAACTCCAAGTTAAGTCTTGACCTTTTATGGTACCAAGTCATGATGTAACAGGTGGCCACACGCTTAGCGGGATCTTTGTGGGCAACATTCTCATGATGGTCTGAACCTCCATCAACGAGTAGGATAGCGCCAATTATTTGAACCTAGGTAAACCATATATTTTTTTTGTTCTTGGAAAGAGGCACCTATGGTATAAATAGGAACCGAAAGTCACATCTCCAATAAGTTGAATATAGGTGGTGGGATAATACATTAATTCTCCGGACCAAACGAGCAATGCTCACTTAATTGCTACGCAATGCTAACTTGTAGTCTTTTGTGCCCAAGTTTGCTTTTCGACATCCCACAAAGCTATGGGAACATTTATCTCTTTTGAAAACATCATATGCCTCCTCTCCCATAGAACTTAGAACAAAAATTAAGAGCTTCCCACATGAAACTCGAAAGTTATAAACTGAAACCTTACTGAGACCCAACAAACCCTCAAATGTTTAACTAACACATAGACATAATTCAACATTTTTTTTGAACTTTGAACGGCGCTAAGAGATCATTTGATATAATTCTGAAGCCTCCAACTGAAGTTAAGATTAGCTTCTCGACAAGGTATTTTCACCTTTTAAACTAAATTTTAGATACCTTCTTGTTGAAATCAAGAAACTTTTCTCTGCATATAGGAGAACTTTATAACTTCACACTACATTTTTGTCCAACTGAAAATGGAAAGAAAGAAAACCTTGCATTTTGCATGATTTTAGTTAGTTAGATTAGTGCAGTAATTCTGGCATGATTTTGATGGAGAGAAAAGGGAGACTTTAAAGCATCTCCAACAACAACCCTATTTTTGGACACGGAAACATGACGAGCAAGATTTAAGGCATAAAAATGGCAAGCAAGTGCCATCTCCAACAACAAACCTATAATAGAGAAAAAAACAATTTTTTTTGCACGAAACAAGGCAAAACTGCTCCAACAGCCGCCCTAAAATAGGGTGGAAGTGGCGGCGAGCCTATCAAGGTCGGCGGCAGGGTCGGAGGAGCCGGCCATGGTACGCATCCGTCGGCGGGCGGGCAGATTTAAAGGTTTCCGATCGCATGCAGGCGTCCGAAACCAACCTCGCGTTTTTTGCGCATCTGCCAAAGTGCCCCAAATTTGCTGTACGAGACGCCTCTTTTTCGAGCTGCCTAATTTTTCTTACAAAAAAAATTAAGATTGGCAGCTGCTGGAGGCCTGTTTTCACCCTTCGTGTTCCAAAAACGACCGATTCCCAAGGATAGGGTTGTTGTTGGAGATGCTTTTAGTCAGTTAAGCCCGTCATGATTTTGATACATCTTGCGTCGTATTTGAGTAATTTTGCAGCTTGTGCTTCTATTCTTGCAAACACCTGAGTTTCTACCCCTGAAAAAAAAACCCTGAGTTTCCTTTTATTCATTCCTCCTGTACAATCTGTTACCACGCTCCAAACCACCATTGCTGATCCAACCAACCAACCTGTACTGTACTGTACATACGTACTGCTCAGTGCTCAGGCAGCCAACATCGCTCTCCTCTCTCGGCCAACTTCTGGGTCAGGCCATCAATCATGGCCTAAACTCCTGCTCCTCGCCGACGCATTATCTCTCCCTAATTAACACCTACATCTACATAATGCTGCAGCCTGGATCCTGTTCTTGATGCTGATAAGCAGGAGGAGCAGGGTAGGAGGAGTAAACCGGGTAGGACGGCATGGCGTTGTACTGCTGATACGCGGGGTACGTGATCGGCGCAACCGCGTTTTGAGAGTAGCCGCCGCCGCCGCCACCTTTGGAACCGACACCCTCCTTGCCGCCAAAGCTCCCGCCGCCGTCGCCGCCGTATCCATAGCCGTCCTTCTTCTTCTCGCCGGCGCCGTAACCATAGGCGGCGCCGTAGCCGTCCTTCTTCTTGTCGTCGCTCGACGACACGCTGAGGAGCTCTGCGTAGCCTAGGCTGCGCCGGAGCACCGTCGTCAGCGTGATCGGGTCGACGCCGTCCCCGACGATGATGATCTTTTCCCCCTCCATCGCCGCGGACGTCACGCCTGTGGAATTGAATTGAGCACCTCCTCGTAAGCACAAGAAGAAGATGGAACGACCGATTATGGATTAACCGGTTAACTGGTACTACTATATGTGGCTTGTTCTGTTGTTCATACCTGACATGCCAACGGCAGCCTTGAAGGCCTTCCTCCTCTTCCTCTCATCATCCAGAGCCAACTTGAGAACAATCTTTTGCTGCAACAAATACAAAAAATTCAGAACGACGCACAAAATTGAGCAAACTGAACACTAGTCCTGGACTGGAACAAGACAAGCAAACTGAACATACCTTAACCATCTTGCAATTTGCACAAAGTCTCACAGAATCTCCTAGCTTTGACAGTACACTAGCAGACTAGCTAGCTACTCGAAGAGTTGTTTTGCTTTTGTGCAATGTGACAGATGCAACAGATGAGCCGCCCCTTATGAGCAAGAAGACGTCCTGGCCTTTTATAGGCAGGCAGAGAGAAGAGGGACGAGGGAAGCAGCAACGAAGGGTCTGGAGAGAGAAATGTGGCCAAATGGGACAAACAACTAATCAGCCAATCAAACAGTGCATTCTCTATACTGAATTATTGACGCGCCTGGCTCTGTGCCAAACGCCCGAGCTGGCTGCTGCTCCTCCCTGAAGCTCAATATCGTATTAGTGGTTGATACTCTCTGCTCGGTGCTAATGCGGCAGAAGTTTCCACGCATTTGCTCTTGCTCCAAACCAGCACACAGCTAGCTCTCTCTCTCTCTCTCTCTCTCTCTCTCTCTCTCTAGACAGACAGACACAAAGATAACTTGCTAATCTCCTCTGCTGGCACATTTTCGTGCTGTTGACAATTAACCTCATCGAAAGAGGTGTTGAAATATATCGTCTGCCTGCTTTTATGAGTTTCAATTTTTAAATGAGTTAGCTGAAGCATGGATTTAATATCATATTAAAGTTAAGAGGTCTCAAGTTTAAAGATCCTCTCAACGCAGTATACACTACAACTTTAAATCGATCCGACGTCTAAGTCTAAATAAGCCTAGATGAGAGAGAGATTGTCAAAATGTATTGTCTGCATGTCTTCATTAGTTCCAAATTTTGAGATAATTGATTGGAGTATGAATCCAATATGATATTCGAGTTAAGAGGTCTTAAATTTAAGACCCTATCAACCGAGACTTCAAATTTAGTCAAAGATCATGAGGGGTAGAGACATAATTAGTCTAAACCAATAATGACTTGCTTGTACTCTGAGCCTATCTCACATTATACTTTTATATATACCCCATATGAGGGTCAAATCAATACAACAGATATACATGGTTTTTTAGAGCGGTTAGTCCAACGACACCGATCAATAGATTCCTTCACCTTTCCGTAGAGCGCCGTCCCTAAAAGATTAATCTTCTCTCCTCGGGGATGCTGCACCCGATCGATCAAAGATCAGATCCGTTCCAGTAGATCAAACAGTATTAGATTGATATTTTAAATTAGGCAAATCTTTTATTTCTAAATAGCTACAACACACTACCTATTTCTCTAACATACAACTATGCCACATAAATAAGTCATGCATGCAAGTCATAAATTTTACATTATATTATTTTTGCATTACTCTATGCTTGCAACACACCACATCATCATCAATTTATGCATGTTAGTCATACTTTATTCTGGGTTTTTTGCGGGGTGGTCATAATTTATTCTTTGCGTTTTATTTTGTGTTGACAATATATGTGTTGGTCGGTTGCACCATAACTATGTAATTCACCTTCACATTTGGTTAGAATTGACATTGTTTTAATTCCAATTCATTTTTCCCTTCTTTTATATCATTTGTATTTTATTCTTTTGTTAAGACTGCATTTGTTACCCATTAATTTTAGATGTTTTTTGTAGCAGCTTCTATGCGTTCTTTTAGCAAGTTTTCGGGAGCAACGCGTCGAATAATCATCTAGTAAATCCAAAGATCAGATCCAATTCGATGAGGATACGCCAACCTCTGAACGCATGGGAGTGGCTCGGTACGGCGGAAGCGAGCGAGCGAGCGTCCGGACCAGAGGGACGCAGGCGGCGCACACGATGACGCGGCGATGGGCGTGCTTCATACGCGCGTCCCAGAGGGACGCAGGCGGCGCACACGATGACGCGGCGCACGCGAGGACGAGCCTACGCCTCCATCCGCGCGCGTGAGCGCCATCGATCCAATCTAGGAGTACGTCGATAGCGCGTATGCATCACCTCCAGCTTCATCGCCTAGTGCGTCCATCGTCCACGTGCAGACAAGATGCCATGCAATGCATGCATCATCACGGGAAGGCCCTAGAAGCTATACGCTTGCATATATACAACGTACGAGAGGCACGGGAAGGCACTGGAAGGTACTACGACAGTGCATATCAGGCCATCCACACACAGGACAAAGTGAAGGACATCCATCGGAGGGAGAATACACCAGCCGACTTCGATCCATCTGCGTATAAAGTCATCCTCGACTACACGCGCGCCGATCGTAGCCGCCGATAAGCCAGCATAACATCAGCTGCATTGCATAGCCTTCTTAACTCAACCTGGTTATACAAATGCAGCCTCAAATGTATCATCTGCAAATAGTTTAATCGTCTGTATGCCCTCTTATCTTCATGGACTGAAGCACACTATCTGGTGTTTGGTTGACTGCATGTTAATAGACAAATTCAAAACATGATGTTTGGTTGTATGCAACGTCTGATATGTAGTAACCTCTTTGGTTAGTTGGTGAGGTTACCAGCATACTTCGACACAACCATGTGGCACACATCATAAACAGAGCATAGTATAAACAAAAGGATCAACAACTTAACACCATATTTCAGATAGGAAATTTTAACATGGTCCCTCTTACCTCCTTTTTTTACATGTGAGGTAAGAAGGTAAGAGTCAATCAAGCCATTCATTGATGAGATCAACGGCTAAGATCTATTTTATACTCTTACCTCTCATGTGAAAAGAGGGGGTAAGAGGGATCATGTTAAAACTGCTCTTTCAGATAAGCAGTACCACACTTCATAACAGTTCAAAGCAGACTCGATAGTACTTAGGAAGAAGGTGCCCCAGCCCTAGTCCTTGGCGGCGAAGGCTTCGTCGTGCTTCCCGCATTTGTTGACGACCTCAATGCCATCGTCGTCGAAGATGATGACCTTAAGAGTGTCGGGAGTGAGGAGCTTGAACGTCACCATGTAGCCGATCTTGATCCGATGAACGGCTGCGTAGGTGGCCCAACCCTGATCCAGGGTCACCCTGCCATTCATCAGCTTCACCGTCACCTTTCAGGAGCAGCCGGTGTTGTTCCTGAGCTTGAACTCTGTTGGCACCGCGACGAAGTGCTTGGTGAAGTTCAGGGGCATGGGGATGCACTCAAGCTTCGGTGCAAGGATGACCTTGCAGAAGTGAGTTGGGCCATCCTCCTGATGGTAGTCGTAGTTGTGGCGCTTGTTGCTGGCGGGCTCCTCCATGCGCTCGTCGTCGCCAACCTCAGGCATCTTCGGTTCTTCCTCGGCGGTGGGCGGCAACACAACCTCCTCGGGCATTGGATGAAGGGGTTGCTTGTCCTTGTTGTCAGCGGCAGGGAGCACCTCCGTGCCCATCTCATTGCTCTCCTCGATCTGCACATAATTCATGGAGTGAGGCACAGCACAGAGTTCATGGCTTATTGAAGAGCATGTAGTTAAAACGACATGACCGTCACTCTTATCCTCCTCTCCATCGCCCCTATATTTACTCACCCTGCCCACCACTACTTACCCACCCCCTCTCTTCTCTCACTGTCAACCTTCCTCCTCTCCATCGCCATGAGTTCTAGCTCCAGCTCCAACGCCAACCCCTTCCCTTGGGGTATTGGTTGGAGGGCCTTCTTCCTCGGGTGGTCGGCTGGTGACCGTGAAAGTGCGTTATATCGACTAGAGGGGGGGGGGGGGGGTGAATAGGCGATTTTTATGAATTCTTCACTGAGAAATTTGCAGGTGAGGAAATTCCTTAGCGAAGAACTACTAGCAGCGGAATAAGTACTCAAAAGTAAACATAACAGAACACAAGCATAGTCATCATGATGAAATGAAGACAGGCACAGAGTACAAAAAGCGTAAGCACAGAATAACACAGGATGAAGACAAACAAACTGAAGAAATTGAACTGAGGAATTTGAGAAAGTCTTCAGTCAAACTCTTCAAACACAGATATGAACAAGCACTCAACACAGTTATGAGGAAATGAAAGAGTTGAGGAAATAGAACCAGTGAGCTTGGTGAAGACAATGATTTGGTAGACCAGTTCCAACTGCTGTCTCAGTTGTACATCTGGTTGGAGCGGCTAGGTATTTAAACCTGAGGACACACAGTCTTCACCATATTCTCCTTGAGCTAAGATCACACAGACCTCGCCCAATCACTCGTGGTAAGTCCTCAGGTGACTTCCGAACCTTCACAAACTCGGTCACTCGGCGACCCACAATTCCTCTTGGATGCTCTAGACCTTGACGCCTAACCGTCTGGAAGAAGCACAGTCTTCAAAGGTAACAAGTGTCAGATCCACGCAGGATCAATCTCTTCAGTGATTCTCAATCACTTGGGGTTTGTAGGTGTTTGGGTTTGGGTTTTCCTCACTTGATGATTTTCGCTCAAAATCCTCGGAGGATGGGATGCTCTCAAATGACAAGTGTCAGTTTCTCTCAAAGCAGCCAACCAGCTAGTGGTTGTAGGGGGGTGGCTATTTATAGCCTAGGGAACAGCCCGACATGATAAGACATAAATGCCCTTCAATGATATGACCGTTAGGTGGGTAGATATTTTGGGACAGCTGGCGCATAGCACATCAATGGGCGGAAATTTGAGTATCAAATTCCTCAGGGCTATCATGTTCCTCACTGTGTAGGTAATCCGCACTGGCGAATTCCTAACTCCTCAGTCAGAACAAATTCCTCAGAGACCAGAAGAACTTCGTCTCTGTCACTGAAGAATATGACTGAACTGTATGAGATTTCCAATGGCTTCGCTCGAAGGGATTGGTAGGTGTAGAATTTTGAGTTGAGCATCACATGGAAAATTTTCCTTAGTATTTCCCCGACCCCCTTTAACAGTACGGTGTTTCCTATGACTTAAGAAAGAGAAAATGAAACTACGAAAACAAAAGTCTTCACGCTTCATGTTCCTTGGATGAATACCAAGTCTTCAGGATTGCACCAATTTCTTCACTTTCAAAGTCTTCAGAAAGTCTTCAGAAATCCAAAGTCTTCAGTCGAAGAAATTCATTTTTAGGGGTCGACTTTCTCTGTAAATATCAAACTCCTCATAGACTTATAGACCTATGTACACTCAAAAACACATTAGTCCCTTAACCTATAAGTCTTCAATACACCAAAATCACTAAGTGGCACTAGATGCACTTACAATCTCCCCCTTTTTGGTGATTGATGATAATATAGGTTAAGTTTTCAACGGGGATAAACATATGAAATGTAAATACTGATATTGAGGAATTTGATTGCAAGATATAGAAGAACTCCCCCTGAAGATGTGCATGATGAGGAATTTTCTTTTGAAGCATTGCACACTTGAAGAGTAGAATCATGGAGATCTCCCCCTATATCTTGTAATTCATACACGCATTTGACATATCATAATGAGGATTTGAAATGCATGATGAAATATGGTGACTGATGTAATTCAGCATGCGTGCATTAACATATATGAGGGAAAAGCATGCAGAAAAACACATCAAACATATCAGAGCACCATCGGGTTTAAGTTTACAACTCGATCCAATAAAGTTTCAGAAGAACAGGAGTTGTAACTTAGCAAAAAAATGCCCATATAGACAGACCCGCTTGAAGACTAACTCAAAATCCCCCCCCTTTGTCATCGAATGACCAAAAGGATCGAAAATGAGGACTAACGCCCCTAAAGAATATCAAGTTGATGAAGGAGCGTCAGCGTTGTTGGGGTCGTTTGTCGTGGAAGAGCCTGCTGCAGTGTCGTCCAAGTCTTCATGCTCGTTGGTGTCGCGCGATGAAGAATAGGAGTTGGACACCAAAGGAGGAACCTTGACCTCCTTGTATTTCTTCGGTGGAGGTGCAGACCAGTCAAAATCTTCCTTAAGACCCATTTTCTTGAGATCTTCTTCACCATACAGATGTGATAGAATGGCCCAGGTGCAACCGAAGACTTCATGGAGGTAGTAATGGTTTTTCTTCACTGCATTGTGTGTAGCAGTCATGTTGTGAAGAAATGAACCAAACTGACGCTTAACCCATTTATGGTTTTGGTCCACCTTCTGGTGAAGACTAAGCAGAAGCTCACGGTCAGTCATCACACGAGGAGCAGTGGCTTGAGGAGTAGACTTGGGTGCAACAGAGTCATGTGTAGCAGAGTCACCATTGGTGGAATAAGGAGCAGCTTTGCGAAACTAACCATCCAATGGACGAATGCCTTCATCAATGACTGCAGGGCCCTTGCCCTTTTCATCAGTTGAAGTATAAGCATGCTTGAGGACTTCAATCGAGGGCAGATAGCTAAGGTGATTCTGAAAATCAGCCTTGAAGTTGAGTGAAGACCTTGTCCTGAGGAATCTCATAATCCAAGGTGCATAAGGTTTCAGCTCAAACGGAGAAAGTGCAGCATTTGCCAGAGTCCTCATGAAGAAATCATGATAGTTGATAGGAATGCTATGAATGATGTTGAATAGCAGATTCTTCATGATGCCAACTATTTCCTCATCAGATGAGTCGTGGCCTTTGATGGGACTCATTGTCCTCGTCAGAATGCGATAGACAGTCCAAGGCACATATAGTAATTCCTTCACGAGGAATTTGGTTCGTAGGGCCTGACCTGGCTTCAAAGGCTTTATCAGAACTTGCATGTAATGATTTGTAAGCTCAGATTCACTATAGATGCAACGAGCAGCTTCAAGGAGAGGACTGAGTGGTAAAGCACGAAGCAATTCAGTAGCTGGTGCCGTGTAGTGAGTGTTTTCAGACATCCAGTCCAACACCCATGAATTCACATCTTCAGAATCTCCTGTGATGTGCAGCGTCGCATAAAATTGAAGAATGAGTTCTTCATTCCAATCACAGATGTCAGTGCAGAAATTTAACAGTCCAGCGTTGTGAAGAACACTGAGGACTGGCACGAAGCACGGCAGAGATTCCATATCCACGTGAGGAATGTGCTCATGGTAGAAGATTTTGTCTTTGTTGAACAGCACTGAGGAATAAAGATTAGCCTGGCTGGCAGTCCAGAAATGCCTTTTGCTAATGCGAGCAGAGTCATAGGGGTTGTAGTCTGTGAAGAATACGTGCTCGCCGAAGAAATAATCAGCCTTGAATTTTTGCTTCCTAGAGAACGGATCCTTTGGCTTGGGTAGAGGAGTGTCAGTGAGTGATGACCCACAAGTATAGGGGATCTATCGTAGTCCTTTCGATAAGTAAGAGTGTCGAACCCAACGAGGCGCAGAAGGAAATGATAAGCGGTTTCCAGCAAGGTATTCTCTGCAAGTACTGAAATAAGTGGTAACAGATAGTTTTGTGATAAGATAATTTGTAACGAGCAACAAGTAACAAAAGTAAATAAGGTGCAGCAAGGTGGCCCAATCCTTTTTGTAGCAAAGGACAAGCCTGGACAAACTCTTATATGATGTAAAGCGCTTCCGAGGACACATGGGAATATCGTCAAGCTAGTTTTCATCGCGTTCATATGATTCACGTTCGGTACTTTGATAATTTGGGTATGTGGGTGGACCGGTGCTTGGGTGCTGCTCTTACTTGGACAAGCATCTCACTTATGATTAATCTCTATTGCAAGCATCCGCAACTACAACAAAAGTATTAAGGTAAACCTAACCATAGTATGAAACATACGGATCCAAATCAGCCCCTTATGAAGCAACGCATAAACTAGGGTTTAAACTTCTGTTACTCTAGCAACCTATCATCTACTTATTACTTCCCAATGCATTCCTCTAGACCCAAATAATGGTGAAGTGTCATGTAGTCGACGTTCACATAACACCACTAGAGGAGAGACAACATACATCTCATCAAAATATCGAACGAATACCAAATTCACATGACTACTAATAGCAAGACTTCTCCCATGTCCTCAGGAACAAAAGTAACTACTCACAAAGCATACACATGTTCATAATCAGAGGGGTATTAATATGCATATAGGATCTGAACATATGATCTTCCACCAATTGAACCAACTAGCATCAACTACAAGGAGTAATTAACACTAGTAGCAACCTACTAGCACCAATCCCGGACTTGCAGACAAGAATTAGATACAAGAGATGAACTAGGGTTTTGAGATGAGATGGTGCTGATGAAGATGTTGATGGAGATTGCCCTCTCCCGATGAGAGGAGCGTTGGTGATGATGATGGCGATGATTTCCCCCTCCGGGAGGGAAGTTTCCCCGGCAGAACAGCTCCGCCAGAGCCCTAGATTGGTTCCGCCAAGGTTCTGCCTCGTGGTGGCAGAGTTTCGTCCGAGAAGATGGCTTACAATTTTTTTCCATCGAAAGACTCCATATAGCAGAAGATGGCCACCGGAGGGCCACTAGGGGGCCCACGAGGTAGGGGGCGCGCCCCCACTCTCGTGGGTGGGGTGTGGCCCCCTGGTGAAGTTCTTGCTCTCAGTATTTTTTATATATTTGGAAAACATCTTCCGTGAAGTTTCAGGACTTTTGGAGCTGTGCAGAATAGGTCTCTAATATTTTCTCCTTTTCCAGCCCAGAATCCCAGCTGCCGGCATTCTCCCTCTTTATGTAAACCTTGTAAAATAAGAGAGAATAGGCATAAGTATTGTGACATAATGTGTAATAACAGCCCATAATGCAATAAATATTGATATAAAAGCATGATGCAAAATGGACGTATCAACTCCCCCAAGCTTAGACCTCGCTTGTCCTCAAGCGAAAAGCCGAAATCGAAAAATATGTCCACATATTTAGAGATAGAGGTGTCGATAAAAATAAAATACGGACATGAGGGCATCATGATCATTCTTAGAACAACAACTTATATAATTCTTATCATATAATCTCTAATGCTAGAGTAATAATTCAATCACAATATTAAGTATGAATCTTAAACTTCATTGAAGACTAACAAGCTATAAACTCAGTCATTGAAGCAATTGCAATTTATCATAACATAGGAAAGAGTCAATGTATAAGAGCTTTTTAGCAAGTCCACATACTCAACTATCATATAGTCTTTCACAATTGCTGACACTCACGCAATACTTATGAGTATGGAGTTTTATTTAGACACAGAGAAAGATATGGGCTTATAGTTTTGCCTCCCAACATTTTACCTCAAGGGTAATGTCAACAGTAATAGTTCATGAAAACTCACATCCAATTAGCCATATATACCAGGATCTTTCCAACATACTGTGCTTGCCAAAGGATAAAATGTAAAAAGGAAGGGTGAAGATCACCATGACTCTTATGCAAAGTTGGGGATAAAAGTAAAATATAGGCCCTTCGCAGAGGGAAGCAGAGGTTGTCATGCGCTTTTATGGTTGGATGCACAAAATCTTAATGCGAAAGGACGTCACTTTATATTTCCACTTGTGATATGGACCTTTATTATGCAGTCTGTCGCTTTTATTACTTCCATATCACACGATCGTATAAAGCTTATTTCCTCCACACCAATCAATCATACATATTTAGAGAGCAATTTTTATTGCTTGCACCGATGACAACTTACTTGAAGGATCTTACTCAATCCATAGGTAGATATGGTGGACTCTTATGGCAAGACTGGTTTAAGGGTATTTGGAAGCACAAGTAGTATCTCTACTTGGTGCAATGAATTTGGCTAGCATGAGGGGGAAAGGCAAGCTCATCATGTTGGAAGATCCAAGACAATATAATTCATCTCAGATTTAAGAAAACATAACCCATTACGTTGTCTTCCTTGTCCAATGTCAACTCTTTTAGCATGTCATATTTTAATGACTGCTCTGTTGGGGAACGTAGTAATTTAAAAAAAAATCCTAAGCACACGCAAGATCATGGTGATGCATAGCAACGTGAGGGGAGAGTGTTGTCTACGTACCCTCGTAGACCGGCAACGGAAGCGTTAGCACAACGCGGTTGATATAGTCGTACGTCTTCACGATCCGACCGATCCAAGTACCGAACGCACGACACCTCCGAGTTCAGCACACGTTCAGCTCGATGACGTCCCGTGAACTCCGATCCAGCAGAACTTTACGAGAGAGTTCTGTCAGCACGACGGCGTGGTGACGATCTTGATGTTCTACCGTCGTAGGGCTTCGCCTAAGCACCGCTATACTATTATCGAGGATTATGGTGGAGGGGGCACCGCACACGGCTAAGAGATCAATGATCAATTGTTGTGTCTATGGGGTGCCCCCTGCCCCGTATATAAAGGATCAAGGGGGGAGGCGGCCGGCCTAGGAGGAGGGCGCGCCAAGGGGGGAGTCCTTCTCCCACCGGGAGTAGGACTCCTCCTTCCCTTATTGGAGTAGGAGAGAAGGAAAGAGGGGGAGAGGAACAAGGAAAAGGGGGCCGCACCCCTTGGTCCAATTCGGACCAGAGGGGGGCGCGTGCCTCCTTCCTTTTGGCCTCTCTCCTCTATTCCCGTATGGCCCAATAAGGCCCATATACTCCCCGGTGAATTCCCATAACTCCGGTACTCCGAAAAATACCCGAATCACTCGGAACCTTTCCGATGTCCGGATATAGTCGTCCAATATATCGATCTTTACGTCTCAACCATTTAGAGACTCCTCGTCATGTCCCCGATCTCATCCAGGACTCCGAACTCCTTTGGTACACCAAAACTCATAAACTCATAATATAACTATCATCGAAACCTTAAGCGTGCGGACCCTACGGGTTCGAGAACAATGTAGACATGACCGAGACACGTCTCTGGTCAATAACCAATAGTGGAACCTGGATGTTCATATTGGCTCCCACATATTCTATGAAGATCTTTATCGGTCAAACCGCATAACAACATACGTTGTTCCCTTTTGTTATCGGTTTGTTACTTGCCCGAGATTCGATCGTCGGTATCTCAATACCTAGTTCAATCTCGTTACCGGCAAGTCTCTTTACTCGTTACGTAACACATCATCCCGCAACTAACTCATTAGTTGCAATGCTTGCAAGGCTTTAAGTGATGTGCATTACCGAGAGGGCCCAGAGATACCTCTCCGACAATCAGAGTGACAAATCCTAATCTCTAAATACGCCAACCCAACAAGTACCTTCTGAGACACCTGTAGAGCACCTTTATAATCACCCAGTTACGTTGTGACGTTTGGTAGCACACAAAGTGTTCCTCCGGTAAACGGGAGTTGCATAATCTCATAGTCATATGAACATGTATAAGTCATGAAGAAATCAATAGCAACAAACTAAATGATCAAGTGCTAAGCTAACGGAATGGGTCAAGTCAATCACATCATTCTCCTAATGATGTGATCCCATTAATAAAATGACAACTCATGTCTATGGTTAGGAAACATAACCATCTTTGATCAACGACCTAGTCAAGTAGAGGCATACTAGTGACACTCTGTTTGTCTATGTATTCACACATGTATAATGTTTCTGGTTAATACAATTCTAGCATGAATAATAAACATTTATCATGATATAAGGAAATAAATAATAACTTTTATTATTGCCTCTAGGGCATATTTCCTTCAGTCTCCCACTGGCACTAGAGTCAATAATCTAGTTCACATTGCCATGTGATTTAACATCAATAGTTCACATCACCATGTGATTAACACCCATAGTTCACATCGTCATGTGACCTACACCCAAAGGGTTTACTAGAGTCAATAATCTAGTTCACATCGCTATGTGATTAATACCCAAAGAGTACTAAGGTGTGATCATGTTTCGCTTGTGAGGGAAGTTTAGTCAACGGGTCTGCCACATTCAGATCCGTATGTATTTTGCAAATTTCTATGTCAACAATGCTCTGCATGGAGCTACTCTAACTAATTTCTCCCACTTTTAATATGTATCCAGATTGAGACTTAGAGTCATCTGGATCAGTGTCAAAACTTGCATCGACGTAACCCTTTACGATGAACCTTTTGTCACCTCCATAATCGAGAAACATATGCTTATTCCACTAAGGATAATTTGGACCAATGTCCAGTGATCTACTCCTAGATCACTATTGTACTCCCTTGCCAAACTCAGGGCAGGGTATACAATAGGTCTGGTACATAGCATGGCATACTTTATAGAACCTATGGCTGAGGCATAGGAAATGACTTTTATTCTCTCTCTATCTTCTGTCATGGTCAGGTTTTGAGTCTTACTCAACTTCACACCTAGTAACACAGGCAAGAACTCCTTTTTGACTGTTCCATTTTGAACTACTTCAAAATCTTGTCAAGGTATGTACTCATTGAAAAACTTATCAAGCGTCTTGATCTATCTCTATAGATCTTGATGCTCAATATGTAAGCAGCTTCACCAAGGTCTTTCTTTGAAAAAATCCTTTCAAACATTCCTTTATGCTTTGTAGAATAATTCTACATTATCTCTGATCAACAATATGTCATTCACATATACTTATCAGAAATGCTGTAATGCTCCCACTCACTTTCTTGTAAATACAAGCTTCACCGCAAGTCTGTATAAAACTATATGCTTTGATCAACTTATCAAAGCGTATATTCCAACTCCGAGATGCTTGCACCAGTCCATAGATGGATCGTTGGAGCTTGCATATTTTGTTAGTACCTTTAGGATTGACAAAACCTTTTGGTTGCATCGTATACAACTCTTCTTTAATAAATCCATTAAGGAATGTAATTTTGTTTATCCATTTGCCAGATTTCATAAAATGTGGCAATTGCTAACATGATTCGGACAGACTTAAGCATAGATACGAGTGAGAAACTCTCATCGTAGTCAACACCTTGAACTTGTCGAAAACCTTTTTGCGACAATCTTAGCTTTGTAGATAGTAACACTACTATAAGCGTCTGTCTTCCTCTTGAAGATCCATTTAATCTCAATGGCTCGCCAATCATTGGGCAAGTCAATTAAAATCCATACTTTGTTCTCATACATGGATCTCATCTCAAATTTCATGGCCTCAAGCCATTTCGTGGAATCTGGACTCATCTTCGCTTCCTCATAGTTCATAGGTTCGTCATGGTCAAGTAACATGACCTCCAGAACAGGATTACCGTGCCACTTTGGTGCGGATCTCACTCTGGTTTACCTACAAGGTTTGGTAGTAAATTGATCTGAAGTTACATGATCATCATCATTAGCTTCCTCACTAATTGGTGTAGGAGTCACGGAAACAGATTTCTGTGATGAACTACTTTCCAATAAGGAAGCAGGTACATCTAGCTCATCAAGTTCTACTTTCCTCCCACTCACTTCTTTCAAGAGAAACTCCTTCTCCAGAAAGGATCCATTCTCAGCAACAAATATCTTGCCTTCGGATTAGTGATAGAAGGTGTACCCAACAGTTACTTTTGGGTATCCTACGAAGACGCACTTCTCCGATTTGGGTTTGAGCTTATCAAGATGAAACTTTTTCGCATAAGCATTACAACCCCAAACTTTAAGAAGCGTCAACTTAGGTTTCTTGCTAAACCACAGTTCATACGGTGTCATCTCAATGGATTTAGATGGTGCCCTTTCTAATGTGAATGCAGTTGTCTCTAATGCATAACCCCAAATCAATAGTGGTAAATCGGTAAGAGACATCATAGATTGCACTATATCAAATAAAGTACGATTATGACGTTCGAACACACCATTACGCTGTGGTGTTCCAGGTGGCATGAGTTTTGTGAAACTATTCCACATTGTTTTAATTGAAGGCCAAACTCCTAACTCAAATATTCGCCTCTACAATCAAATCATAGAAACTTTATTTTCTTGTTACAATGATACTTCACTCTGAAATTCTTTGAACTTTTCAAATGTTTCAGACTTACGTTTCTTCAAGTAGATATACCCATATCTGCTCAAATCATCTGTGAGGGTCTGAAAAATAATGATACCCGCCGCGAGCCTCAACAATCATCGGACCTCATACATCAGTATGTATTATATCCAATAAGTCAGTTGCTTGCTCCATTGTTCTAGAGAACGGAGTCTTAGTCACCTTTTCCCATGAGGCATGGTTCGCAAGCATCAACTGATTCATAATCAAGTGATTCCAAAAGCCCATCAGCATGGAGTTTCTTCATGCGCTTTACACCAATATGACCTAAACGGCAGTGCCACAAATAAGTTGCACTATCATTATTAACTTTGCATCTTTTGGTTTCAATATTATGAATATGTGTATCACTACGATCGAGATCCAACGAACCATTTTCATTGGGTGTGTAACCATATAAGGTTTTATTCATGTAAATAGAACAACAATTTATTCTCTTACTTAAATGAATAATCGTATTGCAATAAACATGATCAAATCATATTCATGCTCAACGCAAACACCAAATAACACTTATTTAGGTTCAACACTAATCCCGAAAGTATAGGGAGTGTGCGATGATGATCATATCAATCTTGGAACCACTTCCAACATACATCGCCACTTCACCCTTAACTAGTCTCTGTTCATTCTGCAACTCTCGTTTCGAGTTACTACTCTTAGCAACTGAACCAGTATCAAATACCGAGGGGTTGCTACGAACACTAGTAAAATACACATCAATAATCCGTATATCAAATATACCTTTGTTCACTTTGCCATCCTTCTTATCCGCCAAATACTTGGGGCAGTTCCACTTCAAGTGACCAGTCCCTTTGCAGTAAAAGCACTTAGTCGCAGGCTTAGGACCAGACTTGGGCTTCTTCACTTGAGCAGCAACTTGCTTGCCGTTCTTCTTGAAGTTCCCCTTCTTCCCTTTGCCCTTTTCTTGAAACTAGTGGTCTTGTCTACCATCAACACTTGATATTTTTATTGATTTCTACCTTCGTTGATTTCAGCATTACGAAGAGCTTGGGAATCGTTTCCGTTATCCCTTGCATATCATAGTTCATCATGAAGTTCTACTAACTTGGTGATGGTGACTAGAGAATTCTGTCAATCACTATCTTATCTAGAAGATTAACTCCCACTTGATTCAAGCGATTGTAGTACCCAGACAATCTGAGCACATGCTCACTGCTTGAACTATTCTCCTCCATATTTTAGACTTCATATCTCTCAACTTGGGTATTTGCTTGAAATATTAACTTCAACTCCTGGAACATCTCATATGGTCCATGACGTTCAAAACGTTTTTGAAGTCCCAATTCTAAGCCGTTTAAGCATGGTGCACTAAACTATCAAGTAGTCATCATACTGAGCTAGCCAAACGTTCATAACGTCTGCATCTGCTCCTGCAATAGGCCTGTCATCTAGCGGTGCATTAAGGACATAATTCTTCTGTGCAGCAATGAGGATAATCCTCAGATCACGGATCCAATATGCATCATTGCTACTAACATTTTTGAACATAATTTTTCTCTAGGAACACAATAAACTGGGAGCAACATCGCGAGCTATTGATCTACAACATAGATATGCTAATACTACCAGGACTAAGTTCATGATAAATTAAAGTTCAATTAATCATATTACTTAAGAACTCCCACTTAGACAGACATCCCTCTAATCTTCTAAATGATCACGTGATCCAAATCAACTAAACCATGTCCGATCATCACGTGAGGTGGAGTAGTATTAATGGTGAACATCAATATGTTGATCATATCTACTATATGATTCACGCTCGACCTTTCGATCTCCGTGTTCCGAGGCCATATCTGTTATATGCTAGGCTCGTCAAGTTTAACCTGAGTATTCCGCGTGTGCAACTGTTTTGCACCCGTTGTATTTGAACGTAGAGCCTATCACACCCGATCATCATGTGGTGTCTCAGCACGAAGAACTTTCGCAATGGTGCATACTCAGGGAGAACACTTGTACCTTGATAATTAGTGAAAGATCATCTTATAAAGCCACCGTTGAACTAACAAAATAAGATGTATAAAAGATAAACATCACGTGCAATCAAAATATGTGACATGATATGGCCATCATCATCTTGTGCCTTTGATCTCCATCTCCAAAGCATCGTCATGATCTCCATCGTCACCGGCATGACACCATGATCTCCATCATCTTGATCTATATCAATGTGTCATCACATGGTTGTCTCACCAACAATTGCTCTTGCAACTATTGCTATCGCATAGCGATAAAGTAAAGCAATTATTTGGCGCTTGCATCTTATGCAACAGAGAGATAACCATAAGGGTTTTGCCAGTTGCCGATAACTTCAACAAAACATGATCATCTCATACAACAACTTATATCTCATCACGTCTTGACCATATCACATCACAACATGCCCTGCAAAAACAAGTTAGACGCCCTTTACTTTGTTGTTGCAAGTTTTACGTGGCTGCTACGGGCTGAGCAAGAACTGTTCTTACCTACGCATCAAAACCACAATGATAGTTTGTCAAGTTGGTGCTGTTTTAACCTTCGCAAGGACCGGGCGTAGCCATACTCGGTTCAACTAAAGTTGGAGAAACTGACACCCGCTAGCCACCTGTGTGCAAAGCACGTCGGTAGAACCAGTCTCGCGTAAGCGTACGCGTAATGTCAGTTTGGGCCGCTTCATCCAACAATACCGCCGAACCAAAGTGTGACATGCTGGTAAGCAGTATGACTTATATCGCCCACAAATCACTTGTGTATTACTCGTGCATAACATCAACGCATAAAACCTAGCCTCGGATGCCACTGTTGGGGAACATAGTAATTTCAGAAATTTCCTACGCACACGCAAGATCATGGTGATGCATAGCAACGAGAGGGGAGAGTGTTGTCTACGTACCCTCGTAGACCGGCAACGGAAGCGTTAGCACAACGCGGTTGATGTAGTCGTATGTCTTCACGATCCGACCGATCCAAGTACCGAACGCACGGCACCTCCGAGTTCAGCACACGTTCAGCTCGATGACGTCCCGCGAACTCCGATCCAGCAGAGCTTCATGAGAGAGTTCTGTCAGCACGACGGCGTGGTGACGATCTTGACGTTCTACCGTCGCAGGGCTTCGCCTAAGCACTGCTACAATATTATCGAGGATTATGGTGGAGGGGGGCACCGCACACGGCTAAGAGATCAATGATCATTTGTTGTGTCTATGGGGTGCCCCCCTGCCCCGGTATATAAAGGAGCAAGGGGGGAGGCGGCCGGCCTTGGAGGAGGGCGCGCCAAGGGGGGAGTCCTACTCCCACCGGGAGTAGGACTCCTCCTTCCCTTGTTGGAGTAGGAGAGAAGGAAAGAGGGGGAGAGGAACAAGGAAAAGGGGGCTGCACCCCTTGTCCAATTCGGACCAGAGGGGGGGCGCGCGCCTCCTTCCTTTTGGCCTCTCTCCTCTATTTCCGTATGGCCCAATAAGGCCCATATACTCCCCGGCGAATTCCCGTAACTCTCCGGTACTCCGAAAAATACCCGAATCACTCAGAACCTTTCCGATGTTCGAATATAGTCATCCAATATATCGATCTTTACGTCTCGACCATTTCGAGACTCCTGGTCATGTCCCCGATCTCATCCGGGACTCCAAACTCCTTCGGTACATCAAAACTCATAAACTCATAATATAACTGTCATCGAAACCTTAAGCGTGCGAACCCTATGGGTTCGAGAACAATGTAGACATGACCGAGACACGTCTCCGGTCAATAACCAATAGCGGAACCTGGATGCTCATATTGGCTCCCACATATTCTACGAAGATCTTTATCGGTCAAACTGCATAACAACATATGTTGTTCCCTTTTGTCATTGGTATGTTACTTGCCCGAGATTCGACCGTCGGTATCTCAATGCCCAGTTCAATCTCGTTACCGGCAAGTCTCTTTACTCGTTCCGTAACACATCATCCCGCAACTAACTCATTAGTTGCAATGCTTGCAAGGCTTTAAGTGATGTGCATTACCGAGAGGGCCCAGAGATACCTCTCCGACAATCAGAGTGACAAATCCTAATCTCGAAATGCGCCAACCCAACAAGTACCTTCGGAGACACCTGTAGAGCACCTTTATAATCACCCAGTTACGTTGTGACGTTATGCTCACAATCATAAAAGATGTCCAAGATAATATATCTATATGTGAAGACCTCTCTTTCTTTATTACTCCCTATTAATTGCAACGATGACCAAAACTATGTTTGTCAACCCTCAACAACTTTTATTCATCATACTTTTCTATGTGAGCTCATTACTCTCCATAAGACTCACATGATCTCTTTGTTTCTTTTTATTTCTTTCTCTTTTCTTTTATTCACCTAGGATCATGGCAAAATAATCAAGCCCTTGACTGAACACTAATCTTTATTATATAGCTCATGGACTCGATTACATAGAAGGATAATAAAGCAAAACTCACAACTAGATCACACTAAGAACTTTTATTCTACTAGATCAAGATATTACCAAAAGGATCGAACTAAGAAAAACGGTAAAGGTAAAAGTGATGGTAATACGATGCCGGGGCACTCCCCCAAGCTTGGCAATTTCCAAGTGGAGTGCCCATACCCATGTGATTATGTCTCTCTTCGGGATTGTGATGTGATGTTCTTGGCAATGATGCCCCTCAAGATACGGTTCTCCTCCTCAAGCTTGTTGACTTACTGCTTGAGGTTCATTATTTCCTTTCGGAGTTTTCCTGTAACAGCCAAACTCCCTGCACCCAAGGGTGCTGCATAGCTGCGGGAGAACCAGTGACACTCTTTTTCATATTCTCATAAGAAAGAAATCTAACATTGGAAGAGATAACCGAGTTTGGAATAGCTGAGCTCTGTAGTTCTCCGATTGTGAATTCAGCTTGGAGGCGGGAAGTGACTTCTTGATCCTCTTCCATGGCATCTATCCTCTTCAAATCAGCCTCCATCTCTTCCTCCGTTGCTGGCCCAAAGGGGTCAACATGATTGTTTGTCGTTGATCTCGGTGCCGGATGAGACACCCGGCTCTCCCCGACTGACTCTTGCAAAGACATCCTGCTCTAATCTGCAGCAGCAACAACTCGAAATACAAATAGGAGATAATTGCATGATACGGGAGTCAAAATCTCTGGGAGATTATATAATAAATTTTTACCGACCAAAATACGTATCGTGTACGAAAACGAAGTCCGGAGAGCACACAAGGTGCCCATGAGGTGGGGGCGCGCCTAGTAGGGTAGGGAGCGCCCTCCACCCTCGTGGAGCCCTCATGTCCTTCCCGGACTGCTGCTTATTTTTTTATTTTTCTAAATATTCCAAAACAGAGAAATATTGCCTTAGAAACTGTTTTGGAGTCGGTTTACTTACCGTACCACATACCTAATCCTTTTCGGAGTCTGAAACATTCCGGAAAGTGTCCCTTATGAATTCCTCTGGGTTACGGTTTCAATAACATTGGTTTCAACATTTATAGGATTACCTGAGATATGGTGTTTGATTCTTTGACCGTTCACCACCTTCGGATTTGTGCCTTCGAAGTTGTTGATTTTTATGGCACCGGAACGGTAGACCTCCTCGATAACGTAGGGACCTTCCCATTTAGAGAGAAGTTTTCCTGCAAAAAAATCTTAAACGAGAGTTGTATTGCAATACATAATCACCTACATTAAACTCACGCTTTTGTATCCTTTTGTCATGCCATCTTTTAACTTTTTCTTTAAACAACTTGGCATTTTCGTAGGCTTGGGTTCTCCATTCATCAAGTGAGCTAATATCAAATAACCTCTTCTCACCGGCAAGTTTAAAATCATAATTAAGTTCTTTAATAGCCCAATAAGCCTTGTGTTCTAGTTCGAGAGGTAAGTGGCATGCTTTTCCATAGACCATTTTATACGGAGACATACCCATAGGATTTTTATATGCAGTTCTATAGGCCCATAATGCATCATCAAGTTTCTTGGACCAATTCTTTCTAGACCTATTAACAGTCTTTTGCACAATTAATTTGAGTTCTCTATTACTCAATTCTACTTGACCACTAGACTGAGGGTGATAAGGAGATGCAATTCTATGATTAACATCATATTTAGCAAGCATTTTATGGAAAGCACCATGAATAAAATGTGAACCACCATCAGTCATTAAATATTTAGGGACTCCAAATCTTGGAAAAATAACTTCTTTAAGCATTTTAATAGAAGTGTTATGATCAGCACTACTAGTTGGAATAGCTTCTACCCACTTAGTTGAAGGAAATATGCCCTAGAGGCAATAATAAAGTTATTATTTATTTCCTTATATCATGATAAATGTTTATTATTCATGCTAGAATTGTATTAACTGGAAACATAATACATGTGTGAATACATAGACAAACAGAGTGTCACTAGTATGCCTCTACTTGACTAGCTCGTTAATCAAAGATGGTTATGTTTCCTAACCATGGACAAAAGAGTTGTTATTTGATTAACGAGGTCACATCATTAGTTGAATGATCTGATTGACATGACCCATTCCATTAGCTTAGCACCCGATCGTTTAGTATGTTGCTATTGCTTTCTTCATGACTTATACATGTTCCTATGACTATGAGATTATGCAACTCCCGTTTGCCAGAGGAACACTTTGGGTGCTACCAAACGTCACAACGTAACTGGGTGATTATAAAGGAGCATTACAGGTGTCTCCAAAGGTAGATGTTGGGTTGGCGTATTTCGAGAATAGGATTTGTCACTCCGATTGTCGGAGAGGTATCTCTGGGCCCTCTCGGTAATGCACATCACTTAAGCCTTGCAAGCATTGCAACTAATAAGTTAGTTGCGGGATGATGTATTACGGAACGAGTAAAGAGACTTGCCGGTAACGAGATTGAACTAGGTATTGGATACCGACGATCGAATCTCGGGCAAGTAACATACCGATGACAAAGGGAACAACGTATGTTGTTATGCGGTCTGACCGATAAAGATCTTCGTAGAATATGTAGGAGCCAATATGGGCATCCAGGTCCCGCTATTGGTTATTGACCGGAGACGTGTCTCGGTCATGTCTACATTGTTCTCAAACCGTAGGGTCCGCACGCTTAAGGTTTCGATGACAGTTATATTATGAGTTTATGAGTTTTGATGTACGGAAGGAGTTCGGAGTCCCAGATGAGATCGGGGACATGACGAGGAGTCTCGAAATGGTCGAGACGTAAAGATCGATATATTGGACGACTATATTCGGACATCGGAAAGGTTCCGAGTGATTCGGGTATTTTCGGAGGTACCGGGGAGTTACGGGAATACGGGGAAGAGTATTGGGCCTTAATGGGCTTTAGTGGGAAGGAGCCAGGAGGTGGCGCGCTCCCCTCCCAAGTCCAGTCCGAATTGGACAAGGGATTTGGGGCGCGGCCCACCTCTCCCTTCCTTCTCCACTTCCCTCCTTTCCCCCCTTCTCCTAGTTGGACTAGGAAAGAAGGAGTCCTACTCCCGGTGGGAGTAGGACTCCCCTTGGCGCGCCAACTCCTAGGCCGGCCGCCCCTCCTCCCTTGCGCCTTTATATACGGGGGCAGGGGGCACCCCATAGACACACAATTTGATCCTTGGTGATCGTTCCTTAGCCGTGTGCGGTGCCCCCTGCCACCAAATTCTACCTCGATCATATTGTTGCAGTGCTTAGGCGAAGCCCTGCGTCG
Organism: Triticum monococcum; assembly: GCA_034509565.1. NCBI lineage: Eukaryota > Viridiplantae > Streptophyta > Magnoliopsida > Poales > Poaceae > Triticum > Triticum monococcum. The sequence continues at coordinate 387,972,511 of CM067845.1, forward strand.
GTAATACATCAAGATCGTCACCACGCCGTCGTGCTGATGGAACTCTTCCTCAACGCTTTGCTGGATCGGAGCCCGAGGATCGTCATCGAGCTGAACGTGTGCTAAGAACTCGGAGGTGCCGGAGTAACGGTGCTTGGATCGGTCGGATCGGGAAGACGTACGACTACTTCCTCTATGTTGTGTGATCGCTTCCGCAGTCGGTCTGCGTTGGTACGTAGACAACACTCTCCCCTCTCGTTGCTATGCATCACCATGATCTTGCGTGTGCGTAGGAAATTTTTGAAATTACTACGTTCCCCAACAGTGGCATCTGAGCCTAGGTTTTATGGTTTGATGTTATTTGCACGAGTAGAAAACAAGTGAGTTGTGGGCAATACAAGTCATACTGCCTACCAGCATGTCATACTTTGGTTCAGCGGTATTGTTGGACGAGACGACCCGGACTAACCTTACGCGTACGCTTACGCGAGACCGGTTCCCTCGACGTGCTTTGCACATAGATGGCTAGCGGGCGACTGTCTCTCCAACTTTAGTTGAACCAAGTGTGGCTACGCCCGGTCCTTGAGAAGGTTAAAACGGAGTCTATTTGACAAACTATCGTTGTGGTTTTGATGCGTAGGTGAGATGAGTTCTTGCTTAAGCCCGTAGCAGCCATGTAAAACTTGCAACAACAAAGTAGAGGACGTCTAACTTGTTTTTGCAGGGCATGTTGTGATGTCATATGGTCAAGGCATGATGCTAAATTTTATTGTATGAGATGATCATGTTTTGTAACCAAGTTATCGGCAACTGGCAGGAGCCATATGGTTGTCGCTTTATTGTATGCAATGCAATCGCGATGTAATGCTTTACTTTATTACTAAGCGGTAGTGATAGTCGTGGAAGCATAAGATTGGCGAGACAACAACGATGCTACGATGGAGATCAAGGTGTCGCGCCGGTGACGATGGTGATCATGACGGTGCTTCGGAGATGGAGATCACAAGGCACAAGATGATGATGGCCATATCATATCACTTATATTGATTGCATGTGATGTTTATCTTTTATGCATCTTATCTTGCTTTGATTGACGGTAGCATTATAAGATGATCTCTCACTAATTATCAAGAAGTGTTCTCCCTGAGTATGCACCGTTGCGAAAGTTCTTCGTGCTGAGACACCACGTGATGATCGGGTGTGATAGGCTCTACGTTCAAATACAACGGGTGCAAAACAGTTGCACATGCGGAATACTCAGGTTATACTTGACGAGCCAAGCATATACAGATATGGCCTCGGAACACGGAGACCGAAAGGTCGAGCGTGAATCATATAGTAGATATGATCAACATAATGATGTTCACCATTGAAAACTACTCCATCTCACGTGATGATCGGTTATGGTTTAGTTGATTTGGATCACGTGATCACTTAGAGGATTAGAGGGATGTCTATCTAAGTGGGAGTTCTTAAGTAATATGATTAAATTCAACTTAAATTTATCATGAACTTAGTCCTGGTAGTATTTTGCAAATCATGTTGTAGATCAATAGCTCGCGTTGTTGCTTCCCTGTGTTTATTTTGATATGTTCCTAGAGAAAATTGTGTTGAAAGATGTTAGTAGCAATGATGCGGATTGGATCCGTGATCTGAGGTTTATCCTCATTGCTGCACAGGAAAATTATGTCCTTGATGCACCGCTAGGTGACAGACCTATTGCAGGAGCAGATGCAGACGTTATGAACGTTTGGCTAGCTCAATATGATGACTACTTGATAGTTTAGTGCACCATACTTAATGGCTTAGAATCGGGACTTCAAATATGTTTTGAACATCATGGACCATATGAGATGTTCCAGGAGTTGAAGTTAATATTTCAAGCAAATACCCGAGTTGAGAGATATGAAGTCTCCAACAAGTTCTATAGCTAAAAGATGGAGGAGAATCGCTCAACTAGTGAGCATGTGCTCAGATTGTCTGGGTACTACAATCGCTTGAATCAAGTGGGAGTTAATCTTCCAGATAAGATAGTGATTGACAGAATTCTCTAGTCACCATCACCAAGTTAGTAGAACTTCGTGATGAACTATGATATGCAAGGGATAACGGAAACGATTCCCAAGCTCTTCATGATGCTGAAATCGACGAAGGTAGAAATCAAGAAAAACATCAAGTGTTGATGGTTGACAAGACCACTAGTTTGAAGAAAAGGGCAAAAAGGGAAGAAGGGGAACTTCAAGAAGAACATCAAGCAAGTTGCTACTCAAGTGAAGAAGCCCAAGTCTGGTCCTAAGCCTGAGACTAAGTGCTTCTATTGCAAAGGGACTGGTCACTGGAAGCGGAACTACCCCAAGTGATTGGCGGATAAGAAGGATGGCAAAGTGAACATAAGTATATTTGATATACATATTATTGATGTGTACTTTACTAGTGTTTATAGCAACCCCTCGGTATTTGATACTGGATCAGTTGCTAAGAGTAGTAACTCAAAACGGGAGTCACAGAATAAATAGAGACTAGTTAAGGGTGAAGTGACGATGTGTGTTGGAAGTGGTTCCAAGATTGATATGATCATCATCGCACACTCCCTATACTTTCGGGATTAGTGTTGAACCTAAATAAGTGTTATTTGGTGTTTGCGTTGAGCATGAATATGACCTGGTCATGTTTATTGTAAAACGGTTATTCATTTAAGTAAAAGAATAAATTGTTGTTCTGTTTACATGAATAAAACCTTATATGGTTACACACCCAATGAAAATAGTTCATTGGATCTCGATCTTAGTGATACACATATTCATAATATTGAAACCAAAAGATGCGAAGTTAATAATGATAGTGCAACTTATTTGTGGCACTGCCGTTTAGGTCATATTGGTGTAAAGCGCATGAAGAAACTCCATGCTGATGGGATTTTGGAATCACTTGATTATGAATCACTTGATGCTTGCGAACCATGCCTTATGGGCAAGATGACTAAAACGCCATTCTCCGGAACAATGAAGCAAGCAACAGATTTGTTGGAAATCATACATACTGATGTATGTGGTCCGATGAATATTAAAGGCTTACAGCAGGTATCATTATTTTCTGACCTTCACAAGATGATTTGAGCAGATATGGGGATATCTACTTGATGAAACATAAGTCTGAAACATTTGAAAAGTTCATATAATTTTAGAGTGAAGTGGAAAATCATCGTAACAAGAAAATAAAGTTTCTACGATCTGATCGTGGAAAAGAGTATTTTAGAGTTTGGTCTTCAGTTAAAACAATGTGAAATAGTTTCACTACTCACGCCACCTGGAACACCACAGCATAATGGTGTGTCCGAACGTCATAACCATACTTTATTGGATATAGTGCAATCTATGATGTTTCTTACCGATTTACCACTATCGTTTTTGGGGTCATGCATTAGAGACAGCTGCATTCACGTTAAAAAGGGGCACCATCTATATCCGTCGAGACGACACCTTATGAACTATGGTTTGGCAAGAAACCAAAGTTGTCGTTTCTTGAAGTTTGGGGTTGCGATGCTTATGAGAAAAAGTTTCATCCTGATAAGCTCAAACCCAAATCGGAGAAATATGTCTTCATAGGATACCCAAAGGAGACTGTTGGGTACACCTTCTATCACAGATCCTAAGGCAAGACATTCGTTGCTTATAATGGATCCTTTCTAGAGAAGGAGTTTCTCTTGAAAGAAGTGAGTGGGAGGAAAGTAGAAAACTTGATAAGGTAATTGTACCTTCTACCTTATTGGAAAGTACTTCATCACAAAATCTGTTCTTGTGACTACTACACCAATTAGTGAGGAAGCTAATGATGATGATCATGTAACTTCAGATCAAGTTACTACCGAATCTCGTAGGTAAACCAGAGTGAGATCCGCACCAGAGTGGTATGGTAATCCTGTTCTGGAGGTCATGTTACTTGACCATGACGAACCTATGAACTATGAGGAAGCGATGATGAGCCCAGATTCCGCGAAATGGTTTGAGGCCATGAAATCTGAGATATGATCCATATATGAGAACAAAGTTTGGACTTTGGTTGACTTGCCGGATGATCGGTAAGCAATTGAGAATAAATGGATCTTCAAGAGGAAGACGGACGCTGATAGTAGTGTTACTATCTACAAAAGCTAGAATTGTCGCAAAAGGTTTTCGACAAGTTCATGGTATTGACTACGATGAGAGCTTCTCACTCGTATCTATGCTTGAGTCTGTCCGAATAATGTTAGTAATTGCCGCATTTTATGAAATCTGGCAAATGGATAAACAAAGCTGCATTCCTTAATGGATTTATTAAAGAAGAGTTGTATATGATGCAACAGAAGGTTTTGTCAATCCGAAAGGTGCTAACAAAATGTGCAAGCTCCAGCGATCCATCTGTGGACTGGTGCAAGCATCTCGGAGTTGGAATATACGCTTTGATGAGTTGATAAAAGCATATAGTTTTATACAGACTTGCGGTGAAGCCTGTATTTACAAGAAAGTGAGTGGGAGCACTACAGCATTTCTGATAAGTATATGTGAATGACATATTGTTGATCAGAAATAATGTAGAATTATTCTGTAAAGCATAAAAGAGTGTTTGAAAGGAGTTTTTCAAAGAAAGACTTCGGTGAAGCTGCTTACATATTGAGCTTCAAGATCTATAGAGATAGATCAAGACGCTTGATAAGTTTTTTCAATGAGTACATACCTTGACAAGATTTTGAAGTAGTTCAAAATGGAGCAGTCAAAGAAAGAGTTCTTGCCTGTATTACAAGGTGTGAAGTTGAGTAAGACTCAAAGCCCGACCACGGAAGAAGATAGAAAGAGAATGAAAGTCATTCCCTATGCCTTGGCCATAGGTTCTATAAAGTATGTCATGCTGTATACCAGATCTATTGTGTATCCTGCATTGATTTGGCAAGGGAGTACAATAGTGATCTAGGAGTAGATCACTAGACAGCGGTCAGAATTATCCTTAGTAAAATAAGGATATGTTTCTCGATTATGGACGTGACAAAAAGGTTCATCGTAAAGGGTTACGTCGATGCAAGTTTTTGACACTGATCCAGATGAATCTAAAGTCTCAATCTGGATACATATTGAAAGTGGGAGCAATTAGCTAGAGTAGCTCCGTGTAGAGCATTGTAGACATAGAACTTGCAAAATACTTACGGATCTGAATGTGACAAACCTGTTGACTAAAATTATCTCACAAGCAAAACATGATCACACCTTAGTATTCTTTGGGTGTTAATCACATAGATATGTGAACTAGATTACTGACTCTAGTAAACCCTTTGAGTGTTGGTCACATGAAGATGTGAACTATGGGTGTTAATCACATGGTGATGTGAACTATTGCTGTTAAATCACATGGCGATGTGAACTAGATTATTGACTCTAGTGCAAGTGGGAGACTGAAGGAAATATGCCCTAGAGGCAATAATAAAGTTATTATTTATTTCCTTATATCATGATAAATGTTTATTATTCATGCTAGAATTGTATTAACTGGAAACATAATACATGTGTGAATACATAGACAAACAGAGTGTCACTAGTATTCCTCTACTTGACTAGCTCGTTAATCAAAGATGGTTATGTTTCCTAACCATGGACAAAAGAGTTGTTATTTGATTAACGAGGTCACATCATTAGTTGAATGATCTGATTGACATGACCCATTCCATTAGCTTAGCACCCGATCGTTTAGTATGTTGCTATTGCTTTCTTCATGACTTATACATGTTCCTATGACTATGAGATTATGCAACTCCCGTTTGCCAGAGGAACACTTTGGGTGCTACCAAACGTCACAACGTAACTGGGTGATTATAAAGGAGCATTACAGGTGTCTCCAAAGGTAGATGTTGGGTTGGCGTATTTCGAGAATAGGATTTGTCACTCCGATTGTCGGAGAGGTATCTCTGGGCCCTCTCGGTAATGCACATCACTTAAGCCTTGCAAGCATTGCAACTAATAAGTTAGTTGCGGGATGATGTATTACGGAACGAGTAAAGAGACTTGCCGGTAACGAGATTGAACTAGGTATTGGATACCGACGATAGAATCTCGGGCAAGTAACATACCGATGACAAAGGGAACAAGGTATGTTGTTATGCGGTCTGACCGATAAAGATCTTCGTAGAATATATAGGAGCCAATATGGGCATCCATGTCCCGCTATTGGTTATTGACCGGAGACGTGTCTCGGTCATGTCTACATTGTTCTCGAACCGTAGGGTCCGCACGCTTAAGGTTTCGATGACAGTTATATTATGAGTTTATGAGTTTTGATGTACCGAAGGAGTTCGGAGTCCCAGATGAGATCGGGGACATGACGAGGAGTCTCGAAATGGTCGAGACGTAAAGATCGATATATTGGACGACTATATTCGGACATCGTAAAGGTTCCGAGTGATTCGGGTATTTTCGGAGGTACCGGGGAGTTACGGGAATACGGGGAAGAGTATTGGGCCTTAATGGGCTTTAGTGGGAATGAGCCAGGAGGTGGCGCGCGCCCCTCCCAAGTCCAGTCCGAATTGGACAAGGGATTTGGGGCGCGGCCCACCTCTCCCTTCCTTCTCCACTTCCCTCCTTTCCCCCCTTCTCCTAGTTGGACTAGGAAAGAAGGAGTCCTACTCCCGGTGGGAGTAGGACTCCCCTTGGCGCGCCAACTCCTAGGCCGGCCGCCCCTCCTCCCTTGCGCCTTTATATACGGGGGCAGGGGGCACCCCATAGACACACAAGTTGATCCTTGGTGATCGTTCCTTGGCCGTGTGCGATGCCCCCTGCCACCAAATTCCACCTCGATCATATTGTTGCAGTGCTTAGGCGAAGCCCTGCGTCGGTAATACATCAAGATCGTCACCATGCCGTCGTGCTGATGGAACTCTTCCTCGACGCTTTGCTGGATCAGAGCCCGAGGATCGTCATCGAGCTGAACGTGTGCCAAGAACTCGGAGGTGCCGGAGTAACGGTGCTTGGATCGGTCGGATCGGGAAGACATACGACTACTTCCTCTATGTTGTGTGATCGCTTCCGCAGTCGGTCTGCGTTGGTACATAGACAACACTCTCCCCTCTCGTTGCTATGCATCATCATGATCTTGCGTGTGCGTAGGAAATTTTTGAAATTACTACGTTCCCCAACATTAGTAACGTAATTAACAACAACTAAAATATGTGTATAACCATTAGAGGAAGGAAAAGGTCCCATATAGTCAAAGCCCCAAACATCAAATGGTTCAATAACAAGTGAATAATTCATAGGCATTTCTTGACGTCTACTAATATTACCAATTCTTTGGCATTCATCACAAGATAAGACAAACTTACGGGCATCCTTGAAGAGAGTAGGCCAATAAAAACCAAATTGCAGTACCTTATGTGCAGTTCTATCTCCAGCATGGTGTCCTCCATAAGCTTCGGAGTGACACTTGTGTAGGATCTGTTCCTGTTCATGCTCAGGTACACAACGTCTAATAACACCATCTACTCCTGCTTTATAAAGATGTGGGTCATCCCAAAAGTAATGCCTCAAATCATAGAAGAACTTTTTCTTTTGTTGGTATATGAAACTAGGTGGTATAAACTTAGCAACAATGTAATTAGCATAATCAGCATACCATGGAGCAGTATGAGAAGCATTTATGACATTTAATTGCTCATCAGGAAAGCTATCATCAATAGGTAGTGGGTCATCAAGCACATTTTCTAACCTAGATAAGTTGTCTGCAACGGGGTTCTCAGCTCCTTTTCTATCAACAATATGCAAATCAAATTCTTGTAGCAAGAGAACCCATCTAATAAGTCTAGGTTTAGCATCTTTCTTTTCCATAAGATACTTAATAGCAGCATGATCAGTGTGAATAGTTACTTTAGAATCAACAATATAAGGTCTAAACTTATCACAAGCAAATACAACTGCTAAGAATTCTTTTTTAGTGGTAGCATAATTTATTTGAGCATTGTCTAGAGTTTTACTAGCATATTGAATAACATTTAGTTTCTTATCAACTCTTTGTCCTAAAACAGCACCTACAACATAATCACTAGCATCACACATAATTTCAAAGGGTAAATTCCAATCAGGTGGCTGAACAATAGGTGCAGAAATCAATGCTTTCTTAAGTATTTCAAATGCTTCTACACAATCATCATCAAATACAAATGGTATATCTTTTTGTAATAAATTAGTCAGAGGCCGAGAAATTTTCGAGAAGTCCTTAATGAACCTCCTATAAAAACCGGCATGACCAAGGAAACTTCTTATACCTTTGATGTCCTTGGGACATGGCATCTTTTCAATAGCATCAACCTTGGCTTTGTCAACTTCAATACCTCTTTCAGAAACTTTATGACCCAAGACAATACCTTCATTAACCATAATGTGGCACTTTTCCCAATTCAAGACAAGATTAGTTTCTACACATATCTGCAAAACTCGATCAAGGTTGCTCAAGCAATAATCAAAAGAAGATCCATAGATGGAAAAGTCGTCCATGAAAACCTCACAAATCTTTTCACAAAAGTTAGAGAATATAGCCATCATGCATCTTTGAAAGGTAGCAGGTGCATTACATAAACCAAAAGGCATACGTCTATAAGCAAAAGTACCAAAAGGGCATGTAAAAGTAGTCTTTGATTGATCTTTGGCTGACACAGGTATTTGAGAGAAACTAGAATAACCATCTAGAAAGCAAAAATGTGTATGTTTGGACAATCTTTCTAGCATTTGATCAATAAAAGGTAAGGGGTAATGATCCTTTTTAGTAGCCTTATTTAATTTGCGGAAATCAATTACCATCCTATAACTTGTAGTAATTCTTTGAGGAATCAATTCATCTTTATCATTAGAAACAACAGTAATACCTCCCTTCTTAGGGACACAATGGACAGGGCTTACCCATTGACTATCAGCAACGGGATAAATTATACCTGCCTCAAGGAGCTTTAGTATCTCCTTTCTTACCACTTCTTTCATTTTAGGATTCAGTCGGCGTTGATGATCACGGACTGGTTTAGCATCTTCTTCTAAATTAATTTTATGTTGACATAGAGTGGGACTAATGCCCTTAAGATCATCAAGAGTATACCCAATAGCAGCGCGGTGCTTCTTCAGAGTTTTCAATAATCTCTCTTCCTCATGCTCTGAAAGGTTAGCACTAATAATAACAGGCTATATCTTTTTCTCATCAAGATAAGCATATTTAAGAGTATCAGGTAACAGTTTAAGCTCAAACACGGGATCACCCTTGGGTGGAGCAGGATCCCCTAGGATTTTAACAGGTAAATTGTTTTTCAGAATAGGTTCTTGTTTAAAGAATACTTCATCTAATTCCCTTCTTTCATTCATAAACATATCATTTTCATGGTCTAGCAAGTATTGTTCTAAAGGATAACTAGGAGGTACGACAATAGAAGCAAGACCAATAATTTCATCCTTACTAGGTAATTCTTCTTCACGGTGTTGTCTACTAAATTTAGAAAAATTAAATTCATGAGTCATATCATCTAAACCGATAGTAACAACATCTCTTTTGCAATCTATGGTAGCATTAGCAGTATTTAAGAAGGGTCTACCAAATATAATGGGACAAAAGTTATCTTGTGGGGAACCAAGAACAAGAAAATCAGCAGGATATTTAGTTTTCCCACACAAGACTTCAACATCTCTAACAATTCGCATTGGTGAAATAATATCTCTATTAGAAAGTTTAATTGTGACATCAATATCTTCCATCTCAGCAGGTGAAATATCATGCATAACTTCTTTGTATAAGGAATAAGGTATTGCACTAGCACTAGCACCCATATCACATAAGCCATGATAACCATGATCTCCTATTTTAACAGAAATAACAGGCATGCCTACCATAGGTCCAGGTTTATCTTTATAACGGGGTTTAGCAATTCTAGCAGTTTCATCACAGAAATAAATAACATGCCCATCAATATTATCAGATAAGAGATCTTTAACGATAGCAATATTAGGTTCAACTTTAACTTGCTCAGGAGGTTTATATGTTTTAATATTGCTTTTATGAACCACAGTTGAAGCTTTAGCATGATCCTTTATCCTAACAGGGAAATGTGGTTTCTCAACATAAGAAGTAGGAACAATAGGATCATTATAAGTGATAGTCTTTTCTTCAACTTTAATAGGTGCAGCTAATTTTACTTCTATGGGAGGATGATATTTAAACCACTTCTCCTTGGGGAGATCAACATAAGAAGCAAAAGATTCACAGAAAGAAGCTACTATCTGAGTGTCAAGTCCATATTTAGTGCTAAATTTACGAAAAATATCGGTATCCATAAAAGATTTAACACAATCAAAACTAGGTGTCATACCTGACTCCTTACCATTGTCGAGGTCCCAATCTTCAGAGTTGCGTTTAATTCTTTCCAATAAATCCCATTTGAATTCAATAGTCTTCATCATAAAAGAGCCAGCACAAGAAGTATCAAGCATGGTGCGATTGTTACCAGAAAGCCGAGCATAAAAAATTTGAATAATCATTTCTCTTGAGAGCTCATGAATGGGGCATGAATATAACATTGATTTAAGCCTCCCCCAAGCTTGAGCGATGCTTTCTCCTCCGCGAGGCCAAAAATTATATATATAATTGCGATCACAATGAAAAAGGTGCGTAGGATAAAACTTCTGATGAAATTCCAATTTCAATTGTTTGTAATTCCAAGACCTCATATCATCACATAGCCTATACCATGTCGATGCATCTCCCCTCAAAGATAAAGGGAAGACCTTCTTCTTAAGAACATCTCCGGGTACACCTGCAAGCTTAAATAATCCACAAACTTCATCCACATATATCAGATGTTCATCGGGATGTTTTGTTCCATCTCCTAAAAAGGATTAGCTAGCAGTTTTTCTATCATACCCGAAGGAACTTCAAAGCAAGCATTTTCATTTTCATTTTCATTTTCAGTAGGTTCAGTAGGTTGAGGAGAAACTCTTTGCTCTACTGGTCGGGGTGAAGATACCCCGAACAAGCCCCTCAGAGGATTACTTTCCATGGTAACAAGTGACAGTAAATTTTAGCACACTATATAAATTTTTCCTTACCAAATTCCACCTACCAAAGGCGCTTCACTCCCAGGCAACAGCGCCAGAAAAGAGTCTTGATGACCGACAAGTATAGGGGATCTATCGTAATCCTTTTGATAAGTAAGAGTGTCGAACCCAATAAGGAGCAGAAGGAAATGATAAGCGGTTTCCAGCAAGGTATTCTCTGCAAGTACTGAAATAAGTGGTAACAGATAGTTTTGTGATAAGATAATTTGTAACGAGCAACAAGTAACAAAAGTAAATAAGGTGCAGCAAGGTGGCCCAATCCTTTTCGTAGCAAAGGACAAGCCTGGACAAACTCTTATATGATGTAAAGTGCTCCTGAGGACACATGTGAATATCGTCAAGCTAGTTTTCATAACGTTCATATGATTCACGTTCGGTACTTTGATAATTTGGTATGTGGGTGGACCGGTGCTTGGGTGCTGCCCTTACTTGGACAAGCATCCCACTTATGATTAACCTCTATTTCAAGCATCCGCAACTACAACAAAAGTATTAAGGTAAACCTAACCATAGCATGAAACATATGGATCCAAATCAGCCCCTTACGAAGCAACGCATAAACTAGGGTTTAAGCTTCTGTCACTCTAGCAACCCATCATCTACTTATTACTTTCCAATGCATTCCTCTAGGCCCAAATAATGGTGAAGTGTCATGTAGTCGACGTTCACATAACACCACTAGAGGAGAGACAACATACATCTCATCAAAATATCGAACGAATACCAAATTCACATGACTACAAATAGCAAGACTTATCCCATGTCCTCAGGAACAAAAGTAACTACTCACAAAGCATAAACATGTTCATAATCAGAGGGGCATTAATATACATATAGGATCTGAACATATGATATTCCACCAATTGAACCAATTAGCATCAACTACAAGGAGTAATTAACACTACTAGCAACCTACTAGCACCAATCCCGGACTTGGAGACAAGAATTGGATACAAGAGATGAACTAGGGTTTTGAGATGAGATGGTGCTGATGAAGATGTTGATGGAGATTGCCCTCTCCCGATGAGAGGAGCGTTGGTGATGATGATGGCGATGATTTCCTCCTCCGGGAGGGAAGTTTCCCCGGCAGAACAGCTCCGTCAGAGCCCTAGATTGGTTCCGCCGAAGTTCCGCCTCATGGCGGCGGAGTTTCATCCGAGAAGATGGCTTATGATTTTTTCCCATCGAAAGACTCCATATAGCAGAAGATGGCCCCCGGAGGGCCACCAGGGGCCCACGAGGTAGGGGGCGCGCCCAGGAGGGTAGGGCGCGCCCCCACCCTCGTGGGAAGGGTGTGCCCCCTGGTGAAGTTCTTGCTCTCAGTATTTTTTATATATTTGGAAAACATCTTCCGTGAAGTTTCAGGACTTTTGGAGCTGTGCATAATAGGTCTCTAATATTTGCTCCTTTTCCAGGCAAGAATCTCAGCTACCGGCATTCTCCCTCTTTATGTAAACCTTGTAAAATAAGAGAGAATAGGCATAAGTATTGTGACATAATGTGTAATAACAGCCTATAATGTAATAAATATTGATATAAAAGCATGATGCAAAATGGACGTATCAGTGAGTTGCATGACAACCTCAGGAATCGCAATCTCAGGTTCTTCAGGCTGAGGAATTTCTGGTTCCTCTTCAGTGGCAGTCTGCGTCTTCAGATGTTCAGCAGCAGCAGTTTCTTCAGCACTAGTCGCTGGAATTTCTTCACGTACAGACAAAGTGGGGTGAGTTTCTTCAGAGCCCATTTGAACAGTTTGTGCAGGGGACTGAGGTATTTGTTGTAAAGGTGTGAACAGTGGAGAGTTGGGATGCTGACTTTCCTAAAATTCATCACTTAGCACAGGTGTGGGACAGCCAATGTCCACATCTTCATCTTCCATTTGTTCAACGCCAGCCTCTTCAGCAGTAAACTGAAGCATAGGCGAGGAGATAACTAGAGTTGAAGGGATTGTATCCACTTTAATTTCTTCATCCATCTGCTCTGATGAAGCAGCAGAGGGATTCTCTTCATCGGATTCACTTGGAATCACATATTCATCATCGAAAGGAACAAGGTTCTTTGATGGCATGGTTGAGATAGGAACATCATCAATGGGGTTTGCAAATGAGCTAGTTAATGGCTTCATCTTCTTCTGAGCTGAAGAATCTGATACAGTTGATGCCTTCCTTTTCTTCACAGCTGCACGCTCTGTAGCCTTGGTCTTCTTCACATCTGATGCAGATGGAAGGATCGGAGTTGGTGTAGGCGCAGGAGGAGCAGATGAATCAGGTTGATTTTCTTCAGGCACAACTGATGCAGTTGCCCTGACTTCTTCATTTTCTTCAGGCACACCACTAGTGGATGCCCTGGCAATTTCTTCAGTGGCTGGAATGCAGTCATCAGCCCTGGAACTCACATTGTCTTCTGCAGCCTGAAAGTCATCAGCGGTGCTGGCATGTTCTTCAGTTGGCTGAGTAGATGCTTCAGCCTGAGGAATTCCCTGTTGCGATGGAGCTGCAACATTTGAGGTGAACTTCTTAGTCAGTTTAACAAACCTGACCTTGGCTCCTTGCCAATCAGCATAGTAGGCTTTGAAGTCATCGCTGCGGGTTTTGATTTCAGACTGGATTTTTACAAGTTCATCAGTTGTCATAGTGACAACGTTGTTCTTCAGAAATTTCTCCTTCTTATATTGCGCTTTCTTGATCTGCCTGGCCTTCTCAAATTTCCATTTTTCTTCTTGGATGAAATGGGTCAGCATGTGACTTTGGCCAGGAGTCAACTTGAAATTAGGCATAGGAGTGTTTGGGTCCTTGTGCCAGAGATCAATATAGTCGAGGATCAACCTTGGATCCAAAAGCAGTGGCACATTTGTGCCTTTGGCTCTAGCGGCCCCGACTTGCCTATCTCTGATGATCTCAGCAAGTTCTTCATCATCAGCTTCGTCTTCTTCAGACGGCACGTGGAAGGCGACCCGCTTGTTCTAAGGACTAGGGCGAGGACCTTGTCCAGTACTAGCCTCTGTCTTCAGCAGAGAGGGTCCCGCTGAAGAATTGGGTGCAACTGAGGAACTAGATGAAGCTCTTGAGGCAATAGAGATGCCTATAGTCCTTTGGCACGTGGCAAGATGCACAGGTGGAGAGGACTTTGTCGGAGCAGCTGAGGACTTTGGAGGAGCTGAGGATTTTGGAGGAGCAGGAGCAGCATTAGGAATTGGCCTTGAGGGCTTCGAAGATTCTGGCCGTGAGGGCATTGCTGAGGAACTTGGCCTTGAGGGCACTGAAGGTGAAGCACTTGGCTTACGTGCAGGCTTCTTTGCCATAGATTTCTTCAGCTTGACAGAGGCCTCAGTGGCAGCAGTAGGAGCTGAGTCTTCATTGAATTTCCTCACTGCTTCTTTTGCTTGTTTGGACAACTTGGCCTGGCGCTTGGCCCATTCTTCAGGAAAGTCCTCACCGCGCTTGACGCTGGTGGGATCCGCTTCTTGGTCAGGTGTCAATGGAGATCTTGAGCATGGAGGGGTAACAGCGAATTTCTTCATGTATTTGGGAGTAACATATTTGCACTCCCTCCACTCTCTAGCCCATCTCCTCTCTATCTTCTGAATGCGCACCTTGCACTGATTTTTATCTTCCTCAGGAGGTGTGCAGTACCCAACATAGATGTCATCAGGGATTTCAAACGCTGTGTTGACCTCTTGCTTCTTTCCTCCTTTCTGTGGCTTCTTACTGTCAGACATTTTCTTCTGTTGAGGAATTTGAACAATCAAATTCTCTGAAGAAGTATGCAATTTTTCTTCGATGAACGCTGCAAATGAGTTAAGTTGATGAGAACCTAGTGATTCAGCAGCGGACATGAGTACCTGTGAACAGAGTATAGTTGCGAGGAATTTGGAGAGGTCATATGCGTTCTCAGAAGGTTTTGTAAAAAGAACAAGTTTGAGGAATTTGACCAGACGTGTCTTGAAGAATTTCACTGAGCATTCTTAGTCTTAGGTTCCAGAGTTGTACAGATCAGAAATCCTCACAATTGAGGAACCTTGAAGAGAAATTTGCGGCTTAGAGAAATGAATCAAGAACAAATGACATGTGAGGTATTTTAGTGTGTGAAGATTTGAGGAAAAACACCTTTGAAAATTTTGTAGATAATCATTTAAATCACAGAGGGCAGTAAAAGTATCTTTTAATTACCCTAAATGAGGAACAGGACGAATTGTGAGGTGGAGAAGTGAAGTTCGTCTGTGCAGATCTTCCACGCCCTAACTCGGCGGAGGAAGATGGCTATGGCGGCGGTGGAGTGAAGATTTTCGCGGCCGATGCGAGTACGGCGGCGACGAGGTCGAGGCAGTGAAGCTCTTCCTCACCGACGATGATGAAGTAGCGGCGGCGCTAGGGTTTGAGAAGCTTGAGCTGGAGAAGGAGGTCGAGCGGAGTAAAGGAAGTGAGGAAGGGGAGAGGGGGTATTTATAGCCACGGTGAAAAACTGTTCGCCCAAAGAATTTGAACGAAGGTGCCCCTGACCCTTCTCATTCGCATGACATGTGTCACCCACGTACTGAGAAGTGGAGATCGTGTTAGATCGTGGGTGAATAGATAAGTATATTGTGGGATGCGGAACGGTTTGAGCGGCAAAGCCGAAAATTTGGATAAGATAAATTTTAACGTTCCGTTTGCAAATTCTTCAGCTGACAAGGACACAGTGAAGATTTTGAACGAGTTTCAAAAAGAACACACATGAAGAATTTGTGAATAGATTGGGTTGAGTTTAGCATAGAGGGGGAAGAGTCCGATCACATTCACTTAGCAGAAAAACCAACTTGAAGAATTAGCAATAAGTGAATGTTGTAGAGGACAGAAACTCATATGTATATAGCCAATGAATAAAAACGACGGAAATAGTGAAGACAATGCAAAGTTGAAGAATTTGAACAACTGAGTAATTTCAACTTTTGGTGGTGGCGTGACCCACCGTATACGAATGACGATTTCAGACACCGCGTACAATTGTTGTAGGGTTCTGAGAATCACATTCTTCATTAATTTTTCACACTTAGAGTGTTATTCTTCATGTGTTGCACATCTAAGTCATCAATTTTGCACAAGTTTTAGGATGAGTGTCCTTTTCAGAGAACATTCGAAGATTCTAGGATATTTAGCTCACACCGCAACTTGCTAAATCTTTTCTCATCCAAGGGCTTTGTGAAGATATCGGCTAGCTGTTCTTCAGTATTCACATGCTCAATAGAAATGTCGCCCTTCAACACATGATCACGAAGAAAATGATGACGAATCTGAATGTGCTTTGTCTTCGAGTGCTGAACTGGGTTGTGAGCAATCTTGATGGCACTCTCATTGTCACAGAAGAGAGGCACACTCTTCATGTTGACGCCGTAGTCCTTGAGAGTTTGCTTCATCCATAACAATTGAGCACAGCAAGAACCAGCGGCAATGTACTCAGCTTCAGCAGTAGATAGTGATACGCAATTCTGTTTCTTCGAGGACCAACAGACCAAAGATCATCCGAGGAAATGACATGTACCAGATGTTGACTTGCGGTCCACACGATCACTAGCATAATCAGAGTCAGAATATCCAATGAGATCAAAAGTCGAGCCCTTGGGGTACCATAATCCAAGTGTTGGTGTGTGAGCTAGATATCGAAGAATATGCTTCACAGCCTTATGGTGTGATTCCCTCGGTGTAGCTTGAAATCGGGCACACATGCAAACACTAAGCATTATATCTGGCCTAGATGCACATAAGTACAATAAAGAACCAATCATGGAGCGGTATACCTTATGATCGAAGTCGATACCATTTTCATCAGTGCATAGATGGCCATTTGTGGGCATAGGAATTTTGACGCCTTTGCAATCTTGCATGCCGAATTTCCTCAGTACATCCTTGAGGTATTTCTCCTGATATATGAATATGCCATTGCGTTGTTGACGAATTTGAAGACCTAAGAAGAATTTCAATTCTCCCATCATAGACATTTGATATTCTTCACTCATCATATAGGCAAATTCATCACTATAACGTTGGTTAGTACAACCAAAGATAATACCATCAACATATATTTGGCACACAAACAATTCACCATCATAAGATTTACTGAAAAGATTAGGGTCGAGTGAACCGGGTTTGAAGCCTTTCTTCATAAGGAATTCCTTCAAAGTATCATACCATGCCCGTGGGGCCTGCTTGAGGCCATAGAGGGCCTCGTTGAGTCTGAAGACTTTGTCAGGATTCTTTGGATCTTCAAAACCTGGGGGTTGAGCAATATATACTTCTTCCTCAAGCTTACCATTGAGGAATTCACTTTTCACATCCATTTGATATAGAGTGATATCATGATGGTTAGCATAAGCAAGTAATATGCGAATAGCCTCAAATCTAGCAACAAGTGCAAAAGTTTCATCGTAATCAATTCCTTCCACCTGTGTGTAGCCTTGAGCTACAAGCCGTGCCTTATTCCTTACCACAAGGCCATTTTCGTCTTGCTTGTTGCGATAGATCCACTTTGTGCTAATGATATTGTGCTTGCGAGGATCTGGACGTTTGACCAGTTCCCAGACGTTGTTGAGCTCGAACTGATGTAATTCTTCTTTCATGGCCTGAATCCACTCAGGCTCCAGAAATGCTTCATCTACCTTACTGGGCTCTGTGATAGAGACAAAAGCATAGTGCCCACAAAAGTTAGATAAAGTGAAGCTTTTGAGTGTGTGAGAGGACCTAGCGCTTTAATGTCATTGATGATCTTTTCAACTTGCACTTCTTTTGCAATGCGAGGATGAGCTGGTTGTCGTTGATGAATTTGATTAGCATTTTCTTCAGCACCATTTTCTTCAGTATTTTCTTCAGGTGCATTAGCTCGACGTTCTTCAAGTTCTGGAATGAATTCTTCAGCAGATTCTTCAGTAGGAATGACATCCTCAGTAGCCTTGAACTTGATAGTTTCCTCAGGTACTGGTTCATCTATCACAGTAGGTAGGTGCTCTCTTTGCGAGCCATTAGTTTCATCGAACCGCACATCTACAGTTTCAACAACCTTGTGAAGAACGTTGTTGAAGACTCTGTAGGTGTGCGATGTCGTGGTTCTAACTCTGACTGTGATGTAGGGGGGTGTGTATGGAGAGGCTAGATCTCAGCTATGGAGAAGTTGTAAGAACACGAGTATTACGAGTTTAGGCCCTTCTCGGAGGAAGTAACAGCCCTACGTCTTGGTGCCCGGAGGCGGTCGATTGGATTATGCGTGTGTGGACAACAGGGGTGCGAACCCTTGATACTGAGGTGGGGGGTGGCTTATATAGAGTTCGCCAGGACCCCGGCCAGCCCACGTTACCAAGGGTTCAATGTACATTAATGCGGGGCGTTACTGGTAACGCTGGTAATAAAATGCTATAATGACCATAAAGACTACTTAATAGCTGACTGTTTGCCTGCGGAGTGACTTTAGGTCTCCTGGCCAGTCGAGTGGTTGGCTTCATGGTCGAGTGATAGCTCCTTGGTCGAGTGAGATACTTTCAAGTCGATTGAAAGATGACTTCTTCTAGGGATGTCCTTGGGTAGGGCTCTTTTGGACAGGCCCGTGCCCCTACCCTAGGTACATAGCTTCATCATTAGCCCCCGAATGGATCGAGGTTAGAGTGGGGAAAGAGTTGGTGATCTTTCCGACTGGTTCTTTGGGTTACCTGAGTGCCTCGTTTTGGGTCGACCGTCACGGATGGCGTCATCAACCTCTTTCAGTCGCCTTGATCCATTCCAGGCCTTTTGTCGAGTGAATTTCTTTGCTTGTGACATACCGAGTGCCGGCGCGAGCAGGGTTTTCTGTTTTGGCAAGTTGTTCTGCAGCCCGCGGATGTTGCGGGATTTGGATTTTGGGAAGCGCCCGGGACGGGAGCGGCCGCAGTAATCGGAAGCGATAAAGCGGAAGCTCCTTGATTTCCGCGCCACCTTTTTTGCCACATACCGTGCGCGCGTCTGCTGCGGGATTTGGCTGGATCGCCTGGGCCTACCAGTCAGCCACTCGGGAGCGGCTTCTTATAAATCACCGGCTCGGGGTTCCTAATCCAGTGCGCTTTCTTCTTCCTCTCTGCCTTCGCAAGTTCCTCCGCCACCTCTGCTCTCCCCCCAGCGCCACAGGCCCGTGCGGGACTTGCCGGCGACGATGGCGAAGGACAAGACCTCTGCTCTCGAGCGCGCGAAGAAGGCAGCAGCGCAGGGGAAAGGGAAGAGATCTGCTTGGGGCGGATCCTCCTCAAGGTCTGCTCTGCCCCGGGGCTGGATCCAAGGGGATTGGATGCCGTCGGTGATCCGGCAAGAGGATCTCGACGACATGGTCAAGGGGGGGGGGTCATTCCCCACGAGGCTGCGCGTCTCCCGGGGAGAGAGGTCGAGCCGCAGCCCCGCGACGTTGAGTGCGTGCTTCTAGCCACCCATATCGACCGTGGGTTTTCTCTGCCGCCGCATGCTTTTTTCCGGAGCTTCTTGAACTTCTTCGGAGCGCAGCTCCACCACTTCACTCCAAACTCCATCGTATACCTCGCTGCTTTTATTTCCATGTGTGAGGGTTTCTTGGGTTGCCGCCCCCATTGGGGACTCTTCAAACATATCTTTACCTGCCGCTCTCAGTCGGTTAAGAAGGCCATGTCGAGTGACGAGAGGATGCGGGTGGTGCAGCTGTGTGGGGGCCTGGCGATCCAGACGAGGGGAAGGAGTTGTTTTCCTTCCATCACTTTCCCGGAGTCGGTCCATGGTTGGCAGTCGACCTGGTTTTACTGTCGAGACCAGGCGACCCCAGGACAGTCGACTGGTCTTCCCCCTTTCTCTCTTGACCGAGCTAACAAACCCGCTTCTCTGAAAGTGACGCCAGAAGAAAAGGCCCAAGTCCAAGTGGTGGCCGGTCGAGTGGTTGAGCTCGTCTGCGAGGGCGTGACTGGTATGGACCTGCTAGAGGTCTTCCTCCGGAGGCGCATCCAACCGCTCCAGGCTCGTGACCATCTGATGTGGCTGTACTCGGGTCTCAACGACACCACTCTGATCCACCCGGAGGAGGTCACTGACGAGATGCTGGAGGGGTGGCTGTCGAGCATCGCGGGGAACAAAGACAACCCCCGAGGAGCCAGGAGGGTAATTCCACTCGACAATTCATACGACGTGGACCAGGTTAGTCTTTATGCTTCCGACTGAGATCTTATTTTCTTCATTGGTCTTCTTTGAGCTGGTCGATTGACTTTTTGTCGTGTTGTTTTCCAGGCGACCACCGAGATGTACTCGACGCCCAACGGGGCACAGGAGCTAACTCAGGAAGGGGAGGCGAGCGGAGGCGAGAGCGGAGACGATCAAGGCGAGTGGGAGTCCGACGGTGAAGGAGAGGGAGGTGACGACATCGACTCCAGCGAAGAGGAGGAGGAGGAGGCTGACCCCCCCCCCCCCCGCCCGGAGAGGCGATCCAAACTTACGCACGATCCAGCGCGGGAACGTGGCAAGGCGACTGCTCCTGTTGGGCAGTCGTCGAAACGCCCCCGGACCTCTTCTCCGACGCCGACTGGGAAGGCTCCCAAGCACCCATGCGCGACGCCGTCCAAGCCGCCCAAGGCTCTGCCCAAGATGAAGATGGCTGTCCCCACCATTTCCGGGTAATAACAAAACTTGCTTTCCTTGTCGGCCATGGACGGGTCCTTGGTCGATTCATTGAGCCGATTGACTGACTTTGAGGTTTGCAGCACTGCTACTTCTGAGGTCTCCGCCAAGGACGACGACCAAGAGATGGAGGATGCTGTCACCTCCAACCCTGGTACGATCACTGACGTTCTGTTTTGAGTCGACTAAACATTTATGGCAACTCTGGTCGATTGAATGTTTTCCTTGTAGCTCCTCCTCATGTTATCGACCTCCCGGATGACGACGACAACGAACCGCTGAGAGTGAGGAGGAACAGGAGGGCGTCGGCTGACAAGGCCCCCCAATCTGCCCCGGCGTCTGAGGCCGTAGCTCGGGATGGTGGCGACACCACTCGGGCTTCTGTGACTTTCGCTGTTCCTTTGACGAGTGTGCAGCCCTTGACGTCGACTGCGGATCCGTCTTCACTTTTTGCCGCGTACCCCGCCCCTGAGGACCAAGAGGCTGCTGCAAGAGAGGCTATACGCCAAGCGGGGATCATGATGGAGCAAGTGAAGGTGGCTCGGGAGGCCAGCCAAGTAGCTTATGACGCAAGCTCGGCTCTTCAGAGTAACGTCCAGGTCAGTCGACTCATCTCTTGGTCTTGTTTGCTATTTGAAGAACCTTTTTTCCGAAGATCTTTATATTTGTACACCCGCTGGGTGTGTTTGCCAATTCTTGGACGAGTGGGGGCACGCTGAGTGCACCCACTGGGTGTAGTCCCCGAGACTGCGGTGGACTGCTGGCAGTCAACTGTAGTCTTTATATTGTGTTGTTGTAGCTGTATCTCTTCACTCGGTCTGGTCAGGCCATGTCGAATGGAATTGTATCTGGTCGACTGCAAGCAGTCAGCTTTTTCTCTTCTCTCTCTTTTTTTTACAGTGGGGGCACGCTGAGTGCACCCACTGGGTGTAGTCCCCGAGACTACTGTCGAATGTTTTTGATTCGGCTGTAGTCTTAGAAACGCCATCATTGTCTCTAAGTTACTCGGAAGCAACTTATCTTGGACGTCTGTTCATTGATTTTTCTTTTCGCAGAAATCCTGTGAACTTGTAGCTCGCTATACTGAGTTGGAGAACCAGCAGATCCAGCTCAACCTAAACTTGAAGCTTGCTCAAGAGAACTTGAAGAAGGCGCAAGAGGAAGCAAAAGGTATGGCTGGTGGGGTTCTCTATTCTTGACGAGTGATTTTTCTTCCTTGTCCATTCTTGATGTTGATTTCACTCGACGCGCCGCAGATAAACTGGAGGAAGCTCTGAAGAAGAAGGACCAAGATCTTGCAGAAGCACAGAAGGAGGCCTTGAGCAGGACGAAGCTTGCTGAAGAGAAAATGGCTTCGGTCGAAGCTCTTGAGCAGGAGAACTCCAGGCTAAAAACTGCTATTGGGGTAGCCAATCAAGAGGCCACTCGACTGAAGAATGACAACGCGGCTCTGCGCGACAAGGCAGGCGATCTGGCGGGGAAGAAGAACGATCTAGAAGCCTATCTCGGTGAACTCGCCAAGAAGCTGTTCGTCATGCTCGAAGGTAATTACTCTGCCCTGACTGTCTTGCAGTTGCCAAGCCTGTGTAGAGCCACTGTCTGACTCTTGAATCCCGTTTGCAGAATTCTGCCAGAACTTTGAAGAGGAAACCAGTCGAGTGGAGCCAGGCTTGGACCCCGCCAATTCTCTTGTGAAGGATGAGGCTGCCATGAACGTGCTCCGACTGGAGTCTCGTGTTACCAGCGCTGTTGATTATCTTGCTCGACTGAAGGTCGCGATGTCGCGGATCGACACGTCACTCTGGCCCGGGACGACGCTTCAGAACGACCTCGAGTCTCTGATGACTCGACTGAACGAAGTCCCAGGTCGAGTGGCGGAATGGAAAAAATCTGCTGCCAGATGTGGTGCTGATGTCGCTCTGTCTCTGGTCCGTGTCCATTGCAAGGAGGCGCGAGAAGACAAGCTGGCTGCCATCCAAGTTGCCAACACCAGGAAGCACAATTTTCAAGACTTCATGGAGACTTTCATCGCTGCTGCCACCCGTATTGCAGACGGGATCGACTTGGACGAGTTCGTCGCCCCTTCCAGTCCTCCTCCTGAGGAATGAAAAACTTTCATGCTCCACTTTAAATTTGCCTCGGGATGCCGAGTGGATTTGTAACCGTTAAACTCTACCGAGCCGAGGGCTCGAGTACTTTTGATCTGAGGTCTGGGACCTTTAGGTTTTATCCAAACTTGATTTCTTCGTTGGATATTTTCATGGTTTGATCTGTCGAGTGGAACTTGATCTTCACTCGGAATAACCTCGTATTCGTGACGTAACTCTTTTGCGGATTGAGTCGTGTCCTGTACTTAGGTGAGCACTGGGCTGCAGCTAAGCTCCCCCGAGTGGGAGTCTGGCTCTCCACCTGGTAGGATTTTTAAACACTTAGGCGAGCACAGGGCTGCAACTAAGCCCCCGAGTGGGAGGCTGGCTCTCCACTCGGTAGGATTTTTTTTAAACACTTAGGCGAGCGCAGGGCTGCAACTAAGCCCCCGAGTGGGAGGCTGGCTCTCCACTCGGTAGGATTTTTTTAAACACTTAGGCGAGCGCAGGGCTGCAACTAAGCCCCCGAGTGGGAGGATTGCTCTCCACTCGGTAGGATTTTTTTCAAACTTAGGCGAGCACCTGCCTGCAGCTAAGTCTCTAAGCGGGAGAACTTAGGCGACTACTGGACGGCAGCTAAGCCCCCGAGTGGGAGGATTGCTCTCCACTCGGTAGGATATTTTCAAACTTAGGCGAGAGCCTGACTGCAGCTAAGTCTCTAAGTGGGAGAACTTAGGCGAGTACTGGACTGCAGCTAAGCCCCCGAGTGGGAGGACTGCTCTCCACTCGGTAGGATTTTTTCAAACACTTAGGCGAGCGCAGGGCTGCAACTAAGCCCCCGAGTGGGAGGCTGGCTCTCCACTCGGCAGGATGTTTTTAAACACTTAGGCGAGCGCAGGGCTGCAACTAAGCCCCCGACTGGGAGGATTGCTCTCCACTCGGTAGGATTTTTTCAAACTTAGGCGAGCGCCTGACTACAGCTAAGTCTCTAAGCGGGAGAACTTAGGCGAGTACTGGACTGCAGTATAACACCCTCGATGCGACTATATCTCCCACGTGTCGAGGCACGACTTAGAGGCATAATCGCATTGAAGGCATATGTCGCAAGTGAGGTAATCTTCACACAACCCATGTAATACATAAGGGAAAGGGATACATAGTTGGCTTACAATCGCCACTTCACACAAATACATGAATAAAGCATTACATCAACCAAATACACTCATGGTCCGACTACGGAACCAAAATAAAAGAAGAACCCCAAATGCGACAAAGGTCCCCGATCGACCCCAACTGGGCTCCACTACTGATCGACTAGATCGAAACAACACAAAGGACAAGATCTTCATCGAGCTCCTCCTGAGCTTGGTTGCGTCATCTGCACGGACTCATCAGCACCTGCAAGATGGTTTTGGAAGTATCTGTGAGCCACGGGGACTCAGCAATCTCGCACCCTCGCGATCAAGACTATTTAAGCTTATGGGTAAGGTAAAGGTATGAGGTGGAGCTGCAGCAAGCGACTAGCATATATGGTGGCTAACATACGCAAATGAGAGCGAGAAGAGAAGGCAAAGCATGATCGATAAAAATATGATCAAGAAGTGATCCTGGACTACCTACGTCAAGCATAACTCCAACAACCGTGTTCACTTCCCGGACTCCGCCGGAAAGAGACCATCACGGTTACACACGCGGTTGATTCGTCTTAATTAAGGTCGACTTCAGGTTTTCTACAACCGGACGTTAACAAATTCCCATCTGCCCATTACCGCGGGCACGACTTTCGAAAGTTTGAATCCCTGTAGGGTGTCCCAACTTAGCCCATGACAAGCTCTCACGGTCAACAAAGGAATAGACCTCCACCCGAGACGTTTCGATCAGACTCGGTATCCCAGTACAACAAGACATTTTGACAGGGTAAAACTAAACCAGCAACACCGCCCGAATGTGCCGACAAATCCCGATAGGAGCTGCACATATCTCTTTCTCAGGGCACACTCAGATGAGCGCTCCATACAACTAAAACCAAACCTCGAGTTTCCCCGAGGGGGCACTGCACAGGACTCTAGTTCGGACCAACACTCAGAGGAGCACTGGCCCGGGGGGAGGGGGGTAAAATAACGATGACCCTCAGGAGCGCGACTCCCAAGGGAAAAGAAAAGGGCTAGGTGGCGAATGGTAAAACCAATGTTGGGCATTGCTGGAGAAGCTTTACTTAAGGCGAACTGTCAAGGGGTTCCCATTATAGCCCAACCGCGTAAGGGACGCAAAATCCAGGAACATAACACCGATATGACGGAAACTAGGGCGGCAAGAGTGGAACAAAACACCAGGCATAAGGCCGAGCCTTCCACCCTTTACCAAGTATATAGATGCATTAATTAAATAAGATATATTGTGATATCCCAACAAGTAACATGTTCCAACAAGGAACAACATCTCCATGTTCCAACGAGGAACAAACTTCAATCTTCACTTGCAACTAACAACGCTATAAGAGGGGCTGAGCAAAGAGGTAACATAGCCAATCAACGGTTTGCTAGGACAATGGTGGGTTAGAGGCTGAACATGGCAATTGGGAGGCTGACAAGCAAGTGGTAGGCATCGTAGCATTGGCATAGCAAAAGAGCGAGCAAACTAGCATAGCAAAGATAGTAGTGATTTCGAGGGTATGATCATCTTGCCTGAAATCCCGCAAGGAAGAAGAACAAGTCCATGAAGAAGACAAACGGGCGTAGACGAACGGATCCTCACAAACTCGACGTTACCGGAACCAACCCGAAGAAGTAATCACCGGAAAGAAACACACAACATAGTAAACAACCAACACATAAACATGGCATGATGCACAACCAAGTATGATGCATGTCCGGTTTAATGAGGCATGGCATGGCAAAGTGCACAAACAACACTACAAGTTAAGTGGAGCTCAATATGCAACTCCGTTGCATATTGACGAAACACCACATGACTTATTTAGTTCTCTCTCGTTTATGTACCTAACAATATTAAATGTTGATTAACATGGTAAGAGGTGAAGCACAACGAAACTACCTATCTAGGCAAGTTTAAATGAGGCCGGAAGCAACGAACAACAATTCCGGTAAATCCCCATAGCTTATTTTAGATTTGGTACTGTTCTACCCTAAACACAATTTTAGAGTTGTTTAACATTCAAAGTAAGGCCACCATGTTAAACTAGGCAAAATTCTACCCCATTTACATATAAAGTTTATTTAATTCGGAGCTACGGTTATTTAGCTATGAATTAAATCATTTTAGTATGGCATAGGGGCAAATTAATGCAAACAACATTTTAAACATTTTAAACATGGATGGGAGTTGGATATTATTAATCTACATAAAATTCTGAGCAAGTTTCATATATAAATCATTTTAATCCGATGCACGGTTGTGGATTATTAAATGCATGAACAACAAGGGTTTTTCTGTAAAACTGTTATACACTGGATAATAGCTGAAATCACTGGAAGAGAAAAAAAAACGTATCGGGCCGAAATGGACTAGCCCAACAGCAGGGGAAAAAAAGGTGGGCGCTGGGGGTGTGGCCTCACCCATGGGCCAGGCCCAAGTCGGTGGGGAGGAAGCGCGGATCTGGCCTGACTGGGCCTGGCTTGGCGCTGGCCGGCCCAGCTCGCGAGGCGGGGAGGATACGAGCGCGGCTCCCTCTGTTCGACGGAGAAGCAGAGAAGCAGCGGCGCTGGAGCGGTTCGACGCGAAGCAGGGAAGGCCGGCGAGGGACTTGGCGCGGGGCGATGGCTAAGAACGACGGAGTTGGCCGGGACTTGACGGATCTGGGCGGCGATCGGGCTTCGGGAGGGCGATTCGAGCCGGGAGCGGTCACGTCCGAGGCTTGGGCGCACTGCAGCTCGGGAAGGAGGCGGCAGATGACATCCATGGCCACGGTGGCTCCCTGGGTCGCTGGCCGGCGACATGCGGCGGAGGGTCGAGCGGGAGCTCTGGTTGCTGGTCTCCTGCGGAGGAACTCGGGAAGGCAGGTGCACTGCGGGCATCCATGGCATCCTGCGAGGCACGCACACAGAGAGAGAGAGAGAGAGTCAAGTGAGGGGAGGAGGAAAAGGAGAAGGGGAAGAAGGAGGACCGGGGCGACGAGGGCGTCCCGCTGGTGCTCGTCTGCGTCGGCTCGCCAGCCGGCGCGGCGGTGCTCGGGCGGATGGGGGGCAAGCAGAGGAGGCGGGGTCGGCTTCAAGGAGAGGCGCACTCCGGCAGATCGGCGCGGGGACGAGGCTGGATGCCTCGGGCGAGTTTTGGTTGGTGGGAGGAGGAATGGGAGGATCCCGATGGGGATATGGTAGGTGGCGGCGGCGATGGGACAAGCCCCCTAGAGTTTAGGGTTGCTGCCTGGGTCTATATATAGCAATAGGATTTTTTGGATAGGGGCTATTAGGACCCTCCGATCTAAAACAGGCGGTCGGGAAATAAAAGCTTAGGGAGACCAAATGAGAAAACGGTGATGTTTTGTAGACGTTTGGGGATGTTCCGGACACAGCGGTACCGACTGTTCGAGTCGGGTCCGGGACAGCTTTCGGGCGCGCGCGCGAGGAGAGCTGCGGGCTGACAGAAGAGGTTAGGTAGGACCTGGTGGTGAGTAGTGGGCTATGTAGACGGTGTCGAGCTGAGAGAAGAGAAGAGAGGGCGCCCGGCGACTGTTTCCGGAGATCGAAAACGTCCGACGTTTTGACCGGCTACTATTGCCGCTATATTTATCCGTTGGGGCATGAAACAGACTCCGAATGCGATGAAACTTGGCAGGCGGCCTACTAACAACAAAACAACACCGCACGCCCACTTTCATCCCATTCCGAGAACATTTTCCGGCCACTTATAAAATAATATTTCGGACATGCCGCGGGCGTGTGCAAGTGTGTCTGGGCTCAGAACGGACAACGGAGAGAACGAGGAGGCCGGGACGGATGCAAGTTTTGAAAACATGATGATGCAATGCACATGATGACATGATGAAATGCAACACGCAAGCAAATGACAAGGCAACAACAGCGAATAACTGAACGACACCTAGCACATCGGTCTCGGGGCGTGACAACACTCCACCACTACGAGAGGATCTCGTCCCGAGATCTAGAATGGCACCGGAGGGGAAAACGGAAGAGAAAGAGAAGAGGTAAAACAAATTGCTTCTTTGACAAACGAGTGAAACCAAAGAACCTTGAAAAGGTTGAACAAATTCGAGAAAAGAATAGAACGAAGGAGAACAAAGTCGAAAATACTCCGTTAGAAAAGAGGGACAAAGAACATTGCGAAACCTTGATGTTGAAGGGAAGATATATCTAGAAAAACACTCCGGTTAAGGAAGGGGATCAGGGAAAAAACCAAAATTCGGGCAGCACTCCGGTTGAAAAGAAAAGAATTGAATAAGGTCTTGATAAGATGAGAAGATACTTGATGAAATCACAACACACTACCACCGGAACTATTGAATGAATTGAAGCAAGGGGTAAGAAAGCTCTCGGACAGCACCCCGGTTTAAAAGAGATGAAACACTTGATAAAAAATGAAAGAGCTTGAGAAAAAAAATGACACAATACTCCGGTTAAACAAAATAGAGAAGGAAAAGACTGATATAATTTGGACAGCACTTTGACTATAAATGGAAGAAATTGAACATGATCTTTGACAAAACGAGATGATGGGTTGAAAATATGAACATCACAATACCTCTGAAACAAAAGAATAGAAGATAGATAATTGAGATAGAAGAATGGAGAAGAAAATGCCAACTTCTGCCACAAAAGAGCTTGAGAAGGCATTCTTAGGAGAAGGGTCGAACGGAATTTTTGGAAACCCAACAACGAAAAGAGTAGCTTGATATGGGCTTAAGGAATACATCTCAAATTATGAGGTGACAACCTGCCACTCACTGGAAAAGAATTGGGTTAGAATGAACAAGGAGACGAGAACTTATATCACCGGGAGGATAAATGAAGAAACTTGGATCATATATAAGCAACATAAATAGCGACAATCCTTAGGGAAGGCTTTAGGTGAAATATAACCCAAGATAACTCCAATGAAGAGATTGATGGGTTACCAAGGAACTCATGAATGAATTGAAAATGATGGGTTTAGAATATGTCATTCCGGACAACTTGTGAATCATGAAACACGAAGGGAAATTGTCAACAATGACATAACACCACCTCAAAAGATAAGATTGAAAGAATAGCACTCCGGATTGCAAGAAGAAGACAACTTGAAGTATATCTTGGCGGATCATAGCTTCGAGAGATATCTTGAAGAACAATTAAAGAATGAAAAGAATCCTTGACGAACCATCATGAGGAACTCCGGTAAACAAAAGAAAGATCCAAAATAATTGAATGATGTAAAGAATAAGATTTAAGCCTCGCAATGATTTATATATAGATCTCCATGATAATTAGAGCTTGGAACTCCGGGAAGAAAAGATAAGATGAACAATTGAGACCAAGAATTTTGATGAGCCTCCGTAATAATGAATTAAATCACTTGGATGAAACAAGAGTAAGAATTACATTATGCTTATCCTTCACCAATTTAAATTGATGACAATCAACGGATTTGGCATATTACTTATTCTTGTAGAAAAGATTAAGAGAGATATAACATCAGACTTGGGAAGGTATTGCACGAACCACCGAAAGGGTTGAAACAACGAATAAAATTGATATGATAAGAAAGGAAGAGAAATCTTGAACGAACCACCGTAAGAATTAAAAATGATTGAAGTAAAGATAAAGAAAACACCGGGAGGAATTAGCAAATGAACGAAGATGCTTGGGAGAATTTAGATATAAGAGGACGAATAGTTCACGAACTGATTAGAGAATACTTAACTGATGCACCGGTAAGATTTGGCGAAAGAGAGATGAAAGCTGGGGAATGAATAATTTCTGAGATGATGGGCTCCGGATAATCAAACTGAAAAGACTCTTGAATTACTCCGGATGGTTGAAAAGAATATCTCACAATCGCAAATAATTATGAGAGGATGGCAACAAGTTAGAATGACGAAACTTGAAGAGAATGGAGCAAGGTTGAAAGAAGAATCTTCTCCGGTCTTCTAAACTGAGAATGACAACGAGAAATACCACCAATAATTATTTAGACACTCCGGAAGAACCAAAACAAAGAGGTTGAGCCAACAATGAAAAGAATTTGACAAATCTTGGAGAAAATACATATGACTGATGATAACTCATACTTACGTCAAACTTGGAAAAGAATTTGAGAGTAACACCGGGAAATAAGAAGAGTCAGGTAAGATCCTGGAAAAAGACATGTGGGTTAGGGCCCACTCAAAAGAAACACCATTGAAAGGATTTAAAGAGAGAGATTGCACCGGTTGAGTTAAATGGCTTGAATGGGATAACAACCTCGAAATAGATTGAACGAAAGCAGAGTGGAAAACACGAATCTTCGGGATATCTTGAGCACTCCGGAACAATTAAATAGCGAGAAGTCAATGATTAAGAATTGCACCGGCATGAGAAGGTATTTGAAACGAGGAAAAAGATATGATTGACACCGAAAGCTTGAATTGGCAACACCGGAGAAGAAAAAGAATGAAGAATGATGAACTAGAAACTCCATTAGAATCTTCATGAGAATCACCGGATAAGAACATTGACGGAAAAGAATGGCGAGACTTCACAAGACCAAAAGGATACTTGAATTGAGATATATGAGTCCTCGGAGAAACAAGGGTGGGTGGGCGGGAAAAACAAAGGCAACTTGGAGACGGATGAAACAAACACCGTTGAGAAGAACTAATAATTGATCTTGCGGAAGTTGAAATGTTCGGATCCACTAGAAGGGAAGCACACCAGTTGAAAAGGATTGGCATGACAATCTCAATTATTATGAAGGATTAGTATCCGCATAGGAATATGAGAACACCAGTTGAGGAAGGTATGGAATCAATACTTGACATTGAAGCAACTCGAATACCACAACTCAAAACAAAACAAAGGATTGGCTTGCAGAATAAGCCAGAACAAACATATGATAGAGATTTCGTCCGAAGGTTTCATGGTGGGACCTACACGGGCTCGATCGTATAGCACCATCATGTACAAGGCAGTGCACATGACATACGAAGCGTCCCCGAATCAGCATAGCCAAGGACTCTTTAAGACACAACAAGACCACTGTAAAATCGACCGTGAATAGGCGAACCACTAGACGTCGAACCCCAATTTCATATCATACATCTGTCGAAAAAGATATCCTAAGAGCTACTTGAATTCCCACCTATGAAACTCCTGAAACTTTCCGGTTATGCAATCAGGTGTTGGGGATACAGGGGAAGCATAATATCTCACCCAAACTAGCAAATCCTACATCCAGCTATATCCATCCTTCAACACATAACCAAGAAACCTTCGGAAACCATCTACCTCAACCTTAGAAAAGCATCTGTTATACAAGTTATGGCGATACTCCCGAACTCCCGCCCCATTACTGGGTAGCGTCGAGGTTATCTCACCAAAGAACTGCATAAAGGAGATTTTCGATGTCGTGCACATATCTCAAGTATACCAGAATTGCAACGATAAAATTATGATGACAACACCTCAGAGCTCAACTCCCCGGGACACTTGCACTAAACCCCTGACAGGAGGCACCAAGACAGTATTCTCATCATAAGCCATCGGAACAAAACCAAGATACTCGCGTGATCCTAAATTTTTTTTAGTGAAATTTGAGAAGAGAAGAGTCAAAACTCTACGTCAGGATGCCCTACCAGAGCGATGAGGAGACTGGGGAGTAAAAAGAATTCCTAAACTCTCCGATATATAATTCCTAAAGGACTCAAAACATTTTTCTAGACACAACTCGGCCGCTAAAAACGATCAAGCAATGGGGGCTCCTAAGGTCGGGGAAATCTCTGATTACCAACTTATAACACCCTCGATGCGACTATATCTCCCATGTCTCGAGGCATGACTTAGAGGCATAATCGCATTGAAGGCATATGTCGCAAGTGAGGTAATCTTCACACAACCCATGTAATACATAAGGGAAAGGGATACATAGTTGGCTTACAATTGCCACTTCACACAAATACATGAATAAAGCATTACATCAACCAAATACACTCATGGTCCGACTATGGAACCAAAATAAAAGAAGAACCCCAAATGCGACAAAGGTCCCCGATCAACCCCAACTGGGCTCCACTACTGATCGACTAGATCGAAACAACACAAAGGACAAGATCTTCATCGAGCTCCTCCTGAGCTTGGTTGCGTCATCTGCACGGACTCATCGGCACCTGCAAGCTGGTTTTGGAAGTATCTGTGAGCCACGGGGACTCAGCAATCTCGCACCCTCGCGATCAAGACTATTTAAGCTTATGGGTAAGGTAAAGGTATGAGGTGGAGCTGCAGCAAGCGACTAGCATATATGGTGGCTAACATACGCAAATGAGAGCGAGAAGAGAAGGCAAAGCACGATTGATAAAAATATGATCAAGAAGTGATCCTGGACTACCTACGTCAAGCATAACTCCAACAACCGTGTTCACTTCCCGGACTCCGCCAGAAAGAGACCATCACGGTTACACACGTGGTTGATTCATCTTAATTAAGGTCGACTTCAGGTTTTCTACAACCGGACGTTAACAAATTCCCATTTGCCCATTACCGCGGGCACGGCTTTCAAAAGTTCGAATCCCTGCAGGGTGTCCCAACTTAGCCCATGACAAGCTCTCATGGTCAACGAAGGAATAGACCTCCACCCGAGACGTTCCGATCAGACTCGGTATCCCAGTACAACAAGACATTTCGACAGGGTAAAACTAACCCAGCAACACCGCCCGAATGTGCCGACAAATCCCGATAGGAGCTGCACATATCTCTTTCTCAGGGCACACTCAGATGAGCGCTCCATACAACTAAAACCAAACCTCGAGTTTCCCCGAGGGGGCGCTGCACAGGACTCTAGTTCGGACCAACACTCAGAGGAGCACTGGCCCGGGGGGGGGGGGGGTAAAATAACGATGACCCTCAGGAGCGCGACTCCCAAGGGAAAAGAAAAGGGCTAGGTGGCGAATGGTAAAACCAATGTTGGGCATTGCTGGAGAAGCTTTACTTAAGGCGAACTGTCAAGGGGTTCCCATTATAGCCCAACCGCGTAAGGGACGCAAAATCTGGGAACATAACACCGATATGACGGAAACTAGGGCGGCAAGAGTGGAACAAAACACCAGGCATAAGGCCGAGCCTTCCACCGTTTACCAAGTATATAGATGCATTAATTAAATAAGATATATTGTAATATCCCAACAAGTAAACATGTTCCAACAAGGAACAACATCTCCATGTTCCAACGAGGAACAAACTTCAATCTTCACCTGCAACTAACAACGCTATAAGAGGGGCTGAGCAAAGCGGTAACATAGCCAATCAACGGTTTGCTAGGACAATGGTGGGTTAGAGGCTGAACATGGCAATTCGGAGGCTGACAAGCAAGTGGTAGGCATCGTAGCATTGGCATAGCAAAAGAGCGAGCAAACTAGCATAGCAAAGATAATAGTGATTTCGAGGGTATGATCATCTTGCCTGAAATCCCGCAAGGAAGAAGAACAAGTCCATGAAGAAGACAAACGGGCGTAGACGAACGGATCCTCAGAAACTCGACGTTACCGGAACCAACCCGAAGAAGCAATCATCGGAAAGAAACACACAACATAGTAAACAACCAACACATAAACATGGCATGATGCACAACCAAGTATGATGCATGTCCGGTTTAATGAGGCATGGCATGGCAAAGTGCACAAACAACACTACAAGTTAAGTGGAGCTCAATATGCAACTCCGTTGCATATTGACGAAACACCACATGACTTATTTAGTTCTCTCTAATTTATGTACCCAACAATATTAAATGTTGATTAACATGGTAAGAGGTGAAGCACAACGAAACTACCTATCTAGGCAAGTTTAAATGAGGCCGGAAGCAACGAACAACAATTCCGATAAATTCCCATAGCTTATTTTAGATTTGGTACTGTTCTACCCTAAACACAATTTTAGAGTTGTTTAACATGCAAAGTAAGGCCACCATGTTAAACTAGGCAAAATTCTACCCCATTTACATATAAAGTTTATTTAATTCGGAGCTACGGTTATTTAGCTATGAATTAAATCATTTTAGCATGGCATAGGGGCAAATTAATGCAAACAACATTTTAAACATTTTAAACATGGATGGGAGTTGGATATTATTAATCTACACAAAATTCTGAGCAAGTTTCATATATAAATCATTTTAATCCGATGCACGGTTGTGGAATTATTAAATGCATGAACAACAAGGGTTTTTCTGTAAAACTGTTATACACTGGATAATAGCTAAAATCACTGGAACAGAAAAAAACGTATCGGGCCGAAATGGACTAGCCCAACAGCAGGGAAAAAAAGGTGGGCGCTGGGGGTGTGGCCTCACCCATGGGCCAGGCCCAAGTCGGTGGGGAGGAAGCGCTGATCTGGCCCGACTGGGCCTGGCTTGGCGCTGGCCGGCCTAGCTCGCGAGGCGGGGAGGATACGAGCGCGGCGCCCTCTGTTCGACGGAGAAGCAGAGAAGCAGCGGCGCTGGAGCGGTTCGACGCGAAGCAGGGAAGGCCGGCGAGGGACTTGGCGCGGGGCGATGGCTAAGAACGACGGAGTTGGCCGGGACTTGACGGATCTGGGCGGCGATCGGGCTTCGGGAGGGCGATTCGAGCCGGGAGCGGTCACGTCCGAGGCTTGGGCGCACTGCAGCTCGGGAAGGAGGCGGCAGATTACATCCATGGCCACGGTGGCTCCCTGGGTCGCTGGCCGGCGACATGCGGCGGAGGGACGAGCGGGAGCTCTGGTTGCTGGTCTCCTGCTGAGGAACTCGGGAAGGCAGGTGCGCTGCGGGCATCCATGGCATCCTGCGAGGCACGCACAGAGAGAGATAGAGAGTCAAGTGAGGGGAGGAGGAAAAGGATAAGGGGAAGAAGGAGGACAGGGGCGACGAGGGCGTCCCGCTGGTGCTCGTCTGCGTCAGCTCGCCAGCCGGCGCGGCGGTGCTCGGGCGGATGGGGGGCAAGCAGAGGAGGCGGGGTCGGCTTCAAGGAGAGGCGCACTCCGGCAGATCGGCACGGGGACGAGGCTGGATGCCTCGGGCGAGTTTTGGTTGGTGGGAGGAGGAATGGGAGGATCCCGATGGGGATATGGTAGGTGGCGGTGGCGATGGGACAAGCCCCCTAGAGTTTAGGGTTGCTGCCTGGGTCTATATATAGCAATAGGATTTTTTGGATAGGGGCTATTAGGACCCTCCGATCTAAAACGGGTGGTCGCGAAATAAAAGCTTAGGGAGACCAAATGAGAAAATGGTGACGTTTTGTAGACGTTTGGGGATGTTCCGGACACAGCGGTACCGACTGTTCGAGTCGGGTCCGGGACAGCTTTCGGGCGCGCGCGCGAGGAGAGCTGCGGGCTGACGGAAGATGTTAGGTAGGACCTGGTGGTGAGTAGTGGGCTATGTAGACAGTGTCGAGCTGAGAGAAGAGAAGAGAGGGCGCCCGGCGACTGTTTCAGGAGACCGAAAACGTCCGACGTTTTGACCGGCTACTATTGCCGCTATATTTATCCGTTGGGGCATCAAACAGACTCCGAATGCGATGAAACTTGGCAGGCGGCCTACTAACAACAAAACAACACCGCACACCAACTTTCATCCCATTCCGAGAACATTTTCCGGCCACTTATAAAATAATATTTCGGACATGCCGTGGGGTGTGCAAGTGTGTCTGGGCTCAGAACGGACAACGGAGAGAACGAGGAGGCCGGGACGGATGCAAGTTTTGAAAACATGATGATGCAATGCACATGATGACATGATGAAATGCAACACGCAAGCAAATGACAAGGCAACAACAGCGAATAACTGAACGACACCTGGCACATCGGTCTCGGGGCGTTACATGCAGCTAAGCCCCCGAGTGGGAGGATTGCTCTCCACTCGGTAGGATTTTTTCAAACTTAGGCGAGTGCCTGACTGCAGCTAAGTCTCTAAGTGGGAGAACTTAGGCGAGTACTGGACTGCAGCTAAGCCCCCGAGTGGGAGGACTGCTCTCCACTCGGTAGGATTTTTTCAAACTTAGGCGAGTGCCTGACTGCAGCTAAGTCTCTAAGTGGGAGAACTTAGGCGAGTACTGGACTGCAGCTAAGCCCCCGAGTGGGAGGGCTGCTCTCCACTTGGTAGGATTTTTTCAAACTTAGGCGAGTGCCTGACTGCAACTAAGTCTCTAAGTGGGAGAACTTAGGCGAGTACTGGACTGCAGCTAAGCCTCCGAGTGGAAGTCTGGCTTTCCACTCGGTAGGATTTTCAAACTTAGGCGAAACGGATTCGCAGCTAAGTCACCCACTGGGGGATTTCGTATGCAAACAAAAGTGACAGCAATTATTGGAACACTCTTGCCTTTGATAAAAATGAACTGCAGAATTTTTTTCTTATTACATCCCGTCCAAGGGAGAACTCAAGTGTAAAAGGGGCGGAGTAGTTCCGCATTCCAAGCTCGCGGCTCATCGATCTGACGATCAACATTGTAGAGGTGATATGCTCCATTGTGGAGGACTCTTGTGACAATGAAGGGGCCTTCCCAAGTAGGAGCAAGCTTGTGTGGTTTCTGTTGATCCACTCGGAGGACCAAATCTCCTTCTTGGAAGGCTCGACTCTTGACATTCCTGGCGTGGAATCGACGCAAATCTTGCTGATAAATGGTCGATCTGATCATGGCCATCTCTCTTTCTTCTTCTAGGAGGTCGACTGCATCTTGTCGGGCTTGTTCTGCTTCATCTTCGGTATAGAGTTCGACTCGGGGTGCGTTGTGAAGAAGATCACTCGGCAGAACTGCTTCGGCTCCATAAACCAGAAAGAGTGGAGTTCTTCCAGTCGACCGGTTTGGGGTGGTCCTCAATCCCCACAGAACTGACGGAAGCTCGTCGACCCAAGCACCTGCCACGTGCTTGAGATCACTCATTAGTCGAGGCTTTAGTCCTTTGAGGATCAGACCATTTGCTCTCTCAGCTTGTCCATTCGACTGGGGATGGGCGACCGACGCGTAGTCGACTCGTGTGCCTTGAGAGGCGCAAAAAGCTCTAAACTTGTCTGAATCAAAGTTTGACCCATTGTCAGTGATGATGTTATGCGGGACTCCATATCTGAATGTTAACCCTCTGACGAAACTGATAGCAGTGCAAGCATCAAAATTCTTGATGGCTTGGCTTCAATCCATTTGGTAAATTTGTCGACTGCCACAAGCACATGAGTGAAGCCACTCCTGCCTATTCTCAGTGGACCAACCATGTCCAGTCCCCAGACAGCGAAGGGCCAGACGAGTGGAATGGTCTTCAGGGCTGATGCAGGCTTGTGTGACATGTTGGAGTAGAACCGGCACCCTCCACACTTGTCGACTATCTCTTTTGACATCTCATTTGCCCTTGGCCAGTAAAATCCCGCTCGGTATGCTTTAGCCACAATGGTCCGAGAGGACGCATGGTGACCACAGGTCCCAGAGTGGATATCATCAAGGATTATCTGACCCTCTTCTGGCGTTATGCACTTCTGCCCGATTCCAGTCGCGCTCTCTCTATACAACTGTCCCTTTATGACTGTGAAGGCCTTGGATCGGCGGACGATCTGTCGAGCTTCTTCCTCATCCTCCGGGAGTTCTTTCCTTAGGATATACGCGATGTACGGTATCGTCTAGTCAGGAGTGATTGCCAAAACTTCCATGATTAGGTCGACCACAACAGGGACTTCAACTTCAGTCCGATCTGTGGCACTTTTCGGCTGCGGGGCTTCTTCTGTATAAGGATCTTCTTGGACTGACGGTGAGTGAATGTGTTCCAGGAACACGTTGCTGGGAATGGCTTCTCTCTTGGAGCCTATCTTTGCCAAATCGTCAGCTGCCTGATTTTTCAGTCGGGGGATGTGATGAAGCTCTAACCCCTCGAATTTCTTTTCTAACTTTCTCGCTGCATTGCAATAACCAGTCATTGACGGACTTCTGACGTCCCACTCCTTCATCACCTGATTAACCACCAAATCCGAGTCGCCATAGACCATGAGGCGACGGACATCGAGTGAAATGGCCACGCGCAACCCATACAAAAGTGCTTCATATTCTGCTTCATTATTGGAGGAATCGAAGTGAATCTGGAGAACGTATCTGAGCCTATCTCCTCGGGGGGTGACCAATACTACCCCAGCACCGGAACCATTCAGCATCTTAGATCCGTCGAAGAACATGGTCCAGTGCTCCGAGTGAACTTGAGTCGGAAGCTGCTGTTCAATCCACTCGGCGACGAAATCTGCAATTGCTTGGGACTTGATAGCCTTCTTTGCTTCAAACTTGATATCTAGGGGAAGGAGTTCAATCGCCCACTTCGCCACTCGACCAGTCGCATCTCTGTTATGCAGAATCTCTGACAATGGGGCGTCGCTGACGACTGTAATGGAGTGGTCAGAGAAGTAATGTGCAACCTTCTTCGTGGTCATATAAATCCCGTATACAAGCTTCTGATAATGAGGATATCTTTGTTTTGAAGGTGTCAAAACTTCAGACACATAATATACTGGGCGTTGAACTCTGAAGGCCTTTCCTTCTTCTTCCCGCTCGACCGTAAGTAATGTACTGACAACTTGTCCTGTGGCTGCAATGTAAAGCAGCAAAGGCTCTTTACTGATTGGGGCAGCAAGCATCGGCTGGGTGGAGAGCAGAGCTTTGAGGTCTGCAAACGCTGCATCAACTTCTGGAGTCCACTCGAACTTCTCAGACTTTTTCATCAGTCGGTAAAGAGGCAACGCCTTTTCACCGAGACGAGAAATGAATCGACTTAGAGCGGCCAAGCAACCTGTAAGCTTCTGGACATCGTGCACACGCACAGGGCGCTTCATCCGGAGTATGGTGCCAATTTTCTCGGGATTGGCATCGATTCCTCGTTCGGAAACGAGAAAACCGAGTAACTTTCCACCCGGAACTCCGAATGTGCACTTTGATGGATTCAGCTTGATATCATACCCCCTGAGGTTGGCAAAGGTTTCAGCAAGGTCAGTCAGTAGGTCAGAACCTTTCCGTGACTTGACCACAATATCATCCATGTATGCTTCCACGTTCCGATTGATCTGAGTGAGCAAACACTTCTGAATCATCCTCATGAACGTGGCTCCAGCGTTCTTGAGGCCGAAGGGCATGGTGACATAACAAAAGCACCCGAATGGAGTGATGAAAGCTGTTTTGATCTCATCGGGTCCATGCAGACGGATCTGATGGTACCCGGAATAGGCGTCTAGAAAAGACAATCGCTCACACCCCGCGGTCGAGTCGACTATTTGGTCGATGCAAGGGAGAGGAAAATGATCTTTCGGGCAGGCCCGATTGATATGTTTAAAGTCGATGCACATGCGAAGCGACTTGTCCTTCTTGGGGACCATGACAACATTGGCGAGCCACTCGGAGTGGTAAATCTCTCGGATGAACTCCGCAGCTAAGAGCCGAGCCACCTCCTCGCCAATAGCTTTCCTCTTCTGGACGGCGGACCGCCGAAGATGCTCTTTCACAGGCTTGAACTTTGGGTCGACTCGTAGACGGTGCTCAGCCAGCCCCCTGGGAATTCCAGGCATGTCAGAAGGCTTCCATGCGAAGATGTCCCAGTTCTCACGGAGGAACCGGATGAGCGCTTCTTCCTATTTGGAGTCGAGCATCTTTGAGATGTGAGTCGGGGCAGCCTCGGGGTCGGTCGGGTGGATGTGAACTGCCTTTGTTTCATCGGTCGACTGAAAAGCTGACTCTGAAGCGGGCTTTTTAGCTCGTAGCAACTCACTCAGATCTGCGGTCTTCTGATACTCTTGCAGCTCAACTACTGCCATCTGAGCGTCAGCAATCTTTGAGCCTTTCTGAAAGCACTCTTCTGCTTTCTTCCGATTTCCTGTAACAGTGATCACACCTTTGGGACCAGGCATCTTCAATTTGAGATACACATAACATGGTCGGGCCATGAAGCGTGCATAAGCTGGCCTGCCCAAAATGGCATGATAAGCACTTTGGAAGTCCACAACCTTGAATGTCAACTTTTCCTTGCGGTAATTCTTTGAATCACCTAAAACCACATCAAGAGCAATCTGGCCGAGTGATTCGGCCTTCTTGCCAGGAATGACTCCGTGGAAGCTCATGTTGCTAGTACTGAGTCTGGACATCGGAATGCCCATTCCTTTCAAAGTTTCGGCGTACAGTATGTTCAGGCCACTGCCACCATCCATCAGGACTTTGGTCAGTCGAGTGCCTTCGACAACTGGGTCGGCCACCAAAGCTTGCCTCCCAGGGGTGGCAATGTGCATCGGGTGATCAGACTAGTCGAATGTGATGGCAGTCTGAGACCACTTCAAGTAACTTGGTGTTGCCGGAGCAACCATGTTCACCTCACGGTTAATGACTTTCGGTCGACTTTTGCTTTCGACATCGGCAAAAATCATCAGGGTGGAATTGACCTGGGGGTATCCATCGTCACTATCATCCTTGTCCTCAACCCTGTCTGGCTCTTTTTCTTTATCCTTGGGTTGCTTGCCTTGAAACTGCTGGATCAGGAGCCGGCACTGTCGAGTGGTATGCTTTGGGTAAATAAAATTACCCTCTTCATCTTTCTTGGTGTGGATGTGACATGGCAGATCCAAAACATCATTCCCATCTTGATCCTTGACTTTCTTGGGCTTCCAGGTGCCCTTGGGTTTTCCCTTGAAGTTTCCCTGGGCTACGGCCAGGGCTTCCCCAGGAGCGGCTGGCTCGGCCTTCCGCTTCTGTTTCCGACTGGAGTTTCCTCCGGTTTCTTGGGCGACTGCCTTGAGCTTGCCGCTTCGGAGTCGGTCTTCATCTTCACCATTAGCGTACTTGGTGGCAATCTCCATCATCCGATTCAGAGACATTTCTCCAGTTCGACCGAACTTCAGATTCAACTCTCTGTATTTAACACCTTCCTTGAAGGCACAAACTGCTTGATGGTCTGACACATTCTCAACCGTGTGATGCAGTGTGATCCACCTCTGGATGTAATCCCTCAGTGTTTCATTTGGCTTCTGTACGCAGGACCGCAACTCTGTAAGGCCTGCAGGTCGCTTGCAGGTTCCTTCAAAGGTTGTGACAAACACTCGGGAGAGGTCCTCCCAAGTGTAGATGCTGCTGGGTGTCAACTGATTCAGCCACGCTCTGGCTGAGCCTTCTAGCATTAGAGGCAAATGCTTCATGGCCACCTCATCATTGCCACCGCCAATCTGCACAGCCACTCGGTAATCTTCGAGCCAAGTGTCAGGCTTAGATTCACCGGTGGACTTGCTGACTCCAGTCGCCAGCCTGAAGTTGGGGGGGGTCACTGTGGCTCTGATGGCTCGACTGAAACACTTCGGCCCCGAAGCACGTACTCTGCTGCTGGCAGGCGCGTCTTTGTCGTGGCTTTCTCGATGAGCTCTGTTCCTGTCAACCAAGCCTTGAACGAGGATGGGTCTCGCATCAAAGCCTGGGTCCCTGGGGTCGACTGGAATCCTCTGCCCAACGCTATGAGGGCGTCTTTCATCTTGCCGTCGAGGCGCATGCGACCCACTCCTCGGGGGAGGGGTTGGCACTTGACGTCGATCATCGCGACCGAATCAGTGATCATACTACTCATTCCTCCTGTACTGATCATGCCGGTCACCACGTCCCTCACACCTCGGGGGCGATCTCGGGCTGTGAGCCGACTCGACTGTATCTGTTGCGACGGATCGACTGTGGATCCTGTTCCGCTACTGAGAGACGACGGAATTCTGGTTTCCCACCGCCCGGGGCAACGCTCTGATCTGCAACAAGCCCCAGCCAGCCTCCGACTAGGAGGGCTGAATTGATTCTGCTATACGGGCCACAATGGCCAAATTCTGAACTGGGGTTCGGTATACCTGCGGCGGCGGGAAGAGCTGACGCCGACTGGACTCTGGAGCTTGCTGACGTCGACTGGACTCGGGAGCTCGCTGACGCGCTTGCTCGTCGAGTATTCGCTGGAGATTCTCCAGTCGAGTGCGCTCGGCCAGGTTAGCCAAGCGCGCGTCCTCCAAGGCCCGGGCCTCGGGAGTTTCTCCGACAATAGGAGTGTGGAGCGCGTCCATGTTCCGGCGGCGAAGCTCCTCTCGCTGCAATGACATGAGAGGTTCGGGGAGATACTCATCATGGGGATGCGACGGGTCGCCCCCACCCGCGCCTCCATCAGCGCGAGGGAAACCGGGAGGACTGTGCGCTCCGTCGACAGCCAGAACCTCAGCCGCCGGATCGCTACCGTCGCACTCGGATGCGGTCTCCGCGGAGCCAGTCGAACAGGCCGCAGAGGGATTCGTCGGGCTCGATTGCCGCGACTTGTGGGGCTGCCGACTGACGG
This sequence comes from Triticum monococcum, assembly GCA_034509565.1. NCBI lineage: Eukaryota > Viridiplantae > Streptophyta > Magnoliopsida > Poales > Poaceae > Triticum > Triticum monococcum. The sequence continues at coordinate 388,014,777 of CM067845.1, forward strand.
GCCACGGCATGCCTTACCCACCACTGGAGTCTCGACTGATCGGAGCGCTTGCGCTGGTGGGAGACGGGGCGGGGAGACGACACAGATGCCGACTGATACTGAGTCGATGGCTGTCGCAGGAGGACGCCACGAATGCATGCATGGAAGTGCGTCGCACCGCGGACGAGGAGCGCGTCGATGTCGAGTGGCGCCTCCTGAAGCCAGGCGGAGTCGTCGGCGATGAACGTGAGCGCACCGAGACGGATCTCGCGGCCCTCCACCAAAACACCGCAGGAAACCATGATCGGATGGGTCAGAAAAGATCGCAACTTCTCCAAAAGGCGCTAAGACTCCGGCCCCACGGTGGGCGCCAATTGTCATGGTTCTAACTCTGACAGTGATGTAGGGGGTGTGTATGGAGAGGCTAGATCTCAGCTATGGAGAAGTTATAAGCACACAAGTATTATGAGTTCAGGCCCTTCTCGGAGGAAGTAACAGCCCTACGTCTCGATGCCCGGAGGCGGTCGATTGGATTATGCGTGTGTGGACAACAGGGGTGCGAACCCTTGATACTGAGGTGGGGGGTGGCTTATATAGAGTTCGCCAGGACCCCGGCCAGCCCACGTTACCAAGGGTTCAATGTACATTAATGCGGGGCGTTACTGGTAACGCTGGTAATAAAATGCTATAATGACCATAAAGACTACTTAATAGCCGACCGTTTGCCTGCGGAGTGACTTTAGGTCTCCTGGCCAGTCGAGTGGTTGGCTTCATGGTCGAGTGATAGCTCCTTGGTCGAGTGAGATACTTTCAAGTCGATTGAAAGATGACTTCTTCTAGGGATGTCCTTGGGTAGGGCTCTTTTGGACAGGCCCGTGCCCCTACCCTAGGTACATAGCTTCATCATGCGAGTCCTTCCCGTAACCAAGCATAAAACCTTCATGTGCTTTCGGTGCAAATTTTGAGTTGTGATGAGGATCCCTAATCCAACATTTAGCACCAAAGACTTTGAAATAACTTACATTGGGTTTCTTATCAGTGAGGAGTTCATAGGCAGTCTTCTTAAAGAATCGGTGAAGATATACTCTATTGATGATGTGGCACGCAGTATCAATTGCATCAATCCAGAAACAACGAGGTGTCTTGTATTCATCAAGCATAGTGCGAGCCATCTCAACAAGAGTTCTGTTCTTGCGCTCCACGACGCCGTTCTGCTGAGGAGTATAAGGAGCAGATAACTCATGAGTAATACCAAGTTCATCAAGATAGTCATCAAGACCAAAATTCTTGAACTCAGTTCCATTGTCACTTCTGATGTGCTTGATCTTCACACCAAAGTTGGTTGAAGCCCTCGAGGAAAATCGTTTGAAGACTTCCTGCACTTCATGTTTGTAAGTAACAATGTGTACCCATGTCTATCGAGAGTAATAATCAACAATAACAAAGCCATATAGACATGCATCATTTGTAACAGCAGAATAATGATTAGGGCCAAAAAGATCCATATGAAGCAATTCAAATGGTCGAGTGGTAGTCATGATTGTCTTTGCTGGATGCTTGGCCTTGGTCATCTTTCCAGCTTCACAGGCTCCGCATAAGTGATCCTTGAGGAATTTGACATTCTCGATGCCAATGACATGCTTCTTCTTTGCAAGCGTGTGCAAATTCCTCATGCCTGCATGACCAAGTCGTCGATGTGAGAGCCAGCCCTATGAAGCTTTTTCAAGTAGGCACACGGCTGGTTGTGGTCCTGTAGAGAAATCAACAATATACAGGTCTCCTCTCCTAAAGCCTTCGAAGACTTTGGAATTGTCAGCTTCCATAACCACAACACAACGATACTTGCCAAAGACAATAACCATATCAAGATTGCAAAGCATTGAGACAGACATGAGGTTGTATCCTAAGGACTCGACAAGCATGACTTTGTCCATGTGTCAATCCTTTGTGATCACAACCTTACCTAGACCCAATACATGACTTTTGCCTTTGTCAGCAAAGATGATATGCTTCAGATGCGACGAAGATAATGGAGCATCTATCAATAGATTCTTGTCACCAGTCATGTGATTTGTACATCCACTATCGAGGACCCACTCAGTGGCTTTGGGTTGATCATCCTGCAGATGAATTAGTGCAACTTACGAACTCATATACTTCATCAGTGAAGTATATGACATCAAATCATCAGATCAATTTCATCAAGCAATAGAACAGATAAAGCAGTATGAGGACGTGAGAAATGAAAGTTCATTTCTTCATGGTTAGCCTGCGTCCTATCAGGCACATTCAGGTCTCCAGCAAATTCTTTAGACGATTACATACGTCTGGAGACCTGACCCTGCAGAAGATATTAGTTCTTTTTCTTCACCACCAACATCTGAAGGGGTGGAAAAGAGTTCATCACTCTGCGAACTCCATATGAGAAAGGTGGCATAGAAGCCATTCCATTTCGTTTCACATAAGAGGGGTTAGGATAAGCATATGAATAAGCAGAGAAATTATTTGAGGACTTATGAACATAATAATTAGAAGAATAATGCTCATATTCATAGCCCTTAGCTCTTCCCGGTGAAACAAAGTTGTTAGCACGATGATATTCATATGAGGACTTTGATCCTTTTGAGGAGTTTGGTCCATATGAAGAATTTGATCTGGGGTTCCTATTCTTCATAGGTGGTGTCCTGAGGACATTCACTTGAAGACTTTCAAGGCACCTTTTGGGAACCCAGATTTTCTTCATAGGAGGACCGTTCCTGCAGTTAGTGCCAACATATCTAGCAAATACTTCACCATTCTGATTTTTGAACAGTTTATAGTTGGAGTCAATTGACTCATCATCAGAATGAGGAGATTCACATGCAAAGCCAGATAAATTAGATGGATCATCTGGAGGTCCCTTTGCAGCAACCCATGAGGTTTTGGGGTACTGCTCAGGCTTCCAATATGTACCATCAACATTGAGTTTCCTCTCAAAGGCAATACCCTCTTTCCTAGGGTTCCTGTTGAGGATCTGCTTTTTAAGCACATCACAAAGAGTCTGATGCCCTTTGAGGCTTTTTTACATGCCTGTCATGTATAATTCCTTCAGCCCTGCATCATTAGTGATACTAGCAATGTCCTCAGATGAGGAATTAGTGATAGCAGAGGTAGGTGAAGAATTTGAAACATTAGCAGCATTTGAACATTCAGGTGAAGAATTAGCAGATTCACGTTCAATGCATTTCCAACAAGGAGGAACAAATTCTTCCTGAGCAGCGCTGATCTGTTGAGCAAGTAATGAATCACGATCCTTCTGAAGATCTTCATAACTCACTCTTAGCTTTTCAAGATCTTGCTTTCTTTGAAGAAATTCATAAGAAAGCTTCTCATGATCAGATCAGAGAGTGTTATGATGACCTTGTAGGTTGTCAAACCTAGTTTGAAGTCTCTGAAGATTTTTAGTCAAGGTTTTAGTGCGATCCATTTCTTCACCCAACATATCATCACTTTTGTCTAGCATGTTTTGAACCTTTTCAAAAGACCTTTGTTGTTTTACAGTAATCTTAGCAAGTTTAGAATAGCTGGGCTTGAGGTTTTCATTGATTCATTCTCACTTGATTCAAAGGAGGTATATTTGAGTACCTTGGCACCCTTTGCCATGAAGCAATAGGTGGGAGCGTAGTCATCATTTCCTTCATCAGCCTTGTTGGTGAGGTCATTTTCTTCAATGTTGAAGATAAACTTGCTGACGAATGCAGTAGCGAGGGCTAGGATCGCCACACCGGATTCGGACTCCTCAGATGCCTCCTCTTCCTCATTTTCTGCAGATTCAGCCTCAGAGTCCATTTCCTTACCAATGAATGCTCGAGCCTTCTTGGAGCTGCTCTTCTTGTGAGATGAAGACTTTGAGGATTTTGATGATGAATATTTTGAGGATTTCTTCTTTTTCTTCGCATCATCAGAACTGTAATCCTTGTATTTCTTGCATGTAATGTCCAGGTTTCTTGCATTTGTGACAAAGCCTCTTCTTGTAGTCACTGGATGAGGAATCATTGCTCCTTGAGGGTCTTCCAAAGCGACCACGTCTTGAGAACTTCTAGAATTTCTTCACGAGCAGTGCTAGCTCATGGCTTAGTTCTTCAGTATCACCAAGGCTGCTATCAGAGTCTTCATCTTCGGACTCAGATACTGCCATGGCCTTCAGTGCACATGATCTGCCATAGCTCGAACCATAGAGATCTCTCTTTTCAGCAAGCTAGAACTCATGAGTATTTAGCCTCTCGAGGATATCAGCGGGATCAAGTGACTTGTAATCAGCATGTTCGTGTATCATCAATGCCAGAGTATCAAATGAGGAATCAAGTGATCTCAGCAATTTCTTCACCACCTCATGGTTAGTGATGTCAGTGGCACCAAGTGCTTGAAGCTCATTTGAGATGTCAGTGAGGCGATCGAAGGTTTGTTGAACATTTTCATTGTCGAGTATTTTGAAGCGGTTGAAGAGATTGCGAAGAACATCAAGTCGAGAGTCACGCTGTGTTGAGACTCCTTCATTCACCTTGGACAGCCTATCCCAGATAAGCTTAGCAGTTTCCAAAGCACTCACTCTTCCATACTGTCCTTTGCTCAGATGGCCACATATGATATTCTTCGCTTGAGAATCGATTTGCTTGAATCTCTTCACATCAACAGCATTCAGAGAAGGTGTGACTGAGGGAACACCATTTTCCACAACATACCAGAGATCGTTATCAATTGCCTCAAGATGCATTCGCATCTTATTCTTCCAGTGGGGGTAGTTCGTCTCATCGAAGGTAGGACACCCAGCAGAGACCTTGATCATACCTGTGGTCGACATAACTAAAACTCCAGACGGTTAAACCAAAATCACATAGAACAAGGGAGTACCTTGCTCTGATACCAATTAAAAGTGCGTTATATCGACTAGAGGAGGGGGGGGTGAATAGGCGATTTTTATGAATTCTTCACTGAGGAATTTGCAGGTGAGGAAATTCCTTAGCGAAGAACTACTAGCAGCAGAATAAGTACTCAAAAGTAAACATAACAGAACACAAGCATAGTCATTATGATGAAATGAAGACACGCACATAGTACATAAAGCGTAAGCACAGGATAACACAGGATGAAGACAAACAAACTAAAGAAATTGAACCGAGGAATTTGAGAAAGTCTTCAGTCAAAGTCTTCAAACACAGATATGAACAAGCACTCAACACAGTTATGAGGAAATGAAAGAGTTGAGGAAATAGAACTAGTGAGCTTGGTGAAGACAATGATTTGGTAGACCAGTTCCAACTGTTGTCTCAGTTGTACATCTGGTTGGAGCGGCTAGGTATTTAAACCTGAGGACACACAATCCCGGACACACAGTCCTCACCGTATTCTCCTTGAGCTAAGGTCACACAGACCTCGCCCAATCACTCGTGGTAAGTCTTCAGGTGACTTCCGAACCTTCACAAACTTGGTCACTCGGCGATCCACAATTCCTCTTGGATGCTCTAGACCTTGACGCCTAACCGTCTGGAAGAAGCACAGTCTTGAAAGGTAACAAGCGTCGGATCCACGCGGGATCAATCTCTTCAGTGATTCTCAATCAGTTGGGGTTTGTAGGTGTTTGGGTTTGGGTTTTCCTCACTTGATGATTTTTGCTCAAAATCCTCAGATGATGGGATGCTCTCAAATGACAAGTGTCAGTTTCTCTCGGAGCAGCCAACCAGCTAGTGGTTGTAGGGGGGGGGGCGGCTATTTATAGCCTAGGGAGCAGCCCGACATGATAAAACATAAATGCCCTTCAATGATATGACCGTTAGGTGGGTAGATATTTTGGAACAGCTGGCGCATAGCACAACAACGATCGGAAATTTGAGTATCAAATTCCTCAGGGCTATCATGTTCCTCACTGTGTAGGTAATCCGCACTGGCGAATTCCTAACTCCTCAGTCAGAACAAATTCCTCAGAGACCAGAAGAACTTCGTCTCTGTCACTGAAGAATATGACTGAACTGTATGAGATTTCCAATGGCTTCGCTCGAAGGGATTGGTAGGTGTAGGATTTTGAGTTGAGCATCACATGGAAATTTTTCCTTAGTATTTCCTCGACCCCCTTTAACAGTACGGTGTTTCCTATGACTTAAAAAAGAGAAAATGAAACTACGAAAACAAAAGTCTTCACGCTTCATGTTCCTCGGATGAATACCAAGTCTTCAGGATTGCACCAATTTCTTCACTTTCAAAGTCTTCAGAAAGTCTTCAGAAATCCAAAGTCTTCAGTCGAAGAACTTCATTTTTAGGGGTCGACTTTCTCTGTAAATATCAAACTCCTCATAGACTTATAGACATGTGTACACTCAAAAACACATTAGTCCCTTAACCTATAAGTCTTCAATACACCAAAATCACTAAGTGGCACTAGATGCACTTACAGACCGCACCAAATTCGAGAACATCATGGAGGTGTGCTCGAACTTCGGCTCCATGCCTGACATGCAGAAGGAATCTGATGCAGTGCTCATGAGGGCCACTGCATAAGAGCTAAAGACGCTGATTCCTGACCCAGCGAAGGGCGCGACGGCAGTCGACATCATTCACTGGGCCATGAATCAGGCCGTCTCTGACGATGCTAAACAAAGAAAGAAGTGGTCCAAGCACAAGAACTACTGGGCTCCTAATGGCCGTTGTGCCGCAGTGTACTGGGAGATGGCAATCGTGCCGCCGGCGGTCATCGGTGGGGAGCCTAAGGGGGAGGAAGAAGCGGTACAGATGCCAGCGAGGGCGCCGGAGCCAGGCCGTCGTACCTGGCAGATTGACCTCGACTCCACCGAGGACGACGACGACGACCCGCCGCCCTGCACGGCGATGAACAAGAAGATGAAGGTCAGCCACTCGAGCCGCCGCTCCGCACGCCCGTGATGGCCGCCGCGGTTAGCCGATGTCCATTGTGTACCCCAATCCCCCTTCTACTGCATCCGCATCTACCTCTATTTCAATCTTGCATGAACTAGTATGAAGTAGTATGAACTAGTAAGAACTACCTCTACATGCTTATCTACCTTTATTCCCCATTCCCCTCTCCGTTGTGGATTGAATCTATTGCCGGATCGAACGGGAAAAGTAGTGCATGACGAACACAGAGAAGTGCTTACCGCCATTGCCGCGGGCCAAGTGATGATCCGCTTGCCGGTGATTGAGTCCGGTGGTCTTCTTGCTATCCTCCGATCCGTCGCCGCTGGTGAGAGTTGAGAGAGTGGGGGAGAGTGGGGAGAGGGAGCGGTGAGGCTAATAACTGCCGGCGCTTTGGGAAGCAACGCGGCATCTCAAGCGTGGCCGCGCGCATTAGCCACGCCGCCCACGTGCACCGCTCGGGCCTGGCCCTAAAGAAACTGCTGATTTGAGCGTTCCGAGAGAGCCAGGCCCAGGAGTGCTTTAAGGTTCTTGCCATGCGGGCCGAATAGTAAAAGCAAGAACCAATCGGCCCGTTTGCGTCCCGCGCGAGCCAGGTCAGGCCTCATGCAGACAACCAAACACCCCCTACCAATCGAGCGGCCGCGGTGCACGGCATCTTCACAGTACTTGTAGCAAGCCGCCGATATGTATCTGCATCCACACCTCCGAGCCGAGTTGCATCATCTACAGCAAGTTGTATGACTTATGACTACATCGCGGCTCGCGCCCAGCAAAAAGGAAACATCTTCCTTTTATTTTTGTAGGGAAAAACATCTTTGTTGAAAACATATGTACATGGAGACGAGATGAAAACATATGTAACTTTAAATTCAGTCACAAACATCTGCTTCATTTTCTCTAGGACTAAGGAGAGATGTTAGAAGTATAAACATGTTAGTTAGAGATAAGGAAGGATAGAGATAGAATTGGTTTAAATCAAATGACTTGTCTTATGCTTCAAGCCACTCCTCACATAGTACTTCCATATATACCCGTTAGGAGAATCATATCAATACAACATATATGTAGGTCTCCTTTGATTTAAAGGATTTTATAGGATTTCTGGAGGATTGATATCTTTAGGATTTTTTTCCATGTTGGTCCTTTGATTCATATGATTGAATCTCATAGGAATTTTTCCTATGGAATCTTTTGTACTACATTTTATAGGAAATCTAACATCCACTTCAACCTCCTTTTACAATTCCTTTGTTTTTCTCGTGCCATCAAACACTCATTGCTAACCCTATAGGGTTTAAGTGGGCATTGCCACTTCAACCCTATACTTTTTCTATTCCTACGTTTTCAAAATCCTATGAATCAAAGACGCCTTTAGGGTTCCAATATTTTCTCCAAGAGGGCCCTAGTCTCCGTGAGGGGATTTGCGAAACGCAATGGCAGGGGCATGCAGATTGTGGGCCGCCAATCTGCGCCTAGATTGTCAATCTTGTTTGCGTATTTCATGTATTTGATGACGTATATTAGTATGCATAGATTTGTATTCACATCGTAAAGTGAAAGTATTATACATGTTTATGTGGGTCTATTTTCAAAGGTACAGATATTTCGGTGAACACTGTAGGTAACAAGTGCCTACTAAAACGCTAGCCCTGTGCTGAAACCGTCCATTGTGTTCTTCTATCCCTGTCCGTTCTTCAAGTACCCTCTGCTTCTCTTCTTAAACTCTTGTGTTCTAGTAGCACTGTTGTAGACGAGAAGCGATCCAAGCTATTTTGTTGCAAATCGCTCACATACGGCAACGATTGGACGACAGTAGGAGACGTATTATGTAAGCTTATCCGACACAGGTTAGTCGATGTATTGTGGTTGATTCCCGCAAAAAAAAAGATGTATTGTGATTGATGTTAATTCTTCGACATGTTCTCGTAAGCACAAGGCATGCATATGGTTGCTGGGTTGTATCCCCTCCAGTCCACCGGGAGCGGTTAGGGATGCGGGTGTGGCCGCTTCTTACTGTGGGGGCGTCGACCCATGCCCGATGGCTAATGTCGGGCTAGGGGTGAAAGGACGAGCCTTTGGATTCTACTATTGTGGTTGCATGGTCATGATGTGGATGGTTGGTGGTGCCTAGGGGAATGGTTACGGGAGCGGTGGTCTTGGATGGTGGCCTCAATGGTTGGCTTTCCGGCATGATCCGAGGTGGTGGTGGTGGCTTCACCTTTTGGTCATCTGGGTGACAAAGTGTGTAGTGGACGGGAGGCTCTGGAATGCTCTGGCAGTAACCAGATCTGGTGTGGCTAAGCTGACCCTTGTTGTGATGGTGATCGGGATCCTCCCGTGATGTAGGCGAGTTTCTAAGCAAAAACTTTGTGTTTCTGGCGCCGTTGACCGTGGCGCCCATAGGTGTTACTTGCTTCCTAAAGACGTCGCTGTGGATCTTGTCCTTGTGCTAGGCTCCGGGGTGAAAACTCTAATCTTTTGGAATTGGTAACGGCGACGCTTCGTGCCGTCACCCTCTCGGGGGTGTTGTCGTGGGCCCAGGTGTCTTCAGTCGGGCCTCGGCTAGGTGTAAGGCTTGTTCTTTTTTTTTTGAGAATGTGTAAGGCTTGTTCTAGTTTCATGTTTATCCTTTAATCTGCTTTGTAAGTGGGCCTCCTGTGGCGAACCAATCTGTGGTTGGATGGTTAGAGGGACTGTGGTATCTCCACCCCACAAGGGTTCAAATCATGATGCTCGCATTTATTCCTGGATTTATTTCAGGATTTTCGGTGACTTTGTAAATTTCAAGATGATATGCCGGCTTAGTCTTTCGGAGGTACTCATAGGGGTAGTGTGTGCGTGTATGCGTTCATAGAGATGAGTGTATGCGCGTGTATATAAGCGCTTGTGTCTGTACTGATGTTCAAAAAAAAATGAGCCTCATGTTAAAAACGCTTTTATATTATGAAGCAGAAGGAGTAAATGATTTTGATGCAGTCCCTGAACTAACCGTGCCCGATCGGGCCGTATCTTGAGTGATTCTGCATCTTGTGCTTCTATGCTTGCAAACACCTGAGTTTCCTTTTATTCATTCCTCCTGTACAATCTGTTACCACGCTCCAAACCACCATTGCTGATCCAGCAAACCTGTACTGTACATATGTAGAGTACTACTCAGTGCTCAGGGAGCCAGCATCTCTCTGCCCTCTCAGCCAACTTTTGGGTCAGGCCATCAAAATCATGGCCTGAACACCGCTCGCAACTCTCCAGATCTCTCCGACGCATCATCTCCCCTTAACTAACAACTAGAGTATGCCACTACTACATAATGCTGCAGCCGGGATCCTGTTCTTGATGCTGATAAACCGGAGCAGGGTAGGAGTAAACCGGGTAGGACGGCATGGCGTTGTACTGCTGGTACGCGGGGTACGTGACCGGCGCAACCGCGTTCTGAGAGTATCCGCCGCCGCCTCCGCCACCTTTGGAGCCGCCACCCTCCTTGCCGCCGAAGCTCATGCCGCTCCCGCCACCGTCGGCGCCGCCGTACCCGTAGCCGTCCTTCTTCTTCTCGCCGCCGCCGTACCCGTAGGCCGCGCCGTAGCCGTCCTTCTTCTCGCCGCCGCCGTACCCGTAGGCGGCGCCGTAGCCGTCCTTCTTCTTGTCGTCGCCGGACGACACGCTGAGGAGCTCGGCGTATCCCAGGCTGCGGCGGAGCATCGTCGTCAGCGTGATCGGGTCGACGCCGTCGCCGACGATGATGATCTTGTTCCCCTCCATCGTCGCGGATGTCACGCCCGACATGCCAACGGCGGCCTTGAAGGCCTTCCTCCTCTTCCTCTCGTCGTCCAGAGCTAACTTGAGGACAATCTTTTGCTGCAACAAATACCCAAAAATTCAGAACGATGCACAAAATTAATCAAACTGAACACTAGCTAGTCCTGGAACAAGACAAGCGGTGACATACCTTAACCATCTTGCGATTTGCACCAAATCTCACACAACCTCTTGCCGATTTGTCCTTTTAGCTACTCTTGAAGAGTGGTTTTGCTTTTGTGCAGTGTGACAGATGCAAGAGATGAGCCGCCTCTTATGAGCGAGAAGACGTTCTGGCCTTTTATAGGCAGGCAGAGAGGCAGAGAGACGAGGGAAGCAGCAAAGAAGGGTCTGGAGAGAGAAAGGTGGCCGAATGGAACAAACAACCAATCAGCCAAATCGAACAGTGCATTCGCTATACTGAATCATTGACAGGCCAGGCTCAAGATCGTATTAGTGGCTGATATTCTCTGGTCGGTGCTAGTGCGGCAGAAGTTTCCACGCATTTGGTCCAAGGCATCAGTGACCCCCTTCAGAAAGGCAGACAGAAGATATCTTGGTAGTCTCTGCTGGCTGCCACTCACATTTTCATGGTGTTCTTTTTTTCTTTTGCGATGGCACGTTTTCGCGGTGTAGACAGCTGAGCTTATCGAAAGAGGGCCCTAGTCCCCTCATTGCCTTATATCATATATATGGAATATATTTGTTTGTTTGTGCCGTTATTGAATTCCTGAAACTACCAGTAAAGGTCATTTTGTCGAAAGAGGGGTTCTGAATTTTTCGCTCTCGCCGTCTCAAGAAAGTGTGTGAAAAAATGTACGTCGAATGGCCGGTTATCAATACCTTTTTCTTTACGGGGTGAAATGATGCACACGACAATAGCAACGTTTGAGAAATTGGAGCACCTGAGCTTCACTTTCGGCACAATCGTGACCCTAAATCATACTCCCTCCGTTTCTAAATATTTGTCTTTCTAGAGATTTCAACAAGTGACTACATACGGAGCAAAATGAGTGAATCTATACTCTAAAATATGTCTATATACATCTGTATGTGATAGTTCATTTGAAATCCTAAAAAGACAAATATTTAAAAACGGAGGGAGTACTTTTCATACTATAAGTAGATACTCAAAATTCGTTTGAACGTAGACCGTTCTTACTTACATGGTCCTTTCGTTGACCTACATATTCTGCTTGTCGTCTCAAAGTCTAAACTTTATGTAATTCTACATAAGTAAATGTTTGTTTGGGCGAAGCTCTTTCGAAGAACACCTAGAAGATGCCAACTATTCAACTAAATACTGCTTTCAGATGATGGTTGTAGTACATTCTCTGTATAAAATTGATGTTGTTTACGCTAACCTAGAATTTTTCAATCTGTTTCTGCCTATTTGATTGTTTTTTTGACCTGATTTTGCCCATTTCATTGTTTAGCTGGCGAGTGTTTTCCTGCTTTCAAGGTTATGATTTTCGCAGCCGATTATAAAAAAATGTGCTACCGCAGATTGGGTGTTAGATGGTGTCTTCCAATTGGTTTGCTAGCTGAATTCCTCCTAACTGCGCGCTGATATTTTCGGGGATAATCATTGGAGGGGTGCTCAAAAGATCTACATTATGGTGGGTGCCCCGCATCATTGTCAAGCACCGAGCAGTTCAATTAATCTCGTGGCACAAAAAAGTTCACTGACAAAGAAAGAGTTCATAAATAAACTACTCTGTTCGATGGAGTACTCTAGACTCTAGTACAAGCTGAGGTTCACATAACATGAACTGATGAACTGATTGGTAGTCGATGATTCGCGACAGAAGAAGAATGTTCCTGCATTATTAGCATCAGAACAAGTTTTCCTCTAAAAAAACTAGCATCAGAACAAGTTCACTCTGTACCGTTGCTTAGTGTGGCCGAAAGAATCTGGCCAAAACTAAAAAAATTAGCGAAATGTCCCCTGCAATTCGGTCATCAGAAGATACGTAGTTTACTAATTTTTCACTGTCAATTTCAAGAGGCCTGGTAAACTGAAAGCCACGGCTTAGTTGATCGCATTCGGAATCATGTTGGCTCCTCAGCCCAGGCCACATGCAGATGCAGCTCTCAGTTCGTCACGAAGTTGCTAAGCCAAGAAGAGGAAGTTTCTGACAGAGGAGAGAGGAGCCAAAGAGCCGTTTTGCCGCCGCAGTTTCTTGCTTGAGGTTTAGGTGTTTGCTTGCCTTGTCGTCGAGTTAACATCAAAATCGGCGGCATTTGTCCACGCCGTGATTTGCTTCGCGTCATGTCCAGCCGGCCTATGCAGTAGCCCTGCATGCTTGGCGGAGCGAGGGTGGACACGTAGGGGAGAAACGAGACTCTGGTCTCGCGTTTTTCGTCAGCCACATGGGGACAGCGATGGCCATGGCAATCAACATGTGCTAATTTGGTTATGGCATGAGGTAGCCTAACGTACGCCTAACACAAGTACACACCCAATTGAGCTGGGCTCCTTTGATTCAGAGGAATTTTATAGAATTTCTCGAGGATTGAAATCATTAGGGTTTTTTTCTATGTCGGTCCTTTGATTTATAAGATTAGATTTCATAGAAACTTTTTCTATGGAATATTTTGTACTACATTTCATAAGAAATTTAACATGCACTTCAACCTTTTTTTTACAATTTCTTTGTCTTTCCCGTGACATCAAACACTCATTGCTAATCCTATAGGATTCAAGTGGGCATGCCACTCTAACCCTATATTTTTCCTATTCCTACGTTTTTGAAATCCTACGAATCAAAGAGGCCACTGCATTGTGAGCCCTTACCATCGCCGTGTCCGTCTTCATCTGGTGCTATTGAGGGTCTGGTGTTTGGCGACTTGTGTGGCGGCGGCGATGGCTTCGCCCGACTCAGAGCCGCCTTGTTGTGGTGGTGATGCTTGGTTGAGGTGGTGCAGTTGGCGGGGCAGTGGCCTCACCTCGGATGGCGTTGTGATTCTTGTGGCAACGATGATGGTGGCATGGCCTCGCCTCTCGGATGGCATTTCTTTTTTCCTATGTGTGGCTCGTCACCGAAGTCCGAAGTGGGAGTTACCTGATCCTTCACATATTTGGTCAATTGTTTGGCATAGGTGGCCATGGCTTGAATATGTTGATTGGCCTGGGGTTCTTGGTTGGTTGTCCACGGTGAGTCGGATCGCTTGCTCGGAGAGGAATGATGACAATGACATTTTACAGACAACCTTGATAGTGTTTCTCTTTTTGATGGTGTGTACGGGGTTGTGGACAGTCGAGTTGGCCGGAGTGCCTTCTCTCTTCTTCTTTTTTCAAAAAGGAGCGGTGCCTTCTCTTGTAGGCGTGTTGTGACGATTTTCACATGATTTTTCAGCAATTAATCAGATAGTTCTCTTCTGTTTTTTAAATGAATTGGATTGTAAGGAGCCGACTTCACAAAAAATAAAAATAAAAGTAAAACTGCATTGTTGTAGATCTTGATCTCCCGTCCGGTCGTTTGTTATGTAACACGTCGTTCTCTCACAATTTTGTCAGGAAAAATGTCAGAATCAAAGTTCCATATGGGAGAGAGTGGAAACGTCGAGTAATGTATACACCCAAGTAGTATGATGATAGGAGATGTCCCTGGCAATCACCGGGAGGTGTTGATGAATGACTACAATGCCAGCTCTGTTTAATTGCTAAGGCATTTATAATCTATAGAAGAAAAAAAGTAGTGCGATGGTAGAATGTGACCCTAAACTGCATCGTCATGGACAAGCTCAAGAACAGCTTTGATGCAGCAGGGATTGACGGAACAGATCTGAAGAAAGGTGAACAGGACGAGGGAACATGTTGCTTACGTCACACATGAAACGTTGTTTTTGTGGTTGGCAAAGGTGGTTGAGAAGGGTTTTGACAATTTACAAAAGACTTAGGTGAGATTTTTTGCTTACACTTCTGAGTGAGGTTTCGTATGGTATGGTTTTCGTCTGGGCGGTGCTACCCGTCGGCCCGGGCAATAGGCAGTGGCGTCCGACTCACATCAACATCTCTTCTTTTAGATATAAAATGACACAATGTTGAAAATACACAACAGAACCTGGGTCTTGGTTGCACCCGAATTAAAAAAGGAGTAAAATAGTTAAATATTTAAAAAAAAATTGGTAACATGCACGGTTTAACATAATACTCACGGTAAAAGCTTCGGGACAAAATGATTTACGCCGTATTCCAAGCAAAATACAACAGAATCAATACTATATGAACACTACTATTCATGGTTTTAGTAGCTGCACTTTTTTTTGTTTTGCCAGAATATGATATAGATCAGTTGTTGAAACTTTAAACCTGAGTATTATGGTAGACTATGTTTGTCGCAAAAAAAAAGATTTTATTATTATTTTTCAATCTGCTATGCCTAGACGACCCATGTTCCAAAAATCCACATCGCACCACGTCTTACTTTATAAATAAAGTCATAACAGCAACATAATCCGACTACGGCCAATAGAGTATAAACGTGGTTCAAAGGTACATCGGCCCAAATACAGACAAATAAGTTCAACCAAGAGCTAAAGGCACGCAGGTCAAGCAAAATAAAGAACAAAAGGCACTAGCTAGGCATGGGCGGAGATGGAGCAGAGTGCACCAAGTTGATAGCAGAAGCGTGAATCTTGTAGATCATCAGGATAGTGGCATCTGCATCCACCTCTCTAGCGAGTGGTGTCCACTGCTGCAAATGAGCAACCATTTTGGACACGGACTAGCCCAACGCATTTCCTATTCGGCGCCCGGCATAGTTATAATGGTACAGGGAGCACACCCTCCCACTCCACAGATTATATGTGGGCTTCCCATACAAAACTTTACGCGCGAACGGAAGCTCGAGCGGGGAAGTTGGCTCCCGGGTTGTTTCTGGTTGTGTCAAGCTTCTGGTAGCTTCCAGTCGTTTTTTTTCCTACTGGTTTTATGTATTAGTTTGGCCGGGTTTTCTTACTTTCTTTTTCGTTTCTCTTTTTCCCTTTTTTATTTGCATTCTTTTTAAACACTTTTTTTTAATTCGTGAACTTTTTAAAATCCATGAAGTTTTTCCAAATTTGTAATATTTTTTTTTCTAAATCCATGTACTTTTTTCGCAAATGTATGAACTTTTCCAAATTTGTGTGTCTTAGCTCCTGAAGTTTTTCCAAATTTGCGATCTTTTTTCCAATCTTAGTGAACTTTTTCAAATTCATGTGTCTTAGCTCGTGAACTTTTTTTTTCAAATTCCAAACTTTTTCCTATCATAGTGAAAAAAATTCAAATTTCGCATACCTTTTTCATTTTCATTAAATTTTTCCAAATTTGAAAAAAAATCAAATTTAATGAAGTTTTTCAAATTGGTTTCAAATTCATTAACTTTCTTTAAATGAACTTTTTTTAAAAATCAACAACATTTCCAACTTTCATGAACCTTTTTCAATTTGTGAACTTATAAAATTCATGAATTTTTTTTCCAATTCTTGAACTTTTTTCAAAATCGTGTTTCTTAGCTCGTGCACTTTTTTCAACTTTAAGAACTTTTCAATATTTCTGAACTTTTTCAAATTTCACGAACCTTTTTCAATTTCATGAACTTTTTCATTTTTGCTATTTTTTATGAAAATCTTAAATTCTTGTTTATTTTTTATGAACTCTTCAGATTGACATGTTTTTAAAATGATTTTTTAAGTCAATGGTCAACTAGTCCACCACTCAACCTATCAACCAGCAAGATGTGATCTAGTGATTTTTTTCTTGAAGTGCGGTCCCTTAGGCCTGATTCATTAAAAAAGGTCAAAGAGAATTGCCCGATTAATTAACGGAAATGCGGGCTAAAACCGCTACAACATGCCCACAAGAAAGGGCACCCGCCGACCTGGCCACCCACAGGACCTGCACACACCACCGAGGAGAGGACACTGTCGAAGTTGCCTACAATGTGATCTAGTGAATGGCTGCTTTGCATGAGGTCACATTCGATTGAGCGAAGGTTTTCTTGGGCAGGCCCGCTAGGTGCCTCCTTCATGCGCTAGTAGCACAAACCGACATGGAGATCACCATTTAGGAGGTCTCCTATCCCAAGACTAGTGGCACCGCTGCACTGGACCTGAGCATCTTTGGACCTAGGCCCTTAGTTGGGCCGGCTATCATCATGGGCCTACCTGGTGGATCCCTCGCCGGAAAGACAGATTCATTCGGAGTAATGTACACAAGTAGTGGTTTACAAGGAACTCGTATAAGATCTAGTCATGTAGTCCTTGAAGCATTATTCCTTTTGTCGGTAGTGTTATTAGTAGGGAGTTTGAATCTTTACTATTTTCAGTTGTAGTTCATGTTTTAGCAATGAATGAAATTAGTTCAAAGGTGTTAAATAGAGAAAGTTGATCGTTGAAATGATAATCAATAGGGTAGAGGTAAAAACTATAAGTTATTTTTTCAAAATTTGTATTATTAAAAGAAGTCTATGGATTGATATCGATTATACCCATTTTGACCCTCCTTTTGGGATACTCGCTCGCACTTATTTTCCATTGCATGATTTCACAAACCTAAGGACTTGACCATATGGATATGAAAAATAAAGAATTACTCGTCCTAGAGGGAAAGGAGGGGGACACATACTCAATTTAAAGTGAGTAAACATAATTTCATAATTGTTCTTCATAGATCCCTATAGAATTCCGTGGAAAGCCATATTCGATGAAAGTCATATGTACATATTGGAGAGATCTTTCCTATCTTTCGAGATGCACCCATTAGACCTATTTGAAGAGGGTTCCATTACTAACATGTTTACTTCGATTGTCAGTAAGGTACTTGGTTTAAAATCCCTACGTGCTCTATGCCTAGAGTATCAATTTCCCCCTACTTATTCAAAAACTTTCCAAGGCATGGTATTATTGTGAATAGCCATCAACTATATGGAAAAGTTAGAAGAATGTGGCCTATTCTGGACCCTACAGTACATTGCATTCATATGATGATTCCCCTTCAACCGAATTATTCAATTCCAATTAAAGATAGAGAAAAAACTAGAGGAGAATGGATGAAAAAGACATAGTTTGGAAGTTATACCCTTTTTACTTGGGCATGAATTTGGAAACCTCCTATTTTCCAATAGAAGTGTTAGCCTACTTCTACACCCGGTATATCATATAACCCATGAAGTGTTTTAATGGAATAAGTTGTAATATAGATTTGTCCTCTGATAAATTTGTACTTCAAAAAGGAATACTTTTGATTCAACCATCTCTTTATCAACTCAACAACTTGAAGTATTAGATGCTGCCGAAGAGAGTGGGGGTTTCATATGCAAAAAGGAAGGAAGTGACTCATAGAACGACAAATGCAAATTGTTCTCTTGCACATTTTCATTAACCGATAAACATAATCTATGCATATACACACATGGATATGTACATCTTGATTTGAAAAGAATCAAAAGATATCTTGGGTTAGTGTAATCTTTATGCCCAAAACCCTAATTCGAGTAATCATTCATTTTGTACCGTTCAAGGAGTGGGAGCTACCATTCTAACTCTTCCTGAAAGTGCTAGTTATCGACTAGAGGGGGGGGGGGTGAATAGGCAATTTTTATGAAAGTCTTCAAAACACGGGGGCTTTGAAGACAAACGATAGAAATGAACCTATTGATATGCAGTGGAAGGTAGACTACACTAGACAAGCCATAGTCAAGTAAGCAATGAAGTGAAAGCACGAAGACTATCTGCAGCTAGGTAGTATGGATGAGGATGGAAGATAGTATGAAGCCAGACAGTAAACAGTCTTCACACAGTGAAGTCAATCAGATCATACAAGCAAGCAGTGACTTCATGAAGACAAACTGTAAAGTAAAGGGAAGTGAAGTATAGAACCAGTATCTTGGTGAAGACAAGGATTTGGTAGACCAGTTCCAGTTGCTGTGACAACTGTACGTCTGGTTAGGGAGGCTGAGATTTAACTCAGAAGACCGCGTCTTCACCTTATTACCCTTGAGCTAAGGACACATAGTCCTCGCCCAATCACTCTGGTAAGTCTTCAAGGTAGACTTCCAAACCTTCACAGACTTCGTTCACCGGAAATCCACAATGACTCTTGGATGCTCAGAACGCGACGCCTAACCGGCTGGAGGATTCATAGTCCTCAAGTGTAACAAGTCTTCAGATCATGCAGATAGAAAGACTTCAGTGATGCCTAACACTCTTTGTCTCTGGGTGTTTTGGGCTTTGTCCTCGCAAGGATCTCTCTCAAACGCTTTGGAGGTGGGTTGCTCTCAAACGACAAAAGCCGCACTAACTCTGAGCAGCCACCAATTTATGGTGTAGGGGTGGGCTATTTATAGCCATGAGGCAACTCGACCTAATTTGTCTGAAATGACCCTGGGTCACTAAGGAACTGACACGTGTCCAACGGTCAGATTTCAAACACACGCGACAGCTTGACCTGGGCTACTAGTAAAGCTGACTTATCCAGCTCTGGATAAGATTTTCTCTCATTGTCTTCGCTTGAAGACATAGGATTTGGTTGAACATCACATCAGTCACTCTGACTTTTTTTATTTGGACCCTACTTAACAGTACGGTGGTTCCTATGACTCAACAAAGAAGAAAAGGAAACTACGAAAAAACTATGTCTTCGTACCCCATAGTCTTCATACGATGTCTTCTCATGCCATAGTCTTCAATGTGAATCTCTTCACAAACCACCATTGTCTTCAATGTCTTCACACATTTTTAGGGGTCATCTCTGGTAGGTAAACCGAATCAATGAGGGACTACTACCTGTGTTATCCTGCAATTCTCACAAACACATTAGTCCCTCAACCAAGTTTGTCGTCAATACTCCAAAACCAACTAGGGGTGGCACTAGATGCATTTACAATCTCCCCCTTTTTGGTGATTGATGACAAACTGGTTGAAGTTTTCAACGGGGATAAAAGTATGTGAAAGTTGAGAATTACGACATTGTCTTCATAAGTGGCAAAAGGCCCCCCTGAAGATGTGCATATAAGTAGTTTGCTTTTGAATGCAAATGCACATGGCATGTTTTACTTTGTGGAGACCCTCTTCAACTTATGAAGACAATTCATCATGCATATAAAGATATAACGAAGATAATGGCATGCATAATGAAAAATGGACGTCTGCGAAATGACTTCATGCGGAATTTATCATCGCATCACAGAGTAGCAGAGAAATTAGCAGACGACCATCGAGTTTAAGTGTTACAACCCAAAATAACCAAATGTATCAAAAGACAAGAGCTGTAAACACTTGGCAAAATAGTGCAACCACCCATAAGGACCCGCTTGAAGACTATCAACTCATATGCTTCTTCCCTTTTTGCCAGTAATGACCAAAAAGGTTTGAAGACATAGAGCATCTACTCATTCCCATTAGGAGTAGATGAAGGGGCAGGGACGACGTTGGAGTTCGGTGGTGTAAAAGGGCCTAGTTCAGTGTCGAGATGCAGTGAAGCCATGGTTGGTGAAGTGGCATTGTCTTCTTCATCGACGACTCTCGAAACAACAGTTGTAGCCGAAGACGAGTACTCAGAATCTTCTATTGATGGAGTGCACCGCCAGCTTGCATTGCGTGGAGGTCTGGAATCAAATTTGAAGCCCTCAGCGAAGCCATCTTCACGAAGATCTTCTTCAGGGCATAGTAGTGTGAGACTCTTCCAGGACCGCCGACAGGCTTCATGGGCAACAAACGAGTTCTTGGTGGCCAAGTTTCTGATGTGATTGACGTCCACCAAGATACTCTGCATCTAACGCTTTAGCCAGTCATGTTTCTTATCCTGCTTTTGATGTAAGGCTACAAGAATCTCTCGGTCATTGAGAACACGAGAACGCTTCCGAGGCCTTTGAGCAATTGTACTGTCAGTGGCTTCGGTGTTTGCACGATGGGGCACACGTATATTGCTAGCCAGAAGATAAGCAGGAGTTGCAGCATTGGGGACATGAATTCCTTCTATTGGTTGCATGAAGCTTTGATGGTCAACATTATGAAGATATAGAGGCTCCTTGGCAGGCTCTGGGTAGATGGCTTCGACGGACGGATCAACCTCAGGCAGAAAGACAAGATGGTTGCGCGCTGTGGGATGATAGTCAATAGTTGAATGGAGCTTGTTTAGGCGCATCACCCATGGAGCATAAAACTTCAGGCCAAACAGATCAATCCCAGAGACAGCAAGTTGTCTGATGAAGAAATCATGGGTGTTGAATCTGATGCCATTGATGATGTAAAACACCAAAGTCTTCATAGCTCCTTCAAGTTTGGCTTCAGAAGTATATCCCTTGATTGGCCATAGAGTACGCCGCAGAATGTGATAGACCATGTGTGGCAAGTACTCGAGGTCCTTGACGAAGAATTCTTTGGGGTATTCAGCATCTTGGGGCAGTGGCTTTATCATGCTGAGCATTTCGCTCATATTGGGTTGAGGCCTCTGGAAGATGCTCTACAATTCATCGCGATGACGCTGACAACTAGGCTCATAGAATTCTCCTGGAGTGGGCATGGATGTAAGCTCGATGATGTCTTGAGCTTTGGCTTCATGATGCACATCTCCTGACATCCACTCAAGGATCCATGTCTTTGGATCCCTGTTGTAGCCGCGAATATGAAGTGTTGCATAGAATTGTAGCAGCAGTTCTTCATTCCAGTGCTCCTTGTCCGTAACGAATGGCAGAAGACCAACTTCCCTGAAACAGTCAAGGGCTTCTTCAAGACAGGGCAGCCCTGCAATGGCTTCACAATCAAGGCGCATGTGTGGAAAGATTTGCCCCTAATTGTAGAGAATGCAGGAGTAGTAGTTGCGCCGCTGATAGCTCCAAAATCGATTTGGATGAGATCTTTGGCTTCGAGTATGGATTCTTGGCGCTATCGAAGAAGGTATTGTGTGCCTTGAAGCTATTCACGTTGAACGATCCTGGGGATGTGGCAGCACCTGGAAGCCTTGGCAGCCTGGGCTTTGGCTTCTGAACTTGTGGCCTCTGCTCCACATGATAGTCATATTGAGGTCCGGGAGCAGTGGGAGGCACCATGATGGGCCATCAGGCTGTGACAAGTTCACCACGATTATAGGCATGTTCAATGGTGTGAGGCCTTGGAGATGGAACAGTGGCTTCAGCATTCACAGTGGCTTCAGGTTGTACTTGAGCTTCAAACACCACATTTGCTTCAGGTTCCACATTGACTTCAGGCGCCACATTGTCTTCAGCCATGACAGTGTCATTGGCTTCAACATCATTGTTTGTGGCGTCCTCATTAGTTTCAACCTTCGTCTGTTCAATAACAAGAGGTTCGGGCACAGACTCGTTCTCCTTGAGAAATACTTGTTCAGTAGCAGGGGGTGTAGCAACTCTTTATTCTTCTCTTGTTTCTTCATTTTCTTCATCGGCTGATGTAGCCGGAATGTCTTCAGCAGCTTTAGCTTCAGATTCGGAGACATTCACAGTTGGGGTGGCTTCAGGAAACACTTGACGTGCTACTAAGCTTTGTTGCACTTCCCCTTCTGGAATGCTCGACATGGTGACCTGTGGCCTGGGGCCTTTGCGAAGCCTGCGAAAAGCTGGCGACGCCTGTGGTGATGGAGAAGTCTGTACCATGTAGCTATCATTGTCAAGCACCGGAGTGGTGACTTGAGGTCTTGGAGTTCTGGGTGTGTCTTCAGGATTGGGGGTGTCTTGTTGAGGGCGATCGGCCCATGAATCATCCTAAGCAATTGGCGTCAAGGGACGACCAATGCTGATAAGTTCGTTGTTCGTAAGAAGAGGCGATGATACCACTTGATGCTCGAGTTGAGGAAGGACTTCATCATCTTCAACATTGTCTTCATGACCAATGTCTTCAGTTGTGATGGGGTCAACAACTGGAACTTCTTCATCTTCAGGAGCCTCTGTGAAAGCAGGCTCATGAATCACTAGGCGAAGCTCTTGGTTGGTGGAGGCTGGACGGGCAACAGAAATGGGCTCAACCACAAGGGGCTCAGAGGCTGCAGCACGCTCTTTCTTTGAAGACTTCTTCAATTTCTTCTTTGATGATGCATCATCAGAGGCATTCTTGTGCTTGCGTTTCTTGGCTTCGGCTTCAGCTGCCCTTGTCTTCTTCAGTTCTGAAGCTGCTGAGGGGACCTTAGGCTTCGAGCCTGTCATGCTGGCAGGGAAGACAATGCGAGGTGCTTCCTGCCTTGGTGCTTCAGTTGGGGCTTCAGCAGACTTCTTCTTTTGTTTGGCAGCCATCTTGGGATCGATGCCAGGATGCCCAAGAGCCTTGTGCTTCTCAGCCTCATTGTGTGCTTGAACACATTTCTGTGCAAAGTACTTCATGTGCTCTCTTGAATCTTTTGCTTATTCGCGCTTCTTGTGAAACTGTTCTTTGAGCTCATCCAATGTCTTCTTGAAGATCTGAACGTCTGCCACACTGAGCTTGGCCATGTTCTTCTTGAAGTAAGCCTTTTCATAGTCAATTTTGTTCTTCAGCTCAACTATCTTCTGAGCCACGGCCAGCTCATTTGCAATAGCTTCGTGGAAGGTGATGCTAGTATCCACAGGAAGCTGAAGATCATCGATGCTTATGCTCTGGTCGTCGAACCACTCATCAATGAAGTTGTTTAGAATATCCACGTCAAAGAGAGGTAGATCATTGAAGATCTTTGCCTCTTGCTTGCTCTTGATGAGTTGCTCAAGTGCGTCATCACCAAGATCTTCGTCACTTGATAGATCAATGGTGTCTTCTTCGTTCCTGAGAACGGCAGCTGGAGTCAGTTCATGCCCGGAAATCTTCTTGGGCTTCTTGCTTTTCTTTGTCTTCTCGGCCTTCTTGGAGACACGAGACAAGTCTTTGGACTGCACACTGGCTTCAGGAGGTGCAGTGGCCAATGGCCTCACACACGAAGCTTTTGGTGAGGCAGGGGGCTTTGAAGCCTTTGATTTCTTCTTCTTTTGAGGCTTGGGTGGAGCTGGCGCTTCTTCAGAGTCTGCGTCATCATCAGAGTGCTCCACCGTAGCCCCCTGTACAGCTATGTGAGTGAGAAGACCATCGAGGTTGTAGAAGGGGCCGATGACATTTGGATTGGCATCACGGGTGCCATCAGCCCTTGGAGCAGATGGGCCAGGGTTGAAGTTGAGGCCAAACTCCTTCCTATTTTTGACAGTGGACTCCTTCGCAAACTGATAATTGCGCTTGAATAGATTGTCTTCACGACACCATAACAAGGATGATGGGTCAGCATTCTCTGGTTGTGGCCCTCGGACCATGCAAGGGTAGAAGCCTTAAGAAATGGCTTTAGACTTGGACTTGGGCTGTAGATTTCTATATAGAATATCTCCCCAGGGGCCCTTGATGGCGTTCTTTTCAGCATATTCAGCAGTCATAAATCTGTACATGAACCATTCTTCTGCCCAATATCTTCGAATCCATTGGATTCGGGTTTTGCGCTGGTTGTAGCTTTCCTCAGGATCTGACTTGTACAGCTCAAACAGATCTGGAGGTAAATCCTTAGTTGTATTTCCACGGTGCTGCATGCCGCCCTTTCTAGCTGATTTCTCTGTTGCCATTGTATTTAGATTGAAAGGCTTCAAGACAGTGAATGGCTTCCTTTTGCTGTTCAGACAGGAACTGGCTTCAGGTGAGTGAATATGATGCTGTAAGAACTCTGCAAATGAATGCAGACTATGAGAACCAAGGGATTCTGCCATGGACATGTACCTTTGACAACATTAGATATGCGAGGGAAGGGGAAGAGGTCATATGCATTCTCAGAAGATTTTGAAGAGTTTGAAGATATTGACCTCATAGCGCGAAGACGTTCACTTATTTGAAGAGAGTCGGTTCCAGATTTGTACGAATCCATGAATAAGTACAAGTGAGGAATCTAACTAGTTGTGAAGCATAAGTGAATATGCTTGGCATGATATGAGATGCAAATAAGGATGGATCCATATTTGGAAGTGAAGGAACCACTTTTGGTTGAAGTGGATGGATCTGACGGATCTAAAAGGCAGTAAAAATTAAGATTTAATTACCGCGGATTAAGTACTAGACGAGGTGGAGAGAGAGGCTGAGCAGTTCAATCTTCTGTGCCCTAACTTGGCGATGTTAGACACCTACGACGACGGCAGAGAGGACGAGGTCCGCGGCCAGCGTGAGGACGGCGTCGAAGAAGTCGCGACAGCCAAGCGCTTCGTCTCCGGCATCGACGCGGGCTAGTAGAGGCGCTAGGGTTTGTGTGAGGTGGAGAGGTGGAAGAAGAGATAATGACCGCGGTGAGTTGTGTATTTATAAGGATAGGGACGACTGAAGTACACGTGGCATGCATGCAACTTATTGAAAGTTGTTCCACGTTCCCATGCACGCCTGGATTGTCGGGTGGTTGTTCCGTCTTCTCCGGTATTCAGGCAAAAAGGACATGGCATTAAAACAGATTTAAATGTCTGTCACTTTGTCTTGTGCTGACAAGGACTTAGAGAAGACAAACGATGGGTTTCAATAGAATGCATATGATTTTGGATAGATATAATTTGAGGTAGAAGCACATAAGAGGTTAGGGTCTGATCACATTCACTTCTTATCAAGAAAAGATTCAATCATGAAGACATAGCTATAAGTGAATGTTGTAGAGGACAGAACATGAATATATATATCGGACCAACTCAACATTGCGAAGATAAACCTTGAAGTCAAATCAATGTTGAAGACAAACCAAATGCGAAGACTATGCAATTTTGACGCCACATGAAACACTTCGAAAAGATTGTGGAGGTGGCATTACCCACCTTATAGGAAGTATTAGACCCACACACGGTGCACAATTATCGTGGTGCTCTGAAGTCAAATTCCACATTAATGTATCACACTTAGAGTGTATGTCCTCATTGATTGAAGATATACGTTACTTTGTGTGTAGCACATCTAAGTCATCAATATGCATAAGCGTTAGGATGTGTGTCCAATTACAAGACATTTGAGGATTCTAAGATATTTAGCTCACACCACAACTTGCAAAACCTTTTCTCATCCAAGGGCTTTGTGAAGATATCGGTTAATTGCTCTTCAGTGTTGACGTGAATGATATCAATATCTTCCTTCATGACATGATCTCTGAGAAATGATGACGGATCTGAATGTGCTTTGTCTTTGAGTGCTGAACTAAGTTATTGGCAATCTTGATGGCGCTTTCATTGTCACAGTAAAGTGACACATGCTTCAAGTGGATGCCATAGTCCTTGAGAGTTTGCTTCATCCACAGAAGCTGAGCGCAACAAGATCCAGAAGCAATGTATTCAGATTCAGCAGTGGAGAGAGATACACAGTTCTTCTTCTTTGAAGACCAACGGACAAGAGATCGTCCAAGAAAATGACACGTGCCTGATGTGGACTTGCGATCAACCTTGTCACCAGCATAATCAACATCTGAGAATCCAACTAGATCAAACTTTGAGTCCTTTGGACACCATAATCCTAGTGTTGGGGTGTAAGCCAAATATCGAAGAATTCGCTTCACAACTAAGTGACGCGACTCCTTTGGTGCCGCTTGGAATCGAGCACACATGCAAATGCTAAGCATTATATCTAGCCTAGATGCACATAAATAGAGTAAAGAACCAATCATGGAGGGGTATACCTTTTGATCTAACTCTTTACCATTGTCGTCGGGGCCCAGATGACTTTTGGTTGGCATTGGCGTCATGTATCCTTTGCAGTCTTGCATTCCAAACTTCTTCAGGCAATCTTTGAGGTATTTATCTTGTGATATGAAGATGTCGTTGCTTTGTTGACGGATTTGAAGACCGAGGAAGAATTTCAGCTCACCCATCATGGACATCTGATATTGCTCTTGCATCATGTGTCCAAACTCATCACTGTATCTCTTGTCAGTGCAGCCAAAGATAATGTCATCCACATCGATTTGGCATACAAACAATTCTCCATCATATGTCTTCGTGAAGAGTGTGGGATCCAGGGAACCAGGTTTGAAGCCTTTGCTCTTCAGGAAGTCTTTGAGTGTGTCATACCAAGCACAAGGGGCTTGTTTGAGGCCATACAGTGCCTTGTTGAGCTTGTATACCATATCAGGACGTTTTGGATCTTCAAAGCCAGGTGGCTATGCGACATACACTTCTTCGTCAATCTTGCCATTCAGAAAAGCCCTCTTCACATCCACTTGATACATGAGGATCTTGTGATGGTTGGCATAGGCTAGCAGTATGCGAATGGATTCAAGCCTAGCCACCGGAGCAAATGTTTCATCGAAGTCAATCCCTTCAACTTGAGTGTATCCTTGAGCAACGAGACGAGCCTTGTTTCTGACAATTTGACCATGCTCATCTTGTTTGTTGCGATAGATCCATTTGGTGCCTATGATATTGTGCTTGCGAGGATCAGGACGCTTAACCAATTCCCACACATTGTTTAGCTCGAACCGTTGATGCTCTTCTTGCAACGCTTGAATCCATTCAGGTTCCATGAAGGCTTCAGCAACTTTCTTGGGTTCAGATATAGATACAAATGCAAAGTGCCCACAGAAATTTGCTAGCTGTGTTGCTCTTGAACGAGTGAGTGGACCAGGTGCACTGATACTATCGATTATCTTCTCAAACTACACTTCATTTGCAACACGAGGATGAACTGGACGAATATTTTGGTCTTGCTGATCATTGTCTTCATTATCGGCATTGACTTCAGGCTGAGCATTGTCTTCGGGTTGATTTGGTGTAGAGATGATGAGTTCTTCTTCAGCCTGAGCCTCTGATGGTATGATTTCTCCAGTACCCATAAGCTTGATGGATTCACTTGGTGAGACTTCATCTAGCACATTTGGCAGGTGCTCTCTTTGCGAGCCGTTAGTTTGATCGAACTGCACATCCACAGTTTCAACCACTTTATAGTGAAAGAGGTTGAAGACTCTGTAGGAGTGCGAATCTTTTTCGTAACCAAGCATAAAACCTTCATGTGCTTTTGGTGCAAATTTGGAAGTGTGATGTGGATCCTTGATCCAGCACCTAGCACCAAATACTCTAAAGTAAGTGACATTTGGCTTCTTACCAGTTAGTAGCTCATATGATGTCTTCTTTAGAAGCTTGTGAAGATAAACACGGTTGACGATGTGGCATGCAGTATCAATGGCTTCATGATACGTCTCCAATGTATCTATAATTTTTTATTGTTCCATGCTATTATACTATCCGTATTGGACGTTAATGGGCTTTATTTTACACTTTTATATTATTTTGGGGACTAACCTATTAACCAAATTGTTGTTTTTTTGCCTATTTTAGTGTTTTGCAGAAAAGGAATATCAAACGAAGTCCAAACGGAATGAAACCTTTGGGAGCGTTATTTTTGGAACAAGCGTGATCCATGAGACTTAGAGTGTACGTCAAGAAACAATTGAGGAGGCCACGAGGCAGGGGGCGCGCCCACCCCCTGGGCGCGCCCTCCAACCTCGTGGGCCCCTCGTTGCTCCACCTACTTCTTCCTCCTATATATATCCATATACCACGCAAACATCCAGGAGCACCACGAAAACCTAATTCCACCACCTCAACCTTCTGTACCCAAGAGATCTCATCTTGGGGCCTTTTCCGGAGCTCCGCCGAAGGGGGCTTTGATCATGGAGGGCCTCTACATCAACTCCATGGCCTCTCCGATGATGTGTGAGTAGTTTACTTCAGACCTTCGGGTCCATAGCTAGTAGCTAGATGGCTTATTCTCTCTCTCTCTCTCTCTCTCTGGATCTCAATACAAAGTTCTCCTTGATTCTCTTGGAGATCTATTCGATGTAATCTTCTTTTGCGGTGTGTTTGTCGAGATCCGATGAATTGTGGGTTTGTGATCGAGTTTATCTATGAACAATGTTTGAATCTTCTCTGAATTATTTTATGTATGATTGGTTTATCTTTGCAATTCTCTTCGAATTATCAGTTTGGTTTGGCCTACTAGATTGATCTTTCTTGCAATGGGAGAAGTGCTTAGCTTTGGGTTCAATCTTGCGATGCTCGATCCCAGTGACAAAAAGGGAAACGGCACGTATTGTATTGTTGCCATCGAGGATAAAAATATGGGGTTTATATCATATTGCATGAGTTTATCCCTCTACATCATGTCATCTTGCTTAAGGTGTTACTCTGTTCTTATGAAATTAATACTCTAGATGCATGCTACATAGCGGTCGATGTGTGGAGTAATAGTAGTAGATGCAGGCAGGAGTTGGTCTACTTGTCACGGACGTGATGCCTATATACATGATCATACCTAGATATTCTCATAATTATTCGCTTTTCTATCAATTGCTCGATAATAATTTGTTCACCCACCGTAATACTTATGCTATCTTGAGAGAAGCCACTAGTGAAACCTATGGCCCCCGGGTCTATTCTCCATCATACAAGTTTCCAATCTATTTTATTTTGCAATCTTTACTTTCAATCTATATCATAAAAATACCAAAAATATTTATCTTATTATTATTTTCTCTATCAGATCTCACTCTTGCAAGTGGTCGTGAAGGGATTGACAACCCCTTTATCGCGTTGGTTGCGAGGTTCTTATTTGTTTGTGTAGGTACGAGGTGACTCACGCGTGGTCTCCTACTGGATTGATACCTTGGTTCTCAAAAACTGAGGGAAATACTTACGTTGCTTTACTGCATCACCCTTTCCTCTTCAAGGGAAAACCAACGCAGTGCTCCAGAGGTAGCAAGAAGGATTTTTGGTGCCGTTGCCGGGGAGATCTACGCCAAGTCAAGACATACCAAGTACCCATCACAAATCTTATCCTTTGCATTATATTATTTGCCATTTGCCTCTCGTTTTGCTCTCCCCCACTTCACCCTTGCCATTTTATTCGCCCTTCTTCTGTTCATCTTTCCATTTGCTTTGATGTCTTACTTGGCTCGTTTGCTCGTTTTGTTGGAATAGTTTATTTATTGCTAAACACATAATCTAAGATCTATGGATCCTCATCCGCTTGCTAATCTTTTTAAGAGATCCAATTATGATGAACCAATTGCTAGTTAGTTTTGTGCACTAGATTATCTTTATGAAGTTTTGCTTGAAATTTGTGAATCTGAAAATTGTGATGAAGTACTTTATGGCGTGATTCACGATAGGTCTTTGAATAAAAAGCATGATTGCAATGATGAGAGTATAAATTCTATTAATGTCAATTGTGCTTATAATATGCAAAACCCTAAGCTTGGGGATGCTAGTTTTGCTATGTCTACTACTTGTTGCAATGATCATGATTGGGGTGATTCTTCTTTTGATCTTGAAAATTTATTTAAGCCCCATGATGAATATGAGACTGATAATAATGTTTGCAATAATATTGAAAGTGGGTTTGGAAGAGTGTCAACTTTCTATACCACATATTTGGAGAATGTTCAATCCTATGAAGTTTTTGGTAAAAGTGGGTTTGGAGAGGTCATCACTTTAGTCAATGTTAATCCCACTATTTTGGAAGAGTGTCAACTTTGCATACATGTGGATCGTGTTAAGAATATGGTTTGTGATAGCTATATTATTGAATTTGATTATGATCCTACATGTAATTATTATGAGAGAGTAAAATATGGTGGTAGAAATTTTCATGTTACTAAATTACCTCTCGTTATGTTGAGATTGCTATTGTTTCTTTCCGCTTCCGTGCATATGCTAGTTTTTGCTTGCCTTGATAATTTGTTTGCCTATAAGATGCCTATGCATAGGAAGTATGTTAGACTTAGATGTGTTTGTCACATGTTTTATGATGCTCTCTTTGTGCTTCAATTCTTGTCTTTCATGTGAGCATCGTTGAAATCTTATGCCTAGCTATAAGGCTTTAAAGAAAATCGCTTGTTGGAAGACAACCCAATATTTTTCCTTTTTGTTATTCAATAAATAATTTATCTAGCCTCTTTTTTGGTTCTGTTTTTTGTGTTTAATTAGTGTTTGTGCCAAGTACAACCGTTTGGGAAGACTTGGGGGAAGTCTTTTTGATCTTGCTGTAAAAAACAGAAACTTTAGCGCTCACGAGAATTGCTGCCATTTTTTATTGGAGAGTGATATTTAGTTAATTATTTTTGGAGATGATTATTAGATAAATTACTCATGTCCATAAATTTATTTTAGAATTTTTGGGGTTCCAGAAGTTTGCGTTAGTTACAGATTACTACAGATTATTCTGTTTTTGAAAGATTCTGTTTTTCGTGTGTTTTTTTTTCTTATTTTGATGAATCTATGGCTACTAAAAGAGTTTATAAACCATAGATAAGTTGGAATACTGTAGGTTTAACACCAATATAAATAAATAATGAGTTCATTACAGTACCTTGAAGTGGTGTTTTTTTTCGCTAACGGAGCTCACAAGATTTTCTGTTAAGTTTTGTGTTGTGAAGTTTTCAAGTTTTGGGTAAAGATTTGATGGATTATGGAACAAGGAGTGGCAAGAGCCTAATCTTGGGGATGACCAAGGAACCCCAAGGTAAATCCAAGGACACCAAAAGCCTAAGCTTGGGGTTGCCCTAGAAGGCATCCCCTCTTTTGTCTTCGTTCATCGGTAACTTTACTTGGAGCTATATTTTTATTCGCCACATGATATGTGTTTTGCTTGGAGCATCTTGTATGATTTGAGTCTTTGCTTTTTAGTTTACCACAATCATCCTTGCTGTACACACCTTTTGAGAGAGACACACATGAATCGTAATTTATTAGAATACTCTATGTGCTTCACTTATATCTTTTGAGCTATATAGTTTTTGCTCTAGTGCTTCACTTATATCTCTAAGAGCACGGTGGTAGTTTTATTTTATAGAAATAATTGATCTATCATGCTTCACTTATATTATTTTGAGAGTCCTTTAGAACAACATGGCAATTTGCTTTTAGGCATAATAAAAACTTTCATATAAGTGCATTGAATACTATGAGAAGTTTGATACTTGATGATTGTTTTGAGATATGGAGATGGTGATATTAGAGTCATGCTAGTTGAGTAGTTGTGAATTTGAGAAATACTTGTGTGAAGTTTGTGACATAGCATGCACGCATGGTGAACCGTTATGTGATGAAGTCGGAGCATGATTTATTTATTGATTGCCTTCCTTATGAGTGGCGGTCGGGGACGAGTGATGGTCTTTTCCTACCAATCTATCCCCCTAGGAGCATGCGCGTAGTACTTTGTTTCGATAACTAATAGATTTTTGCAATAAGTATGTGAGTTCTTTATGACTAATGTTGAGTCCATGGATAATACGCACCCTCACCCTTCCACCATTGCTAGCCTCTCTAGTACCGCGCAAGTTTCGCCGGTTCCTCAAAACATCCACCATACCTACCTATTATGGCATTTCCATAGCCATTCCGAGATATATTGGCATGCAACTTTCCACCGTTCCGTTTGCTATGACACGCTTCATCATTGTCATATTGCTTTGCATGATCATGTAGTTGACATTGTATTTGTGGCAAAGCCACCATTCATAATTTTTTTCATACATGTCATGTAGCGACCCGACCTTAGACGGTCTGATCTCTGTGCATCAGTGTCATCCCTGGATCGGTAATGCTGACACACACAGTACCTGAGGATTTATAATAGAGTAGCAATCACACACTTATTACATCGAATGTCTCAAAAGAGAACTTATTACAATAAATATGGCTTAAGGCCATCCAATACGATAACAGCGGAAGGCTTGGAAGATAAAGTGAGTCCATCAACTCCAATAGCATCACTGAGTGAAAGACCACGACCTAAGGCTCCTTACTCGTCGTCTGAAAAGTCTGCAACATGATACGTTGCAGCCCGAAAACGGGTCAGCACATGGAATATGCTGGCAATGTAACACAACAGAGTAATGAACAGAATAAAGCTATCACTACATGCATATTTGGCTAGTGGAGGCTGTATGGTTAATAGGTTTTGCGAAAAGCCAATTTTTCCCTACTACAAAGGAATATATTTTATTTAACTACACAGTTGGTTGAAAACATTGAGAAGGTAAACCCCCTCTCAACCCCAATTAAAAAAATCATTTACGCAATCAAATTATATTAAAGAGTGATGAGATCCACATGATAATCCAAGAACTAGATACTCAAGATGTCCATAACCGGGGACACGGCTAACCATGATTAGTTTGTAAACTCTACAGAGGTTTGTGCACTTTTCCCCACAAGACTCGATCTCCTCCGTTGGATTTCTCACACTACATAATGTTTGAGAAACGGATGACCGAGACACAGTCTTTCCGAAGAGGTCCCCTTAACTGATAGATAGGCCGGTACACCTATAATCCCCTACATCTGCTAGCCCATCATGGAAAGGTTTCCCACAACTTAATCATTTATGCCAGAGCCCATAATGGCATGTGGCTGCACACGGAAGTTTCCAGTATGAATAATCTTATGATCCCTTTGAGTCTGGGTGGCGGTCCATAGGAGAATCACACGGTACCCCGAGATTTCCAAAAAAACAGGCAATCACTAGATACCCCAGGTGCCTCAATCCACCCAGATGTGTATTAAAGTCGCCACCT
The DNA here is from genome assembly GCA_034509565.1 of Triticum monococcum. NCBI lineage: Eukaryota > Viridiplantae > Streptophyta > Magnoliopsida > Poales > Poaceae > Triticum > Triticum monococcum. The sequence goes on from CM067845.1 coordinate 388,047,961, forward strand.
TAAGTTGAACCATTAAATAACAATCTCACATCTGTCATGGATACTCTCAAACCCAATCCACGTCTACGAGCATAGCATTGCATAACATAATGAGCAACGTAGAAGTAACTCCCCAGGGTTTGATAATAAACAGGTGAATAGGTACTACCTCATCTACTTCCCAAACCCACAATTTAATCAGATCCTAACCATGCAATTGTTTGAGGATTGATCTAATGCAATAAAACTGGGTAGTGAAAAGGTATGATCAAAGTGTTACTTGCCTTGCTGATGATCCGTGAAACCTAGAGACTCGATGTAGCACGCTTTGCACTCCGGGTACTCTATCGCAATCAAACAAGCATACAATAAGCAATTAAGCAAGGGCACGGGTAAAACTCAAATCAGAGATCTAACCAGAAAGTTCAACTTAAGAACTCCGGGTTGCAAAAAGAATCAAATCAAACGAAGCAACAAAACTCAAATGGCGAAAGAAACAAGCTTCGTTTACTAATCTGGACTAAAGTCAAATTTTACGGTAGCAAAAACTTGTTTAGGTTGGTTAACAGAAAGAGGGTTTCGAGACGAAACTCTAGGCGCTTGAATCGCCTGATTCCGATACACGAGCGAAAAGTTATACTAGAACGGCAATTGGATCAGAAATCACGATCGAAAATAATCGTGAAAAATCCGAGGAAAAGAAAAACTGACGAATAGGCTAACGAACAAACGTTCGCTGTCTGCGGCTAAACGGTGAAAACCGTTCGTTAAAACAAAAGTAAAAACGGGCGTTCGCTAAATAACTAAACCGGAAAAAATAAACCAAACCGGATCTAGGGTTTCGAAAAAAACCAAACGGTTTCCTCACGAAAACCGAGGCGGCTACCTCGGGTCCGGCAAGGTCGGCGACGACGGGGCGGCTCCTGTGCGGCGAAGTGGGGGGGGGGGGGGGCGGAGCATGGCAGCGCGAGCGGCGGCGGCAGCGCGGGCGATGGGCGGCAGCGGCGGGGCATGGCGGCGCGGGCGGGAGCGGCAGGGCACGGCGGCGCGGGCGGGAGCGGCAGGGCACGGCGGCGCGGGCGGCGGCAGCGCGCGAGGCGTGGCGGCAGCGGCGGATCGGCGGCGGCGCGACTAGGGTTAGGGTTTGGGTGGCTGCGCGGTTTGGGCTGTGGTGGTCTCGGCGGCGTGGCTTAAAAAGCCCCCCCCCCCCCCCCGGGCGAAGTCCCGCTCGGGTACGGCTCGGAGTCGGTTCACTTTTTTTAAATAATTCCAACGTGCAGAAAAAGAAAGAAAAGAAATACTAAATGGACTCCAAAAATCCTGAAATGAATTTTCCCCGTCCTCTAAAAATAAGCCAGACAAAGTGAACATTTATTTGGGCCTAAAATGCAATTTTGAAAAACGCATATTTTTCCTAATTCAAATAAAATAGCGATAAAACTCCGAATAAAAAATCTTATTTGATTTTAATATTAAATCTTCGATATTTCTTTATTTTGAGGAAGTCATTTTATCCTCTTTCTTTTATTTTTATAAAAGAAATATTCATAGAGAAAATAATTAAAATCAAACGATCCTCTTTTCAAAATTCGAGACAACTCGAATATGAAAATAATGAAATCCCCAACTCTCTCCGTAGGTCCTTGAGTTGTGTAGAATTTCTAGGATCAAGCCAAAATGAAATAAAATATGATATGCAATGATGATCTAATGTATAACATTCGAAATTGAAAATTTGGGATGTTACAAACCTACCCCCCTTAAGATGAATCTCGCCCTCGAGATTCGTGTTGGCTAGAAAATAGGTGTGCGTGGTCTTTGTGAAGATCATCCTCTCGTTCCCAGGTGGCTTCATTCTCGGTATGGTGGCTCCACTGAACTTTACAGAACTTGATAACTTTGCTGCGGGTAACTCGGCTGGCAAACTCGAGGATCCTGACTGGCTTCTCCTCATTGGTCAAATCATTATCCAACTGAATTGCTTCGAGTGGTACTGTATCTCTCAGGGGAATGTCAGCCATCTCCGCGTGGCACTTCTTCAACTGGGAAACGTGGAACACATCATGAACTCCTAACAATCCTTCGAGTAATTCCAACTTGTAAGCAACTTCCCCCATACGTTCCAAAACTCTGTCTGGTCCCACAAATCGTGGTGCTAACTTTCCCTTAACTCCAAAGCGCTTAACTCCTCAGAGTGGTGATACCCGAAGATACACTCTGTCTCCAACTTCGTAAGCTGTCTCCTTGCGTTTAGAATCCGCATAGCTCTTCTGCCTGGACTGGGCTACCTTGAGTCTATCACGAATCAGTTTAACCTGCTCTTCCGATTCTTTAATCAAATCTGGTCCAAACAACTGCCGGTCTCCAACTTCATTCCACAACAACGGTGTTCTGCACCTCCTTCCGTACAATGCTTTGAAAGGGGCCATCTTCAAACTAGCTTGGTAACTGTTGTCGTATGAGAACTCTGCGTAAGGCAAATTTTCGTCCCAACTAGATCCATAATCTAGCGCACAAGCTCTCAACATGTCCTCCAGAATCTGATTGACTCTCTCAGTCTGTCCATCCGTCTGCGGGTGAAAAGCTATACTGAACTCTAGCCTGGTTGCCAAATTTTCATGCAACTGATTCCAAAACTTTGAGGTAAACTGGGTTCCTCTATCTGATACAATTGTCCTCGGAACTCCATGCAAACATATGATCCTGGTCATGTATATATTTGCCAATTTAGCACTGGTGTAAGTGGTCTTCACTGGGATGAAATGAGCTATTTTCGTCAAGTGATCGACTACAACCCATATCGAGTCATAGCCTGAACGAGTCCTGGGTAATCCCGTGATAAAATCCATGCCTAGCTTATCCCACTTCCATTCGGGTATCAGCAATGGTTGCAGCAATCCTGCTGGCTTCTGATGCTCTACCTTCACTCTCTGACATACATCACAAACTGCTACATACTCCGCAATATCCTTCTTCATTCTAGTCCACCAGAATCTATCCTTCATATCCAGGTACATCTTGGTATTTCCTGGGTGAATCGAATATGGTGAGTCATGGGCCTCCTGCAAAATCAACGTCCTTATCTCCTGATCATTTGGTACATATACGCGGTCCTCAAACCATAGGGTATCGTGTTCATCCTCCCGAAATCCCTTGGCTTTTCCTTTGCTCATCCTTTCCTTTATCTCGGCAATCTCCTTGTCTGTCTTCTGCGCTTATCTGATCTTATCCATCGAAGTAGACTGAATCTCCAAAGCTGCTACATAACCTCTTGGAACTATCTCCAAACATAACTAACGAAGGTCTTCTGCTAACTCCTTGGGTAACTCTCATGTCATGAGTGTATTGACATGACTCTTGTGGCTCAACGCACACTACAAAAAAATACACTTCTGTGATGATACGTGTTTGTCATAGTAGGTCACGTTTTTTGTCATGCATGTACATCCATGACAAATTTATGACAGCATCAAGATAGTCATACCTGTGCTGTCGTAGAAGTGTTCCATGACATTACCAAAATTATCATCACGGAAGTGTCCACTTCCATGATGATAAATCGCGCGTCACAGAAGTGCTTTCGTCAAGGGTGACCGACACGTGGCATCCACCGTAACGGAACGCCGTTAACCTATCGGGTCGGGTTTTGGATCCGATAACCCGTTAATAGCCCCGACCAATGGGGATTTTCCACGTGTAAAATCATCATTGGCTGGAGGAAACACGTGTCGACTCATCATCGTGACAGATGTCATCCACTCATTGGACAGAAGGCGCCTATGATACGTTGACACGTGGCACGGCCCAACAGAGGCCCATTCCTGTGAAAAGGTCGGCCCGTTTGACTTGGTCAAAAGATGGCGGGTCGGCCCATGGAAAGCCTGTTAACGGCATGTTCGCATATAGCCCATTTTTAGCCCGCTAACCCAAGGCCCGTTATGCCCTATCCGAATTAGGCCTAGTCGCGTCATCTGGGCCATCCAATATGATTCCAGCCCGTTTTCACTTCTGGCCCATGTATGGCCCATGATGTCTTTCGGCCCATATGAGGCCCTATGTAACTCTTGGCATATTAACGGCCCATGGTGAAACTGGCCCGTAATGAACAGTGTATCACTTTACACCCATTAACGGCCCGTGGTGAAACTGGCCCGTAATGAACAGTGTATCACTTTATACCCATTAACGGCCCGTTATTTCGTTGGGCCTTCTCCAGCCCATGTTATCTTTCGGCCTTCTTAGAGCCCATTTATTCTTGGGCTCATTTCCAGCATTCGTTTACTTACGACCCGTTACTGTCATTTCTGCTTGTGGGCCAAATTCAGCCCATGGTTACAGTCGGCCCGTTTGTGGTCCGTTAATACGTTGGGCCGTTTTCATAGCGTCATCAAATACGGCCTATTGACGATGGCTCATTATGGTCGGCCCATGAACGGACGATTCCAACTCTAGCCCGTTTATGGCCAGAATGCGGTCTGTTTGGCCCATGTTTGGCAATCGATCATACAGCCCATATAAGGCCCATTGATGATACGGCCCGTAGAAGGCCCAATGATGATACGGACCGTAGAAGGCCCATTGTTTCTACGGCCCGTAGAAGGCCCACTATTTCTACGGCCCGTAGGAGGCCCAGTGTCACTACAGTAAATATTAGCCCATGGTTATTGTGGCCTAGTTTTAAAAAATAGGTTACTGCAGCCACTAGCAAATCGCAGAAAAAGAACTGCACTGACTACAAGCAAACAAATAAACAAGACAACAAGGAAATAAATAAGCAAGCAACTTACACTAGGCTATCACGACTATTACACATATTACATCCACTGGGCATCAAAGTTCACCACCAGTGCAAATATAGGGAACACAGCAGCATATAAACACCGCAGCAAAACAAGTCCAGAACTGAAACCACTTCAGAAGAGCTCAAGAAACAATATCCTGGGTACCCATAATGCTGGCAAGATGCTTAGCAAGCTTATTAACTTTCTCTTGTTTGACACCTCCAGTGCTTGCTGTTGCACTAGAAAGTATGCATCTGAATTCTGCAGGGACTTCCTCAGTCCTTCGGCTTCCTGTCGCATAACATCTGATCGATGTCTTTCAACTTGAAGTTGAGAGTCAAGAAGCCGAACTGATTTAGGCAGTGAGTTCGAAGAGCTGGTGCCAGCAGTGGTAGCCAGTAACTCGAACACTACATCAAGATAGGACTTTGGGATTGTCTCAGTGTCTTCAATATAGTTTTTATCAGCTTTCTTGGAGACGAACATGGATGTCTCACTATCTTGAACCTTATCTGCATTACTTCCTTTATCATTGCATAACAGGGTACTCTTCTCCAATATTTTATCCGCGTTCTGAAAGAGAAACAAACAAACACATCTCAGGTTTACAATGTAGTATATGAAACTCATTTTGGTAAACCAGTTCAGTAGTAAGGTGGACAGGATAACAGCATGAAACAAACATATATCTATGTAGTATGGTCACTGTATGGTCTATATCATTCTAGTTTATGTTGACAAATCAAGATAGATACAGTTCGAATCATATCTATTTAAGACAAAGCAGCATAGAAAGAATATAAGTGTGGGAAACTACACAACAATAACAACACTTGTAATGTGCATGGCATGAGAACATAACTGTTTATTCAATTGAAACTGAAATCAACATAGAGCAAGTTACAACAGCAAATAGCCAAACACGTTGAAGAAACAGGTTTAAAACATACCTGTTGCGCCATTGGAGTTTCAATTGCATCCTTCAAATTTGAAATTAGTTGGTATCAGTAAATACAGTGATGCAAGAGCAAAGTAGTATGAACCATAGCTACGGAACCTGACCTGAGAAGAATTATTCTTCTTCTTTAAGCGTCAACTTCGGGTTCGGAGTGGTGGTCCTCGTGATTTGGGCACTGCAGTTGCCTTACTAACTGCTCGTGTTTGGGTGCTCTGTGGTGGAGACGGTGCTGCGTCAACGGGAACTGGGTGTCTATATGCTGGGGTTGGGGTTAGAAGGGGTGTAGCTGGTTCTCTGTCCAACTGGGTAGGCGTACAATCTGCATGAGTGTGGGTTATGTGTGGTGGGGCTGGTTCTTGGGAAAGTACAACCGTGGTTCTATCTGCATCGACAAGTAGCACGATCTTTTCTGAAGACCGTGTTTTTACTCCCACAGATACTGCTATCACTCCCTCCAATTGAAATGGCTGATAAACAAGAAAAGTAATTGAATGTACAGACATTGTAAGATAGACAGGTGCAATGGATAGTAGGGAAGAAAACATGGCATGAAATAATTCACATTTATGTTGTCTAAGCAAACAGAATAGCAGGACATAATTTCACATATATGATGGCTAATTAAACAGGATAGCATGACACAATTTCACATGTATGATGGCTAACTAAATAGGATAGAATGACATAATTCAAAATATGATGACTATGTAAACAGGATGACATGATATAACTATACGATGTGTCTATTAAACTGGTTGGCATGCCATAAATCACAAACATGCCATCGATGGAAACATGATGGCATGATATAATTCACGGATAGAATGACATAATTTAAATATGATGACTATGTAAACATGATGAGATGATATAACTATATTATGTCTTTAGAAAATGGGTTGGCATGCCATAATTCAGATACATGCTGTCTATGTAAACATCATGGCATGACATAATTCAAATATATGATTTATATACTAAGGAAGTGAGCAGAGGGCAATCGCATATATGATGTGTCAACTAAGGAGATGGCATTCAATATTGTGTATATGATGTAAAAACTAAGCATTACAATACAACATATGCATTATATGAGTAATATAACCCTACCAGTTTGAGCATACACCTCAGGGGGATAATAGGACTGGTTATCTGCCTCTGAATCCTCCTGTGAAGAGCTATCTGTAACCAGCAAGATATCTGCTTCAGCAGGTAGCATTGTCTGCTCTGAAGACCTTGTTTTCACTCTAGATTTCTCCATCACCAATTCAAATGGCCGATGCACAGGACGAGTAGTTGAATATACAAACATTGTCGACAAAAGCAATGATAAATACAAAAAAGGATGACACGATATAATTCACATATATGACGCTTGCCTAAACAACATGGCATTGCATAATTCACATACATAATTCCTTGCAACAAGATAACATTGCATAATGCACATATATAATGTCTTGCAACAAGATGACATTGCATAATTCACACATATGGTAATTAGACACTAAACAGGTGGCATTCACACAAAGCATGTCTAAACTAAGCAAATGACATAGCAATGCAAGATACCATACGCACGATATGAGCAACATAACCCTGCCAAGTTAGGGCATGCACCTCGGGGGGGGGGAATATGACTGGTCATCTGTCTCTGAATCCTCCTCTGAGGAGCTATCGGTAACCAGCAAGACATGCGCTTCGTCAGATAGCATTGTCTGCTCTGAAGACCTTGTTTCCACTCCAGATCTTTCCATGACCGTGCCAAATGGCTGATGCACAGGAAGAGTAATTGAATGTACTAAAATTGCTGACAAATTTAACACGTAATAAAAAAATGATGGCATGATATAATTCACATATAAGATGACTGGCTAACCAGGGTGGCATTGCAAAATTCACATATATGATGCCTGGCTAGACAAGATGGCATTGCATGATTCACATATACGATAAAGAAACTAAACAGATGGCATTGACACAAAGCATGTCTAAACTAAGTAGATGACATCTTTAATGTATACAGTAAGCAATGCAAGGCACCATATGCATGATATTACCAACATCAGCATGCCAAGTTAGAGCGAAGACCTCATGGGGTAAATAGGAGTGGTCTTCTCCTTCTGAATCCCCCTCATAATAGTTATCTTCCTCTTGATTACGATCCGAAATGGGTGGAGGGGGGCTGCCTTTGCGCCCACCATGGAACGACGTCTGCTTGAAATTTTATTGCCACGCAAGGCTCGTCTCTTTTGCTCTACATGATCAGTTCCATTGTGTACAGTAACTGGCATGCATAAGAATAAAACATAGTGAGATTATGTAAGGAGTGCATGCACAAATCCAGAGTGATGGTAGCAAACTGTGGATAGACCCAAAACCAATGATAGCAGGCAGATAATAGCTTTAGTTAAAAAATACAGATAATGACTCCTTTAATGTTTGTTTGCACCCAACATGAAACTCATAGTAGACACCGGAGATTAACCAGATAGTAGACAGATAGTACTGATTGCTGCCCCAATATGTACCCCACAACCATTTAAAAACTCAAGTTTAAGCATTAGTTTGGACCTGACTCGGAGTCTAATAGGTGAACACGACGATAATGTAGCATGTCATCATATTAAGCGACGCATAACGTAAGCAGACACGGAAGAGTGCGACCTCTCTTGCGGACCCGTGTAGTCCTCAAGGTCATCTACTCAGTTGATGATGGTAATGCAGTTGCCGTGGCTGCCGGCGGCGGGGAAGAAAATCTGAGGCGGTGAAAGACAGTCTGGAGAGCGGATCCCTGCTGTGGTGAACCCTTCCGTCGTTGGAGCAGCTGAGCTGGGGTGGAACACAACGCCGCAGGAGCAGGACAAACCACACAAGGTTTTCTTTGACACATATCTGTAACAGAAGTAATTGAGTAAGGGCTTGTTTGAATTTGAGGATTCTAACAATGCAGGGATAGGAAATAGACAGGAATAGGATAGGAATGCACATGCAAAACAAAGAATTTAAAAACACAGGATTTCTGCCAATCTGGGTGTTTGATTCACAACAATTGGAAGATCACGGGATGCAAAAAAGCATGGTGAGATTAAGTCGAACCACAAGAAAATGTACGGTTATAATGCTATTATGCTACTATCTCTTAGCCTTGTGCTTGATGAATAGGAATATGGAAAGGAGGAGAAGTGGAAATTAGAATTCCTACGGTTTTTCTTTCAAGGAGACACTAAAGGAACAAATCCTACAGTTTTCCTTTGCTCCATTCCTTTGCACCAAATTCACGAAAAGTAGTACCATAGGAAACTTTCCAATTCCGATGTTTTTCATTCACTTTTCCTTTCAAGCACTGGAGATTCTAGTAGGCAGGCTTGAGCAAGGAAAATCTTACACTAAAAAATGTTTTTGTGCTACTTCTATTACTTTGGACCCAGGCCACTGCCATACTAGCTCAACTCCCAGGCCCATCGACAAATGCATAGCTCAAACACGCAGAGATAAATAATGATGGCGTTCAAGAGAGTCCATCACGGATAGCTAAGTTGCCTGGTACCTCACTGCTTGTCATATAGTAGGATAAAATAATCGTATTTCCCGTTACTACGAGTGCTCAGTGGACAATATATATAACATGTAGAGTAAAAAAGAGATGCAACGAGTGTACAACCTCTTTGGCGAAGCCATGTCGATCTCAGAGTGATTAGGTTGACCGGTGAGGATGCTCCGGCTGACTTGGCTGTCGGAGGAGGGGAAGAAGATCTTAGGCGTCTGGAGATGGAGCCCGAGGTACTGCTCCGCTATGATGGAGGGTTTCGTCATTGGAGCAGCTCCGGTGAGTTGTACGACGCCGAGGCTGAAGCAGGACAAGAGAGACAACTAACAACGTTAACTTGAGTGGAATTCTAATAGCATCTCCAATACATGATGTAAAATACATAACCATAAAGTGCTAGATGTAAAATACATCAGCCGCTCATCTCTGAACTTAACTGTTGAAACTGAATTTAACTGTCGAAACTGAACTTAACTGTCAAAACTGAACTTAACTATCAAAACTGAATTTTGCTGTCGAAACTGAATTTTGCTGTCGAAATTGAACGCACTAGCAAGGTGAGGCTACACATCAGTCGACTGACTTTTTATCTCTGGTCAGTCGATTTTGCAGCCGTTGGATGCGAACTCAAGGGCCTACGGTTCATCTTCAACCTCCACCCCCTGAGCCGGCCAAACAACAGCCCCCCGCCGCCCGCGGCCGGCGGTGCGCCGCCCCGCCCGCCCTGAAAACACTCCCCACTGCCGGTCCGCCGCCGCCCCGGCCATCCCTCTAGCCCCCCTCGTGCCGAGCTTTTTCTCCAGCAAACCCCACGCCAACGCCCCGCCACCGCCGGCGACCACCGCCCCCATTCTGAACCCTAAGATAGATAGTGGGGTACCTCTCCGGCGAGCCCCCCTCCCCGCTGCAGCTGGTTCTTCCATCATCCCGGGGGCATCAGAGTGAACTGTAGCTAAATCGGAGCAGCATCGCAAGCAAGAGCAAGAGCGAGAGCAGTAGTGCGAGCAAGAGCAATAGCAAGAGCAGACCAGGCAGGGGACCGAGAGCAAGAGCAGAGCAGTAGCGCGAGCAAGAGCTAAAGCAACAGCAGGTCCTACTGATGTGGACGTCGCCGCCGAGGGAGCGACGCCGTGGATGGAGCTGCGCCGTGTCGGCTCGGGACCGAGCGCTGACAGCACCGTGAGATCGAATCAAGAAGAAAATGCGGTGATTAGTGTACGACCTCTTTGGTGGCGCCGATTAGGCCGCAGCTTCATCCGAGGAAACGGTGATGATGATGCTCTTCCGGTGGTGCAGGTGAAGACGGCGGTGTGGGAATGGAGGTGGCGTGAAAGACGAGGGGAACGTCGGGGCAGCTTCTTGGAGGTGGAGGACGGGGTGGCTGAACTGGTGGGACGATGAGATCGACGACGGATCCTCATCCGGTACGGTGGATGAGGGACGTCGAGGTGTTGCTGTGGACGACGTTGTCAGGGAAGAGGCTCCGGCTGGGTGGCGGACGGAGCAGGGTGTGGGGTTTCGTCGCGGGTTTTCGCGGCCTCGATGTACGAATGGGTGGGCGGATGGGATGGCAGTGGGGAACCATGGCTTAGAGACGCGCTTGTCCGAAATGTGGGGTAAGTTACGAAAGTACCCCCACCGATTTGAGGGGGTTCTTTCGGTTCAGGGGTACCACGGGCATTTCGCGTGTCGGGATTTCACAAGAGGTGGGAGTTTTCACGCGCGTTGTAATTTCGGAATAGCAAGGCGCGGGTTGAGATGGAGGGAGTTGTCGTAGCACAATGAGACAAAGATATATCTTAAATACTTCGGGCTAACAATGCACGGGTTGAAGAGGCGGGAGTTTCGTAGCACGATAGACAGAGACGCACTACTGGGAAAAGGCCTACTAATGGTGCACCAGTTTTGCCTACTAATGGCGCATCACTGGTGCGCCATTACTAGCACGCCATTAGTAATTTTTACTAATGGCGCACCACTGGTGCGCCATTAGTATCTGGTATACTAATGGCGCACCACTGGTGTGCCATTAGTATAGGCCACGGTGCGCCATTAGTATAGGCCACACATGCGCCATTAGTATAGGCCACGGTGCGCCATTAGTATTTTTGAATTTTGAAGGCGGGAAAATAGTAGTGGCGCACCGTCTAACCCCCACCGTGCGCCATTAGTATTTTTGAATTTGGATCTGGATCGTGATTTTTTTGCCCATTTTTTGCTAGTTTTTTTGCTCGTTTTTGGCACGATATTATTTCAAATTTTGTTCCTGTTTTTGGATCTTGTACGTTCTTTTGCCATGTTCTTTGCCGGAGAGGAGTTCGCCGGTGAGGAGGATGAGGAGGTCACCGGAGAGGCGCTCGCCTACATCGCCGGAGAGGAGGAGGAGGTCGCCGGAGAGGAGTTCACCAAAGCATCGGAGAGGAGGAAGGAGAAACCATGAGAGAATGGGAGGAGAGGAGGGAGGAGGAGCTCACCGGAGAGGAGGGAGGAGAAACAGGAACAAAACTGGTGCACGGAGGTCGCCGGAGGTCGCCGGAGAGGAGGAGGTCGCCGGAGAGGAGGAGGAGGACGTCGCCGGAGAGGAGGAGGAGGTCGCCGGAGAGGAGAAGGAGGAGGTCGCTGGAGAGGAGAAGGAGGTCGCCGGAGAGGAGAAGGAGGAGGTCGCCGGAGAGGAGAAGGAGGTCGCCGGAGAGGAGGAGATGGAGTGGAAGAGAGGAGGAGATGGAGTGGAGGAGAGGAGAGGAGGAGATGGAATGGAGGAGAGAGGTGGAGTGGAGGAGGTGCGCCCAGCCATGTATACGACATAGTAATGGCGCACCGTGGCCAGGTGCGCCATTACTATTTTTTTTTTTGAATTTTGAAGGCGGGAAGATACTAATGGCGCACCGTGGGCAGGTGCGCCATTAGTAACTCTTTTTTTTATTTTTTTGACTTATTTTGAATTTTGAAGGCGGGAAGATACTAATGGCGCACCGTGGGCAGGTGCGCCATTAGTAAATTTTTTTTGTTGACTTATTTTGAATTTTGAAGGCGGGAAGATACTAATGGCGCACCATGGGCTGGTGCGCCATTAGTAAATTTGAATTATTTTTAATTTTTTTACCGCCAGATCTTAAAAGCCCCGTATCTTTTTTTCTGTTAGGTTTTTGAGGATTTTGAAAATGTTTAACGGGGTTCCCCCGATTAAATTTGGATGTAACTTTTCGAGTAGATGATTTTTCATATAAAAAACTTTTTCATCCGAGTTAGTATGCAAAAGTTATGCCCATTTTTACAAATTCTCGAGAGATTTTGCAAATGAAGTCGAAATCATATTTGCAAATTTTCCCAACAACTAGACCATATATCACATGGGAAACTTATTTTCTTTTATTTTTTTGACATTTTCATCATTTTCTTTTATTTTTTTAAAACTGAAAAGGCGATCCACACGGGGGGTGCATTCGGTGGAACTGGTGGCCAAGGTACTAATGGCGCACCATGGCATGGTGCGCCATTACTAGTTGAACTAGTAATGGCGCACCATGCCACGGTGCGACATTAGTAGTTTGAAAAAAAATAATTTTTTTTTACTAATGGCGCACCGTGGACGTGGTGCGCCATTAGTATTTGGACACTAATGGCGTACCAAGACATGGTGCGCCATTAGTATATAGTAATGGCGCACCACATGTCTGGTGCGCCATTAGTGTCAATTCCATCTATAGCCCTTTTCCTAGTAGTGACGCTAGCTTGAATTTTTGGCATAACTAGACGCGGCTTGAAATTTCGGAAGAACAAGCTTAACGTGTACCCAAAAAAGACAATTTGCACCTCAACACACAACACACTCACAAACACAAACACCATTTAGACTAGAGTAAGGTACACGTGCATTGCATGCATGTGATTTGGCAACCAAATTATGAATAAATACCACATTATAGCATGCAAGCTTTGAGTCATATATGCATGATGTAGATGTTCGTTTAATTCTTATAGTTCATTTCATTCAAAATCATCTAGTTTTTATAAGAACGCTAATCTATTTTAAGATTTATGGAATTGTGCGTCGTAAGACATAAAGTAAAAACAAATAATGGCAAATCATGTAGAAAAACATTTGGGCAATTCTGATACGGAAGATTTTAGAACAAATAAGAAGTGCTTGTGTTTTGATGTTTGTGCATTATGCTTAAGTTCAACCATGGAGTCTTCTAGATTATACATGTGGCGAAATTTGGTGGAATCTAGATGATATCCAATGGCAAGTAGTGCTCAAATTTGCCATCTTTGGACCATCGGATTCGCCTCATCCAACGACCATCTTTCAAAGTTAAAGTTACCCGCATACAATATAAAAAAATATATAAAATATAAAATATATATATATAGGGGTATAGATATAGATATGTGATGCAAAAGCCGCCCATCATCTCCAATTAAAATAGTGTGTCCATGCACGGATGCGACGTGGCCAAATGATGTCTGCCATCGGTATCTCAAATTCGAATCAGTCTGACCTTGTTCAATGTGTATACATTACAACATGCTCACCACACCGCGCAGATCTCCGTTATATTCATGCATGCATGGGTTTCAAACATCAGGATCTCTTATTCAAATATTTGAATTCAACTTTACATTGATTGTGACCTCATCTATTCACCTATTCTTTTACACCCACACAATAGTCTTCTCTTTATAATTGTACCACTAACTTTCTCTCGTGCATGCATGCACACACACTACCAGTCGACATTATCCATCGTACGCATGCAATCTTTTTATTCAGGTCGGTCTCCCATGAAGGCACACACCAACACACATCCCCATCTCCATCATATCGGGCATTCTTTATCTATCATGCGTGCATGCACAACGATCGATGTTCCTCTATGTATGTGTGTATATAGCTAGGTCTTTCATAGTTTTCCACACAAAACGATCAATCGATATATCCAGTGAGGTCTCACCCTCTTTCCCACGTCCACATCGATCAATCTATACCTCTCTATATAGGATTAACATATATAGCTAATACACCCATATTAATTATGTATCCAACGTCCCCCTCTCATCATCCATGCCTTCCGCTTCATCTCTCAGACGCGTGCACAATGGCGAAGACAGGGGCAGTAAGGGCCCTGCCCCCCTCCCCCCTAACATCACTATATATCAAGGCTAATGTCAATGTGATCATTAGACAATTGCTGCTAAAAATGGTTTAAGTTCATGAATTGACCCTCCTCGTAAAGGATTAGCAATGCTTGTCCCCCTAGCTCATTTATTTTTCATGGCTCCGCCACTGCACGCATCAGCGCACGTGTTCGCCCCCTCTCTCTAAATATCGATCTCGCACTTGTGAATTCCTTCATAGTCTCCCTCCACTCGGCCCCTCGCACCATATTCTAGCCCCCACTGGATTTTGCCACATGTACAATCTAGCAGACTCCATGGTTGAACTTAAGCATAGTGCACAAACCTCAAAATAACAGTGGTTCTCTTTTGTTCTAGAATCTTTCGTATCATAACTACCCAAACTTTTTTCTAGTTGAATTGCCATTATTTGTTTTTACTTTATGCTTTACAATGCACAATTCCATGAACCATAAAATAGATTAAGGGCTTCTTTGATTCAAAGGATTCTCAAAGGAATTTTGGAGGATTCTAATCATTAGGAATTTTTCCTATCTTGGTTGTTTGATTCGTAGGATTGTAAACCATAGGAATTTTTCCATATGATTCATTTGCACTATATTTCATAGGAAACATCCCATCCACTCAAACCTCTTTGAAAGAATTATGCGTTTTTCTATGCACAATCAAACACTCGTACAATCCTGTAGGATTCAAGACGACATTCCACTATAATCCCATGTTTTTCCTATTCTCGCGTTCTTAGCTTTTTTTTATAAAAACTAATTGATTTTGAATGAGATGAAGTATAAGAATTAAACGAAGGGCTACATAAGGCATATATGACTCAGAGCTTACATGCTATAGTGTGGTATTTATTCATAATTTGGTTGCAAAATCTGATGCGTGCATTGCACGTGTACCTTACTAGTACTTCGAGTATGTGCAAAACACGTAAATTAGAATACCAATGGAACGCTACACACGGTGTCTCTCTTACAGTTCATGAAGCCACGTGGCACATGTGTAGGCGTTATCGCGACCTCCTTGCGTGGATTGATCACAGTGACGTGTTGCTGGTTCCAGAAGAATGTACTCGTCCTCCCTGAGCCATACTGGCGGTACATGCACGAAGCGAAGATGTGCATGCACGCCATGCACGCACTCATTCCTCGCACGCACACGCGGGTACATGGGCGGACGCAATTTTGTACCAAGATCCATTCCATGTGATAATTTGACGCGTGTAAAGTCGTTCACTTCATTGATGGTCAATTAATACAGCGCATGCAAATTGAGTGGACGTGAGGGAGGAAGAAAGACATTATTACTCCACTGCGCGCATGCGAGTAGTTAAATCGTGGGTTGCTAGTAGTACTTCCATTGGTCTCCTTCGCATTTTGTGACAATTTTTGACAGTAACATAATATTTACGCATTTGAGCAGTGTAGTACTTGAAATTTATGTTTCGCTAAACTCATCGGGAGCCGTTTCGGGCCTCGAAACCAAAACCATCAATTAATCTTTACCTTGTTCCCATCACATTCGAAAGCCTGCTCACACCTACTAGTAGTACGTACCAAACCTGAACGTGTTCCCACTATGCAGGTATTAGTACTAGTGCTAGTACTTAGGTTATAAAAAGGGGAACTACCTAACCGAAAATCACTCTACCTTTCCTCCTCATAAGTGCTTCTTCTTTGTCCGTCGTTGCCATGGCCGGTGAGCAGAGCTCTAGGTCGAGAACTACTCGTAACAAGGGAGTGGCAACCAAGGCTGTGGAAAAAAGGAGGGCTCGCCGCCACGCAGAGACCTCAAAACATCTCTCACGGGCAGGCGATGGCTGCCAGGAGCGCCCTAGCCGCGGAGGCGAACATGCCGAGCCGGCGGAGCTGGAGTCGTTATCCCTCGACGGCATGCCTGATCAGCTCAATAAGCAGAAGGAGTTCATCCAAGGCTTGATGGAGTTGCTGAAGGAGAGCCTCGACAACATGCCCGCTGAGCTCAATCAGCAGGGGGAGTTGACCGCCGGCTTGGTGATGCTGCTGAAGAAGAGCATTGCCTCGGAGAAGAAGGCGATCGGCGAAATCCTGCGACTTCGGGAGGACAATGCGAAGCTCTTCCACGAGATCGACCTGTTGAAGGAGAAGAACGCCGGCTGGAAGAAGCTACATGAGAATAATAGTTCCTCGATGAAGATGCTGCAGGCCCTCGCCATGGAACCAAAGGAAGAGTTGGCGAAGCTCCGCATCGAGCACCCGGCTGCTGTCAAGGTACGTAAAATGGCCGTGGAACAGATGATGAAGGCTCGCGTCGAGAAATGCCGCGTCATGGACACACTGATGAAGATGGGAGAGGAGACGCGCAAGGAGATGGAGGTCGTGGAGGCGATGAAGAAGCAGTTACGACTCCGCGGCGAATTAGATCATTTGGGGTGATAATCTTCCTTCTTCTTTTGCTCCTGTGTTTCATCTTTTGCTTCGGGTGTTTCACCGCATGTGGCACGTTCTCTGCGAGGCATGAATAGAACAATATTTTTTTGAGGGAATGAATAGAACAATGCTAACAATGAGATGACTAGCAAATTAGATCATTTTTATCGCCATATGTCACTGGGTTGCCGTGTTTCGTGCTCCTCCGTTGCAGTACTACTCCAGTGGAAAACTTGAGTATACCGCACGATTCTTTGCTCCTCCTCGATTAGGTCGTCGGTGCATTTATACGAGCAGTCAAATCAAAAGGCCCTGCCTTCCAGCAGTAATGAGCCGTAAGATCATAAAGGCCCTCGCCTCTCGTGAAACCAACCAAGCTAGACTGCCCCGCCCTCTAGCCTTTTAAAAATGTATACTTCTGTACAGCAGTAGTATCGATGGATTGCGCCATGGAGCAAAACTTGAAATTAAAAAAAGGTGGTACATATAGAGAGCGCTCGTCCCCAAATTATGCATATAGTACTATTAAAAAGGCTAGTCACAATAATGGTGTCCAGCACAACCCACCCCTCAAATAAAACTAAGGGTGCTTGGATACGTTTTAGTCCCATGACTAAAAGTAGTGGGACTAAAACATGCTAGCCTCACCCATGCTTGGATCCAAATACTAAATAGGCTAAAATCAAGTTAATGAGCATTTATTATCCTCCAAACCCTCCAATCCAGAACTCGCCTGTGTTAAAGGAGAGGAGTTAAATGAGTAGAGAGAGGACTAATCCACATTTTAGTAGGGGTACCCCTGACTAAAAAAATTTAGTCTCAAGACTAGTTTTAGCCCCTCTTTAGTCAGGGGTGCTTGGAACTTTAGCCTCTTAAAGAGACTATTTTTAGTCAGACTAAAATAAGTCCCTTGGATCCAAGCACCCTCTAAGCATCCTGGAATTCTTTGACAAAACTAAGCACCCTGAAATTCTTTGACAACTAAACTGCTGGCTATATGATGTTGGCCATATATATTGTACGTATATAATGTGAAGAAACGAGTGGTAGTACTATACCAACTAAAATATGAAATGTAAGAAATACTAGTATGTACGTACTGAAGAGTTAAAGTAACGAGAAGAAACATAACATAGTTCTGCTAGGGGCTCAGCAGAACACACCCCTCAAATTAAATTAAGCACACCTGAAATTAAACTTTGCAACTATTCCAGTAGACACAGCATTAGAACCACCATGAGCAACGACACTGCCACCTTACTCGGAGTCCTCGTCCACGTCCTCGACTTTGTCCTTGTCCCTCTTCCTCTTGGCCGATACTTCTTTGCTTGAACCACACACTTGGCTGTTGCTCTTCATCCAACCCTTGTAGATATTGAAGCAAAGGTAGCCATCCATTGCAGCGTAGTGGATGTGGTCTATATCTAGTACATTCCGCTGCCATGCATGATGATGAAACATGTAATGAGGTTTCTCCAGTTTACCGTACGAAGGATGAACCATGGCTCCTGCCAGGGTCAGCATTGAAGGCTGATGAGAGGAGACCAGCCAATTCTTCTGGAGGTCGAAGGTGTTGCCTACAATGAGGCCTATCCGACGCAGGACTTCTTTGTCGTTACCAAAGTCTACAGTAACGAATTTCACTGTTTTGTCCTTGAGGAAGTTCTTAAAATCCTGGCACTCAACGTCGGCATGGCATATGTGGTAGACCAAGCAAACGTTATGTACGCAAACCTGGATCACGGCGGGCTTCTTCCTCTCTTCGTCCTTTAGATCCTTCTCTCGTCCCAGGACTGTGGTGTACTCCACATCTAGCCCAGCGACCCACTCATCATCTGAGTTTTCGAACATGCGTCTGAAGCGAGAAAGGCATCCTTTCACCGTTGCGGAAGAACGGGTGTAGATGATGTCGAACTCATCGCCGGTGATGGTTCTAACCTTGTACTCACTGCCGATCGTGGAGATTTGGGACGTCATGGATTTGGGAGAAGGGTTAGGATTAGTGGAACTGCCGTAATGTGAATGGAAGGGACGACTAGGAGCGAACCGTCATAGTATTGAAGGACGTGCGGGGACGAGTAGGAGCGAACTGCCAGCGTGCGAACGGCAGGGTAGTGGCTTTCCATTCTCCCATGATACGGGCTTCCGAGAGCCCTTGGATTTGAGATCGAACGGTTGCATGGCGTGACTCTAGACCTGTGCGTGAATATCCTATCCTGGAGGGTTATTCTGCAAATTTTTAGCAACTTAGCATGCGACCGTTTGATCTCAGATCCAAGGGCTGTCAGCAGCCCGTATCATGGCCGCGCCTACCATGACCGTCGCGTCGCTCGTGCGGTCGCGCCCTTGGAGATTTAACACGGTGCGTTAGGCTATCTAATGTTGGCATGTCATACATAGTCATCACTTAGTCACTCATACTACAACAAGGTTGGCTATAAGTGTATTTTTTTTACTCCTCTCTATCTCTTTCTTCGTACTCAAGGAAGAAACGGTGCTAAGCGCGTGTATTTATTGCATTTCCCAAGGAGTGACCTCTTCCAATGAAATGGTGTTGCTAAGTTTGCTTCATTTAATTAGCTATAGACTCAAAATTCTCTTTTCACCTAGGTACACGCGCTTAGCACCGTTTCTTCCTTGGGTAACCAAACTAGTCTCTCTCTTCTTGATTAACTTGCCACATCAGACTTTATGCCTATGTCTGTAGGAGCAAGTAAAAGTAAGTACAATAGTGCGCCTTACATGACATTTTTGCATATGTGGAGGAAAGAGAGGCAAGGAAAAAGTGGAGAAGTGGGCTCTCATGCAAGAGCCAGCCTCTACTACATGGTGGAGCATTGGGAGAGGCACCTGTATGGAGGTGGTCAGGAATCTGGGAGACTCATGCTGGTCGTAGCGCCGCAGTTAAAATGACAATGGCAAGTCAAATCACGGGCCCCCACCTATCTAGCAGTAACTCGCTGTCAAATCACACAACCCTACGTTTGCAGCAGCCTACTCCCTTGTCTTCTCACGTCTCTGTCGAACCGACTAGGAGGAACTGCCCCACCGCCTACCGCGCAGGAAAAGCCCCGCCCTCGACTTTTAAATAGTATAAAGTATACTAATTTTGTATCCATGGATTGTGCCCGCGCCATGGAGCAAAGCGTCTAGAAAATGGACGAGAGACAGTGGTCTTGCAATAGAGAAGAGGGAGAGGCGAGACGGTGGTTTTGGAATGGAGATGATGGAGAGGAGAGGAGGTGGTTTTGCAATGGAGAAGAGGGAGAGGAGCGTGCGGCAGCGATTTAGGATTGGACGAGAGGGTCGGCGCGCTCTGACTGGATCAAAATCAAAATCAATTTACCCTTCAATTAAGAAAGCGACCCCACATTAACTAGTCTCCTTTTTATTCTGGGTCATAATTGACCATGATTTTCGCACATAAAATATATGTTATACATTGTATACAAGGCCACTATCAAAATTACAATTTGCAGCTATACAAGGCCACTAACATTAATCAAGGCAAAATTGATGGCGTTTGCCTCGTACTAGCACCCGAGGACATTAATATCCCTTGTGTGCATGCGGGAGTGAGAAGGTTATCTTGCATTCCCAACATTAATCAACCAATGAGGAGAAAGAGGGTTGGCCTGTTGTGCTTGGGAGAGAAAAACCACATTAATTAACACGACAATCAAAGTGACAAGCTAGCTTGCAACATTGACTTAAACATAGCAATGATTTTTACCTTGGTACCTGTAATATGAGTTTGTGGCCTTGTATACAAAAATGGAGGGAGTATAATTTGAAAGTACATTCAGATACGAACCAAACGATACAATTTTAGGTGACATGCATTCACATTTTGCTTGTCAAATACAGTACGTGGTCAAACTTTGACCCAAAATACGCGAAACAACAAAAAAATACTTCCAAGACCAGCGCCGCTCTTCCGCTCTTCTCCTCTTAAACCACCGCCGCTCCTCTCCTGTTCCAATCTAAATGCAGCGCCACTCCTCTCCTCTTCCATTTCAAAACCACCGCCCCTCCTCTCCTATTCCAGTCCAAAACCAGCATCGCTCCTCTCCCGTTCTAATCCAAAACTGCACTGCTCCTCTCCTCTTCCATTCAAAAACCACTGTCGGCGAGTGAAGGTGCTGTGGAGAAGTAGATCAATGGAGGAGTACAACCGATACGTGAGGATCGCAGACGGTGACCCTGTGAAGCTAGCTAGGATGTTGGAGATATAGTCCTGGTTTGACAACAAGGACCAACTAGCGGCGACGGTGACATCCATGGCCAAATATCTGTAACAGAGCGAAAAGGCGGCGATACTCCTAGAGGGAGTCGCGCCGGAGTACATAGAGCTGCTCCTCTGGGCCATGGAGCAAGCAGATTCACCGAATCCGATTGTGAGGGAGCGGTGGTGGGAGTATTGATCCCAGATGGAGCATCCACCAGAGATTGAAGGATCGAGCATCTACAGGGTGCCGTTTGTGAGGGTGTCCTACCAGAGCGAGCCGGTGGAGTCTTCGTCGACCGAACCCAACTGCAAGAGGAGAAAAGCAGTTGGCCCGGCGACGCTTCCCCGCCATCGTCTCCCTCGCCGTTCACATCGTCTCACGGGGCGGCTGTCTGCCGCTGAGGAATAGGAGGGGGCTGCCCCCCCCCCCAGCCCAATAGTCGGGCAGGTTGTGAATTGTTAGGAGGAGCTTAGGGTTCTCAGTATTTACAGGTTGTGAATTGTGTTTTGTGTTGTGTATTTTGAGAGTACTTTCAGATATGAATGTCTTTTGAATTTCAGATTTGTGGTATTGAGCATATAAAGTATTCTATGAATTCTAGAGATATGTTTTTAGCACTTAAAAATGTAGTTTCATAGGAGTATAAAAGTGCAGACAATGTGATTCTCAGAGAAGAAACTGCAAGTTTCAATTACAGATAAGAAACTGCAAGTTCAGTTTTAGATAAGAAACTGCAACTTTCAGAGGCAGAGCATTTATATTAGCACGACCTTTTTAAACAGGGTTAACACCATGTTGGAAGTTTTATTCATGGTCGAAAATGGAACTACCAGCCAGTTAACATCATGCTGATCAACATTCATGCATAGCACTATTGGGGAACGTAGTAATTTCAAAAAAAATCCTACGCACACGCAAGATCATGGTGATGCACAGCAACGAGAGGAGAGTATGATCTACGTACCCTTGTAGATTGCAACGGAAGCGTTGACACAACATAGAGGAAGTAGTCGTACGTCTTCTTCCCGATCCGACCGATCCAAGCACCGTTACTCCGGCGCCTCCGAGTTCTTAGCACACGTACAGCTCGATGACGATCCCCGGGCTCCGATCTAGCAAAGCGTCGGGGAAGAGTTCCGTCAGCACAACGGCGTGGTGACGATCTTGATGTTCTACCAACACAGGGCTTCGCCTAAGCACTACAACGATATGATCGAGGTGGAATATGGTGGCAGGGGGCACCGCACACGGCTAAGGAACGATCTCAATGATCAACTTGTGTGTCTTGAGGTGCCCCCTGCCACCGTATATAAAGGAGCCAAGGGGGAGGGGGCCGCCGGCCAGGAGGAGGGTGCAGGAGGAGTCCTACTCCTACCGGGAGTAGGACTCCCCCCCAATCCTAGTTGGACTAGGATTCCCCGAGGGGGAAAGAGAGAGAGGGGGGCCGGCCACCTCTCCTAGTCCTAATAGGACTAGGGGAGGGGGGAGGCGCGCGGCCACCTTGGGCTGCCCCTTTCTCCTTTCCACTAAAGCCCATTAAGGCCCATATGGCTCCCGGGGGGTTCCGGTAACCTCCCGGTACTCCAGTAAAATCCCGATTTCACTTCCGATATCCAAATATAGGCTTCCAATATATCAATCTTTATGTCTCGACCATTTCGAGACTCCACGTCATGTCCGTGATCACATCCGGGACTTCCGAACTAACTTCGGTACATCAAAATGCATAAACTCATAATAACTGTCATTGTAACGTTAAGCGTGCGGACCCTACGGTTCGAGAACAATGTAGACATGACTGAGACACATCTCCGGTCAATAACCAATAGGGGGACCTGGATGCCCATATTGGCTCCTACATATTCTACGAAGATCTTTATCGGTCAGACCGCATAACAACATATGTTGTTCCCTTTGTCATCGGTATGTTACTTGCCCGAGATTCGATAGTCGGTATCCAATACCTAGTTCAATCTCGTTACCGGCAAGTCTCTTTACTCGTTCCGTAATACATCATCTCGCAACTAACTCATTAGTTGCAATGCTTGCAAGGCTTATGTGATGTGCATTACCGAGAGGGCCCAGAGATACCTCTCCGACAATCGGAGTGACAAATCCTAATCTCGAAATACGCCAACCCAACATCTACCTTTGGAGACACCTGTAGAGCTCCTTTATAATCACCCAGTTATGTTGTGACGTTTGGTAGCACACAAAGTGTTCCTCCGGTAAACGGGAGTTGCATAATCTCATAGTCATAGGAACATGTATAAGTCATGAAGAAAGCAATAGCAACATAGTAAACGATCGGGTGCTAAGCTAATGGGTCATGTCAATCAGATCATTCAACTAATGATGTGACCTCGTTAATCAAATAACAACACCTTCTTCATGGTTAGGAAACATAACCATCTTTGATTAACGAGCTAGTCAAGTAGAGGCATACTAGTGACACTAAGTTTGTCTATGTATTCACACATGTATTATGTTTCTGGTTAATACAATTCTAGCATGAATAATAAACATTTATCATGATATAAGGAAATAAATAATAACTTTATTATTGCCTCTAGGGCATATTTCCTTCAAGCACATCTTCATATGATGCACAGTCAAAATGCCCACACAATGTCGAGTGTGCGAAACACAAAGAAAACGAGGGACGAAGTTTTGGCAAGTGTTGGACGTGGTTTTGGGCTGCCTCGTCTAGGCTTTCATTTTTAACATGTGCAGCCCACGACCTCGGATGGGAGGTCCATAGGCATGTTTGTATTTTATTAGGGCCGTCATGTATCGACCGACCTATGGACCTCCCATCCGAGGTTTTATTTTTGGCAGCCCAATTTATGTATTTTTTTGAAGAAAACACAGAGGTCTGTTCTATTTTTCTATATAAGAATAGGAATGCCAGGTCCAACTTATGTTTCCCTTCTAACTATATTATATATATTTAAATTATTTTATATGTTGAATGTTTAGTTCACATAGTAATTGGCAAATAGATCTCGCCGCCACCCCCCGCCTCCTGACTCCAGGCGCGCCTACCCCCCTCAGCAAGTCTGCTCGCGCGCCCCATGGAGTCGCGGGCCATATCCACGGGGGAATGGCTGGAAGACAGGAAGATGTACAAGATGCATCTCCCACATGTCTAGTAAAGCCTTCCCGCGGATGCTCTAGCTGCTCGACTCCATCGCGCCGGCGGTGCTGCGGGAGACTCGAGGGAGGAGATGGAGGGAGCGGGCGATGCGGATCCGCGACGACGCTCTCTCCTGGACCCAGTGCACGCGCGAATGGAGGGAAGCAGAGGAGGAAGCTGCGAGGGAGGAAGCCGAGGAGGGACCGAATCCATTCTCACTCACGCAGGTATGCTCGGATGTGCAAGGATCATGTGGATTGGGAGCTGCTGAATCTAGCCCTGCGGATCTACTTCAAAGGAGATTTCTCGGAGAAGCACAGGATGCCCCACCCCAGTGAGCCGCCGATTGCGTTCGTTCGATGGGCGAAAGGAGAAGTGAATTCAGGAGATCCACGCCATGCTATGAGATGGGAATGCTTGACTGGACTCCTTCCCACCAGCACGCCACCGGAGCCGGAGCAGGTGGATCCCCTACCTTACCCCTCAACCAAACCTGCAGAAGATTGAAATTAGGCTTGCAATCTGCTTCAATTGAGCTGTCTGGTGGTTATTTCTGCTTCCTGAGAGACAACATCTAGCTGGAGGATGAGAAGGAACCAGGAACTCCAATGAATTTCCCCTATCACAATGGGGGGGAGCGCCGGTTGGCAGTGGTACGGCCCACCTCCATCCCAAATGGGGGCACAATCTGGGTAGGCTCCTGTAATTACCCAAGATCAATCTGCTGGTGATTCTGACTCTCAGATCAGTGGGAAATCTCAAGGCAAGAATCAGCAAAAGAAGAGATACGACATCCAGAAAACTGCTCCTGCCCCTGCTTCGGGCCTTATGGCATACTCTGAGGTGATCTGCTACAACTGTGGGGAACCAGGGCATCATTTGGATAAATGTGTCAAGCCCAAGAGTTGTTTTATCCGCAAAATGGTTACCCATAAAGTTTCCCTGTCAGAAGGAAAACCCCACAGTTCTGCTAGATATGTTGGAAGTGCTGCTCCAGGATTATGTCTACCATTGATAGAATTTTCTGTGACACAGAATTAGATAGTTTCTTTCCCCTTTCTAGTTGTAGAGCTCTGCCCAGATGTGGTAGTGACCACACTCCTTTGCTCTGGGACTCTGGTCTTAACCAAACTCCAAAGAGCAATAGTTTTAAATTTGAAAAGTGGTGGTTGCTTAGAGAAGATTTTACTGAGCTAGTCAGGAAAATCTGGAATGAGCCTACTCGGAGCAGTTGCGCCCTAGAAAATTGGCAGATCAAAATCAGGAGATCTAGAAGAACTACCAAAGGGTGGAACTCCAATGAGGAAGCTAATCTTAGAAGATACAAAAGGCTTCTCCTCCTTGACTTTGATTCTTTAGATATTAAGGCAGAAATCACTAACCTCTCTGAGGCTGAGAGTAATAGATTAAACTTTGTCCATGGAGAGCTCAAGAAAATTTGGCTTCAAGAAGAAATCAAAGCCAAACAAAGGTCTAGAGATAGGAACATTAAGGAGGGTGATAGAAATACTGCTTACTTCCATGCAGTAGCTAACCAGAGGAGGAGGAAAACCCTCATTCACTCCCTTGATGGCCCTAATGGCCCTGTTACTGAGGTAGATGAGATGCTGAAAGTGGCTAGTGACTTCTACAAAGACCTGTTTAAGAAAGAAAACCCTTCTGGGTTCTCTCTACAAAACAATTTTTTCTCTGCTTCTGAAAAAGTCTCTCCTGCTGAAAATGAGCTGCTAGAAGCCCCTTTTTCAGAGACAGAGGTGAAAGAAGCCATTTTTAGCTCTTATCCTGATGGGGCTCCTGGTCCTGATGGGATTCCCTTCTTGTTTTACCAGCATTTTTGGGACTTGGTGAAAAATGATCTCTTAGATCTTTTCCAAGCCTTTCATAGAGGAGAGTTGGATCCAGCAACTTACTCATGGGGGGTCTGTTGGGGTCAAGTTAAATAACTGTGAAAGTGATTTTTTCCTTGCTGGTAAAGGCCTTAGGCAAGGTGACCCCATCTCCCCGCTTTTGTTTAATTTAGTAGTGTACGTTCTTACTAAAATGCTGAGCAAAGCTGCTGATCATAGTCTGATTGCAGGGCTCTGTCTTGAGGTTTGCCCTGGTGGCATCATCTGCCTTCAATATGCAGATGATACCATCCTTTTCTTAGACAATGACTCCACACATGCTAGCAATCTTAAAATTGTTCTAACCTGGTTTGAACAAGTCTCGGGCATGAGAATCAACTACTCTAAAAGTGAAGTCATCCCTATCAACATGGATGATTAGGAGTTAGCTGACTTCCTCTCTATTCTAGTCTGTAATAAAGGTAACTTCCCCATTAAGTACCTAGGTATCCCTCTCCACTATGATAAACTGAGGAGAGAGGATATCCAACCCTTCTGTATAAATCATTAAAAGGATTGCTGGGTGGAGGGGCAAACTTCTCTCTTACAGAGGTAGATTGATCCTCATACAAGCTTGTTTGGCTAGCATTCCAGTGTATCTCCTCTCCTTCTTCAAGTTCCCTAAATGGGCAGTGAATCTCATCAATTCTCTGATGTCTCATTGCTTGTGGAATGATTTTGAGGGAAATAGGAAGCTACACCTTGCTAATTGGGCCCTAATCTCTATGAAAAAAGATTTTGCAGGCCTAGGCATACCTGACCTCCAAGAAATTAACATTTGTCTTCTAGGGTCTTGGATTAAAAGATTCAATGAGGAAGACATGAAACCCTGGAAGCTTCTTATTGCCCATAAATACCTAGGAAATAAACCTAATATTTTTGTCCCTTCCTCCAACCCTAAGACCTCTAGATTCTGGAAAGGATTAAAATCTATTATGCATGCTGTGAAATTTGGCTACAGATGGAACATAGGGGATGGGAGCAGAACCAGGTTCTGGGAAGATACTTGGTTTGGCACATCCCCCTTAGCAGTCCAATTTTGGCCTATTTACTCTGTCCGCAATGAGCTTAACAAAAGCGTTAATGAAGTTTGGGACGGTCAATGCCTAAAACTCTCTTTTAGAAGGAACTTTAGTGATAGTCTCATGGAACAATGGTTACAGTTGGAGGAAATTGCCAAAAGCATTACCTTTACTGCCGAGCCAGATGCCCTGATTTGGTAGCTGGACAATAAGGGGAAGTATTCCTCCAGCTCCCTCTATCATGTTATCAACTTTAGAGGGGTTCAACCCGTGCTTATCTCTACTGTCTAGAAATTGAGAGTTCCCCCTAAAATTCATGTATTTCTCTGGCTTCTCTCCAAAAACAAATTGATGACTAGGGATAACCTTAGGAAGAGACACATCATCAAACCCCTTGATTGTGTTTACTGCTTGGAACAAGAGTCTTGTTCTCGCCTATTTTTTGAATGTATAGTTGCTAAACATCTCTGGGCCCACATTGAGAAAATATTTCTCTAGTCAGATTGGCTCATCCTTCGAATCTGTCGCCAGATTCTGGATTGCTACCAAAAAGTGCTCAGTTTTAAACACTGTTAGCTCAGCTGTCCTTTGGTGCCTCTGGAAATATAGAAATGCTATGATTTTCAGTAACACCTCCCGGATTTCCATTTCGCAGGTCTTGAGGTTGATCAGGAACATGGTGAGGAACTGGGCGATTCTCTCCTCCGGATCGGACAAGGACAAGTTGACGAGCTTCGTGGAAACCCTAACAAGATCCCTCCAGAAACCGTTGGCGATCACTTGTGGCTGAACAAGGCTCGACCTGCTCTGGGGCTGGACCCGTGGGCTCGTCTCAAGATCTCTGATGAAGATGATGGGTACCTGGCACCGAAAAAGAGGGACATCCACCATGCTACGCCTTCCAGCCCGGTGTCTCCTCTTGCTTACTGGTCCCCGCAAGCTGACACGGCCCCTCGGCTGAAGACCATGAAGGCTTCGGTGGACCCTCCTTGTGTCATTCGAGTGCTCTATCTGCTCTGCCTTGGCACCGCTCGGGTGATTTGTGTTATTCAGAGAACTTGTTCATCCACCCCCCTAGTTTGTAGTTTTTCTACCTTTGCTTTCGAACTGCTCTTTGAGCTGCTGTATCAGAATATATTGTGCATTCGTTCTCAGTAATGGAACAGGGGAGATGCTCCCTGTTTTTCTAAAAAAAATTATTTTATATGTTATTATATATTATTTTTATTGTCATCATATATTTAATAGATACTTACATATGTAAGAAAACAATATCCCACATCTTATTAACTTATAAAAATAATTTCTTAACAAATAAAATCCTGGATTGTTTCGGCAAGAAAATCCTAGTGATTGTGTACAAAAGCTTGGTAAGATCTAAGGACGAATGTAATAATATCACTTATTATTTAAATATATTTATAACAAAATGCTCAGCCCCTTTTTATTTTTTGATAACATTGCCGGCCCAACCCAACATTATAATTAGAATCAGCCCAACAAAATCGTGTATTTCGAGAAAGTGCAAATGGCCTGTAACTTTTTAGGAAATAAAATAAATGGGCCGCATGGATGCTACATTATTTGTTCACCCAGCCCAGCTAATGGCTGTAATTCAAAAAATAAGATCAAATTGACTGTAAATTCTACCGCGCAAAAAAAGAGTGTAAATTCTGAAAAAATGGGTTGAATATGTGCCACATTTTTGGAGGCTGAAATGTGGGCCAATAGGTCGAAGCCAATGCAAGTCGTTGTCAATTTAGTCAACAAATGATTCTGACATGTTAGCCGTTGGATTTACATCCAACGACCGGCATCCATCTTCAATCTCTCGTCTTCCTCCAGCGCCGCCGGGACCACCTCCCGCCTCCTGCTGCTAGCAGCTCTGCTTAGCACGCTTCCTATGAAGCGCTACTCCACCATTGGCCAGGCCATCCCTCCACCCCTCCACACCTCCTGTTCTTCTCCACCGACTGCTGAACCACACCGCACTAGAACCAGTTAACCCTCGTACACCTCTCTGTCTGCGACTCTACTCCCGCGTCTTCCCATCTCCGGCTCGTTGCTCTCCGGGGCCTCGCGGTCGTCCACCACCTTGGATGCGCTCGGCACGGCATGGTCAACGAACGACACCATCGGAAGTAGACTGTGCGTGGAGAGGCTGACAGCTGGGTCCACGGCCGCACACAAGGAAATGCCTCCTTATTACATGCAAAATAATGATTCCTCCACCTGACATCTGGGACCCACCGGAAGGGCCTCTGTATTTCACGAAATAAAGTGCCCCCCGCTGACATGTCGGACCCACCAGCTATCTTCGCATGCAAGGAAGTGCCTCCTTATTACGCATAAAAAATGAATATTCCCCCTACCAGCTGGAACCCAGCATAGTGGGAGGCTGACTTGTGGGCCTACCAAGTTGACAGGGACGGAGGGCTTTGTCAACTTAGTCAATATGAATGATTCTAGCTCCTGTTACCGTACGATATTCATCCAACGGCCGTAGTGCTTCTTCAACCTCCGGTCTTCTTGCTCCAGCCGCCCAAACCAACGCCGGTCGTGCCGCGTGCTCCTGCCTCCCGTGGCCGGCTGTGATGCCGCGGAGGCCTCACCGCCCCCTACTACTCCCACCGCTGGCCAGGCCATCCCTCTACTCACCCACACCCCCTGTTATCCTGCGGCGACAGCAGCCTCACACCGCAGCCGAACCAGTGAACACTCATACTCCTCTTTGCATGGGCATCCACTGCTGCGTCTTCCCCGGCTCCGAGTCGTCCCCTTCCTAGTCCTCGCCGTCGTCCACCGCCCTGGTGTTGTCGGTGCGGCGTGGTCAACGTGGTCAATGACCGACTTCCATCAGAAGAGTACTGTATGTGGAGAGGCTGACAGCTGGGTCCACGGCAGCCGCAAGGAAGTGCCTCCTTATTATGCGCAAAATAATTATTCCTCCACCTGATAGCGGGGACCCACCGGACGGGCCACCAGTATTTTGCGAAAAAATCGTTTCCCCCTGACAGCTGGGACCCATCGGACGAGCCACCGTATTTCGCGAAAAAAACATTCCCCCCACTGTCAGCTTGGACCCACTGGAAGTGCCTCCTTATTACGCACACAAAAATGAATACTCCCCCGGCTAGCTGGGACCCACCTTGCTGGGAGGCTGACTTGTGGGCCTACTAAGTTGACGGGAACGAAGGGCTTTGTCAACTTAGTCAATATGAACGATTCTAGCTCAAGTGACCATATGATGTCCATCCAATGGCCGTAGTGCTTCTTCAACCTCTGGTCTTCTTGCTCCAGCCGCCCAAAGCAGCGCTGGTCGTGCCGCATGCTCCTGCCTTTCGTGGCCGGCTATGCTGCCACAAAGGCCTCACCGCCCCCTACTATTCCCACCGCTGGCCAGGCCCTGCGGCGACGGCAGCCTCACACTGCAGCCGAACCAGTGAACCCTCATAGTCCTCTCCGCGTGGGCTTCCACTGCCGCGTCGTCCCCTTCCTAGGCCTCGCTATCGTCCACCACCGTGGTGCTCTCCGCGCGGCGTGGTTAACGTGGTCAAGGAACGACTTCCATCAGAAGAGTACTATACGTGGAGAGGCTGACAGCTGGGTCCACGGCCATATCCTATTTTTTTTATGATTTGCCAAGTAAGTCGCTTTGTCAGGCCTGTTGGGCTGCAAATCTTTCAAGACGAGGAGAGCTTTCATTCGGCTGGCCGAGAAAATGGCCCATCAGTAATGAGAAATAGGTTGTACATTTTTAAAACACATCAAACCGGCAATTAGTTTCAAATATTTTTCATTTCAAGATTTTAAATTACATTATTTTTTATGCATGGAGAATTTGTTGGATTTTATATTGATATACATTTATTTTTAAAATCAGTTTGAATGTGAGTCGAAATTTCGGGATTAAAAACAGTTCGGACCGCACCGAAATATGCAAAATTTCGTATAATTTTTTAACCGTTGCCACAATATGGGCTCTAATGCTAACAAAAAGAATATGGGCTCCAAAAAAACCTTAAGAATTAGCAAATGGGTTGTAAATTATTAGAAATAATGGCAGATGGGATGTATGCTGTTTTCCACAGATTTGAGGCTTTCCTAAAAAAAGGTTGACGCACAAGCACTGACTGTTGGATGTCCATCCAACGGCCGTCGTGCTTCTTCAATCTCTGCTCTTCCTGCTCCAGCCGCTGAAACAAGCGCCGGCGGGACTGTCTGCTCCCTCCTCCTCGCGGCCGGCTGTGCTACCGCGCAGGCCTCACCGCCCGACCGTACTCCCATCGCTGGCCTAGCCATCCCTCTACTCACCTACACATGCTGTTATTCTCCGGCGACGGCAGACGAACCAGTAAACCCTCGTACAGTCATACTCCCCTCCGTATGGGAAACAACTGCCGATTCTTCCCTACCTCCGTGTCGTCCCCTTCCTAGGCCTCGCCGTCGTCCACTGCCCTGATGCTCTCGGCGCGGCGTGGTCAACGTGGTCAAGGAACAACTTCCATCGAACGTGGACTGTACGTGGAGAGGCTGACAGCTGGGTCCACGGCCGCAGCAAGGAAGTGCCTCCTTATTACACGAAAAATAATGATACCTCCACCTAACAGCTGGGACCCACCGGACGGGCCACTGTATTTTGCGAAAAAAAACGTTTCCCCTGACTGCTGGGACCCACCAGCTACATCTTCACACGCAAGGAAGTGCGTCCGGGCAAAAAAAAACGATTCGCCCCCTGACTGCTGGGACTGACCAGCTACATCTTCGCAGGCAAGGAAGTGCCTGACAGTCGGGACCCACCTGGTCGAAGCGTACGTAGCATTGTCATTCTGGTCACGAACGTGTACGTACATACTGGTCGATGTAGAGGCGCGCCCGTGTCATAGTAGAGGCGCGCACGTGTCGTATAGAGGCGCGCACGTAGCATTTGCACGTACGTACAAAGACCAGGGTGCAAGAAAGAAAATACGACCACGTATGTGTACATACGGGCGGGGTCTCGAACGCCTACTCGCGCATACATACGGCCA
The DNA here is from genome assembly GCA_034509565.1 of Triticum monococcum. Lineage (NCBI taxonomy): Eukaryota > Viridiplantae > Streptophyta > Magnoliopsida > Poales > Poaceae > Triticum > Triticum monococcum. The sequence continues at coordinate 388,080,082 of CM067845.1, forward strand.
GGGCTCGTGTACATGGCTGGGTCGGAACGGAGAAACAACGTCGTCGTCGTGTTCATGGGGAGGCAACGGAATGCGTCGTGTTCATGGGGAGGCAACGGAATGCGTCGTGTTCATCGGGAGGGCTTGGACGGAACAGGCAATGGAAACGAGGCCTGGCGTACCGCAGAATGGAGGAAACGGCCTTGTGTTCGATCGACCACATTCGAAATGGGATCCTGTTCATCAGGAGGGGTTTGACGTACCGCAAAACGGATGAAACGGACCTCCTATGGTCGAAACGGGGGTCATGTTGATCGGGAGGGGTGTGGCGTACCGCAAAACGGATGAAATGGACTTGTGTTGGAGCGCTACGGTTGAAACGGGGGTCCTGTTCATCGGGAGGGGTGTGGTGTACCGCAAAATGGGACTCCACGGGATACTGTTCATCTCCATCGTCGACCTCCTCCAGCCTCCACGGGCTCCTGTTCATCCAGCCTTCACGGGCTCGTGTTCATCCAGCCTCCACGGGCTCCTGTTCATCCAGCCTCCACCGCGCGCTACTCCACCGACTACTGTTCAACCACCCCTCCACCGTCTACTGTTCATCCAGCCCTCCACACCACGGGGTCCTGTTCAACCACCCCTCCATGGGCACCCCTCCACCATCTACTGTTCATGCAGCCCTCCACACCACGGGGTCCTGTTCAACCACCCCTCCACCGCCTACTGTTCATCCAGCCCTCCACACACGCTCACTGTTCATCCCATCGATCGGCTTCAGTTAGGAGCAGTAGCGAAGGAATCGCTTGATCGAGTTTAGTTAACAGCCATCGATCGATCGCACGGGTTCAGTAACGCGTAGCCTGCAGTGCAATCGCTCGGGTTCAGTTAGAGCCAACGCCTCGCACACACGCATGTACGTGTACAAGAGAAACGCACATTGCTCGGCCCCCGACTTCCCAGCGTAACCGGGAAATCCCCGAAATTTTCCTCCCCCTCGCTTCTACCACAGTTTTTTCCGTCATGGACGGCCCAAAGAATGTCATGCAGCTGCGTCTCCGGCCCGCCCAGGACGAAAAGCCCATTTTCTGTCATGATTTTTTGTCATAGAACTCGGAGTCCACCACATCTATGATGATACCGGGTTTTGTCACAATTATCGTCATAGAAGTGTCATATGTATGACAGGAAAAAAATTCGTTCGGCCCAAAATGTCACGGATGTGTCTTTTTTTTGTAGTGGCATCGGCTACTACGTTAGCCTTTCCGGGATGATAGTGTAACTTTATATCATAATCCTTTATGAGTTCCAACCATCTCCTCCACCCGAGATTCAACTCCTTTTGTGCGAAGATATACTTCAAGCTCTTGTGATTCGTGTATACCTCACAATGGTTTCCGATGAGAAAATGTACACAAATCTTCAACGCATGCACTATGGCTGCTAACTCCAAATCATGCGGAGCATAATTTAACTCATGGGTTTTAAGCTGTCGTGAGGCATATGAAACAACTCTTCCTTCCTGCATAAGCACTGCTCCAAGTCCTCGACAAGAGGCATCGCAATACACTTCATAATCCTTGCGTTGATCTGGCAGAATCAACACTCGTGATGTAACCAAATGTTTCTTCAATTCCTGAAAACTGGCCTCACATTCCTCAGTCCATTTGAATTTGGTGTCCTTCTTTAACAACTCCGTCATAGGCTTTGCAATCTTCGAGAAATTCTCAATGAACCTCCGGTAGTATCCTGCGAGTCCAAGAAAACTCCGGATCTCTCCAACGGGCGTGGGTGCCTCCCAATTTGTCACAGTGACGACTTTGTTGGGGTCTACTACTATTCCTTCTCCGGATATAACATGTCCAAGGAATCCAACTTCCTTCAACCAAAACTCACACTTGCTGAACTTGGCGTATAACTGATGTTCTCTGAGCTTCCCAAGTACCAAACGCAAGTGCTCCTTATGCTCCTCTTCATTCTTCGAGTAGACTAGAATATCATCTATGAACACTACGACAAACTTATCCAAAAACTCAATAAACACCTCGTTCATCATGTTCATAAAATAAGCAGGTGCGTTAGTCAGGCCAAATGACATAACGGTATACTCATATAGCCCGTACCTTGTGGTAAAAGTTGTCTTAGGTATATCCTGCTCTCGAATCTTCAACTGGTGGTACCCAGATCGTAGATCGATCTTGGAAAACACCTTAGCTCCTTGAAGCTGATCAAACAAATCATTTATCATCGGCAGTGGGTACTTGTTCTTGATTGTTACTTCATTCAATCCATGATAATCAACAACCATCCTTAACGATCCATCCTTCTTCTCCACTAGAAGTACTGGTGATCCCCAAGGTGACGAACTTGGGTGAATGTATCCTTTATCTAGTAACTCCTTAATCTGCTTCTTAATTTCCTCTAAATCCTGTGCGGTCTCTTAGATATTGGCCCTGTGCCTGGCAAAAGCTCAATCAAAAACTCGATGTCTCTAACCCATGGCATGCCTGGCAAATCTTCTGGAAATACATCCAGGAAATCCTTTACCACTGGTACTTCCTCCTGTACAACTCCTATTAAGGAATTTACTTGAGTCCTAATCGGCACATGCCGGGATACATACTTGTTCCTTCTTCCTTCTGGGGTGATGAGAAAAATCGACTTTCTAGCGCAATCGATGTTTCCTCCATACATCGATAGCCAATCCATACCCAGAATCACATCCAAACCTTGCGACTCCGGAATTATCAGATTTGAGGGGAAACGTGCCTACCTATGGCCAACGGTATCTGAAAACATCTTTGGCTTGCCATATACTCTGCTCCTCGCGAGCTCACTAACATAGGTGTACTAAGAACTTTGGTGGGCAGTTTATACTTATCCACAAATCCCCTTGATATGTATGAATGCGATGCACCGGTATCGAAAAGTACGACTGCAGTAAAAGACTTAACCAAAAACTTACCTATTACTGCATCTGGCTAGGCTTCAATCTCCTCCACGTTAACGTGGTTCACTTGTACCCTGTTGAAAGGGTTGGGCTTCTTCCTAGAGCTTCCATTGCCATTTCCATTCTTAGCTTCAGGACATTCATTGGCGTAATGTCCGGTCTTCTGGCACTTGTAGCAAGTAACGTGGCTTAGATCTTTCTTGGTGGGCGTTGCCGGGTTGGAATGGTTCTGTCCGTTGCTTCCTCCATTACCATTCTTGGAGCCACTATGGTTGTGAGAACTTCCTCCATTATGAGTGTGGCCTCCATGGTTATGCATAAGTCCTCCCGAGTTTAGGGTGAAACGGGGTCTCTGCTGAGCTCCAGAATTATACTTCCCTTGTCCATACTTCCTCTTGCGGTTATCTATCTGCTCCTGCTTCCCTTCAATCATGAGAGCTCTATCTACCAACTGTTGGTAGTTCTTAAAGGTTGCTACCATCAACTGCATGCTCAGCTCATCATTCAGTCCTTCCAAAAACTTCTCCTGCTTAGCTACATCCATAGCAACGTCATCTGGGGCATAACGTGCTAGCTTGCTAAAGTCATCCACATACTAGCTAACGGTGTGTCCTCCTTGGTGTAAGTTGCGAAACTCACGCTTCTTTATGGCCATAGCTCCTGCTGATACATGGGCAGTGCGAAAAGCCTGCTGGAACTGGTCCCATGTAACAGTTGCTATAGGATATGTGACAGTGTAATTCTCCCACCATGAGGCTGCTGGCCCATCCAATTGGTGCGCGGCAAAACGCACCCTCTTAGCATTTGTGCATCCTGCAGTGGTTAACTCCCTTCCAATCCTGCGGAGCCAATCATCTGCCACTATCGGCTCGGTGCTACTGGAAAACACCGGTGGCTGCAACCTCAGAAAACTGGCTAAATTGTCAACTGGGGGTGGTGGGTCGTTGTTGTTGTTGTTGTTGTTGTTGTTGTTGTTGCCTTGGTTCTAAACTAACAACTGCATCAGGGTATTCTGATGCTGGATCAACTAAGTGAGCTCCGGTGGAAAGGTAAATCCGGGGTCACGTCTCGGAGGCATCTGAGGGTTTAGAGGGAAGAGAATAGAATAGAATGAGGTCTAGTGAGAAAACACTACCCATATGCACATGAGACAAACACAATCATATCACTCAATCAATCAAGCAAGGGCATACAATCGGTCTAGAACTTATCGTTACAAAGTGCTTGGACTATACTATTTACATGGTAGACTACCACTACTGTTTTGGTGGTCAACTAGAAATATTGTTCGGTCGAAGACTCCATGATATCCGCTCCAGCTTCATCAACATAATCATCATCGCTATCGTCAGGGTCCGAGTCGATGTCGTCGATGATGATGTAGTTTTCTGGGCAAGTGGAACCGTCATCTTCTCCTCCTGGCGCGGGGTCTCCCATGAATACTCCTAGCTTCCTTGTAAAGTCATCATTCTTCTCCACTAGTACAACGATTTCTTCCTCAAAATCTTCGCGAATTGCCTTGAGTTCTTCCTCAAGCTCCATGATCCTTGTCATCGCCTTCTTCAGATCTATCATGCCTGCGCACATCTGATTTTCCTGCCAGTGAATATGCTGGTTTAACTCCTAGATGAAAGCGGCAATTGATCTATCCTTCCTGGTGCTGATCATCTCCCATTGCTTATCTTGGCGCCCACAAATCTGGTAGATAGTATCCTTGAGATCCTTGTGGTAAACTTCTCCAATGCGTCCCATGGTGATGTGAGCTTCCATACTCTTTCCTAGACTCCAGGTTAGTGCATCAAAGGAAACTCTATGGGCTCAGTGACTGGCGTGAATGTCCTTCCTGGAACTTGAACTTGAATCATCCATCGCTCCTCTTCTGGTAAAGTGGCGTTGTAAGTCTCGGTGAAGCTTGGTATTCCGATGTTCGGTACCTAGTGACATCCTTCAAGTGGCGTCCAAAAGGTGTGTCTTCATCTGGTTGTGCAAACTTGTTCCTTGCGTCCGCCATCCTAAAGAGTAGAAAATGGAGAGAAGTCAGAAATGAGAAGAGAGTAGTGATCTAGGGCTTTAGCTTAGTGGTCGTGTCCTATAGTCAGCGTGTGCTCTGATACCATCTTGTAGCGACCCGACCTTAGACGGTCTGATCTCTGTGCATCAGTGTCATCCCTGGATCGGTAATGCTGACACACACAATACTTGACAATTTATAACAGAGTAGCAATCACACACTTATTACATCGAATGTCTCAAAATAGAACTTGTTATAATAAATATGGCCTAAGGCCGTCTAATACGATAACAGCGGAAGGCTTGGAAGATAAAGTGAGTCCATCAACTCCAACGACATCACTGAGTGAAAGACCACGACCTAAGGCTCCTTACTCGTCGTCTGAAAAGTCTGCAACATGATACGTTGCAGCCCGAAAACGGGTCAGCACGTGGAATATGCTCGCAATGTAACACAAGAGAGTAATGAACAGGATAAATCTATCACTACATGCATATATGGCTGGTGGAGGCTGTATGGTTAATAGGTTTTGCGAAAAGCCAATTTTTCCCTACTGCAAAGGAATATATTTTATTTAACCACAAGGTTCGTTGAAAACATTGAGAAGGTAAACCCCCTCTCAATCCCAATTAAAAATAATCATTAACCCAATCAAATTATATTAAAGAGTGATGAGATCCACATGATAATCCAAGAACCAGATACTCAAGATGTCCATAACCGGGGACACGGCTAACCATGATTAGTTTGTACACTCTGCAGAGGTTTGTGCACTTTTCCCCACAAGACTCGATCTCCTCCGTTGGATTTCTCGCACTACATAATGTTTGAGAAACGGATGACCAAGACACAGTCTTTCCAAAGAGGTCCCCTTAACCGATAGATAGGTCGATACACCTACAATCCCCTACATCTGCTAGCCCATCATGGAAAGGTTTCCCACAACTTACTCAACTATGCTAGAGCCCATAAAGGCATGTGGCTGCACACGAAAGTTTCCAGTATGAATAATCTTATGATCCCTTTGAGCCTGGGTGGCGGTCCATAGGAGAATCACACGGTACCCCGGGATTTCCAAAAAAACAGGCAATCACTGGATACCCCAGGTGCCTCAATCCACCTAGATGTGTATTAAAGTTGCCACCTTAAGTTGAACCATTAAATAACAATCTCACATCTGTCATGGATACTCTCAAACCCAATCCACATCTACTTGCATAGCATAGCATAACATAATAAGCAACGTAGAAGTAACTCCCCAGGGTTTGATAATAAACAGGTGAATAGGTACTACCTCATCTACTACCCAACCCAACAATTTAATCAGATCCTAACCATGCAATTATTTGAGGATTGATCTGATGCAATAAAACTGGGTAGTGAAGAGGTATGATCAAAGTGTTACTTGTCTTGCTGATGATCCGTGAAACCTAGAGACTCGATGTAGCACGCTTCGCACTCCGGGTACTCTATCGCAATCAAACAAGCATACAATAAGCAATCAAGAAAGCGCACGGGTAAAACTCAAATAAGAGATCTAACCAAAAATTTCAACTTAAAAACTCCGGTTTGCAAAAAGAATCAAATCAAACGAAGCAACAAAACTCAAACGGCGAAAGAAACAAGCTTCGTTTACTAATCTTGACTAAAGTCAGATTTTACAGTAGCAAAAACTTGTTTAAGTTGGTTAACAGAAAGAAGGTTTCGAGACGAAACTCTAGGCGCTTGAATCACCTGATTCTGATAAACGAGCGAAAAGTTATACTAGAACGAAAATCGGATCAGAAATCACGATCGAAAATCATCGCGGAAAATCCGAGAAAAAGAAAAACCACGAACAGGCTAACAAATGAACGTTCATTGTCTGCGGCTAAACGGTGAAAACCGTTTGTTAAAACGAACGTAAAAACGGGCGTTCGCTAAATAACTAAACCGAAAAAATGAACCGGATCTAGCGTTACGAAAAAAACCAAACAATTTTCTCATGAAAACCGAGGCGGCTACCTCTGGTCCGGCGGGGTCTGGCGAGGTCCCGCGATGGTGGGGCGGCTCCGGTGCGGCGGCGTGGGGCGGTGGAGCATGGCGGCGCGGGCGGCGATGGCAGCGGCGGGGCACGGCGGCGCGGGCGGCGGGCGGCGGGCGGCGGGCGGCGGCAGCGCGTGAGGCGAGGCGGCGGCGGCGCAGCTAGGGTTAGGGTTTGGGCGGCGGCACGGTTTGGGCGGCGGTGGGCTCGGGGGCGCGGCTTAAAAAGGCCCCCCGGGCGGAGTCCCGCTCGGGTACAGCCCGGAGTCGGTTCACTTTTTTTTCTAAAATAATTTCGACGTGTAGAAAAAGAAAGAAAAGAAATACTAAACGGACTCCAAAAATCCTGAAATAAATTTTCCCCGTCCTCCAAAAATAAGCTGGACAAGGTGAACATTTATTTGGGCCTAAAACGCAATTTTTAAAAACACATATTTTTCCTAATTCAAATAAAATAGCGATAAAACTCCGAATAAAAAATCTTATTTGATTTTAATATTAAATCTTCGATATTTCTCTATTTTGAGAAAGTCATTTTATCCTATCTCTTTTATTTTTATAAAATAAATATTCGCAGAGAAAATAATTAAAATCAAACGATCCTCTTTTCAAAATTCGAGAAAACTCAAATATGAAAATAATGAAATCCCCAACTCTCTCTGTAGGTCCTTGAGTTGCGTAGAATTTCTAGGATCAAGCCAAAATGAAATAAAATATGATATGCAATGATGATCTAATGTATAACATTCCAAATTTAAAATTTGGGATGTTACATGTCACTCTTTATTCATTGCATATCTCGGTACACCGCCGGAGGCATTCACATAGAGTCATATTTTGTTCTAAGTATTGAGTTGTAATTCTTGAGTTCTAAGTAAAAAGAGGTGTGATGATCATCATTATTAGAGCATTGTCCCAGTGAGGAAAGGATAATGGAGACTATGATTCCCCCACAAGTCGGGATGAGACTCTGGACGAAAAATAAAAGAAAAGAAAAGAGGCCAAAAAAAGAAGGCCCAAATAAAAAAATGAGAGAAAAAGAGTGTCGGTGTCAAAACCGGCGGATCTCGTGTAGGGGGTCCCAAACTGTGCGTCTAGGCCGGATGGTAACAGGAGGCAGGGGACACGAAGTTTTACCCAGGTTCGGGCCCTCTCGATGGAGGTAAAACCCTACGTCCTGCTTGATTAATATTGATGGTATGGGTATTACAAGAGTTGATCTACCACAAGATCAGAGAGGCTAAAGCCTAGAAGCTAGCCTATGGTATGATTGTTGATGTGTATGTTGTCCTATGGACTAAAACCCTCCGGTTTATATAGACACCGGATAGGGTTAGGGTTACATAGAGTCGGTTACAATGGTAGGAGATCTGAATATCCGTATCGCCAAACTTGCCTTCCACGCCAAGGAAAGTCCCTTCCGGACACGGGACGAAGTCTTCAATCTTGTATCTTCATAGTCCTGGAGTCCGGCTGAAGGATAGTCCGGCCATCCGGACACCCCCTAATCCAGGACTCCCTCAGTAGCCCCTGAACCAGGCTTCAATGACGACGAGTCCGGCGCGCAAATTGTCTTCGGCATTGCAAGGGGGGTTCCTCCTCCAAGTACTTCATAGAAGATTTTGAACACAAAAGTAGTGTCCGGCTCTGCAAAATAAGTTTTCCATATATTGCCATAGAGAGAATAATATTTACACAAATCTAATCCGCTGACGTATTCTGTAGTGTGACCTCACACCACGGCCAAGCTTTTATTCGAACCATTTTACTGTCCCATCTCAGCACGTTATGCAAGGCGGTTTCCTTGGCACGTCTTGTTAAAGCAGATATCGTGTCCCCTTATTCCGAGAATCTCATCAATACGGGCGTGGGTAACCCAACCGCGCCTTTGATTACGGCGCTTGGGAGATAAGCGAGTTTTACCAGGCTGGTGGGGACATGTAGTTGTGTCCACCCATATAAGGGGATAAGGATCCACCTTTTCACCTACGCCTTCTTCCTCCTTCGCCTATCCATTCTCGCGCACTCGAGCTCCAGCGCCCAAGTCCGCACTCCTCACCTCAACCTTCTCCAGCCATGTACGGAGCGGGAGGCAAGTGGATGGTCTCCTCCGTCACGGAGGGACACATCAAAAAGCTGAGGAAGGCCGGATATCTGGCTAGCGAAATCGCGCACCGGCTTCCCGAAACGAGGCAGCTCATCCCCACTCCCAGGCCCCATGAGAGGGTGGTATTCCTCCCCCATTTCCTCCGCGGACTGGGCTTCCCTCTGCATCCATTTGTCCGGGGTCTCATGCTCTACTACGGCCTGGATTTCCACGACCTGGCCCCAAACTTTGTCCTCAACATCTCGGCGTTTATCGTCGTGTGCGAGGCTTTCCTCCACATCCGCTCCCATTTCGGCCTATGGCTTAAGACTTTCAACGTCAAGCCGAAGGTGGTGCGCGGCAGCCAGGCGGAGTGCGGCGGGGCCATGGTTGGCAAGATGGCCAACGTCCTATGGCTCGAGGGCTCCTTTGTGGAGACCCTAAAGGGGTGGCAATCGGGGTAGTTCTACATCACCGAGCCGCGCGACCCTAAGTGGGTCGCAGCCCCCGAGTTCCGGTCTGGCCCCCCAACGCGGCTCACGTCTTGGAAAGAGACGGGCCTGTCATGGGGCAGGCAAAAGGAGGTGACCGGACTACAAACATGCATCCAATCCCTGGTGAACAAGCAACTCAGGCTTGTCAACGTAGTCCAGGTTATGCTCATCCGCCTGATCCTCCCGTGTCAACAACGGGCTTTCAACCTGTGGGAGTTCGATCCAGCGCGGCACCAAACTCTGAGCAGGCTCTTCAACACGACGTACGAAGATGCCTGGAAGGGGCTTTTCAAAGGCGCCGAGGCTCCCGCATCTGCTACCGAGGATCGCGGATACAGCGCGCAGCGTCACGCTAGCGCGGTAATTTTTTTGTACCTTTTACAGGGCACTAGTTTTTCATAGTTCAACTCTGTGCGGGATCTAAGCTCCCTTACCTTTGACAGGATTGGCAGGCGAAGTCCGGACAGATTAACTATCCGGCTCCTTCGCCCGAAGGCCCAGCGGACGCCCTCTTGGCGAAGCTGCTGGTTCCGGCACCCTATGTGGTGCCAGAGAAGAAGGCCGCGAAAAAGGTCGTGGGGACTCGAAAGAGTGCTTGGCGCCAGGAGGCGTCCGATCCATCATCCGACGGTTCCGAGGCGCACTCCTCCCACGAAGATGGGGAGGAGGAAGAAGAGACCCCTCCCCCTCAAGCGGGGGAAGGGAAGAAAAGAAAGGCCGCCCCAACTAGGGAGGCCGAAGGGTCCAAGAAGGGAAGAATCCCTCCTCCGGACTACTCCACCAACGCCGACGCCGGTGAAGAGGAGTGGCCGCCCAGGGCCAAGCCCCTGGCGAAATCGTAAGTATCCGGATATCGGAGTGATTTCATAGTATTCGTTTATTGCACAGCTTTCCCTTATGTCGAATATGTTTATGCAGCCCACCCGAAGACCAGCTCGACGCGTCGTCGAGCGGCTCACTGGATCGTCGGACATGAACTCGTTGCCGACGGCTTCCTCCCCCTACCCTACGGACGACACCGAAGTGTTGTCCCAACCGGGTCCAATCCGGGAGGAGGTGCTCCTGGGGGCGCCGCAAGCCGACCTCCCGGACTCCCGAAGTAAAGAGGATGAAACGCTCCAGGGCTCCAAGTACGGCCCTAGGCCGGACACCGCTCCGGAACCTTCAAAGGTTCCAGAGTTCGGCGGGGAACCTCCTTCCAAGAGGAGCAAACCCACCGCGGCGGCTACCTCCGTCCAACCGGAGGCGCCGGACAATATGTTGGAGGCGCTCCAAGGCGCCTCCATCGACGAGGGGCACCACACTATTATGAGTGCGGTGATCCAGAAGGTTCAGTCCGCCAAGAGCGGACTGACTGAAGCTTGTACAAGCCTTTTAACAGGCTTTGAGGTATGTAAAGAATGTGTAAATAACATTACCGCATAGACAGTAGCCCCTGATGCTCTGTTTGGCGTTCGGAAAGAAAAGCCGAATAGAGGATCAAATAAAAATCACAGGAGTCTAAAAAGAGTCAATATGCGTGTGCAGGCTTCCCTGCTGGAGTCCGCCGCACTGACTACGGAAGTGGACATGCTAAAGCAGAACCTCGAGCGGTCCAAGCAAGAGCTCGAGGACAATGAAGGTAAGAAATACCTTGTTTAAATTAAATATATGTATATATAAAAAGGTGCAATTGCAAAAAATGACAGGATTACCGTGGCTATTGTAGGGGCCACGTCTGAGGTGGCGACCCTGAAGCAAGCGCTGCTCGAGGCCGAGAATAGGTCGGCCGCGGAGCGCGTTGAGCGAGAAAAGTATGAGGCCGAGGTTGGCAAGGTGCGGCAAGAGCTCCAGGCTCTCATGGAAAAACATGAGAGTTTGGAGCGTGACTCAAGGACGCGAGCATCCGAGCTCGCGGCGGCTACTGAAAGTGCCAAGTCTGCCAAGGCCGAATCCCAGAAGACCCTCCAGGAGTTGGATGAGGTGAAGAAGATTGTGGCGGGTAAGGCATTCTTTATGCAAAGTAAACACATAAGCGTGAGTTACTTGTTACTTACCTGAATCCGGAGTTCTCCAGGCATGTTCGCAGACCTTCCCCGGAGTGTATCTGATGCCGCCGCATTCTATCGAGCCGAGGAGGGAAGTTCAACGGAGAAGGTGTTCTGGTCTCAGTACGCTGAGGCGGGACACCCCGTGCCCCTGAGCGACCAGTTGAAACAACTGGTCGAGCTCCACAAGGCGGCTGAACAGGCCATGAAGGGCCTCATAGTTTGGCTGTGGCCTGGAGAGGCTCAGCCTGGGAGCTATTTCGGGCTGGTGCGGCGGCTGGTGGAGGCCTGTCCAAGGCACGAAGTCATCAAGCGCTCCGTCTGCAATGAAGGTGCCCGTAGGGCCCTTGCCCGTGCGAAGGTGCACTGGGGCAAGCTGGATGCTGAGAAGCTTGTGAAGGACGGGCCACCGCCCGGGAAAGAGCATCGTAAGCCCGAAAATTATTATAAGGGTGTTCTGAAGGGTGCCCGCCTTGTGGCGGAGGAATGTTCTATGGATGTAATTTTTGAGTAAAACTCGCTCATTTTGTCCTGTGCGCTGAAAACTTGTTCATATGCGCTTAAGCAATGCTGTTTGAATTTAAAAATATTACCTTCTGTGCGGCTGTTTATCAATACTGAGAGATGGCGAGTCGTCGGCTTCTGCCCCCTTGCCGCTAGTGCTGGGGTGTTCGGGGATAAACTTGGGCGCTCTTTTTCCCATATTTGGGTCCTTCGAGGGAGGCGCTCAGCCCGACGAACGAGGCAAACGGACTATAATGCGTGAACACTCTCACTTAGCCATAGAATTCTATAATTTTAAATTTCGGCGAAGCCCCTAGTATTCGGAAGACCGAGTTTGGGGCACTATCCACGCCTTGGCCGGACAGAACCGGCTCCTCGCCCTAAGCGGCATAAGTCTTTAGGGACTCGAAAAAACCTCTCAAACAGCGACCAGCTCTCGCCTCATCATGACGGTCAGTTTTAGCTTTCTCCACTAAGGTGCTCGACCCAGCTCAACCGGGGCACAATCGCAGTGGTTCTCCTAGTGCTACCTTAGCCGATATAGCGGAACGTAAGGCACCAAAACATAGGAGACAGGCAAACCCAACTATTGACCCAAGACATGATTCGGAGCCAATGCATATAATGCTATAAGTTCGGGGTGCCGTACTTGTTAAAGTGTTCGAACTTCTCACACCATGTTGAGGGGTACGGAAGCCCCTGGCGTATTTTGGCCGTACCAAAGTGTACGGGTGCAACATGTCGTTAAGGAACATATATAAATATATAAAAAAGGTAATGCAAAAATAGACAAAAGCTATGCATTGTTTATTAAAAAGAGCTGCGATCAAAGCAGAACGATACAAATAATGTGATAAGCAAAAGGATGGACTATGTAACATGTCCGCTCGGAATAATGTGCGAAACAGGTATACTGCTCGTGATAGAGACCACCTGGGAGTTCCGTAATGCGGTGTGGCTTGGCTGCTTTCCTGGTTCTTGCATCGTTTGTGCGGCAACTGAACTGCCGAACAGGCCTTCCGAAGAGTGGAGTCCTGAAAGTAAGAGAAAATTTAAAAAATTGGCAGCCCCTGGTGTGGTTTAAGCCGTGTTTCGGGCGTGCCGTGGTGGTGCCCCTCCCCCTGTGCCCATGGTATCTCTAGAGCGTAGTTATGTACGCGAAGTACTGGCATCGCCTTTTTGCGAGGGTTGGGGTTGGGGCCGCATTGCTACGCCTGCTCGGATCGTGCCAGGCGGTCTTGTTGTAGGTTACTCCGGGCGCGCTTGACGGTGTCCGGTCGTTTAGTTGCCGGACTGGAGAACTGCCTAAAGAGGCTGCTTTGAACTTCCGTTGCAAGGGCTGCCGTGTGCTCCTCTGTTCGGAGGGAGCGTTCGGTGTTTCCAATGACCGTAATTACTCCACGAGGGCCTGGCATCTTGAGCTTAAGGTATGCGTAATGCGGTACCGCATTGAACTTAGCGAATGCGGTTCGCCCGAGCAGTGCGTGATAACCACTGCGAAACGGGACTATGTTGAAGATTAACTCCTCGCTTTGGAAATTATCCGGAGATCCGAAGACCACTTCAAGTGTGACTGAGCCTGTACAGTTGGCCTCTACACCTAGTATTACGCCTTTAAAGGTCATTTTGGTGGGCTTAATCCTCGAGGGATCTATGCCCATTTTCCGCACTGTATCCTGGTAAAGCAGGTTCAGGCTGCTGCCGTCGTCCATAAGGACTCTAGTGAGATGAAATCCGTCAATAATTGGGTCTGGAACCAGTGCAGCGAAGCCACCGTGACGGGTGCTAGTGGGGTGGTCCCTTCAATCAAAGGTGATCGGGCAGGAGGACCATGGGTTGAACTTTGGGGCGACTGGCTCTATCGCGTATACGTCCCTTAACGCGCGCTTCCGCTCCCTCTTGGGGATGTGGGTTGCGTATATCATGTTCACCGTCCGCACTTGTGGGGGAAAACCCTTCTGTCCCCTATTGTTCAGCGGCCGGGGCTCCTCGTCGTCATCGCTATGCAGCCCCTTGTCTTCGTTTTCTGCGTTTAGCTTGCCTGCCTGCTTGAACACCCAACAATCCCTGTTGGTGTGATTGGCCGGCTTTTCGGGGGTGCCATGTATCTGGCATAAGCGGTCGAGTATTCGGTCCAAACTGGACGGGCCCCTAGGATTCCTTTTGAATGGCTTCTTCCGCTGACCGGATTTAGAGCCTCTGAATCCGGCATTAACTATCGTATCCTCAGCATTGTCGCCGTTAATGTGGCGCTTCTGCTTGGTTCGACGCGACCTGCCACCACTGTCCCTAGTGTCCGAATTACCAGTGTTTTTGGTTATATTGTTGCTACGAGCAAGCCAGCTGTCTTCTCCCGCGCAAAAGCGGGTCATGAGTGTTGTGAGTGCTGCCATAGATTTCGGCTTTTCCTGTCCAAGGTGCCGGGCTAGCCACTCGTCGCGGATATTGTGCTTGAAGGCTGCTAGGGCCTCAGCGTCCAGACAGTCCACTATTTGATTTTTCTTTGTTAAGAACCATGTCCAGAATTGCCTGGCCGATTCATCTGGCTGCTGAATTACGTGGCTTAGGTCATCGGCGTCTGGGGGTCGCACATAAGTGCCCTGGAAATTGTCGAGGAATGCGGCTTCCAGGTCCTCCCAACAACTGATTGATCCTGTTGGCAAGCTGTTAAGCCAATGCCGAGCTGGTCCTTTAAGCTTGAGTGGGAGGTATGTGATGGCGTGGAAATCGTCGCCGCGGGCCATATGGATATGAAGGAGATAATCCTCAATCCATACCGCAGGATCTGTTGTGCCATCATATGATTCGATGTTTACGGGTTTGAAACCCTCAGGGATTTGATGATCCATTATTTCATCTGTGAAGCAGAGTGGGTGTGCGGCGCCTCTGTACTGGGATATATCATGACGTAGCTCCAGTGAGCCTTGTCTATTGTGTTCGGCCCTGCCGAATTTGTGGCCGGCGTGATGGATGCCGTCTCGAGCCGTGGGGCGCCCACGCGATCCGTAGATCGATCTTGTTTGTTTAGCCTTGTCCTCCAACATATCTCGTAAGTCCGGCGCATAGTCCCGTGCCTTGTTACGGGTTGTGGCTTGAGTGGAGGGCCGAGAGGCCTCTCTGTCGCGGCCACGAGGTGGCCGGTCGGCCGCATCGAGTGCTTCCTCCTCTAATTGGGGTAGCAACCTGCGCTTTGGGTAGCTCTTGGAGGGGCGTTCGAGTTTATGCTCTTCGGCCGCAAGGACTTCAGTCCATCTGTCAACTAGCAAATCTTGATCAGCTTTGAGCTGTTGCTGTTTTTTCTTGGGGCTTCTTGCCGTGGCCATAAGCATGCATTGAAAACGCTCTTGCTCGACGGGATCCTCTGGCATGACGAATTCGTCGTCGTCGAGGCTTGCCTCATCTTCGGAGGGAGGCATATAATTATCGTCCTCGACCTCTCTATGTGCCGCTCTCTCATGAGGGCTGGTTTCTCCATCCGCCTGTGCTAAATCTTGCTGGAGGGGTTTTTCTTCGGCGCTTTCCGGAGTGTTATTATCTCCCGTGCTGGAATCACCGTGTTTGTTTTGGCAGGATTTTGAGCGGCGCCGCTGACGTCGGCGCTTAGGCTGTTTCTTGGAGGGGTCATCCTCCGTTGTTCCATCGCCATCTCCCTCTTTTGGGGTGTCCACCATGTATATGTCATACGACGAGGTGGCTTTCCAGGGCCTAGTAGGCACTAGTTCTTCATTATCTCCTTCATCGGCGTCCATACCGTCGATGTCTTCGTAGTCGAAGTCGAGCATGTCGATTAAGTCGTCGACAGTGGCTACAAAGTGGGTGGTGGGTGGGCTTTGAATTTCTTCATCGTCCGAATCCCAACCTCGCTGGCCGCAGTCCGGCGAGGGCTCTCCTGATAAAGAGAGAGACTTCAGTGACTTCAGAATATCGCCAAAAGGCGAGTGCTGAAAGATGTCCGCGGCAGTGAACTCCATGATCGGCGCCCAATCAGGTTCGGTGGGCCGGGGCGGGGAGGGTTCGGAGTCCGGAAAGGAGTCCGGCTCCTTGGAGTCATGAGTCTCGCGGAGTGCGGGGCTGGTGTTCGGCTCAATCGTCGTTGGGATCGCAGCCCCCGAGGTGGCATCCAACCGCCCATCCTCGATCGGCGCAGTTGGCTCCGAATTAGGGACCGGAGTCGATGCGGGTGCGGCCTCCAAGGCACTATTCGGCGGCAGAGCTAGATCATGCTCGTCGGGACAGTGCGGTGCGCTCGGCAGTTGCTCGAATCCGTCGAAAATCAAGTCCCCGCGGATGTCAGCTGATGGTGTCCTAGACTAGGGGGTACTCATCACGTCATCTCCCGATCTGTTAGATTGGGCCGAGGACCCCCATGGCCGTATACTCATAGGCCATTTCGGACAGTTGCCGCATACATGGAAGATTCCACAAGACTTGTCGACCAAGACAAGGACTTCTCCCCACCGGCGTATTCGGCTAGGACTCTTGTTATCCTAGGCCTCTGGTGCATTATATAAACCGAGGCCAGGCTAGTCGATAGACATATACATACAGAACAACAATCATAGGCTAGCTTCTAGGGTTTAGCCTCTCTGATCTCGTGCTAGATCTACTCTTGTACTACCCATATCATCAATATTAATCAAGCAGGACGTAGGGTTTTACCTCCATCGAGAGGGCCCGAACCTGGGTAAAACTTCGTGTCCCTTGCCTCCTATTACCATCCGGCCTAGACGCACAGTTCGGGACCCCCTACCCGAGATCCGCCGGTTTTGAAACCAACATTGGTGCTTTCATTGAGAGTTCCGCTGTGTGATCGGCAAAAGGATCGATGGCACGTCTGCATATTAACTCCGATGTCAACATCTTCGTCACCAGCTCGACTAGTCAGCTTGGCTGGACCAAGGACTGCGCCCAACCTCCGATCGTCATGTTCAGATGAGGGCCTTCATCAACATCAACTCCGATCTCTATCAAGATCATGGAGGAATCATCCATGGAGCTCGGGGGCTCAACGTCAACATTGCCCTCGGGCGACCGTGCTGTTTTTCCGAACAGCAAACTTGTATCTGCTGCCACCACCTCTTAGAGTGTCGCTTTGACGATCCTTTTGGTGGAATAGTGCGGAATTGAGTCTACAATAGCCATGCAAAATTTCGTCGAGTTCCGATGGAGGAATCTCCGACAATCGATGATATACCGGAGCCCTGTCAAATCTGGGCGGGAATCTGGACGAGTTTAGGGCGTGGTGTCCAGCTTCTAGCTCGGACGTCCTTTGGAATATTCATCCGTTCATCTACTGCGGAATTCCCATATCTACCACCCCTCCAAATTTCAGCTTGATCCGACGGTTCAAACTCCGGGAACCTTCCGATAAGTGGACCAATTTTCGGATTCGTTTTCTGCGCGAATACGGATCCAACCCAAATTCATGTTTCTTTATGAACGTGATATTGGACAACTTTTTTAAAGGAATTCTCTTCTAGGGTATTGTGCGTTGTTTTTAAACACGTGCCCATAAATTTTTAAGCCTCCCCTGAGGTCATCTTCATCATCATGCTGGTGCCAAACCAGTCCGGCAATATTGATCCAAGGCTACCGACCTGCGCTAGACACGTCGTCACTTTGTTGAGCCGAGCTCAACTTCTTCGGATCATCATCTCGGCAACCCGAACAAGAGTCCGGCATCGCGAAGGATAAATCATCACCAACATCGCCGCCCCACGGATTGCATGGAGCGGGCATACCGTCATCACCGCACGGTCACTTCATCAAGCCGGCATCGACCACGTCACGACCTGCATCGGCAAGGCCGCACTATTGCTTCTTCATGCTGGTGTCCGTCATGCCGACCTACTTCGAATCATCGGCTGACATCGAGGCTTCGACATCTTGGCTGGACCGGGGGCTTCGCCATCTCTTCATGAACCTACTCCGGAGACTTCGGCGTCTCTAGCCGACCAGCTCCGTCACATTAGCTGGACCGAGAGCTTTGCCTCGGCGAACCAACCTTTGCCAGCATCGCCATACCTTCGCTTTATCGCCCATTAGACAATGGGTGTGCGGATCGAGTCCCAATTTTCGGAATCACCTTTCTTCGGATTGCTACAACAAATAAACCAGGTGCTATTAATCCTAGTATTTTTTGCTTGTTTGGGTTTATTTTTTCCAAGGAATTATTACTCTGGTTCATCCATCATCTGCACACAGGTCTATCAAATGATGGCCGCATTAACGACGGTCGCGTGGTTGTTCGGTCAGTTTCCGTACATAGTCCGGCGAACGCTGCATCCAGAACTCGGACCGACCTGTGAATTCAGGCTTTGCCATGCCTTTACCGCATCACGCCGACGCCCTGCATCGACATTGACTTTGGCGCCAGACTGAAAGTGCGTTATATCGACTAGAGGGGGGGGTGAATAGGCGATTTTTAAGAAAGTCTTCAAAACGTGGAAGTTATGAAGACAAACAGACTTGAAGCCTATCACTATGCAGCGGAAGGTAGATTACACAACGCAAGCCATAGTCAAATATACAGTACAGTGAAAGCACAGAGACAAATAGCTTCAGTGTAATGAGGATCAGGTTGGAAGAAGTTATGAAGCCAAACAGATCATACAGTCAGGTTGTGAAGACAGAAGATTAAGCAGGCATGCAATAGCTTCACAATGTGTACTGGTAAGTAAAGGGAGGTGAAGATGAAACCAGTGACACGTTGAAGACAATGATATATTGGACCAGTTCCAGTTGCTGTGACAACTGTACGTCTGGTTGGAGCGGCTAGGTATTTAAACCAAAGGACACACAGTCCCGGACACCCAGTCCTGAACACGCAGCTCAGGACACCCAGTCCTCACCGTTTTCTCCTTGAGCTAAGGTCACACAGACCCCGCCCAATCACTCTGGTAAGTCTTCAAGGTAGACTCCCAAACCTTCACAGACTTCGTTCACCGGCAATCCACAATTCCTCTTGGATGCTCAGAACGCGACGCCTAACCGTCTGGAGGATGCACAGTCCTCAAGTGTAATAAGTCTTCAGATCACTCAGACAAGAAGACTTAAGTGATGCCCAATTACTCTGGCTCTGGGTGGTTAGGGCTTTTCTCCTCACTAAGGATTTTCTCTCAAAGGCTTCGAGGTGGGTTGCTCTCAAACGACAAAAGCCATGCACTGAAATCTGAGCAGCCAACCCTTTATGGTTGTGGGGGTGGACTATTTATAGCCACTTGGCAACCCTGACCTGATTTGTCCGAAATGACCCTGGGTCACTAAGGAACTGACACGTGTACTAACGGTCGGATTTTGAACTCTCACGGCAACTTTACTTGGGCTGCAAGTAAAGCTGACTTGTCTGACTCTGGACAAGATTTTCTCTCATTGTCTTCACTCGAAGACATAGGATTTGAATTAGGCATCACTTCAGTCATCCTGACTGGTTCTCTTGGACCCCACTTAACAGTACGGTGGTTCCTATGACACAACATGAATAAGTAAAACTACAAAGGATCTAAGTCTTCGAGTTCCAAAGGCTTCATGGGGAGTCTTCATATGTCATTGTCTTCGACATGAATGTCTTCATGAACCACCATTGTCTTCAATGTCTTCGTACATTTTTGGGGGTCATCTCTGGTAGCTAAACCGAATCAATGAGGGACTTCTACCTGTGTTATCCTGCAATTCTCACAAACACATTAGTCCCTCAACTAGGTTTGTCGTCAATACTCCAAAACTAACTAGGGGTGGCACTAGATGCACTTACAATCTCCCCCTTTTTGGTGATTGATGACAAACTAGTTGAAGTTTTCAACGGGAATATAATTTGTGAAATTGTAAAGGAATTGTCTTCATAAGCTGCAAGGGCTCCCCCTGAAGATGTGCATATTAAGTGATTTGCTTCTGGAATGCAAATGCACACAGCAGGTTGTATTTGTGGGAATCCGCTTCAACTTATGATGACAATCCATCATGCACGTAAAGATATATGAAGATAATGATATGCATAATGAAAAATGGACGTCTGTGAAATGATAAGAGTGCGGAAATTATCGTCGTACATGCGGAATTTATCTTCGCAGGAACACAGTGGCAAACATAGTAGCAGACGACCATCAAGTTTAAGTGTTACAACTCAAAGAACCAAATGTAGCAAAAACGAGAGTTGTAAGCACGAAGAAAAATGCAAAATATAAAGCACCCGCCCATATTATTGACCCGCTTGAAGACTATAAACATCATATGCTTCTCCCCCTTTTGTCAGTGATGACCAAAAAGGTTTGAAGACATAGAGTTTTCTATGCGTTCCCAGGCGCAGCAGGGTCGGTGGAGACGTTTGGTGGTGCAGGCGAGCTTGGGGCAGTGACGACGCGCGCTGAAGACATTGGTGGTGATGTGGCGTCGTCTTCTTCCTCAATGATTTTCCCCGTCACGGTGGCAGCAGAGGAAGAGAACTCGGATTCTTCAAGTGACGGAGTCCCACGCAACACAGCTCTTCTGGGGGGTGTGGAGTCAAACTTGAAACGCTCCTTGAAGCCATCCTCTTGCAATTCAGCTTCAGTGCACATCATAGTGAGGCCTTTCCAAGTGCGGCGACAGGTTTCATGTGCGACGAAGGCGTTCTTGGTGGCCAGATTCCTGATGCGATTGACATCTTGCATGATACTGTGCATCTGCCTCTTGAGCCAGTCGTGATGCCTATCTTGCTTTTGATGCAGAGCCACAAGAAGTTCACGATCAGTGAGTGTACGAGCGCGTTTCTTGGGTCTCTGTCCAGCTTCGCTGTCAGTGGCTTCAGTGGATGCAGGGGCACGTGTGGTGCCAGCCATTGGATAGACTCTGGAAATGGCTTCAACACCTTCATCATGTTGAGTGAAGCTTTGGTGTTCTGCATTCTGAAGACTTAGTGGCTGTTTGGCAGGCTCAGGATAAATGGCTTCAGCAGAGGTGTCCACATCGGGTAAGAAGATTCTGTGGTTGCGGGCTGAGGGCTGATATGATATCGCAGAGTGGAGCTTGATTAGCCTCATAACCCATGGAGCATAAATCTTCAGACCAAAGAGATCTGAGCCAGACGCAGCAAGTTGACGTATGAAGAGATCCTGGGCATTGAAGCATTTGCCGTGTAGGATGCAGAAGATGAGAGTCTTCATGGCACCTTCAACCTTGGCATATCGAGAGTGCCCCTTAATAGGCCAAAGAGTCCGCCTGATGATGTGATAGATAGTTCTAGGCAGGTACTCTAAGTCTTCAACGAAGAACTCCGTTGGGTAAGGTGCGTCAGAAGGCAATGGCTTCATCATTGAGAGCATCTGACTCATATTCGGCTCAGGTCGCTGAAATATGCTCTCAACTGCTTCAGTATGGAGTTGGCAGCCTTCTTCGAAGTGTTCGCCTGGAGTGGGTAGGCCGGTGAGCTCAATGATATCAAATGCATTGGCTTCATGATGGACGTTGCCGGTCATCCACTCCAGGACCCAAGTCTTCGGATCTCTGTTGTAGCCCTTGATGTGCAATGTGGCATAGAACTGAAGCAGAAGCTCTTCGTTCCAGTGCTCTTCATCCGTGACAAACGGCAGCAGGCCAACTTGCTTGAAGCAGTCCAGGGCTTCTTCCAGACCAGGCAGACCAGCAAAAGCTTCAACTTCAAGGCGCTGATGTGGAAAGATACGGCTCTGGTTGTAGAGGACGCAGGAGTAGTAGCTGCGCTGTGGGTAGCTCCAGAACCTATCTGACACAATCTTTTCCCTTGAGTAAGGGTTCTTGGAGCGGTTGAAGAAAGTGTTGTCTGCCCTGAAGCTATTGACATTGAAGGAGCCAGGAGCAGTGACTGGACCTAGGAACCTTGGCAGTCGTGGGATTGGCTTCTGTACCTGGGGCCTGTGCGCAATATGATAATTGAACTGTGGTCCGGCAGCAGACACAGGCACAGAAGGGTCAGAGGCAGTTGCTTCAGTATCTCTTGAAGTTGTTGGTTGGTCTGGCTCCACAAATGCTTCAGTATTATGTGTGGCAGCCGCAGTGGTGTCAGCCTCCTTGAGAATTTCTTCTTGCTGGTGTGGGGAAGATGGAGCTTGAGTTTCTTCATGCTCTTCTGCTTGTGCTTCGGCTGATGCAGCCGGAATGTCGTCAGCAGTCGGAGCCCTTGGTCCTTGCGAAGCCTACGGAATGCAGGCGACGCCGGTGGAGTTAAAGTGGGCTGGGGCTCATCCTCTTCCTCCTGTGGGCGATCTGCCCATGATGCATCTTGTGTGATTGGCGTCAGGGGACGACCAATGCTGAGCAATTCACTCGATTCGAGCTGAGGAAGGACTGCATCATCTTGTACATTGTCTTGGAGACCAATGTCTTCAGCAGCGATGGGGTCGGCTGCTGGAATGTCTTCATCATGCTGAGCCTCGGTGAGAGCAGGCTCATGGACGGTCATCTGACGATCTTCATGAGGACGGCGAACGGAAAGGGGTTCAACTATCAAGGGCTCTGTGGGAGCAGCCCGAGACTTCTTGGACTTGCGCTTTTTGATGGTGGGGTCTGAAGGAGAGGCTTCAGAGTGTTTCCTCTTCCTTGCTTTAGCTTCGGCTATCCTTGTCTTCTTAAGCTCTGAAGCGGGTGAGCGCTTTGGCTTCGAGCTAGGCTTGGCGGTGGGGAAGACAATTGGAATAGCTTCTTGGCGTGGGGCCTCTTCTTCAGCCACGGTGGGCGTCTTCTTTTTCTTGGCGGCCATCCTGGGGTCGATGCCGGGACGCCCAAGTGCCTTTCGCTTCTCGGCCTCATTGTAGGCCTGTACGCAGAGATCAGCCAAATTCTTCATGCGCTCGCGTGAACCCTGAGCCTCTGCACGTTTCTGCATGAAGTTTTCCTTCAACTCATGCAACATGACTTTGAAGTCTTTGATCTCTTGGACGCTGAGTGTGGCCATGTTCTGCTTAAACTGAGCCTTTTCAAAATCTATCTTTTGCTTCAGTTCCACGATGCGCTGGGCAATAGCGAGTTCTGAAGCGATAGCTCCTTGGAAGGCTACGCTGAGGCCAATGGGCAGCTGCAGATCATCAAAGCTGATGTTGGGTGTGTCAAACCACTCATCTATGAAGTTGTGGATGATTTTTGCATCGAACAGAGGCAGATTGTTGAAGATTTCAGCTTCCTCCTTGCTCTTGATGAGCTGCTCAAGAGCGTCATCACCAAGATCTTCGTCACTGGACAGATCAATGGCTTCGCAGCGAAGAACGGCAGCGACAGTTAGCTCTTTGCTGGTGTGTGGCTGTGGTTTCTTTGCTTCTTGAGGCTTGGAGACTCTTGATAAGTCTTCAGACTGCACCCTGGCTTCAGGAGGTGCAGTGGCCAATGGCTTCGCTTTGGAGATCTTGGGAGAGGCGACTGGCTTGGAAGCTTTTGGCTTCTTCTTCATCTGCTTCGGCTCTGGGGCAGTAGGAGCATCATCAGACTCAGTGTCTGCTGGAGGGTCGTTCACGACAGTCCCTTGGACTATAATGTGAGTGATGAGGCCGTCGAGATTGGCAAATGGCCCGATGACATTGGGATTAGCGTCGCGTGTGCCATCTGCCCTTGGTCTGGAGGGACCAGGGTTGAAGTCCAATCCAAACTCCTTCTTGTTTTGCTTCGCAGAGTTCTGGGCAAATTGGAAGTTGCGCTTGAACAAAGTGTCATCGCGACACCAGAGAAGGGATGATGGATGTGCATCAGCTGGCTGTTGTCCCCTGACCATGCATGGAAAGAAGCCTTGAGCAATGGCTTCGTCTTTGGTTCGGGGTACGAGATTCTTGTACAAGGCATCTCCCCATGGCCGCTTGATGGCGCACTTCTCTGCATATTCTTTGGTGACGAAGCGGTATAGGAACCACTGCTCTGCCCAATACCTGCGAATCCATTGGATTCATGTCTTGCGCTGAGCATAGCTTTCTTCAGGATCTGTTTGGTACGTTTCTGCCAAATCTTCAGGCAGATCCTTAGATGTGTCACCCCATCTCTGTCTGCCTCCCTTCCTTGATGGTTTCTCGGATGCCATGAAGCTTAACTTGGAAGGCTTCAAAAGATTCAAAGGCTTCAAAGGTTTCAAAGGCTTCAAAGGCTTCCTTTTGCTTGACCAACAGGAACTTGCTTCGGGTGAATTGATGTGACGCTGTAGGAATTCTGCAAATGAATGCAGACTATGAGAACCAAAAGATTCTCCCACGGACATGTACCTGTGACAGCATTAAGGTGCGAGGGAAGGGGAAGAGGTCATATGCATTCTCAGAAGATTTTGAAGATAAATCAGTGTAGAAGACATTGACCTCATCATGCGAAGACATTCACTTTATAGAAAAGAAGTTGGTTCCAGATTTGTACGAACCCATAGATCAGTACAAGTGAGGAATCTAACTACTTCATGAAGAACAAGTGAATATGCTAGGCAAGTTATGAGATTCAGACAAGAGGAATGAAACTTGAAGGAATAGAAACCTCTTTTGGCAGAAAGTGAGGATCAATAGGATCAAAAGAGGCTGTAAAAAGCTTGTTATTTACCAGACTTGGAACTGCTAGACGAGAAGAGAGGTGAGGCCGAGCAGTTCGATCCTCCGTGCCCTAACTTGGCGACGGAAGACACTTAGGGCGACGGCGGAGAGACTGATGTCCGCTGTCGGCATGAGAACGGCGTCGGAGAGGTCGCAGCAGTGAAGCACTTCGTCGCCGGCGTCGTTGCGAGTTAGCGGTGGTGCTAGGGTTTGTGCGAGGGAGGAAGAAGAGATAATGACCGCAATGAAACGTGTATTTATAGGGATATGGGCGGCACTGTGCTATTACTCAGGTGCCCCTGGCGATTCGCATCTGATCAGTACGTGGCCAGCATGCGGAATTGTGGGGGCAGTTTCACCCCACGCACGCCTGGTTTGTCGGGAGTCATTCCTACTTCTCCGGAATTCTAGTTGATGGAAAAACATTGAAAGTTGTTTTAAAGTTTGTCTCTGTGTCTTCTTCTGACAAGGATGCAGTGAAGACATTCGACAGTTTCAATAGAGTGCATATGACTTGGAGAGATAGAGTTTGAGGTAGGAAGCATGGAGAGGTTAGGGTCCGATCACATTCACTTAGTTCAAAAGATTCAGACAAGAATACATAGCTATAAGTGAATGCTATAGAGGACAGAACACCAGTGCATATATAATCAACATAGTGAAGATAATCATGAAGACATGTTGAGATTGAAGCCAAACCAAATGTGAAGACATAGCAAATGTAACGCCATGAGTAAAACACTTCAAGCAGAAAAATTTTGGTGGTGGCGCTACCCACCGTATAGGAAGTATTGGACCCAGACACGGCGCACAATTATCGTGGCGCTCCGAGGTCAAATTCCACGTTAATGTATTCACACTTAGAATGTATGTCTTCATTGATTGAAGATATACGTTACTTTGTGTGTTGCACATCTAAGTCATCATCATGCATAAGTGTTAGGATGTGTGCCTGATCACAGGACATTTGAGGATTCCAAGATATTTAGCTCACACCGTAACTTGCAAAATCTCTTCTCATCCAAGGGCTTGGTGAAGATATCTGCCAATTGCTCTTCAGTGTTGACGTGTATGATATCAATGTCTTCCTTTGTAACATGATCTCTGAGAAAATGATGTCGAATTTCAATGTGCTTTGTCTTCGAGTGCTGAACTGGGTTGTTGGCGATCTTGATGGCGCTTTCGTTGTCGCGGTAAAGTGGCACTTGCTTCAGATGAATGCCATAATCCCTGAGGGTTTGCTTCATCCATAGAAGCTGAGCGCAGTAGGATCCAGCAGCAATGTATTCAGATTCAGCAGTGGAGAGAGATACACAGTTCTGCTTCTTTGAAGACCAACAGACAAGAGATCGGCCCAGGAAATGACATGTGCCTGATGTGGACTTCCGATCAACCTTGTCACCAGCGTAATCAGCGTCCGAAAATCCAACCAGATCAAACTCTGAGCCCTTTGGATACCATAACCCTAGAGTTGGTGTGTGAGCCAAATATCGAAGAATTCGCTTCACTGCTAAGTGATGAGACTCCTTTGGTGCCGCTTGAAACCGAGCACACATGCAAACACTAAGCATAATATCTGGCCTAGATGCACATAAATAAAGCAAAGAACCAATCATGGAGCGGTATACCTTTTGATCGAACTCTTTACCATTGTCATCAGGACCCAGATGATGTTTGGCTGGCATTGGTGTTGTGAAGCCTTTGCAATCTTGCATACCGAACTTCTTCAGGCAGTCTTTGAGGTATTTCTCTTGAGATATGAAGATGCCATTGCGTTGTTGCCTTATCTGAAGACCGAGGAAGAATTTCAGCTCCCCCATCATAGACATCTGATATTGCTCTTGCATCATATATCCGAACTCCTCACTGTACTTCTGATTGGTGCAGCCGAAGATAATGTCATCCACGTATATTTGGCACACAAACAGTTCACCATCATATGTCTTTCTGAAGAGAGTGGGATCCAGGGAACCAGGTATGAAGCCTTTGCTCTTCAGGAAGTATTTGAGCGTATCATACCAGGCCCGAGGGGCTTGTTTGAGGCCATATAGTGCCTTTTTGAGCTTGTACACCATGTCAGGATGTTTTGGATCTTCAAACCCAGGTGGTTGCGCAACATACACTTCTTCTTCAATTTTGCCATTGAGGAAGGCACTTTTTACATCCATTTGATACAGGATTATGTTGTGATGATTTGCATAGGCCAGCAGTATACGGATGGCTTCAAGTCTGGCCACAGGAGCAAATGTTTCGTCGAAGTCGATGCCTTCCACTTGAGTATATCCTTGAGCAATGAGACGAGCCTTGTTTCTGACGACTTGACCATGCTCATCTTGCTTGTTGCGGTATATCCATTTGGTGCCTATTATGTTATGCTTCCGTGGATCAGGACGCTTAACTAACTCCCATACATTGTTCAGCTCAAATTGTTGAAGCTCTTCTTGCATAGCTTGAATCCATTCAGGTTCCATAAAGGCTTCATCAGTTTTCTTGGGTTCTGTGATTGAAACAAATGCAAAGTGTCCGCAAAAGTTTGCCAGTTGAGTTGCCTTTGAACGAGTCAGTGGACCAAGTGCATTGATGCTATCAATTATTCTATCAATTTGCACTTCATTGGCAACACGAGGATGTAGGGGTCGAAGACTTTGCTCTTGCTGATCTACGTTGTCATGGGGAGGAATGTCTTCAGGCTGAGCATTGTCTTCATGTGGATCAGGTGCTGAGATGATAAGTTCTTCTTCAGGACGAGCTTCAGAAGGTATAATTTCTCCAGTTCCCATTAGCTTGATTGATTCACTGGCTGGAACTTCATCTAGTACATCTGGTAGTTGCTCTCTTTGTGACCCATTGGTCTCATCAAACCGCACATCCACTGTTTCAACCACTTTGTAGTGAAAGAGATTGAAGACTCTGTAGGAGTGCGAATCCTTTCCATATCCAAGCATGAAGCCCTCATGTGCTTTTGGAGCAAATTTTGCGGTGTGGTGAGGGTCCTTGATCCAGCATCTTGATCCAAATACTCTGAAGTAACTTACATTTGGCTTCTTGCCAGTCAGAAGTTCATAAGATGTCTTGTTCAGCAGCTTGTGAAGATATACACGGTTGATAGTATGGCATGCAGTGTCAATGGCTTCAGTCCAGAATTTTCTTGGTGTCTTGTACTCATCTAACATTGTTCTGGCCATCTCAATGAGTGTTCTGTTCTTGCGTTCGACGATGCCATTCTGTTGTGGCGTGTATGGAGCTGAGAATTCATGAGTGATGCCCAATGTATCAAGATATGTGTCAAGGCCGGTGTTCTTGAATTCTGTGCCATTGTCACTTCTGATGTGCTTTATCTTGGCGCCATAATTGTTCATTGCCCGATTTGCGAAGCGTCTGAAGACATCCTGCACTTCAGTCTTGTAAAGAATTATGTGCACCCAAGTATATCTAAAGTAATCATCAACAATGACGAATCCATAGAGGCAAGCAGTAGTGGAGAAAGTTGAGTAGTGGGTAGGACCAAAGAGATCCATGTGAAGCAGTTCGAAGGGTTGAGTAGTGGTCATGATTGTCTTCGAAGGATGTTTTGCCCTTGTCATCTTCCCAGCTTCACAGGCACCGCATAAGTGATCTTTCTTGAACTTGACGCCCTCTATGCCTATGACATGCTTCTTCTTAGCAAGGGTGTGGAGGTTCCTCATGCCAGCATGCCCAAGTCTTCGATGCCAAAGCCAGCATTCTGAAGCCTTTGCGAGAAGACAAACTGCAAGCTGTGGCCCTGCTGAGAAATCTACCATGTACAAGTCATCTTTTCGATACCCTTCAAACACTAGAGACTTGTCAGATTCCATTAGTACCAGACAACGATATTTTCCAAAGATTGCAATCATGTTTAAATCGCAAAGCATTGAGACAGACATTAAGTTGAAGCCAAGGGATTCAACAAACATGACTTTATCCATGTGTTGATCCTTTGAGATTGCAACTCTACCTAGACCCAGTACTTTACTTTTACCAGTGTCAGCGAATGTGATGTGGCTCTTGTCAGATGGACGTAAGGTTGAGTCCATAAAGAGACTTCTCTTGCCAGTCATGTGATTTGTACACCCGCTGTCAATAATCCATACTGAAGACTCTGAAGTCACTGGTGTCGTACCCTACAGTGCAGTTAGGGGGATAGGCTTCACCAAGAGTGTTGTGAAGCAAAAACATTTGACGAACCAGTGGATTATGAAAACTGAGATCCAGGTTAGGACAAGCAGGGAGAGTAGCATGCGATTCAGATATGAAATACATAGTGATGCCATTCGGGCATTTGATCATGCACCCCACGAGTTTTTTAAGGTCCCCAGCAATAGCATCAGAAGATTTTGGTTTTGTGCTGGAGACCTTTCCCTGCAAAAGAGAGTTAAGCTTTCTTAACCACCCACATCTTCAAGGGTGGCTTAGAAGCAATAAGTCTAAGTGCAGCATCTGAGAATTTTGGCTTTGGAGCCCTAGCAAACAGTCTAGCAGGTGGGCAGTAGTACTCATAAGAATAGGCAGAATAGTTTTTGGTCATATGAGAATGACGGTTTGAAGAACCGTTCTCATAAGACTGAGCATGGTTTCCCTGCAAAACATTTGCGTTAGTGCATCTCAGATGAGTCCTCTGCCTGTATGAAGCCTTTGGACCATATGAAGTCTTTGGTCTGAGGTTTGTCTTCTTCATGTGAGGTGTCATGGGGACATTCACAGGAAGATTCTCAAGACACGTTTTTGGAACCCAGATCTTCTTCATGGGCGGTCCATTCCTGCAGTTAGTACCAATGTACCTGGCAAATACTTCACCATTCTGATTCCTAAACAGTTTATAGTTTGCATCAAAGGATTCATCAATGATAATTGAATTAGCACAAGTGAAGCCAGATAGATTGGATGGATCTGATGAGGAGTCCTTTGCAGCAACCCATGTGGTTTTGGGGTACTGCTCAGGTTTCCAGTAAGAGCCATTTCCTCACGAACCCAACACCCTCTTTGCTAGGGTTTCGGTTCAGAATCTGCTTCTTGAGGACATCACATAGTGTCTGATGTCCTTTGAGACTTTTGTACATCCCTGTTTCAAGCAATGTCTTCAGCCTAGCATTTTCATCAGCAATAGCAGTGGTATCCTCAGCAGAGGGGTTAGTTACCACTTCAACAGTTGAAGATATTGCAACAGCAGTAGCAGTGGAACATTCAGCAACAGAAATAGCATTATTACGCTCAATGCATTTAAGGCATGGTGGTTCAAATCCTTCCTGAGCAGAACTGATCTGTTCGGCTCGAAGTGACTCGTTTTCCTTTTGAGGATCTTCATGATCCGCTCTCAACTTCTCGAGATCTTGCTTCTTCTGAAGATAATCATAGGAAAGCTTTTCATGGGTAGTTGAGAGAGTCTCAAGACGATCTTCGAGTTCCTGATATTTAACATGAAGATTTTTTATGTCTTCAATTAAGGATTCAGAACGAGTCATTTCAGCACCCAACAGATCATCGCTTCTGTCTAACAGTTTTTGAATATGTTCCATGGCCTTTTGTTGTTCAGTTGCAATTTTAGCAAGTGTTTTGTAACTGGGTTTTGAATCACAATTAGAGTCATCGTCACTAGATGTTCGATAGTGAGTAGTGCGTGTGTTTACCTTGGCACCACGTGCCATGAAGCAGTAGGTGGGAGTAGAGTCGTCCTTTTCATTTGCATCGGTGATGGTGATGGAGTCATTGTCTTCAGTGTTGAAGATGGACTTGGCGACATAGGCTGTAGCCAAACTTGCAATGCCTGAATCAGACTCCTCCTCAGACTCCACCTCTGCCTCCTCAGAAGCGGACTCCTCCTCTGAATCCATTTCCTTGCCAACAAACGCACGAGCCTTGCCAGATGAACTCTTCTTGTGTGATGAAGACTTTGAGGAAGACTTGGACGAAGACTTTGAGTATTTCTTTGTCTTCTTATCGTCAGAGTCATATTCCTTGCTCTTCTTCTTCTTTCTGTTCTCATTGTCCCACTGTGGGCATTCAGAGATGAAGTGTCCAGTTTTCTTGCATTTGTGACAAGTTTTCCTCTTGTAGTCATGCGCAGAAGCTTCATCATTCCTTGAGCTTGATCGTGAAGACTTTCTGAAGCCTTTCTTCTTGGTGAATTTCTGGAACTTCTTCACTAGCATTGCAAGTTCCCTTCCAATGTCTTCAGGATCATCAGAACTGCTGTCAGATTCCTCTTCAGATGATGACACAGCTTTTGCCTTCAAGGCACGAGTTCACCCATAGTTTGGACCGTAGATATCTCTTTTCTCAGAAAGCTGAAACTCATGTGTGTTGAGCCTCTCAAGTATGTCAGACGGATCGAGTGTCTTGAAGTCTGGACGTTCTTGAATCATCAGGGCTAGGATGTCAAATGAACTGTCAAGTGATCTTAGCAGCGTCTTGACGATTTCATGTTTGGTGATCTCAGTGGCGCCGAGGGCTTGAAGCTCATTTGTGATGTCAGTGAGCCAGTCAAATGTGTGTTGGACATTCTCATTGTCATTTCGCTTGAAGCGGTTGAAGAGATTGCGAAGAACACTGATTCTCTGATCTCTCTGGGTTGAGATGCCTTCATTGACCTTGGAGAGCCAGTCCCAGACCAGCTTGGATGTCTTCAAGGCACTCACGCGGCCGTACTGTCCCTTGGTCAGATGACCACAGATAATATTCTTGGCAGTGGAGTCCAGTTGAGTGAACTTCTTGACATCAGCCGCAGTGACACCTTCTCCAGCCTTGGGAACGCCGTTTTCGATGACATACCATAGGTCGACGTCAATGGCTTCAAGATGCATGCGCATCTTATTCTTCCAGTAGGGATATTCAGTTCCATCGAAGACGGGGCACGCAGCGGAGACTTTAATTATCCCTGCAGTCGACATAGCTAAAACTCCAGGTGGTTAAACCGAATCACACAGAACAAGGGAGGACCTTGCTCTGATACCAATTGAAAGTGCATTATATCGACTAGAGGGGAGGGTGAATAGGCGATTTTTAAGAAAGTCTTCAAAACATGGAAGTTATGAAGACAAACAGACTTGAAGCCTATCACTATGCAGCGGAAGGTAGATTACACAACGCAAGCCATAGTCAAATATACAGTACAGTGAAAGCACAGAGACAAATAGCTTCAGTGTAATGAGGATCAGGTTGGAAGAAGTTATGAAGCCAAACAGATCATACAGTCAGGTTGTGAAGACAGAAGATTAAGCAGGCATGCAATAGCTTCACAATGTGTACTGGTAAGTAAAGGGAGGTGAAGATGAAACCAGTGACACGTTGAAGACAATGATATGTTGGACTAGTTCCAGTTGCTGTGACAACTGTACGTCTGGTTGGAGCGGCTAGGTATTTAAACCAAAGGACACACAGTCCCGGACACCCAGTCCTGAACACGCAGCTTAGGACACCCAGTCATCACCGTTTTCTCCTTGAGCTAAGGTCACACAGACCCCTCCCAATCACTCTGGTAAGTCTTCAAGGTAGACTCCCAAACCTTCACAGACTTCGTTCACCGGCAATCCACAATTCCTCTTGGATGCTCATAACGCGACGCCTAACCGTCTGGAGGATGCACAGTCCTCAAGTGTAATAAGTCTTCAGATCACTCAGACAAGAAGACTTAAGTGATGCCCAATTACTCTGGCTCTGGGTGGTTAGGGCTTTTCTCCTCACTAAGGATTTTCTCTCAAAGGCTTCGAGGTGGGTTGCTCTCAAACGACAAAAGCCGTGCACTGAAATCTGAGCAGCCAACCGTTTATGGTTGTGGGGGTGGACTATTTATAGCCACTTGGCAACCCTGACCTGATTTGTCCGAAATGACCCTGGGTCACTAAGGAACTGACACGTGTACTAACGGTCGGATTTTGAACTCTCACGGAAACTTTACTTGGGCTGCAAGTAAAGCTGACTTGTCTGACTCTGGACAAGATTTTCTCTCATTGTCTTCACTCGAAGACATAGGATTTGAATTAGGCATCACTTCAGTCATCCTGACTGGTTCTCTTGGACCCCACTTAACAGTACGGTGGTTCCTATGACACAACATGAATAAGTAAAACTACAAAGGATCTAAGTCTTCGAGTTCCAAAGGCTTCATGGGGAGTCTTCATATGTCATTGTCTTCGACATGAATGTCTTCATGAACCACCATTGTCTTCAATGTCTTCGTACATTTTTGGGGGTCATCTCTGGTAGCTAAACCGAATCAATGAGGGACTTCTACCTGTGTTATCCTGCAATTCTCACAAACACATTAGTCCCTCAACTAGGTTTGTCGTCAATACTCCAAAACCAACTAGGGGTGGCACTAGATGCACCTACAGACCATATTTCTTTTATTACTCACTTTGCATAAATTATTTGTTAGGCAATGATTTTATTATTATTATTATGACTATTATCTCCGGTTTGCACTATTTTTTGTGCACAGGAAAATGATCTGGGGATTTCGTCGTCACTCTGCCGGTCTCCATTGACCGTGCTATGTCACCACTTCGGCGTGTCGAGCTCTCCGCTCCACCACCTCAGGACCGACTTGAGGGATGGAACCTTGTCCCGCATCAAGCTCGGACCGCGTCATCAATGCCGAACACATTAACCAGCTAAGTCGCTTTCATGTTCAAAGTTTTAATTTTTAACTTGTGTTCGGTTCGGCCAAGCATTATACTTTTTTGGAAAAAAGTTGCTTGTAAAAAATTTCCTTGTCAAAACTTTGTTTGTGACACACAAATTCAAATACCCCGTTTACTTGGGGGCTCCCTTGATGGAGCTTTTCCTCTTGCATATGAATATACTTGTACGGCTTAGTTCCTTGTTCGTGTATTATGCCACAATATGCACCATATTGACCTAAGCGATTTGCAAGATGGGTTGCCTGCCTCCTGTGCTTACCCCTACGTTCCCGATTGTTTGGCTAGGGAGTAAAGGGAGCACCTCTGTGATTGTCACGACCAGGTCCTCCGAGCTCTAACCTCAGACTGGGTGAAGCCAAAAGCTAGCGCTCTTATTGTTTTCAATCATGGTCGGCACACAATGGAACTCATGATTACAAAAAATCTATTGCACAAGTCTCATAGCAATAATGAGCACCAAAGAAAGGTATCGGTGGGGGTACTATTTTCTTCGAAGATGCTTCTTACACTTCGTCTGTAATATAGCATAAGTTCCCTGAGTGCGCTTTGTCTGTTACAGCCTTATGGCACGGTCTCCTGGTTATCAGAAACACTGTCGATATTCTCGACATATGGAGTACACAACACTTTTCTGTCCTTGACCAAAGAGGGAGAAGCCGACAGTCGGTTAAGACGCGTTTAAAGTTCGGTTGAACAAAGATATGATATAAGTACTTCGGTACATACAATCATTATACATAAAATCTTTTACCCAAGTCACTTGGGGGCTCTTAAAATTTATATGAGCTATTTTATAGTAAATGTTTTTTCTTCTTGGTCGTTGCAAAGTCTTTTTCTATCGCTCCTTTTTCGACCTGAGTGTGTGGTCAATAGCCAGATAACCCATTTTCTCTCTAGTGACTGTTTGAGTTTAGTTCGCTAAATTGGTCTAACGAGAAGCACTCTGCCTTCGGGATAGGAGGCCGCAGCCGTAGGCTGGCCCGCTTAAAGTCTTGAGATCGGATGTGTAATGTTAAAGCATGACAGAAGCACTCTTTTTTTCTAAGACCAATTTTCGGATTGGCACCGAACACTTGATCTTGTTTGGACATCAAGTTTTTACTGACGTTTTTTGGTTTTCCAAGCTTATGGCACTTTTAAACTATTTGTGTGTTTTCAGCACAAGTCTCGCAGTGCAACGTCGGACACCTTTAGAGATTCGGCAAAAACATTCTCGGATATTGCTAAATATGTATCGGTTTCGAATTGTGTCTTCGGTCAATAGTTGGGTTGCCCGGCTCCTGCGCTGGCCTCCTACGTTCCGCTTTGTTTGGCTAGGTGTGCAAAGGGAGAACCATTGCGATTGTGCTTCCATCTCACATGGTTAAGCACCTCAGTGGAGAAAGCCGAAAACTGACTGTCACAATAAGCGTATACTGGTCAGCGATCCGATGACTGTGTTAAATGACGGGCCGTTCATAACATTGGCCGAAGTGTTTACGGCTTGACCTCGACTGTCGCCGAACACTACCGGGGGCTAGTAACTGGCCTCCCAAACAAAATCCTCAATATTTTGCTCTTACATTAGAGCTGAGGTTTCATGATCATGCTTAACATGACAACACAAAGAAAGGAACCGATAGCGGGACTATTTTCTTTGCAAGACACTTATTATGTTAAACAGAAATATAATATATCTCTCTGCGTACCTTTGTTTGTAAAACCGTATGGCCAGATTGCCTATTTGTCATAAATCTTTGCCCTCATAAAGGCTATATAAAGTAGGACAAACACTCCTCGGCTACTGGCCGAGGAGGTGGAAGCCGATGGTCGGTCAACAAAGTTTTGTACAATGCGGATCCGAGCATTAATGATGTAAAGTACTTGGATACATAGAATCATTACACATAATTTGAGATTTTACTCTAGATATTGATCCTTAATTCCGCCACCCGTGCCCGCATTAAGGCTCAGGGGCTACTGGGATTCGGGCTTATCATTTACTAATATTAAAGGGGCGTCTCGATCCCCTGATCTGGTGTTGCCACCCGACCAGTGTCTCAGGGGCTACTGCATTGCCTGTTCAATGTAGAAAATTTTAAGCGCAATACAGTTTCCGAGGAGATTTTGATCCTCAGGTTGGTCGGCCGCACCCAACCTGAGTCTCGAGGACTGAGCACGCCGCTTTTTGTGTCCCGAAGTATTCTGCCGAGCTAGGACTTGATCCTCAGGCCGATTTTGCAAATCAACCTGAGTCTCAGCGGCTACTGGGATCAGTGGTCTTACGTCATCCTTCAGGTGCATCTCGGGTTTTAAACCGATACACACCTTAAGGGCTACTGGCTATATATCTCGGCAGAAAATAAATTGCACCAATCAAAAATATTGACAAAAAATGGGCCCATAGTCGGGGTGGTGCACCACCTCGGAAGCAGTCCGGCATAAAGCTCGGGCGATAGTGGCTGGCTCCATAGAGGGCATTTCCAGCATTAAGCTTGGCCGAACTCCTTCAACTTTTTTGAACCAAGGTGATATGACACCTCGGATATAGTCCGGCGTTGGAGTTTGGACATAGTCCGGTGTTGGAGCTCGGATACATTCCGGCGTTGGCGTTTGTGCTCGGCTGCGAAAGATACCTCGAATGCAGTTCGGCGTTGGAGCTCAGACGCAAGACGACGCTGCCGCCCGGGAACAACTTCAAACCCGAGGTGTGGCATAAAAATAACAAGGCATTGATAAAGGCCGAAGACTTAAAGGGCTCCTCGGATACCCGACGTGTGAGATCTTCAGATTTAGCTCGGCAATCCTCAAGATAGAAGATGGGAAGATTTGTTGAACCAGTTTTCAAGACCAACGACCGAAGACAAAGAACAGTTCGGAAGATTCGAGGAGCGTCCCTAACTTGAAGACCGATTCAGGGGGCTACTGACGGTGTCCTGGACTAGGGGGTACTCATCACGTCATTTCCCGATCTGTTAGATTGGGCCGAGGACCCCCATGGCCGTATACTCATAGGCTAGTTCGGACAGTTGCCGCATACATGGAAGATTCCACAAGACTTGTCGATCAAGACAAGGACTTCTCCCACCGACGTATTCGGCTAGGACTCTTGTTATACTAGGCCTCTGGTGCATTATATAAACCGAGGCCAGGCTAGTCGATAGACATATACATACAGAACAACAATCATACCATAGGCTAGCTTCTAGGGTTTAGCCTCTCTGATCTCATGGTAGATCTACTCTTGTACTACCCATATCATCAATATTAATCAAGCAGGACGTAGGGTTTTACCTCCATCGAGAGGGCCCGAACCTGGGTAAAACTTCGTGTCCCTTGCCTCCTATTACCATCCGGCCTAGACGCACAGTTCGGGACCCCCTACCCGAGATCCGCCGGTTTTGACACCTACATCAGCCCTGTCGTACAGGGTCGTAGCTTTCGATCTGCTCCAGATGGCCAAGCGAATTGGCCCGCAGTGCGAAGCCGCCGAAGACGAAGATCTGTCCGGGGAGGAAGGTCTCACCCTGGACTGCATCACTATTGAAGATCGTAGGAGCGATCGGGCCTGACGGCGATAGCACAGAGGAACTCTCAATGAAAGAACCAATGTCGATGTCAAAACCGGCGGATCTCGGGTAGGCGGTCCCGAACTGTGCGTCTAGGCCGGATGGTAACAGGAGGCAGGGGACACGAAGTTTTACCCAGGTTCGGGCCCTCTCGATGGAGGTAAAACCCTACGTCCTGCTTGATTAATATTGATGGTATGGGTATTACAAGAGTTGATCTACCACGAGATCAGAGAGGCTAAACCCTAGAAGCTAGCCTATGGTATGATTGTTGATGTATGTTGTCCTACGGACTAAAACCCTCCGGTTTATATAGACACCGGATAGGGTTAGGGTTACATAGAGTCGGTTACAATGGTAGGAGATCTGAATATCCGTATCGCCAAACTTTCCTTCCACGCCAAGGAAAGTCCCTTCTGGACATGGGACAAAGTCTTCAATCTTGTATCTTCATAGTCCTGGAGTCCGGCCGAAGGTATAGTCCGGCCATCCGGACACCCCCTAATCCAGGACTCCCTCAAAGAGAGAAGGGACAATGTTACTATCCTTTTTCCACACTTGTGCTTCAAAGTAGCACCATGATCTTCATGATAGAGAGTCTCCTATGTTGTTACTTTCATAAACTAGTGGGAATTTTACATTATAAAACTTGGCTTGTAAATTCCAATGATGGGCTTCCTCAAATTGCCCTAGGTCTTCATGAGCAAGCAAGTTGGATGCACACCCACTTAGTTTATTTTGTTGAGCTTTCATAAACTTATAGCTCTAGTGCATCCGTTGCATGGCAATCCCTACTCACTCACATTGATATCTATTAATGGGCATCTCCATAGCCCATTGATACGCCTAGTTGGTGTGAGACTATCTTCTCCTTTTTGTCTTCTCCACAACCACCATTCTATTCCACCTATAGTGCTATATCCATGGCTCATGCTCATATATTGTGTGAAGATTGAAAAAGTTTGAGAACATCAAAAGTATGAAACAATTGCTTGTCTTGTCATCGGGGTTGTGCATGATTTAAATATTTTGTGTGATGAAGATAGAGCATAGCCTGACTATATGATTTTGTAGGGATAACTTTCTTTGGCCATGCTATTTTGAGAAGACATGATTGCTTAGTTAGTATGCTTGAAGTATTATTATTTCTATGTCAATATTAAACTTTTATATTGAATCTTTAGGATCTGAACATTCATGCCACAATAAAGAGAAATTACATTCAGAAATATGCTAGGAAGCATTCCACATCAAAAATTCTGTTTTTATCATTTACCTACTCGAGGACGAGCAGGAATTAAGCTTGGGGATGCTTGATACGTCTCCAACATATCTATAATTTTTGATTGTTCCATGCTATTATATTATCTGTTTTGGATGTGAATGGGCTTTATTTTACACTTCTATATTATTTTTGGGACTAACCTATTAACCGGAGGCCCAGCCCAAATTGTTGTTTTTTTGCCTATTTTAGTGTTTCGCAGAAAAGGAATATCAAACGAAGTCCAAATGGAATGAAACCTTCGGGAGCATTATTTTTGGAAGAAACGTGATCCAGGAGACTTGGAGTGGACGTCAAGAAACAATCGGGGAGGCCACGAGGCAGGGGGCGCACCCTCCACCCTCGTGGGCCCCTTGTTGCTCCACCGACCTACTTCTTCCTCCTATATATATCCATATACCCCGCAAACATCCAGGAGCACCACGAAAACCTAATTCCACGGCCGCAACCTTCTGTACCCAAGAGATCCCATCTTGGGGCCTTTTCCGGAGCTCCGCCGGAGGGGGCATTGATCACGGAGGGCCTCCACATCAACTCCATGGCCTCTCCGATGATGTGTGAGTAGTTTACTTCAGAACTTCGGGTCCATAGCTAGTAGCTAGATGGCTTCTTCTCTCTCTCTCTGGATCTCAATACAAAGTTCTCCTCGATTCTCTTGGAGATCTATTCGATGTAATCTTCTTTTGCGGTGTGTTTGTCGAGATCCGATGAATTGTGGGTTTATGATCGAGTTTATCTATGAACAATATTTGAATCTTCTCCGAATTCTTTTATGTATGATTGGTTTATCTTTGCAAGTCTCTTCGAATTATTAGTTTGGTTTGGCCTACTGGATTGATATTTCTTGCAATGGGAGAAGTGCTTAGCTTTGGGTTCAATCTTGCGGTGCTCAATCCCAGTGATAGAAAGGGAAATGACACGTATTGTATTGTTGCCATCAGGGGTAAAAATATGGGGTTTATACCATATTGCATGAGTTTATCCCTCTACATCATGTTATCTTGCTTAAGGCATTCCATTGTTCTTATGAACTTAATACTCTAGATGCATGCTGGATAGCGGTTGATGTGTGGAGTAATAGTAGTAGATGCAGGCAGGAGTCGGTCTACTTGTCACGGACATGATGACTATATACATGATCATACCTAGATATTCTCATAATTATTCGCTTTTCTATCAATTGCTCGATAGTAATTTGTTCACCCATCGTAATACTTATGCTATCTTGAGAGAAGCCACTAGTGAAACCTATGGCCCCCGGGTCTATTCTCCATCATACAAGTTTCCAATCTATTTTATTTTGCAATCTTTACTTTCAATCTATATCATAAAAATACCAAAAATATTTATCTTATTATTATTATCTCTATCAGATCTCACTCTTGCAAGTGGCCGTGAAAGGATTGACAACCCCTTTATCGCGTTGGTTGCAAGGTTCTTATTTGTTTGTGTAGGTACGAGGTGACTCGCGCATGGTCTCCTACTGGATTGATACCTTGGTTCTCAAAAACTGAGGGAAATACTTATGCTACTTTACTGCATCACTCTTTCCTCTTCAAGGGAAAACCAACGCAGTGCTCAAGAGGTAGCACTTCATGCTAGAACTTCCTTGGAGTCTTGTACTCATCAAGCATCATCCGAGCCATCTCAATGAGAGTTCTGTTCTTGCGCTCCATGATGCCATTCTGCTGAGGTTTGTATGGAGCAGAGAACTCATGAGTGATGCCCAATGTATCAAGATAAGTGTCAAGGCTGGTGTTCTTGAACTTTGTGCCATTTTCACTTATGATGTGCTTGATCTTGATGTCATAGTTCATCATGGCACGATTGGCGAATCGTCTAAAGACATCCTGCACTTCATTCTTGTAGTAGGGATGGCAATGGGTAGGGTATGGGCGGGTACAACCTCCTTCTACCCTAACCCATACCCATAGAAACCTTTTATACCCACCCACTTCAATACCCATGGGTATAAACTTACACCCATGCCCATACCCATCGGGTCCTATACCCAATGGGTATCCATTGTGTACAATATATAGCATTCAAACTCTTAGGAGGTAGAGAAATGAG
This sequence comes from Triticum monococcum, assembly GCA_034509565.1. NCBI lineage: Eukaryota > Viridiplantae > Streptophyta > Magnoliopsida > Poales > Poaceae > Triticum > Triticum monococcum. Next base: position 388,120,218 of record CM067845.1, read on the forward strand.
TTCAAAATGTTGGGGAATGCAGTAATTTCAAAAAAAATCCTACGCACACGCAAGATCACGGTGATGCATAGCAACGAGAGGGGAGAGTGTTGTCCACGTACCCTCGTAGACCGCATAATAGGAAGCATTATGAGAACGCGGTTGATGTAGTCGTACATCTTCACGATTTGACCGATCCAAGTACCGAACGTACGGCACCTCCGAGTTCAGCACACGTTCAGCTCGGTGACGTCCCACGAACTATGATCTAGCAGAATTTCGAGGGCGAGTTCCGTCAGCATGAGGCATGATGACGGTGATGATGATGCTACCGACGCAGGGCTTCACCTAAGCACTGCTACGATATGACCGAGGTGGATTATGGTGGAGGGCGGGCACTGCACACGGCTAAAAGATCAACTGATCAACTTATCTCTTGGGGTGCCCCTTGTAACGCCCCGAGACCGATATGCCAGGTGTCCTCCAGTTATTCGTTGTCGTTGCCATGTCATTTGCTTGCGTGTTGCATTTCATCATGTCATCATGTGCATTGCATCATCATGTTTTTAAAACTTGCATCCGTTCCGGTCTCCTCGTTCTCTCCGTTGTCCGTTGTGAGCCCAACCACACTTGCACTGCGCCCGCGGCATGTCCGAAATATTATTTTATAAGTGGCCGGAAAATGTTCTCGGAATGGGATGAAAGTTGGCGTGCGGTGTTGTTTTGTTGTTAGTAGGCCGCCTGCCAAGTTTCATCGCATTCGGAGTCTGTTTGATGCCCCAACGGATAATTATAGCGGCAATAGTAGCCGGTTAAAACGTCGGACGTTTTCGGTCTCCGGAAACAGTCGCCGGGTCTCTCTCTTCTCTTCTCTCAGCTCGAGACCGTCTACACAGCCCACTACTCACCACCAGGTCCTGCCTAACCTCTCTCGTCAGCCCGCAGCCCTCCTCGCGCGCGCGCCCGAAAGTTGTCCCGGACTCGACTCGAACAGTCGTTACCGCTGTGTCCGGAACATCCCCAAACGTCTACAAAACGTCACCGTTTTCTCATTTGGCCTCCCTAGCTATTTTATTCGCGTCCGTCCGATTTTAATCGAGGGACCTAATGCCCCTATCCAAAAAATCCTCTTGCTATATAAATCAGTCCAAACCCTAGACTAGGCAGTCCCATCAATCATTTTTCTCCCCGCCGCCGCAAAAACCTCCACCTTGTCTCCTCTTCGTTTTTCCCCTCGGGATCAACAGCGAGCCAATCAACAGCCTCATCCGCCCGATCCAAATCCATCTAGCCTCCCCGACCTCCTCGTCGGCGCGGAGAGATGCGCTCCTCTTGAAGACCAGCAGGCTGACCCGCGCCACTCTGTCTCCTTCTTCTCCCTCTCCCGATTTCTTCCTCTCTCCTCACGATCTCCCTCTCTCTTTCTTGTGCTGCACCAGGAAACGCCATGGACTCCTCTAGCCGACGCTATGGACGCCAAGTTCCTGCTGCGGCCCTCCTCCAATTCGCCGCCTCGTCCCCAAGCAAGCTCGTCAGCGTCATCCGTCGTCCTCGCCCCGCGCGGGTTCTGCGCCTTGCTACCGCAGGAGTCCTCCTCTGCTTCTCCTTCGCCCACCCCGCGCCATGTATGCAGCTTCTGCAGCAGCCAGTCACCGCTGCATCGTGCCGCCGCCTGCTTCGCCCCAGATTCAGACGGCCATCACCGGAGCCGCGCCATCCCGCTGCTCGCCAGAGTCCCACGCGCCCCTTGCATCATGGCTGCCTTCTGATGAGCTCGATCCCCTGCTTCCTCTATTATAGAAACATGGCCACGCGCTCGCGTTGACTCCTCCGGCCAGATCGAGCGAGTCCTCCGCATCGCTCGCACGGGCCGGCTTCGCTCCGTGCCAGATCCGCACTGCGCCAGCCCAATCGGCCTCGCCTCCGACCCAGGCCGCCTCCCCTTCTCCAAATCCAGCCTCCGCACCGGCCCAGCCCCCGCACCAGGCCAGCTCCAGTGCGTGGGCCGCCTCCAGCCCCGAGTCCGGCCCAGCTCCAGATCCGCGCCCCGCCACAGTCTGCCTCTCCCTCCGACTGGGCCAAGGCCCAGGGTGAGCCGCCCCAGCGCCCGCCTCTATTTTTTTCCCCTGCTGTTGGGCTAGCCCCAGATTCAGCCCGTCCTGTTTTTTTTCAGCGCCTGAGGTTTTCCTAATTATCCAGAGTTTGGCAGTTTTGCAGAATAGCCCCTGTTCTTCATGCATTTAATAACTCACAAACGGTGCATCGGATTAAAATGCTTTATATATGAAACTTGCTCAGAAGTTTGTGTGGATTAATAATATCCAACTTTCACCCATGTTTAAAATGTTTAAAATGTTGTCTGATTAAATTTTCCCCTATGCCATGCTAAAATGATTTAATTCATAACTAAATAACCGTAGCTCCGTTTTAAATAATCTTTATATGTAAATGGGGTAGAATTTTGCCTAGTTTATCATGGTGGCATCATCTTGCATGTTTAACAACTCTAAAATATTGTTTAGGGCAGAACAGTACCAAACCTTAAATTATGCACATGAGGATTTTCCGGACTTGTTGTTCGTTGCTTCCGGCCTCATTTAAACTTGCCTAGATAGGTAGTTTTGTTTTGCTTCACCCTCTTGCCATGCTAACAACATTTAATATTGTTGGGTACATAAACGAGATCGAACTAAATAACTTGTCGTGGTGTTTCGTTAATATGCAACTCGTTACATATTGAGCTCCACTTAATTTGTAGGATTGTTTTTGCTCTTTGCCATGCCATGCATATTTAAACCGGACATGCATCATAATTGTTTGTGCATCATGCCATGTTCATGTGGTGGTTGTTTACTATGTTGTGTGCTTCTTTTCTGGTGATTGCTTCTTCGGGTTCGTTCCGGTAACGTCGAGCTTGTGAGGATCCGTTCAACTTTGTCCGTTTGTCTTCTTCATGGACTCGTTCTTCTTCCTTGCGGGATCTCAGGCAAGATGATCATACCCTCAAAATCACTACTATCTTTGCTATGCTAGTTTGCTCGCTCTTTTGCTATGCCATTGCTACGATGCCTACCACTTGCTTGTCAGCCTCCCAAATTGCCATGTTCAGCCTCTAACCCACCAATGTCCTAGCAAACCGTTGATTGGCTATGTTACCGCTTTGCTCAGCCCCTCTTATAGCATTGTTAGTTGCAGGTGAAGATTGAAGTTTGTTCCTTGTTGGAACATGGAGATACCGTTCCTTGTTGGAACATTTATTTACTTGTTGGGATATCACTATATATCTTATTTAATTAATGCATCTATATACTTGGTAAAGGGTGGAAGGCTCGACCTTATGCCTGGTGTTTTGTTCCACTCTTGCCGCCCTAGTTTCCGTCATATCGATGTTATGTTCCCGGATTTTGCGTCCCTTACGCGGTTGGGCTATAATGGGAACCCCTTGACAGTTCGCCTTAAGTAAAGCTTTTCCAGCAATGCCCAACATTGGTTTTACCATTTTCCACCTAGCCTTTTTCCCTTGGGAGTCATGCATCCCGAGGGTCATCTTTATTTTAACCCCCCCGGGCCAGTGCTTGTCTAAGCGTTGGTCCAAACTAGAGCCCCTTGCAGCGCCACCTCGGGGAAACTTGAGGGCTGGTTTTAGTTGTACGGACTGCTTATCCGATGTTTCCCTGAGAACGAGATATGTGCATCTCCTATCAGGATGTCGGCGCATCGGGCGGTGTTGCTGGTTTAGTTTTACCCTGTCGAAATGTCTTGTTGTACTGGGATACCGAGTCTGATCGGAATGTCTCGGGTGGAGGTCTATTCCTTCGTTGACCGTGAGAGCTTGTCATGGGCTAAGTTGGGAAACCCTGCAGGGATTTGAACTTTCGAAAGCCGTGCCCGCGGTTATGGGCAGATGGGAATTTGTTAACGTCCGGTTGTAGAAAACCTGAAGTTGACCTTAATTAAAATGAATCAACCGCGTGTGTAACCGTGATGGTCTCTTTCCGGCGGAGTCCGGGAAGTGAACACGGTTGTTGGAGTTATGCTTAACGTAGGTAGTCCAGGATCACTTCTTGATCATACTTTTATCGACCGTGCTTTGCCTTCTCTTCTCGCTCTCATTTGCGTATGTTAGCCACCATATATGCTAGTCGCTTGCTGCAGTTCCACCTCATACCTTTACCTTACCCATAAGCTTAAATAGTCTTGATCGCGAGGGTGCGAGATTGCTGAGTCCCCGTGGCTCACAGATACTTCCAAAACCAGCTTGCAGGTGCCGATGAGACCGTGCAGATGACGCAACCAAGCTCAGGAGGAGCTCGATGAAGATCTTGTCCTTTGTGTTGTTTCGTTCTAGTAGATCAGTAGTGGGGCCCAGTTGGGGTCGATCGGGGACCTTTGTCACATTTGGGGTTCTTCTTTTATTTTGGTTCCGTAGTCAGACCATGAGTGTATTTGATTGATGCAATGCTTTATTCATGTAATTGTGTGAAGTGGCGATTGTAAGCCAACTATGTAACTTTTTCCCCTATTGTATTACATGGGTTGTGTGAAGATTACCTCACTTGCGACATTGCCTTCAATACGATTATGCCTCTAAGTCGTGCCTCGACACGTGGGAGATATAGTCGCATCGAGGGTGTTACAAGTTGGTAATCAGAGCCTTCCCCGACCTTAGGAGCCCCCACTGATTGATCGTTTTTAGCGGCCGAGTTGTGTCTAGAAAAATGTTTTGAGTCCTTAGGAATTATATATCGGAGAGCTTAGGAATTCTTTTTACTTCCCAGTCTCCTCATCGCTCTGGTAAGGCATCCTGACGTAGAGTTTTGACTCTTCTCTTCTCAAATTTCACTAAAAAAAATTAGGATCACGCGAGTATCTTGGTTTTGTTCCGATGACTTATGATGAGAATACTGTCTTGGTGCCTCCTGTCAGGGGTTTAGTGGAAGTGTCCCGGGGAGTTGAGCTCTGAGGTGTTGTCATCATAATTTTATCGTTGCAATTCTGGTATACTTGAGATATGTGCGCGACATCGAAAATCTCCTTTATGCAGTTCGTTGGTGAGATAACCTCGACGCCACCCAGTACTGGGGCGGGAGTTCAGGAGTATCGCCATAAATTGTATAACGGATGCTTTTCGAAGGTTGAGGTAGATGATTTCCGAAGGTTTCTTGGTTATGTGTTGAAGGATGGATACAACTGGATGTAGGATTTGCTAGTTTGGGTGAGATATTATGCTTCCCCTGTATCCCCAACACCTGATTGCATAACCGGAAAGTTTTGGGAGTTTCATAGGTGGGAATTCAAGTAGCTCTTAGGATATCTTTCCAACAGATGTATGATATGAAATTGGGGTTCGACGTCTAGTGGTTCGCCTATTCACGGTCGATTTTACAGTGGTCTCGTTGTGTCTTAAAGAGTCCTTGGCTATGCCGACTCGGGGACGCTTCGTATGTCATGTGCACTGCCTTGTACATGATGGTGCTGTACGATCGAGCCCGTGTAGGTCCCACCACGAAAACTTCGGACGAAATCTCTATCATATGTTTGTTCTGGCTTATTCTGCAAGCCAATCCTTTTGTTTTTGTTTTGAGTTGTGGTATTCGAGTTGCTTCAATGTCAAATGTTGATTCCATCCCTTGTCTAAATGGTGTTCCCATACTCTGATGTGGATACCAATCCTTCTTGATCATCAAGATTATCATGTCAATCATTTTCTACCGGTGTGTCTCTCTTTAAGTGGATCCGATCACTTCAACATTCAGCAAGATCAATTATCACTTCTTCTCAATGGTGTTTGTTTCATTCGTCTCCAAGTTGCCTTTGTTCCTTCCCGCCCTCCCTCCCTTTGTTTTTCTTCAAGGAATCCAATGTCTTATTCAAGTATCCATCTTATTGATGTGAAGTCTCTCCATTCTTTTCTATCAATATTCTTATCCGGTGATTCTCATAAAGATTTTAACGGAGTTTCTAGTTCATCATTCTTCATTCTTTTTCTTCTCCGGTGTTGCCAATTCAAGCTTTCGGTGTTGATCATATCCTTTTCCTCGTTTCAAATACCTTCTCATGCCGGTGCACCTCATATTCATTCACTTCTCGCTATTTAATTGTTCCGGAGTGCTGAAAATATCTCGAAGATTTGTGTTTTCCACTCTGCTTTCATTCAAGCTCTTTCGAGATTGGTATCTCATTCAAGTCATTTAATCTTACCGGTGCAACCTCTCTTCTTAATCATTTCAACGGTGTTCTTTTGAGTGGGCCCTAACCCACAGGTCTTTTCCCAGGATCTTACCTGACTCTTCTAATTCTCCCGGAGATATCCTTAAAATTCTTTTCGAAGCTTGACGTAAGAATGATTTATCATCAGTCAAATGTTTTCTCCAAGATCCTTCAAATTCTTTTCATCGTTGGCTCAACTTTTTCATTCTTCATTCCGGTGTGCCTCAATAATTCTTGATGGTGTTTATCATCGTAATTCTCATATTTTGAAGACCGAAGAAGAGTTTCTCTTTAATCTTGCTCCATTCTTTCAAGATTCGTGATTCTAGCTTGTGGCCATCCTCTCATAATTATTTTTCGATTGTGAGAATTCTTTTCACCCATCCGGAGTAATTCCAGAGTCTTCTCAGTTTGTTACCCGGAGTCCATAAATTCAGGTTTATTCATTCTCACCTTTCAGCTCTCTTTCTTTAAATCTACCGGTGCATCGTACAAGTGATCTATAATCAGTTCGTCATCTCTTCGTTCTCTTATATCTAAATTCTCCCAAGCATCTTCGTTCATTTGCTAATTCCTCCCGGTGTTTTCTTTATCTTTACTTCAATCATTTTTAATTCTTATGATGGTTCTTTCAAGATCTCTCTTCCTTGTTCATCATATCAATTCATTTGTTGTTCCAATCCTACCGGTGGTTCGTTGAAGACGTTCTCAAGTTTGTGTTATATCTCTTTTAATCTTTTCTACAAGAATAAGTTATATGCCAAATCTGTTGTTTGTCATCAATTTAATTGGTGAAGGATAGGCATAATGTAATTCTTACTCTTATTCCTTCCCTATCTTGCTTAACCGGAGTATTGTGCCCCTTTGTTCAAGTTCTTGTCGCCTTATCTAGTCTTGCATCCCTTTCTCGACCGGAGTGTCGTGTTTTCATTTGAGCTCTCTCATCTTATCAAATTTTGACTCCCTTCTCAACCGGAGTGCGGTCTGAGATCTTCTTACCCTTTGTTCCATCCATTAAATAGTTATGGAGGCAGTGTGTTGTGATTTCATCAAATATCTTCTCATCTTATCAAGACCTTATTCAATTCCTTTTCTTTTCAACCGGAGTGCTGCCCGAATTTTGGTTTTTTCCTTGATCCCCTTCCTTAACCGCAGTATTTTTCTATATATATCTTCCCTTCAACCTCAAGGTTTCGCAATGTTCTTTGTCCCTCTTTTCTAACGGAGTGTTTTCGACTTTGTTCTCCTTCGTTCTATTCTTTTCTCGAATTTGTTCAACCTCTTCAAGGTTCGTGGTTTCACTCATTTGTCAAAGAAGCAACTTAGTTTTACCTCTCCTCTTCCTCTTCCGTTTCCCTCCGGTGCCATTCTAGATCTCGGGACGAGATCCTCTCGTAGTGGTGGAGTGTTGTAACGCCCCGAGACCGATATACCAGGTGTCCTCCAGTTATTCGTTGTCGTTGCCATGTCATTCGCTTGCGTGTTGCATTTCATCATGTCATCATGTGCATTGCATCATCATGTTTTTAAAACTTGCACCCGTTCCGGTCTCCTCGTTCTCTCCGTTGTCCGTTGTGAGCCCAACCACACTTGCACTGCGCCCGCGGCATGTCCGAAATATTATTTTATAAGTGGCCGGAAAATGTTCTCGGAATGGGATGAAAGTTGGCGTGCGGTGTTGTTTTGTTGTTAGTAGGCCGCCTGCCAAGTTTCATCGCATTCGGAGTCTGTTTGATGCCCCAACGGATAATTATAGCGGCAATAGTAGCCGATTAAAACGTCGGACGTTTTCGGTCAGCGGAAACAGTCGCCGGGTCTCTCTCTTCTCTTCTCTCAGCTCGAGACTGTCTACACAGCCCACTACTCACCACCAGGTCCTGCCTAACCTCTCTCGTCAGTCCGCAGCCCTCCTCGCGCGCGCGCCCGAAAGCTGTCCCGCACCCGACTCGAACAGTCGTTACCGCTGTGTCCGGAACATCCCCAAACGTCTACAAAACGTCACCGTTTTCTCATTTGGCCTCCCTAGCTATTTTATTCGCGTCCGTCCGATTTTAATCGAGGGACCTAATGCCCCTATCCAAAAAATCATCTTGCTATATAAATCAGTCCAAACCCTAGACTAGGCAGTCCCATCAATCATTTTTCTCCCCGCCGCCGCAAAAACCTCCACCTTGTCTCCTCTTCGTTTTTCCCCTCGGGATCAACAGCGAGCCAATCAACAGCCTCATCCTCCCGATCCAAATCCATCCAGCCTCCCCGACCTCCTCGTCGGCGCGGAGAGATGCGCTCCTCTCGAAGACCAGCAGGCTGACCCGCGCCACTCTGTCTCCTTCTTCTCCCTCTCCCAATTTCTTCCTCTCTCCTCACGATCTCCCTCTCTCTTTCTTGTGCTGCACCAGGAAACGCCATGGACTCCTCTAGCCGACGCCATGGACGCCAAGTTCCTGCTGCGGCCCTCCTCCAATTTGCCGCCTCGTCCCCAAGCAAGCTCGTCAGCGTCATCCGTCGTCCTCGCCCCGCGCGGGTTCTGCGCCTTGCTGCCGCGGGAGTCCTCCTCTGCTTCTCCTTCGCCCGCCCTGCACGATGTATGCAGCTTCTGCAGCAGCCAGTCACCGCTGCATCGTGCCGCCGCCTGCTTCGCCCCAGATTCAGACGGCCATCACCGGAGCCGCGCCATCCCGCTGCTCGCCAGAGTCCCACGCGCCCCTTGCATCATCGCTGCCTTCTGACGAGCTCGATCCCCTGCTTCCTCTGTTACAGAAACATGGCCACGCACTCGCGTTGACTCCTCCGGCCAGATCGAGCGAGTCCTCTGCATCGCTCGCACGGGCCGGCTTCAGTCCGTGCTAGATCCGCACCGCGCCAGCCCAATCGGCCTCGCCTCCGACCCAGGCCGCCTCCCCTTCGCCAGATCCAGCCTCCGCACCGGCCCAGCCCCCGCACCAGGCCAGCTCCAGCGCGTGGGCCGCCTCCAGCCCCGAGTCCGGCCGAGCTCCAGATCCGCGCCTCGCCTCAGTCTGCCTCTCCCTCCGACTGGGCCAAGGCCCAGGGTGAGCCGCCCCAACGCCCGCCTCTATTTTTTTCCCTGCTGTTGGGCTAGCCCCAGATTCAGCCTGTCCTGTTTTTTTTCAGCGCCTGAGATTTTCCTAATTATCCAGAGTTTGGCAGTTTTGCAGAATAGAGCCTGTTCTTCATGCATTTAATAACTCACAAACGGTGCATCGGATTAAAATGCTTTATATATGAAACTTGCTCAGAACTTTGTGTAGATTAATACTATCCAACTTTCACCTATGTTTAAAATGTTGTCTGATTAAATTTTCCCCTATGCCATGCTAAAATGATTTAATTCATAACTAAATAACCGTAGCTCCGTTTTAAATAATCTTTATATGTAAATGGGGTAGAATTTTGCCTAGTTTATCATGGTGGCATCATCTTGCATGTTTAACAAGTCTAAAATATTGTTTATGGCAGAACAGTACCAAACCTTAAATTATGCACATGAGGATTTTCCGGACTTGTTGTTCGTTGCTTCCGGCCTCATTTAAACTTGCCTAGATAGGTAGTTTTGTTTTGCTTCACCCTCTTTCCATGCTAACAACATTTAATATTGTTGGGTACATAAACGAGATCGAACTAAATAACTTGTCGTGGTGTTTCGTTAATATGCAACTCGTTGCATATTGAGCTCCACTTAATTTGTAGGATTGTTTGTGCTCTTTGCCATGCCATGCATATTTAAACCGGACATGCATCATAATTGTTTGTGCATCATGCCATGTTCATGTGGTGGTTGTTTACTATGTTGTGTGCTTCTTTTCCGGTGATTGCTTCTTCGGGTTCGTTCCGGTAATGTCGAGCTTGTGAGGATCCGTTCAACTTTGTCCGTTTGTCTTCTTCATGGACTCATTCTTCTTCCTTGCGGGATCTCAGGCAAGATGATCATACCCTCAAAATCACTACTATCTTTGCTATGCTAGTTTGCTCGCTCTTTTGCTATGCCATTGCTATGATGCCTACCACTTGCTTGTCAGCCTCCCAAATTGCCATGTTCAGCCTCTAACCCACCAATGTCCTAGCAAACCGTTGATTGGCTATGTTACCGCTTTGCTCAGCCCCTCTTATAGCGTTGTTAGTTGCAGGTGAGGATTGAAGTTTGTTCCTTGTTGGAACATGGAGATACCGTTCCTTGTTGGAACATTTATTTACTTGTTGGGATATCACTATATATCTTATTTAATTAATGCATCTATATACTTGGTAAAGGGTGGAAGGCTCGGCCTTATGCCTGGTGTTTTGTTCCACTCTTGCCGCCCTAGTTTCCGTCATATCGGTGTTATGTTCCCTGATTTTGCGTCCCTTACGCGGTTGGGCTATAATGGGAACCCCTTGACAGTTCGCCTTAAGTAAAGCTTTTCCAGCAATGCCCAACATTGGTTTTACCATTTGCCACCTAGCCTTTTTCCCTTGGGAGTCGCGCATCATGAGGGTCATCTTTATTTTAACCCCCCCCCCCCGGGGCCAGTGCTTGTCTAAGCGTTGGTCCGAACTAGAGCCCCTTGCAGCGCCACCTCGGGGAAACTTGAGGGCTGGTTTTAGTTGTACGGACTGCTTATCCGGTGTTGCCCTGAGAACGAGATATGTGCAGCTCCTATCAGGATGGCGGCGCATCGGGCGGTGTTGCTGGTTTAGTTTTACCCTGTCGAAATGTCTTGTTGTACTGGGATACCGAGTCTGATCGGAATGTCTCGGGTGGAGGTCTATTCCTTCGTTGACCATGAGAGCTTGTCATGGGCTACACCCTGCAGGGATTTGAACTTTCGAAAGCCGTGCCCGCGGTTATGGGCAGATGGGAATTTGTTAACGTCCGGTTGTAGAAAACCTGAAGTTGACCTTAATTAAAATGAATCAACCGCGTGTGTAACCGTGATGGTCTCTTTCCGGCGGAGTCCGGGAAGTGAACACGGTTGTTGGAGTTATGCTTGACGTAGGTAGTCCAGGATCACTTCTTGATCATCCTTTTATCGACCGTGCTTTGCCTTCTCTTCTCGCTCTCATTTGCGTATGTTAGCCACCATATATGCTATTCGCTTGCTACAGTTCCACCTCATACCTTTACCTTACCCATAAGCTTAAATAGTCTTGATCGCGAGGGTGCGAGATTGCTGAGTCCCCGTGGCTCACAGATACTTCCAAAACCAGCTTGCAGGTGCCGATGAGACCGTGCAGATGACGCAACCAAGCTCAGGAGGAGCTCGATGAAGATCTTGTCCTTTGTGTTGTTTCGTTCTAGTAGATCAGTAGTGGGGCCCAGTTGGGGTCGATCGGGGACCTTTGTCGCATTTGGGGTTCTTCTTTTATTTTGGTTCCGTAGTCGGACCATGAGTGTATTTGATTGATGCAATGCTTTATTCATGTAATTGTGTGAAGTGGCGATTGTAAGCCAACTATGTAACTTTTTCCCCTATTGTATTACATGGGTTGTGTGAAGATTACCTCACTTGCGACATTGCCTTCAATGCGATTATGCCTCTAAGTCGTGCCTCGACACGTGGGAGATGTAGTCGCATCGAGGGTGTTACACCCCTGCCCTTGTATATAAAGGATCAAGGGGGGAGGCCGGCCGGCCCTAGCAGGGCGCGCTAGGAGGAGGAGTCCTCCTCCTAGTGGGAGTAGGACTCCCCTTTCCTAGTCCCACTAGGAGGGGGAAGGAAGGAATGGAAGAGGGGAAAAGGCAAGGGAGGCGCCCCCCTTCCTTGTCCTATTCAGACTCAAGGGGAGGGGCGCGCGGCCCTGCCCTGGCCGGCCCCTCTCTCTCTCCATTAGGGCCCAACAAGGCCCATTAACCCCCAGGGGGTTTCGGTAACCCCCCAGCACTCCGGTAAAATCCTGATTTCACCCGGAACTATTCCGATGTCCAAATATAGGCTTCCAATATATCAATCTTAATGTCTCTACCATTTCGAGACTCCTCGACATGTCCGTGATCATATTCGGGACTCCGAACTACCTTCAGTACATCAAAACACATAAACTCATGTTACCGATCGTCACTGAACTTTAAGCGTGTGGACCCTACGGGTTCTAGAACTATGTAGACATGACCGAGTCTCCGGTCAATATCAATAGCGGAACCTAGATGCTCATATTGGTTCCTACATATTCTACGAAGATCTTCATCAGTCAAACCGCATAACAACATACGTTGTTCCCTTTGTCATCGGTATGTTACTTGCCCGAGATTCGATCGTCGATATCTCAATATCTAGTTCAATCCTGTTACCGTAAAGTGTCTTTACTCGTTCCGTAATGCATCATCCCGCAACTAACTCATTAGTTGCATTGCTTGCAAGGCTTATAGTGATGTGCTTTACTGAGTGGGCCCAGAGATACCTCTCCGACAATCAGAGTGACAAATCCTAATCTCGATCTACGCCAACTCAACAAGCACCATCGGAGACACGTGTAGAGGACCTTTATAATCACCCAGTTATGTTGTGACATTTGGTAGCACACAAAGTGTTCCTCCGGTACTCAGGAGTTGCATAATCTCATAGTCATAGGAACATGTATAAGTCATGAAGAAAGCAATAGCAACAAACTAAACGATCATCGTGCTAAGCTCATGGATGGGTCAAGTCAATCACATCATTCTCTAATGATGTGATCCCATTAATCAAATGACAACTCATGTCTATGGTTAGGAAACATAACCATCATTGATTCAACGAGCTAGTCAAGTAGAGGCAAACTAGTGACACCCTGTTTGTCTATGTATTCACACATGTACTAAGTTTCCAGTTAATACAATTCTAGCATGAATAATAAACATTTATCATGGTATAGGGAAATGTAAATAACAACTTTATTATTGCATCTATGGCATATTCCTTTAGTCTCCCACTTGCACTAGAGTCAATAATCTAGATTACTCAGTAATGATTCTAACACCCATGGAGTCTTGGTGCTGATCATGTTTTGCTCATGAGAGAGGCTCAGTTAACGGGTCTGCAACATTTAGATCTGTATGCATCTTGCAAATCTCTATGTCTCCCACCTTGACTTGATTGCAGATGGAATTGAAGCGTCTCTTGATGTGCTTGGTTCTTTTGTGGAATCTGGATTCCTTTGCCAAGGCAATTGCACCAGTATTGTCACAAAGATTTTCATTAGATCCGATGCACTAGGTATGACACCTAGATCGGATATGAACTCCTTCATTTACTGCTTCCGAAGTAGCTATGTACTCCGCTTCACACATAGATCCTGCCACGACACTTTGCTTAGAACTGCACCAACTGACAGCTCCACCGTTCAATAAAAACACATATCCGGTTTGTGACTTAGAGTCATCCGGATCAATGTCAAAGCTTGCATCAACGTAACCATTTACGATGAGCTCTTTGTCACCTCCATAAACGAGAAACATATCCTTAGTCCTTTTCAGGTATTTCAGGATGTTCTTGACCGCTGTCCAGAGATCCACTCCTGGATTACTTTGGTACCTCCCTGCTAAACTAATAGCAAGGCACACATCAGGTTTGGTACACATCATTGCATACATGATAGAGCCTATGGCTGAAGCATAGGGAACATCTTTCATTTTCTCTCTATCTTCTGCAGTGGTCGGGCATTGAGTCTGACTCAACTTCACACCTTGCAACACAGGCAAGAACCCTTTCTTTGCTTGATCCATTTTGAACTTCTTCAAAACTTTCTCAAGGTATGTGCTTTGTGAAAGTCCAATTAAGCGTCTTGATCTATCTCTATAGATCTTGATGCCCAATATATAAGCAGCTTCACCGAGGTCTCTCACTGAAAAACTCTTATTCAAGTATCCTTTTATGCTATCATTTCCAATCAACAATATGTCATCCACATATAATATTAGAAATGCTACAGAGCTCCCACTCACTTTCTTGCAAATACAGGCTTCTCCAAAAGTCTGTATAAGACCATATGCTTTGATCACACTATCAAAATGTTTATTCCAACTCCGAGATGCTTGCACCAGTCCATAGATGGATTGCTGGAGTTTGCACACTTTGTTAGTACCCTTTGGATCGATAAAACCTTCTGGTTGCATCATATACAACTCTTCTTCCAGAAATCCATTCAGGAATGCAGTCTTTACATCCATTTGCCAAATTTCATAATCATAAAATGCGGCAATTGCTAACATGATTCGGACGGACTTAAGCATCGCTACGGGTGAGAAGGTCTCATTGTAGTCAACTCCTTGAACTTGTCGAAAACCTTTCGCAACAAGTCGAGCTTTGTAGACAGTAACGTTACCGTCAGCGTCAGTCTTCTTCTTGAAGATCCATTTATTCTTGATGGCTTGCCGATCATCGGGCAAGTCAACCAAAGTCCACACTTTGTTCTCATACATGGATCCCATCTCGGATTTCATGGCATCAAGCCATTTTGCAAAATCTAGGCTCATCATTGCTTCCTCATAGTTCGTAGGTTCGTCATGGTCAAGTAGCATAACTTCCAGAACAGGATTACCGTACCACTCTGGTGCGAATCTTACCCTGGTTGACCTACGAGGTTCGTAGCAACTTGATTTTAAGTTACATGATCTTCATCATTAGATTCCTCACTAATTGGTGTAGGAGTCACAAGAACAGATTTCTGTGATGAACTACTTTCCAATAAGGGAGCAGGTATAGTTACCTCATCAAGTTCTACTTTCCTCTCACTCACTTCTTTCGAGAGAAACTCCTTCTCTAGAAAGGATCCATTCTTAGCAACAAATGTCTTGCCTTCGGATCTGTGATAGAAGGTGTACCCAACAGTTTCCTTTGGGTATCATATGAAGACACGTTTCTCTGATTTGGGTTCGAGCTTATCAGGTTGAAGCTTTTTTACATAAGCATCGCAGCCCCAAACTTTAAGAAACGACAACTTTGGTTTCTTGCCAAACCACAGTTCAGAAGGCGTCATCTCAACGGATTTAGATGGTGCCCTATTTAATGTGAATGCAGCCGTTTCTAAAGCATAACCCCAAAATGATAGTGGTAAATTTGTAAGAGACATCATAGATCACACCAAACCTAGTAAAGTATGATTACGATGTTCGGACACATCATTACACTGTGGTGTTCCGGGTGGCGTGAGTTGCGAAACTATTCCGCATTGTTTCAAATGAAGGCCAAACTCATAACTCAAATATTCTCCTCCACGATCAGATCGTAGAAACTTTATTTTCTTGTTATGATGATTTTCCACTTCACTATGAAATTCTTTGAACTTTTCAAATGTTTTAGACTTATGTTTCATCAAGTAGATATACCCATATCTGCTTAAATCATTTGTGAAGGTGATAAAATAATGATACCCGCCACGAGCTATGTATGATTTCCAACAAATCTGTTGCTCGCTCCATAGTTCTGGAGAATGGCGTTTTAGTCATCTTGCCCATGAGGCATGGTTCGCAAGTACCAAGTGATTCATAATCAAGTGATTCCAAAAGTCCATCAGAATGGAGTTTGTTCATGCGCTTTACACCAATATGACCTAAACAGTAGTGCCACAAATAAGATGCACTATCATTATCAACTTTGCATCTTTTAGCTTCAATATTATGAATATGTGTATCACTACTATTGAGATTCATCAAAAATAGACCACTCTTCAAGGGTGCATGACCATAAAAGATATTACTCATACAAATAGAACAACCATTATTCTCAGATTTTAATGAATAACCGTCTCGCATCAAACAAGATCCAGATATAATGTTCATGCTCAACACTGGCACCAAATAACAATTATTCGGGTCTAAAATTAATCCCGAAGGTACATGTAGAGGTAGCGTGCCGACCGCGATCACATCGATTTTGGAACCATTTCCCACGCGCATCGTCACCTCGTCCTTAGCCAATCTTCGCTTAATCCGTAGCCCCTGTTTCGAGTTGCAAATATTAGCAATAGAACCAGTACCAAATACCCAGGTGCTACTGCGAGCATTAGTAAGGTAAACATCAATAACATGTATATCACATATACCTTTGTTCACCTTGCCATCCTTCTTATCCGCCAAATACTTGGGGCAGTTTCGCTTCTAGTGACCAGTCCGTTTGCAGTAGAAGCACTCAGTCTCAGGCTTAGGTCCAGACTTGGGTTTCTTCACTTGAGGAGCAACTGGCTTGTTTTTCTTCTTGAACTTCCCCTTCTTCCTTTACCCTTTTTCTTGAAACTGGTGGTCTTGTTGACCATCAACACTTGATGCTCCTTCTTGATTTCTACCTCCGCAGCTTTTAGCATCGCAAAGAGCTCGGGAATCGTCTTATCCATCCCTTGCATATTATAGTTCATCACAAAGCTCTTGTAGCTTGGTGGCAGTGATTGAAGAACTCTGTCAATGACACTATCATCAGGAAGATTAACTCCCAGTTGAGTCAAGTGGTTGTGGTACCCAGACATTCTGAGTATATGTTCACTGACAGAACTATTCTCCTCCATCTTGCAACTGTAGAACTTATTGGAGACTTCATATCTCTCAATCCGAGCATTTGCTTGAAATATTAACTTCAACTCTTGGAACATCTCATATGCTCCATGACGTACAAAACGTCGTTGAAGTCCCAGTTCTAAGCCGTAAAGCATGGCACACTAAACTATCGAGTAGTCATCAGCTTTGCTCTGCTAGACGTTCATAACATCTGGCGTTGCTCTTGCAGCGGGTTTGCACCTAGCGGTTCTTCCAGGATGTAATTCTTCTGTGCAGCAATGAGGATAATACTCAAGTTACGGACCCAGTCTGTGTAATTGCTACCATCATCTTTCAACTTTGCTTTCTCAAGGAACGCATTAAAATTCAACAGAAGAACAGCACGGGCCATCTATCTACAACAACCTAGACATGCAGAATACTATCAGGTACTAAGTTCATGATAAATTAAAGTTCAATTAATCATATTACTTAAGAACTCCCACTTAGACAGACATCTCTCTAATCATCTAAGTGATCACGTGATCCATATCAACTAAACCATGTCCGATCATCACGTGAGATGGAGTAGTTTTCAATGGTGAACATCACTATGTTGATCATATCTACTATATGATTCATGCTCGACCTTTCGGTCTCAGTGTTCCGAGGCCATATATGCATATGCTAGGCTCGTCAAGTTTAACCCGAGTATTCTGCGTGTGCAAAACTGGCTTGCACCCGTTGTATGTGAACTAGAGCTTATCACACCCGATCATCACGTGGTGTCTCTGCACGACGAACTTTCGCAACGGT
The DNA here is from genome assembly GCA_034509565.1 of Triticum monococcum. Taxonomy (NCBI): domain Eukaryota; kingdom Viridiplantae; phylum Streptophyta; class Magnoliopsida; order Poales; family Poaceae; genus Triticum; species Triticum monococcum. Next base: position 388,137,664 of record CM067845.1, read on the forward strand.
GCATACTCAGGGAGAACACTTATACCTTGAAATTTAGTGAGAGATCATCTTATAATGCTACCATTGATCTAAGCAAAATAAGTTGCATAAAAGATAAACATCACATGCAATCAATATAAGTGATATGATATGGCCATCACCATCTTGTGCCTGTGATCTCCATCTCCAAAGCACCGTTATGATCACCATTGTCACCGGCTTGACACCTCTATCTCCATCGAAGCATCGTTGTTGTCACACCAACTATTTCCTTCACGACTATCGCTACCGCTTAGTGATAAAGTAAAGCAATTACATGGCGATTGCATTTCATACAATAAAGCGACAACCATATGGCTCCTGCCAGTTGCCGATAATTGTGTTACAAAACATGATCATATCGTACAATAAAATTTAGCATCATGTCTTAACAATATCACATCACAACATGCCCTGCAAAAACAAGTTAGACATCCTCTACTTTGTTGTTGCAAGTTTTATGTGGCTGCTACGGGATGAGCAAGAACCGTTCTTACCTACGCATCAAAAACCACAACGCGGTATAGTGATTGCTTTTTGATCTTCAGAAAGAACCATGTTCATTGAATCCGATTCAACTAAAGCTGGAGAAATAGACACCCACTAGCCACCTGTGTGCAAAGCACGTCGGTATAACTAGTCTCGCGTAAGCGTACGCGTAATGTCGGTCTGGGCCGCTTCATCCAACAATGCCGTTGAATCAAGAATCAACTAGTGACGGTAAGCAATATGTATATACCCACGCCCACAACTCCTTTGTGTTCTACTCGTGCATATAACATCTACACATAAAGCTGGCTCGGATGCCACTGTTGGGGAATGCAGTAATTTCAAAAAAATTCCTACGCACACGCAAGATCATGGTGATGCATGGCAACGAGAGGGGAGAGTGTTGTCCACGTACCCTCATAGCCGTAAGCGGAAGCATTATGAGAACGCGGCTGATGTAGTCGTACGTCTTCATAATCCGACCGATCCAAGTACCAAACGTACGGCACCTCCGAGTTCAGCACACGTTCAGCTCGATGACATCCCACGAACTCCGATCTAGCAGAGCTTCGAGGGAGAGTTCCGTCAGCACGACGGCGTGATGACGGTGATGATGATTCTACCAACGCAGGGCTTTGCTTAAGCACCGCTATGATATGACCGAGGTGGATTATGGTGGAGGGGGGCACCGCACACGGCTAAAAGATCAACTGATCAACTTATCTCTTGGGGTGCCCCCTGCCCCCGTATATAAAGGAGCAAGGGGGGAGGCCGGCCAGCCCTAGCAGGGTGCGCCAGGAGGAGGAGTCCTCCTCCTAGTGGGAGTAGGACTCCCCTTTCCTAGTCCCACTAGGAGGGGGAAGGAAGAGTGGGAGAGGGGGAAAGGCAAGGGGGGCGTCGCCCCCCTTCCTTGTCCTATTCGGACTCAAGGGGAGGGGCGCGTGGCCCTGCCCTGGCCAGCCCCCCACTCTCTCCACTAGGGCTCAACAAGGCCCATTAACCCCCGGGGGGTTCCGGTAACCCCCGGCACTCCGGTAAAATCTCGATTTCACCCGGAACTATTCCGATGTCCAAATATAGGCTTACAATATATCAATCTTTATGTATCGTCCATTTCGAGACTCCTCGTCATGTCTGTGATCATATCCGGGACTCCGAACTATGGTACATCAAAACACATAAACTCATATTACCGATTGTCACCGAACTTTAAGTGTGCGGACCCTACGGGTTCGATAACTATGTAGACATGACCGAGACTTGTCTCCGGTCAATAATCAATAGCGGAACCCGGATGCTCATATTGGTTCCTACATATTCTACGAAGATCTTTATCGGTCAAACAGCATAACAACATACGTTGTTCCCTTTGTCATCGGTATGTTACTTGCCCGAGATTCGATCGTCGGTATCTTAATACCTAGTTCAATCTCATTACCGGCAAGTCTCTTTACTCGTTCCGTAATGCATCATCCTGGAACTAACTCATTAGTTGCATTTCTTGCAAGGCTTATAGTGATGTGCTTTACCGAGTGGGCCCAGAGATACCTCTCCAACAATCGGAGTGACAAATCCTAATCTCGATCTACGCCAACTCAACAAGCACCATCGGAGACACCTGTAGAGCACCTTTATAATCACCCAGTTACGTTGTGACGTTTGGTAGCACACAAAGTGTTCCTCCAGTACTCGCGAGTTGCATAATCTCATAGTCATAGGAACATGTATAAGTCATGAAGAAAGCAATAGCAACAAACTAAACGATCATCATATTAAGCTAACGGATGGGTCAAGTCAATCACATCATTATCTAATGATGTGATCCTGTTAATCAAATGACAACTCATGTCTATGGTTAGGAAACATAACCATCATTGATTCAACGAGCTAGTCAAGTAGAGGCAAACTAGTGACACTATGTTTGTCTATGTATTCACACATGTACTAAGTTTCCGGTTAATACAATTCTAGCATGAATAATAAAAATCTATCATGGTATAAGTAAATATAAATAACAACTTTATTATTGCCTCTACGGCATATTTCCTTCACAAAATTCAAGTGATCATGGTAGAGTAGTAGAACACGTATGTGGCCTCCTCCAGTGGGTGGCCTCTCGGAGGCATCAGGGGAGTATGAGCAGCAGTTGGTGGAAGGCCGACGTAGTGGAAGGCGGTGGTGGGAATTGGGGATCACTGGATCGAGTGTTCGACAAGAGTCTGGTAGCGAAGAGTTAATATTTCATCTTTTTGAGGAGTCGCATAGGACGTATGAGGAGTGGCGAGCAGGTGATTATGAGCCTATGAGCTATGACTTGTTTAAGGAATACAAGATTTAGGGTTGGACCATATGAGTTGGATGTTAACCCCACATGTTATAGGAGTTATTTTCATTTATTAATTTTTTTCTGGGTATCCATTGGGTTACCCATGGGCACAATTTCTTACCCATGCCCTACCCATATATTTTGCGGGTATGGGTACCCATTACCCGTGGGTAGAAAATCTCTTCAAGTCTTGCCCATACCCATTGTTTTCGGGTAGGGTACCCGCGGGTACCCATACCCATGGGCAAAACTGCCATCCCTATCTTGTAGAGAATTATATGCACCCATGTATATCTTGAGTAATCATCAGCAATAACGAATCCATAGAGACAAGCAGTGGTAGTAAGAGTAGAGTAGTGAGTAGGGCCAAATAAGTCCATGTGAAGCAGCTCGAAGGGACGAGATGTCGTCATGATTGTCTTCGAGGGATGCTTGGCCCTTGTCTTCTTTCTAGCTTCGCCGGCATCGCATAGATGATCCTTCTTGAACTTGACGCCCTCGATGCCTATGACATGTTTCTTCTTCGTGAGTGTGTACAAGTTCCTCATGCCAGCATGCCCTAGCCTCTGATGCCAGAGCCAGCACTCTGAAGGTTTTGCTAGAAGACATACGGCCAACTATGCTCCTACTGAGAAATCTACCATGTACAAATCGTCCTTTTGATACCCTTCAAAGACTAGAGATTTGTCAGATTCCATAAGCACAAGGCAATGATATTTTCCAAATATCACAACCATGTTCAGATCACAAAGCATTGAGACAGACATTAAGTTGAAATGAAGGGATTCAACAAGCATCCCTTTATCCATGTGTTGATCCTTTGAGATTGCAACTCTACCTAGACCTGATACCTTGCTTTTACCAGTATCAGGAAATGTGATGTGACTTTTGTCAGATGGACGTAAAGTTGAGTCCATGAGAAGACTTCAATCACCAGTCATGTGGTTAGTGCATCCACTGTCAATAATCCACTCAGGAGCCTTTGGTATCGTACCCTACAGTGCAGTTAGGAGGATAGGCTTCACCAAGGGAAATGTGAAGCATAAATATTTCACGAACAAGCAGATAATCAAAGTTCAGATCCTGGTTAGGGCAGATAGGATGATTGTTAGGGAATCCAGGAACAAAATACATAGTAAGACAATTTGGGCATTTTATCTTGTGCCCCACAAGATGTTTTAGGTCCCCAGCATAAGTATCAGACGACTTTGATTTCCGGCTGGAGACCTTTCCCTGCAAAAGAGAGTTAATTCTTCTTAACCACCCACATCCTCAGGGGTGGCTTCGAAGCAATGAGTCTAAGTGCAGCATCTAAGAAGTTTTGCTTTGGAGCCCTAGCAAATAGCCTTGAAGGAGGTGAATAATACTCATAAGAATAAGCAGAATAGTTCTTGGTCTTATTCATAAGTCTGAGTATGGTTTCCCTGCAAAACATTGGCATTAGGGTGACTCTGGTGAGTCCTCTTTCTGTATGAAGCCTTTGGACCATATGAAGCAGTTGGTCTGGGGTTTGTCTTCTTCCTAGGTGGTGTCATGATGACATTCACCTGAAGATTCTCAAGACAACTCTTGGGCACCCAGATCTTCTTTAAAGGGTGTCCATTCCTGAAGTTAGTACCAATATACCTGGCAAACACTTCACCATTCTGATTCTTAAACAATTTATAGTTTGCATCAAAGGATTCATCAATGATAATAGGGTTAGCACAAGTGAAGCCAGATAAGGTAGATGGATCCACTAAAGGTCCCTTTGCAGCAACCCATGTGGCTTTGGGGTACTGCTCGGGCTTCCAGTAGGAACCATCAACATTCATTTTCCTCACGAACCCAACCCCCTCTTTCCTAGGGTTTTGGTTCAGAATTTGTTTCTTGAGGACATCGCACAGTGTCCGATGCCCTTTGAGGCTTTTGTACATCCCTGTTTCAAGCAATGCCTTCAATCTGGCATTCTCATCAGCAATAGTAGTGGTATCCTCAGAAGAGGGGTTAGTTTCCACATCAGCAGTTGAAGACATAGCAACAGTAGAAATAGTAGAACATCCAGCAACAGAAGCAGCAGTTGAAGACATTATCTTGTAAACTGATGGCATTCTATTTCTCTTAAAATCCCCGCATCTTCAGTTTTGAATTTACACCACTTAACATAAAAATTGCATAAACCACACATGCTCCTTATTAAATTAACAAAGTTCTATAATTAGGCTAAATCGAGCAACTCAAATATTTACTCTGTAGAGGATATGTCAAAGAACCATAGGAGAATCATGCAGTGGTCTCCTCTTTCTGCAGAAGCTTCCCCAGCAATATATGTCATGATCGTTCCCTAAAGATAAATACACTTGTCACTATAAAAAGTTATACTATAATACAATCAGCCAGGGGAAAGAAAATAAGATGGTTATTAATATCACAATATGAATACATACATGTTGAAAACAACAAACCTTTGAGTGCCGCCGAATTAAGAAGTATGAAATAACAGGAATATTATGGAGTGATGCTTGTGGGGCTTATTCCTTTGGTACGAAGTGTGGCAACGAAATAAATAAGGATTCATACAATAAGACTAATAAGGGGATTTGTTTATTGTTCTCAAAGTAATCATGGTGCCATAGATCGATACTAGTGCTTACCTGTTCCTGTAGTGTATCTTCCTCTAAGTACAAACTTCATCGAGTGTATCTTCAAGGATCTTGTAAGCTATACTCTTTGATACTGTTTCACGATATTAATATGTTCCCTTTGTCAAAAAATGTTCAGAGCTAAGATATCTGAGATAATATGACAACTGATTGAAAAAGTGTGTGATGGCAAATTTCACTTTCTAATCATTATAATTACCTAACTGCTAGTAGCAAGAATATCAAAAACATAATGCATCATAACAAACAATGTTTTTAGAAAAAGAGGATGCAAATATTTTCTGAAATTAACACACATAGACATAGTTGCATATATCTAATATCTAAATCAATAATGCTGAGTAGCAACAACTTGCACATGGTGAACTAGAATAGGGAATAGGGAATTAACAGAGGCAAGCCAAAACTGAATTAAATAACATGCCTAAAAAGGAGTAGCGGCTGCTTGGTTTCACATGATCTACAACACCATGGGGGACAACCTAGTGCAGATGTTGTACTACTGATAGGAAAGATGGCCCAGAACTAGAGGATCCAACAAGGAAAATGAATGTGTCACCACGACAGTGCCTGCGGTGGTGGATCAGTTGAGATTGATGGAGGGGGTGAGGTGGTGGTAGAGGAAGAAAAAAAGAGGATTCTAGCACGTACGAAGATGTGGTGGCGAAGGCGGCAGGCGACCTCGTAGGTGAACTGGTGCTCCAGCTGGGTGGCATCCTACTCGGGCTAGCTAGCTATATCTACGGCGATGTCGCGAACGGCGTACCGACTGGAGAAGACGTGGTTGTGCCGCTCCAACGCGAACCTGGCCAAGATCTGCAACTTTGACAGGTCGGTTCTGAAGAGCTCCTCACCACCGCCCCAGATCATAACACCGCTAGGTAATTGGACAATGACACCGCCCTTTGTAGTACCCCGGCGACAACGGCCCCACCAATTTCTTTAGAAGACAGCTGCCTGTGGGTGGAGATGTGGAAGAAAAACTAGCAGCGAATAATTGTGAAGATAGAGGAAGATGGGGAGGAGGTGGATACGGGGAGGAGGTTAGCTATTCGTGGGGAGGTGGGAGAGGTTGAGCCCGCAGCCTACCAACACATGTTGTCTCACCGTTGCTACATATGCGTTGCTATATGTATGTTTTTGTTGCAGTGCTTCGCGATGATCTTTCTTGGACCGAAAGCAAACCAGGAGACTTGGAGTGGAAGTCTGGAACTCTGTGGGGCAGCCACGAGGTAGGAGGGCGTGCCCCCACCCTCATAGGCCCCACGTAGCTCCACCGACGTACTTATTTCACCTATATATACTCTTATACCCTAGATCGATCGTAGAGAGCCACGAAACCACGTTTTCGCCGTCGCAACCTTCTGTACCCGTGAGACCCCATCTTGGGGCCTTTTCCAGCGATCTGCCGAAGGGGGAATCGATCACGGAGGGATTCTACATCAACACCATAGCCTCTCCGATGAAGCGTGAGTAGTTTACCACACACCTTCGGGTCCATAGTTATTAGCTAGATGGCTTCTTCTCTCTCTTTGATTCTCAATACAAAGTTCTCCTTGATGTTCTTGGAGAGCTATTCGATGTAATATTCTTTTGCGGTGTGTTTGCCGAGATCCGATGAATTGTGGGTTTATGAACAAGATTATCTATGAATATTATTTGGTTCTTCTCTGAATTCTTATATGCATGATTTGATATCTTTGCAAGTCTCTTTGAATTATCGGTTTAGTTTGGCCTACTAGATTGATCTTTCTTGCAATGGGAGAAGTGTTTAGCCTTGGGTTCAATCTTGCGGTGTCCTTTCCCAGTGACAGTAGGGGCATCAAGGCACGTATTGTATTGTTGCCATCGAGGATAAAAAGATGGGGTTTATATCATATCACTTGAGTTTATCCCTCTACATCATGTCATCTTGCTTAAAGCGTTACTCTGTTCTTATGAACTTAATACTCTAGATGCATGCTGGATAGCGGTCGATGTGTGGAGTAATAGTAGTAGATGCAGAATCATTTCGATCTACTTGACATGAACATGATGCCTATATTCATAATCATTGCCTAGATATTCTCATAACTATGCGCTTTTCTATCAATTGATCGGCAGTAATTTGTTCACCCACCGTAATACATACTATCTTTAGAGAAGCCACTAGTGAAACCTATGGCCCCCGGGTCTCTTTCTTATTAGATTGCATCCCTTTTATTTACATCGCATCTTGTTTACTATTTTGCAATCTTTACTTTCCAATCTATACAACAAAAATACCAAAAATATCTATCTTACTATCTTTATCAGATCTCACTTTTGCGAGTGTAGGATCGAAAGTATGTCTAGAGGGGGGTGATTAGACTACTTGACCAAATAAAAATCTATCCTTTTCCCAATTTTAATTCTTGGCAGATTTTAGCAACTTAGCACAAGTCAAGCAAACAACCTACACATGCAATTCTAAGAGTATAGCAGTGGAATGTTAAACAATTGCATATGAAGGTAAAGGGGGGAGTTTGGAGAGAGCAAACGCAATGTAGACACGGAGATTTTTGGTGTGGTTCCGATAGGTGGTGCTATCGTACATCCACGTTGATGGAAAATTCAACCCACGAAGGGTAACGGTTGCGCGAGTCCACGGAGGGCTCCACCCATGAAGGGTCCACGAAGAAGCAACCTTATCTATCCCACCATGGCCATCGCCCACGAAGGACTTGCCTCGCTAGGGTAGATCTTCACGAAGTAGGCGATCTCCTTGCTCGTACAAACTCCTTGGTTCAACTCCACAATCTTGACGGTGGCTCCCAAGTGACACCTAACCAATCTAGGAGACACCACTCTCCAAGAGGTAACAAATGGTGTGTTGATGATGAACTCCTTGCTCTTGTGCTTCAAATGATAGTCTCCCCAACACTCAACTCTCTCTCATAGGATAGGATTTGGTGGAAAGACGATTTGAGTGGAAAGCAACTTGGGGAGGACAAGAGATCAAGATTTATGTGGTTGGAATGAAGTATCTTGACCTCAACACAAGTGTAGGTGGTTCTCTCTCAGAAAATGTATGTTGGAAGTGTAGGCATGTTCTGATGGCTCTCTCCACGAATGAAGAGTGGGTGGAGGGGTATATATAGCCTCCACACAAAATCTAACCGTTACACACAAATCACCAAACTCGGTGGGACCGAATCATACAACTTGGCCAGACCGATTTAGTTCATAATGTGACCATTAGGGTTTTCGGTGGGACCGACATGTCAACTCGGTCGGACCAATGTCATTAGGGTTAGGGCATAATGTAATCTCGGTGAGACCGATTTTAGTAATAGACTAACCAGAGAGTTGGTCAGGCAATCTCGGTGGGACCGATTCGCTCTTTCGGTAGGACCGAAACGTTACGAAAGGGAACAGAGAGTTTGCATTGCAATCTCGGTGGGACCGATCGCTCATCTCGGTTGGACCGAAAGGTTACGAAGGGAAACAGAGAGATTACAATCCCATCTCGGTGAGAGCGAGATCCCTATCGGTAGGACCAAAAAGACTAGGGCTTGTGGTAGTGGCTATGTCAAGTGAACCCGGTGGCGCCGGATAGATCAAATCGGTGGGGCCGAGTTTGACTTTTGGTTTGGGATATATTTGGATATGAGAAATTGGTTGAGGGTTGTGGAGCATATCACTAAGCACTTTGAGCAAGAACCTCAATAAGCAACACCTCACCCCCTCATAATAGTATTGGCTTTTCCTATGGACTCAATGTGATCTTGGATCACTAAAAATGAAATGTAGAGTCTTGTGCTTTGAGCTTGAGCGAATCCTTTTGTCCTTAGCATTTTGAGGGGTCCACTTTCTAATCCATGCCATGCCAATCATTGAACTTTTCTTGAAATATTTATCTTCAAGTAGCATTAGCTCAATGAGCTATATGTTGTTAGGAATTACCAAAACCACCCAGGGATAGTTGCACTTTCAATCTCCCTATTTTGGTAATTGATGACAACATATAGATCAAAGCTTCGACAAATGATTATAAGATTGAAAAACATCGTCGCTTTGAGAAGTATGTAATAAGCAAGAGCTCCCCCTAAATTTTTGCATTATTTAAAATTTGCTTTTGAATGCAAATGCACAATCGATTGGGATCATGGGTTACTCTTCCATGTCACATACATCTTGGTGGAGCGCTTAGAAATTAAAAGCATGCACTCATCACCAAGCAAGTGAATGATCATATATGGAATATAAAGGATAGCATCATTCAACCAAACATTAAGGTATCATATGATCGACCACATGATCATATAAGTATCTCACAAGGACATAAAGTATCTCACACAAGCACACAATAAAGTAGTTCAACCAAAATAGCAAGAGAGACAAAAAGCAAGACACTCTCTCTCGAAGCCTATGATCTATACATATTTCTCCCCCTTTGGCAACAAGTTGCCAAAAAGTTTGAAAATGCATAGTGCTATACGTCTCTCAGGCTTGGTCTTTGGGAGGTGGTGTAGATAGAACTCAAGGACGAAGTCTTCCGATGAAGTAGTTGGAGCTGATGGAGTGGGTGCTGGAGGTGGCACTGGAGCTATAGCTGCTGGTGCTGACACTGAAGCTCTAGCATCTGAGACTGGCACTGCAGCAGACCTTGGACCTCGTGGCACATGCTTAAAAGCATCAGTGGTTGCTTTTTCTCTCCTCTCGTCTGCTTCCTCCTAAAGCTGCTCAACTGCAGTCTGAATCTCAGTCACCTTCAGATCAAGATCATAGTTTTTTTTCCACAATCCTCTCCAGGCTCTCCCGATTTTGAGTCAGGGTGGCCAAGCCCTTCTCAATCCTCAGTGTAGCTTGAATCAGATAGCCTAACTAATCTTGCTTGCTCTTCAGGAAGACTCAAGATGCCTCTTCAACACTTGGCATCTGGGCAGCTTTCTCAGCCTTTTCCTTGGCTCTCTTCTCCTGGACTTGAGTTGATGATGGTTCTTCCTCATTCATCACAACAGTGTTGTCTTCAAACTCAGGATATATTGGTAGATGCTCCTTGTCCAGCAAGTAAGTCCATGTGCCCATTTAAGAGTTGATGAGCTCCTGAATGTGTGGAGCATATCCACAACTCATCTTTTGATCAGCAGCAGTTCTTTTGATCATTTATACAATAAAGCTCATAAATTTGAACTTCTGGGGGGGCATAAAAAATTTGCAGCATGTTGATGGAGTGTCCTCGGATCATATTGTGATCTCCTGACTTGGGTAGCAATGTGTGCCTTAAGATCCAGTTAATGGGAGGCAGACTGGACAACAGATAATGTACAGATCCAAACTTATGTGTTTCTAAAGCCTTATCGGGGTTCTCCTCGTACATGTTTGCCATTGAGTTGTGGTCTTTCTTCTTGGTGTAATACACATCCAAGTCATCTTCATGTTCCTTTGGGGCATTGATTAGCTTGGCCCATTCATCAACTGTGGACTGGTACCTAGTACCCTCAGACATCCAAACTATCCTCCCATCTGGATAGAAGTGGGCAGTGGAGTAGAACTGCATGATCAACTCATCATTCCATTTGTTGAGCTTTTGTCCAACGAATTCATCTACTCTACAAGCCTTAAAGCTATCATACACTCCAGGGAAGTGATCTTCATTTTCCTGGATGAACTCCCAGTCCACCCATTTCATGTCACACAATATGGGCTTCTTGTCAAGAAGAATAGTCTCATAGAAATCTTGTTGTTCCTTTGTATGGAACCTGTAGTCAACTGTAGTCCTACTCCTAACAACATAGGGATCAGACTGTCTCCACAACCTCAATCCTACATCTTTCCTGATGTGCATGTTCTCAGCGAGTGGATGAGCATCATTATGGTCAGGAATTTTGGGCTTCAACTTCCTCAAGATAAGAGAATCATCTTCTTCTTCTTCAGCTTCAGGCACTGGGGCCTTGTTCTTCTCCTCAGTAGGTATACTCATGGTGTTCCTCTTGGGTTTTGGGGGGTTTTTGAGCAGCAGTCTTGGGAGCAGACTTGGGCTTAGATGGAGCAGCCCTTGACTTGATTGCATCTCCCATAAGCTTGTGAGCCTTAGGAGCTGGTGCAACATCCTCTTCCTCCTCGTCGTCTTCTGAATCTCTCATAATGGAGGATCTACCAAGTACTCTGGCAGTGGTCTTCTTGACCCTTTCTTTTCTTTTCTTTCCTTCCCCAAATACCTCTTCAGTTGGCTTGGAGGTTTCAGCAGTTGAGGCTCTGGCCTTAGACATGGGAATCCTCTTTACTGGAGCCTTCTTGTGCATCCCTGGCTTTGTTGTAGGAGCTGAGCCATACTCTTTCTTCAGCACCTTTTTCTTGGAGCTGACTTCTTCCTCAACAGCCACATAATCCTCATCTTTAGAATCTAAGGTCTTCTTCTTCCTTGTTCTGGTGGCTGCCTTGGGCAAGTTGCTTAGTGTGCTCCTACTGCCCTCATCAGAAGTGCTAGAGGGACTAGTGCCCTCACTCATATGAACCTTCTCCTCAGACTTGTTCTGGCTGTCACTTTGATCAAACATCTTGCAGGAAAACTGTCAGCAGACCCTATGAATAGGTTGTAGATGAGGTAGAGTAGACGAGCATCACAAAGTGCAGAATTTTTGCAAAACAGATGACTTGAAAACTTAGTTTTAGTTCTTCACAGAAAGCATTTCGGATCTTCCGATTTGTAAGCTCGGTGATACTGAAGCAGCTTTTGGAACCTAAACTAGTGAACTCGGTCAGACCAAGTCACAGTTCGGTGGCATCGAGACTGCTAGGTTTCATAGAGAATCGAACTCGGTCACACCGATTTGCAATTTTCGGTCAGACCAAAAACGCATGTGCAATGGCCTAAGCCAAATCGGTGAGACCGATTTCTACAACTCGGTCGGTCCGAGATGAGTTCGGCGGAGACCTAACCCTAAATTTTCAAATCAAATCTAATCTACGGGATGCTTTCGCTGGACAGGATGATTTCATACGTGGCAAGAATCATGGCAAAGAAATTTGCTACGAATCAGAGTTAAGCAATAGCACAAAGATCAAGTTCATACCCTACTTCGGTGGTGAACTTGCCATGGTGGCAACGGTGGGGCAAATTGTCGTTGACGGCGGTAGAGACCAGCGGTGGGAGGTCGCTGGCGGCGAGAGGACGATCCGGAGACCCGAGGAGGCAGAGCAGGTCACGCGTGGGTGAAAGGTTTCGAAATTTTTTCCAAAATTTGACCCGTCAGTATATATAACCTGAGCCTGTCGGTGTGACCGAGTGGAACAACTCGGTGGCACCGAGATGCAGAACTGCAAGCGGTTACTGCAACTCAGTGTGACCGAAAAGTTCTAATCGGTTGCACCAAGATTGAAAACCTAGATCAACTTAGTGATCTCGGTGTGACCCAAATGGATGACTCAGTCATACCGAAATGCACAAAGAGGCTTTGGAAGTTTAAGTCTATGACGAATCGGGGACTCCGAGTGCTCCTCACACAGAGTGGTTTGAATCTGACTTGATCAAACTTTGTGATGTAGTATGAATAGAGTGTGAGACGAGGAAAGCATAGATAGCTAGAGGGAGTTCTTAGGCATTCTTGTCCATCCATTTGGCAAAAGAGAAAAAGCCAAACAATCAAAGCAACAAATGGATGTCCTCAAATGAGTAAAATATGCAACCAACATGCTCACACAATAAGATGGCAAAAGAAATATGTGACAAAGCATGCACAAACACTCTAGCATCTATCAAGCAATTTGGCGATGACTATGTCATCTATATATGAGTATATTGACTTAGGAGTCAAATGAGAACATTTGATCGTAGGTCATACTCATCGTTTAAGCACAAGTGGGGTTGCCACTTTTACATAAAGCATTGTTGTGTTCACACCATTAGAGTTGCTTTAGCTCAATTGATTAGAGTAAAGCTCCCTCTAGATGTGATATCCCCCCTAAGAGGGATGAACTAACCTTCGGTTTTGTCGATGATGACTTCATGTAGGTGTTGAAGATGTGGATGCTCAATGTTGATGTAGATCCTTTGGAGCAATCCTTTGAAGTGAGTTGCACTTTCAATACCTACACGGGTTAGTCCCACAAGGAACAAACAAGGATATCCATAGACATAGAGTGATATTCACATGAGATGATGTCCACGAATGCATTAGGTTACCTTGTCCCTTGTCTTACCAACAAGAGGGTTTGTGACTCCTTGAACTAGTGCAAGATATGGAAGTTGTTTGCACTTGTCCTCGCCAAAATGATATGAGTGAAGTGTGTTGGCAGAGTCACCCTCAAGAACTCTCTAGTTCTTCTTCTTCGGGATCCACACCATCTTGATGGGAATCCTTGGAGTTGTAGTCGTACTTGATGAAGTAGAACTTGATGTAGTCTTGGGAAGTTGTTGGGGATATTACTACTGGACGTAAACCGGCCAGGAGTAGCCGAATTAACTTTATAAAGATTAGAAGCCCGTGAGGACCTAAGAATGATGGCGCTTTACGAAGGCCCAAGGCCCAAAGGCGAGTTAAGGCTTGTAGATGTAAACCGACCTTATTATGTAACTTGCATTGTAAGATAGGAAGGATAGAGACCGAGCCGGACACGATTATGATCCGGCCTCGGGACTTTGTAAACCGGCGGGCGTCAACCTATGTATATAAAGGGACGACCCGGCGGCGGTTTAGGGACAACACACAACAACTCGAGAGCCAGGCAAAGCGGATTCGCTCCCTGGTTATCGAAACCCTAGCAATAGCAACACAACTAGACGTAGGCTTTTACCTTCATCGAAGGGGTCGAACTAGTATAAAAATCCTCGTGTCCCTTGTCCAGTTTAACCCCTTTAAGCTAACCCATAGCGGTGGCTCCATGACTAAGTCCTTTCACGAGGACATCTGCCGTGACAACCCCACGACAGTTGGCGCCCACCGTGGGGCTATCGCACGATGGTTTCGAGTTCTTGAAGGGCAGCGTCGGAGGACTCAAGGGATACGCTGTGGGACGAATGACGAAGAGTCATCGCGGCAAGCTCTACATCGATGACGCAGGATGGGGTCCCGAGGCCAGTTCAGTGGAATACGGGTACCGGGTCCCCTTTGGCAGAATTAATGTCTTCATCGGCAAGATCGGTGAACCGGGCCCTGAGCCGAACACCTGCGCCGACATCATCGAGACAGCTCAACGTGCAAGCCTTACCCCGGTTCAGCCCGCACCAAGGCATGTTTTCGTAGGTGTCATCCATGGAGCGGAATATGAGGATGGGCCGGCATCTGATGGGGAAGCCGCTGCCCGTTCTGATGACGAGTCTTCGACCGGGGAAACCGAGTCGCTATATCAGTTGCAGGACGGCCGGATTAGTGGGAGTTCCGATGGCAACAGTATTCCGGACCCCCTCGATCTGCCAAGCCGGGTCATGGTCTTCATGGCCGGCACACAACCGGTGCAGCACTCTTCTAATGCTGCGGTGATGTTCTCCGGTTCAGCAACAGCAACGCCAGCAGGAACAGGGGGCTCTGCGCCACCTCCCGCTCAGGTTTTGTCTGATTTGTTCGACGCTTTGGCAACATTGATGGCCACGGAGGTGGACGTGGCAGCCCGAGATCAGTACAATGCAGAGATTGCAAAGGTGAAAGATCAGATAACTCAGGCTAAAGCGGACCTGGCAGCAGAGAACGCTAGGATGGCTACAGAACGGGCCGAGTTGGAAGCTCAGGCCTACCGGCTTAGGTTGGACCAGAATGCCTCAGATGAGGTCATGAGAAGGAGATACCGGTCGCACCTCCCGCCGGGTTATGAGCCAAGAAATCTCTTCAACACGCCAGGAGCCGAAACCAGTAACCAACCAGTGGTAAACCGGACGGAGGCGTCGGGAACAGGAGCGCCGGTGCAACGACGCACGATGAACCTGCCTCGTCAGAACAACGTTGTGCTGCAGTATGTTCTGATGCCCCCGGGGCATTACCCCAACCCGTTGGACAACATTGTGGCCACCGCTTCACGATTGGCCGCCCTCCCAACTAACGGCGAGTCACCAGTGGCGATTGAGACATGCCAGGCTAGAGAGCTCCTTCAAACAGCTTTAAACCAGCAGCAGGCTTATTCGCATAGTCGCGAGAGGATTCATTCCACCCCTCGTCCGAGTCGAAGCTACAGCAGGCATGTTGAGGATGAACCGGCCATATCAAGCAGTGCACGTCACCGTACTCGCCGCGAGGACACAACCCGGCAGGTGGTGGCGCTGATGCACAGGATGTGGTGGATCATGGCCGTGCATGTCGAGAAGCCGAGTTGGCAGCTCTGCACGCCGCTTGTCAACCTACTCCGGTTCGCCCTACCACCTCAGGGGAGCCCCGCGTGGTCTTCAGTTCTTTAGGGGTGCCGTGTCTTACCCCCGCTTTGCGTAATGTACGACTGCCCAAGGATTTTAAGCAACCTCGTAAGGTGCCCAATTACACCACCAATTTGCAACCGGAGTCATGGTGGAGAGTTATGAGATGGCGATGGAGATGCTGGACGTGGATGAAGCAGTGTGTGCTAAATACTTCACCATGATGTTGGAGGGGACAGCTCGAACTTGGTTAAAGAGCTTACCAACTAACTCTGTCGGGTCATGGGCTGAGTTAAAACACCGGTTTATCCAGAATTTCAAAGATACATGTAAGCAGCCTGTGTCAATTGTGGACCTAGCCGCTTGTGTTCAAGAGGAGGGGGGTCTACGACGCATTGGGTAAAGTGACTCTCAGCTATTTTGCATTCATCAGGCCGCATCAATGCGGATACAACAGTTTTGACGTTGGAGGGAAATTGCCGGTTTACGCCATTAAAATTGAAGCTAGGGAGGCTCAAACGTCACTGTAATGACATGTCAACCCTTATGGCTGCTCTGGTGAAATACGCCGATTCAGATAGTACCAAAGACCCTGAGTCTGAGGATGACAAACCGGGGAAAGGGAAAAAGAATGGCAATACCAAGGGGCAGCAGCATAATCCGGTAGGTCATGGGAATAATGGTAAGCACAAGGCAGACAATAGTTTGGACTTCATGGCTAACACCAATGCGCAGGACAACGGTCAACGTCGTAAGGGTAAACAACCCCAGAGGGGCGGAGGGTCAGGCCCCAATCTGGAGCGCCTGTTAAATCAACCTTGTCCAAAGCATGGATCGAAAGAAAGACCCGCTTCGCATCTTTGGAAGGATTGTTTCATTATGCGGGAGTTTAAGAATTCCAATATGTTTCAATATGACAACGGCCCGCCCGGTGGTTCAGGAGGCGGTTTTCATGGGCCGGGTTACGGAGGTGGCAGCTCCGGTTCAGGATTCCAAGGTAATCAAACCGGACATGGCCATCAAGGGAACCAGGGCAATCAAGGAGGTTATAACCATCAGGGGAATCAGCAGCAGCAGCAGTCGGGTTATCAGAGCAATCCGAAGCAATTGAATAGTGGGTGGTATCATGTCTTTACCACTAGCTTGTGTAAACGCGATCAGAAGCTTCACAAGAGGGCAGTAAACTCTGTTGAACCGGCGGTGCCTCAGTATCTGCGCTGGTCTGAGGAGCCCATTTTATGGAGTAGAGAGGATCACCCACCCCGGGTTGATAATCCGGGTCATCTGGCCTTAGTAGTGGCACCTCAGGTTGGGGGGTATAAGTTCACCAAGGTGCTTATGGATGGGGGAAGCAGTATAAATATTCTTTATTATAATACCTTCCGCCGTATGGGGTCGACAGATAAGAATCTTAAACCGTCGAACACCATTTTTCATGGTGTGGTGCCCGGTAAGTCTGCGTATCCAGTGGGCAAGATAGCCCTAGAGGTGGCTTTTGGAGATGATCATGATTCAAGGTCAGAAACATTGACTTTTGAGGTGGTGAAAATCAAGAGTCCGTATCACGCCCTGTTTGGGTGACCGGCTTATGCCAAGTTCATGGCGAGGCCGTGTTGTGTTTATCTGCAGCTTAAGATGCCAGGTCATAAGGGGACCATCACAGTACATGGGAGTAGGAAGATTGCTTTGGAATGTGAGGAAGGTGATGCGGCTTACGCTGAGTCGGTTTGTGCCACAGAAGAGCTGAAGTTTTATAAAGACAAGGTTGATCCGCAGACATGACTTCTTTGAAAAAGCCAACTATGGAGCACGATCCGGCGTTGAAGTTTAAATCGGCCACAGACACTAAGATGGTTGATTTTGTTCCTGACGATTCATCCAAGTAGTTTAGCATCAGCGCTAACCTGGATCCCAAATAGGAAAGCGCGATCATCGAGTTCATCCGTGAGAATTGGGACATCTTTGCATGGAAGCCTTCTGACATGCCAGGTGTACCGAGGGAACTCGCTGAGCACACACTTAATATAGATCCTAAGTTTAAACCGGTCAGACAGCTTCTCCGCCGCTTCAACGAAGAAAGGCGTAAGGCTATCGGTGAGGAGGTCGCTTGGCTGTTGGCCGCAGGATTTGTCGTGGAGGTCTTTCACCCGGAGTGGTTGGCTAATCCGGTGCTGGTTCTTAAGAAAAATGGCACTTGGCGTATGTCTGTGGACTACATGGATTTGAACAAGGCTTGCCCAGCAGATCCCTTTGCCCTCCCTCGTATTGATCAGATTATTGACCCTACGGCAGGTTGTGACCGTTTGTGTTTTTTGGATGCTTACTCTGGTTATCATCAGAACAAAATGGCAGTTAAGGACCAGGAGAAGACAGCTTTTATAACTCCTTTTGGAGCCTTCTACTATGTCTCCATGCCCTTTGGGCTCAAGAGCGCCCAGGCGACTTATCAGCGCTGTGTTCAGAATTGTCTTCATAAGCAGATTGGGCGCAATGTTCACGCATATGTGGACGATATTGTAGTAAAGTCCAGGAAGGAGGAAACATTGATAGATGACTTGAGAGAAACCTTTGACAATCTCCGAGTTTATAAGATGATTCTTAATCTGGACAAATGTGTCTTTGCTGTTTCGGCAGGCAAGCTTTTGGGTTTTCTAGTGTCTAACAGGGGCATTGAGGCTAATCCGGAGAAGATCGCAGCTATCACCTCTCTGGCTAAACCGGCATGTATCAATGACGTTCAGCGTCTGGCGGGCTGGATTGCGGCTTTGAGCTGGTTTATCAGTCGTCTTGGGGAGAAGGCTATCCCTTAATATCATATGCTAAAGAAAACGGATGACTTTGTCTGGAGCGATGCGGCTGATAAAGCGTTTGAGGATCTGAAGAGGCAGTTAGCCGAACCGCCTGTGCTTGCGGCTCCGATCGATAAAGAGCCTTTACTGCTATATGTGGCTGCTAATGCACGGGCTGTTAGTGTGGCTATAGTTGTGGAGTGCGAGGAGGCTGGAAAGGAGTATCCGGTTCAACGACCGGTTTATTATATCAGTGAGGTGCTTATCGAATCAAAGCAGAGGTATCTGCATTGGCAGAAGCTGGTGTATGGAGTTTTTATGGCAAGCCGGAAGCTCAAACATTATTTTCAGGGTCATCCTATCATAGTGGTTAGTTCAGCCCCTTTGGGACATCATACAAAACAGAGAGGCGACTGGCTGGATTGCCAAGTGGGCTATTGAGCTTGGACCTCACGGACTCAAGTATACACCTCGCACAGCGATTAAATCTCAAGCACTCGTGGACTTCATCAATGATTGGACAGAGTTGCAGGCGCCAGAGGAAAAGCCAAACAACACTTATTGGACTATTCACTTTGATGGATCCAGGCAATTGGAGGGCTCGGGGGCTGGAGTCATATTAACTTCCCCACGAGGTTACAAGTTTTGTTATGTTCTTTGCTTAATGTTCCCTTGCACTAACAATGCAGCTGACTATGAGGCCTTACTCCACGGTCTTCGGATGGCTAAAGAGATGAACTTAAGCCGGGTTAAGTGCTTCAGTGAATCGGACCTGGTGGCTCAACGGGTATTTGGCACTTGGGATTCTAAGGAGCCACTCATGGATGCATATCGACGAGAGGTGGACATAGTGGCTGGTCATTTCAAGGGTTATCAAGTTGACCATATAGACCAGCGAAAGAATGAAGCAGCAGACGCTTTAAGTCGTCTGGGCTCTCAGCGTAAACCGGTGCCACCTAATGTCTTCCTCGACGTACTGCATAATCCGTCGGTCAAGATACCCACAGAGGAGGAGTTGGCTATTCCTGACCCGGAGGCCCAGTTGGTGGCGGCTTTGCATGTTATACCGGATTGGACAGTCTTGTACTTGGCATACATGAACCGGGGCGAGTTACCGGAGGATGAAACCTTAGCCCGGTAGATAATCCGGCGATCCAAGTCAATGACCATTATCAATGGGGAGTTACATCATTACAACGTCACAGGAGTAATTCAGCGTTGTGTGTCTCCTCAAGAGGGTTGTGAGATTTTGCAAGAAATCCACGAAGGAGATTGTGGTCACCATGCCGGTTCAAAATCCTTGGTGGCTAAAGCTTTTCGTCATGGCTTCTATTGGTTGACGGCTCATGTTGATGCTGAGGATTTAGTCAAAAGGTGTGACGGTTGTCAGAAATTTGCACGCCACGCTCATGTCCCAGCTCAGGAGTTGAGAATGATTCCAATCACTTGGCCGTTTGCAACTTGGGGACTCGATATGGTTGGACCCTTTAAGAGATCCAAGGACAAAAAGACCCACCTGTTGGTGGCGGTTGACAAGTTTACCAAGTGGGTAGAGGCAGAGCCAGTCAGTAAGTGTGATGCAGCCATGGCGGTTCAATCATCAAGAAGGTGATCTTCCGGTTTGGCTTTCCACACAGCATTATCACGGATAATGGTACTAATCTGTCTAAGGGTGAGATGGAGGAATTTTGTCAACGTGAGCACATCCGGCTTGATATAGCGTCAGTGGCTCACCCCCAGTCTAATGGTCAAGCTGAGAGGGCAAATCAAGAAATTTTGAGAGGTATCAAACCCCGGCTTATGGTCCCTTTAAAGCAAACACCGGGTTGTTGGGTGGAGGAGTTACCTTCTATGTTATGGACTATCAACACCACACCAAACAGATCGACGGGTTATACACCTTTCTTCATGGTTTATGGAGCAGAGGCGGTTCTTCCTAGTGACATCCGTCATGACTTGCCCCGTGTGGCCGCTTATGTTGAAGCTGACCATGAGAAGGCACGTCAGGACTCACTGGACCTGTTAGATGAGGAGCGTGATCTCGTAGCGGCACGCTCGGCGATTTATGAACAAAATCTCCGGCATTATCACAGCCGTCAGGTTAAAACCAGAACTTTTCAAGAGGGTGATCTAGTGCTCCAGCTCATCCAGGATCAAACTGATATGCATAAGTTATCCCCACCTTGGGAAGGACCTTTTGTGGTCAGCAAAAACCTACACAACGGGTCATACTACCTTATCGATATTCGACAGCACAAAGACTCACGTAAATCGGAGGAGGAGACAAAGTGGCCATGGAATATAGCCCTTCTTCGGCCTTACTATACTTGAGCCATAGGCTCTTCTTATGTACATAGTTATGACAATGTATATATTATATAATAATCCGGAGCCTCGGCTAAAGCGGTGTCTCTGTTCCATTTTTACATCATGTGTGGTTTCACATGGGTTTCTACTGACAAAGCGGAGTTTTATTAACCCGGCCCATAAGGCCACACAGATATAAATACAGTCACTAGGGGGCTTGGTCGTATTCGAACCATAGCTACACCTCTTGATCGGTTTAAAACCAAAAAGGGATGTCACTAGGGGGCTTGGTTGTCTTCACACCATAGCTACACCTCTTGATAGGCTTAAAGCCAAAAGGAAATTATGTGGAACCAAAGAGAGTCTGTTGCATCAAGCACAACTCAAACATAGGTAACCACTAAGCACAACTCAAATATTACCTGGCAGATCCTTGCTTCTCAAAGAACAACGAGCTTGCACCCTTGTAATAGGCTATCAAGCCAGGCTTGGAAGCCAGGTGTATTCACCTAAAACCCTGGGTTATCCAGCCTCTTTAAGTAAGCCACTCCGTCCAGGTAAACCTGGTATGACCCATAGAACGTTTGACAAGTCAATCTCATGGACCCTGAAGTTGTCAAAGTTAAAACGGTGATTGGTTAAAGATTGACGTCCATCTTAAAAGGCTTTGCAAAATGGTTTATCTCAGCAGCCTAGCAGCACATGAAAAGACTCGATTTAGGGCCTGGCATCCCATGAAAAGCCTTGTATATTTCTTTTTGATTTGCTATTTTTAATATCTTTTGATAAGGGACTTATGAATATTTTTGCTAAACCGGTGTTTATTACAACCCGGCATAGCTTTCAACGCTCAGTTGTCAGTACATGATCAGTTCTAAACCGGCAGAAAATTGCTCTGGTCTGGTTTTGGCTACAGGTCACTAGCATTATACGAACAAACCGGTGTGGTCTTACATGAACCGGCAAGAGGGAAAGGAGTCATCAACCCTACAGATGGGTATTTTCACTCCTATTATACCAACAGTTGGTCAGCCAACGAAGATATATCACAGGTATCATTTATTTTATATCTAGTTAATACAAATCTTGGTTATCCATCCAAGTTATGTATATATTTTTTGGGCATCATGACCCATCTAGTGGTAAACCACTAGGACACTTTTAAGTTCTTATATGCAGGAACATAAATCATAATGGACTATGCATAAATAGATCCCACAGGCAGGACAAGTTTTCAGTATTAAGCAACACAAACATGCTCGATGGCATGACAGATAAGGTGTGCATACTATCCTATTACAAGGTGCTTTCAATACCCCAAATTGAATAAGTGTTTTCAAGAGCGGAAGACTGCAACTGGTAAACCGGCCACCGGTTTAGGATTCCTCCTGGATGGCTTGACAATTGAGGGTCATCTTGAGTGGGTGTGTTCTCTTCATCCCTCCCCAGTCGTTGGAAATCAGACATTGACCAGTCGATTCCAGTTAAGGCTTGAAAAACAGCTTCTTCATGAATAAGGTTGGAAGGGTCAATATCAGGAGCGTAAGTATGCTTACGGATTGGCGGAACAAGCTCTTCTACACTATGAATCAGTGCGGGCTGTCTTTTCCCTGCAGCATTGTAAACTGGTTGAAAATGTGACAGATCTGTGTCCTCCGCCAGTTTACTTGCTATAGGCCGCATCTCCTTTGTCAGCCTTCGGAGATGGTCATTATTGAAGTCTGAACCGTCTTCTTTTACACCAGGATATATATCCTTTGATGATATCTGCCGGTTCAAGATCTAGAATCCACGCCTTGGCCCGGATTAGTGCGGTCAGTGCACCTGACCTTGCGGCTGACTTCTTCAGTTTGTCGATCCGGGCAGGCAGCATTGCCAGCTTTTCGATAGTCTCTTTTATCAGCGATGACGGGGGCTTGTTACAAGTTGCAGTGCAAATGGCTCGCTGGGATCCAGAAAACAGTTGTTCTATCAATGTATAGGCCTCTTTAAGTTTCATCCGCATGTAGGAGTCTAGATGAGTAATGCGGGTCCTTGTCATGGTTAAACATCAGTGAACCAGTCATTGATAAGATATTACGAATTACAAAAACTTCATGAGAGAGTACTTACCAAACACAGCAGAAGTCATGGCATTAATCTGCCGCTTTAAACTGGTTAGTTCTTCAACCACCGGCCTCAGGGCCGCCTCTGCGTCCTCGGCCTTCTTTGTTAAACCGGCCTTTTCCGTTTCCCAGTCTGCACGCTCTTTGTTAAAGGTCTCTTTCAGCCTTTCCATGGCTGCTAAGGCATTTGTCAACTCCTCCTTGGCCTTGGAAGCCTCTTCTTGCTGAGATTTGACGTACTCCTGATGGTCAGCGGTTTGAGCATCCCTTTTACTCAGCTCGGCCTGCAAAGGCAAGATATATCAACAATGAGATGTGTATTTTTGAAGTACCAAGCGTATAACAAGTTATGCACTTTGTACTTGGGGGCTAATGCCTATTTGTTCTATCATCACACTTTTATTTGCAAGTCTCAAGTACAATGCAAGCATTATCCTTGACACTTGGGGCCTAATGTACATCTGTTCAAATGGATGCACGGATTAAAGACCCGGTTCACCTTGGAAGATAAACCGGCCCTTGGGGACTACACAGGAGAAAACTACAGGAATACAATGATCACGTCTGATTTACTTCAAAAGATCAATTGGTATATGGAGGACAAGTTTGCAAGAGTTAAGGTATTATACAATCCCGGTTTATGATTGACATCATAAACCGGCCCTTGGGGGCTACTTGGGTTGATGCTTGTACTTTGGATTCAAGAAAGGAAAGTGATGAAAATACCTCATAGCGCTCTTTCATCAGGTTCACCAAACCGGCTTCATAATCATGGTTTGAGTGTAGATGGTTTAGAAAACCGGAGTGGAGTTCTTCAGCGCTGAGATGGGCGTAGCTTGACAAGTCGGTGCTCCATTTGCCTTTTTCCATGGCAGCACGCTCTTCCTTGGCACTATGTTTGGCCAAGATTACAGGATGGCCAGGAGAGGTGTGACCAATACTAGTAATGATAACCTCACCTTCTTTGTCTCCAGCAGCCTTTTCTGAAGTTGATGGAGTGTCAGTAGCTCTCACCAGACTAGAAGACCTATCATCAGCCCGGATTGGATCTGTTGGTTCATCATCAGGCATAGCAGTGTCAACTTCTGGTTGTTCATCAATACTGTGATCTTGAGGGGGTGGTTCATCAAAAGTAGCTTCAGGATTTGGACCCTCTGGTTCAACCGTTTGTTCCGGTTCAACCGTTTGCTCCGGTTCAAGAACCACCTGGTCTTCGGGCGGATTGTTCACTCGAACATTTTTGCTGGGTCGGGCTTTGGCTCTACAACAGAAAAAGATGCGAAAGTTAAGCATAGTATATAAAGTATGAAACATCAAAAGAAAGGGTTGAAGTACTTACCCAGCTACGGTTTTGAGAGGAGGGAGTTGGGTCGCTGTTGACTCGCCAGAGGATGAAGGATGTGTCACCTAATAATTCGAATCGGACGGATTAAGAGGTTGTCGGAAATAGCCTGCCTTGGGATAAGAAGTGTCAGAAGCGGGTGAGACCTTAGATCGGCGTTTTCGAACCGGAGTGTCCGGTAAACCGATCGAAATAACCTTTTGGCCGCTGTGCCAGGTTGTGCAGCGAGCCTCGTGCTGCTGCTTCTTCAAAATAAATGTTGGATCCAAATGAGCAAGAGGATGTGATAAGCTTACTTTCCGGACCGCTTGACGGGTTTTTTGTGTTGGCATAGAGTTTGAACCGGAGGAAAGGATAATTACCTCTACATTGTCAGCTTGGCTGCCCTCCACATCCTCCTGATAAGTATCATTGTCAATGAGATGCATGAAAAGGGAACTAAGTGAATCAAGTTCTACCTCAACTTCTGGTTCATCCGGGTCATCGTCCAATTCCATACTGATGCATTCAGATGCCTTCCGCTTTGTGGTTTTCTTGACGGCTTTGGTTTTAGGGCGGGAAGGTTTTGCCGCTTTCTCTTGAGGTTTCTTCTTCCAAAACGGATCATCACCCTATTTAAAGGTAAAAAGAAGGATATTCAAGGATTGTACAATGTAAGGATATTAAGTGTAAAGCGAAGGAACAAAACTCACAGCCGGCGGTTTGTTTTGCGTATAAAAAGGGGCTAGTCTGGTTTGGCGACAGACAACTTCCGATTCATTCAAAATCTTCTTGACGGCCTTAGTGACCTCTTCATATGTTAGATGAATATTGATGTGACGTTGGGAGTCTTCTAATTCACCTGTATACTCACACATTAAGCGGGAGCGGCGACTTAGTGGCAAGATACTCCAGGACATCCAGCAACGGACAAAGTCTACACCTGTTAAACCGTTGGCCAAGAAGGCTCTTATCTCGGCGAGTTGAGGTGCATATGGGGCCTGTTCCTGAGCACTTAGCCGCTGTGGAAGTGGATGAGTGTTGGCAAGCCGGTGGGCACGGTAACCCGGCAGAGGGTTCTCATCTTCAGGGGAGGTCTCTTTACAGTAGAACCAAGTTTGATTCCACTCTTTGGGGTGACTGTGCAGCTTGGCATGAGGAAATTCAACCTCTTTTCTTTTTTGAATGGAGACGCCACCAAGTTCAGTGTTGGGTCCGTCTACAAATTCAGTGCGCCGATTCAAATGGAAGAAATCCCGGAACAGCTCAACTGTCGGTTCTTCTTGTAAGTACGCTTCACAGAAGACTTGGAAGTTGCATATATCGGATACCGAGTTGGGTCCAATATCTTGAGGGTGGAGCTAAAAACTGGCAAGCACATCTCGGAAAAACTTTGATCTGGGCAGTTTGAAGCCACAGCCTATGTGGTCAACAAACACCACTGCTTCACCTTGCTTGGGAGTAGGAGGGTTCTCCGGTCCAGGAACTCGCCGTCGGATCTCATTCTTTTTTGGTAAGGTACCAATTTTGACCATTCCATTAAGTTGCTCCTCGGTAACCCGGGAGGGAGCCCAGTTGCAGGAATAAAACTGCTTGGCCATTGCAAGTGAAAAGCTGAAAAGAAATGCCGGTTTACAATTTATTCATAGTGGTGCATATGGTGCAACAAGGTAAAGAAATCCAAGTATGTAAATTTCGTAAACCGGAGGCTGATACAATGATGAATGACAAAGCGATAAATGGAACAAAGGTATATGCATACTATTAAACCGGAGTATGACAACGGAGATAAAGGGATTGCCGGTTTACAAGGGGACTAATGGTATGTGATAGATTGCTTTCTACAAAGGTAAACTGCCTATGTGATAATGAAGATACAGATCTAAGGCAAGAACGGCTAAATAAGGTAAAACAGGTTTCACAAGATTGCATGGAAATTTTGGATCTACCATGAGACAGGAAAAGCAAAAAGATTTAGACCTAAAAAGGTTGGCCCTGAAGCGGTTCACAAAGGTCCAGATCAGTTTTTATGCGCATAAGGGTTTGTTGTGATAAGAAATGCTATAACTATTACATGAAATATATCAAGCTTGAGGTTTTTATCCATGGACTAAGGAGGAACAGGGAAGAATAGTGTCGGGGCTTCGATGAACTTCGATGGACAATGAAACCCTAGGAAGATCTACAAAGGAAGAAAGGGAAGGACTTATAGCGGCTGTTGAAGCAGCGGAGGTACATCATGGCCCTCTGGTGCAACCAGGTCGATGCAGCGGCCAACGGAGAGGCGGAAGCGAAGCTCGGCGACGGCGGCGGCGCTCGGGTGCAGAGGCGTCGCGAGGAGGAAGAAGAAGCGAAGGGACGGAGGGGAGAAAAGGAAATGACCCTTGGCCCTATTTATAAGGTAAAAGGGGGAGGTGACAGGCACGAGAATCGAGGAGCCAGAATATTGGATACCTAACAGGAGAGGTTGCCTCGATTGTCGGAGGCTCATTAACTAAAGGTGAGATATATCATTTTTTAAGTAACAAAGTGACATCATGACGGTTTATCATGATCCTGGAGTATGACGTCACAGCGGTATGCAAGATCAAGGTGAAGATGCAAAGGAGGAATTTTTCTAAGTGTTGAAGACTGACATGAACAAGTTCAAACCAATCTAGGGCCTAATGCTGGGGATATTACTATTGGACATAAACTGGCCAGGAGTAGCCGGATTAACTTTATGAAGATTAGAAGCCCATGAGGACCTAAGAATGATGGCACTTTACGAAGTCCCAAGGCCCAAAGGCGAGTTAAGGCATGTAGATGTAAGCCGACCTTATTATGTAACTTGCATTGTAAGATAGGAAGGATAGAGACCGAGCCGGACACAATTATGATCCGGCCTCGGGACTCTGCAAACCGGCGGGCGTCAATGTATGTATATAAAGGGACGACCCGGCAGCGGTTTAGGGACAACACACAACAACTCGAGAGCCAGGCAAAGCGGATTCGCTCCCTGGTCATCGAAACCCTAGCAATACCAACACAACTAGACGTAGGCTTTTACCTTCATCGAAGGGGCCGAACTAGTATAAAAATCCTCGTGTCCCTTGTCCGGTTTAACCCCTTTAAGCTAACCCGTAGCGATGGCTCCATGACTAAGTCCTTTCATGAGGACATCTGCCATGACAACCCCACGACAGAACCCACTTGACCAAGGAGTTGGGAGCTTCTTCAAATTCATCAATCTCCTCTTGAAGCTTGTCCTTGCCTTTTTGCTTGTGGTCTTGTGGTGGAAGATCATCTTGAGCTTGTGTTCCTTGGAAAGAACTAGGATCATTCTTCTCTTGTTGAGGAACAAACTTCGTCTTGGGGTATTGATCTTCTTCCCACTCAACTCCATTGGCATTGAACTTTCGTTCAAAACCAACACCTTGATTCTTCCGGTGTCTTCCTTGCTTGCGTACAATTTCCTCAAATTGCTTACTTCCGGCAAGGCTCTTGTAAACACCTTTCTCTATAATTCCCTTCAATAAGCTATTTTCTTGCTCAAGTGTAACTTGGCTAAGAGAATCATTAGTGGAATCAAGAGAACTACTAGAAGCAACATCATTGGGTTTAGCATGATTATTATTACTACTAGAAGAAGAATCTTTCTTACTCTTGTTGCTAGATTTCACTTGTGGCATGTAAGTAGACAAAAGTAAATGCTTGGCAATGTAAGAAGAACTTTTCTTGCGAAGATCATCATTGATTGCCTTTAAGAACTCATGCTCTTGCTCAAGGTTGAGCTTTTCGAAGCGTAACTTCTCATGAGTCTTTAAAAGCTCTCGATGATTTTCCAAGGTAGTTTCATGAGCTAACTTAAGAGTGTTTAGCTCTTTAGTTAGAAGCTCAATCTCCTTCTTATCATCGTCATTCATTTTGTCTTGATTAGCATGATTAATAGCGAGTTCATCATAGTTTTCATCACTAGAATTGTCAACAAGTAAATCATCATCACCTAGATAGTCATCTTCATCACTATTGAAATCAACATACTTGGGGTGTGATACCTTTGGGCCTTTAGCCATGAAGCATCTTCCAATTCCTTCATTTGGTGACTCAAATATGTCGTAGGAGTTTGTTGACACAAGTGCTAGACCGGCAACACCTTCATCTTGAGTATATTGGGAGTCGAAGTCGGAGCAGGGTACCCATTCACCAACGTGAGCTTGATGTCTTCGTTTTGTGTAGCCCCTTGATGATTTGTCCTTCCTTTCCGAATCCTTCCTTCTCCATGATGTTCTTTGTTCATAACGGTCGTCTCTACTCCTTCTCTCTCTTGGTGGTGATTCTTCTCTCCTACTCCTTCTTTTGGGAGAACCTTCTCTTCTTTTGTAGGGAGCCGTACACTCATTGGAGTAGTATCCGGGTCTTCCACAATTGTAGCAATTTCGTTCATGGCTTGAGGATTTTTTGTCATTGTAGGACCTTGACTTGGAACTTCTTTCCTTGCTTCTACTCTTGTATAACTTGTTGAAGTTCTTCGCCATTAGGCTCAATTCTTTAATGAAGTATTGTTTATCACTTGATGATGTGGGAGCATCACATGAGGCTTTGTAAGCACCACTTGACTTGTTGTGAAGCTCTTCCTTATCCTTGAGTGACATCTCATGAGCAACAATCCTTCCAATGACTTCCGTTGGCTTGAGATCTTTGTAATTGGTCATCATTTGGATCAATGTGCACACGGTATCATATTTTCCATCCAAGGCTCTTAGGATCTTCTTGATGATGAATCTATCGGTCATCTCTTCACTTCCTAAGCCGGCAATCTCATTTGTGATGAGAGCAAGTCTAGAGTCCATTTTAGCGACACCTTCACCATCCTTCATTTTGAACTTGTCAAGTTGACTTTGAAGCACATCCAATTGATGGGGAACGTAGTAATTTCAAAATTTTCCTACGCACACGCAAGATCATGGTGATGCATAGCAACGAGGGGAGAGTGTGATCTACGTACCCTAGTAGATCGACAACGGAAGCGTTTGGTTGATGTAGTCGTACGTCTTCACGGCCCGACCGATCAAGCACCGAAACTACGGCACCTCTGAGTTTTAGCACACGTTCAACTCGATGACGATCCCTGGACTCCGATCCAGCAAAGTGTCGGGGAAGAGTTCCGTCAGCATGACGGCGTGGTGACGATCTTGATGTACTACTGTCGCAGGGCTTCGCCTAAGCACCGCTACAATATTATCGAGGACTATGGTGGCAGGGGGCGCTGCACACGGCTAAGAATAAGATCACGTGGATCAACTTGTGTGTCTTTGGGGTTCCCCTGCCTCCATATATAAAGGATCAAGGGGGGCCGGCCTAGGAGAGGCGCAACAGGAGGAGTCCTACTCCCTCTGGGAGTAGGATTCTCCCCCCCCCCCCCCAATCCTAGTTGGAATAGGATTCGCGGAGGGGGGGAAAGAGAGAGGGGGGCCGGCCCCCTCTCCTTGTCCTATTCGGACCAAGGGAGGGGAGGGGGGCGCGGCCCATCTTGGGCTGCCCCTTCTCTTTTCCACTAAAGCCCACTAAGGCCCATATAGCTCCCGGGGGGTTCCGGTAACCTCCCGGTACTCCGGTAAAATCCCGATTTCACCCGGAACACTTCCGATATCCAAACATAGGCTTCCAATATATCAATCTTTATGTCTCGACCATTTCGAGACTCCTCGTCATGTCCGTGATCACATTCGGGACTCCGATCAACCTTCGGTACATCAAAATGTATAAACTCATAATATAACTGTCATCGAAACCTTAAGCGTGCGGACCCTACGGGTTCGAGAACAATGTAGACATGACCGAGACACGTCTCCGGTCAATAACCAATAGCGGGACCTGGATGCCCATGTTGGCTCCTACATATTCTACGAAGATCTTTATTGGTCAGACCGCATAACAACATACGTTGTTCCCTTTGTCATCGGTATGTTACTTGCCCGAGATTCGATCGTCGGTATCCAATACCTAGTTCAATCTCGTTACCGGCAAGTCTCTTTACTCGTTCCATAATACATCATCTCGCGACTAAATTATTAGTTGCATTGCTTGCAAGGCTTAAGTGATGTGCATTACCGAGAGGGCCCAGAGATACCTCTCCGACGATCGGAGTGACAAATCCTAATCTCGAAATACATCAACCCAACATGTACTTTTGGAGACACCTATAGAGCACCTTTATAATCACCCAGTTACGTTGTGACATTTGGTAGCACACAAAGTGTTCCTCTGGCACACGGGAGTTACATAATCTCATAGTTATAGGAACATGTATAAGTCATGAAGAAAGCAATAGCAACATACTAAACGATCGGGTGCTAAGCTAATGGAATGGGTCATGTCAATCAGATCATTCAACTAATGATGTGATCCCGTTAATCAAATGACAACTCTTTGTCCATGGTTAGGAAACATAACCATCTTTGATTAACGAGCTAGTCAAGTAGAGGCATACTAGTGACACTCTGTTTGTCTATGTATTCACACATGTATTATGTTTCCGGTTAATACAATTCTAGCATGAATAATAAACCTTTATCATGATATAAGGAAATAAATAATAACTTTATTATTGCCTCTAGGGCATATTTCCTTCAGTCTCCCACTTGCACTAGAGTCAATAATCTAGATTGCACAGTAATGATTCTAACACCCATGGAGCTTTGGTGCTGATCATGTTTTGCTCGTGGAAGAGGCTTAGTTAACGGGTATGCTACATTCAGCTCCGTATGTATCTTGCAAATCTCTATGTCTGCCACCTGGACTAGATCCCGGATGGAATTGAAGCGTCTCTTGATGTGTTTGGTCCTCTTGTGAAATCTGGATTCCTTTGCCAGGACAATTGCACCAGTATTGTCACAAAAGATTTTCATTGGACCCGATGCACTAGGTATGACACCTAGATCGGATATGAACTCCTTCATCCAGACTCCTTCGTTTGCTGCTTCCGAAGCAGCTATGTACTCCGCTTCACATGTAGATCCCGCCACGACGCTTTGTTTAGAACTGCACCAACTGACAGCTCCACCGTTTAATGTAAACACGTATCCGGTTTGCGATTTAGAATCGTCCGGATCAGTGTCAAAGCTTGCATCAACGTAAACGTTTACGATGAGCTCTTTGTCACCTCCATATACGAGAAACATATCCTTAGTCCTTTTCAGGTACTTCAGGATGTTCTTGACCGCTGTCCAGTGATCCACTCCTGGATTACTTTGGTACCTCCCTGCTAAGCTTATAGCAAGGCACACATCAAGTCTGGTACACAGCATTGCATACATGATAGAGCCTATGGCTGAAGCATAGGGAACATCTTTCATTTTCTCTCTATCTTCTGAAGTGGTCGGGCATTGAGTCTGACTCAACTTCACACTTTGTAACACAGGCAAGAACCCTTTCTTTGCTTGATCCATTTTGAACTTCTTCAAAATTTTGTCAAGGTATGTACTTTGTGAAAGTCCAATTAAGCGTCTTGATCTATCTCTATAGATCTTTATGCCTAATATGTAAGCAGCTTCACCGAGGTCTTTCATTGAAAAACTTTTATTCAAGTATCCCTTTATGCTATCCAGAAATTCTATATCATTTCCAATCAGTAATATGTCATCCACATATAATATCAGAAATGCTACAGAGCTCCCACTCACTTTCTTGTAAATACAGGCTTCTCCGAAAGTCTGTATAAAACCAAATGCTTTGATCACACTATCAAAGCGTTTATTCCAACTCCGAGAGGCTTACACCAGTCCCTAAATGGATCGCTGGAGCATGCACACTTTATTAGCTCCCTTTGGATCGACAAAACCTTCCGGTTGCATCATATACAACTCTTCTTCCAGAAATCCATTCAGGAATGCAGTTTTGACATCCATCTGCCAAATTTCATAATCATAAAATGCGGCAATTGCTAACATGATTCGGACAGACTTAAGCATCGCTACGGGTGAGAAGGTCTCATCGTAGTCAACTCCTTGAACTTGTCGAAAACCTTTTGCGATAAGTCGAGCTTTGTAGACAGTAATATTACCGTCAGCGTCAGTCATCTTCTTGAAGATCCATTTATTCTCAATTGCTTGCTGATCATCGGGCAAGTCAACCAAATTCCATACTTTGTTCTCATACATGGATCCCATCTCAGATTTCATGGCTTCAAGCCATTTTGCGGAATCTGGGCTCACCATCGCTTCTTCATAGTTCGTAGGTTCATCATGATCTAGTAGCATGATTTCCAGAACAGGATTACCGTACCACTCTGGCGCGGATCTCACTCTGGTTGATCTACGAGGTTCAGTAGTATCTTGTCCTGAAGTTTCATGATCAGTATCATTAGCTTCCTCACTAATTGGGGTAGGTGTCGCATAAACAGTTTTCTGTGATGTACTACTTTCCAATAAGGGAGTAGGTACAGTTACCTCATCAAGTTCTACTTTCCTCCCACTCACATCTTTCGAGAGAAACTCCTTCTCCAAAAAGTTTCCGAATTTAGCAACAAAAGTCTTGCCTTCGGATCTGTGATAGAAGGTGTATCCAATAGTTTCCTTTGGATATCCTATGAAGACACATTTTTCCGATTTGGGTTTGAGCTTATCAAGTTGAAGCTTTTTCACATAAGCATCGCAGCCCCAAACTTTCAGAAACGACAACTTTGGTTTCTTGCCAAACCATAGTTCATAAGGTGTCGTCTCAACGGATTTTGATGGTGCCCTATTTAATGTGAATGCGGCCGTCTCTAAAGCATAACCCCAAAATGATAGCGGTAAATCAGTAAGAGACATCATAGATCGCACCATATCTAGTAAAGTACGATTACGACGTTCGGACACACCATTACGCTGTGGTGTTCCGGGTGGCGTGAGTTGCGAAACTATTCCGCATTGTTTCAAATGTACACCAAACTCGTAACTCAAATAGTCTCCTCCACGATCAGATCGTAGAAACTTTATTTTCTTGTTACGATGATTTTCAACTTCACTCTGAAATTCTTTGAACTTTTCAAATGTTTCAGACTTATGTTTCATTAAGTAGATATACCCATATCTGCTTAAGTCATCTGTGAAGGTGAGAAAATAACGATATCCGCCACGAGCCTCAATATTCATTGGACCACATACATCTGTATGTATGATTTCCAACAAATCTGTTGCTCTCTCCATAGTACCGGAGAACGGTGTTTTAGTCATATTGCCCATGAGGCACAGTTCGCAAGTACCAAGTGATTCATAATGAAGTGATTCCAAAAGTCCATCAGTATGGAGTTTCTTCATGCGCTTTACACCGATATGACCTAAACGGCAGTGCCACAAATAAGTTGCACCATCATTATCAACTCTGCATCTTTTGGCTTCAACATTATGAATATGTTTGTCACCACTATCGAGATTCAATAAAAATAGACCACTCTTCAAGGGTGCATGACCATAAAAGATATTACTCATATAAATAGAACAACCATTATTCTCTGATTTAAATGAATAACCGTCTCGCATCAGACAAGATCCAGATATTATGTTCATGCTCAACGCTGGCACCAAATAACAATTATTTAGGTCTAATACTAATCCCGAAGGTAGATGTAGAGGTAGCGTGCCGACCGCGATCACATCGACTTTGGAACTGTTTCCCACGCGCATCGTCACCTCGTCCTTAGCCAATCTACGCTTAATCCATAGTCCCTGTTTCGAGTTGCAAAATATTAGCAACAGAACCAGTATCAAATACCCAGGTGCTACTGCGAGCATTAGTAAGGTACACATCAATAACATGTATATCACATATACCTTTGTTCACCTTGCCATCCTTCTTATCCGCCAAATACTTGGGGCAGTTCCGCTTCCAGTGACCAATCTGCTTGCAGTAGAAGCACTCAGTTTCAGGCTTAGGTCCAGACTTGGGTTTCTTCTCTTGAGGAGCAACTTCCTTGCTGTTCTTCTTGAAGTTCCCATTCTTCTTCCCTTTGCCCTTTTTCTTGAAACTAGTGGTCTTGTTGACCATCAACACTTGATGCTCCTTTTTGATTTCTACCTCCGCAGCTTTCAGCATTGCGAAGAGCTCGGGAATAGTCTTATTCATCCCTTGCATATTATAGTTCATCACGAAGCTCTTGTAGCTTGGTGGCAGTGATTGGAGAATTCTGTCAATGACGCAATCATCTGGAAGATTAACTCCCATCTGAATCAAGTGATTATTATACCCAGACAGTTTGAGTATATGCTCACTAACAGAACTGTTCTCCTCCATCTTGCAGCTATAGAACTTATTGGAGACTTCATATCTCTCAATCCGGGCATTTGCTTGAAATATTAACTTCAACTCCTCGAACATCTCATATGCTCCATGACGTTCAAAACGTCGTTGAAGTCACGATTCTAAGCCGTAAAGCATGGCACACTGAACTATCGAGTAGTCATCAGCTTTGCTCTGCCAGACGTTCATAACATCTGGTGTTGCTCCTGCAGCAGGCCTGGCACCCAGCGGTGCTTCCAGGACTTAATTCTTCTGTGCAGCAATGAGGATAATCCTCAAGTTACGGACCCAGTCCGTGTAATTGCTACCATCATCTTTCAACTTTGCTTTCTCAAGGAACGCATTAAAATTCAACGGAACAACAGCATGGGCCATCTATCTACAATCAAACATACATGAGCAAGATACTATCAGGTACTAAGTTCATGATAAATTTAAGTCCAATTAGTCAAATTACTTAAAGAACTCCCACTTAGATAGACATCCCTCTAATCCTCTAAGTGATCACGTGATCCAAATCGACTAAACCATGTCCGATCATCACGTGAGATGGAGTAGTTTCATTGGTGAACATCACTATGTTGATCATATCTACAATATGATTCACGCTCGACCTTTCGGTCTCCGTGTTCCGAGGCCATATCTGTATATGCTTGGCTCGTCAAGTATAACCTGAGTATTCCGCGTGTGCAACTGTTTTGCACCTGTTGTATTTGAACATAGAGCCTATCACACCCGATCATCACGTGGTGTCTCAGCACGAAGAACTTTCGCAACGGTGCATACTCAGGGAGAACACTTCTTGATAATTTAGTGAGAGATCATCTTATAATGCTACCGTCAATCAAAGCAAGATAAGATGCATAAAAGATAAACATCACATGCAATCAATATAAGTGATATCATATGGCCATCATCATCTTGTGCCTGTG
This sequence comes from Triticum monococcum, assembly GCA_034509565.1. NCBI lineage: Eukaryota > Viridiplantae > Streptophyta > Magnoliopsida > Poales > Poaceae > Triticum > Triticum monococcum. The sequence continues at coordinate 388,173,156 of CM067845.1, forward strand.
ATCTCCATCTCCGAAGCACCGTCATGATCACCATCGTCACCGGCGCGACACCTTGATCTCCATCACAGCATCGTTGTCGTCTCGCCACTTTTATGCTTCCACGACTATCGCTACCGCTTAGTGATAAAGTAAAGCATTACAGCGCGATTGCATTGCATACAATAAAGCGACAACTATATGGCTCCTGCCAGTTGCCGATAACTCGGTTACAAAACAAGATCATCTCATACAATAAAATTTAGCATCATGTCTTGACCATATCACATCACAACAGGCCCTGCAAAAACAAGTTAGACGTCCTCTACTTTGTTTGTTGCAAGTTTTACGTGGCTGCTACGGGCTTAAGCAATAACCAATCTTACCTACGCATCAAAACCACAACGATAGTTTGTCGAGTTGGTGTTGTTTTAACCTTCGCGAGGACCGGGCGTAGCCACACTCGGTTCAACTAAAGTTGGAGAAACTGTCACCCGCAAGCCACCTATGTGCAAAGCATGTCAGGAGAACCGGTCCCGCGTAAGCGTACGCGTAATGTCGGTCCGGGCCGCTTCGTCCAACAATACCGCCGAACCAAAGTATGACATGCTGGTAAGCAGTATGACTTATATCGCCCACAACTCACTTGTGTTCTACTCGTGCACATAACATCAAACCATAAAACCTAGGCTCGGATGCCACTGATGGGGAACGTAGTAATTTCAGAATTTTCCTATGCACACGCAAGATCATGGTGATGCATAACAATGAGGGGAGAGTGTGATCTACGTACCCTAGTAGATCGACAACGGAAGCGTTTGGTTGATGTAGTCGTACGTCTTCAAGGCCCGACCGATCAAGCACCGAAACTACGGCACCTCCGAGTTTTAGCACACGTTCAGCTCGATGACGATCCCTGGACTCCGATCCAGCAAAGTGTCGGGGAAGAGTTCCGTCAGCACGACGGCGTGGTGACGATCTTGATGTACTACTGTCGCAGGGCTTCGCCTAAGCACCGCTACAATATTATCGAGGACTATGGTGGCAGGGGGCGCCGCACACGGCTAAGAATAAGATCACGTGGATCAACTTGTGTGTCTTTGGGGTTCCCCTACCTCCGTATATAAAGGATCAAGGGGGGGTGCGGCCATCCTAGGAGAGGCGCGCCAGGAGGAGTCCTACTCCCTCTGGGAGTAGGATTCCCCCCCCCCCAATCCTAGTTGGAATAGGATTCGCGGAGGGGGGAAAAGAGAGAGGGGGCCCGGCCCCCTCTCCTTGTCCTATTCGGACCAAGGGAGGGGAGGGAAGCGCGGCCCATCTTGGGCTGCCCCTTCTCTTTTCCACTAAAGCCCACTAAGGCCCATATAGCTCCCGGGGGGTTCCGGTAACCTCCCGGTACTCCGGTAAAATCCCGATTTCCCCCGAAACACTTCCGATATCCAAACATAGGCTTCCAATATATCAATCTTTATGTCTCAACCATTTCGAGACTCCTCGTCATGTCCGTGATCACATCCGGGACTCCGAACAACCTTCGGTACATCAAAATGTATAAACTCATAATATAACTGTCATCGAAACCTTAAGCGTGCAGACCCTACGGGTTCGAGAACAATGTAGACATGACCGAGACACGTCTCCGGTCAATAACCAATAGCGGGACCTGGATGCCCATATTGGCTCCTACATATTCTACGAAGATCTTTATCGGTCAGACCGCATAACAACATACGTTGTTCCCTTTGTCATCGGTATGTTACTTGCCCGAGATTTGATCGTCGGTATCCAATACCTAGTTCAATCTCGTTACCGGCAAGTCTCTTTACTCGTTCCGTAATACATCATCTCGCAACTAACTTATTAGTTGCATTGCTTGCAAGGCTTAAGTGATGTGCATTACCGAGAGGGCCCAGAGATACCTCTCCGATGATCGGAGTGACAAATCCTACTCTCGAAATACGTCAACCCAACATGTACTTTTGGAGACACCTATAGAGCACCTTTATAATCACCCAGTTACGTTGTGACGTTTGGTAGCACACAAAGTGTTCCTCTGGCACACGGGAGTTACATAATCTCATAGTCATAGGAACATGTATAAGTCATGAAGAAAGCAATAGCAACATACTAAACGATCGGGTGCTAAGCTAATGGAATGGGTCATGTCAATCAGATCATTCAACTAATGATGTGATCCCGTTAATCAAATGACAACTCTTTGTCCGTGGTTAGGAAACATAACCATCTTTGATTAACGAGCTAGTCAAGTAGAGGCATACTAGTGACACTCTGTTTGTCTATGTATTCACACATGTATTATGTTTCCGGTTAATACAATTCTAGCATGAATAATAAAGATTTATCATGATATAAGGAAATAAATAATAACTTTATTATTGCCTTTAGGGCATATTTCCTTCACCAATTTGGATTCCTTGACGGAGTCGGTACCTTCGTGCATATCAATCAAAGTATCCCAAATTTGCTTTGCATTCTCAAGACGGCTGATTTTGTTGAATTCTTCGAGGCACAATCCATTGAAGATAATATCACAATCTTGAGCATTGTATTGCAGCATCTTCAACTCTTCCGTGCTAGCCTCATGGTTCGATTCCCTCCCATCAAAGAATTCACCTTGCAAGCCAATACACACAATAGCCCAAACGGTGGGGTTATGTCCAAGAATATGCATTTTCATCTTATTCTTCCAACTAGCAAAATTAGTACCATCAAAATAAGGACCTCTACGGTGGTAATTTCCCTCACTAGATGCCATACTCTCCTAGGTTGTGAAACGAAGGCTATGATCACCAAATCTATGGAAATCAAGGCAAATGGAGACCAAAGCTCTGATACCACTTGTAGGATCGAAAGTATGTCTAGAGGGGGGTGATTAGACTACTTGACCAAATAAAAATCTAGCCTTTTCCCAATTTTAATTCTTGGCAGATTTTAGCAACTTAATACAAGTCAAGCAAACAACCTACACATGCAATTCTAAGAGTATAGCAGCGGATTGTAAAATAATTGCATATGAAGGTAAAGGGAGGAGTTTGGAGAGAGCAAACACAATGTAGACACGAAGATTTTTGGCGTGGTTCTGATAGGTGGTGCTATCGTACATCCACGTTGATGGAGACTTCAACCCATGAAGGGTAAGGTTGCGTGAGTCCACGGAGGGCTCCACCCATGAAGGGTCCACGAAGAAGTAACCTTGTCTATCCCACCATGTCCATCGCCCATGAAGGACTTGCCTCACTAGGGTAGATCTTCACGAAGTAGGCGATGTCCTTGCCGGTACAAACTCCTTGGTTCAACTCCACAATCTTGACGGAGGCTCCCAAGTGACACCTAACCAATCTAGGCGACACCACTCTCCAAGAGGTAACAAATGGTGTGTTGATGATGAAATCCTTGCTCTTGTGCTTCAAATGATAGTCTCCCCAACACTAAACTCTCTCTCATAGAATAGGATTTGGTGGAAAGATGATTTGAGTGGAAAGCAACTTGGGGAGGGCTAGAGATCAAGATTTATGTGGTTGGAATGAAGTATCTTGACCTCAACACAAGTGTAGGTGGTTCTCTCTCAGAAAATGTATGTTGGAAGTGTAGGCATGTTCTAATGGCTCTATCCATGAATGAAGAGTGGGTGGAGGGGTATATATAGCCTCCACACAAAATCTAACCGTTACACACAAATCACCAAACTCGGTGGGACCGAATCATACAACTTGGTCAGACCGATTTAGTTCATAATGTCACCGTTAAGGTTTTCGGTGGGACCGGCATGTCAACTCGGTGGGACCGATATCATTAGGGTTAGGGCATAACGTAATCTTGGTGAGATTGATTACACAAACTCGGTGAGACCGATTTTGGTAATAGACTAACCAGAGAGTTGGTCAGGCAATCTCAGTGGGACCGATTCGCTCTTTCGGTAGGACCGAAACATTACGAAAGGGAACAGAGAGTTTGCATTGCAATCTCAGTAGGACCGATCGCTCATCTCGGTTGGACCAAAACGTTACGAAGGGAAACACAGAGATTACAATCCCATCTTGATGAGACCGAGATCCCTATCGGTAGGACCGAAAAGACTAGGGTTTGTGGCAGTGGCTATGTCAAGTGAACTCGGTGGCGCTGGATAGATCAATTCGGTGGGGCCGAGTTTGACTTTTGGTTTGGGATATATTTGGATATGAGAAAGTGGTTGATGGTTGGGGAGCATATCACTAAGCACTTTGAGCAAGAACCTCATTAAGCAACACCTCACCCCCTCTTAATAGTATTGGCTTTTCCTATGGACTCAATGTGATCTTGGATCACTAAAAATGAAATGTAGAGTCTTGTGCTTTGACCTTGAGCCAATCCTTTTGTCCTTAGCATTTTGAGGGGTCCAATTTCTAATCCATGCCATCCCAATCATTGAGCTTTTCCTGAAATATTTATCTTCAAGTAGCATTAGCTCAATGAGCTATATGTTGTTAGGAATTACCAAAACCACCCAGGGATAGTTGCACTTTCAGCGAGTGGCCGTGAAGGGATTGACAACCCCTTTATTGCGTTGGTTGCAAGGTTCTTGATTGTTTGTGCAGGTACTAGGTGACTTGTGCATTGTCTCCTACTGGATTGATACCTTGGTTCTCAAAAACTAAGGGAAATACTTACGCTACTTTCTGCATCACCCTTTCCTCTTCAAGGAAAACCAACGCATGCTCAAGAGGTAACAAGAAGGATTTCTGGCGCCGTTGCCGGGGAGATCTACACCAAGTAAAGACATGCCAAGTACCCATCATAAACTCTTCTCCCGCGCATTACATTATTTTCCACTCGCCTCTCATTTTCCTCTCCACCACTTCTAAAACGATTTTCGAAAACCTTTGCCTTTTCTTCGCCCCTTCTCCCATTTGTCTCTTTTCGCTTGCTTCTTGTGTGCTTGTGTGTTGGATTGGTTGTTTGTCACGATGGCTCAAGATAATACCAAATTGTGTGACTTTTCCAATACCAAGTACCCATCATAAACTTTTGATATGAAAGATTAATTTTCTGGCCTTCCTAGTGAAGATGCTACCACCCATCTAAGCAACTTTGTTGGTTTGTGTGATATTCAAAAGAAGAAATATGTGGATAATGATATTGTTAAATTGAAGCTATTTGCGTTTTCGCTTAGAGATCGTGCTAAAACTTGGTTCTCTTCTTTGCCTAAAAATAGTATTGATTCATGGAATAAGTGCAAAGATGCTTTTATCTCTAAGTATTTTCCTCCCACTAAGATCATCTCTCTTAGGAATGATATTATTAATTTTAAGCAACTTGATCATGAACATGTTGCACAAGCTTCGGAGAGGATGAAATTAATGATACGTAATTGCCCTACTCATGGTTTGAATTTGTGGATGATTATACAATTTTTTATGCTGGATTGAATTTTGCTTCTAGAAATCATTTAGATTCGGCTGCGGGAGGCACTTTTATGGAAATAACTTTAGGAGAAGCTACTAAACTCCTAGACAATATTATGGTTAATTATTCTCAATGGCACACCGAAAGATCCACTAGTAAAAAAGTTCATGCTATTGAAGAGATTAATGTTTTGAGTGGGAAGATGGATGAACTTATGAAATTGTTTGCTAATAAAAGTGTTTCTTCTTATCCTAATGATATACCTTTGTCCACTTTGATTGAGAATAATAATGAATCTATGGATGTGAATTTTGTTGGTAGGAACAGTTTCGGTAACAACGCGTACAGAGGAAATTTTAATTCTAGGCCATTTCCTAGTAATTCCTCTAATAATTATGGTAATTCCTATAATAACTCTTATGGAAATTTTAATAAGATGCCCTCTGATCTTGAGATTAGTGTTAAAGAATTTATGAGCTCGCAAAAGAATTTCAATGCTTTGGTTGAAGAAAAAATGCTTAAGATTGATGAGTTGGCTTGGAACATGGACAGAATGTCTCTTGATGTTGATTCTTTGAAACTTAGATCTATTCCACCTAAACATGACATCAATGAGTCTCTCAAAGCCATGAGAATTTCCATTTATGAGTGCAAAGAAAGAACACTAGGACGCGTGCTAAAAAGATTGCTTTGTCAAAGTGTGTTCTTCTAGTTTTCATGATAATAATGATGAATATCTAAAAGTGATTGATGTGACTCCTATTAAATCTTTGTTTTCCAATATGAATCTTGATAAAGATGGGATTGCAGATGAGTTAACTTTAGTTAAAAGGCGTCCCAATGATTTAGAGTTTTTAGATCTTGATGCAAAAATTAATAGAAGTGGGATTGAAGAGGTCAAAACTTTACATAGCAATGAACCCACTATTTTGGATTTCAAGGAATTTAATTATGATAATTGCTCTTTGATAGATTGTAGTTCCTTGTTGCAATCCGTGTTAAATTCTCCTCATGCTTATAATCAAAATAAAGCTTTTACTAAAGGTATCATTGATGCTTTAATGCAATCCCATGAACAAAAGCTTGAACTAGAAGTTTCTATCCCTAGAGAACTTTCTGATGAGTGGGAACCTTCTATTAAAATTAAGATTAAAGATTATGAATGCTATGCTTTGTGAGATTTGGGTGCTGGTGTTTCCATGATTCCAAAAACTTTGTGTGATGTGCTAGGATTCCGTGAATTTTATGATTGTTCTTTAAATTTGCATATTGCGGATTCCCCCATTAAGAAACCTATGGGAAGGATTAATGATGTTCTTATTGTTGCAAATAGGAATTATGTGCTCGTAGATTTCATTGTTCTTGATATAGATTGCAATCCTACATGTCCTATTCTTCTTGGTAGACCTTTCCTTAGAACGATTGGTGCAATTATTGACATGAAAGAAGGAAATATTAGATTCCAATTTCCATTAAGGAAAGGCATGGAACATTTTCCTAGGAAGAAAATTAAATTGCCTTATGAATCTATTATGATAGCCACTTATGGAATTCATACCAAAGATGACAATACCTAGATCTATTCTTGTTTTTATGCCTAGCTAGGGGCGTTAAATGATAGCGCTTGTTGGGAGGCAACCCAATTTTATTTTTGTTCTTTGCTTTTTGTTCCTGTTTAGTAATAAATAATTCATGTAGCCCCTGTTATGATTTTGTTTTTAATGTTTTAATTAGTGTTTGTGCCAAGTAAAGACTTTAGGATCTTCTTGGGTGATTATTGTTTGATCTTGCTGATAAAAACAGAAAGTATGCGCTCACAAAAATAATTTTCATTTTTTACCAGTGTGCGATAAAATACCAATTACAACTGAAGTAGATCAATATACAAATTGTCCTGGTAGTCCTAATTTTTCAGAATTGTTGGAGTTACAGAAGTATTCGAAACCTACAGATTTCTACAGACTATTCTGTTTCTGACAGATTTTGTTTTTCGCGTGTTGTTTGCTTATTTTGATGAATCTATGGCTAGTATTTGAGTGTATGAACCATAGAAAAGTTGTAATAAAGTAGTTTTAACACCAATACAAATAAAGAATGAGTTCATTACAGTACCTTAAGTGGTGGTTTGTTTTCTTTTACTAATGGAGCTCGTGAGATTTTCTGTTGAGTTTTGTGTTGTGAAGTTTTCAAGTTTTTGGGGAAAGATTTGATGGATTTTGGAATAAGGAGTGGCAAGAGCCTAATCTTGGGGATGCCCAAGGCACACCAAGGTAAAATTCAAGGACAACCAAAAGCCTAAGCTTGGGGATGCCCCTGAAGGAATCCCCTCTTTCGTCTTCGTCTATCGGTAACTTTACTTCAGGCTATATTTTTATTCACCACATGATATGTGTTTTTCTTGGAGCGTCATGTATGATTTGAGTCTTTGCTTTTTAGTTTACGACAATCATCCTTGCTTTACACACCTTTTAGGAGAGACACGCATGAATCGGAATTTATTAGAATACTCTATGTGCTTCACTTATATCTTTTGAGCTAGATAATTTTGCTCTAGTGCTTCACTTATATCTTTTTAGAGCATGGTGATGGTTTTATTTTATAGAAAATATTGATCTCTCATGCTTCACTTATATTATTTTGAGAGTCCTTTAGAACAGCATGGTATTTTGTTTTGGTTATAAAATTAGTCCTAATATGATAGGCATGCAAGATGGGTATAATAAAAACTTTCATATTAAGTGCATTGAATACTATGAGAAGTTTGATTCCTTATGATTGTTTTGAGATATGAAGATGGTGATATTAGAGTCATGCTAGTTGAGTAGTTGTGAATTTGAGAGATACTTGTGTTAAAGTTTGTGATTCCCGTAGCATGCACGTATGGTGAATCGTTATGTGATGAAGTCGAACCACGATTTATTTTCTGATTGTCTGCCTTATGAGTGGCGGTCGGGGACGAGCGATGGTCTTTTCCTACCAATCTATCCCCTTAGGAGCATGCGTGTAATACTTCGTTTCAATAAATAATAGATCTTTGCAATAAGTATGTGAGTTCTTTATGACTAATGTTGAGTCCATGGATTATACGCACTCCCACCCTTCCACCATTGTTAGCCTCTCTAGTACCGCGCAACTTTTGTCGGTACCATAAACCCACCATTTACCTTCCTCAAAACAGCCACCATACCTACCTATTACGGCATTTCCATAGCCATTCTGAGATATATTGCCATGCAACTTTCCATCGTTCCGTTTATTATGACACGCTTCATCATTGTCATATTGCTTTGCATGATCATGTAGTTGACATCGTATTTGTGGCAAAGCCACCGTTCATAATTCTTTCATACATGTCACTCTTGAATCATTGCATATCCCTGTACCCACCGGAGGCATTCACATAGAGTCATATTTTGTTCTAAGTATTGAGTTGTAATTCTTGAGTTGTAAGTAAATAAAAGTGTGATGATCATCATTATTAGAGCATTGTCCCATGTGAGGAAAGGATGATGGAGACTATGATTTCCCCACAATTCAGGATGAGACTCCAGACGAAAATTAAAAATTAAAAAAAATAGGCCATAAAAAGGAGAAAAGGCCCAAATAGAAAAATGAGAGAAAAAGAGAGAAGGGGCAATGCTACTATCCTTTTTCGACACTTGTGCTTCAAAGTAGCACCATGATCTTCATGATAGAGAGTCTCCTATTTTGTCACTTTCATATACTAGAGGGAATTTTTCATTATAGAACTTGGCTTGTATATTCCAATGACGGGCTTCCTCAAAATGCCCTAGGTCTTCGTGAGCAAGCAAGTTGGATGCACACCCACTTAGTTTCATTTTTAGCTTTCCTACACTTATAGCTCTAGTGCATCCGTAGCATGGCAATCCCTACTCACTCACATTGATATTTATTGATGGGCATCTCCATAGCCTGTTGATAGGCCTAGTTGATGTGAGACTATCTTCTCCTTTTTGTCTTCTCCACAACCACCATTCTATTCACCTATAGTGCTATATCCATGGCTCACGCTCATGTATTGCGTGAAGATTGAAAAAGTTTGAGAACATCAAAAGTATGAACAATTTCTTGTCTTATCATCGGGGTTGTGCATGATTTAAATATTTTGTGTGATGAAGATAGAGCATAGCCAGACTATATGATTTTGTAGGGATAGCTTTCTTTGGCCATGTTATTTTGAGAAGACATGATTACTTTATTAGTATGCATGAAGTATTATTATTTTTCTGTCAATATTAAACTTTTATTTTGAATCTCTCGGATCTGAACATTCATGCCACAATAAAGAAAATTACATTGATAATTTGTTAGGTAGCATTCCACATAAAAAATTCCGTTTTTATCATTTACCTCCTCGAGGACGAGCAGGAATTAAGCTTGGGGATGCTTGATACGTCTCCAACGTATCTATAATTTTTGCTTGTTCCATGCTATTATATTATCTGTTTTGGTGTTTAATGGGCTTTAATATGCTCTTTTATAATTTTTTTGGGACTAACCTATTAAACGGAGGCCCTGCGCCAGTTTCTGTTTTTTTCATATTTTAGAGTTTCGCAGAAAAGGAATACCAAACAGAATCCAAACAGAATGAAACCTTCGCGATGATCTTTCTTGGACCGAAAGCAAACCAGGAGGCTTGGAGTGGAAGTCTAGAACTTTGTGAGGAAGCCACGAGGCAGGAGGGTGCGCCCAAGGGGGTAGGCATGCCCCCCACCCTCGTGGGCCCCACGTAGCTCCACCGACGTACTTCTTTCGCCTATATATACTCTTATACCCTACATCGATCGCAGAGAGCCACGAAACCACTTTTCCATCGCCGCAACCTTCTATACCCGTGAGATCCCATCTTCGGGCCTTTTCTGGCGATCTGCCGGAGGGGGAATCGATCACGGAGGGCTTCTACATCAACACCATAGCCTCTCCGATGAAGCGTGAGTAGTTTACCATAGATCTTCGGGTCCGTAGTTATTAGCTAGATGTCTTCTTCTCTCTCTTTGATTCTCAATACAAAGTTCTCCTCGATGTTCTTGGAGATCTATTCGATGTAATATTCTTTTGCGGTGTGTTTGCCGAGATCCGATGAATTGTGGGTTTATGAACAAGGTTATCTATGAATATCATTTGGTTCTTCTTTGAATTCTTATATGCATCATTTGATATCTTTGCAAGTATCTTTGAATTATCGGTTTAGTTTGGCCTACTAGATTGATCTTTCTTGTACTAGGAGAAGTGCTTAGCTTTGGGTTCAATCTTGCGGTGTCCTTTCCCAGTGACAGTAGGGGCAGCTTCTACCTCTTGAGCATGCGTTGGTTTTCCCTTGAAGAGGAAAGGGTGATGCAGCAAACTAGCGTAAGTATTTCCCTTAGTTTTTGAGAACCAAGGTATCAATCCAGTAGGAGACTACACGCAAGTCCCCTAGTACCTGCACAAACAAACAAGAACCTCGCAACCAACGCGATAAAGGGGTTGTTAATCCCTTCACAGTCACTTATAAAAGTGAGATCTGATAGAGATAATAAGATAAATATTTTTGGTATTTTTGTGGTATAGATTGGAAAATAAAGATTAAAAAATAGATAGTAAACTAGAATTGTAGATTGGAAACTTATATGATGTAAAGTAGACATGGGGGCCATAGGTTTCACTAGTGGCTTCTCTCAAGATAGCATGTATTACGGTGGGTGAACAAATTACTGCCGAGCAATTGATAGAAAAGCGCATAGTTATGATGATATCTAAGGCAATGATCATGAATATAGGCATCACGTCTGTGACAAGTAAACCGAAATGATTCTACATCTACTACTATTACTCCACACATCGACCGCGATCCAGCATGCATCTAGAGTATTAAGTTCATAAGAACGAAGTAACGCATTAGGCAAGATGACATGATGTAGAGGTATAAACTCAAGCAATATGATATAAACCCCATCTTTTTATCCTCGATGGCAACAATACAACATGTGTCGTTTCCCTTTCTGTCACTGGGATCGAGCACCGCAAGATTGAACCCAAAGCTAAGCACTTCTCCCATTGCAAGAAAGATCAATCTAGTAGGCCAAACTAAACCGATAATTCAAAGAGACTTGCAAAGATATCAAATCATGCATATAAGAATTCAGAGAAGAATCAAATAATATTCATAGATAGTCAAGTTCATAAACCCACAATTCATCGGATCTCGACAAACACACCGCAAAAATAGTTACATCGAATAGACCTCCAAGAAGATCGAGGAGAACTTTGTATTGAGATCCAAAGAGAGAGAATAAGCCATCTAGCTAATAACTATGGACCCGAAGGTCTGTGGTAAACTACTCACACATCATCGGAGAGGCTATGGTGTTGATGTAGAAGCCCTGCATGATTGAACCCCCCTCGGTAGATCGCCGGAACAGGCCCCAAGATGGGATCTCACGGGTACAGAAGGTTGCGGCAGTGGAAAAGGTGTTTCATGGCTCTCCCCGAAGGTTTCAGGGTATAAGAGTATATATAGGCGAAAGAAGTAGGGCGTAGAGCTACAAGGGGCCCATGAGGGTGGGCTGCACGCCTGGCCCCCTAGGCACGCCGCCCTACCTCGTGGTCGCCTCGCTGCTTCCTTGACGTCCACTCCAAGTCTCCTGGATCACGTTTGTTCCAAAAACGATCCTCGCGAAGGTTTCATTCCATTTGGATTCTGTTTGATATTCCTTTTGTGCAAAACACTGAAATATGCAAAAAAAACAGCAATTTGTACTGGGCTTTCGCTTAATAGGTTAGTCCGAAAAATAATATAAAAAGGTATAATAAAGCCCATTAAACATCCAAAACAGATAATATAATAGCATGGAATAATCAAAAATTATAGATACATTGGAGACGTATCAATCATCCCCAAGCTTAATTCATGCTCGTCCTCGAGTAGGTAAATGATAAAAACAGAATTTTTGATGTGGAATGCTCCCTAACAATATTTTCAGTGTAATTGTCTTTATGGTGGCATGAATGTTCAGATCCAATAGATTCAAGATAAAAGTTTAATATTGACATAAAAATAGTAATACTTCAAGCATGCTAACCAAGCAATTATGTCTTATCAAAATAACATAGCCAAAGAAAGCTTATCCCTACAAAATCATATAGTTTGGCCATGCTTCATCTTCGTCACACAAAATGCTCCCCTCATGCATAACCTCGATGACAAGCTGAGCAATTGGTTCATACTTTTTAATGCGCTTCAGCCTTTTCAACCCTTACGCAATACATGAGCGCAAGCCATGGATATAGCACTATACGTGGAATAGTATATGATGATGGGGGTTATGTGAGAAGACAAAAAAGGAGAAAGTCTCACATTGACGCGGCTAATCAACGGGCTATGGAGATGCCCATCAATTCATGTCAATGCAAGGAGTAGGGATTGCCATGCAACAGATGCACTAGAGCTACAACTATATGAAAGCTCATCAAAAAGAAACTAAGTGGGTGTGCATCCAACTTGCTTGCTCACGAAGACCTAGGGCATTTTGAGGAAGCCCATCGTTAAAATATACAAGCCAAGTTCTATAATGAAAAATTCCCACTAGTATATGAAAGTGACAAAGTAAGAAACTCTATCATGAAGACCATGGTTCTATTTTGAAGCACAAGTGTGGAAAAAGGATAGTAACATTGTCCCTTCTCTCTTTTTCTCTCATTTTTTTATTTGGGATTCTTTGGCCTCTTTTTTTATTTGGGCTTCTTTAGCCTCTTTTTTTATTTGACTTTCCTCACATGGGACAATGCTCTAGTAATGATGATCATCACACTTTTATTTACTCATAACTCAATGTTACAACTCGATACTAGAACAAAAATATGACTCTATGTGAATGCCTCCGGTGGTGTACCAGGATATGCGATGAATCAAGAGCGACATGTATGAAAGAATTATGAAAGTGGCTTTGCCACAAATACGATGTCAACTACATGATTATGCAAAGCAATATGACAATGATGGAGCGTGTCATAATAAACGGAACGGTGGAAAGTTGCATGACAATATATCTCGGAATGGCTATGGAAATGCCATAATAGGTAGGTATGGTGGTTGTTTTGAGGAAGATATAAGGAGGCTTATGTGTGATAGAGCGTATCGCATCATGGGGTTTGGATGCACCGGCGAAGTTTGCACCAACTCTCAAGGTGAGAAAGGGCAATGCACGGTACCATAGAGGCTAGCAAATTGCAGAAAGGTGAGAGTGCGTATGATCCATGGACTCACATTAGTCATAAAGAACTCATATACTTATTGCAAAAGTTTATTAGCCCTGAAGCAAAGTACTACTATGCATGCCCCTATAGGGATAGATTGGTAGGAAAAGACCATCGCTCGTCCCCGACCGCCACTCATAAGGAAAGCACTCAAAGAACACCCCATGCTTCAAATTTGTCACACAACGTTTACCATACGTGCATGCTATGGGACTTGCCAACTTTAACATAAGTATTTCTCAATTTCACAATTGCCCAACTAGCACGACTCTAACATTACCACCTTTATATCTCAAAGCATCTATCAAGAATCATAGTATTCAATGCACTCTATATGAAAGTTTTTATCGTACCCATCTTGAATGCCTATCATATTAGGACTAATTTTATAGCCAAAGCAAATTACCATGATGTTCTAAAAGACTCTCAAAATAATATAAGAGAAGCATGAGAGATCAATAATTTCTACAAAATAAAACCACCACCATGCTCTAAAAGATATAAGTGAAGCACTAGAGCAAAATTATCTAGCTCAAAAGATATAAGTGAAGCACATAGAGTATTCTAATAAATTCCGATTCATGTGTGTCTCTCCGAAAAGGTGTGTACAACAAGGATGATTGTGGTAAACTAAAAAGCAAAGACTTAAATCATACAAGAAGCTCCAAGCAAAACACATATCATGTGGTGAATAAAAATATAGCCTCAAGTAAAGTTACCGATAGATGAAGACGAAAGAGGGGATGCTTTTCGGGGCATCCCCAAGATTAGGCTTTTGGTTGTACTTGGATTTTACCTTGGGGTGCCTTGGGCATCCCCAATATTAGGCTCTTGCCACTCCTTGTTCCAAAATCCATCAAATCTTTACCCAAAAACTTGAAAACTTCATAACACAAAACTCAACAGAAAATCTCATGAGCTCCGTTAGTATAAGAAAACAAATCACCACCTTAAGTTACTATAATGAACTCATTCTTTATTTATATTGGTGTTAAACCTACTGTATTACAACTTCTCTATGGTTCATACCCCCCGATACTAGCCATAGATTCATCAAAATAAGCAAACAACACACAAAAACAGAATCTGTCAGAAAACATAACAGTCTGTAGTAATCTGTAGGTTTCGAATACTTCTATAACTCCAAAAATTCTACCAAATTAGGGCGACCTAAATAATTTGTATATTAACCTACTGAAGATAGAATCAGTATTTTATCGCTCCCTGGTTAAAAATGAAAATTATTCTCATGAGTGCATACTTTCTGTTTTTTTCAGCGAGATCAAATAACAATCATCCAAGAAGATCCTAAAGGCTTACTTGGCACAAACACTAATTAAAACATAAAAAACACAATCATAACAAAGGATATATGATTTATTTATTACTAAACAGGAACAAAAAGCAAGGAACAAAAATAAAATTGGGTTGCCTCCCAACAAGCGATATCGTGTAACGCCCCTAGCTAGGCATAAAAATAAGAATAGATCTAGGTATTGCCATGATAATGATAAGGTAAGTCGCAAAAAACTCATCTCATATTCCCTACGTTCAGCAGCAAGCTTTCTGTGTGGCAAGCAAAAGTAATAAAAAGGGCTAAATTTAATGGGACAAAAGTCCCCAAGATCAAGCTCGGGAGGTATTGGTTCCTCCTTTGGCCCCTCATATTGCACAACCAATTCATCACTATAAGCATTCTTTTGAAAAAAAGTCATGAGCCTTTGTTCAAGGGAAAAACCTAACCCATTGTTCTGGATAGCAAAATTATCATCAAGTTCAGAAATCCTATCAACAAGAACATCAGTAGGAACCTTTTCTCTAAGGTTTTCATTAAAAGCAACATGATCTAAAGATCGTAAGTGCATTATGTCCTCTTGATAAAAAAAGATTGCTTCTATGGGAGGACGGTCGGCATCCACCCTATAATGTGCAAAAAATCCATTTGCCTCTTTTATTATAAATCTGAACTCATGAGCTAAAAAGATGGTAGCTGCTTGCTTAACAGAAGAATGCTCAATATTAGAAAATTCTAGAAAAATCCTCTGTATGCAAGGATGCATATGGATAAATTTTCTTTCAAGTTCAACCATGAGCAAAGATATAGCATACGCAAGACTACTAGTTTTATGAAGAATAGACCCGCTCATGGTGGGCAAAGCACCGACACAAGTAAACATATCTTGAATAACTCCTTTTCCAATAATATTACCACTACCAATCCGAAACTTTTTAGTGTGTAAAATAGTAGTTTCTTCAAGAGGATAATCAAAAGCATCAACGTTCCCCCTTCATTACTACTATCCTTTCTGAAGATAACCTCCCCAGTTTCAGACATGATAGCAACTAAATGAACTAGAACGAACACACAAAGGGCAAGTGGAAGGAGACGAACGGAAAAAGGGCCAACAGAAAAGAGGCGAATAAAATGGCAAGGTTGAAGTGGGGGAGAGGAAAAGAGAGGTGAATGGCAAATAATGTAATGCGAGGGATAAGAGTTTGTGAAGGGTACTTGGTATGTCTTGACTTGTGCGTAGATCTCCCCAGCAACGGCGCCAAAAATCCTTCTTGCTACCTCTTGAGCATGTGTTGGTTTTTCATTGAAGAGGAAAGGGTGATGCATCAAAGTACCGTAAGTATTTCCCTTAGTTTTGAGAACCAAGGTATCAATCCAGTAGAAGACTACACGCAAGTCCCCTAGTACCTGCACAAACAAACAAGAGCCTCGCAACCAACGCGATAAAGGGGTTGTCAATCCCTTCACGGTCACTTATCAAAGTGAGATCTGATAGAGATAATAAGATAAATATTTTTGGTATTTTTGTGGTATAGATTGGAAAATAAAGATTGCAAAATATATAGTAAACTAGAATTGTAGATTGGAAACTTATATGATGTGAAGTAGACCCGGGGGCCATAGGTTTCACTAGTGGCTTCTCTCAAGATAGCATGTATTACGGTGGGTGAACAAATTACTGCTGAGCAACTGATAGAAAAGCGCATAGTTATGATGATATCTAAGGCAATGATCATGAATATAGGCATCACGTCCGTGACAAGTAAACCGAAACGATTCTGCATCTACTACTATTACTCCACACATCGACCGCTATCCAGCATGCATCTAGAGTATTAAGTTCATAAGAACGGAGTAACGCATTAGGCAAGATGACATGATGTAGAGGGATAAACTCAAGCAATATGATATAAACCCGATCTTTTTATCCTCGATGGCAACAATAAAATACGTGTCGTTTCCCTTTCTGTCACTGGGATCGAGCACCGCAAGATTGAACCCAAAGCTAAGCACTTCTCCCATTGCAAGAAAGATCAATCTAGTAGGCCAAACTAAACCGATAATTCAAAGAGACTTGCAAAGATATCAAATCATGCATATAAGAATTCAGAGAAGAATCAAACAATATTCATAGATAATCAAGTTCATAAACCCACAATTCATCGGATCTCGACAAACACACCGCAAAAAGAGTTACATCGAATAGACCTCCAAGAAGATCGAGGAGAACTTTGTATTGAGATCCAAAGAGAGAGAAGAATCCATCTAGCTAATAACTATGGACCCGAAGGTCTGTGGTAAACTACTCACACATCATCGGAGAGGCTATGGTGTTGATGTAGAAGCCCTGCATGATCGAATCCCCCTTCGGCAGATCGCCGGAAAAGGCCCCAAGATGGGATCTCACGGATATAGAAGGTTGCTGTGGTGGAAAAGGTGTTTCGTGGCTCTCCCCAAAGGTTTCAGGGTATAAGAGTATATATAGGCGAAAGAAGTAGGTCATGGAGCTGCGAGGGGCCCACGAGGGTGGGGGGCGCGCCGCCCTACCTCGTGGCCGCCTTGCTGCTTCCTTGACGTCCACTCCAAGTCTCCTGGATCACGTTTGTTCCAAAAATGATCCTCGCGAAGGTTTCATTCAGTTTGGATTCCGTTTGATATTCCTGCTCTGCGAAACACCGAAATAGGCAAAAAGACAACAATTTTCACTTGGCTTTCGGTTAATAGGTTAGTCCAAAAAATAATATAAAAAGGTATAATAAAGCCCATTAAAGATCCAAAACAGATAATATAATAGCATGGAACAATCAAAAATTATGGATACATTCGAGGCGTATCAGCAGCAAGGCACGTATTGTATTGTTGCCGTCAAGGATAAAAAGATGGGGTTTATATCATGTTGCTTGAGTTTATCCCTCTACATCATGTCATCTTGTTTAAAGCGTTACTCTGTTCTTATGAAATTAATACTCTAGATGCATGCTGGATAGCGGTCGATGTGTGGAGTAATAGTAGTAGATGTAGAATCATTTCAATCTACTTGACATGGACATGATGCCTATATTCATAATCATTGCCTAGATATTGTCATAACTATGCGCTTTTCTATCAATTGCTCGGCAGTAATTTGTTCACCCACCATAATACATGCTATCTTGATAGAAGCCACTAGTGAAACCTATGGCCCCCGGGTATCTTTCTTATTATATTGCATCTCTTTTATTTACATCACATCTCGTTTACTATTTTGCAATCTTTACTTTCCAATCTATACAACAAAAATACCAAAAATATTTATCTTACTATCTTTATCAGATCTCACTTTTGCGAGTGACCGTGAAGGGATTGACAACCCCTTTATCGCGTTGGTTGCAAGGTTCTTGATTGTTTGTGCAAGTACTAGGTGACTTCTGCATTGTCTCCTACTGGATTGATACCTTGGTTCTCAAAAACTAAGGGAAATACTTATGCTACTTTGCTGCATCACCCTTTCCTCTTCAAGGGAAAAACCAACGCATGCTCAAGAGGTAGCAGACCCGAAGGTCTACAAAGAACTACTCACGCATCATCGGAGAGGCACCAATGGAGGTGGTGAACCCCTCTGTGATGGTGTCTAGATTGGATCTGGTGTTTCTGGACTCTGCGGCGGCTGGATGAATATTTCGTCGACTCCCCTAGGGTTCTGGGATTTTTGAGGTATTTATAGAGCAAAGAGGCGGTCCAAGGGGTACCCGAGGTGGGCACAACCCACCAGGGCACGCCAGGGCCTCCTGGTGCGCCCTGGTGGGTTGTCTCCTCCTCGGACTCCCCACAGGTGCAACCAGGGCCCATCTGCTTCCTTTTGGCCCATAAAAAATCATCGTAAAGTTTCATGCCATTTGGACTCCATTTGATATTGATTTCTTGTGATGTAAAAAACATGAAAAAATGGGAACTGGCAGTGGGCACAATGTCAATAGGTTAGTACCAAAACATGATATAAAATGACTATAAAATGATTATAAAACATCCAAGATTGATAATAAAACAGCATGGAACAATCAAAAATTATAGATATGTTGGAGACGTATCATAGATCACTGGACAGTGGTCAAAATTATCCTTAGAGGACTAAGGAAATATTTCTCGGTTATGGAGGTGATAAAGAGTTCATCGTAAAGAGTTATGTCGATGCAAGATTTAACACTGATCTGGATGACTCAGAGTCTCAATCCGGATACATATTAAAAGTGGGAGCAATTAGCTAGAGTAGCTCCATGCAGAGCATTATAGACATAGATATTTGTAAAATACATACAGATCTGAATGTGGTAGACCCGTTGACTAAACTTCTCTCACAACCAAAACATGATCACACCTTAGTACTCTTTGGGTGTTAATCACATGGCAATGTGAACTAGATTACTGACTCTAGTAAGCCTTTGGGTGTTAGTCACATGGTGATGTGAACTATAGGTGTTAAATCACATGGTGATGTGAACTAGATTATTGACACTAGTGCAAGTGGGAGACTGAATGAAATATGCCATAGAGGCAATAATAAAGTTGTTATTTATATTTCCTTATATCATGATAAATGATTATTATTCATGCTAGAATTGTATTAACCGGAAACTTAGTGCATGTGTGAATACATAGACAAAACAGAGTGTCCCTAGTATGCCTCTACTTGACTAGCTCGTTAATCAAAGATGGTTAAGTTTACTAACCATAAACATGTGTTGTCATTTGATGAATGGGATCACATCATTAGAGAATGATGTGATGGACAAGACCCATCCGTTAGCTTCTACAGGTGTCTCCGAAGGTGTTTGTTGTGTTGGCATAGATCAAGATTAGGATTTGTCACTCCGTGTGTCGGAGAGGTATCTTTGGGCCCTCTCGGTAATGCACATCACTATATGCCTTGCAAGCAATGTAACTAATAAGTTAGTTATGGGATGATGCATTACGGAATGAGTAAAGAGACTTGCCGGTAACGAGATTGAACTAGGTATGAGGATACCGACGATCGAATCCCGGGCAAGTAACATACCGATGACAAAGGGAATGACGTATGTTGTTATGTGGTTTGACCAATAAAGATCTTCGTAGAATATGTAGGAACCAATATGAGCATCCAGGTTCCACTATTAGTTATTGACCGGAGATGTGTCTTGGTCATGTCTACATAATTCTTGAACCCGTAGGGTCCGCACGCTTAACGTTCGATGATGATTTGTATTATGAGTTATGTGTTTTGGTAACCTAAGTTTGTTACGAGTCCCGGATGAGATCACAGACATGACGAGGAGTCTCAAAATGGTCGAGAGGTAAAGATTCATATATTGGAAGGTTATATACGGATACCAAAATGGTTCCGAAGAGGTTCGGGGATTTATCGGAGTACCGGGAGGCTATCGGAACCCCCTGGGAAAGTTAATGGGCCTTATGGGCCATAGTGGAGGAGAGGAGGAAGGCCACGGGAGGTGGCGCTTGAGGGAGTCCTGGACAAAGGGGTCCTCGGGCGTCCGGCCTATTATCCATGGGCCGGACTGATGGGTTGTGAAGACATGAAGGCCGAAGACTGTACCTGTGTCCGGATTGGACTCTCCTTGGCGTGGAAGGCAAGCTTGGCGACCGACTATGAAGATTCCTTCTTATGTAACCGACTCTATGTAACCCTAGACCCCCCATGTCTATATAAACCGGAGGGGTTAGTCCGAAATGGATATACTCATTACTATAGTCATACGGGCTAGGCTTCTAGGGTTTAGCCATTACGATCTCGTGGTAGATCAACTCTTGTAACACTCATATTCATCAAGATCAATCAAGCAAGACGTAGGGTATTACCTCCATAGAGAGGGCCCGAACCTGGGTAAACATCGTGTCCCCCGTCTCCTGTTACCATCGATCCTAGATGCACAGTTTGGGACCCCCTACCCGAGATCCGCTGGTTTTGACACCGACATTGGTGCTTTCATTGAGAGTTCCACTGTGCCATCGACGAAAGGCTCGATGGCTCGCCTTTTCCTTAAAGACGACATCACTTCCGGGGGAGCTCTGGCCCCGGGCCAAACCCTCCGGCTGGGCGGCTTTACTATGATCGCCCGTTCGACCGTTGAGCCGACGATGACCTCTCGGGCCATCGAAAACCCCTTTCGCATCAACTCCGAGCACTCCAAGCAGATGGATCCGACGGGGTTTTCGTCTTTGAACGAACTCCTAGATCGCATCACCGCTTTGGGAATAGCCACAGACTATGATCGGATCGGGCCTAAAACCGATCAAGGAGAAATCAAGACCCTACCGGTCACCCAACAGATTGCGGTAGTCGTGGAGCAGGACGGTGAGTCTTCTTCTATACCGAAGACGGACTATGTTCGGATCGCCGATCAGGAAGAGCCAGATACCCACCCGCAAAAGGATGCGACCACCCCTCCGAACATAGCATCGGACGACAGTCCTAAACAATTAGAAGATATTCTGGAACCCGGACTGTTAAGCCCGGAAGGTCGTCAGACTCCGGATAACCGGTCAGGTCGGGGTTCGGATTTAATTCCACCCACCCACCCGGACATAGGTGCTCTCATAAGCATAAAACAACAGCCTCAGGAAACGGTCCACCACTTCCGGGCCAGATTCCTCCTTGTCAAGGGCAAGGCAAAAGATTGCCGCGACAAGGACGCAATATCAGTGTTCTGCAACAATTGCGCAGATGAAGGAATCCTCAACGCCATCAATTGCCGCCACATACTGAAATTCGCTGACTTGGCAACCATTGTACAAAAGTACAGCACGATGGAGAGCGCCTGGAAAACTCAGGCAGCTCGCTGGGAACCGCCGGTCCCAACTCAATTCCCCCTACAGGCGAAAAGGGCGCACCCTCGCGGCACCCCTAGTCCAATAGTCAAGAAACACAAAACCGCTATGCGGCACGGCACCGTTCTGGAGGGGTGGCTCGATGGCCCATGCAAAATACATACAACACCATATACCATGGCAACCCACAGCCTTAGAGCATGTTGGATACTACGACAGGTAGCCAAGAGCAGCGAGGACATCCTTATCAAGGACGACCCAGAACAACATCCCCTAGAAGATGATAACTCAAGAGTATTAACGGTCTTTGAGACATTCACTTCAAACAACAAGCGCAAAAGGGCACTTCGCGAGCTCGCCGAAGTCTGCCAAATTGCTACAATAAACCCCTGGAACGACACGGCTATAACATTCAATGACGGTGACGAACCAAAGTACACAACAGTACGAGTGCCGGCCGCGTAAGTCCTCGGTCCTATCGTGGACGAGTTTCGACTTACTAAGGTCCTCATGGACGGCGAAAGCGTACTAAACCTCATTTATGAGGACACACTCCATAAAATGGAAACAGATAGGAGCCGCATCAAGCAAAGTAACACAACCTTCCGAGGAATTATTCCTAGTAGGGATGCGTGGTGCGCGGCCAAGATCACACTTGACGTAGTATTTGGCACGCCGGAGAACTACCGGTCCGAAGAAATAACTTTCCAAGTGGCCCCTTTCAGCAGCGGATATCACGCTCTATTGGGGCGGGATGTTTTTACACGCTTCCAGGCCATACCCCATTATGGGTATATGAAGCTCAAAATGCCTGGACCAAACGGTATAATCACTCTCGTCAGTGATCTGGACATAGCACTCCGCGCTGAAAACAAAATTGCATCCCTGGCCCTGGAGGCGTTATCCGAAGCCCTCGCGGCCGAAGAATTAACTACACTACGCTCGACGGTGGACAGGGACGATGTGATCCTCGACAAACGCCCTAAATCCACCTCCTTCAAACCAGCAGAAGAAATAGTCAAATTCCAGGTTCACCCAACGGACCCCAAGAAGACAGCATATAACGGAGCTCAATTGAACCCAACAGTTGACACCGCACTACGAGAATTCATGCGCAAAAACTGGGACATATTCGCCTGGCACCCTTCAGATATGCTAGGGATCCCACGCGAGCTGGCCGAACATAGCCTCAATATATTAAAGGGGTTCAAACCGGTTAAGCAAACACTGCGGCGCTTTTCCGAACCCAAGCGACAAGCCATGGGGGAGGAGCTGGCCAAACTCATCGACGCCAGATTCATTAGAGAAATCAAACATCCAGACTGGCTAGCAAACCTGGTGATGGTACCAAAGAAGGACAAATCCTGACGCCTGTGCGTCGATTTCAAAGACCTCAACAAGGCTTGCCCCAAGGATCCCTTCCCCCTCCCCCGCATTGATCAAATCATCAACGCCGCCGCAGGACACGACTCACTGTGTTTCCTCGATGCATATTACGGATACCATCAAATCAAAATGAAGGAGTCTGATCAAGCCGCAACAGCATTTATCACCCCATATGGGCCATTCTGCTTCAACACCATGCCCTTTGGGCTCAAGAACGCCGGCGCCACATACCAACGCATGATCCAAACATGCCTGGAGAAACAGATCGGCAAAATAGTAGAAGCTTACGTCGATGACGTCGTCATCAAAACTAGGCACGTCGAAACACTAATAGACGACTTATGTCTTACATTCAACAACCTCCGGGCGTATGACATTAAGCTCAACCCGGAAAAGTGTGTCTTCGGCGTCCCCGCTGGAAAACTGTTGGGTTTCGTCATTTCCAATAGAGGAATCGAAACAAACCCAACCAAAATCCGAGCTTTGTCACAATTGGCTAAGCCAACAGACCTTAACAAGTTCAAAAGCTTGCGGGTTGCGTAGCAGCTCTAAGCCGCTTTATCTCCAGATTGGGAGAAAAGGCACTGCCACTCTATCGTTACACCATGCAAATCCCGGTACCCTCATTATCAAAAAATAGCATACGCGGTCTTCATGGCATCCCGAAAGCTCCATCACTACTTCTAGGAGTGTTCGATCACGGTGGCCTCCGAAGTACCACTCAATGACATTATAAACAACCGTGATTCCACTGGCCGGATTGCCAAATGGGCCATTGAGCTCCACCCATTTGACATTATGTATAAACCACGTTGAGCTATCAAATCCCAAGTGCTGGCTGACTTTGTCGTCGAATGGACAGAGGTCGAACTCCCTAAAGAGTACGGCACATACTCCAGTTGGGTCATATACTTCGACGACTCCAAAATGCTGGCAGGGTTAGGAGCGGGCGTCGTTTTAACTTCCCCTACTAGAGACGTCGTCCAGTACGTTCTCCAAATACTATACACAGACTCCAATAACGCAGCCAAATACGAGGCCTTATTGCATGGTCTCCGGATGGCTGTCTCCATGGGCATACAATGCCTAGAAGTACGCGGGGACTCAAACCTTGCAATATCTCAAATAAATGGAGATTTTGATGCTAAAGATCCAAAGATGGCAGCATATCGTAACGCGGTCATAAAAATGTCGGCCCGGTTCGAGGGGCTCAAGTTCCATCACGTGGCTCGAGAAAGTAATCAAGCGGTGGATGTTCTTGCTCGTATCGGCGCTAAGCGCGACCCCGTCCCACCTAATATCTTCCTGGAAAGGCTCTTTAAGCCATCCATGGTGTGGCAGGGGAAAAACGGCAATACTAGTACGGATCCAAACATAACCCCAGATCCCGGAAACACCGACGTCGTCGGGGGCTCAGGCACCAAGATAACACCGTCGGCGCATCTCATCATGGCAGTCATTTCCCCATGGACCGAAGCCTTCCTGGCCAACCTTAACAGGAAAGAGCTTCCTAAGGACCAGAATGAGGCCTGCTGCATTGTCCGGCGTTCAAAGGCCTACAAGGTTCATGATGGAGAGCTTTACAAGAAAAGCACCACCGGAGTCCTTCAACGATGTATATCCGAGGAAGAGGGGCGACAACTCTTGGCTGAAATTCATGCCGGACTCAGCGGTCACCACGCCACAGGTCAGGCCCTTGTTAGCAAGGCCTTCTGTACAGGGCTTTATTGGTCGACAGCCCGAGCAGATGCACAGGACCTTGTCCGATGTTGCGTCGGATGCCAACTCTTTGCCAATCAAAGCCATATGCCCCCACTGCCTTACAAACAATCCCCATCACTTGGCCTTTTGCGGTCTGGGGAATCGATATGGTTGGACCCCTTAAAGGAGGAAGCCATAAGAAAAATATCTGCTAGTTATGGTGGACAAATTCACTAAGTGGATAGAGGCTAAACCGGTCAAAACGGCTGAGTCTAGCCCGGTGCTAGACTTCATATCCGGTGTTCTGAACCGTTATGGTGTCCCACACAGCATCATCACTGACAGTGGCTCCAATTTCACATCCGACGAGGTAAAAACCTAGTGTAATAATCTGGGTATTAAACTCGATTACGCCTCCGTCTACCACCCACAAACCAACGGTCAAGTCGAATGAGCGAACGGTCTTATTATGAGCGGCATCAAGCCCAGACTAGTGCGGTCTTTGAAAGAATCAGACAAGCACTGGGTTGAGGAGCTCGACTCCGTACTCTGGGGGCTGCGGACCACGCCCAACCATACTACCGGATACACACCTTTCTTCATGGTGTATGGCGCAGTGGCCGTATTGCCCTGCGATATTATTCACGACTCACCTCGAGTGCATATGTACAAAGAGAGAGAAGCCGAGCTTGATCGGCAGGATGGCCTAGATGCCCTGGAGGAGGAACGCGATGTCGCAAAATCCTATTCAACATTTTACCAACAGCAGGCTCGAAGATATCAAAGCAGAGAAATACGAGCCAAGACTTACAACGTTGGCGAACTCGTTCTACGCCTGCCAGAGAAGAAAAAGGACAAACTCAAGCTCAAATGGGAGGGTCCCTTCATAATTGACGAAGTTCTCATCGGAGGAGTGTACCATCTTTGCGATGCATCAGACAATCGCCTCGAGCCGAACCCCTGGAACGCGGCCAGACTCCGGAGATTCTATGCCTAGCGCCAAACCCCTTGTTCGTCCCCTCCTCCCCTGTAGTTTCCATTATTTTTTCTCTCTTTTCCGATTATTTTCTTCTTTCTTGATTTAAAGCTTTGGTACAGCTAGACCGCACACCATTGACACATACATCTTTAAATATGTACGCCACTTGTACCTGGGTGCTTCTTGGACAGAGGTTCTTGTCATTCCTTGAGCATCAAGCTCCTCACACATGAGTCTTTCCATATGTACCTTTTCTTTGCCACTATATGCATCGACATGACTTAAGTTTTGGCCAAGCTAGGTTGCTTGGCTCCTGTGCTTATGCCCTACGTTCCTGTTAGTTCGGCTAGGGCATAAAGGGAGCAGCTCTGCGATTGTTACTGCCGGGTCATCCGGATGTGTACCTCAGACTGGGTGAAGCCGAAAGCTAGCGTTCCTAAGGGAATATTGGGTCGGTGAATTAAAGATGTTTTTTTAAAAACTCACTCCATTGTGCACCCCTAGAAGTTATACAAACTATCGTGATCAAATCACAATTCAGACATGCACATTAAATGTATGCACACCCAGGGAAAGGAACCCTTAATGGAACTATTCTCTCTGGAAGATGTTTCTTATGATATCAATGTAATATAACATAGCTAGCCGGATACAACTTGTCTGTTCAAGCAACTATGACCCCTACGCCTAGTTTTCTAGGCATACCCCGGCCTATTCGGCCGCGACGGTATTCGAAAACACTCCGCACCTTCGGGTCCGGAGGTTGAAGCGAAAAGGTCTGCATGACAAATGATATGCAGTTCAGCTAGATGAGGAAAGTACATAGTCACTTGGACTCAAACACCTCTTCCTCTACACCTTCCAACAGGCAGTCTAACTTACAATCCTGTTGGGAATATTTGGAGGCCACCTCTACTTGGTCATATACTATACTAACGGGAATTTCTTCCCCATTTGGCCCTAGCGGTCAGACACGAGCCATGTGATTAGGATCCAGCTTGGTATATCGCCTCTTCACCATGGCCCAGGCCTCTCATGCACCCTCTCGGCAGGCAGATATCTTCCACAGCCGGATACGCTGCCGCGCTCCCTTGAATAGCTCTACCAGCTTCTCCATGCTTCCTGGAGGGGAGTCGAATGGCCATAAAGCCTTGGCTACACTCCGCATCGCCTGCCAAGCTTGCTTGTGCAACTGCGACAACCCTTGCAGAAGATCACTTGATGATCCGGACACTTCCTCTTTGGGGCGGTTCGTCAATACACCTGCAATTATAGCTATATCAGCTACCGTTACCTCCAAACTGCTATAAGATAAAAGCGGCCAGGTACTGAATATGCCGGCTCGCAGCTTCTTGTTCTCCTTCACAGAGTCGGCTAGCTGCGCTCGCACATCTTTCAGTTCTTCGCCCAGTTTGGTGTTCGAATCCTAGAGTTTCTTTTTCTCTTGAACGACTATTTTCAATACACGCTCGCCCGCTGCTAGTAGCTTTTTGGCTCCGTGTTCTTTGCTTTGAGCGGCGTCTAGCTGCTCTCGTGCTTGGTCTAATGACCCAACAGAAAGATTAGAACCCAGATTCACACTATCGGTGTATCATTATGAATTTTCGATAGAGGAAAGTATTACCGGGAGATGCCTTGTATTTCTCCAGTTCGGCATTTGCAGCAAGCAGTTGGCGCTGATACTTTTCTAGTTCCCGAGCTAGCTAGGTATTCTTCTCCGTAAGCACCTGGTTGTACATTGATCCTTAAATCAGTTGTTTGAACTCCTTTAAGTCTCGGGGGCTACTGGCATATGGTTATCATAGGCAGACAAAGCGAATTTACATGCACATCTTTCAAATGTTGCTTTGTGGCCCTGTTAATCCCATCTCGAGCAGCCCGGATGTGTGCATCGGCTGAGCTGAAGGCATTAAATGACTCTTCTGAAAAGCCAGGGTCTTGTAAAATGGCCCGGCAGCATCGATGATTCATGGTACTCTCCACTTCCGAGTTGGTGACGGATACATCATCCGAGTCCTCGGCGGGAGGACAGTCCAGCGTCGCCCCTGCATCAGTCCCCGTCTTCACAGCAGGATTTGAATCCTGGCTGTGGGAAGTACGGCCGCTTGAACCTCGGATATAGTCTGGCACACCTTCCTCCTTGCACATGGAAAATGGGAGGGTCGCGGTTGGACGTGACTGCTCAGGTGCAGGTTGGCGAATTCATACCTCTTCGATGAAGGCACGGCCGTGTCTTCGTTTGTTTTCCTTTTGGAAGGCTTGCCCGGCGCGGGAGCCGATCTCTTCGAAATCGCCGAACGTCTCCCCTGTGAACCATGATATAGTGCGGTGGGTGAGGCAGAATAAGAGCACTCTTTTAGAGAAGGTGTTTCTTAATTATTTACATGTGAAGCAGGAAGAAGGCCAGGGTAGTCGGCGGTGATGGCCACTTCTGTGCCGTCATAGCTTGTCTGGTAAAACACCCCCCCCCCCCCCGCAAGCACCATGAATATATCTGGATCCTCTTCAAACCCAGGATCTAGCTCCCGGTTGTGGATCTCTGGCTGTGGGGTAGGACTATGAAGTCCTTCGGTGACCTTCTGATACGTCCATTTTGCATCATGCTTTTATATCGATATTTATCGCATTATGGACTGTTATTTCACTTTATATCACAATACTTATGGCTATTCTCTCTTAGTTTACAAGGTTTACATAAGGAGGGAGAATGCCGGCAGCTGGAATTCTGGGCTGGAAAAGGAGCAAATATTAGAGACCTATTCTGCGCAACTCCAAAAGTCCCAAAACTCCACGAAACGTCTTAAAATAAATAAAGAAAAATCCTCGCCAAAGATGAAGGCTAGGGGGCCCACACCCTGCTCACGAGGGTGGGGGCGCCCCCCTAGGGCGCCCCCTACCTCGTGGGCCCCCTGTTGGCTCTCCAACACCCATCTTCTCCTATATGAAGTCTTTCGATGAGAAAAAAAGAGGAGGGAACTTTTTGGGACGAGACTCCGCCACCACGAGGCGGAACCTTGGCGGATCCAATCTAGAGCTCCGGCAGAGCTGTTCTGCCGGGGAAACTTCCCTCCGGGAGGGGGAAATCATCACCATCGTCATCACCTATGCTCCTCTCATCGGGAGAGGGCAATCTCCATTAACATCTTCATCAGCACCATCTCATCTCCAAACCCTAGTTCATCTCTTGTATCCAATTCTTGTCTCAAAGTCCGGGATTGGTGCTAGTAGTGTCGATTACTCCTTGTAGTCGATGCTAGTTGGTTTAATTGGTGGAAGATCATATGTTCAGATCCTATATGCATATTATTACCCCTCTGATTATGAACGTGAATATGCTTTGTGAGTAATTACGTTCGTTCCTGAGGACGAGGGAGAAGTCTTGCTATGAGTAGTCATGTGAATTTGGTATTCGTTTGATATTTTGATAAGATGTATGTTGTCTAGCCTCTAGTGGTGTTATGTGAACGTAAACTACATAACACTTCACCATTATTTGGGCCTAGAGGAAGGCGTTGGAAAGTAATAAGTAGATGATGGGTTGCTAGAGTGACAGAAGCTTAAACCCTAGTTTATGCGTTGCTTCATAAGGGGCTGATTTGGATCCATATGTTTCATGCTATGGTTAGGTTTACCTTAATAATTTTGTTGTAGTTGCGGATGCTTGCAATAGAGGTTAATCATAAGTGGGATGCTTGTTCAAGTAAGAACAGCACCCAAGCACCGGTCCACCCACATATCAAATTATCAAAGTATCGAACGCGAATCATATGAACGTGATGAAAACTAGCTTGACGATATTCCCATGTGTCCTCAGGAGCGCTTTTCCTATTATAAGAGTTTGTTCCGGCTTGTCCTTTGCTACAAGAGGATTGGGCCATCTTGCTGCACTTTATTTACTTTTGTTACTTGTTGCTCGTTACAATTTATCCTATCACAAAACTATCAGCAGAGAATACCTTGCTGAAAACCCCTTATCATTTCCTTCTGCTCCTCGTTGGGTTCGACACTGTTACTTATCGAAAGGACTACGATAGATCCCCTATACTTGTGCGTCATCAAGACTCTTTTCTGGCGCCGTTGCCGGGGAGTGTAGCACCTTTGGTAGGTGGAATTTGGTAAGGAAAAATTTATATAGTGTGCTGAAATTTACTGTCACTTGTTACTATGGAAAGTAAATCTCTGAGGGGCTTGTTCGGGGTATCTTCACCCCGTCCAGTAGAGCAAAGAGTTGCTCCTCAACCTACTAAACCTATTGAAAATGAAATTCCTTATGAGTATCCTTCGGGAGATGGAACAAAGCATCCCGATGAGCACTTAATATATGTGGATGAAGTTTGTGGATTATTTAAGCTTGCAGGTATACCCGATGATGTTGCTAAGAAGAAGGTCTTCCCTTTATCTTTGAAGGGAGACACATTGATATGGTATAGGCTATGTGATGATATGAGATCATGGGACTATAAAAGATTGAAGCTGGAATTTCATCGAAAGTATTACCCTATGCATCTTGTTCATCGTGATCGCAATTATATATATAATTTCTGGCCCCGCGAAGGAGAAAGCATCGCTCAAGCTTGGGGGAGGCTTAAATCAATGTTATATTCATGCCCCAATCATGAGCTCCCGGGAGAAATAATTATGCAAAGTTTTTATGCTCGGCTTTCTGATAACAATCGCACCATGCTCGATACTTCTTGTGCTGGCTCTTTTATGATGAAGACTATTGAATTCAGATGGAATCTATTGGATAGAATTAAACGCAACTCTGAAGATTGGGACCTCGACGAAGATAAGGAGTCAGGTATGACACCTAAGTATTATTGTGTTAAATCTTTGATGGATACCGATATTTTCCGTAAGTTTAGCACTAAATATGGACTTGACTCTGAGATAGTAGCTTCTTTCTGTGAATATTTTGCTGCTTATGTTGATCTCCCTAAGGAGAAGTGGTTTAAATATTATCCTCCCATAGAAGTAAAAGTAGTTGCACCTATTAAAGTTGAAGAAAAGACTGTCACTTATAATGATCCTATTCTTCCTACTTCTTATATTAAGAAACCACCTTTCCCTGTTAGAATAAAGGATCATGCTAAAGCTTCAACTATTGTTCGTAAAAGCAATATTAGAACTTATACACCACTTGAGCAAGTTAAAGTAGAACCTAATATTGCTATTGTTAAAGATCTCTTGTCTGATAGTATAGATGGGCATGTTATTCAGTTTGATGGTGAAACTGCTAGAATTGCTAAGCCTTGTGATAAAGATAAACATAGACCTGTGGTAGGCGTGCCTGTTATTTCTGTTAAAATAGGAGATCATTGTTATCATGGCTTATGTGATATGGGTGCTAGTGCTAGTGTTATACCTTATGACTTGTATGAAGAAATTAAGAATGAAATTGCACCTGCTGAGTTAGAAGATATTGATGTCACAATTAAACTTGCCAATAGAGATACTATTTCAGCGATGGGAATTATTAGAGATGTTGAAGTCTTGTGTGGGAAAACTAAATATCCTGCTGATTTTCTTGTTCTTACTTCTCCACAAGATAGCTTTTGTCCCATTATATTTGGTAGACCCTTCTTAAATACTGTCAATGCTACCATAGATTGCACAAAGAATGTTGTTACTATTGGCTTGGATGATATGGTTCACGAGTTTAATTTCTCTAAATTTAGTAAACAACATCATGAGGAAGAATTACCTAGTAAGGATGAAATTATTGGTCTTGCTTCTATTGCCGTACCTCCTAGTGATCCTTTAGAACACTATTTGCTAGACCATGAAAATGATATGTTCATGAATGAAAGAAGGGAAATAGATGAAGTATTCTTTAAACAAGAACCTATTCTGCATCACAACTTGCCTGTTGAAATCTTAGGGGATCCTCCTCCACCCAAGGGTGATCCCGTGTTTGAGCTTAAACCTTTGCCTGATAATCTTAAATATGCTTATCTTGATGAAAAGAAGATATATCCTGTTATTATTAGTGCTGATCTTTCAGAGTATGAAGAAGAAAGTTATTGAAAACTCTGAAGAAGCATCGTGCTGCTATTGGATATACTCTTGATGATCTTAAGGGCATTAGTCCCACTCTATGTCAACATAAAATAAATTTGGAAGCAGATGCCAAACCAGTTCGTGATCCTCAACGACGTCTGAATCCTAAAATGAAAGAAGTGGTAAGAAAAGAAATACTAAAGCTTCTGGAGGTAGGTATAATCTATCCCGTTGCTGATAGTGAGTGGGTAAGTCTTGTCCATTGTGTCCCTAAGAAGGGAGGTATTACTGTTGTCCCTAATGATAAAGATGAATTGATTCCGCAAAGAATTATCACAGGTTATAGGATGGTAATTGATTTTCGCAAATTAAATAAAGCTACTAAAAAGATCATTACCCCTTACCTTTTATTGATCAAATGCTAGAAAGATTATGCAAACATACACACTATTGCTTTCTAGATGGTTATTCTGGTTTCTCTCAAATACCTGTGTCGGCTAGAGATCAATCAAAGACTACTTTTACATGCCCTTTTGGTACTTTTGCTTATAGACGTATGCCTTTTGGTTTATGTAATGCATCTGCTACCTTTCAAAGATGCATGATGGCTATATTCTCTGACTTTTGTGAAAAGATTTGTGAGGTTTTCATGGGCGACTTTTCCGTCTATGGTTCCTCTTTTGATGATTGCTTGAGCAATCTTGATCGAGTTTTGCAGAGATGTGAAGAAACTAATCTTGTCTTGAATTGGGAAAAGTGCCACTTTATGGTTAATGAAGGTATTGTCTTGGGGCACAAAGTTTCTGAAAGAGGTATTGAAGTTGATAAAGCCAAGGTTGATGCTATTGAAAAGATGCCATGTCCTAAGGACATCAAAGGTATAAGAAGTTTCCTTGGTCACGCCGGATTTTACAGGAGGTTCGTTAAGGACTTCTCAAAAATTTCTCGGCCTCTGACTAATTTATTGCAAAATGATATAATATTTGTCTTTGATGATGATTGTGTAGAAGCATTTGAAATACTTAAGAAAGCATTAGTCTCTGCACCTGTTGTTCAGCCACCTGATTGGAATCTACCCTTTGAAATTATGTGTGATGCTAGTGATTATGTTGTAGGTGTTGTTCTAGGGCAAAGAGTTGATAAGAAATTAAATGTTATTCATTATGCTAGTAAGACTCTAGACAATGCTCAAAGAAATTATACTACTACTGAAAAATAGCTTTTAGCAGTTGTATTTGCTTGTGATAAGTTCAGATCTTATATTGTTGATTCTAAAGTAACTATTCAAACTGATCATGCTGCTATTAAATATCTTATGGAAAAGAAAGATGCTAAACCTAGACTTATTAGATGGGTTCTCTTGCTACAAGAATTTGATTTGCATATTGTTGATAGAAAGGGAGCTGAGAACCCCGTTGCAGACAACTTGTCTAGGTTAGAAAATATTCTTGATGACCCACTACCTATTAATGATAGTTTTCCTGATGAATAATTAAATGTTATAAGTACTTCTCGTAGTACTCCATGGTATGCTGATTATGCTAATTATATTGTTGCTAAGTTTATACCACCTAGCTTCACATACCAACAAAAAGAAAAAGTTCTTCTATGATTTGAGACATTACTTTTGGAATGACCCACATCTTTATAAAGAAGGAGTAGATGGTGTTATTAGACATTGTGTACCTGAGCATGAACAGGAACAGATCCTTCGCAAGTGTCATTCCGAGTCTTATGGAGGACACCATGCTGGAGATAGAACTGCACATAAGGTATTGAATCTAGTTTGTATTGGCCTACTCTCTTCAAGGATGCCCGTAAGTTTGTCTTGTCTTGTGATGAATGTCAAAGAATTGGTAATATTAGTAGACATCAAGAAATGCCTATGAATTATTCTCTTGTTATTGAACCGTTTGATGTTTGGGGCTTTGATTATATGGGACCTTTTCCTGCCTCTAATGGATACACACATATCCTAGTTGCTGTTGATTACGTTACTAAGTGGGTAGAAGCTATTCCAACTATTAGTGTTGATCATAACACTTCTATTAAAATGCTTAAGGAAGTTATTTTCCCGAGGTTTGGAGTCCCTAGATATTTAATGACTGATGGTGGTTAACACTTTATTCATGGTGATTTCCGTAAAATGCTTGCTAAATATGATGTTAATCATAGAATTGCATCTCCTTATCACCCCCAGTCTAGTGGTCAAGTAGAGTTGAGCAATAGAGAGCTCAAATTAATTTTGCAAAAGACTGTTAATAGGTCTAGAAAGAATTGGTCCAAGAAACTTGATGATGCATTATGGGCTTATAGAACTGCATACAAAAATCCTATGGGTATGTCTCCATATAAAATGGTTTATGGAAAAGCATGTCACTTACCTCTCGAACTAGAACATAAGGCATATTGGGCTATTAAAGAGCTCAACTATGATTTTAAACTTGCCGGTGAGAAGTGGTTATTTGATATTAGCTCACTTGATGAATGGAGAACCCAAGCATATGAAAATGCCAAGTTGTTTCAAGAAAAAGTTAAAAGATGGCATGACAAAAGGATACAAAAGCGTGAGTTTAATGTAGGTGATTATGTATTGCTATACAACTCTCATTTAAGATTTTTTGCAGGAAAACTTCTCTCTAAATGGGAAGGCCCCTATGTTATCGAAGTGGTCTATCATTCCGTGCCATAAAAATCAACAACTTTGAGGGCACAAATCCGAAGGTGGTAAATGGTCAAAGAATTAAACAGTATATCTCAGGTAATCCCATAAATGTTGAAACCAATATTATTGAAACCGTAACCCCGGAGGAATACATAAGAGACACTTTCCGGAACGTTTCAGACTCCGAAGAGGAATAGGTATAAACCGACTCCAAAACAATTTTTAAGGAAATATTTCTCCGTTTAGGAATATTTAGAAAAATAGAAAAATAAGTAGCAGTCCGGGAAGGACACAAGGGCCCCACGAGGGTGGTGGGCGCGCACTACCCCCCTGGGCGTGCCCCCTACATCGCGAGCACCTCGTGTGCCTTCCGAACTCCGTTTTCTTGCACGTTACGTATTTTGGTCGGTAAAAATTCATTATATAATCTCCCGGGGGTTTTGACTCTCGTATCACGCAAACCTCATCTATTCTTATTTCGAGTTGTTTTTCTGACAGATCTAGATTATCATGACGTCCCCAAGTGCTTCCAAGGACAAGTTCTTAGAGAAGGTCATCAACCCTTACCTCGCGGATATAGCGACCCGACCTCAGACGGTCAAGTCTCTGTGTATCTGTGCTATCCCTCGATCGGTACGCTAGCACACAGAGTACATCAATGTATATATCAAAGTGCAATCACATGTATAAGTAACGAAAAACTGATATATATATATATATATACCTTAACAATCTCAGTGGAAATAGGCAAACGGGTGTGGAGTCCCATCAACGCCATCGGCAAGTTGAGTGCGGACCGTAACCCTATCGTATCACTTACTCGTCGGATAATACCTGCAACATAATATGTTGCAGCCATGTAGGTCAGTACGTTGAATGCACTGGCAAGTCACACCACAAGAGATGAATAAATGTCCTATTTATACATGTAATATGGCTGCTGGTTGGTTCTAAATTTAATTTGCATAAAGCTGATTTTTCCCTATCATCAAAAGAATATCATATTGTTACTACATAATTCATCATAATATGATTGAGATGGTTGCTCCATTCAATCTATACCCAAATTCATTAAGACCCATTAATTTAATTAAGAGTGATGAGATCACTCAATACCCACTTTCCAGATGCTCAAATTGTCCATAACCGGGGACACAACTAATCGATTAGTATTACACTCTGCAGAGTTTAAGACTAATCGATTAGCCGTGTCCCCGGTTATGGACAATTTGAGCATCTGGAAAGTGGGAATTGAGCGATCTCATCACTCTTAATTAATTTAATGGGTTTTAATGAATTTGGGTATAGATTGAATGGAGCAACCATCTCAATCATATTATGATGAATTATGTAGTAACAATATAATATTCTTTTGATGATAGGGAAAAATCAGCTTTATGCAAATTAAATTTAGAACCATCCACCAGCCATATTGCATGTATAAATAGGACATTTATTCATCTCTTGTGGTGTGACTTGCCAGTGCATTCAACGTACTAACCTACACGGTTGCAACATATTATGTTGCAGGTATTATCCGACGAGTAAGTGATATGATAGGGTTACGGTCCGCACTCAACTTGCCGATGGCGTTGATGGGACTCCACACCTATTTGCCTGTTTCCGCTGAGATTCTTAAGGTATATATCAATTTTTTCATTACTTATACATGTGATTGCACTTTGATATATACATTGATGTACTATGTGTGCTAGCATACCGATCCAGGGATAGCACAGATACACAGAGACTTGACCGTCTGAGGTCGGGTCGCTATAGAAATGGTATCAGAGCACATGTTGACTGTAGGACGTGACCCTAGGAAATGGCTTAGTACCAGCAAGACCCCGAGAGAACAATTTTTGCCTTGGAATTTTCCCTCATCTTTTGAACCCTTGACCAAAACTCTTCTTATTTCCAAATTTTAGATGGAGAATTTCACCCTGAACACCAGAGAGCACTACAAGGACGTTCTTTGTGGTCCAACCCTCATGGTACTGGTCAGACTACTGAAGTTGCCGATACCAGAGATCAAGGTGAACAAGAGAAGAACCGGAACATGGGGCATTAAGACTCGAGTTTTTGGACGTCAAGGAGACCCCAAGAAAGGAGACATCACATATGAGATGATAGCCCGCAACAAGGATATGGGCATCAACACTGCCATTCATGATGCAATTGCATGTCTGTGCTATCGTCATCGTAATGAGCTAAGCAAGAACAGTTTTGGAAAGCTTGGATGGCAGAAAGCTGGTGGAGAACATATCTTACTGACGAAGGAGCAAAAGCTGAAGTTTTCACCTCTAACGGTGTATAACCAAGACTTGGAGCATTACATCAAGAACCTCCAGATGGACCTTCTTGAAGTCTTATTCGATAAGGAAGCACTACATGAAGAACTCAAGGCCCAGAAGCTGGAGGTAACCAAGCATGCAGAGGAAGACCGTGGAGTTCAGAAACTTCATCAGGAACTGGAGAACAGCAGGACCATAGCTCATGCCAAAGATGTTGAGATCCAGAAGCTCAAGAATCAACTCCAAGACATACTGGGACGCCACAGGAAACTCCGTCTCGATAGAGATTATCTAGCTGGAGAACTGGAGAATATCCAACACAAGCAGAAGAAGCCTCGTGGAGACCCGAATCAAGACCTGGAGAAGTTAGTTTAGTAGTAGACCACCATGAGAAAATAAGTTTGAACATTTACAATTTGAGTATTTGACCATACCAACTTATGTGGGTGGCAGTACTATATTATTATTTGATTGAATGAATGTGTGAACCATGGTTGAGTTGTTTGTGGTGTGTATCTCTCTCTATTCCACCAACTCTATCTCATCCCAAAACCCTTGGACCCAATAGATGATGAATGAAGATGGACTCGAATTCTTGGGACCTAAGACTCAGTTGGAGACCGAGCAATGGATTCGTAACATGGAGAATCACCTGAGGATCAACCTTGTTGAAGGAAAGGATGAAGTACCATACGCTCTTCAGTACTTTGAAAGAAGTGCCGCAACATGGTGGATAATGCATCAAGCCATACAAGGATGGAATGGAGCAAAGACTTGGGAAGAATTCAAGACAACTCTGCTAAGGTCTCGTCTTACCCGGAAGCCCTACGATAGTAAGATGATGAAGAAACCTTGTGCATGTAAGATTTGCGGAGAAATTGGACACACCCATAAAGAACACAAGGACGGATGCCCACATTGTGAAGAAAATCACCCAGCCGGAAAATGCCCAACTTGGTAGGTTACATGTTTCTTATGTGAAGGAACGGATCACTACCCTGCCCAGTGTCACATTTATCCCGTGGTACAACAAACTACCTAGAAGCAGAAGGAAGGAATGAAGGAAGCCCTCCGAGAAGGTAAGGAAGAATCTGTGACAAAGGACGATGTTGAACACCCTGATGGAGAAGGCCTAACTAGATTTTATTCCAAAGCCTGCTATTCATGAGGAGAAAAAGGACATTTTTCACAGTATTGCACCAAGGAAACAAAAGAGAATCCAGAATACTTCCTGATAGAAGAAGTGGAATTTGATCCACATGAAATAGAAGCCCTGATCTGTACGAAGAAGCCCCCGAAGAGGAAATGAATACCTCCCCAGAGTAACCCAAATTCTGCAGAGAAGGACCTGAGTCATATCACATGTTTCAGGTGCAAGAAATCATGGCACTACTACCATGAATGTTCGTACAAGAAGCCAAGAACCCAAGGAGTCCAGAAAATGACAAGGAAGCCTCGAGACAAGTCGGAAGCCATTTGTTTTCGCTGCTAGGAAGCGAGACATTATGCTAGGGAATGTTCGGATCAAAAGAAAGCTAAAACTGAGTAGTCGAGATTATGATATCAGTAATAAGTAGTAGGAAGCAATTTTATTTTCATGAGTAGGTTGAGTTGACCTATGTAATGGAAGTCTTGGAGAATGTAATATTTCATGGATCAATAAAGTTGAATCATCAGTGCCATGTTGAATTGTAAGAGTTGCCACTCTCTTAGATTTTGACCATTTTCGAGGATATGAGAAATATGGTCTATGGATGAATTAGTAAATTCATTTTAAGTGTGGTAGTATTTTGTGAAACCATAGGGTCAAAGGAGAAAGATACATGTTGTTCACGCCGATCCGTAGAAAGGATCTGGACAAAAATAAGTTTCAATTTTGATTTCGTTATGTTGGTTACCACAAGGAGATGAAGGAAATGAAGTAGTATGAGAATTACTGGAGAATATGGATCAGTAGTAACTCCAAGGATGAGTAAAAGCTATACAAGTGTTGAAGTGGGCCA
The DNA here is from genome assembly GCA_034509565.1 of Triticum monococcum. Taxonomy (NCBI): domain Eukaryota; kingdom Viridiplantae; phylum Streptophyta; class Magnoliopsida; order Poales; family Poaceae; genus Triticum; species Triticum monococcum. Next base: position 388,211,914 of record CM067845.1, read on the forward strand.
TAACCCACAGGCCCAGGATTTACCGAGGATCAAGCACAATCTTGTTGAAGGAAGAATTATGAAGGAGCCATGAAACGTCTATCGATGAAGTTATAGCTATTCCATAGGAGGATACGTAAAACCAGAGGGTTTTGGTGAAATGATAGTTGTTTCTGTTTGGCTTGCAGAATCGATGGATTTATCCGAACCTAGTTCATGGACAAGAGAAATCTGCAATGCCTGTGAGGATGCCCGAGTGTTAGGATGCGAGATTCACTAAACCTTATACAGGGTAATGATTTGGGTGCGACATGGCTTGGCCACCATGACGACTTACTCTTATCATTCGCTCTTGTTATTTGGAATGGTAAATCTGAATGACTTACCCACAGTAAAGTGTCGACGCCCATTGAAGCCTTGATTAAGCCTTAGAATGGTATGATGATAAACCCATGTACATGGTAGCTGTTGCCAATCGCAGGTTACACGGTGAGAATGAAGCCAAGACCCATTTCTTGCAGGGAACGAGTAATGGCAGACCTCCATGAGATTTTTTGATAGTTGTTTAGAACTGGCGTTAGACCTGTCAGATGAGAAGATCCAGTCTCGGAAGAATTTCATTTTGATGCAAAGACACAGGATATTGAAGGAAATGTTATGCCTCTAACAGGAGAGCATCAATGAAGGAGTTATTACAAGAAATTTGATGAGAAATGTGTTGTCAACACTATAGAGATGGTGCATGAGTTTATTTTAAGTGTGGTAGCACCCGGGACCTTCATGATGATCAATGGAATTGCAAGGAGACCCCAACCCTAACCTTTTCTTTCTAGCCTTTCCGAATCTCGAGGACGAGATTCATTTTAAGTGTGGTAGGTTTGTAACATCCCAAAATTCTATATTTTGGAATGTTATATTAAATAAACAAATAGGATTGTTTGTTTGATTGTTGTGTGATGGATTGTGTGAAATTATTTTATTTTCACGAGAATTAAAACCTTTTAAGTTCTAGTTTAAAACTTTTTCTAATCATGTTATAAAAGTTGGATAACATTTTGTCCAATAAAGAAAACTATGGTTGGGGAAGTTTATTCAAGAAATCAAAGGGCTTTAATTTCTGTTTGACTCTTTTTTTTGAAATATTGGAAACCACAATCACAATTTTGGAGTGAGAATAAGATGACTTTCTCAAATGTGGTGGATGAATATTTCATATGGAGTTTGTTTGGATTTTGGAGTTCCAATTGAAATATGATATTATTTGGAGTTTTACTGTCGTTTAAATATTTTTCAAATTAATCAAATAAAAGTTAACGAGAGGAGATAATGTGACTTCTCCAAAAAAATATTTATGGCACAATTATAATTTTGTGAATTTGCCGAACTCTAAATAATATTGAGAATAATGTAAACATTTTATTTTTCTGTTGTAAGTAAACTTTTGTACACGTACTGGACCAAGTCCATCTTCCTCTTGTTCATTTGTATTTTTTTTAAACCCATAGGTTATTTGCTCCCTCCAAACCAAATTGGGCTTGGCCCACTTATTCCCCCTCTTGCCCAGCCCACCTCATCTTCTTCTTCCCCATGCGCATGTACGGAACCTAGAACGTACAGAGAACAACCATGGATGCCTCCACCTCTTCCTCCCCTCCTCTTCCTCTCCCTCGCCCAAAACCCCTATGAATGGATCCCCCACTCCGCCCTAACTCGTTCCCTTCCGTTACCCACACTAAACCCGCCCTAATGGCCACCTAGAGCGCAGTAACGTTCACCATTAACGCCATAATGTGGACGAACGTCCCTGCTCGAATTCTAACCTCCCCTGCTCCTATAAAAGGTACCCAGATGAGAGCCTCGAAGCCACTCACTAGCCCATCCGAACACCCCTCTCTGAACCTCCTCCTCTGTGAGCAATTGCTTGTCGGAGTTTGGCAACTCCGGCGGCCGCTCCACGCCGCCATGGGACAAGTCCGAACCTGTGATCTTATCCAAAGGACTCCCCTTGTCGACCTCTTCGCCGTTCTGCTACTATTTGACGTTGGGGGCCTTCTTCCTCAACTCCGGCGATCTTTTTCCCCAACTCCGGCGACTAACTCTGGTGAGCACTGTGTAAATCCCGTAATTGTTTTTCAGAAAAATACTCAAACTTCGGAAATTCATATCCCCTAGACCGTAAGTCCGAATTCGACAAATTTTATATCGCCGGATTCCTCGGGACATCTAGTTTATTATAAAAATTCGAGATCTCAGTTTTTGGCAAGTTAAAGTTTAGTTCTGTTTTAAATGTTAAATTGAGTACTTTTGCTATATGTTCTAATCTATAAATCATATAAAAATGTTTATTATACGAAAGTTCGACCTTAGGACATCACCTTTCTGTTGGAACTCATGGCATAATTTTTTTCAGCAAGATTTAGTCACTGTTTTAACATCAACACCTTAATTTGACCTTCTCGATCATTGTTTAATAACTTTTGACACGAAGTTAAATCTCTTAGATTGATCCCTAGAAAAACCTCTCCGGTCATATGCCATCATCATACAAATTTTGACTTAGGAAATGTTACATAAATGTTTGTAACATAAACCTTATGGCATCAACTCCATCTATCATTTTCATTGGACCCAAGTCAAATATTCCAATCAAACCCATTATAGACTTTGTCGTAGAACCTTGCCTCACAACTCTTCAAGTCGTGATCTTCACTTTGACCCAACCCTAGAACCAACCTATATCATATTTTCATTCTTGATCTTATCTCAACTCGTAAACAAGTCCTAGCAACTTATGTAGGAATTTTTTTTATTTTGTATTGTAATTTGAATATTTTATTTGGATCTTTATTTGGATGTTGTTGTGTGTTAAAGTACTTTCTTATATTGTTAGATATATCGTAACGAGAAGGAGAGACGACTCAATAGAGTATTTCATCTTCATCAATAGTACAAGGCAAGTTACATCTTGATCATGTTTTTTATACCTATGTTTTATATATGCATTTAGTTCTTTGATGTAGGGTTTGCATGAATATGTTAGTTGGCTATATTATAAACCTAGTAGTGCAATGAGGTAGGTCTGAGCCTTTACTTCTTTGTCGCCAACGTTGTAGGGATTTTTGCTATGCCATTGTAGACGGGGATTGGTATGTGAGATCATGAAAGTTGCGAGTGATATAATAATTAAGGGTAACCTTAAGGTGGCAACATTAACACACATCTGGGTGGATTGGTAAGGGGCACCCTGGAGAAACCAGTGGACTTGCCCGGGCACCCTGGAGAAACCAGTGGACTTGCCCAAGGGATCTCGGAGTACCCGTGTGATCACCCTATGGACTGCCACCCAGGCTCAAAGGGATTCATCAATTTTTCATGACTAGAAGCTTACCTGCACAGCCACAAGCTATTATGGGCTCTGGCTTAGTTGAGTACGTTGTGTGACCTCTTACCGTGGTAGACTAGCAGATGTAGTTATATATGTAGGTGTACCGGTCTACCCAGGGTTAAGAGGGAACACTTCAGAAAGACTATGTCTCGATCTTCTGGCTCTCAACCACCAGGCAGTGCGAGGACTACAAAGGAGGTGATCGAGTCTTGTGGGGAAAAGTGTGCAAAACTCTGTAGAGTGTAAAACTAATCGATTAGCCATGTCCCCGGTTATGGACAATTTGAGCATCTGGAAAGTGGGAACTGAGCGATCTCATCACTCTTAATTAATTTAATGGGTTTTAATGAATTTGGGTATAGATTGAATGGAGCAACCATCTCAATCATATTATGATGAATTATGTAGTAACAATATAATATTCTTTTGATGATAGGGAAAAATTAGCTTTATGCAAATTAAATTTAGAACCATCCACCAGCCATATTGCATGTATAAATAGGACATTTATTCATCTCTTGTGGTGCGACTTGATAGTACATTCAACGTACTGACCTACACGGTTGCAACATATTATGTTGCAGGTATTATCCGACGAGTAAGTGATATGATAGGGTTACGGTCCGCACTCAACTTGCCGATGGCGTTGATGGGACTCCACACCCGTTTACCTGTTTCCGCTGAGATTCTTAAGGTATATATCAGTTTTTTCATTACTTATACATGTGATTGCACTTTGATATATACATTGATGTACTGTGTGTGCTAGCATACCGATCCAGGGATAGCACAGATACACAGAGACTTGACCGTCTGAGGTCGGGTCGCTACAGCGGAGGTGCTGCGACACCCTCAAGCCATTGAGATGCGTGATGGGTTGTTGCACATCTGTGATGTTGAGGGACCAAAGGGAACCGGAAGCATGGAGACGAGGCTCGAAGCAATGGAGCAACAAATTTTCAAGTGCCAGGGGATGGTGGAGCGTGCAATCAACGCTAGCCACACGATGCTCACGGAGTTCACTAACAACAACAAGCCGGATGCCAAGAACACCGAGGAGGCCATCTTCAAGCTATATGAGAAGATCGAGCACCTCCAAGCCCAAATCTATGACCTGCAAAACCAAAACTATGAGTATGAATATAGATTCAAAAGAATGAGTTTGGCTGCAGATTCAAGGATTCCGGAGACCCGATCATCCTTCTATGATGGTGAACCTATGCCTTGGAAGATGGATGACAAGCCTGCATCATCAACAACACCTCCACCTTCTTCACCGACAACAAGGAAGGACATATAATCACATGGGTATGGGCACCCCCCTTGGCAACTTCCAAGCTTGGGGGAGGTGCCCCGACATCGTATCACAATCACAACTCCTATCTTTACCGTTTTCTTAGTTCGATCCTATTAATAGTATTTTGATCTAGTAGAATAAAGTTTATGGCATGATCTAGTTTTGAGTTTTGCTTTATGATCTCTCTATGTAATCGAGTCAGTGAGCTATATATAATAAAGATTAGTGTTGAGTCAAGGGCTTGATTATTTCGCCATGATCTTGGGTGAATAAAAGAAAAGAGAAAAAGAATAAAAATAAACAAAGAGTTCATATTGATCTTATTGAGAGTAATGACTTCACATAGAAAGAGTATGATGATTAAAAGTTGTTGGGAGTTGGCAGACATAGCTTTGGTCATTGTTCAGTTAATAGGAAGTAATAAGGAAAGAGAGGTTTTCACATATAGATATATTATCGTTGACATCTTTTATGATTGGGAGCACTCATTAAAATATGACATGCTAAAGAGTTGATGTTGGACAAGGAAGACAAAGTAATGAGTTATGTCTTTCTTATATCTGAGATAAAGTATGTTGTCATGGATCCTCTAACTTGTTGAGCTTGCCTTTCCCCCTCATGCTAGCCAAATTCTCAGCACCAAGTAGAAATACTACGTGTGCTTCCAAATACCCTTAAACCAGTTTTGCCATGAGAGTCCACCATATCTACCTATGGACTGAGTAAGATGAAAGCACAAGTGCTCCGTAGGTGGTTTTGATAATTGATGACAACATATCTCCTGTTGGACTAACATTTTCATCTAGTATGTTTCAGATAAGTTCAACAATGGAGTGGCATAGACTAAAGGGTGTGGGAAGGTCTCCAAGACACTAAGGACAAAGGATTGGCTAAAGCTTGAAGTTCAAGACTCTTCATTTTATATTTTAGTGATCCAAGATCACATTGAGTCCATAGGAAAAGCCAATACTATCAAGGAGGGATGAGGTGTTGCTTAATGAGCCTCTTGCTCAAGTGCTTAATGATATGCTCCAAAATCCTCAGCTACTTTCCCATATCCACAAATGACCTAAACCCTAAGCCAAACTCGGTCATACCGATTCTATCTATCCGGCGCCACCGAGTTTCACTTGTCATTTGCCACTACCAAACCCTAGCAATTCGGTCTCACCGATGGGATCTCGGTATCACCGAGATGGGCTTGCAAACTCTCTGTTACCTGTTGCAATATCTTCGGTCCAACCAAGATACGCAATCGGTCCCACCGAGTTTGCTTGGCCAACTCTCTGTTTCGCTTATTACCCAAATCGGTCCCACCGAGTTTGAGTAATCGGTCAAACCGAGTTTTGGATTTTCCCTAACCCTAGCACATCGGTCCCACCGAGTTGTTCCAATCGGTCCCACCAAAATTCCTAACGGTCACTAGGTTTACTATCTCGGTCCGACCGAGTTTTCTGATTCGGTCCCACCGAGATTGGTAAATTGTGTGTAACAGTTGGATTTTGTGTGGAGGCTATAAATACCCCTCCACCTCCTCTTCACTCGTGGAGAGAGCCATCAGACTAAGCCTACACTTCCAGCATCCTATTTCTGAGAGAGAACTACCTACTCATGTGTTGAGGCCAAGATATTCCATTCCTACCATATGAACCTTGATCTCTAGCCTTCCCCAAGTTGCTTTCCACTCAAATCTTCTTTCCACCAGATCCAAATCCTATGAGAGAGAGTTGAGTGTTGGGGAGACTATCATTTGAAGCACAAGAGCAAGGAGTTTATCATCAACACACCATTTGTTACTTCTTGGAGAGTGGTGTCTCCTAGATTGGCTAGGTGTCACTTGGGAGCCTCCGACAAGATTGTGGAGTTGAACCAAGGAGTTTGTAAGGGCAAGGAGATCGCCTACTTCGTGAAGATCTACCGCTAGTGAGGCAAGTCCTTCGTGGGCGATTGCCATGGTGGGATAGACAAGGTTGCTTCTTCGTGGACCCTTCGTGGGTGGAGCCCTCCGTGGACTCGCGCAACCGTTACCCTTCGTGGGTTGAAGTCTCCATCAACGTGGATGTAGGATAGCACCACCTATCCGAACCACGGGAAAAACATCCGTGTCTCCGATTGCGTTTGAATTCTCCAAACCCTTCCCTTTACATTCTTGCAAGTTGCATGCTTTACTTTCCGCTGCCTATATACACTTTGCATACTTGCTTAATATGTATTGTGAGTGTTGAAATTATGCTTAAACTCCACTCAAACCGAAAAAGCTTAAAAATTGCAACTTTGGCATGAAGTGTCTATTCACCCCCCTCTAGACACACCTACTTCAAGGTCCTACAAGTGGTATCAGAGCTTTGGTCTCCATTGCCTTGGTTTAATCACCATTGGAGGAAGATGGATGTGTCTACTTTAGGGAGTCTTAGACATAGAGTGCCTATTCTTGATGGAGAATATTTTCATGAGTGGAAAAATGAGATGCTTGTAATCTTCAACCAATATCATTTGAACAAGTATATTGCTAGCCCTTGTGCACCTCACATTGATCCTTTGCATCCTACCCTAGATGAAGATATTGACATGATTCGCAACCTTAGAACTATTGAGCTCATCATTAGAGGATTGCCCAAAAACTTGATTGCTAGTTTGCCTACTCTTAATTGCGCTTATACTATATGGAAATTTCTTGAGGAACGATTTCCCGACCATTCCTTAAAAAATTTGGATAAAATTCTCCATAAATCTATTGCCTTGAGTAAGATGAACTCTAGTGATCCTAACTTTGGTGATTGTCTACTTGAGCTTGCCAATCTCAAGCGAGCTAAGGGAGATGTTGGAATCATTAGTGATATTATATTCGAAGCTATAAAAATTCATAAAAGTGACCATTTTGATGATCATTTATCTAATGAATTATCCTCTCTAGGAAATGATGAGTCACAAGATCATGGTGAACATGAATACTATGATGATGATGATGATGATGATGATGATGATGATGATGATAGTGACTTCAATCTTGATGATGCAATAAGACACTTTGGTCTTACGGCAAATCTTCGAGGATATGAATTAGGAGGAAAGGAATGGGTTCTCGATAGTGGATGTACTGATCATATGACCGGAGATGAAGAGATGTTCCGTGAGCTTGCTGAAAATGACGGCCCTCGAAAATATGTCACCTTTGGTGATAATTCAAAGGGTAAAGTAGTTGGCCTTGGTAAGGTGGCCATCTCACATGATAGTGCCATTCAAAATGTCATGCTCGTTGAATCTCTCGGCTACAACTTACTTTCAGTATCTAGACTTGCTGATTTCGGTTTAAATGTCCTATTTACTGAGGTAGATTGCCAAGTGTTTCGTCGAGACAATCATAAAATGGTCTTTACTGGTATGCGTAGAGGTGACCTTTACATTGTCGACTTCTCTAAAAAGGCACAACCTAAAACTTGCTTTATTGCTAAATCCTCAAAAGGTTGGTTGTGGCATAGACGACTAGGTCACGTTGGCATGATAAATCTTGACAAGCTTATTAAAGGAAATCATATCCGTGGAGTTAACGATGTCATATTTGATAAGGATAGACTTTGCAGTGCTTGTCGAGCAGGTAAACAGGTTGGAGGAAGACATCCCGTGAAGAACATCATGACCACAAGGAGGCCACTCGAGCTACTTCATATGGATCTTTTTGGTCCCAACGCCTACAAGAGTCTCGGTGGAAATTCTTTTGGTCTAGTTATAGTTGATGATTTTTCAAGATTTACGTGGGTGTTCTTTCTTAATGACAAGTCGCAGGTCCAGAAGATCTTCAAAAACTTCACTAGGAAGGCCCAAAATCAGTTTGACGTGAAGATCAAGAAGGTTCGGAGTGACAACGGAACGGAGTTCAAGAACGTAAATGTGGACACCTTTCTTGACGAAGAAGGGATTTCACACGAGTTCTCGGCTACGTACACACCTCAACAAAATGGAGTTGTTGAGAGGAAGAACCGGACGCTCATCGAAATGGCAAGAACAATGCTTGATGAATACAAGACGCCGAAGCACTTTTGGGCAGAAGCGGTTGAGACAGCTTGTCACGCAACAAATCGCTTGTATCTTCACAAGCTACTCGGCAAGACGGCATACGAGCTCCTCACCGGTAACAAACCCCAAGTTGGATACTTTCGAGTATTCGGCTCAAAGTGCTACATTCTTGATAAGCATCGTCGTTCAAAGTTTGCTCCTAAATCTCATGAAGGTTTCCTACTTGGTTATGGCTCAAACTCTCACACTTACCGTGTCTACAACAATTTCACCCGAAAGGTTGAAGAGATGGTAGATGTGAAGTTTGATGAATCTAATGGCTCGCAAGTAGAGCAATTGCCAATTGATGTAGGAGACAAAGACCCTTCAGAAGAAATCCAAGACTTGCCCATAGGCAAAGTTCGTCCAACGGAGGTGAAGAAGAGTACTTCATCCGTCCAAGTGGAGGCTTCTACTTCACAACAAGGTGAACCAAGAATTGATACGGAAGCATCCACAAGTGGGACACACCAAGATGAAGAAGACAAGGAAATGCATCAAGACGAACATCAACAACCTCCTTCTCCACCACGACAAGACAATGACAACGTCAACAATGAAGAAGGCCAAGAAGAAGAACAAGATGAAGAAAATGTTCAACAAAGACCCAAGCAAAAGCTCTCACGAGTTCGAGCAAGAATTGCCAAAGATCATCCCGTCGAGCAAATCTTCAATGATATACAAACCGGGAGAATCACTCGCTCAAAAACTCGTTTAGCTAACTTTTGTGAAAACTATTCATTCATCTCTAGCATTGAACCTATGAAGGTTGAAGAAGCATTGGAAGATCCGGATTGGATAAACGCCATGCATGAAGAGCTACACAACTTTGAGAGAAACCAAGTTTGGACATTGGTTGAGAAGCCCGACGACAACCACAACATCATTGGTACCAAATGGGTGTTTCGCAACAAGCAAGATGAAGATGGACAAGTGGTTCACAATAAAGCACGTCTCGTCGCCCAAGGGTACACACAAGTCGAAGGTATGGACTATGGTGAGACATATGCTCCCGTTGCTAGACTTGAGTCCATTCGCATCTTACTTGCCTATGCTAATCACCATAACATCACCTTGTACCAAATGGACATTAAAAGTGCTTTTCTAAATGGTGAAATAGAGGAGGAAGTTTATGTCAAACAACCTCCCGGCTTTGTCAATCCTAAGAAACCTAATCATGTTTACAAACTTCACAAAGCTCTTTATGGTCTTAAACAAGCTCCTATAGCATGGTATAAATGCTTCACCAAGTTCCTTATTGCAAGTGGTTTTGAAATTGGTAAAATTGATTCTGCTCTTATTACTAAAAGGGTTAATGGAGAACTATTTGTATGCCAAATTTATGTCGATGATATCATATTTGGTTCAACTAACCCTCTCTTTAGTGAAAAGTTTGGAAAGCTAATGTCAGAAAAGTTTGAGATGTCTATGATGAGTGAACTCAAATTCTTTCTCGGTTTGCAAATCAAGCAAACTAAGGAAGGTACATTTGTCTCTCAAACAAAGTACACCAAGGACTTATTCAAGAAGTTCAATATGCAAGAATGCAAAGGTATGTCTACACCCATGCCTACTAGTGGACATAATGATTTGACCAAAGATGGTGAATCGGTTGATCAAAAGGTTTATCGCTCTATGATTGGTTCATTGTTATACCTATGTGCTTCACGTCCCAATATTATGCTAAGTGTGTGCATGTGTGCAAGATATCAAGCTGCCCCTAAAGAATGTCATCTTAAGGCTGTGAAAAGGATAGTTAGATACTTAATTCATACACCAAATTTTGGCATTTGGTACCCTAAGAGGTCTTCTTTTGATCTTGTTGGCTATTCCGACTCGGATTATGCCGGAGATAAGGTTGATAGAAAGTCAACTTCGGGTACTTGTCAATTTCTTGATAGATCCCTTGTGTCTTGGTCTTCCAAGAAACAAAACTCAGTATCCTTATCCACCGCTGAAGTGGAATACATTGCCGCTGGTTCATGTTGTGCTCAATTACTTTGGATGACCCAAACTCTTAAAGATTATGGGATCTATGTGAAACATGTTCCACTGCTTTGTGACAATGAAAGTGCTATCAAAATTGGTCATAATCCTGTACAACATTCTCGAACTAAGCATATTGAAGTTCGTCATCATTTCATTCGAGATCATGTTGCTAAGGGTGACATAAATCTTAAGCATGTTCGCACTGATAAGAAATTAGCGGATATATTCACTAAACCACTTGATGAGAAAGTGTTTTGCAGGTTGAGAGGAGAATTGAACATCATTGATGCTTCGAACTTGGAGTAGGAACTCCATTGGATACATGCAAGACATGAGCTTATGACTAATCCATGATATATCTCTTATGATGACTATCTTATATCTTGGATATATTTGTACCTTGCATGTTGTCTAACCCATGTAGGTGCTTGGTTGAATCAAATTTCATGAGATTGCGACTCACTCACATCTTGAGCAATCTTTACATCACCAAGACTCTACACAATGATGGTTGAAGACAAGGAAGCACAGAACCATTCAAACATATCCTTTGACAAATTCTATGTTGAGCTTCATGATTGTCATTTTTTGATACACAAGTGCTCTTCCTTGCAAGAACTAATCCATGTAGGTGGGTGGACTCACACTCCAAGTGGTGCTCCCAACCCTTGATGAGCTACATCAACCTTGAGCACCCACACAAGTTCAACTACATGAGTAAGAACCACACCACCACCCAAGGTATGTTATTCCATCTTAGAGAAGCTTTACTCCAAGACATGAAGTCAAAGCAACTCAACAAGATGTGAATACATCAAGATGCTTAAACGAAAAATGGTAACCCCATTTTGAGCTTAAACGATGAGTATGACCTATGATCAAGTGTTTTCACTTGACTCCTAAGTCAATATACTCTAACATAGGTGACTATGTCACCGCCCAACTCTAGATGAAGTTTTTTTTTGGTTTCTTCTTTTTTTCTCTTTGCTTTTGTTCTGCATTTTCTGCATTTAATTCCTTGCAAATCCTTCAGGTAATTCATTGCAAATCTTTGTGAGCTCCTACATGCCTAGTGAGCTGAGGTGACAAGTGTTTTTTTTGTGTAAACTCGGTTTCACCGACTTGCAATTTTCGGTCCAACCGAATCTTTTCGGTACCACCGAAATATGCCACTCGGTGCCACCGACTTTGCAATCAGAAAAACAGTTTGCCACTTGATCTATATTTTTTCTGGTCCAGCTTCACTCAATGAATCTTGTCTCAATTTTATTCTTTGCTTTATGCTGAGTCTCAAGGACCAACCCTATTCGACGGATTCCAGAAAAACCTTCTTGGAAATTGATGTCAAAGGGGGAGAGAGAGATCACATCAAAGCCTATCTTCAGGGAGAGAGAGATCACATCAAAGCACTAAAGGGGGAGAGAAAGTCTCAAGGATCCCAGACGTCCCAGATAATGTATTAAGGGGGAGAAAGAGATCTCTAGGGGGAGAGACAATACTCAAGGATCCCAGATGCTTGATGTTCAAGAGGAGAGATGTCACATGTCTTTTTAGGGGGAAAAGACATATTCATTTGTATCTTTCAGCTCTGATTTTCTGTTCCCTATCTTCTCCCAATATCCCATGAAAGATTCAAGGGGAGTAAGGCACCCATGGGAAAGAAATCAGTCAAATTCATTGCATATCTTTATTCTTGGGGACATGTTGAATTCAATGTAGTACCTAGTACTTACTCTCTACATGTCATCCCAGTCTTGGTATTCTTGTGGTTTCTTTTGTTTGCTCTGGCTAGTGGATGTACCTGTGTTATCTAACCTTGTTTGTGCAGGTTCATTCCATCCTAAGCCAACTTAAGACTACAAGGTAAGTGTATGCATCAAAATCATGAGTATGAGGAATTCTTGCCTATGTACATACTGTTTGCAAGAAGGACTCATGAGCATGAAGGTATTTTCCTTAATAATCTTTTGCTCTGATGCATATGGCCAAGATACATGTAACACATTGCCTACTCTGTCATGATGATGCTCTCACATGCTTCTATATTTTATATTCACATGATTGCATACATGTAGGGGGAGCCTATGTTTGTTACATGTCCTTCCAAAGCTTTACTTACTATTCTTTGTATCTTTATCTAAAGCTTTGATGTATGTTGCCATCAATTACCAAAAAGGGGGAGATTGAAAGCACAAGTGCTCCGTAGGTGGTTTTGATAATTGATGACAACATATCTCCTGTTGGACTAACGTTTTCATCTAGTATGTTTCAGATAAGTTCAACAGGAGTGACATGGACTAAAGGGTGTGGGAAGGTCTCCAAGACACTAAGGACAAAGGATTGGCTAAAGCTTGAAGTTTAAGACTCTTCATTTTACATTTTAGTGATCCAAGATCACATTGAGTCCATAGGAAAAGCCAATACTATCAAGGAGGGATGAGGTGTTGCTTAATGAGCCTCTTGCTCAAGTGCTTAATGATATGCTCCAAAATCCTCAGCTACTTTCCCATATCCACAAATGACCTAAACCCTAAGCCAAACTCGGTCATACCGATTCTATCTATCCGGCGCCACCGAGTTTCACTTGTCATTTGCCACTGCCAAACCCTAGCAATTCGGTCCCACCGATGGGATCTCGGTAGCACCGAGATGGGCTTGCAAACTCTCTGTTACCTGTTGCAATATCATCGGTCCAACCAAGATACGCAATCGGTCCCACCGAGTTTGCTTGGCCAACTCTCTGTTTTGCTTATTACCCAAATCGGTCCCACCGAGTTTGAGTAATCGGTCAAACCGAGTTTTGGATTTTCCCTAACCCTAGCACATCGGTCCCACCGAGTTGTTCCAATCGGTCCCACCGAAATTCCTAACGGTCACTAGGTTTACTATCTCGGTCCGACCGAGTTTTCTGATTCGGTCCCACCGAGATTGGTAAATTGTGTGTAACGGTTGGATTTTGTGTGGAGGCTATAAATACCCCTCCACCTCCTCTTCACTCGTGGAGAGAGCCATCAGACTAAGCCTACACTTCCAGCATCCTATTTCTGAGAGAGAACTACCTACTCATGTGTTGAGGCCAAGATATTCCATTCCTACCATATGAATATTGATCTCTAGCCTTCCCCAAGTTGCTTTCCACTCAAATCTTCTTTCCACCAGATCCAAATCCTATGAGAGAGAGTTGAGTGTTGGGGAGACTATCATTTGAAGCACAAGAGCAAGGAGTTTATCATCAACACACCATTTGTTACTTCTTGGAGAGTGGTGTCTCCTAGATTGGCTAGGTGTCACTTGGGAGCCTCCGACAAGATTGTGGAGTTGAACCAAGAAGTTTGTAAGGGCAAGGAGATCGCCTACTTCGTGAAGATCTACCGCTAGTGAGGCAAGTCCTTCGTGGGCGATGGCCATGGTGGGATAGACAAGGTTGTGTTGGGGAACGTAGTAATTTCAAAAAAATTCCTACGCACACGCAAGATCATGGTGATGCATAGCAACGAGAGGGGAGAGTGTTGTCTACGTACCAACGCAGACCGACTGCGGAAGCGATCACACAACGTAGAGGAAGTAGTCGTACGTCTTCTTCCCGATCCGACCGATCCAAGCACCGTTACTCCGGCACCTCCGAGTTCTTAGCACACGTTCAGCTCGATGACGATCCTCGGGCTCCGATCCAGCAAAGCGTCGAGGAAGAGTTCCGTCAGCACGACGGCGTGCTGACGATCTTGATGTACTACCGACGCAGGGCTTCGCCTAAGCACTACAACGGTATGATCGAGGTGGAATTTGGTGGCAGGGGGCACCGCACACGGCTAAGGAACGATCTCAAGGATCAACTTATGTGTCTTGGGGTGTCCCCTGCCCCCGTATATAAAGGATGGAGGAGGAGGAGCTGGCCGGCCAAGGTGGGAGGCGCAGGAGGAGTCCTATTCCTACCGGGAGTAGGACTCCCCCCTCCAATCCTAGTCCAACTAGGTTTCCTCAAGTGGGAAGTGAAAGAGAGAGGTGGCCGGCCCCTCTCCTAGTCCTAATAGGACTAGGGAGAGGGGGGGAGGCGCAGCCCTATGTGGGCTGCCCTCTCACCTTTCCACTAAGGCCCATGTTGGCCCATTTGGCTCCCGGGGGGTTCCGGTAACCCTCCCGGTAGTCCGGTAAAATCCCGATTTCACCCGGAACACTTCCGATGTCCAAACATAGGCTTCCAATATATCAATCTTTATGTCTCGACCATTTCGAGACTCCTCGTCATGTCCGAGATCACATCCGGGACTCCGAACAACCTTCGGTACATCAAAATGCATAAACTCATAATAACGGTCATCATAACGTTAAGCGTGCGGACCCTACGGTTCGAGAACAATGTAGACATGACCGAGACACGTCTCCGGTCAATAACCAATAGCGGGACCTGGATGCCCATATTGGCTCCTACATATTCTACGAAGATCTTTATCGGTCAGACCGCATAACAACATACGTTGTTCCCTTTGTCATCGGTATGTTACTTGCCCGAGATTCGATCGTCGGTATCCAATACCTAGTTCAATCTCGTTATCGGCAAGTCTCTTTACTCGTTCCGTAATACATCATCTCACAACTAACATATTAGTTGCTGTGCTTGCAAGGCTTATGTGATGTGCATTACCGAGAGGGCCCAGAGATACCTCTCCGACACTCGGAGTGACAAACCCTAATCTCGAAATACGCCAACCCAACATCTACCATTGGAGACACCTGTAGTACTCCTTTATAATCACCCAGTTACGTTGTGACGTTTGGTAGTACCCAAAGTATTCCTCCGGTAAACGGGAGTTGCATAATCTCATAGTTATAGGAACATGTGTAAGTCATGAAGAAAGCAATAGCAACATACTAAACGATCGGGTGCTAAGCTAATGGAATGGGTCATGTCAATCAGATCATTCAACTAATGATGTGACCTCGTTAATCAAATAACAACTCTTTGTTCATGGTTAGGAAACATAACCATCTTTGATTAACGAGCTAGTCAAGTAGAGGCATACTAGTGACACTCTGTTGGTCTATGTATTCACACATGTATTATGTTTCCGGTTAATACAATTCTAGCATGAATAATAAACATTTATCATGATATAAGGAAATAAATAATAACTTTATTATTGCCTCTAGGGCATATTTCCTTCAGTCTCCCACTTGCACTAGAGTCAATAATCTAGTTCACATCGCCATGTGATTTAGCAGCAATAGTTCACATCACCATGTGATTAACACCCATAGTTCACATCGTTATGTGACCAACACTCAAAGGGTTTACTAGAGTCAGTAATCTAGTTCACATCTCTATGTGATTAATACCCAAAGAGTACTAAGGTGTGATCATGTTTTGCTTGTGAGATAATTTTAGTCAACGGGTCTGTCACATTCAGATCCGTAAGTATTTTGCAAGTTCTATGTCTACAATGCTCTACACGGAGCTACTCTAGCTAATTGCTCCCACTTTCAATATGTATCCAGATTGAGACTTAGAATCATCTGGATCAGTGTCAAAAACTTGCATCGACGTAACCCTTTACGACGAACCTTTTTGTCACGTCCATAATCGAGAAACATATCCTTATTTCACTAAGGATAATTCTGACCGCTGTCCAGTGATCTACTCCTAGATCACTATTGTACTCCCTTGCCAAATCAGTGCAGGGTATACAATAGATCTGGTATACAGCATGACATACTTTATAGAACCTATGGCCAAGGCATAGGGAATGACTTTCATTCTATTTCTATCTTCTGCCGTGGTCGGGCTTTGAGTCTTACTCAACTTCACACCTTATAATACAGGCAAGAACTCTTTCTTTGACTGCTCCATTTTAAACTACTTCAAAATCTTGTCAAGGTATGTACTCATTGAAAAAACTTATCAAGCGTCTTGATCTATCTCTATAGATCTTGAAGCTCAATATGTAAGCAGCTTCACCGAGGTCTTTCTTTGAAAAACTCCTTTCAAACACTCCTTTATGCTTTACAGAATAATTCTACATTATTTCCGATCAACAATATGTCATTCACATATACTTATCAGAAATGTTGTAGTGCTCCCACTCACTTTCTTGTAAATACAGGCTTCACCGCAAGTCTGTATAAAACTATATGCTTTGATCAACTCATCAAAGCGTATATTCCAACTCCGAGATGCTTGCACCAGTCCACAGATGGATCACTGGAGCTTGCACATTTTGTTAGCACCTTTAGGATTGACAAAACTTACTGGTTGCATCATATACAACTTTTCTTTAAGAAATCCATTAAGGAATGCAGTTTTGTTTATCCATTTGCCAGATTTCATAAAATGCGGCAATTGCTAACATGATTCGGACAGATTTAAGCATAGATACGAGTGAGAAACTCTCATCGTAGTCAACACTTTGAACTTGTCGAAAACCTTTTTGCGAAAATTCTAGCTTTGTAGATAGTAACACTACTATCAACGTCCGTCTTCCTCTTGAAGATCCATTTATTCTCAATTGCTTGCCGATCATCGGGCAAGTCAACCAAAGTCCAAACTTTGTTCTCATACAGGGATCATATCTCAGATTTCATGGCCTCAAACCATTTTGCGGAATCTGGGCTCATCATCGCTTCCTCATAGTTCGTAGGTTCGTCATGGTCAAGTAACATGACCTCCAGAACAGGATTACCGTACCACTCTGGTGCGGATCTCACTCTGGTTTACCTATAAGATT
Source organism: Triticum monococcum (assembly GCA_034509565.1). NCBI lineage: Eukaryota > Viridiplantae > Streptophyta > Magnoliopsida > Poales > Poaceae > Triticum > Triticum monococcum. The sequence continues at coordinate 388,229,336 of CM067845.1, forward strand.
CGGTAGTAACTTGATCTGAAGTTACATGATCATCATCATTAGCTTCCTCACTAATTGGTGTAGTAGTCACAAGAACAGTTTTTGTGATGAACTACTTTCCAATAAGGTAGAAGGTACAATTACCTTATCAAGTTTTCTACTTTCCTCCCACTCACTTCTTTCGAGAGAAACTCCTTCTCTAGAAAGGATCCATTATAAGCAATGAATGTCTTGCCTTAGGATCTGTGATAGAAGGTGTACCCAATAGTCTCCTTTGGGTATCCTATGAAGACATATTTCTCCGATTTGGTTTTGAGCTTATCAGGATGAAACTTTTCACATAAGCATCACAACCCCAAACTTTAAGAAACGACAACTTTGGTTTCTTGCCAAACCATAGTTCATACAGTGTCGTCTCAACGGATTTAGATGGTGCCCTATTTAACGTGAATGCAACTGTCTCTAATGCATAACCCCAAAAACGATAGTGGTAAATCGGTAGGAAACATCATAGATTGCACTATATCCAATAAAGTACGGTTATGACGTTCGGACACACCATTACACTGTGGTGTTCCATGTGGCGTGAGTAGTGAAACTATTTCACATTGTTTTTAACTGAAGGCCAAACTCGTAACTCAAATACTCTTCTCTACGATCAGATCATAGAAACTTTATTTTCTTGTTACGATGATTTTTCACTTCACTCTGAAATTCTTTGAACTTTTCAAATGTTTCAGACTTATGTTTCATCAAGTAGATATACTCATATCTGCTCAAATCATCTGTGAAGATCAGAAAATAATGATACCTGTCGCGAGCCTCAATATTCATCGGACCACATACATCAGTATGTATGATTTCCAACAAATCTGTTGCTCGCTCCATTGTTCCGAAGAACAGAGTCTTAGTCATCTTGCCCATGAGGCATGGTTCGCAAGCATCAACTGATTCATAATCAAGTGATTCCAAAAACCCATCAGCATGGAGTTTCTTCATGTGCTTTATACCAATATGACCTAAACAGCAGTGCCACAAATAAGTTGCACTATCATTATTAACTTTGCATCTTTTGGTTTCAATATTATGATTTTGTGTATTACTACGATCGAGATCCAACGAACTAATTTCATTGGGTGTGTAACCATATAAGGTTTTATTCATGTAAGCAGAACAACAATTTATTCTCTTACTTAAATGAATAATCGTATTACAATAAACATGATCAAATCATATTCATGCTCAACGCAAACACCAAATAACACTTATTTCAACACTAATCCCGAAATTATGGGGAGTGTGCGATGATGATCATATCAATCTTGGAACCACTTCCAACACACATCGTCACTTCACCCTTAACTAGTCTCTGTTTATTCTGCAACTCCTGTTTCGAGTTACTAATCTTAGCAACTGAACTAGTATCAAATACTGAGGGTTTGCTATAAACACTAGTAAAGTACACATCAATAACATGTATATCAAATATACTTATGTTCACTTTGCCATCCTTCTTATCCGCCAATCACTTGGGGTAGTTCCGCTTCTAGTGACCAGTCCCTTTGCAGTAGAAGCACTTAGTCTCAGGCTTAGGATCAGACTTGGGCTTCTTCACTTGAGCAGCAACTTGCTTGCCGTTCTTCTCGAAGTTCCCCTTCTTCCCTTTGCCCTTTTCTTGAAACTAGTGGCCTTGTCAACCATCAACACTTGATGTTTTTCTTGATTTCTACCTTCATTGATTTCAGCATCACGAAGAGCTTGGGAGTTGTTTCCGTTATCCCTTGCATATTATAGTTCATCACGAAGTTCTACTAACTTGGTGATGGTGACTAGAGAATTCTGTCAATCACTATCTTATCTGGAAGATTAACTCCCACTTGATTCAAGTGATTGTAGTACCCAGACAATCTGAGCACATGCTCACTAGTTGAGCGATTCTCCTCCATCTTTTACCTATAGAACTTGTTAGAGACTTCATATCTCTCAACTCGGGTATTTGCTTGAAATATTAACTTCAACTCCTGAAACATCTCATATGGTCCATGACGTTCAAAACGTCTTTGAAGTCCCGATTCTAAGCCATTAAGCATGGTGCACTAAACTATCAAATAGTCATCATATTGAGCTAGCCAAACGTTCATAACGTTTGCATCTACTCCTGCAATAGGTCTGTCACCTAGCGGTGCATCAAGGACATAATTCTTCTGTGCAGCAATGAGGATAAACCTCAGATCAGGGATCCAATCCGCATCATTGCTACTAACATCTTTCAACACAATTTTCCCTAGGAACATATCAAAAATAAACACAGGGAAGCAACAACGTGAGCTATTGATCTACAACATAATTTGCAAAATACTACCAGGACTAAGTTCATGATAAATTTAAGTTCAATTTAATCATATTACAGAAGAACTCCCACTTAGATAGACATCCCTCTAATCCTCTAAGTGATCACGTGATCCAAATCAACTAAACCATAACCGATCATCACGTGAGATGGAGTAGTTTTCAATGGTGAACATCATTATGTTGATCATATCTACTATATGATTCACGCTCGACCTTTCGGTCTCTGTGTTCCGAGGCCATATCTGCATATGCTAGGCTCGTCAAGTTTAACCTGAGTATTCTGCGTGTGCAAAACTGGCTTGCACCCGTTGTAGATGGACGTAGAGCTTATCACACCCGATCATCACGTGGTGTCTGGGCACGACGAACTTTGGCAACGGTGCATACTCAGGGAGAACACTTCTTGATAATTTAGTGAGAGATCATCTTATAATCCTACCGTCAATCAAAGCAAGATAAGATGTATAAAAGGATAAACATCACATGCAATCAATATAAGTGATATGATATGGCCATCATCATCTTGTGCTTGTGATCTCCATCTCCGAAGCACCGTCATGATCACCATCGTCACCGGCGCGACACCTTGATCTCCATCGTAGCATCGTTGTCGTCTCGCCAATATTATGCTTCCACGACTATCACTACCGCTTAGTAATAAAGTAAAGCATTACATCGCGATTGCATTGCATACAATAAAGCGACAACCATATGGCTCCTGCCAGTTGCCGATAACTCGGTTACAAAACATGATCATCTCATACAATAAAATCAGCATCATGCCTTGACCATATCACATCACAACATGCCCTGCAAAAACAAGTTAGACGTCCTCTACTTTGTTGTTGCAAGTTTTACGTGGCTGCTACGGGCTTTAAGTAAGAACTCATCTCACCTACGCATCAAAACCACAACGATAGTTCATCAAATAGACTCCGTTTTAACCTTCTCAAGGACTGGGCGTAGCCACACTCGGTTCAACTAAAGTTGGAGAGACAGTCGCCCGCAAGCCATCTATGTGCAAAGCACGTCGAGGGAACCGGTCTCGCGTAAGCGTACGCGTAAGGTTGGTCCGGGTCGTCTCGTCCAACAATACCGCCGAACCAAAGTATGACATGCTGGTAGGCAGTATGACTTGTATCGCCCACAACTCACTTGTGTTCTACTCGTGCAAATAACATCAAACCATAAAACCTAGGCTCGGATGCCACTGTTGGGGAACGTAGTAATTTCAAAAAAATTCCTACGCACACGCAAGATCATGGTGATGCATAGCAACGAGAGGGGAGAGTGTTGTCTACGTACCAACGCAGACTGACTGCGGAAGCGATCACACAACGTAGAGGAAGTAGTCGTACGTCTTCTTCCCGATCCGACCGATCCAAGCACCGTTACTCCGGCACCTCCGAGTTCTTAGCACATGTTCAGCTCGATGACGATCCTCGGGCTCCGATCCAGCAAAGCGTCGAGGAAGAGTTCCGTCAGCACGACGGCGTGGTGATGATCTTGATGTACTACCGACGCAGGGCTTCGCCTAAGCACTACAACGGTATGATCGAGGTGGAATTTGGTGGCAGGGGGCACCGCACACGGCTAAGGAACGATCTCAAGGATCAACTTGTGTGTCTTGGGGTGTCCCCTGCCCCCATATATAAAGGATGGAGGAGGAGGAGCTGGCCGGCCAAGGTGGGAGGCGCAGGAGGAGTCCTACTCCTACCGGGAGTAGGACTCCCCCCTCCAATCCTAGTCCAACTAGGTTTCCTCAAGTGGGAAGTGAAAGAGAGAGGTGGCCGGCCCCTCTCCTAGTCCTAATAGGACTAGGGAGAGGGGGGAGGCGCAGCCCTATGTGGGCTGCCCTCTCACCTTTCCACTAAGGCCCATGTTGGCCCATTTGGCTCCCGGGGGGTTCCGGTAACCCTCCCGGTAGTCCGGTAAAATCCCGATTTCACCCGGAACACTTCCGATGTCCAAACATAGGCTTCCAATATATCAATCTTTACGTCTCGACCATTTCGAGACTCCTCGTCATGTCCGTGATCACATCCGGGACTCCGAACAACCTTCGGTACATCAAAATGCATAAACTCATAATAACTGTCATCGTAACGTTAAGCGTGCGGACCCTACGGTTCGAGAACAATGTAGACATGACCGAGACACGTCTCCGGTAAATAACCAATAGCGGGACCTGGATGCCCATATTGGCTCCTACATATTCTACGAAGATCTTTATCGGTCAGACCGCATAACAACATACGTTGTTCCCTTTGTCATCGGTATGTTACTTGCCCGAGATTCGATCGTCGGTATCCAATACCTAGTTCAATCTCGTTATCGGCAAGTCTCTTTACTCGTTCCGTAATACATCATCTCACAACTAACATATTAGTTGCAGTGCTTGCAAGGCTTATGTGATGTGCATTACCGAGAGGGCCCAGAGATACCTCTCCGACACTCGGAGTGACAAACCCTAATCTCGAAATACGCCAACCCAACATCTACCATTGGAGACACCTGTAGTACTCCTTTATAATCACCCAGTTACGTTGTGACGTTTGGTAGTACCCAAAGTATTCCTCCGTAAACGGGAGTTGCATAATCTCATAGTTATAGGAACATGTATAAGTCATGAAGAAAGCAATAGCAACATACTAAACGATCGGGTGCTAAGCTAATGGAATGGGTCATGTCAATCAGATCATTCAACTAATGATGTGACCTCGTTAATCAAATAACAACTCTTTGTTCATGGTTAGGAAACATAACCATCTTTGATTAACGAGCTAGTCAAGTAGAGGCATACTAGTGACACTCTGTTGGTCTATGTATTCACACATGTATTATGTTTCCGGTTAATACAATTCTAGCATGAATAATAAACATTTATCATGATATAAGGAAATAAATAATAACTTTATTATTGCCTCTAGGGCATATTTCCTTCAGGTTGCTTCTTCGTGGACCCTTCGTGGGTGGAGCCCTCCGTGGACTCGCGCAACCGTTACCCTTCGTGGGTTGAAGTCTCCATCAACGTGGATGTAGGATAGCACCACCTATCCGAACCACGAAAAAAACATCCGTGTCTCCGATTGCGTTTGAATTCTCCAAACCCTTCCCTTTACATTCTTGCAAGTTGCATGCTTTACTTCCCGCTGCCTATATACACTTTGCATACTTGCTTAATATGTATTGTGAGTGTTGAAATTATGCTTAAACTCCACTCAAACTAAAAAAGCTTAAAATTGCAACTTTGGCATGAAGTGTCTATTCACCCCCCTCTAGACACACCCACTTCAAGGTCCTACATAAGATCCTTCAAGTAAGTTGTCATCGGTGCAAAGGAATAAAAATTGCTCTAAATATGTATGATTGATTGGTGTGGGAGAAATAAGCTTTATACAATCTTGTGATGTGGAAGTAATAAAACCGACGGACTGCATAATAAAGGTTCATATCATAAGGGGCAATATAAAGTGACGTTCTTTCGCATTGAGATTTTATATATCCAACTATAAAAGCGCATGGCAACCTCTGCTTCCCTCTGCGAAGGGCCTATCCTTTATTATTATCTTATACCTTATGCAAGAGTCTTGGTGATCTTCACCTTTTCTTTTTCATTTTATCCTTTGGCAAGCTCAGCATGTTGGAAAGAACATGATATATATATCTAATTGGATGTAGGGGAGCATGAACCATTATTGTTGAAATTACCCTTGAGGTAAAAGGTTGTGGGGCAAAACTATAAACCCCTATCTTTCTCTGTGTCCGATTAAAACCCCGTAATCACAAGTATCGCGTGAGTGTTAGCAATTATGGAGGACTAAATGATAGTTGAGTATGTGGACTTGCTTTTTAGCTCTGACATAGACTCTTTCCAATGTTATGATAAATTGCAATTGCCTCAATGACTGAGATTATAGTTTGTCGGAGCCCAATAAGGTTTATAATTTATACTTTTGCATTGTGAATAGATCATCACTTGAACATAAGAAATCATATGACAAAATCTATATATGTTGCTGCTATGAGAATAATCATGATGCCTTCATGTTCGTATTTTATTTTTATCGACGCCTCTACCTCTAAACATGAGGACATATTTATTGTTATCGGCTTTTCGCTTGAGGACAAGCGAGGTCTAAGCTTGGGGGAGTTGATATGTCCATTTTGCATCATGCTTTTATATCGATATTTATCGCATTATGGACTGTTATTTCACATTATATCACAACTAGCGATGTGACCCGCACATTTGCGCGGCTAGATTTAATATACAATGTTATGTGTGGTGTTGTTTTCCAGCACTTCCTTCCTCGCAACACATTATCCGATTTGATTCGTGAAGACAATATCTTTGTTGTTCGATTTGATTTGGAACACCATTAATATTTACAATAATTTCTATGTTTAATCTTTTAGTCATAATCTCTCGATGTCTTTATCCACCCAACAAACTTTTCATGGGATTTGATCTATCAAGAATTAAACCTAACACTATCAAAGACTTTTTGTGGTTGTATGATTGCACCTATCATATTTATTGAATTCCAGTTGTTCATGCATCTTTGGATGATCATTACCTAGATGTCCCTCACTTTATGCATCATATTACCAGAAAATTCATGCCCCAAAAAGGAGAACCACGGTTGGATGATTTCCTTTCTGATTTTGTTGATGTTTTCACCAAGAATTAAGTATAACAATAATGACTCTTATCTCGAACTTGTTTTTTCTTTCTTCATTCGCCTGCGCAGTGGTTGTATATAGTATATAATCATCAAATATATGGATCTTTTTAACACTTCTTACAAAGTTTTTATAGCAAGCGGTCCGTTTTGAATTCAGATCCTTGGACTATTGATATAATATTATTTTTCTGTTGGCCCATATACTACTTCATCTATGTTTTCATCTTCTATTTTTTTAGTGCATATCATGGTATGCTTGTATAAACTTGTACGTGCAGCTACTCGTGTGCCTAGTTTCTAAATTGTCTACATCATTGGTGCCATTCAGATCAAACTCCAATATATTTGAGTGCATGCTAGCTTGTCTACCCGTCGTCTCTTCAAAGCAAGCTTGCCTGTATGCTTTGTACAATCGAAGTCGATCGGCCCAAGCAAGGTGAAGGTCTCCAGTAAACCATAACGACGAAACTTTGTTACTCTCACTAATCTTCTCCTTAAAAAGGTTTTTTTCAGCATTTTGTAATCATTGTAGATGTAAAAATTTATTATATTTTCTTTATATATTTAAAAATAACATCGTTTAGAGCTTATCAGGTTTCTTCTAGCGCAAAGATTAGCATTAAATCACTGCCATGCATATCACAGGTGATTGCAGCAACAAAGGGAAGCTCCGAGGATCACCTAATGATTGCTAGCGTGCATGAAAATGCTAGCACATCATGGTTGATGAATGTACTCCTACCATTGCATGATTAGTATGCATGGTTCTAAAAAAAACCAAGGACAGTTTCCACACAAACATAGTACAGTTTGGTAATGCAAAAAGTAATTTTGTACTGCTGTTGCGGGAGAGATACATTGAAATTTTATAATGTGCCGCCTCTCCTCTGGGCTGCTGCACAGCGTAGGCGATGAATGGGTTGTGGCCCATGCTATAGCCGGTTGGGGCGTAGCGTGCTTCGTCGGGACGGCGGAATCTTTCCCTGCTCCTGCTCAAACGATGAAACGACGCATGAAACATGAACAGTTTCTTTTCATTTACCGATGGTATGGTGGGTAATTATTGACAACTTCAGAGGTAATTTAGATGGCAGAAGCAATAGCCGTTTATTATTATTATTATTATTATTATTATTATTATTATTATTATTATCATCATCATCATTGTTAGGGAAAGATTAGAGATTGTTCTTATTACTTTTCTTTTATATTTTTGTACTGGCTTCTTTTTTTTATTGAATACGAATTGTTGCTTAAATATTGTCATATTTCGAATGTGTATTTAGAAAAAGAACTGCCCTATATATGCGTATAGATGTGAGAATTTCACGGACACGGATAGGTAATTCTTCATCGCAAAAAAAACATAGATGTCCTAGCACATCACGATTTGCATTAGTCTATGACGTCAGCAGTATGTGTTCTTTTTCTTGAGAAACACGTCATCAGCATGTGCAATCAGCCCAGACTTTTTTTCAACGCATGCATCTTGGGCCGTGCTTTTTTCAACGTGTCCAACCCAGACCTGGACTCTGGTTCTTTTTAACGTGTGTGATTTGGTCGCTTTATATGGTGCATTTGTAATTCTTTCCACACTTGTAATTCCATTTTTTACTTGCACTGATTATAACTCTTGTCGGACACCAATTCATGTATCAAGCGTGTCAACAAAACATATGTATGCACCTCTATATTGTTGTACGTAACTCTTATTTTTTTTACTTTAGCCCTCTTAATTCAGATCAACGCATCGAATATTTTTAACATATGTGGATTAACATGATGACTTATTTGCTGTCCGGAGATTTCCTTTTTGCTAAAATCATCAGCGATATTAGCGTACACAATTAGATGAATCAAAAATGCGCCTGATTTTTTTTTTGAGAGGTTGCTTCATGTGACCATATCTTACAATAATACATTAGTTTTATTGGTGTAATAGTATTTCTGTACAAACCGGACTGCTTTCCGTTTGCTATGTTTTTTAAGTCTTCCTCTAGTCATGTACACATACGTGCGATTGTTTAAATATGTGTAGTGTGCCTTTTTTTTAGGTAGTGCCTATTTCTTTTTTTCTTTGAAATCAGTGCCTATTTCTTTTTTGTTTCCTATTCTCTCGTTATGCTTTTTTTCTATTTTATAAAACTTTTCTCTAGTTATGTACGGACATGAGATTGTTTTTTTCCTGAAAGCACGTACGTGAGATTATTTGGTTTTGGTATGTGTAGTGTGCCTCTTTTCTTCTCTCCTATTGTAAAAGAAAAGACGAATCCAAACCGGAATTGGCTATTTCCTTTTTCCATGTATAGAACACGTGCCTGGTGTTTTCTCTTTTTAGTGTAGCACGTACATGATGTTGGCACTGCTATTTCTAGGTGTCCTCCTTATGCACGGTGTGGTTGCACTTTCTCATCGCAAAATCATATACGTTATAGGACATTAGATGCTCACAACTTTATTTTTGGATGTGACAGGTCCAATTGTTTCTACGTAACAATATTTGTATGTAACGTTTATATCTTTTAATCTCAGCCCTTGATATCTAAAATCAGTGGTCAAGATAATTTAATATATGTGGATCAATATAATGGCTTGCTTGCCTCTTGTTTTAATTATATAATAGATACTTATGGCTATTCTCTCTTAGTTTATAAGGTTTACATAAGGAGGGAGAATGCCGGTAGCTGGAATTCTGGGCTGAAAAAAGAACAAATATTAGAGACCTATTATGCACAACTCCAAAAGTCCTGAAACTCCACGGAACGTCTTAAAATAAATAAAGAAAAATCCTCGCCAAAGATGAAGGCCAGGGGGCCCACACCCTGCTCACAAGGGTGGGGGGCGTGCCCCCTACCTCGTGGGCCCCCTGGTGGCTCTCCGACGCCCATCTTCTCTTATATGAAGTCTTTCAATGAGAAAAAAAGAGGAGGGAACTTTTCGGGACGAGATTCCGCCGCCACGAGACGGAACCTTGGCAGATCCAATCTAGAGCTTCGGCAGAGCTGTTCTGCCGGGGAAACTTCCCTCCGGGAGGGGGAAATCATCACCATCGTCATCACCTACGCTCCTCTTATCGGGAGAGGGCAATCTCCATCAACATCTTCATCAGCACCATCTCATCTCCAAACCCTAATTCATCTCTTGTATCCAATTCTTGTCTCAAAGTCCGGGATTGGTGCTAGTAGGTTGCTAGTAGTGTTGATTACTCCTTATAGTTGATGCTAGTTGGTTTAATTGGTGGAAGATCACATGTTTAGATCCTATATGCATATTATTACCCCTCTGATTATGAACATGAATATGCTTTGTGAGTAATTACGTTCGTTCCTGAGGACAAGGGAGAAGTCTTGCTATGAGTAGTCATGTGAATTTGGTATTCGTTTGATATTTTGATAAGATGTATGTTGTCTAGCCTCTAGTGGTGTTATGTGAACGTCGACTACATAACACTTCACCATTATTTGGGCCTAGAGGAAGGCATTGGGAAGTAATAAGTAGATGATGGGTTGCTAGAGTGACAGAAGCTTAAACCCTAGTTTATGCGTTGCTTTCATAAGGGGCTGATTTGGATCCATATGTTTCATGCTATGGTTAGGTTTACCTTAATACTTTTGTTGTAGTTGCGGATGCTTGCAATAGAGGTTAATCATAAGTGGGATGCTTGTTCAAGTAAGAACAACACCCAAGCACCGGTCCACACACATATCAAATTATCAAAGTATCGAACGCGAATCATATGAACGTGATGAAAACTAGCTTGACGATATTCCCATGTGTCCTCGGGAGCGCTTTTCCTATTATAAGAGTTTGTTACGGCTTGTCCTTTTCTACAAGAGGATTGGGCCATCTTGCTGCACTTTATTTACTTTTGTTACTTGTTGCTCGTTACAATTTATCCTATCACAAAACTATCTGTTACCACTTATTTCAGTACTTACAGAGAATACCTTGCTGAAAACCGCTTATCATTTCCTTCTGCTCCTCGTTGGGTCCGACACTCTTACTTATCGAAAGGACTACGATAGATCCCCTATACTTGTGGGTCATCACCTTCCGCCAGTTCTGTTATAACAAACAGACTTGAAATTTATCAAAAGTAATCCGGAAGGGGAATGAGTGGAATAGAGGGGTCGAAACTTACCCAACTGCGAGGATCATACATAGAATACCGATCTCTGCGCTTAATGCGAAGAAACTCCTCTTCCTCCCCTTTAAACAGCTCGGCCAACATTTTGGCCAGAGCGATGGGGGTATCCGGACCCTTCCGACCATAGCGGGAGGCGTCATCCTCTCCATTGTAGTGCCACATGGGCAGCCCTCTGTATTGTAACGACTGAACCCCTCGCACTATGAAGGTCGCCATTACCCCGATTATTGTGAGTTTGGACTGAGCGAGCGTCTTTATCTTGCTCATAAGCTGGCAAACTTCTGCGTTGTCATCCTCTTCAAGACTCCGGGGACGCCAATTGTGGCAATTCTTCAGCGGAACGCTCGCAAATTCAGGAAGACCCTTTCGAACTGGGTCAGGAAGCGCGACGTCCTCAATATAGAACCATTCGGAAGGCCATTCTTCGGATGCCTTCCTTGGTGTGTCAGGCAGATATCTAGTATCGGTGATGTGCCATACTTCGGCTCCGCCCACTTCAAATATTGACCCCTCGTGATTAAGCGGGACGAGACAGAACAACTTCCTCCACAGCTCGAAATGAGACTCGATACCCAGGAATAGTTCGCATAAAGCGAGGCAACCCGCAATGTGCAGAATGGAGGCAGGGGTGAAGTTGCGCAGCTGGAGGCCATAGTATTCCAAAAGCCCTCGGAGGAACGGATGAATGGGAAATCCAACGCCCCTTAGCAGGTAGGGGATGAAACATACTCGCTCTCCCCCGGATGGATTGGGGAAGTCCTCTGCCTGAATCTCATTGACGAAGGAATCTAGCCCCGCTCCAAAAGAAACTAGATATGTGGGGGGAAGAAATCCCTGCATCTGCAGCTTCGTCAATTGACTGTGGGACACTGAACACCTCTACCACTGTCCTTTCTCTGGGCCGGAACAGGTGGAGGAGCTAGGGGCACTAGCCATGCTGAAATGGTTTCTCCTAAGCAGTTTCTGGGGATTTCCTCTGCGTGGTGCCGAATGGATCTAGGATCCAATCTCTTTAGTAGGTGCTCTTCCTTGCATGGACGGGGTGTTATCTGCAAAAATACCTTGACCTTCCACCTTCGCTTGACACATGGAAGGCGAAGTTATTTAATGCGCAGAAGCCGAGGGGAGCGACATTGAACCGGTGGCCGAATACATCACTTGGAGATCATTAAAGGAGGAACCCGCCTTGCAATGCCGAAGACAATTTGTGTGCCGAACACCTCGCTATTGAAGACTGGTTCTGGGGCTACTGAGGGAGTCCTGGACAAAGGGGTCCTCGGGCGTCCGGCATGTTATCCATGGGTCGGACTGATGGGCTGTGAAGACATGAAGGCCGAAGACTGTACCTGTGTCCGGATTGGACTCTCCTTGGCGTGGAAGGCAAGCTTGGCGACTAACTATGAAGATTCCTGCTTATGTAACCGACTCTATGTAACCCTAGATTCCCCCCCCCCTCCTCGATGTCTATATAAACCAGAGGGGTTAGTCTGAAAAGGATATACTCATTACTATAGTCATACAGGCTAGGCTTCTAGGGTTTAGCCATTACGATCTCGTGGTAGATCAACTCTTGTAACACTCATATTCATCTAGATCAATCAAGCAGGACGCAGGGTATTACCTCCATAGAGAGGGCCCAAACCTGGGTAAACATCGTGTCCCCCGTCTCCTGTTACCATCGATCCTAAACGCACAGTTCGGGACCCCCTACCCGAGATCCGCCGGTTTTGACACCGACAGCGTGCGCCCCCCTTGTCCAATCTTAATTGGACAAGGGGAGGGGCGCCCCCCCCCCCCCTTTACTTTCTCCTTCTCCCTCCTTACCCCTTCCCCCCTCTCCGTTGGAAGGAAAGGGGGGCCAATCCTACTAGGAAGGGAGTCCTAGTTGAAGGAAATATGCCCTAGAGGCAATAATAAAGTTATTATTTATTTCCTTATATCATGATAAATGTTTATTATTCATGCTAGAATTGTATTAACCGGAAACATAATACATGTGTGAATACATAGACCAACAGAGTGTCACTAGTATGCCTCTACTTGACTAGCTCGTTAATCAAAGATGGTTATGTTTCCTAACCATGAACAAGGAGTTGTTATTTGATTAACGAGGTCACATCATTAGTAGAATGATCTGATTGACATGACCCATTCCATTAGCTTAGCACCCGATCGTTTAGTATGTTGCTATTGCTTTCTTCATGACTTATACATGTTCCTATAACTATGAGATTATGCAACCCCCGTCTACCGGAGGAACACTTTGGGTACTACCAAACGTCACAACGTAACTGTGTGATTATAAAGGAGTATTACAGGTGTCTCCAATGGTAGATGTTGGGTTGGCGTATTTCGAGATTAGGGTTTGTCACTCCGATTGACGGAGAGGTATCTCTGGGCCCTCTTGGTAATGCACATCACATAAGCCTTGCAAGCACTGCAACTAATAAGTTAGTTGTGAGATGATGTATTACGGAACGAGTAAAGAGACTTGCCGGTAACGAGATTGAACTAGGTATTGGATACCGACGATCGAATCTCGGGCAAGTAACATACCGATGACAAAGGGAACAACGTATGTTGTTATGCGGTCTGACCGATAAAGATCTTCGTAGAATATGTAGGAGCCAATATGGGCATCCAGGTCCCGCTATTGGTTATTGACCGGAGACGTGTCTCGGTCATGTCTACATTGTTCTCGAACCGTAGGGTCCGCACGCTTAACGTTACGATGACAGTTATTATGAGTTTATGCATTTTGATGTACCGAAGGTTGTTCGGAGTCCCAGATGAGATCACGGACATGACGAGGAGTCTCGAAATGGTCGAGACGTAAAGATTGATATATTGGAAGCCTATGTTTGGGCACCGGAAGTGTTCCGGGTGAAATCGGGATTTTACCGGATTACCGGGAGGGTTACCGGAACCCCCCCCCCCCCGGGAGGTAAATGGGCCTATTGGGCCTTAGTGGAAAAGAGAGAAGAGGCAGCCCACACCTGGCCGGCGCCCCCCCACCTTTCCCAAGTCCTAATAGGACTAGGAGAGGTGGGCCGGCCCCCTCTTTCTCCTTCTTCCCCAAGAATCCTAGTTGGAATAGGATTGGGGGGAAGGAGTCCTACTCCCGGTGGGAGTAGGACTCCTCCCTGCGCCTCCCTCCTAGCCGGCCGAACCCCCTGCCCCTGGCCTTTATATACGGGGGCAGGGGGCACCACAAGACACGCAAGTTAATCGTTCCTTAGCCGTGTGCGGTGCCCCCTGCCACCAAATTCCACCTCGAACATACCGTTACAGTGCTTAGGCGAAGCCCTGCATCGGTAGTACATCAAGATCGTCACCACGCCGTCGTGCTGACGGAACTCTTCCTCGACGCTTTGCTGGATCGGAGCCCGAGGAACGTCATCGAGCTGAACGTGTGCTAAGAACTCGAAGGTGCCGGAGTAACGGTGCTTGGATCGGTTGGATCGGGAAGAAGACGTACGACTACTTCCTCTACGTTGTGTGATCGCTTCCGCAGTCGGTCTGCGTTGGTACGTAGACATCACTCTCCCCTCTCGTTGCTGTGCATCACCATGATCTTGCGTGTGCGTAGGAAAATTTTTGAAATTACTGCGTTCCCCAACAGTGGCATCCGAGCCTAGGTTTTATGGTTTGATGTTATATGCACGAGTAGAACACAAGTGAGTTGTGGGCGATACAAGTCATACTGCCTACCAGCATGTCATACTTTGGTTCGGCGGTATTGTTGGTTGAGACGATCCGGACCAACCTTACGCGTACTCTTACGCGAGACCGGTTCCCTCGACGTGCTTTGCACACAGATGGCTTGCGGAAGACTGTCTCTCCAACTTTAGTTGAACCAAGTGTGACTACGCCCGGTCCTTGAGAAGGTTAAAACGGAGTCTATTTGACGAACTATCGTTGTGGTTTTGATGCGTAGGTGAGATGAGTTCTTACTTAAGCCCGTAGCAGCCACGTAAAACTTGCAACAACAAAGTAGAGGACGTCTAACTTGTTTTTGCAGGGTATGTTGTGATGTGATATGGTCAAGGCATGATGCTGATTTTATTGTATGAGATGATCATGTTTTGTAACCGAGTTATCGGCAACCGGCAGGAGCCATATGGTTGTCGCTTTATTGTATGCAATGCAATCGCGATGTAATGCTTTACTTTATTACTAAACGGTAGTGATAGTCGTGGAAGCATAACTTTGGCGAGACGACAACGTTGCTACGATGGAGATCAAGGTGGCGCGCCGGTGACGATGGTGATCATGACGGTGCTTCGGAGATGGAGATCACAAGCACAAGATGATGATGGCCATATCATATCACTTATATTGATTGCATGTGATGTTTATCCTTTTATGCATCTTATCTTGCTTTGATTGACGGTAGCATTATAAGATGATCTCTCACTAAATTATCAAGAAGTGTTCTCCCTGAGTATGCACCGTTGCCAAAGTTCGTCGTGCCCAGACACCACGTGATGATCGGGTGTGATAAGCTCTACGTCCATCTACAACGGGTGCAAGCCAGTTTTGCACACGCAGAATACTCAGGTTATACTTGACGAGCCTAGCATATGCAGATATGGCCTCGGAACACAGAGACCGAAAGGTCGAGCGTGAATCATATAGTAGATATGATCAACATGACGATGTTCACCATTGAAAACTACTCCATCTCACGTGATGATCGGTTATGGTTTAGTTGATTTGGATCACGTGATCACTTAGAGGATTAGAGGGATGTCTATCTAAGTGGGAGTTCTTAAGTAATATGATTAATTGAACTTAAATTTATCATGAACTTAGTCCTGGTAGTATTTTGCAAATCATGTTGTAGATCAATAGCTCGCGTTGTTGCTTCCCTTTGTTTATTTTGATATGTTCCTAGAGAAAATTGTGTTGAAAGATGTTAGTAGCAATGATGCGGATTGGATCCGTGATCTGAGGTTTATCCTCATTGCTGCACAGAAGAATTATGTCCTTGATGCACCGCTAGGTCACAGACCTATTGCAGGAGCAGATGCAGACGTTATGAAACGTTTGGCTAGCTCAATATGATGACTACTTGATAGTTTAGTGCACCATGCTTAATGGCTTAGAATCGGGACTTCAAAGACGTTTTGAACGTCATGGACCATATGAGATGTTCCAGGAGTTGAAGTTAATATTTCAAGTAAATACCCGAGTTGAGAGATATGAAGTCTCCAACAAGTTCTATAGCTGAAAGATGGAGGAGAATCGCTCAACTAGTGAGCATGTGCCCAGATTGTCTGAGTACTTCAATCGCTTGAATCAAGTGGGAGTTAATCTTCCAGATAAAATAGTGATTGACAGAATTCTCTAGTCACCATCACCAAGTTAGTAGAACTTCGTGATGAACTATAATATACAAGGGATAACGGAAACAACTCCCAAGCTCTTCGTGATGCTGAAATCAACGAAGGTAGAAATCAAGAAAAACATCAAGTGTTGATGGTTGACAAGATCACTAGTTTCAAGAAAAGGGCAAAGGAAAGAAGGGGAACTTCAAAAGAACGGCAAGCAAGTTGCTACTCATGTGAAGAAGCCCAAGTCTGGTCCTAAGCCTGAGACAAAAGTGCTTCTACTGCAAAGGGACTGGTTACTGGAAGCGGAACTACCCCAAGTGATTGGCGGATAAGAAGGATGGCAAAATGAACATAAGTATATTTGATATACATGTTATTGATGTGTACTTTACTAGTGTTTTTAGCAAACCCTCAGTATTTGATACTAGTTCAGTTGCTAAGAGTAGTAACTCGAAACGGGAGTTGCAGAATAAACAGAGACTAGTTAAGGGTGAAGTGGCGATGTGTGTTGGAAGTGGTTCCAAGATTGATATGATCATCATCGCACACTCCCTATACTTTCGGGATTAGTGTTGAACTTAAATAAGTGTTATTTGGTGTTTGCGTTGAGCATGAATATGATTTGATCATGTTTATTGTAATACGGTTATTCATTTAAGTAAGAGAATAAATTGTTGTTCTGCTTACATGAATAAAACCTTATATGGTTACACACCCAATGAAAATAGTTCGTTGGATCTCGATCGTAGTAATACACATAATCATAATATTGAAACCAAAAGATGCAAAGTTAATAATGATAGTGCAACTTGTTTGTGGCACTGCAGTTTAGGTCATATTGGTGTAAAGCACATGAAGAAACTCCATGCTGATGGGTTTTTGAAATCACTTGATTATGAATCAGTTGATGCTTGCGAACCATGCCTCATGGGCAAGATGACTAAGACTCTGTTCTTCGGAACAATGGAGCGAGCAACAGATTTGTTGGAAATCATACATACTGATGTATGTGGTCCGATGAATATTGAGGCTCGCGACAGGTATCATTATTTTCTGATCTTCACAATGATTTGAGCAGATATGAGTATATCTACTTGATGAAACATAAGTCTGAAACATTTGAAAAGTTCAAAGAACTTCAGAGTGAAGTGGAAAATCATCGTGACAAGAAAATAGAAGTTTCTACGATATGATCGCAGAGGTAAAATATTTGAGTTACGAGTTTGGTCTTCAATTAAAACAATGTGGAATAGTTTCACAAAATCATGCCATATGGAACACCACAGCATAATAGTGTGTCCTAACGTCATAACCGTACTTTATTGGATATAGTGCAATCTATGATGTATCTTACCAATCTACCACTATCGTTTCGGGGTTATACATTAGAGACAGCTGCATTCACGTTAAATAGGGCACCATCTAAATCCGTTGAGACGACACCGTGTGAACTATGGTTTGGCAAGAAACCTAAGCTGTCGTTTCTTAAAGTTTGGGGTTGCGATGCTTATATGAAAAAGTTTCATCCTGATAAGCTCAAACTCAAATCGGAGAAGTGCGTCTTCATAGGATATCCAAAGGAAACTATTGGATACACCTTCTATCACAGATCCGAAGGCAAGACTTTTTGTTGCTAAAATTCGGAAACTTTCTGGAGAAGGAGTTTCTCTCGAAAGAAGTGAGTGGGAGGAAAGTAGAACTTGATGAGGTAACTGTACCTGCTCCCTTATTGGAAAGTAGTTCATCACAGAAATCTGTTCCTGTGACTACTACACCAATTAGTGAGGAAGCTAATGATGATGATCATGTAACTTCAGATCAAGTTACTACCAAATCTCGTAGGTAAACCAGAGTAAGATCCGCGCCAGAGTGGTACGGTAATCCTGTTCTGGAAGTCATGCTACTAGATCATGATGATCCTACGAACTATGAAGAAGCGATGGTGAGCCCAGATTCCGCAAAGTGGCTTAAGCCATGAAATCTGAGATATGATCCATGTATGAGAACAAAGTATGGACTTTGATTGACTTGCCCGATGATCGGCAAGCCATAGAAAATAAATGGATCTTCAAGAGGAAGACGGACGCTGATAGTAGTGTTACTATCTACAAAGCTAGAATTGTCACAAAAGGTTTTCGACAAGTTCAAGGTGTTGACTACGATGAGATTTTCTCACTCGTATCTATGCTTAAATCTGTCCGAATCATGTTAGCAATTGCCGCATTTTATGAAATCTGGCAAATGGATAAACAAAACTGCATTCCTTAATGGATTTGCTAAAGAAGAGTTGTATACGATGCAACTAGAAGGTTTTGTCGATCCTAAAGGTGTTAACTAAATATGCAAGCTCCAGCGATCTATCTGTGGACTGGTGCAAACATCTCGGAGTTGGAATATACGCTTTGATGAGTTGATCAAAGCATATAGTTTTATACAGACTTGCGGTGAAGCCTGTATTTACAATAAAGTGAGTGGGAGCACTACAGCATTTCTGATAAAGTTGAACGGAAATAATGTAGAATTATTCTGTAAAGCATAAAGGAGTGTTTGAAAGGAGTTTTTTCAAAGAAAGACTTCGGTAAAGCTACTTACATATTGAGCTTCAAGATCTATAGAGATAGATCAAGACGCTTGATAAGTTTTTCAATAAGTACATACCTTGACAAGATTTTGAAGTAGTTCAAAATGGAACAGCCAAAGAAAAGGTTTCTTGCCTGTGTTACAAGGTGTGAAGTTGAGTAAAGACTCAAAGCCCGACCACGGCAGAAGATAGAAAGAGAATGAAAGTCATTCCCTATGCCTCATTCATAGGTTCTATAAAGTATGCCATGCTGTTTACCAGATCTATTGTATACCCTGCACTGATTTGGCAAGGGAGTACAATAGTGATCTAGGAGTAGATCACTGGACAGCGGTCAGAATTATCCTTAGTGAAATAAGGATATGTTTCTCGATTATGGACGTGACAAAAGGTTCGTCGTAAAGGGTTACGCCGATGCAAGTTTTGACACTAATCTAGATGACTCTAAGTCTCAATCTGGATACATATTGAAAGTGGGAGCAATTAGCTAGAGTAGCTCCGTGTAGAGCATTGTAGACATAGAACTTGCAAAATACTTACGGATCTGAATGTGACAGACCCGTTGACTAAAATTATCTCACAAGCAAAACATGATCACACCTTAGTACTCTTTGGGTATTAATCACATAGAGATGTGAACTAGATTACTGACTCTAGTAAACCCTTTGAGTGTTGGTCACATAACGATGTGAACTATGGGTGTTAATCACATGGTGATGTGAACTATTGCTGCTAAATCACATGGCGATGTGAACTAGATTATTGACTCTAGTGCAAGTGGGAGACTGAAGGAAATATGCCCTAGAGGCAATAATAAAGTTATTATTTATTTCCTTATATCATGATAAATGTTTATTATTCATGCTGGAATTGTATTAACCGGAAACATAATACATGTGTGAATACATAGACAAACAGAGTGTCACTAGTATGCCTCTACTAGACTAGCTCGTTAATCAAAGAACATCCTGAAATACCTGAAAAGGACTAAGGATATGTTTCTCGTATATGGAGGTGACAAAGAGCTCACCGTAAGAGGTTACGTTGATGCAAGCTTTGACACTGATCCGGACGATTCTAAATCACAAACCGGATATGTGTTTACTTTAAACGGTGGAGCTGTCAGTTGGTGCAGTTCTAAACAAAGCGTCGTAGCGGGATCTACATGTGAAGCGGAGTACATAGCTGCTTCGGAAGCAGCGAACGAAGGAGTCTGAATGAAGGAGTTCATATCCGATCTAGGTGTCATACCTAGTGCATCGGGTCCAATGAAAATCTTCTGTGACAATACTGGTGCAATTGCCTTGGCAAAGGAATCCAGATTTCACAAGAGGACCAAACACATCAAGAGACGCTTCAACTCCATCCGGGATTTAGTCCAGGTGGGAGACATAGAGATTTGCAAGATACATACGGATCTGAACGTTGCAGACCCGTTGACTAAGCCTCTTCCACGAGCAAAACATGATCAGCACCAAGGCTCCATGGGTGTTAGAATCATTACTGTGTAATCTAGATTATTGACTCTAGTGCAAGTGGGAGACTGAAGGAAATATGCCCTAGAGGCAATAATAAAGTTATTATTTATTTCCTTATATCATGATAAATGTTTATTATTCATGCTAGAATTGTATTAACCGGAAACATAATACATGTGTGAATACATAGACCAACAGAGTGTCACTAGTATGCCTCTACTTGACTAGCTCGTTAATCAAAGATGGTTATGTTTCCTAACCATGAACAAGGAGTTGTTATTTGATTAACGAGGTCACATCATTAGTAGAATGATCTGATTGACATGACCCATTCCATTAGCTTAGCACCCGATCGTTTAGTATGTTGCTATTGCTTTCTTCATGACTTATACATGTTCCTATAACTATGAGATTATGCAACTCCCGTCTACCGGAGGAACACTTTGGGTACTACCAAACGTCACAACATAACTGGGTGATTATAAAGGAGTATTACAGGTGTCTCCAATGGTAGATGTTGGGTTGGCGTATTTCGAGATTAGGGTTTGTCACTCCGATTGACGGAGAGGTATCTCTGGGCCCTCTCGGTAATGCACATCACATAAGCCTTGCAAGCACTGCAACTAATAAGTTAGTTGTGAGATGATGTATTACGGAACGAGTAAAGAGACTTGCCGGTAACGAGATTGAACTAGGTATTGGATACCGACGATCGAATCTCGGGCAAGTAACATACCGATGACAAAGGGAACAACGTATGTTGTTATGCGGTCTGACCGATAAAGATCTTCGTAGAATATGTAGGAGCCAATATGGGCATCCAGGTCCCGCTATTGGTTATTGACCGGAGACGTGTCTCGGTCATGTCTACATTGTTCTCGAACCGTAGGGTCCGCACGCTTAACGTTACGATGACAGTTATTATGAGTTTATGCATTTTGATGTACCGAAGGTTGTTCGGAGTCCCGGATGAGATAACGGACATGACGAGGAGTCTCGAAATGGTCGAGACGTAAAGATTGATATATTGGAAGCCTATGTTTGGGCACCGGAAGTGTTCCGGGTGAAATCGGGATTTTACCGGATTACCGGGAGGGTTACCGGAACCCCCCCCCCCGGGAGGTAAATGGGCCTATTGGGCCTTAGTGGAAAAGAGAGAAGAGGCAGCCCACACCTGGCCGGCGCCCCCCCACCTTTCCCAAGTCCTAATAGGACTAGGAGAGGTGGGCCGGCCCCCTCTTTCTCCTTCTTCCCCAAGAATCCTAGTTGGAATAGGATTGGGGGGAAGGAGTCCTACTCCCGGTGGGAGTAGGACTCCTCCCTGCGCCTCCCTCCTAGCCGGCCGAACCCCCTGCCCCTAGCCTTTATATACGGGGGCAGGGGGCACCACAAGACACGCAAGTTAATCGTTCCTTAGCCGTGTGCGGTGCCCCCTGCCACCAAATTCCACCTCGAACATACCGTTACAGTGCTTAGGCGAAGCCCTGCGTCGGTAGTACATCAAGATCGTCACCACGCCGTCGTGCTGACGGAACTCTTCCTCGACGCTTTGCTGGATCGGAGCCCGAGGAACGTCATCGAGCTGAACGTGTGCTAAGAACTCGGAGGTGCCGGAGTAACGGTGCTTGGATCGGTTGGATCGGGAAGAAGACGTACGACTACTTCCTCTACGTTGTGTGATCTCTTCCGCAGTCGGTCTGCGTTGGTACGTAGACATCACTCTCCCCTCTCGTTGCTGTGCATCACCATGATCTTGCGTGTGCGTAGGAAAATTTTTGAAATTACTGCGTTCCCCAACACTAGTAGTACTCCCCCCTCATGGCGCGCCACCCCTGGCCGGCCACCTCATCCCCCCTCCTTTATATATGGGGGCGGGGGCGCCCCAAAGGTGCACCAAGATTTGTCTTATCCATGTGCGGTGCCCCCTCCACAATTTACTCCTCCGGTCATAGCGTCGTAGTGCTTAGGCGAAGCCCTGCGCGGATCACATCACCATCACCGTCACCATGACGTCATGCTGTCAGAACTCTCCCTCGACCCTCTACTGGATCAAGAGCTCGAGGGACGTCATCGAGCTGAATGTGTGCTGAACACGGAGGTGTCATACTTTCGGTACTTGGATCGGTTGGATCATGAAGATGTTCGACTACATCAACCGTGCTAACCTAATGCTTCCGCTTTCGGTCTACGAGGGTACGTGGACACACTCTCCCCCTCACGTTGCTATGCATCTCCTAGATAGATCTTGCGTGATCGTAATATTTTTTTGAAATTGCATGCTACGTTCCCCAACACCGAGGCACTAGGTATTACACCTAAATCGGATATGAACTCCTTCATCCAGACTCCTTCATTTGCTGCATCTGAAGCAGCTATGTACTCTGCTTCACACATATATCCCGCTATGATGCTCTTCTTAGAACCACACCAACTGATAGGTCCACCATTCAATATAAATATGTATCCGGTTTGCGACTTAGAGTCATCCGAATCAGTGTCAAAGCTAGCATCGATGTAAGCATTTACGACAAGCTTTTTGTCACCTCCATAAATGAGAAACATATCCTTAGTCCTTTTCAGGTATGTCAGGATGTTCTTGACCACTGTCCAGTGATCCGCTCCTGGATTACTTTGGTAGCTCCCTGCTAAACTTATAGCAAGGCACACATTAGGTCTGGTACACATCATTGCATACATGATAGAACTTATGGCTGAGGCATTGGGAATGACTTTCATTTCTCTCTATCTTCTGTAGTGGTCGGGCATTGAGTCTGACTCAACTTCACACCATGTAACACAGGCAAGAACCCTTTCTTTGACTGATCCATTTTGAACTTCTTCAAAACTTTATCAAGGTATGTGCTTTGTGAAAGTCCAATTAAGCGTCTTGATCTATCTCTATAGATCCTGAAGCCCAATATATAAGTAGCTTCACCGAGGTCTTTGATTGAAAAATTCTTATTCAAGTATCCTTTTATGCTATCCAGAAATTATATATCATTTCGAATCAATAATATTTCATCTACATATAATATTAGAAATGCTACATAGCTCCCACTAACTTTCTTGTAAATACAGGCTTCTCCAAAAGTCTGTATAAAACCATATGCTTTGATCACACTATCAAAGCGTATATTCCAACTCCGAGAGGCTTGCACCAGTCCATAAATGGATCGCTGGAGCTTGCACACTTTGTTAGCACCTTTAGGATAGACAAAACCTTCTGGTTGCATCATATACAACTCTTCTTTAAGAAATCCATTAAGGAATGCAGTTTTAACATCCATTTGCCAAATTTCATAATCATAAAATACGGAAATTGCTAACATGATTCAGACAGACTTAAGCATCGCAACGGGTGAGAAGGTCTCATCATAGTCAACTCCTTGAACTTGTCGAAAACCTTTCTCAACAAGTCGAGCTTTGTAGATAGTAACATTACCATCAGCGTCAGTATTCTTCTTGAAGATCCATTTATTTTCTATGGCTTGCCGATCATTGGGCAAGTCAACCAAAGTCCATACTTGTTCTCATACATGGATCTCATCTCAGATTTCATGGCCTCAAGCCATTTCGCGGAATCTGGGCTCATCATCGCTTCCTCATAGTTCGTAGGTTCGTCATGGTCTAGTAACATGACTTCTAGAACAGGATTACCGTACCACTCTGGTGTGGAGCGTACTCTGGTTGACCTACGAGGTTCGGTAGTAACTTGATCTGAAGTTTCATGATCATCATCATTAGCTTCCTCACTAATTGGTGTAGGCATAACTGGAACTGATTTTTGTGATGAACTACTTTCCAATTCAAGAGAAGGTACAACTACCTCATCAAGTTGTACTTTCCTTCCACTCACTTCTTTCGAGAGAACTACTCCTTCTCTAGAAATGATCCATTCTTAGCAACAAATATCCTGCCTTCGGATCTGTGATAGAAGGTGTACCCAACAGTTTCTTTTGGGTATCCTATGAAATCGCACTTCTCCGATTTGGGTTCGAGCTTATTAGGCCGAAGCTTTTTC
The DNA here is from genome assembly GCA_034509565.1 of Triticum monococcum. Lineage (NCBI taxonomy): Eukaryota > Viridiplantae > Streptophyta > Magnoliopsida > Poales > Poaceae > Triticum > Triticum monococcum. The sequence continues at coordinate 388,253,918 of CM067845.1, forward strand.
ACATAACCATTGCAACCCCAAACTTTAAGAAACGACAGCTTCAGTTTCTTGCCAAACCAAAGTTCATATGGTGTCATATCAACGGATTTAGATGGTGCCCTATTTAACATGAATGGATCTGTCTCTAATGCATAACCCCAAAACTATAGTGGTAAATCGGTAAGAGACATCATAGATCGCACCATATAATAAAGTACGGTTACGACGTTCGGTCATACCATTACGCTATGGTGTTCCAGGTGGTGTGAGTTGTGAAACTATTCCACATTGTTTTAAATGAATACCAAACTCGTAACTCAATTATTCGCCTCCGCGATCAGATTATAGAAAGTTTATTTTCTTTTTACGATGATTTTCCAATTCACTCTAAAATTCTTTGAACTTTTCGAATGTTTTAGACTTATGTTTCATTAAGTAGATATACCCATATCTGCTCAAATCATCTGTGAAGGTCAAAAAATAACGATACCCGCCGCGAGCCTCGACACTCATCGGACCGCATACATCAGTATGTATTATTTCCAATAAGTCAGTGGCTCGCTCCATTGTTCCAGAGAACGGAGTCTGAGTCATCTTGCCCATGAGGCATGGTTCGCAAGCATCAAGTGATTCATAATCAAGTGATTCCAAAAGCCCATTTGCATGGACTTTCTTCATGCGCTTTATACGAATATGACCTAAATGGCAGTGCCATAAATAAGTTGCACTATTATTATTAACTTTGCATCTTTTGGCATCAATATTATGAATATGTGTATCACCATGATCAAGATTCAATAAAAATAGACCACTCATCAAGGATGCATGACCATAAAAGATATTACTCATATAAATAGAGCAACCACTATTCTCTGATTTAAATGAATATCCGTCTCGCATTAAACAAGATCTAGATATAATGTTCATGCTCAACACTGGCACCAAATAACAATTATTCAGGTCTAGAAGTAATCCTGAAGGTAGATGTAGTGGTAGCATGCCGACGGCGATCACATCAACCTTGGAACCATTTCCGACGCGCATCGTCACCTCGTCCTTAGCCAATCTTCGTTTAATCCGTAGCCCCTGTTTGGAGTTGCAAATATGAGCAACAGAACCAGTATCAAATACCAGGCGCTACTACGAGCATTAGTAAGGTGCACATCAATAACATGTATATCAAATATACCTTTCACTTTTCCATCCTTCTTATCCGCCAAATACTTGGGGCAGTTCCGCTTCCAATGACCAGTCCCTTTGCAGTAGAAGCACTCAGTTTCAGGCTTAGGTCTAGACTTAGGCTTCTTCCCGGGAGCAGCAACTTGCTTGCTATTCTTCTTGAAGTTCCCCTTCTTTCCTTTGCCTTTTTTCTTGAAACTAGTGGTCTTGTTAACCATCAACACTTGATGCTCCTTCTTGATTTCTACCTCCGTAGCCTTAAGCATTGCAAAGAGATCGGGAATCGTCATGTTCATCCCTCACATATTATAGTTCATCACAAAGCCTTTATGGCTTGGTGGCAGTGATTGAAGAACTCTATCAATGACACTATCATCCAGAAGATTAACTCCCAGCTGAGTCAAGTGGTTATGGTACCCAGACATTCTGAGTATGTGTTCACTGACATCACTGTTCTCCTCCATCTTGCAGCTATAGAACTTGTTGGAGACTTCATATCTCTCAACTCGGGCATTTTCTTGAAATATTAACTTCAACTCTTGGAACATCTCATATGCTCCATGACATTCAAAACGTCTTTGAAGTCTCGATTCTAAGCCGTAAAGCATGGCACACTGAACTATCGAGTAGTCATTAGATTTAGCTTGCCAGACGTTCATAACGTCCGGAGTTGCTCCTGCAGCAGGACTTGCACCTAGTGGTGCATCAAGGACGTAATTCTTCTGTGCAGCAATGAGGATAATCCTCAAGTTACGGACCCAGTCCGTGTAGTTGCTACCATCATCTTTCAACTGAGCTTTCTCTAGGCATGCATTAAAATTCAAGGGGACGGTAGCACAGGCCATTGATCTACAACATAGATATGCAAAAACTATCAGGACTAAGTTCATGATAAATTTAAGTTCAATTAATCATATTACTTAAGAACCCCCACTTAGATAGACATCCCTCGAGTCATCTTAATGATCACGTGATCCATATCAACTAAACCATGTTCGATCATCATGTGAGATGGAGTAGTTTTCAATGGTGAACATCTCTATGTTGATCATATCTACTATATGATTCACGTTTGACCTTTCGGTCTCAGTGTTCCGAGGCCATGTCTGTACATGCTAGGCTCATCAAGTTTAATCCGAGTATTCCGCACGTGCAAAACTGTCTTGCACCCGTTGTATGTGAACGTAGAGCTTATCACACCCGATCATCACGTGGTGTCTCAACACGACGAACTGTCGCAACGGTGCATACTCAAGGAGAACACTTATACCTTTAAATTTAGTGATGTATCATCTTATAATGCTACCGTCGTACTAAGCAAAATAAGATGCATAAAAGATAAACATCACATGCAATCAAAATATGTGACATGATATGGCCATCATCATATTGTGCCTTTGACTTCCATCTCCAAACCACCGTCATGATATCCATCATCACCGGCTTGACACCTTGATCTCCATCGTAGCATCGTTGTCGTCTCGCCAACTATTGCTTATACCACTATCACTAACGCATAGTTATAAAGTAACGCAATTACATGGCGATTGCATTTCATACAATAAAGCGACAACCATAAGGCTCCTACCAGTTGCCGATAACTTTTACAAAACATGATCATCTCATACAATAATGTATATCACATCATGTCTTGACCATATCACATCACAACATGCCCTGCAAAAACAAGTTAGATGTCCTCTACTTTGTTGTTGCAAGTTTTACGTGGCTGCTACGGGCTTCTAGTAAGAACTGTTCTTACCTACGCATCAAAACCACAACGATTTTTCGTCAAGTGTGTTGTTTTAACCTTCAACAAGGACCGACCGTAGTCAAATTCGATTCAACTAAAGTTGGAGAAACAGACACCCGCCAGCCACCTTTATGCAAAACAAGTTGCATGTTTGTCAGTGGAACTGGTCTCATGAATCTGGTCATGTAAGGTTGGTCCGGGCCGCTTCATCCAACAATACCGCCGAATCAAAATAAGATGTTGTTGGTAAGCAGTATGACTATGATCGCCCACAACTCTTTGTGTTCTACTCAGGCATATCATCTACGCATATACCTGGCTCGGATTTCACTGTTGGGGAACGTAGCATGCAATTTCAAAAAAATTCCTACGATCATGCAAGATCTATCTAGGAGATGCATAGCAACGAGAGGGGGAGAGTGTGTCCACGTACCCTCGTAGACCGAAAGAGGAAGCGTTAATTTAACGCGGTAGATGTAGTTGAACGTCTTCGCGATCCAACCGATCAAGCACCGAACATACTTCACCTCCGAGTTCAGGACACATTCAGCTCGATGACGTCTGATACGTCTCCAACGTATCAATAATTTTTGATTGTTCCATGCTATTACATATTCTGTTTTGGATGTTTAATGGGCTTTATTATACACTTTTATATTATTTTTGGGACTAACCTATTAACCCAAGGCCCAGTGCAAATTGTTGTTTTTTTTTCCTATTTCAGTGTTTTGCAGAAAAGGAATATCATATGGATTCCAAACGGAATGAAACCTTCGGGAGCGTGATTTTTGGAACAACCGTGATCCAGAGGACTTGGAGTGGACGTCAAGAAACAACCGAGGAGGCCACGAGCCAGGGAGGTGCGCTTGTCCCCCTGGGCGCGCCCCCACCCTCGTGGGCCCCTCGTGGCTCTCCTGACCGACTTCCTTCGCCTATATATACTCATATACCCTGAAAACATCCAAGGCACCACGAAACCCTATTTCCACCGCCGCAACCTTTTGTACCCGTGAGATCCCATCTTGGGGCCTTTTTCGGCGCTCCGCCGGAGGGGGCATCGATCACGGTGGGCTTCTACATCAACACCATAGCCTCTCCGATGATGTGTGAGTAGTTTACCTCAGACCTTCGGGTCCATAGTTATTAGCTAGATGGCTTCTTCTCTCTCTTTGGATCTCAATACAAAGTTCTCCTCGATCTTCTTGGAGATCTATTCGATGTAACTCTTTTTGTGGTGCGTTTGTCTAGATCCGATGAATTGTGGGTTTATGATCAAGATTATCTATGAACAATATTTGAATCTCCTTTGAATTCTTTTATTTATGATTTGTTATCTTTGCAAGTCTCTTCGAATTATCAGCTTGGTTTGGCCTACTAGATTGATCTTTCTTGCAATGGGAGACGTGCTTAGCTTTGGGTTCAATCTTGCGTTGCTCGATCCCAGTGACAGAAAGGGAAACGACACGTATTGTATTGTTGCCATCGAGGATAAAAAGATGGGGTTTATATTATATTTCTTGAGTTTATCCCTCTACATCATGTCATCTTACCTAATGCGTTACTCTGTTCTTATGAACTTAATACTCTAGATGCATGCTGGATAGCGGTCGATGTGTGGAGTAGTAGTAGTAGATGCAGGCAGGAGTCGGTCTACTTGTCACGAACATGATGCCTATATACATGATCATGCCTAGATATTCTCATAATTATTCGCTTTTCTATCAATTGCTCGACAGTAATTTGTTCACCCACCGTAATACTTATGCCATCTTGAGAGAAGCCACTAGTGAAACCTATGGCCCCCGGGTCTATTCTCCATTATATTAATCTCCCGTCAACAAGTTATTTCTGGGCCATTTATTTTTCAATCTTTACTTTGAATCTTTATCATAAAAATACCAAAAATATTATCTTATCATCTCTATCAGATCTCACTTTTGCAAGTGGCCGCGAAGGGATTGACAACCCCTTTATCGCATTGGTTGCAAGGTTTTTATTTGTTTGTGTAGGTACGAGGGACTTGCGTGTGGCATCCTACTAGATTGATACCTTGGTTCTAAAAAACGGAGGGAAATACTTACGCTACTTTGCTGCATCACCCTTTCCTCTTCAGGGGAAAAACCAACGCATGCTCAAGAGGTAGCAAGAATGATTTCTGGCGCCGTTGCCAGGGAGTCTACGCACAAGTCAAGACATACCAAGTACCCATCACAAACTCTTATCCCTCGCATTATATTATTTGCCATTTGTCTCTCGTTTTCCTCTCCCCCACTTCACCTTTGCCGTTTTATTCGCTCTTTTTTTCCGTTTGCTTTTTCTTTCACTTGCTTCGTCGTTATGGCTAGTCCTTTATCTACTCCTTTGTCTCCCGATTTTGAAGTCCTCCAGTTCAAACAAAGACAAGGAGAAAACTTAAAAGATGCTTGGTATAAGATGATAGAATCTTATCATGGTTGCACTATAGAGGGAGACTCCAAGATTTTACTTCGCAATTTTATATTGGGCTAACCATATCCCATAGGCAACTCCTTGATTTTGCTGCCAAAGGGAATTTTATTGATATTGATCCTAGTGTTGCCTATGAAATTATAGAAGGGATAGTAGGAGTAATTCCTCCACAAAATTATTGATATTGATCTTAGAGAAATTATGTGAATTGCAAAAGTCTATTGAACCTCTTAAAAATGTTGGAGGAACCCTTTACCGCATGAATACGTTGATTACACTTTGCAATAAGCAGTTGGATGCTTTAGATATAAAAGTCTCCGTGTATGAAGGGAAACGTAAGGAACCTCCCAGAGCATAACTCCATTGAAAAGATAAATACCAACAATGGTAATACCTAGATCTATCCTTGCCTTTATGCCTAGCTAGGGGCGTTAAACAATGGCGCTTGTTGGGAGGCAACCCAATTTTATTTTTGTTTCTTGCTTTTTGATTCTGTTTAGTAATAAATAATTCATCTAGCCTCTGTTTAGACGTGGTTTTATGCTTTTAATTAGTGTTTGTACCAAGTAGAACCTTTGGGAAGACTTGGTGAAAGTCTTTGCAATCTTGCTGTAAAAAACAGAAACTTTAGCGCTCATGAGATTTGCTCCATTTTTTACTGGAGAGTGCGATTAGGTCGATTATTTTTGCGGATGATTAATAGATAAATTCCTCACATCCAGCAATTTATTTTAGAATTTTTGGAGTTCCAGGAGTTTGCGTTTGATACAGATTACTACAGACTGTTCTGTTTTTGACATATTCTGTTTTTCGTGTGTTGTTTGCTTATTTTGATGAATCTATGACAAGTAATGGAGTTTATGAACCATAGAAAAGTTGGAATACAGTAGGTTTAACACCAATATAAATAAAGAATGAGTTCATTACAGTACCTTAAAGCAGTGTTTTATTTTCTTTCGCTAATGGAGCTCACAAGATTTTCTGTTAAGTTTTGTGTTGTGAAGTTTTCAAGTTTTGGGTAAAGATTTGATGGATTATGGAACAAGGAGTGGCAAGAGCCTAAGATTGGGGATGCCCTAGGCACCCCAAGGTAAAATCGAAGGACAACCAAAAGCCTAAGCTTGGGGATGCCTCGGAAGGCATCCCCTCTTTCGTCTTCGTCCATTGGTAACTTTACCTGGAGCTATGTTTTTATTCACCACATGATATGTGTTTTGCTTGGAGCGTCTTGTATGATTTGAGTCTTTGTTTTTTTAGTTTACCACAATCATCCTTGCTGTACACACCTTTTGAGAGAGACACACATGAATCAGAATTCATTAGAATACTCTATGTGCTTCACTTATATCTTTTGAGTTGGATAATTTTGCTCTAGTTCTTCGCTTATATATTTTAGAGCATGGCGGTGGTTCTATTTTATAGAAATAATTTATATCTCATGCTTCACCTATATTACTTTGAGAGTCCTTTAGAACATCATGGTAATTTGCTTTGGTTATAAAATTAGTCCTAATATGATAGGCATCCAAGATAAAAACCTTAAAGTGCATTAAATACTAAGAGAAGTTTGATACTCGATAGTTGTTTTGAGATATAAAAGTGGTAATATTAGAGGTGTGCTAGTTGAGTAATTGAGAAATTGAGAAATACTTGTGTTGAAGTTTGCAAGTCCCATAGCATGCACGTATGGTAAACATTGTGTGACAAATTTGAAGCATGAGGTGTTCTTTGATTGCTTTCCTTATGAGTGGCAGTCGGGGACGAGCGGTGGTCTTTTCCTACCAATCTATCCCCCTAGGAGCATGCGCGTAGTGCTTGGTTTTGATGACTTGTAGATTTTTGCAATAAGTATGTGAGTTCTTTATGACTAACGTTGAGTCCATGGATTAGATGCACTCTCACCCTTCCATCATTGCTAGCCTCTTTGGTACCGTGCATTGCCCTTTCTCACCTTGAAAGTTGGTGCAAACTTCGCCGGTGCATCCAAACCCAGTGATATGATACGCTCTATCACACACAAGCCTCCTTATATCTTCCTCAAAACAGCCACCATACCTACCTATTATGGCATTTCCATAGCCATTCCGATATATATTGCCATGCAACTTTCCACCGTTCCGTTTATTATGACACGCATCATCATTGTCATATTGCCTTGCATGATCATGTAGTTGACATCGTATTTGTGGCAAAGCCACCATGCTTAATTTTTCATACATGTCACTCTTGATTCATCGCATATCCCAGTACACCGCCGGAGGCATTCACATAGAGTCATATTTTGTTCTAAGTATCAAGTTGTAAGTAAATAAAAGTGTGATGATCATCGTTAGAGCATTGTCCCATGTGAGTAAAGGATGATGGAGACTATGATTCCCCCACAAGTCGGGATGAGACTCCAGACGGAAAAAAGGAAAAAAGAAAGGAAAGAAAAAAAGAGGCTAAAAAAGAGGAAAAAAAGAGAAGGCCCAAATAAAAAAATGAGAGAAAAAGAGAGAAGGGACAATGTTACTATCCTTTTTTTCCACATTTGTGCTTCAAAGTAGCACCATGATCTTCATGATAGAGAGTCTCTTATTTTGTCACTTTCATATACTAGTGAGAATTTTTCATTATAGAACTTGGCTTGTATATTCCAATGATGGGCTTCCTCAAATGCCCTAGGTCTTCGTGAGCAAGCAAGTTGGATGCACACCCACTTGGTTACTTTGATGAGCTTTCATATATTTATAGCTCTAGTGCATCTGTTGCATGGCAATCCCTACTCCTTGCATTGACATCAATCGGTGGGCATCTCCATAGCCCATTGATTAGTCGCGTCAATGTGAGAATTTCTCCTTTTTGTCTTCTCACACAACCTCAATCATTATATTCTATTCCACCCATAGTGCTATGTCCATGGCTCGCGCTCATATATTGCGTAAAAGTTGAAAGAGTTTGAAAAGGCTAAGTATTAAACAATTGCTTGGCTTGTCATCGGGGTTGTGCATGATGAGAGCATTTTGTGTGACGAAAATGAAGCATGGCCAAACTATATGATTTTGTAGGGATAATCTTTCTTTGGCTATATTATTTTGATAAGACATAATTACTTGGTTAGCATGCTTGAAGTATTATTATTTTTATGTCAACATTAAACTTTTATCTTGAATCTTTTGGATTTGAACATTCATGCCACAATAAAGAAAATTACATTGAAGAATATCCTAGAAACCATTCCACATCAAAAATTCTGTCTTTTTATCATTTACCTCCCCGAGGACGAGCAGGAATTAAGCTTGGGGATGCTTGATACGTCTCCAATGTATCTATAATTTTTGATTGTTCCATGCTATTATATTTATTCTATTTTGGTTGTTTAATTGGTTTTCTTATACACTTTTATATTATTTTTGGGACTAACCTATTAACCCAAGGCCGAGTGAAAATTACTGTTTTTTTGCCTATTTCAGTGTTTCGCAGAAAAGGAATATCAAATGGAGTCCAAACGGAATGAAACCTTAGGGAGCGTGATTTTTGGAAAAAACGTGATCCAGAGGACTTGGAGTGGACGTCAAGAAACAACCGAGGAGGCCATGAGGCAGGGAGGCGCGCCTGCCCCCCTGGGCGCGCCCCCCACCCTCGTTGCTCTCCTGACCGACTTCCTTCACCTATATATACTCATATACCCTGAAAACATCCAGGGGCACCACAAACCCTATTTCCACCGCCGCAACCTTCTGTACCAGTGAGATCCCATCTTGGGGCCTTTTCCGGCGCTCCGCCGGAGGGGGCATCGATCAAGAAGGGCTTCTACATCAACACCATAGCCTCTCCGATGATGTGTGAGTAGTTTACTGATACGTCCATTTTGCATCATGCTTTTATATCGATATGTATTGCATTATGGGCTGTTATTACACATTATGTCACAATACTTATGCCTATTCTCTCTTATTTTACAAGGTTTAAATAAAGAGGGAGAATGCAGCTGGGATTCTGGGCTGGAAAAGGAGCAAATATTAGAGACCTATTCTGCACAGCTCCAAAAGTCCTGAAACTTCACGGAAGTCATTTTCAGAATATATAAAAAATACTAAGCGCAAGAAGTTCACCAGGGGGGCCACCCCCTGCCCACGAGGGTGGGGGGCGCGCCCTACCCCCTGGGTGCGTCCTCCCTACCTCGTGGGCCCCTTGGTGGCCCTTCGATGCCCTTCTATATGGAGTCTTTCGATGAGAAAAAAAATCATAGGCCAGCTTTCGGGACGAGACTCCGCCGCCACGAGGCGGAACCTTGGCGGAACCAATCTAGGGCTCTAGTGGAGCTATTCTGCTGGGTAAACTTGCCTCCGGGAGGGGGAAATCATCGCCATCGTCATCATCAACGATCCTCTCATCGGGAGGGGGTCAATCTCCATCAGCATCTTCACCAGCACCATCTCCTCTCAAACCCTAGTTCATCTCTTGTATCCAATTCTTGTCTCCAAGTCTGGGATTGGTACCTGTGGGTTGCTAGTAGTGTTAATTACTCCTTGTAGTTGATGCTAGTTGGTTTATTTGGTGGAAGATCATATGTTCAGATCCTATATGCATATTAATACCCCTCTGATTATGAACATGAATATGCTTTGTGAGTAGTTATGTTTGTTCCTGAGGACATGGGAGAAGTCTTGCTATTAGTAGTCATATGAATTTGGTATTCGTTCGATATTTTGATGAGATGTATGTTGTCTCTCCTCTAGTGGTGTTATGTGAACGTCAACTACATGACACTTCACCATTATTTGGGCCTAGAGGAAGGCATTGGGAAGTAAATAAGTAGATGATGGGTTGCTAGAGTGACAGAAGCTTAAACCCTAGTTTATGCGTTGCTTCGTAAGGGGCTGATTTGGATCCATATGTTTCATGCTATGGTTACGTTTACCTTAATACTTTTGTTGTACTTGCGGATGCTTGCAATAGAGGTTAATCATAAGTGGGATGCTTGTCCAAGTAAGGGCAGTACCCAAGCACCGATCCACCCACATACCAAATTATCAAAGTACCGAACGCGAATCATATGAACATGATGAAAACTAGCTTGACGATATTCCCATGTGTCCTCGGGAGCACTTTTCTCTATATAAGAGTTTGTCCAGGCTTGTCCTTTGCTACAAAAAGGATTGGGCCACCTTGCTGCACTTTATTTACTTTTGTTACTTGTTGCTCGTTACAAATTATCTTATCACAAAACTATCTATCACCTACAATTTCAGTGCTTGCAGAGAATACCTTACTGGAAACAACTTATCATTTCCTTCTGCTCCTCATTGGGTTCGACACTCTTACTTATCGAAAGGACTACAATAGATCCCCTATACTTGTGGGTCATCATTTACCTCAGACCTTCGGGTCCATAGTTATTAGCCAGATGGCTTCTTCTCTCTCTTTGGATCTCAATACAAAGTTCTCCTCGATCTTCTTGGAGATCTATTCGATGTAACTCTTTTTGCGGTGTGTTTGTCGAGATCCGATGAATTGTGGGTTTATGATCAAGATTATCTATGAACAATATTTGAATCTCCTCTGAATTCTTTTATGTATGATTTGTTATCTTTGCAAGTCTCTTCAAATTATCAGTTTGTTTTGGCCTACTAGATTGATCTTTCTTGCAATGGAGAAGTGCTTAGCTTTGGGTTCAATCTTGCGTTGCTCGATCCTAGTGACAGAAAGGGAAACGACATGTATTGTATTGTTGCCATCAAGGATAAAAAGATGGGGTTTATTTCATATTGCTTGAGTTTATCCCTCTACATCACGTCATCTTACCTAATGTGTTACTCTGTTCTTATGAACTTAATACTCTAGATGCATGCTGGATAGCGGTCGATGTGTGGAGTAATAGTAGTAGATGCAGGCAGGAGTCGGTCTACTTGTCACGGATGTGATGCCTATATACATGATCATGCCTAGATATTCTCATAATTATTTGCTTTTCTATCAATTGCTCGACAGTAATTTGTTCACCCACCGTAGTACTTATGCTATCTTGAGAGAAGCCACTAGTGAAACCTATGGCCCCCGGGTCTATTCTCCATTATATTAATCTCCCGTCAACAAGTTATTTCTGGCACCGTTTATTTTGCAATCTTTACTTTTAATCTGTATCATAAAAATACCAAGAATACTATCTTATCATCTCTATCAGATCTCACTTTCGCAAGTGGCCGTGAAGGGATTGACAACCCCTTTATCGCGTTGGTTGCAAGGTTCTTATTTGTTTGTGTAGGTACGAGGGACTTGCGTGTGGCCTCCTACTAGATTGATACCTTGGTTCTCAAAAACTGAGGGAAATACTTACGCTACTTTGCTGCATCACCCTTTCCTCTTCAAGGGAAAAACCAACGCATGCTCAAGAGGTAGAAACGTCCCTCGAACTCTTGATCCAACAAAGTGTCGAGGGAGAGTTTTGTCAGCACGACGCGCGGTGATGGTGATGGTGATGTGATCCGCTCAAGGCTTCGCCTAAGCACTATGACAATATGGCTGGAGGAGTAAACTGTGGAGGGGGCACCGCACACGGCTAAGAGAACAATTCATGTTCTTTGAGGTGCCCCCTGTCCCCATATATAAAGGAGGTGAGGGAGGAGGCCGGCCCTAGGGGCGCGCCATGGGGGGGAACCGACTTGGACTCCTAGTCCTAGTCACCCCCTTCCTTCTTTCGGAGGGGGAAAGGGGGAAGGAGAGGGAGAGGGAGAAGGAAAGGGGGGCCAAGCCCCCTCCCCTTGTCCAATTCGGACTGCCCATGGGGGGCACCCCTTGTGGGCTGCCCTCTCTCTCCTATGGCCCATGTTGGCCCATTACTTTCCCCGCGGGGTTCCGGTAACCTCTCGGTACTCCGATAAATCTCTGAAACACTCTGAAACCGTTACAATGTCCGAATGCTACTGTCCAATATATCAATCTTTTTACCTCTCGACTATTTCTAGACTCCTTGTCATGTCCATGATCTCATCCGAGACTCCGAACAATCTTCGGTCACCAAAATACATAACTCATAATACAAATCGTCATCGAACGTTAAGCATGCGGACCCTACGGGTTCGAGAACTATGTAGACATGACCGAGACACATCTCCAGTCAATAACCAACAGCGGAACCTGGATGCTCATATTGGTTCCTACATATTCTACGAACATCTTTATCGGTCAAACCGCAATGACAACATACGTCAGTCCCTTTGTCATAGGTATGTTACTTGCCCGAGATTCGAACGTCGGTATCATCATACCTAGTTCAATCTTGTTACTGGCAAGTCTCTTTACTCGTTCCATAATACATCATCCTGCAACTAACTCATTAGTCACATTGCTTGCAAGGCTTATCGTGATGTGCATTACCGAGAGGGTCAGAGATACCTCTCCGATACTTGGAGTGACAAATCATAATCTCGATCTATGCCAACTCAACAAACACCTTCCAAGACACCTGTAGAGCATCTTTATAATCACCCAGTTGCGTTGTGACGTTTGATAGCACACAAGGTGTTCCTGCGGTATTCGGAAGTTGCGTAATCTCATAGTCAAAGGAATATATATAAGTCATGAAGAAAGCAATAGCAATAAAACTTAACGATCATTATGCTAAGCTAACTGATGGGTCTTGTCCATCACATCATTCTCCTAATGATGTGGCCCCGTTCATCAAATGACAACACATGTTTATGGTCAGGAAACTTGACCATCTTTGATTAACGAGCTACTCAAATAGAGGCATACTAGAGACACTTTGTTTTGACTATGTATTCACACATGTATCGAGTTTCCAGTTAATACAATTCTAGCATGAATAATAAACATTTATCATGATATAAGGAAATATATAAAACAACTTTATTATTGCCTCTCGGGCATATTTCGTTCACAAATCCCAGTCAATCTTAGGCAAATATTTTAGAATAGCATGACAAATATCACTTATATCATGACAATTCTTGACCATTCAATTTAAGTGGTTTATTCAAGAGAACACTCCTAGATTACAATGTTCACTCTAAAACCGTCGTGTAAAAAACAATAGTTCACTTGGATAATCCCCTTTACGTTATTGTGTCAATTTTTAGCGAAGCCTCGTGGTCCTTTATTGGGACGGTCCAAATAACACATCGCGGGGGATGAGGTGTGTCGAAATCACTAACTAAGTGTTATTCCTTGCAATGGTCATTTTCACCTCCTTTGTTGGTGATGTGACACTTATCGCAACCACGGATTTCTGGTAGGATTTCTCTCCACGCATGGCTGAGTTTGTATGTTTTTCTTTTCTAAGACACATTTTTCCAAAACATTTCATCTCTTGAACCATGCATCAAAATAACGAACTATTTTCACTATTGCATTTTTTGCATCGAGCTCTTCAAAAATAGATACAATGTTGATAGGTTTTCATAGAATTTTTTTGAACGAAATTTATGCTTCCAACTAGTGGCACCTTGTGCTTCCAATCTTTACTAACCCATGCTTCCAAGTAAACTAACTTATGCTTCACTTTTGGGGAAGTGCAAAAGTACATCTGTGCTTCACTTGGAAAACAAAAGAATATAAATTGAAAAAAACACCAAAGATAAAACACTGGGAACCAAAAAAAGGAACAAAAAGATAGAAGCCGGAAAATCTAAAAACAGAAAACCTAAAATAAAGACGTAAACCGGAAAAACTGCGGAAGCACAATTTACTTTTTTGAGAAAGCACATAACTACAATTTGTGCTTCACGCAGAAGCGCATTTGTGCTTCGCTTTTTGGACACGTTTAGACTCAACATCATCTTATTAAATACTCCCTTTGTCTCAAAATAAGTGAATCAACTTTGTACCTAAAATGCACGTAGTATCCAAAAAATACGAGGCATGAGAATAGTTATATTACATTGTGATGACAAGGAGTTTCGATGCTGCCCCTTCACTCGATTTACATGTGAAATGATATCCACCTTGAAGAACTGTTCACGAATTCACACATATAATGTGTATGTACAAGTGGCAGAGGACCCCTTGGGCCGCACAAGAATTAATTAGGAAGTACTCTCAGGAAAGGTCACACCACCTTCCTAGGATGAGACGCGCCACTATCGCAACTAAGAGTTTTTATATTTTTTGTAGATTCGTTTATTTATAACGTTTTATCTCTTAAACTGTATGTCCAAATTTCAAACCGTTTTCATTATTGGATTCCTTACGTCAAAATCTTTAAAACTAGATTCTATGGTGATAAATTTTGACAAATCTTTTTCATAAAAAACAGACAAAAACACCAAACCTAGATTCTATGGTGATAAATTTTGACAAATCTTTTTCATAAAAAACAGACAAAAACACCAAACCGTGAGCATGTTTTTAGTATAACCCATTTTGTTTCTATTTTTGAGACTGTGCTTTTCGCGGAAGCAAATTTGTGTGTCAGTTCTATCTTATCTTTGTGCCTCCTCTAGCCATTGAACATATAAACCCTCCTAAACTGCTAGGCAGAACGAATCCCTCCACATCACCCCTAAAACGAAGCCTTTGTTGCCACCGCCTGTAAATTTTAAACCCCGCCGAGGGCATTTTAGTCTTTTTACATGCAGGATATAAATAACAGCTGCTCCCCTGGAGAAACCCTAGCCGTCGCCTCCCGTCCCATTCGCCTCCCCCTCCTCATCGCCCTCCTCTCTCTCTGTCGCTGACCCCTCTCTCCCCCGGACGAGACTTGCTTGCTCCCCCAGCGTACTCCCATTCGTGCTTCCGCGTACGTGGCATGATTTAATTGGAACAAAATAAGGCCCAGCCCTATCCCTTTAAAATCAAGGAAATGATTAGATTAGAAAGAAAAAGGAGAAAAAGAGCACGGATGGGAGATGGCGAGGAAGCAGGCAAGCCGGATCCCTCTCCCCCCGTGCAAGCCAGCCCCTGATCTGGAGGAAGAGGAGAGATGCGGGCGCCTCCCATCCTACTCGCCTCCCCCTCCTCGTCGCCCTCCTCTCTTTCTCTCTCTCTCGCTAACCCTTCTCTCCCCCGTGCAAGCCAGCCCCGGATTTGGAGGAAGAGGAGAGATGCGGGATCTGGAGGAGGAAGAGGAGATCCTGGCGTCCCGGCGGTGGATCGACCGATGCCAGTTCGGGTGGAGGTCGCCGCCGTGGGAGGAGCAGGGAAGGGTGAGGCCTGGGCTCCACCGGCAGCGCACACTCTTTGGGCTGGTGCTAGGCTGCATCTTTGCCTGCCCCCGTCCTGGTGCCTCCTCCTACCCGCGTAAATGGCGAGCAGAGGGCGTGAGTACCAGGTGAGATCTTCCTCCACACTGTTCCTCCATCCTGCAAGTGTGATTTCTTTTGTTTTCTATGAAGATCATTCACATCTATTTATTTTTCGTTCCTGTCCCATCTTAATTTCTGATTTGTTTCCAGAGTTTGGATGTGGATGTTACTTCAGGGAGGAAGTTGGTTACAATTTTCATTTGTATGAGGCAGCAGGCACAAACTAATTTACAGGTAAGTTTTCTTTCAATGATTGGTGAGTTAAACCCTGTCTCACCTCACTAAATCTGGAACTCATGCTTTTTTTCTTGCTTGATATTAATTCTCGATATTCTTGGCACATCCTTATAGGGATATCATGTGCATATGTATGAGTTGCTTTGCTTCGGTTGAAGATATATGTGTGTCTGTAGATATAATCTTACATGCATTTTCAGTATGATATGAGCACTCTTTTGTTCTCTGGGTGTACGTAGGTTGCAAGAATGAAAAGGCTTAGGGGATTATTGTAGAGTTTTGATTCACATGGATGCTCTATTCACGACTAATCTTTCTTTATTTGCAGAATTTGTTGGTGTTGCGGTCTCTCCCCATCTTAACATTGTCTTCCGCTGGAAGGAGAGGAAATTTGTGTATATCACACCTATCAGCTACATCCCATGGAGAGGAATTCTGTGTCAGGTATTGTCATTGAAGAAGCTTTCACAGGTATGGCCCTTCTTTCAGTCATAAGATTTACAGATATACTGATTCTAAAAGATTTAATTCACAGGTTAGTTCTAATGGAGCGACACGTATAGTGTTTGTGGTCTTCCAGTTTGCCTTTCTTCCATGCATCTGAAGGACTCGTACTTCCATTTCCTCTTGCGATTTCATCCATCCATTCCTCTCCTTGCAGCTTTAAATTTGTGAAATCCAACGTATTTAGTTAAGAGAACATTTGCCACATAATTATGCTAATATTCTATGAATAATACACTTTTGTGGCTGTGCTAATAGTAATAGATGACTCTTATCGACCCTGCGCGTTCTCTAATTTTCCGTACATGAAAGTTTATTAAATGCATGCAGTGCTTTATCCTGATTTGCAAGAGGAACAACATGAAATTCCTATTTCACATAAGTGAAGAAAATCTATAACACTGATTGTTATAGTTGGTGGTCCGGTGATTCCAGTTTATTTCTCTAATTTGATGTAGGAAATGGATTGTAAATTGCAAGTGAGTGGGGGCTTCTGATTGGACCTTGTGGTGGTTGGATCTGCTGACAGATAGGGAGAAGCATGATAGGTTGCTACTGCTGCACCTATTATTTGATTTCTCTCAATGTTTCAATCAGTTTATCTAAAGCATGATTTTAATATGCAATTTTATCAGTCGGAGATTACCTGAATGATTCGTGGAAATTAGAATGTGGGGATCTCAAAGAATGTTTCACAAGAAAAACAAATATTGGCCATTTCCAAACTTGCTCGGTGGTCGAGGTACTATAGAGGACATCAGTAGAATGAAAGCAAGAGCAACCTGACAACATTATTGATAGTCAGCTTCCATTATAAGCAGCTTCACATGTGTATGTATTCTTTTGTTCATTTTCATCTTTGTGGTATTTTCTTACTTCCCCTTGTTGGGATTCTTGACAGATCAGGAATTGTTGATGCAGGTATATCTTTCTTTTGGAAATGGAAGTTGCTGTTTCTTCCCAGGTGAGCTGAGGTGATAACTGAACTCTCTTCTTGCACTAGCAATCCATCTATTTTGATTTCATGATCATGGTTCTCCCGTCATGCTCTTATGATTTTATACATGCCAACAAGCATCCACGCGATTTGTTCTTTACTTCTGCACATATTACCATGTTTTCCCACAAAAATCCACACGCCGCGGCAAGCCGCGGCAATCATGTTCTCAAGTTTTAAAGCGTATAAGATAAGAGCATGTATCTTAGTTATTTTGGCACTGCCATCCTTTACATTATAGGGTGTCTACATATGCAAACCTGCACATGTGTAAACAGTGGCTATGGTGGCTCAAAGGGAAGCAGCGGCTGCTCCATAGAAGCATGCAACTTAGTGATGTACTTTTTGTTTCTAGATTTTGTTCACTCATTAAATTTTAAGCAACAAAATCTACTACCCTACAAAAAGTTCTTCCGACAAATATTTTTGTGTGTGCAGCTAAGATCAATCTTGCTATTCATTCATTGCATGCTGTTATTCTGCAGGACCGGCGAAGCGCAAGGTCATGTACAAGGTGGGGGTTGATTGTCCCAGTTTGTCCCAGTTTTCTCTTTTGGTGTCTTGATTCTGTTTCTTCCTGGTTTGCACAAGATTCACTTATGAAATTGATTTTCTTGCCAACTTGTCAGGGATAAGCTGGTCAATGAAGGAAATTCTAAAAGAAAGCGACTACAAGCAACATTTGAAGGTACAGCCTGTATTATGTTACTTCAGAAATTAATATCATGGTCTGTTATTGGGAATCACGAGTTTCTTGACAATGAGACCCATTACATTTTCTTTTCATAAAAAAAATCCTTGGAAGAGATTGTAAAGTTTAACGAGCATGTCCCTTTTACATCTCTTTACAGTGTGTTTTCTTTTGGTTTCACAACATTTTCAATTTTATATTTTTTACAGGCTATGTATAGTGTAGGAGGTATTGATGATGAAATATGAATGTCCCTTGTTCTTGTCTGCTCCTGATCATAGTAGACTTGTGTGATGTGCTCTAGATCCTTTCTCTTTTTTCATTAGATGATTATGTGACTGAGGAGAGCATGTTGTTAATTAGGTTGCCATTGTGAAACTTGTTTTCGGTTTTTTTTATTGTATAATACAGAGCTTCCAAATGGTTTGATCCTAGAAATAAGTTACCAATTTTCGGTGTGTAGTGAGCTGGGAGCCGGGGTCATCCTTCTCACCACCAGTCGAACTTACTACTTCAGCCACCATGTTGAGCGATATAAAAGTGTTCTCTATTTCAGAGAGCAACAACACGAGATTGTGCCCCCTCTTGCTCCAGGTGCATGTTGCTGTAATTAGTATCAACAGATTAAATCATGGACCATGTCTCTGTTTCATACCACCTCTGTTCATAAATAGATGCTTCCTAGAGATTGTGCAGTCCTAAGGCCATCCACACTATTGCCCGTAAAAGCGTATTGAGTGCATCAAGCCTAATTTTCTATTGGACAGATTTTGTTCTGTAATCTATTAGTGTTAGAACAATACAAATTTTCCTATTTTGCAGAAACTAACTTAGTGTTTCCTTCTTTCGGGTTTGAAATTCAGCAATTCTTTCCCTTAATCGCAAACTGAATTGTTTGTCGTTGCTATTTGGTTTCCCTTCTGTCTGTGGCATATTGATGATTTGATCCGCATTGAAGAAAGAAATATTCCATGCAAGCCTCCAGCCTAAGTAAAGAAATTTATTTGCTTGCCATTTGACCACAACACCCACACCAATGACCACTGGACGAGTGAAGGAAAGGGACTTGTGAACAACATGAAAAACTTTCATCCATCTTTTGATTACACAGAAATATGCCTTTGATGCATCCGTGTTGGGACAAGCTTTTTCGGACGGAGGGAGTATATGATGTAATTGACCATTATCAATTAGAAGTGCTCCTGGACACAATGCTCTATATTATCATGTCTTTAGTGCATTTTATTGTGCCACCTGCGTATATAGCTACTTGAATCTTCTAATTGCAAACTCAAACATTTGCATTTTGTTCTTCGTTTCAGTTGGGCTTTTGCGTCAATTTTATTAGTTTCATACATTACAAATGAGCAAAAAATATTTTTATGCAGATCCACGACACTTCGCAAAAGAATATACATCAGCATTGTCTGCTACCAAAAAAAAACAAAGTAGTCTCTTTTAGTTCTTGCTTCAAATTTGTCTCGCGCGCCAAATGGCACGACAGGTCATCTAGTTTCATAATTGGAAGAAGGTCACATACCTTTTTTGAGAGGCACAGTTGTGTCTCACGTGGAAGCAAATCTGTTCCTTCATGGGAAGTAAATATGTGCCTCTTGCGAAAAAAAAATAAAGGCATTTTTTTCTTTTTCGTGAGGCACGCCTATGCGTCCCGCGGAGTAAATCCATGCGTCCATGAGAAGTAAAATATATGACTCTCGCGGAAGAAAAAAAACACGTTTTTTTTTTCATTTTACGAGAGGCACCCTTCAAGGGAAGTAAATCTGTGCTTCTCGTGAAAGGGAAAAAACATAGAAAATATTTTTTTTTGCTTTTTTGAGAGGCATGACTGTGCTCTTGCGAAAGCAAATTTGTGCCTTCACGAAACGTAAATCTATGTCTCTCGCAATAAAACATGTTTTTTTGTGTAATATTTTTTGAAGTTTTTGTCCAAAACCTAAGGGAAACCGGTAAGCCGAAAGAAAAATCATCTAAAAGCTGAATACGCGTACAGAAAAAAAAAATCCAAAAGTAGCGCTCAGCACACGACATGTGGCGACGGCTGAAAGTGCGCCAAGTGACAATACACCCGGCCCTCCAAAAGTGACCCTTGCCGGGGCTCCTTAAGAAGTACTCCTCAATTAGTTCCTCTCTATATACGCCGCTACGCATACGTCGTTCGATCACTTGCCGTATGCATCGCTAAACTTTTTAGTTCAACGAGGCAGACTGCAAGTGCAGGAACTGCTGGTCTAAAAAAGAAAAGTTAAAATGGCTTTATTTTAAGTCAAACTTTGGCATCTGCTTGGACTCGGATGGATGGATGACCACTTTGAAAGTGTAACTATTCTTGGGTATTTTTGGTAATTTTTAAC
The DNA here is from genome assembly GCA_034509565.1 of Triticum monococcum. Lineage (NCBI taxonomy): Eukaryota > Viridiplantae > Streptophyta > Magnoliopsida > Poales > Poaceae > Triticum > Triticum monococcum. The sequence continues at coordinate 388,274,322 of CM067845.1, forward strand.
AACATATAGCTTATTGAGCTAATGCTATTTTAAAAGAAATATTTTAGGAAAGCTCAATGACTGGTATAGTATGGATTAAAAAGTGGACCCCTCAAAATGCTAAGGACAAAGGATTGGCTTAAATTCAAAACTCAGGACTCTACATTTTTACTTTTAGTGATCCAAGATCACATTGAGTCCATAGGAAATGCCAATACTATTAAAAGGGGGTGAGGTGTTGCTTAATGAGTTACTTGCTCAAAATGCTTAGTGATATGCTCCAAAAACTCTCAACTAATTTCTCATATCCACATATGTCCCAAACGAAAAGTCAAACTCGGCCCCATCGAAATCTTCTATTCAGCGCCACCGAGTTCACTTGACATAGCCACTGCCACAAACCCTAGTCACTTCGGTCTCACCGATAGGGATCTCGGTCTCACCGAGATGGATTGCAACCTCTTTGTTTCCCTTTGTAACGTTTCGGTCCAACCAAGATGAGCGATCGGTCCAACCGAGATTGCAATGCAAACTCTCTGTTTCTCCTTCGTAACGTTTCGGTCTAACCGAGATGAGCGAATCGGTCCCACCGAGTTTGCCTGACCAACTCTTTGTTTGTCTATTACCAAAATCGGTCTCACCGAGTTTGTGGAATCGGTCTCACCGAGATTACGTTATGCCCTAACCCTAATGGAATCGGTCCCACCGAGTTGACATGCCGGTCCCACCGAAAATCCTAACGTTCACATTTTGAACTAAATTGGTCTGACCGAGTTTTATAATTCGGTCCCACCGAGTTTGGTGATTTGTGTGTAACGGTTAAATTTTGTGTGGAGGCTATATATACCCCTCCACCCACTCTTCACTAGTAGAATGCCCGTGCGTTGCCACGGGCATTTTAAAAATCTGTCCTGTTCATCATGACCATGTTCTGCTGCAAAAAAAGGTTTATGGATATATGATATTCATCATTGCAATTAATGCTACTAAATTTCTTGATCCATCAAACCATGGTAATGAATCTGAGTTCAATGCCCATGCGTTGCCACATGCTAACAAAGTCTACAAAGAAAAATGTTGTGTGACATTGGAGTCATTGACTATCCACATGGGATGATACTTCATGGTCGTCATGTGGTAGACAAATGTGTCTCATTATCGCCTTCCTCTCCTCCATTTTCTCGGCCTCATGTGGTAGACAAATGCGTCTCATTATCGCCTTCCTCTCCTCCATCTTCTCGGCCACCACGTGACAATTTGCTTCCTTCCTCCCACTGTCCACCAATCCGTGTTTTCTCCCCCCTACCTTGCACAATTATACTAAGAATCTTGTTCAACTCCAAACAATCTTGTCCATTTGGCCATCTCATAGATTATAGATGACTCACACATGTCGGTTATTCCAATATTGTGACATTGGCAGAATCAACGCACTAAACATGTGATTGTGACCGGGCTTGGTTAGCAGTTGAAACATGCCTAAGATAAAGAAATGTTTACTCAAAACAGATATTTCCAGGGATAATTTTTTGAAGGAAAGGGAGATATTTGGGTTCATCCCAAATTACCGCATATATCTTATGGAACAAATTTCATCAACTCGGCTTCTAAAATAGGACTTCTTATTTGAGGAACATAGAGTTGAGAAATAATAGAAAAACGATGTTATATATACTCCATGATGGCCTTTCTTTTTATGGCTACAATAGTTCTGTGAAGCAAATAGTGAAGCCTGAATAGCATGAGGTTATTCTTTTTAAAAGGTAAGTCACATGACACCTAGAAATATATTTTCCCTTCCTCTTGGACACAGAATAAGCCAGGTCATTGTATATTGAGGAAATAAACTAATATAACTACAAACAATAACCTTCTCCTTTGCACAACAATCAATATTAATATATCGTTATGACATTATGCTAACGGGGTCTTGGGGGTGGCTGCCGCCCATGCGTCGCCCCAACAGGAGCCTCCCCGGCGCAGCCTTGGACTTGGCTGCCTCATGCAGCACAACCGCCTCATTGCCGCCGCACCTCACGCCACCGCATATATCTTATTAGGTTAGCACCGATCGCGTCAAACATGTACCATTAGGATCCGCACGCACATCAGACGATATTGTTGATTTTATACCTTCTTCCTCCCCAACTATCTTCTCATCTTCGCATTTCTAATCCAAACTCGCCATCGTCATCGATGGCACAGCCGGCTCGCAACCTGCCATAAAGTTAAATTAAGAACAACACAAATAAACAAGCATTTAGTACGTCGATCTCATCTCATGATCCAAGTGGCCAAGCCCATGTACAACGCACATCAACAACAATTCAAACACTCGCTCGTTGACGGATAGTTAGTACGATGTCTCCATTATTACTACCACTACACCTGTATTGCTATCGAATATATAGAGATATTTATATATAGTTAGAAGCAGGTGTGTTGCTATAACTCTTAAATCAATATGACGTGAATATGTATTTACACTCTTCTCTCAATCTTCTAAAACAAAATTAATTAAGCAGTGAATTTTGAAAAAATATATGAGCACAAATTATAATCTTAATCCTGCCATACTGTTTTCCTTTCTTTGAAGATGATCAACACTAATAAAAGTTGAGGAATGTCAGGCACTCTCCAGATTCTTTGCTCATGGCCTACAGACAAAATAATAACAACTATTCAAATAGAGAGATCAAAGTTCAGAACTTCAGACCGCCAATGGACTGCATTTCCTCCCATTCTGATTGAATGTTTCTTAAAGGATGGTATAATTTGAAATTATGGCCTCAATGAAAAAGCTTTCAAGGTATTCACACATGGCCTACAGTACATGGCTTTTGTGAGTGCATGCTTTGCGGACCTTTCATTCTATTGATCAGTCACAACAAGAATGATATGATTTTTTTAGTTGTTCCAACTAACAAAAAATGAGCTTCTTGAATAGGTGAAGAATTTATGACAGAAAAGGAGATAAGGGCAAAGCAAACTGGAATGAGCCTTGATTAAGTAGAAGGAAACCCCAAACAGAGTTGCTACAATCTGAAAAGGCTCTAGGTTGGCACAATCCTATTTAGATACTGGGACCAACGTGCGAGGATTCACCTATCTGGATATATATGGCATAAAACATTAACTACATGATTATTTTCCCATGAAGTTCTGTACACAGCTTACAATAAAATAGCTCGGTTCATCTACACTAATTTTTGCTCAGATCAATGGCGGCATGTGACAGAATGGTACACATAGCCTAAGCAAGAGGATTGAGAATAATCCAAAGTGGAAGGCAATACACCAACCATTAATCAACCAAGAATAGTCAAAAAAAATTAAGAGCATGTGCCATACTCATACCAAATGGAGAAAGATTGAAATGAGAAAATGTTTTTCTATGAAGGAACAAAATTAAGACAACATGAATGGATAAAGTAAGAGGATTGGTCCTTTGTAAAGAAGAATTGGGAAGGAAGTACAAATCTAACCTTGGAATGAGGATTGATTATTCTTGTCTATCATCCGAACAAAGCATTTTCTCAAAGCTTTCTCTGCAATGTAGCGCGCTAGCAATCTACAATGCAAAAAAAATATCATGAATATATTAGTATGTGAATGTGAATAAGATAATTAATATGAACTCATGTATATGCATTAGATACTTGCTAAAAAAGGAGAAGATAAAACAACAATCAAAACCGACACACATATTCTTTAGAATAAGATAAGGTTGATTGAATAGTATATACAATGTCAACCGGCTTTTATATCTATTCTACAATATGGGTCAATTCTGACAAGGATCCAAGATAATTGAAAAAAGGAATGCACAAAATTTCACATCAATTTAGAGGAAATACTTAAGAATGATGAGGAAAAAAATATCTATATGAGTAGCTCACATTTTAAAGCAGGCAGGCACACCTATTCCACAGAGATTTAGTTTTAGGGAGCTTGTAAAACTAAAAGACGTAAACTATTTTAAACATGTACTATCTTTGGGAAGCTTTAGGAATGTTGTGTATTAAGTAAGAGGCAGGAGTTGTGTATTAAGTAAGGGAATGCACAAAATTTCACATCAATTTAGAGGAAATACTTAAGAATGATGAGGAAAAAAAATATCTATATGAGTAGCTCACATTTTAAAGCAGGCAGGCACACCTATTCCTCAGAGGTTTAGTTTTAGGGAGCTTGTAAAACTAAAAGACGTAAACTGTTTTAAACATGTACTATCTTTGGGAAGCTTTAGGAATGTTGTGTATTAAGTAAGAGGCAGGAGTTGTGGATGTTTAAAAAATAACCCCTGAAAGAAATATGTGTCTAAACAGATAGGAAATCAAGGTGCTCATGTTACCTTTTGAAGGTAGAAAATCACATGTAAAGCAAGAAGTGAGATATAAGGGATCATATGCATTGATGCTTTTTTATAGGGTGCACTACTAAAATACTATGGTATAGTGTGTACGCAAATAACGGGCATAAACAATTGATACATGTAGATTATTATGTTAGAAGTATTTAGTATAAACAACCCACACAAAGTTACTGTTTTCTATCTAGTATAATGTCATACATGGAAACATGAAACTGGTACGGCTACAATCATTTAGACCTCTCTCTCTCCCTCTCCATGGCCCCTCTCTCTCTCATCATTGCTGATACAACATAAAGAAAAAAGAGAGACTAAAACACATGAGAGCTAGAGGATATATATGTTATCTACATTATAGATATGTACAGAGAAGTAACTGTGGATGTCAATGTTAATGCAACAAGGAACCTAATGGTTTTCCAATGCATATAAGTAGCCTGATCAACATAGTTTCTGAATATATATGTAACTCATTTTATTGATTAGAGTACCCATTGTATCAGGCAGTTTTGGATCTTCTAAATCTCAAGCAAAAAGATTGAAAACCAACTATTTCCTAAAATTACATATCAAAGAATATCCTATTTCAAATATAGATAAAGTGACATGCCAAAGCAAGCAAATTTAATAAATATGGGAGATTATTTATTTCCACAAGCTGAATGGAGCTCTCGACCAACATTTTCTTACCATATAAGGAAGCTCACGTCTAGAGCCGCGGAAGTGCAAACGTCCAAAGATATAATATTGCGCAAAAGGGCTAGGCAAGCTTTCATGGAGTACTCGGTGTTTCAAATGTTCAGAGATGAGACATCCAAATCTGGACATCGCGTCAGTATTATCTCAGCCTGCATAAAATAAATTAAAATGTATGAGAAAGATAAAATATTCCTGAGTTTTAGGAAGCTAAGAACCAATTAATATATTTTTGGGCAAGAAAGAAGTGTATAAAATTAGAATAACAGGGTGTAGTACAATCTCAATAAATAATTTAAGCTAGGAAAAAAAGAGTACATAATTCAGTCTGGTGTTTTTATTTCCATTCACAATTCATTGACATCAATTTATCTTCTCTCTTCCTTTGTGTGAGACTGCAGCTACATATTTAAGTCACATATGTACATGAGCTTTTTTACGCACATAACTAAACTAAGATCATGCTTTCGCTTTTAAATCCTGATTGGATGCTAGCATTTATTCGATGGCTCCGACATCAGTTAACCAGAAGGTTTGATACAATACAATCCATCATCGCTGCAGCAGCCGATACAATCAATTTATAATGTAAAATGGATGGATCAAGCACAAAAAGGCCATGAAAATACAGACATGCATAGATCCACCACCATTTGGAGAAAAAAAAATTCATCCACCACTCTCTTGAAAATTCCTTACTTACCGCGGCTCAGTGGTGACGAACACTTCCGGCCTTAGACATCCTCCAACTAGCCGGTGACGAAAGACCGGCTCATTGTGGAACCGTCGCTCCCAATAGCACAGGAGCTTCCGCGACTCCACCCCCCTCCTGTAGAGTCGCCGTTCTTGAGCGGGCCCAAGTTGGCAGCAGCCCCATCACCTAAACAAATTGAACTGTTAATGATCCAAATCATAGGCACCAATAGTAACTCAAAATGGCAGTAACGAACGCACTGGTGAATCTGAAGCCATAGAAAGAAATTAGTGAAATTCAAAAGAATAAATCTGGGACATCTCTCCGAAGTATGTTAGTATGATCCAGAATGTCTGAGAACAAAAACAATGTTGAAATGGAAATTACCCCAAATCTGCAGGTACATGTTGCTAACAACAAATTGCATGACTTATAAATACATCAATTATGTCACAAGCTATCAGGACTTCCGAATCATAATGAGTTTCAAATTTAGTGTACATGAAGAGTCCAACCAATTAATATATGATCTAGAAAAGTAAACATGCGCATTAACTTAAGTACTCTCAATCAAACTAAGCAATTGACTTCGCAAACATGGGATTATAGAGAACCCGGCAATAATAAAGAATGTTTCGGGTTTAAAAATAAGGATGATCAGGACTAACATGCGTAAACACGTTTTAGAATGTGTCTCAGTATCTGAGTATATTCATCATTCGACATCTCCTTGATAGTTTCCAAATTTCCAAATTTCCCGTGCATCGCCTAGATAGAGCTTGGGGGAGGCTCTCTTCCTCTCATATGCATCTCTTTCCTGATGAAATTATGAAAGCATATGATAAAACAATGTTAAGAAAATAAAACATTTGCAGACGTCTTTTGTGCAAGTATCTCAACTGTAACTAAGGGTGAGTTAGAAACAACATGTCTCTTACCTTGTTGTCAGGGATAGCTAGCGCCTAGTAAACAAAAATGATTTCAGTTGGAAAACATAATTTCTGGTGAAGTAGCATGATATTTGCGACCAGTTTGATTTGCTTCTATGTATTTTATTGAAGAAGAAAATCTACACCAGCACCAACCAGAACGTGGGAACGAAAAAGAAAACGAAAAAACTGTGTTGGTCATTGCCATAGCTGCAAGTCAATGAATTCTAAGATATTCTCCAACTCAAGAGGTACACCACCGTACATGCAATGCAAGCTACAATCATTATCATCTCTGAATTTTCTTAATTCACAAAAGGAGTCTATTCACCATTAGTCAGTAGAAAGGAGATACAAGTCTTATGCGTAAATAACATGATGGAAAATTAGATGCCAACCATTTATGTGATATTCAAACTTACTATATATTCCAAATTGCAAAAGAAAAAACTTTAGACAAAAGCCTGCACGATTACCGGCTAGATCTCATATAAAAATTTATTCAGAAGCCTAGAGCGGTGATTACTGAATAGTACTAATGCTAGTGTAGAGAGAATTAACTTGTTGTGAAAAGCGGAAGAGGCTATGGCCAAGAGTTTGTTGCGCCCAAAGGGTATGGCATCCTCCCGTGGCCGGCAGCAACGTGCTGCGCTCAGGATCCACTGCCCATAGCGTCCTCCTTGACGCGACAGTTCCCGCTGTCCAGCGTGCTCTCAATGCCTGGGAAAAAAATCCCGCCCAAATCAGGATCCAGCGCAAAAAAAAATAACAGACTCCCAAATCAGTGGCGATGCAGGGCATCATCAGAGGGGCACGGATGGCACGCAGACAAAATCCATGATGCGGCCATGGCGGGACCAATCTCTGCCGGGGAAGAAAAGAATGGCGCCATCACGTAAGAAGGGCCAACCGCTTGACCCGATGCCTGCGAGGTCGTCGCTTTCCTCGACGCGACCCTCCATGCGATTAACACGACCATGCCCTGCCGCGGCGTCCGTGGGGATCCGCGGCGTCTGAACAAGCACAAATTGCAAGCATACTGCATAAATGATTAGATAAGCAAACCATCAGGATTCAGGAAGCAAGAACTCACTTGGAGGAGGCCTTGGGGGAGGCCGCCGAGGAGGAGAAGAAGTGGTGCGCCGGGCTGGGGCTGGGCGTGGAGAAGGGAAAGAAGGGGGACGTCGTCCAGTGCTTCTTGGAGGCCGGCGTGGCGGGCGCCGTGGGGGAGGGTGGAGGCGGCGTGGCCGGTGCGGGCGGCGGCGGGAGGCGCCGTCGGAGTGGCGGGTGCGCGTCTTGGCGTGGCAGCCCCCCATGGGGCGGGGCGGGCGGCGGGTGGGATCTGGATCTGGATGGCGGAGGATGATGCAAAGTTTGGGGAGGGACGCAGGCGGGGCGGCGGCGGGATTCGGACAGCGGAGTCGATAGGGAGGACGGCGGCGCAGGCACGGTGGCGGCGGGGCGGAGCAGGAGGTGGCGGCGAGATGGATGTCGAGGTGGGATCGAGGAGGCAAGGTCGTGCGGGACTGCGGGGTGGCTGGGCTATTTTTTTTCTTTCGTAAACCGGTGGACGAAGGCGTGGCAGCAGGGATGTGACGAAGGTTAACCGACGAAAAAACCCGGACGAAAATGGTGGGACGAAAATTGACCGACGGAGACTACCAACTGCTTCATTAGGAGTAGAGATTCGTGGAGAGAGCCACCAGAACATGCCTACACTTCCAACATACATTTTCTGAGAGAGTACCACCTATACTTGTGTTGAGGTCAAGATATTCCATTCCAACCACATAAATCTTAATCTCTAGCCTTCCCCAAGTTGCTTTCCACTCAAATCATCTTTCTACCAAATCCAATCCTATGAGAGAGAGTTGAGTGTTAGGGAGACTATCATTTGAAGCACAAGAGCAAGGAGTTCATCATCAACACACCATATATTACCTTTTGGAGAGTGGTGTCTTCTAGATTGGTTAGGTGTCACTTGGGAGCCTCCGTCAAGATTGTAGAGTTGAACCAAGGAGTTGATTGTAGAGTTGAACCAAGGAGTTTGTACGGGCAAGGAGATCACCTCCTTCGTGAAGATCTACCCTAGTGAGGCAAGTCCTTCGTGGGCGATGGCCATGGTGGGATAGACAAGGTTGCTTCTTCGTGGACCCTTCGTGGGTGGAGCCCTCTGTGGACTCGCGCAACCGTTACCCTTCGTGGGTTGAAGTTTCCATCAACGTGGATGTACGATAGCACCACCTATCGGAACCACGCCAAAAATCTCCATGTCTACATTGCGTTTGCTCCCTCCAAACTCCTCCCTTACCTTCATATGCAATTGTTTTACATTCTGCCGCTATACTCTTAGAATTGCATGTGTAGGTTGATTACTTGAATTGTGCTAAGTTGCTAAAAATCTGCCAAGACTTAAAATTGGTAAAAGTCTAGATTTTTATTTGGTCAAGTAGTCTAATAACCCCCCCTCTAGACATACTTTCGATCCTACAAGTGGCATCAGAGCTTTGGTTTCCATTTGCTTTAATTTCCATAGCTTTTGGTGATCATAGCCTTGGTTTCACAACCTAGGAGAGTATGGCGTCTAGTGAGGGAAATTACCACGGTAGAGGTCCTTACTTTGATGGTACAAATTTTGCTAGTTGGAAGCATAAGATGAAAATGCATATTCTTGGACATAAGCCCGCCGTTTGGGCTATTGTGTGTATTGGCTTGCAAGGTGAATTCTTTGATGGAAGAGAACCGAACCGTGAAGCTACCGCAGAAGAGTTGAAGATGTTGCAATACAATGCTCAAGCTTGTGATATTCTCTTCAACGGATTGTGCCCCGAAGAATTCAACAAAATCAGCCGTCTTGAGAATGCAAAGGAAATTTGGGATACTTTGATTGATATGCACGAAGGTACCGACTCCGTCAAGGAATCCAAATTGGATGTGCTTCAAAGTCAACTTGACAAGTTCAAAATGAATGATGGTGAAGGTGTCGCTAAAATGTACTCTAGGCTTGCTCTCATCACAAAATGAGATTGCCGGCTTAGGAAGTGAAGAGTGTTGGGGAACGCAGTAATTTCAAAATTTTCCTACGCACACGCAAGATCATGGTGATGCACAGCAACGAGAGGGGAGAGTGATGTCTACGTACCAACGCAGACCGACTGCGGAAGCGATCACACAACATAGAGGAAGTAGTCGTACGTCTTCTTCCCGATCCAACTGATCCAAGCACCGTTACTCCGGCACCTCCGAGTTCTTAGCACATGTTCAGCTCGATGACGTTCCTCGGGCTCCGATCCAGCAAAGCGTCGAGGAAGAGTTCCGTCAGCACGACGGCGTGGTGACGATCTTGATGTACTACCGACGCAGGGCTTCGCCTAAGCACTGTAACGGTATGTTCGAGGTGGAATTTGGTGGCAGGGGGCACCGCACACGGCTAAGGAACGATTAACTTGTGTGTCTTGTGGTGCCCCCTGCCCCCGTATATAAAGGCCAGGGGCAGGGGGTTCGGCCGGCTAGGAGGGAGGCGCAGGGAGGAGTCCTACTCCCACCGGGAGTAGGACTCCTTCCCCCCAATCCTATTCCAACTAGGATTCTTGGGGAAGAAGGAGAAAGAGGGGGCCGGACCACCTCTCCTAGTCCTATTAGGACTTGGGAAAGGGGGGGGGGGGCGCCGGCCAGGTGTGGGCTGCCTCTTCTCTCTTTTCCACTAAGGCCCAATAGGCCCATTTACCTCCCGGGGGGTTCCGGTAACCCTCCCGGTAATCCGGTAAAATCCCGATTTCACCCGGAACACTTCCGGTGCCCAAACATAGGCTTCCAATATATCAATCTTTACGTCTCGACCATTTCGAGACTCCTCGTCATGTCCGTGATCTCATCCGGGACTCCGAACAACCTTCGGTACATCAAAATGCATAAACTCATAATAACTGTCATCGTAACGTTAAGCGTGCGGACCCTACGGTTCGAGAACAATGTAGACATGACCGAGACACGTCTCCGGTCAATAACCAATAGCGGGACCTGGATGCCCATATTGGCTCCTACATATTCTACGAAGATCTTTATCGGTCAGACCGCATAACAACATACGTTGTTCCCTTTGTCATCGGTATGTTACTTGCCCGAGATTCGATCATCGGTATCCAGTACCTAGTTCAATCTCGTTACTGGCAAGTCTCTTTACTCGTTCCGTAATACATCATCTCACAACTAACTTATTAGTTGCAGTGCTTGCAAGGCTTATGTGATGTGCATTACCGAGAGGGCCCAGAGATACCTCTCCGTCAATCGGAGTGACAAACCCTAATCTCGAAATACGCCAACCCAACATCTACCATTGGAGACACCTGTAATACTCCTTTATAATCACCCAGTTACGTTGTGACGTTTGGTAGTACCCAAAGTGTTCCTCCGGTAGACGGGAGTTGCATAATCTCATAGTTATAGGAACATGTATAAGTCATGAAGAAAGCAATAGCAACATACTAAACGATCGGGTGCTAAGCTAATGGAATGGGTCATGTCAATCAGATCATTCTACTAATGATGTGACCTCGTTAATCAAATAACAACTCCTTGTTCATGGTTAGGAAACATAACCATCTTTGATTAACGAGCTAGTCAAGTAGAGGCATACTAGTGACACTCTGTTGGTCTATGTATTCACACATGTATTATGTTTCCGGTTAATACAATTCTAGCATGAATAATAAACATTTATCATGATATAAGGAAATAAATAATAACTTTATTATTGCCTCTAGGGCATATTTCCTTCAGTCTCCCACTTGCACTAGAGTCAATAATCTAGATTACACAGTAATGATTCTAACACCCATGGAGCCTTGGTGCTGATCATGTTTTGCTCGTGGAAGAGGCTTAGTCAACGGGTCTGCAACGTTCAGATCCGTATGTATCTTGCAAATCTCTATGTCTCCCACCTGGACTAAATCCCGGATGGAGTTGAAGCGTCTCTTGATGTGTTTGGTCCTCTTGTGAAATCTGGATTCCTTTGCCAAGGCAATTGCACCAGTATTGTCACAGAAGATTTTCATTGGACCCGATGCACTAGGTATGACACCTAGATCGGATATGAACTCCTTCATTCAGACTCCTTCGTTCGCTGCTTCCGAAGCAGCTATGTACTCCGCTTCACATGTAGATCCCGCTACGACGCTTTGTTTAGAACTGCACCAACTGACAGCTCCACCGTTTAAAGTAAACACATATCCGGTTTGTGATTTAGAATCGTCCGGATCAGTGTCAAAGCTTGCATCAACGTAACCTCTTACGGTGAGCTCTTTGTCACCTCCATATACGAGAAACATATCCTTAGTCCTTTTCAGGTATTTCAGGATGTTCTTGACCGCTGTCCAGTGATCCATTCCAGGATTACTTTGGTACCTCCCTGCTAAACTTATAGCAAGGCACACATCAGGTCTGGTACACAGCATTGCATACATGATAGAGCCTATGGCTGAAGCATAGGGAACATCTTTCATTTTCTCTCTATCTTCTGCAGTGGTCGGGCATTGAGTCTTACTCAATTTCACACCTTGTAGCACAGGCAAGAACCCTTTCTTTGCTTGATCCATCTTGAACTTCTTCAAAATTTTGTCAAGGTATGTGCATTGTGAAAGTCCAATTAAGCGTTTTGATCTATCTCTATAGATCTTTATGCCTAATATGTAAGCAGCTTCCCCGAGGTCTTTCATCGAAAAACTTCTATTCAAGTATCCCTTTATGCTATTCAGAAATTCTATATCATTTCCGATTAGCAATATGTCATCCACATATAATATCAGAAATGCTACAGAGCTCCCACTCACTTTCTTGTAAATACAGGCTTCTCCAAAAGTCTGTATAAAGCCAAATGCTTTGATCACACTATCAAAGCGTTTATTCCAACTCCGAGATGCTTGCACCAGTCCATAAATGGATCGCTGGAGTTTGCATACTTTGTTAGCTCCTTTAGGATCGACAAAACCTTCTGGTTGTACCATATACAACTCTTCTTCCAGAAATCCATTCAGGAATGCAGTTTTGACATCCATTTGCCATATTTCATAATCATAAAATGCGGCAATTGCTAACATAATTCTGACGGACTTAAGCATCGCTACGGGTGAGAAGGTCTCATCGTAGTCAACCCCTTGAACTTGTCGAAAACCTTTTGCGACAAGTCGAGCTTTATAGATAGTAACATTACCGTCAGCGTCAGTCTTTTTCTTGAAGATCCATTTATTCTCAATTGCTTGCCGATCATCGGGCAAGTCAACCAAAGTCCATACTTTGTTCTCATACATGGATCCCATCTCAGATTTCATGGCCTTAAGCCACTTTGCGGAATCTGGGCTCACCATCGCTTCTTCATAGTTCGTAGGTTCATCATGATCTAGCATCATGACTTCCAGAACTGGATTACCGTACCACTCTGGTGCGGATCTCACTCTGGTTGATCTACGTGGTTCAGTAGTATCTTGTTCTGAAGCTTCATGATCATCATCATTAGCTTCCTCACTGATTGGTATAGGTGTCGCAGAAACAGTTTTCTGTGATGTACTACTTTCCAATAAGGGAGCAGGTACAGTTACCTCGTCAAGTTCTACTTTCCTCCCACTCACTTCTTTCGAGAGAAACTCCTTCTCTAGAAATGATCCATTCTTAGCAACGAATGTCTTGCCTTCGGATCTGTGATAGAAGGTATACCCAACAGTTTCCTTTGGGTATCCTATGAAGACACATTTCTCCGCTTTGGGTTCGAGCTTATCAGGTTGAAGCTTTTTCACATAAGCATCGCAGCCCCAAACTTTGAGAAACGACAACTTTGGTTTCTTGCCAAACCATAGTTCATAAGGCGTCGTCTCAACGGATTTTGATGGTGCCCTATTTAACGTGAATGCGGCCGTCTCTAAAGCATAACCCCAAAACGATAGCGGTAAATCAGTAAGAGACATCATTGATCGCACCATATCTAGTAAAGTACGATTACGACGTTCGGACACACCATTACGCTGTGGTGTTCCGGGTGGCGTGAGTTGCGAAACTATTCCACAATTTTTCAAATGTACACCAAACTCGTAACTCAAATATTCTCCTCCACGATCAGATCGTAGAAATTTTATTTTCTTGTTACGATGATTTTCAACTTCACTCTGAAATTCCTTGAACTTTTCAAATGTTTCAGACTTATGTTTCATTAAGTAGATATACCCATATCTGCTTAAATCATCTGTGAAGGTGAGAAAATAACGATATCCGCCGCGAGCCTCAATATTCATCGGACCACATACATCGGTATGTATGATTTCCAACAAATCTGTTGCTCTCTCCATAGTACCGGAGAACGGTGTTTTAGTCATCTTGCCTATGAGGCACGGTTCGCAAGTACCAAGTGATTCATAATCAAGTGATTCCAAAAGCCCATCAGTATGGAGTTTCTTCATGCGCTTTACACCGATATGACCTAAACGGCAGTGCCACAAATAAGTTGCACTATCATTATTAACTTTGCATCTTTTGGCTTCTACATTATGAATATGTGTATCACTATCTTCGAGATTCAACAAGAATAGACCACTCTTCAAAGGTGCATGACCATAAAAGATATTATTCATATAAATAGAACAACCATTATTCTCTGATTTAAATGAATAACCGTCTCGCATTAAACAAGATCCAGATATAATGTTCATGCTCAACGCTGGCACCAAATAACAATTATTTAGGTCTAATATTAATCCCGAAGGTAGATGTAGAGGTAGCGTGCCGACCGCGATCACATCGACTTTGGAACCGTTTCCCACGCGCATCGTCACCTCGTCCTTTGCTAGTGTCCGCTTATTCCGTAGTCCCTGTTTCGAGTTGCAAATATTAGCAACAGAACCAGTATCAAATACCCAGGTGCTACTGCGAGCTCTAGTAAGGTACACATCAATAACATGTATATCACATATACCTTTGCTCACTTTGCCATCCTTCTTATCCGCCAAATACTTGGGGCAGTTCCGCTTCCAGTGTCCAGTCTGCTTGCAGTAGAAGCACTCAGTTTCAGGCTTAGGTCCAGACTTGGGTTTCTTCTCTTGAGCAGCAACTTGCTTGCTGTTCTTCTTGAAGTTTCCCTTCTTCTTCCCTTTACCCTTTTTCTTGAAACTAGTGGTCTTGCTAACCATCAACACTTGATGCTCCTTTTTGATTTCTACCTCCGCAGCTTTCAGCATTGCGAAGAGCTCGGGAATAGTCTTGTTCATCCCTTGCATATTATAGTTCATCACGAAGCTCTTGTAGCTTGGTGGTAGTGATTGGAGAATTCTGTCAATGACGCAATCATCTGGAAGATTAACTCCCATCTGAATCAAGTGATTATTATACCCAGACATTTTGAGTATATGCTCACTGACAGAACTGTTCTCCTCCATCTTACAGCTATAGAACTTATTGGAGACTTCATATCTCTCAATTCGGGCATTTGCTTGAAATATTAACTTCAACTCCTGGAACATCTCATATGCTCCATGACGTTCAAAACGTCGTTGAAGTCCCGATTCTAAGCCGTAAAGCATGGCACACTGAACTATCGAGTAGTCATCAGCTTTGCTCTGCCAGACGTTCATAACATCTGGCGTTGCTCCAGCAGCAGGCCTGTCACCCAGCGGTGCTTCCAGGACGTAATTCTTCTGTGCAGCAATGAGGATAATCCTCAGGTTACGGACCCAGTCCGTGTAATTGCTACCATCATCTTTCAACTTTGCTTTCTCAAGGAACGCATTAAAATTCAACGGAACAATAGCACGAGCCATCTATCTACAAGCAACATAAACAAGCAAGATACTATCAGGTACTAAGTTCATGATAAGTTTAAGTTCAGTTAATCAAATTACTTAGGAACTCCCACTTAGATAGACATCCCTCTAATCTTCTAAGTGATCACGTGATCCAAATCAACTAAACCATAACCGATCATCACGTGAGATGGAGTAGTTTTCAATGGTGAACATCGTCATGTTGATCATATCTACTATATGATTCACGCTCGACCTTTCGGTCTCTGTGTTCCGAGGCCATATCTGCATATGCTAGGCTCGTCAAGTATAACCTGAGTATTCTGCGTGTGCAAAACTGGCTTGCACCCGTTGTAGATGGACGTAGAGCTTATCACACCCGATCATCACGTGGTGTCTGGGCACGACGAACTTTGGCAACGGTGCATACTCAGGGAGAACACTTCTTGATAATTTAGTGAGAGATCATCTTATAATGCTACCGTCAATCAAAGCAAGATAAGATGCATAAAAGGATAAACATCACATGCAATCAATATAAGTGATATGATATGGCCATCATCATCTTGTGCTTGTGATCTCCATCTCCGAAGCACCGTCATGATCACCATCGTCACCGGCGCGACACCTTGATCTCCATCGTAGCATCGTTGTCTTCTCGCCAATCTTATGCTTCCACGACTATTACTACCGTTTAGTAATCTAGTAAAGCATTACATCGCGATTGCATTGCATACAATAAAGCGACAACCATATGGCTCCTGCCAGTTGCCGATAACTTAGTTACAAAACATGATCATCTCATACAATAAAATCAGCGTCATGCCTTGACCATATCACATCACAACATACCCTGCAAAAACAAGTTAGACGTCCTCTACTTTGTTGTTGCAAGTTTTACGTGGCTGCTACGGGCTTAAGTAAGAACTCATCTCACCTACGCATCAAAACCACAACGATAGTTCGTCAAATAGACTCCGTTTTAACCTTCTCAAGGACCGGGCGTAGTCACACTTGGTTCAACTAAAGTTGGAGAGACAGTCTTCCGCAAGCCATCTATGTGCAAAGCACGTCGAGGGAACCGGTCTCGCGTAAGAGTACGCGTAAGGTTGGTCCGGATCGTCTCAACCAACAATACCGCCGAACCAAAGTATGACATGCTAGTAGGCAGTATGACTTGTATCGCCCACAACTCACTTGTGTTCTACTCGTGCATATAACATCAAACCATAAAACCTGGTTCTGATGCCACTGTTGGGGAACGCAGTAATTTCAAAATTTTCCTACGCACACGCAAGATCATGGTGATGCACAGCAACGAGAGGGGAGAGTGATGTCTACGTACCAACGCAGACCGACTGCGGAAGCGATCACACAACGTAGAGGAAGTAGTCGTACGTCTTCTTCCCGATCCAACCGATCCAAGCACCGTTACTCCGGCACCTCCGAGTTCTTAGCACACGTTCAGCTCGATGACGTTCCTCGGGCTCCGATCCAGCAAAGCGTCGAGGAAGAGTTCCGTCAGCACGACGGCGTGGTGACGATCTTGATGTACTACCGACGTAGGGCTTCGCCTAAGCACTGTAACGGTATGTTCGAGGTGGAATTTGGTGGCAGGGGGCACCGCACACGGCTAAGGAACGATTAACTTGTGTGTCTTGTGGTGCCCCCTGCCCCCGTATATAAAGGCCAGGGGCAGGGGGTTCGGCCGGCTAGGAGGGAGGCGCAGGGAGGAGTCCTACTCCCACCGGGAGTAGGACTCCTTCCCCCCAATCCTATTCCAACTAGGATTCTTGGGGAAGAAGGAGAAAGAGGGGGCCGGCCCACCTCTCCTAGTCCTATTAGGACTTGGGAAAGGGGGGGGGGGGGGCGCCGGCCAGGTGTGGGCTGCCTCTTCTCTCTTTTCCACTAAGGCCCAATAGGCCCATTTACCTCCCGGGGGGTTCCGGTAACCCTCCCGGTAATCCGGTAAAATCCCGATTTCACCCGGAACACTTCCGGTGCCCAAACATAGGCTTCCAATATATCAATCTTTACGTCTCGACCATTTCGAGACTCCTCGTCATGTCCGTGATCTCATCCGGGACTCCGAACAACCTTCGGTACATCAAAATGCATAAACTCATAATAACTGTCATCGTAACGTTAAGCGTGCGGACCCTACGGTTCGAGAACAATGTAGACATGACCGAGACACGTCTCCGGTCAATAACCAATAGCGGGACCTGGATGCCCATATTGGCTCCTACATATTCTACGAAGATCTTTATCGGTCAGACCGCATAACAACATACGTTGTTCCCTTTGTCATCGGTATGTTACTTGCCCGAGATTCGATCGTCGGTATCCAATACCTAGTTCAATCTCGTTACTGGCAAGTCTCTTTACTCGTTCCGTAATACATCATCTCACAACTAACTTATTAGTTGCAGTGCTTGCAAGGCTTATGTGATGTGCATTACCGAGAGGGCCCAGAGATACCTCTCCGTCAATCGGAGTGACAAACCCTAATCTCGAAATACGCCAACCCAACATCTACCATTGGAGACACCTGTAATACTCCTTTATAATCACCCAGTTACGTTGTGACGTTTGGTAGTACCCAAAGTGTTCCTCCGGTAGACGGGAGTTGCATAATCTCATAGTTATAGGAACATGTATAAGTCATGAAGAAAGCAATAGCAACATACTAAACGATCGGGTGCTAAGCTAATGGAATGGGTCATGTCAATCAGATCATTCTACTAATGATGTGACCTCGTTAATCAAATAACAACTCCTTGTTCATGGTTAGGAAACATAACCATCTTTGATTAACGAGCTAGTCAAGTAGAGGCATACTAGTGACACTCTGTTGGTCTATGTATTCACACATGTATTATGTTTCCGGTTAATACAATTCTAGCATGAATAATAAACATTTATCATGATATAAGGAAATAAATAATAACTTTATTATTGCCTCTAGGGCATATTTCCTTCAAAGAGATGACCGATAGATTCATCATCAAGAAGATCCTAAGAGCCTTGGATGGAAAATATGATACCGTGTGCACATTGATCCAAATGATGCCCAATTACAAAGATCTCAAGCCAACGGAAGTCATTGGAAGAATTGTTGCTCATGAGATGTCACTCAAGGATAAGGAAGAGCTTCACAACAAGTCAAGTGGTGCTTACAAAGCCTCATGTGATGCTCCCACATCATCAAGTGAGAAACAAACCTTCAACGAAGAATTGAGCTTAATGGTGAAGAACTTCAACCAGTTCTACAAGAGTAGAAGCAAGGAAAGAAGTTCCAACTCAAGGTCCTACAATGACAAAAGATCTTCAAGTCGTGAACGTAATTGCTACAATTGTGGAAGACCTGGACACTATTCCAATGAGTGTACGGCTCTCTACAAAAGAAGAGAAGATTCTCCCAAAAGAAGAAGTAGAAGAGAAGAATCACCACCAAGAGACAGAAGGAGTAGAGATGACCGTTATGAACGAAGAACATCATGGAGAAGCAAGGATTCGGAAAGGAAGGACAACGAAGACATCAAGCTCATGTTGGTGAATGGTTATCCGACTCCGACTCTGACAATCACTCTGAGAGAAGTTATCACTCCGACTCCGAATATACTCAAGATGAAGGTGTTGCCGGTCTAGCACTTGTGTCAACCAACTCCTACGACATATTTGACTCACCAAATGAAGGAATTGGAAGATGCTTCATGGCTAAAGGTCCAAAGGTAACACACCCCGAGTATGTTGATTTTAATAGTGATGAAGATGATTTGCTAGGAGATGATGATTTACTTGTTGACAACTCTAGTTATGAAAACTATGATGAACTTGCTATTAATCATGCTAATCAAGATAAAACGAATGACAATGATAAGAAGGAGATTGAGCGTCTAACTAAAGAACTAAACACTCTTAAGTTAGCTCATGAAACTACCTTGGAAGATCATCGAGAATTTTTAAAGACTCGTGAGAAGCTATGCTTTGAAAAGCTCGACCTTGAGCAAGAGCATGAGTTCTTAAAATCAATTAATGATGATCTTCGCAAGAAAAGTTCTTCTTACATTGCCAAGCGTTTACTCTTGTCTACTTACATGCCACAAGTTAAATCTAGCAACAAGAACAAGAAAGATTCTTTCTCTAGTAGTAACAACAATCATGCTAAATCCAAAGTTGTTGCTTCTAGTAGTTCTCTTGATTCCACTAATGATTCTCTTAGCCAAGTTACACTTGAGCAAGAAAATAGCTTATTGAAGGGAATTATAGAGAAAGGTGTTTACAAGAGCCTTGTCGGAAGCAAAGAATTTGAGGAAATTGTACGCAAGCAAGGAAGACACTGGAAGAATCAAGGTGTTGGTTTTGAACGAAAGTTCAATGCCAATGGAGTTGAGTGGGAAGAAGATCAATACCCCAAGACAAAGTTTGTTCCTCAACAAGAGAAGTATGATCCTACTTCTTTCCAAGGAACACAAGATCAAGATGATCTTCCACCACAAGACCACAAGCTAAAAGGCAAGGACAAGCTTCAAGAGGAGATTGATGAATTTGAAGAAGCTCCCAACTCCTTGGTCAAGTGGGTTCCCAAGACTACATCAAGTTCTACTTCATCAAGTACGACTACAACTCCAAGGATTCCCATCAAGATCGTGTGGATCCCAAAGAAGAAGAACTAGAGAGTTCTTGAGAGTGACTCCGCCAACATACTTCACTCATATCATTTTGGCAAGGACAAGTGCAAACAACATCCATATCTTGCACTAGTTCAAGGAGTCACAAACCCTCTTGTTGGTAAGACAAGGGACAAGGTAACCTAATGCATTCATGGACATCATCTCATGTGAATATCACTCTATGTCTATGGATATCCTTGTTTGTTCCTTGTGGGACTAACCCGTGTAGGTATTGAAACTGCAACTCACTCCAAAGGATTGCTCCGAATGATCTACATCAACATTGAGCATCTACATCTTCAACACCTACATGAAGTCATCATCGACAAAACCCAAGGTTAGTTCATCCCTCTTAGGGGGGATATCACATCTAGGGGGAGCTTTACTATAATCAATTGAGCTAAAGCAACTCTAATGATGTGAGCACAACAATGCTTTATGTAAAAGTGGCAACCCACTCGTGCTTAAACGATGAGTATGACATATGATCAAATGTTCTCATTTGACTCCCCAGTCAATATACTCATATATAGATGACCTAGTCATCACCAAATTGCTTGATAGATGCTAGAGTGATTGTGCATGCTTTGCCACTTATTTCATTTGTCATTTTATTGTGTGAGCATGTTGGATGCATATTTTACTCATTCGAGGACATCCATTTGTTGCTTTGATTGTTTTGCTTTTTTCTCTTTTGCCAAATGGATGGACAAGAATGCCCAAGAACTCCCTCTAGCTATATATGCTTTTCTCGTCTCAAACTCTATTCATGCTACATCACAAAGTTTGATCAAGTCAGTTTCGAACCACTTTGTGTGAGGAGCACTTGGAGTCCCCGATTCGTCATAGACTTAAACTTCAAAACCTCTTTGTGTATTTCGGTATGACCGAGTCATCCATTTCGGTCACACCGAGATCACTAAGTTGATCTAGGTTTTCAATCTCGGTGCAACCAATTTGAACTTTTCGGTCACACCGAGTTGCAGTAACCGCTTGTGATTCTACATCTCGGTGCCACCTAGTTGTTCCACTCGGTCACACCGACGGGGTCGGGATATATAAACCCACGGGTGAGATTTTGGAAATTTCTTCGAAACCTCTCAGCCCGTGCGTATCCTGCTCTGCCGCGTCGGATCTCTGGATCGTCTTCTCGCCGCCAACGACCTCCCGCCGCTGGTTTCCATCGTCGTCAACGGAATTCTGCCCCTCCTCTGTTGCCGCCGTAGCGAACTCCGCCGAATTAGGGTACGAGTTCGATCCTTTGTGCTATTCTTTTACATGATCATCACCACGTATGCAAACAATCCATCCACTGAAAACTTCCTTTAGATTAGATTGGATTTGAAAATTTAGGGTTAGGTCACCGCCAAACTCATCTCGGACCGACCGAATTGTAGAAATCGGTCTCACCGATTTGGCTTAGGCCATTGCACTTGCACTTTCGGTCTGACCGAAAACTGCAAATCGGTGTGACCAAGTTCGATTCTTTGTGAAACCCTAGCAGTCTCAGTGCCACCGAACTGTGACTCGGTCTGACCGAGTTCACTAGTTTAGGTTCCAAAAGCTGCTTCGGTATCACCGAGTTTGCAAATCAGTAGCTCCGAAATGCTTTCTGTGAAGAACGAAAACTAAGTTTTTAAGTCATCTGTTTTGCAAAAACTCTGCACTTTGTGATGCTCATCCACTCTACCTCATCTATATCTATTCACAGGGTCTGCTGTCAGTAAGTTTGCAGAGATGTCTGATCAAAGTGACAGTCAGAACAGTTCTGAAGAACAAGTGAAATTGAGTGAGGGCACTACTCCCTCAAGCAGTTCTGACGATGGCAGCAGGAGCACTCCCAACAACTTGCCCAAAGTAGCCACCGGGTCAAGGAAGAAGAAAACCTCAGATTCTGAAGATGAGGACTATGTGGCTATTGAGGAGGAAGTCGGCTCCAAGAAGAAGGTGCTGAAGAAGGAATATGGCACAGCGGCAACAACTAAGCCTGGCTTGCACAAGAAGGCCCCTACCAAGAGGGTGCCAACCTTAAAGGTTAGAGCCTCAACTGCTGAAACCTCCAAGCCAATTGGAGAGGATGTTGGACAAGAAAAAAAGAGGAAGCAAAGGGTCAAGAAGACCACTGCCAGAGTGCTTGGTAGATCCTCCATTATGAGAGATCCAGAAGAAGATGAAGAGGAAGAGGATGCTGCACCGGCTCCCAAGTCTCAGAAGCTCATGGGAGATGCTATCATATCAGGGGCTACTCTATCTAAGCCCAAGTCTGCTCCCAAAGCTCCAGCTCAGAAGCCTTCTGCACCCAAGAGAAATACTAGAAGTATTCCTGCAACAGAAAAGAACAAGGCCCCAGTGCCTCAAGCTGAAGAAGAGGAAGATGATTCACTTGTTTTGAGGAAGTTGAAGCCCAAGATTCCTGACCACAATGATGCTCATCCAGTCGCTGAGGACATGCACATCAAGAAAGATGCATGACTGAGATTATGGAGAGAGTCTGATCCCTATGCTGTTAGGAGGAGGACTGTAGTTTATTACATGTTTCACACAAAGGAACAACAAGACTTCTATGAGACAATTTTGCTCGATAAGAAGCCCATTGTTTGTGACATGAAATGGGTTGATTCGGAATACATCCAGGAGAATTAAGATCACTGTAACACCCCGGATATGATTTACCTAATATGTAATCCAACTCTTGCCGTTTCTGGCGTTAAGTTATTTTATTTTCTCGGGTTCGGGTTTTTGTCTTCGTGTGTTGTTGTTGTTGTTGTTGTTGTTGTTGTTGTTGTTGTTGTTGTTGTTGTTGTTGTTGTTGTTGTTGTTGTTGTTGTTGTTGTTGTCTTGCATCTCATATCATGTCATCATGTGCATTGCATTTGCATACGTGTTCGTCTCATGCATCCGAGCATTTTCCCCGTTGTCCGTTTTGCATTCCGGCGCTCCGTTCTCCTCCGGTGGTCATTTCTACCTTCTTCTCATGTGTGGGGGTTAAACATTTGCAGATTGGACCGAGACTTGCCAAGCGGCCTTGGTTTACTACCGGTAGACCGCCTGTCAAGTTTCGTACCATTTGGACTTCGTTTGATGCTCCAACGGTTAACCGAGGGACCGAAAAGGCCTCGTGTGTGTTGCAGCCCAACACCCCTCCATTTTGGCCTAAAACCCACCAAAACCCTCTCCATCTTCTAGAGCGTTCGATCACGATCGCGTGGCCGAAAACCGCACCTCATTTGGACACTCCTAGCTCCCTCTATGCCTATAAATACACCCCCTTCGAAATTCGCGGTTCCACTCTCCCAAAACCCTAAAAATCATCTCCGCCGCCACCGGACACGTCCGAACGGCGCCGGAGGCGTCCGCCGCCGCCTCCGCGCCAACCCGCTCACGCCACATGTCGCCGCCGCCTCCCTCCGCCGCTGGCCCGCCGAGCCCGGATCGGGCCCCCGCG
This sequence comes from Triticum monococcum, assembly GCA_034509565.1. NCBI lineage: Eukaryota > Viridiplantae > Streptophyta > Magnoliopsida > Poales > Poaceae > Triticum > Triticum monococcum. Next base: position 388,297,890 of record CM067845.1, read on the forward strand.
GCCTAGCCGCCAGGCGCCGCCCCGCGCCTCCTCTTCTCCGCTGCCGATCCCGCCGCGCCGCCGCACTTCGACGCCGGCCACCGCAGCCGCCATCGCCGGCCGGACCTCGCCCGCCACCACGGGAGCTCGCCGGAGCCGCTACACCGCCGCCCCGCGCCGCCCTCACCGCCCGGTGGCCGGAGACGCCGCCCCTCGCCGGATCTGGTCGAGGAGGGGCCGGATCCGGCCTTCCCCGGCCTCCCCCTCGCCTTCCCTCGCCGGAGTAGCCGCCACATCGCCGGAGTCTGCCTCGGTTCGCGCGCCGGCGTAGAACCCTAGATCTGAGAAGGGTTGACCTCATATTTTTTCTAAGTCCCAGATTTATTTTGCAATATTCATCATGCTATATCTTTGCATCTGTAGATCCGTTTTGGGCATATAGCATATCAAAATGTTCGTCTCAGAGAGCACATCATTTCATCTCATGCATCATTTTCATTTGAGTTCATATTGATGCCCGAAATGCTGTTGGAAGAATGCTATTTGAGTTAATTGTCAGATCTGCTGCTCCAATTAGCTATTTGTCATTTTTGCCATGATTATTGTGTGCATGATATGCCCCTGAGGTCTACATATGTTTTGTTATATGCTTTGTCATCTTTCCAGTGGTGCCATCCATGTATTTTTGTGATTTGTGTGGTGACTAGCACAAGCTTACAAAGTGGAGCATTCGTTAATGCTGATTTCAGGGACTTAGCAATTCCACTAAGTCCTTGGTTTGTCTTTATCAATATGCCATATGTTCATGTTGCTTCCTAGTGATCCGTGCCTCTTTTGAGGATGATCAGTAAGGATGATTTGTTAATATTGTAGTGCTCTATCCATCCATGTCTTTGTTTGCAATTATGGATCACCCTAGCTTGAGTCAATCGAGCTCTACTTTTGCTATTTCGTGAATCTGGGCAGATTGTCTACTTGTTAGCGATTTTACCGAGGATGTTGTAGTTGATCCGTGCATGCTATATTTTTGTTCTTGCCATGTCTAGCTTGTATAATGTGTATTATTGATGGGTGTATGCTTAGATTGTCATGACATGCTCTGTAGTGAGTGCATCGAGCTCGTAAACATGCCTACTTGATATCTGATTTGCATGCTCCAGTTTTTCACCAAGTCTGTGATCTGTTTATGTTTTTGCCATGTTCACATGCTTGCAATTGTATTTTCTGATCCCTTTTGGCTCAAGGTCACTAAGGGACTTTTGTTAAGCTCTTTGAGGAGCTCCATGCCATGCTTTACTTTGCCATGTTCAGGCCCTGTAGAATATAGTTTTCATGCTCCAAAGTGTGCTACCTGATCTGAAATTCCAGACAAGTGTTAATTTCAGTAAGTCTGAAATCTGTTTACCAATTGCACTTTTGCCATGCTTGTTTGAACCTGTTAATGAATGAATTGGCCGTAGCTCAGTGTTCATATTTTGTTAAGCATCATGAATGGATCCCTGCCATGTATTTTGTTGCCATGTTTGAGTGATGTAGCATGTTTGTCTTGTTGCATTTAGATGGCTACTTGCTGTATATCGCAGACCGGTGCCATATTTGAATTGCTTGCCATTTCCAAACCGTGTCTCCGATTCCGGTGTTCTTTATATCGATTTCAACCGAAATCACCTCACCTTTCTAGTGGCACACTTGGATTTCCATGTTGAGGCCAGGTTCATTCATTCCTTGTCAAATCTTGCATATGCATCGCATATCGCATCCCGCATAGCATACCATGTTTGCATCATGTTGTTTGAGTTTGCACGTGGTGGATTGTGTTCCGTTTGCTTGTTTGTCTTGTTTGGGTAGATCCGGGAGACGAGTTCGCTAACGAGGAGCCCGTTGAGTTTGCTTTCGAGGATCCAGTCAACTCTGACAACTTTGCAGGCAAGATGATCATACCCTCGAAATCACTTCTATCTTTGCTTTGCTAGATGCTCGCTCTTTTGCTATTCCTATGCTACGATGCCTACCACTTGCTTATCATGCCTCCCAAATTGCCATGTCAAACCTCTAACCACCATGTCCTAGCAAACCGTTGATTGGCTATGTTACCGCTTTGCTTAGCCCCTCTTATAGCGTTGCTAGTTGCAGGTGAAGATTGGAGACCGTTCCTTGTTGGAACATTATTTACTTGTTGGGATATCATTATATTATCTTGTTATCTTAATGCATCTATATACTTGGTAAAGGTGGAAGGCTCGACCTTTTAGCCTAGTGTTTTGTTCCACTCTTGCTGCCCTAGTTTCCGTCATATCGGTGTTATGTTCCCGGATTTTGCGTTCCTTACGCGGTTGGGTGATAATGGGAACCCCTTGATAGTTCGCCTTGAATAAAACTCCTCCAGCAATGCCCAACCTTGGTTTTACCATTTGCCACCTAGACTCCTTTTCCCTTGGGTTTCCGGAGCCCGAGGGTCATCTTATTTAAACCCCCCTGGGCCAGTGCTCCTCTGAGTGTTGGTCCAACCGAGCGATGTCCGGGGCTACTAGGGGCAACTTTGGGCTGGTCTACCCGACGTTTGGCTCATCTGAGTGTGCCCTGAGAACGAGATATGTGCAGCTCCTATCGGGATTTGACGGCACATTCGGGCGGTGTTGCTGGATTTGTTTTAATTTGTCGAAGTGTCTTGTAGAACCGGGATACCGAGTCTGATCGGAATGTCTCGGGAGAAGGTATATCCTTCGTTGACCGTGAGAGCTTGTCATGGGCTAAGTTGGGACCCCCTGCAGGGATTTGATCTTTCGAAAGCCGTGCCCGCGGTTATGGGTAGATGGGAATTTGTTAATGTCCGGTTGTAGATAACTTGAACCTTAACTTAATTAAAATGAATCAACTGTGTGAGTTACCGTGATGGTCTCTTCTCGGCGGGGTCCGGGAAGTGAACACGGTGTTGGAGTAATGCTTGCCGCAGGTTGTTCTCTAGTTATTCGTTCGCGCTTTGCCTTCTCTTCTCGCTCTCTTTTGCAAACAGGTTAGCCACCATATATGCTAGTCGCTTGCTGCAGCTCCACATATTACCTTGCCTTACCTATAAGCTTAAATAGTCTTGATCGCGAGGGTGCGAGATTGCTGAGTCCCTATGGCTCACAGATTACTTCCACACCAGATGCAGGGCCTGATGACTCCGTTCCAGATGACGCGCTTGAGCTCAAGTGGGAGTTCGACGAGGACTCACGCTGATACTACGTGTCTTTCCCTGATGATCAGTAGTGGTGCCCAGTTGGGGCGATCGGGACCGTGTCGCATGTTGGGTTGATCTTTTATTTTGGCACCGTAGTCGGGCTATGAGTGATTGTATGATGTAATGTTATTTATGTACTTTGTTTGACGTGGCGAGTGTAAGCCAACTATGTTCCTTCCCCTTTTATTATTTATATTACATGGGATGTTGTGAAGATTGCCTAACTTGCGACATTGCTTTCAATGCGGTTATGCCTCTAAGTCGTGCTCCGACACGTAGGAGATATAGCCGCATCAAGGGCGTTACAAGTTGGTATCAGGGACGACCCTCGTGGTTACACGGATGGTTGCGGACAGGTGCGTGGTCATGTTGTTCATGACGTTTGTGACCCATCGTGGCACACGACATGGCACATGTACTGGACTGGAAGCACAGACGTATGTGCCAAGAGGGAACGTTCCTGTGGCCCGACGAGGACGTCGGTTCCTCTGAGTGGGGGTGTATGTGATGGCCTGGCTTATTAGGGATGATAGACTACTCATATCAATAAGGAATTCCTTCTTTTATTATTTATATTACATGGGATGTTGTGAAGATTGCCTAACTTGCGACATTGCTTTCAATGCGGTTATGCCTCTAAGTCGTGCTCCGACACGTAGGAGATATAGCCGCATCGAGGGCGTTACAAGTTGGTATCAAGGCCGACCCTTGCGGTTACACGGATGGTTGCGGACAGGTGCGTGGTCATGTTGTTCATGACGTTTGTGACCCATCGTGGCACACGACATGGCACATGTACTGGACTGGAAGCACAGACGTATGTGCCAAGAGGGAACGTTCCTGTGGCAGGACGAGGACGTCGGTTCCTCTGAGTGGGGGTGTATGTGATGGCCTGGCTTATTAGGGATGATAGACTACTCATATCAATAAGGAATTCCTTCTTTTACGGTAGCCCATTCGGACAGAACTCCAAAGTTAAGCGTGCTCAGTTTGGAGTAGTGTCAGGATGGGTGACCGACTGGGAAGTTGCTCCCGGGTGCGCATGCGTGAGGACAAAGTGCGCAGAAAAGACTAGTATTGATATGTGAGGCCAGTCTAGATCCCGCCAGTAGTAACGACCACCGGTAGGTGTGTCCGGGGCATTACAAGTTGGTATCAGAGCCTTCCCCGACCTTAGGAGCCCCCACTGTTTGATCGTTTTAGCAGCCGTTGTTGAGTCTAGAAAAATGTTTTGAGTCATTTAGGAATTATATATCGGAGAGTTTAGGAATTCTTTTTACTCCCCGGTCCCTTCATCGCTCTGGTAAGGCATCCTGACATAGAGTTTTGACTCTTCTCTTCTCAAATTTCACTAAAAAAAATTTAGGATCACGCGGGTACCCTGGAATCGTTCCGATGGATTTGTGACGAGAACATTGTTCTTGGTGCCTCCTGTCATTTAGGGGTTGTGGCAGTGTCCCGGGGAGTTGAGCTCCGAGGTGTTGTCGTCACAATTTTATCATTGCAGTTCTAGAATACCTGAGTTTAGTATGCTGACAATGAAAATCTCTTTTATGCAGTTGTTGGTGAGATAACCTCGACGCCACCCAGTACTGGGGCGGGAGTTCGGGAGTATTGCCATAACTTGTATAACGGATGCTTTTCGAAGGTTGAGGTAGACGATTTCCGAAGTTTTTCTCCGTTATGTGTTGAAGGATGGATACAGCTGGATGTAGGATTTGCTAGATTTGGGTGAGATATTATGCTTCCCCTGTATCCCCAACACCTGATTGCATAACCGGAAAGGTTCGGGAGTTTCATAGGTGGGAATTCTTGTAGCTCTAGCTCTTCTTCCACGGATATTTGGTTTGAGATTGGGATTTCTTACGGAGTATTCATTCTTGTTCCGTACCTTGTTGATTTATTCCTCTACCTAAATTCTAAGTGGCTTCTCAATTTATGGATATGTGACCATTTCAAGTGGAATGCATTCGTTCATTTTGTTCAGATGTGAAGACTATATGTTGCAATTTCATCCCGCTTGATTCAGCTTCATTTTATCTGTCAATGTGCTAACGGATGTCACCCTCTTCAGGATGGCTCCCGCTAAGAGCAGCAATCAAAATCAGAATCAAGATCCGCCACCACCTCCCCCTCCTCCGGAGGCATGGCAAGCTGTGATGGCCGCTACCAATGCAAACACGCAGTTGATCATGCAAATTCTCCAAGAGCGCAACCAAGCGAACCAAGGCAACCAAGGCAACCAAGGCAACAATCAGAATCATTTTGCTACACTCAACCAGTTCCTTGCTAACCAGCCAAAGACCTTCAGCAATTGTGTTGAGGCAACTGATGCTGACGATTGGCTCGTGGACTTATGCAAGCATTTTGAGTGCAGTAACGTCAGGCCTGAGGACTTTGTCAAGTTCGCTTCCTTCCAACTCAAAGACCAAGCTGCAGAATGGTTCCAGCAGTACAAGGATTCCAGAGGAGGCCGTGTGATTACTTGGGATGAATTCCGTCAAGACTTCAAAGCTCATCATATTCCTCAGAGCGTGGTTGAAAGCAAGCGTGAGGTATTCTGCAACCTGAAGCAAGGCTCTTTGTCTGTCTATGACTACAACAAGTTGTTTCAGAAGCTCGCCCGCTTTGCTAAGCAGGACGTCCCTGACGAGAAGAGCATGATATACCAGTTCAGGGGTGGTCTCAGAGAAGAAATCCAGCTAGCTCTTGTTCTCTTTGAGCCTTTGAGGTACGGTGAGTTCTACAACATGGCATTGAAGCAAGAGGCTGCTCAACTGAAGTGTGATGCTTCCAAGAAGCGAGTCAGAGATGCTACTCCTTCTTCCTCTACTCAAGTGGCCAAGCAGTAGAAGTATTGGCTTCCTCCTCCTCCATTCCATCAGCCGTATCAAAAGAGCAAAGGTGGCAGTGGATCTTCCCACCCACCCAACCCTGACTTTCAGAACAAGACTTCGTCTCAAGCTCCAAGATCGAGTGCTCCATATCACCATTCGCTTTCAGAGGTCACGTGCAACAAGTGCCAACAGAAGGGTCACTATGCCAAGAAATGCTTCAACCAGAGGCGTCTCCCTCCTCCTCCTCCTGTGAGATCAGCAAGTACAGCTGTGGTCAAGCATGACCCCAAGTCTGCCAAGGTCAACTTGATGAATGCAGCTCAGGCAGAGGACTCGTCAGATGTCATCATGGGTAACCTTCATGTTAACGATATTCCTGCAAAAGTTCTTTTTGACACTGGTGCATCGCATTGTTTCATCTCGAGATCATTTGTTTCTAAGCATGAGTTGCCTTTACAAGATTTGCAAGTGAGTTATCTGTTGTTTCTCCAGGTAAATTCATGAGTGCAAGCGCTATGGCCCCGGATGTTACTATCACGTTGGGCGACTACAAGTTCCTTTCTTCTTCGGTGGTTCTTGGTAATTCGGATATTGATCTTATTCTCGGAATGGATTGGCTTTCTAAGCACAAGGCACATCTTGATTGTGCAGCCAAGCAGATTCAATTGACTCATTCGTCTGAGGATGTAATTGTCTTTGCCGCTCGTGATGATACAATCCGTCTGTTTTCTCTCAATGAGAAGGGTGAACTGGATGCCATCTCACAAATTCCAGTCGTTTGCGAATATCAAGACGTCTTTCTAGAAGAGCTTCCAGGAATGCCTCCGCACCGGCCAGTGTAATTCGTCATCGATCTTGAGCCTGGCACAGAACCGGTTTGCAAGCCTCCTTACAAGCTCGGACCTGAAGAGTTGAAGGAGCTGAAGAAGCAACTCGATATTCAAGAGCGAATGGGTCTCATTCGACCTAGCTCCTCTCCGTGGGGTTGTGGTGTACTCTTTGTGAAGAAGAAGGATGGAACTGACCGACTTTGTGTTCATTACCGTCCATTGAACAAGAAGACTATCAAGAACAAATACCCACTTCCCAACATCAACGAGCTGTTCGAACAACTCAAAGGCGCCCAAGTATTCTCCAAGCTTGATCTCCGCATGGGTTATCATCAGATTCAAATCCGTGAGCAAGATATTCCCAAGACGGCTTTCAGAACAAGCTATGGTTCATATGAATACACTGTCATGTCTTTTGGCCTCGTCAACGCTCCTCCGACTTTCTCTTGCATGATGAACTTCATCTTCAACGCCTACACCAATGACTTTGTTTTGGTCTATCTCGACGACATTCTGGTCTTTTTGAAGAACAAGGAAGATCATGCCAAGCATTTGCATTTGGTGCTCAATAAGCTCAGGGAACACCAGTTCTACGCCAAGTTCTCAAAGTGCGATTTTTGGCTCGATGAGGATCTTTGTCTTGGGCATATCATCTCTGCCAAGGGCATTGCGGTGAATCCTGAGAAGGTGTCTGCAATTGTGAATTGGGAACCACCTCAGAACATGAAGCAACTCCGTAGCTTCCTCGGTCTCGCAAGCTACCGTCGAAGATTCATTGAAAAATTTTCAAAGATCGCGAAGCCTCTCTCAAATCTTCTCCAGAAGCACGTCAAGTACGTTTGGTCTCCGGAGTGTGACATTGCTTTCAACACTTTGAAAGAGAAATTGGTCACTGCTCCAGTTCTGACTCCTCCTGATGAATCCAAACCGTTCGAGGTCTTCTGCGATGCCTCTCTTCAAGGTCTTGGTGCAGTGTTGATACAAGAGAAGAAAGTTGTGGCTTATACCTCTCGGCAGTTGAAGCCCAACAAGAAGAACTACCTGTCGACATTCTGGGAACGGGGGTCCCCAGACTTGCCTACCTGCGGCCTGCGGCGTGGCCCAAAGGAGGCCCAACATGGCCCATCTTCATCAGCACAAGACTCAAGACCCTCGCGAGGGGCCAAGCCTCGCGAGGCGGATGACACGGCGCATCCTCAGGCGCAGCCTCCTCAGGTTGGCTCGCGAGGAGACGGAGATATCAAGGCGGGGTACCTCGCGAGGTGCCCATGATGCGCACCCGCTTCATCGCCAAATTGCAAGGTACTCGCGACCGGCCGCCCGCCATGAGCGACATGCGCCGCATCAAGCAACAACCCGGAGAGACCCTGCAAAAATACATCCAGCGCTTCAACAACGCGCGCCTCAAGATCCCCAAGGTGTCCAAGGAGGCCATCATCTCGGCCTTCTCCGACGGCGTGCGCGACGTCAAGATGAAGGAGGAGCTGGCGATGCACGAAGACCTCTGCACCTCCCTGGAGCTGTTCAACTTGGCGAACAAGTGCACCAGGGCTGAGGAGGGACGTCTCTCCCTTCTCGAGCTGCCTGCCGCGGACCCAGAAGAGAAGAAGCCCAAGGCCAAGGACGTGAAGCGCAAGGAGGCTGCCGTACTCGCGGCAGAACCAGACACAAAGCGGGGCAAGGATCTGCCCGAACCCTCCAGAGGCAGCCGGTACTGTGTGTACCATGACCTCCACACCCACAACACCAACGAATGTTAAGAACTCCACGCCGTGCAAGAAGGAAGGATCGGCCGTCACCCTGACCATGCTGACCGGGGCTACGGTCGAGGAGGAGGAAGAAACCCAGGACGCTGGGAAGATCGTAGCCCGCGCCAGGGGTGGCGCGACCAGCCTCGCGAGGACCGCTGGCGGGACCTGCCTCGCGAGGGGGACTGGAGGGATCAGCCTCGTGAGGATCGCCCTCATGGCAACACAGGCCTACCTCCACTGCCGCCTCAGCGAAGGAGGAACGAAGACCGCCATCAAGACGAGGGGGCTGGGGGCTTCCAGGAGCCGCACGCAGTCGCCTGCATCCTGGGCGGGGTTCAAGCCCCAGCCTCTCAACGCATCTTCAAGCAGTTTGCCCGCGAGGTGAATGCAGTTCTCCCCAAGCCCGAAGCGACGCGCCCCCTCAGGTGGTCGGTGTGCCCCATCACGTTCAGCTCAGCAGACCAGCTCAAGTGCGCGGCCACGGCGGGAGTCCTCCCGATGCTCTGCTCCCCAGTCATCAGCAACGTGCTGGTCACCAAGACCCTCATCGACGGAGGGGCAGGGCTCAACGTCCTGTCCGTGGAAACATTCAACAACCTCCAAGTGCCCTATGACCAGCTTCAGTCGACCAAGCCTTTCTCCGGGATCACCGACGGTTCCACAGTCCCGATCGGGCAGGTCCGCCTCCCTGTCACCTTCGGGGCTCGCAGCAACTACCGCACCGAGCTCATCGACTTCGATGTCACCCACATTCGCCTGCTGTACAACGCCATCCTCGGGTACCCAGCGCTGGCCAAGTTCATGGCTGCGACTCACCATGGCTACAACGTCCTCAAGATGCCAGGAAGTGGCGGAGTCATCACGGTGCCCTGTGAAGAGAAGGATGCAGTGTGTTCCTTGGGGAGAGCCTATCAGGCCGCGTCGCTAGAAGACCCAGATCGCGGAAGCAGGAGGCTTCCCGAGACCACCCCCAAGAAAAAGAAGACGTCGTCGGGCTTAGCCCCTCAGGAGGCAGGCCCCTCAGGGCCCGTGTCTGCCCAGGGGGACCCTCCTTCCATCACATAGGGAAGCGCGCCTAGCGCCCTCCTCAGGCAGGGCTCGAGGGCTCTCACCTGGAGGGCCACCGACCTAGCTAGGGTCACGAGGGAGGCGCTTGGGCACCATGTGGAGGCGTGCTTCGAAGCACGTCTCCCCCGAGAAGGAGCCGTGCAAGGAAGGTCAGACCAGCAGGAGTTCGTTAACAAGGCCATTCAAGAACTACAGGAGACAAGGATCATGAGAGGTTGCCGCCGCCTACCAGCCGTGGCCCCACATCCAGGCGAGGATGGTGGGCTGCGCATCTGCGTCGACGTACCAGGGCTCAATCAGATCGCCACGATGGAGCGTCTCTGGCCCTCACAAGTGGGGCGCTGCGGGGGTCCACCCCACAGCTATGTTCGCATGCCCTATGGCCTGCCGAGCATGGCTGCGGCGTACCAGCACCTCATGAGGGGCATCATGGAGGCTCAGGAAGACAGGCGTTCCGCGGCCTTGGCGGAGATGAAGACAGCTCGCGAGGAGTCACCGGTGCCTCCAGAGCCTCCCGAGGCCCCGAGGCCTGGGGGCTCGTGAGGATCAGCTTCCGCAGCCCACCGAGTCCGCTGCACCAACGCCACTTCGCCGACGACATCCTCAGGTGACATCTTTCAAGTTCCATTCCCAGCTGGGAGCGCCCTCCTAGGGTTGCATCACTCCCATGCCGCATGGGTCCGTCCCTGTGGCATGTATCCCCTTTTATCTTTCGGTCGTTAGTTTGCCTTGTTGGGGGCGCCCCTCGGGCTGCATCATCCCCAAGCCGCTCGAGCCAGACCCAGCGGCGTGTATCTCACTCGCGTTTATTTCCAACTATGCATGGCCTATCACGCTTAACTGCATGATGCCTGTCCGCGGCATCCTTTCTTCTCCATGTCGGCCGCTTGCACGTTAAAGGGGGGGGTGCCTGTGCATCGCGACTCAGGGCTCTTACTGGCTCTCCAGCCCTCACCCTCTGGCCTTGTCCATGGCATCGCGACCTGGCATACCAGCGACGGCTGAGACAAGCTCGAGGCCGAGACCCAAGGACGTTGAGTACCGGCATCTAACCAAATTTTGCAGGGACACATCTCAAGATACGGCCCAGTGCCAAGCGCAACCCGCCTAGAGGTAGGGCCTTGTGAGTCCCGCGCTGGCTTACGGGTGCCCAGATACACCTCACCTACTCCAACCAGCGAGCTCTTGAGCGACTAACGATCGACTAATGACTACCATGGCAACCCCATCTTCTTTCTGTGATGAACCTGCAGGATCCTTGGAGGGGACTGCGCTAGCCAAGGCCCTCACGAGGTTCCCTTCACCCTCGCCCGCGTGAACCGTTTGCACGTTAAAGGGGGGGTGCCTGAGCATCGCGACTCAGGGCTCTTACTGGCTCTCCAGCCCTCATCCTCTGGCCTTGTCCACGGCATCGCGGCCTGGCATACCAGCAATGGCTGAGACCAGCTCGAGGGCCGGGACCCGAGGACGTAGAGCAAAAAGGTGAGCAGAGGCGAGGGAGAAGGGGCTCGCGAGGACCTTGCCGAGCGATTCCGCTCCTACCGACGCGCGAACCCGACGGCACACCAGGAATAATCCCCGACTCTCGAGATAAGTCACCTCCCACAACGCTGGCTACCGTGGCACTACCCCCGCACCTAAAGCAATTCCGTACTAGCGACGTTGCTTCCCTTTCTCACCAAGCAACGGCTGCTTGGGCGCCAAAGGGGACCTCCTGAGCATCGCGACTCAGGGGCTCTTACCGAACCCCGGGTCGCTCACCTCCTGGCCTTGACCACGGCATCGCGACCTGGCATACCAGCGACGGCTGACGCCGCCTTGGGACTAGGACCTGTCGGCGTAGAGCACCAAGCCCTCACGAGGTTCGAAAGGGAGAACTAAGCTATGACGAAATCAGCAACTCACACAAATCTATAGCGAAGGTCATGTATTAACAAACGGGACTACAGACACCTTACAAGCCCCCGTGGGGCGCATTTTGATTCCTCACAGGGAACGGATCCTAAGGAGTGCTAACTACACGGGCTCCTGCAAAAGACGCCATCATTGACAGTGGGCCGTCAAGCGTTGGCGCCAACCCCATCCAGATCAGGGTCGGCGACGGCCTGACGAGCCCGCCCTGCTCCAGGAGCGGCGCCAGCTCAGGGGCTCGTAGCTGTCGTCGCTCGTCTCCGGAGTCGCGAAGATCTCGCTGGAGTCGCTGGACCCCCCGGCGCCCCCGCTAAGGGAGCGGTCGACGGGCCTAGCCCTCACCAAGGCAAGGTCCTGGCCACCTCTCCCGCGGCAACACTCCAGCCGGCGCCCGATCGCATCGAAGACCTTGAAGAACATCACTGCAGCACCATCATACTCCAGGTGGACCGCGAAGACGCCCCTCTCCTTGCAAACCCGGGCGACTTCTCTCCAGCCGCGGGACAAGTAGACCTCGCCCGGGGCGGCGACCACGACCTCGGCCTCGGTCGCGAGGGCGCTGCAGCCGGCGTGCTCCAGCCAGAGCTCCAGAGGCCCTCCTGGAGGGACAACGGAGGCGAAGAAGGGAGGCAGACGGATCCAGGACTGGAGAGGGACGACGATGTGGAGCACGAACTCTAGGGAGGAGCCCTCGGCGTGGACTCCAGGAGGAACAACCCACGCCTTCGTGACCCGACGGCGCCTACAACGGCGCCGACCGTGGAGATCAGCATCGACACCCTCGGGGCCCTCGGCGGGTGCGTACAAAGGAAGCGGGAACCCCGGCGGGGCCCGCTCGCACCGGGGCCTCGGCTCCACCTGACGGTCTTCCTCGCCCCGGCTGCAAAGGGCGAGCCGTTTCTTCGGTGGGAGCGGGTCTGGCCCCTCTTGAGGAGCCTTTCCCTTCTTCGTTGCAGAGAACCGGCGGATCGGAGCCATCCCAGCAAGACGGAGCAAGGATCGGGAAGAAGGAGAAGCCAGGAGGAATGGACTGGAAGGGCACGCGCCGTACAGTACTTATAGCCGGCGAAGGCCAACCGCCGGCCTCCACGATCATAGGTAATCCTGACGCGATTTGCATGCAGGGACTTGTCCACCTTGCGCGATCACCGAGGCGTCATGGGGAAGTGGAGACGCCCACGTCCCATCAACCGCCACGCGGCGCCCAAGGCTGCAGGCTGTTAGGGCCCACGGCGCTTCGCCCTTGCCCTTTCGCCTCTCGGCACGGCCAAGCCCATGCGCGCCTTGGGCCTAGGGGCTACTGTCGGCGTTCTGGGAACGGGGGTCCCCAGACTTGCCTGCCTGCGGCGTGGCTCAAAGGAGGCCCAACATGGCCCATCTTCATCAGCACAAGACTCAAGACCCTCGCGAGGGGCCAAGCCTCGTGAGGCGGATGACACGGCGCATCCTCAGGCGCAGCCTCCTCAGGTTGGCTCGCGAGGAGACGGAGATATCAAGGCGGGGTACCTCGCGAGGTGCCCATGATGCAAGCCATGACGATCGAGGGTGCCAGGCGGGCGCCAGCGCGCGCAGGGTCCTTCTTTCCTCTTTGGTGCAAAGGGGGCAAGCGCAGCCGCGGAGTACCGAGGCATCAGGCAAAGGTTGCCATTTCGGTGCAACGAGACCAGGACCAAGCGGACTACGAGACGGAGGTCACCATGGAGCCCAGCACGGCGTCACCGCAGAGTCTTTCGCAGGCGAAGACCACCTTTAGTCAGGATAAGTGTACTAGATGTTCCCCTTCGAATTGGCCAATTGTTGGCGCCCTTCCCGCTCAATATTTGGGAAGAGGCCCAGGGCCTTCGCCTATAAATAGGGGCAGGTCACCCACGTTGCAAAGGGTCGGTCGATCAGTTCGGGGTTCGATCAGTTCGTAGAAAGTGGTTCGGTTCGGCGTGAGGATCCGACTAGCAAGCAGAGAGAGTAAGAGAGAGAGAGAGAAGGTGATTGAACTCCTCCCAGTAGTTCGTCGCCCCAGCCAAGAACAGACCCTCGCGAGGCTGTTCTTCCTTGTATTGCTCAACACCATCAGCCCCAAGAGGCAATCCATCCACCACACACTGGAGTAGGGTATTACACCACAACGGTGGCCCGAACCAGTATAAATCTTGTGTCTCTCATGTAGTTCCCTTAGTAGTGTAGATCTTTGTGAGACGGGGAGCTAGAGGACGTGATTTCCGCGCGCACCCCAGTGTTCGAACCTTAAGGGTCTGCCGGAATCCGAAATCCGACATTTGGCGCGCCAGGTAGGGGTGCGCCGGAATCTCTCCTCCGTCACTCCGTTCTCCTCCGACCGTCGCATCCATGTCCAACGCTCATTGGGCCCGCGCCGAGCACCGGGCCGCCATCGCTTCTTGCGTCGCCCAGACGACCCCCGTCGGTGGGCGTCCTCGTCGTTCCCCGTCGCCCGCCTTCAACACCGCCACTGGTCCGGCGGGGGGCGAGCAACAGGCATCGTCTCAGCACCCATCCGTGCGGCAAGACGGCCGCACCGCTACTCCATCACTCGCACCAGCTGGTTCTTCGTCCCGCGTGCTCCACGCACCCTTGGAGGCTCGAGCTGCGCTCCTCGCGGCAAACGAGCTCCTGCGCTACCGCCCCGTCGGCGACGTCTACGAAGAGTGGCTCGACCGCGTCGCCGAGCTTGTCCGCGCCGCAGGGGGCTCTTCCGCGCCGTCCGTTCCTCTGCGCCACACTCCGCCCCACGCGGGCAACGAAGCTCCAGAGGCGCACCGGCCGCCTCCCCTCCAAGAAGATGCCATGGCTCCAAGGCGCTTGGCCCCTGGGCGGAACCCGCTCCGTCAGGCGCCAGCGCAACAAGAATGGAGCTGCCAAGAAGTCCCTCGCCCGCAAGGGGCTGCCCGGGCGCTCCCTGCTCCGGCACGCCGCGACCCTGTTCCAGCTCCGGCGCACCAAGACCCCGCCCTCCTCCTAGCTGCAGCGCGTGGGGACCCTCAAGACCAAGCTCTCCACCAACCGAAGCCTTTCGTGGCCACTGCGGGCTGCCGCGCCTACACCACCGAGCTGCGTAGCGTCGCGTGGCCCGGCAAGTTCAAGCCTGACCTGCCTCCCCGCTACGACGGCACGACTGATCCCGTAGAGTTCCTCCAGCTCTATGAGCTGGGCATCGAGGCTGCCAGCGGGGATGAAAAGGTCATGGCGAACTGGTTCCCCATGGCGCTCAAGGAAGGAGCTCGAACCTGGCTCCTGAATCTGGCTCCAGGCACGATCTCCTCCTGGGACCAGATGCGCACCCGCTTCATCGCCAAATTGCAAGGTACTCGCGACCGGCCGCCCGCCATGAGCGACATGCGCCGCATCAAGCAACAACCCGGAGAGACCCTGCAAAAATACATCCAGCGCTTCAACAACGCGCGCCTCAAGATCCCCAAGGTGTCCAAGGAGGCCATCATCTCGGCCTTCTCCGACGGCGTGCGCGACGTCAAGATGAAGGAGGAGCTGGCGATGCACGAAGACCTCTGCACCTCCCTGGAGCTGTTCAACTTGGCGAACAAGTGCACCAGGGCTGAGGAGGGACGTCTCTCCCTCCTCGAGCTGCCTGCCGCGGACCCAGAAGAGAAGAAGCCCAAGGCCAAGGACGTGAAGCGCAAGGAGGCTGCCGTACTCGCGGCAGAACCAGACACAAAGCGGGGCAAGGATCTGCCCGAACCCTCCAGAGGCAGCCGGTACTGTGTGTACCATGACCTCCACACCCACAACACCAACGAATGTTAAGAACTCCACGCCGTGCAAGAAGGAAGGATCGGCCGTCACCCTGACCGTGCTGACCGGGGCTACGGTCGAGGAGGAGGAAGAAACCCAGGACGCTGGGAAGATCGCAGCCCGCGCCAGGGGTGGCGCGACCAGCCTCGCGAGGACCGCTGGCGGGACCTGCCTCGCGAGGGGGACTGGAGGGATCAGCCTCGTGAGGATCGCCCTCATGGCAACACAGGCCTACCTCCACTGCCGCCTCAGCGAAGGAGGAACGAAGACCGCCATCAAGACGAGGGGGCTGGGGGCTTCCAGGAGCCGCACGCAGTCGCCTGCATCCTGGGCGGGGTTCAAGCCCCAGCCTCTCAACGCATCTTCAAGCAGTTTGCCCGCGAGGTGAATGCAGTTCTCCCCAAGCCCGAAGCGACGCGCCCCCTCAGGTGGTCGGCGTGCCCCATCACGTTCAGCTCAGCAGCCAGCTCAAGTGCGCGGCCACGGCGGGAGTCCTCCCGATGCTCTGCTCCCCAGTCATCAGCAACGTGCTGGTCACCAAGACCCTCATCGACGGAGGGGCAGGGCTCAACGTCCTGTCCGTGGAAACATTCAACAACCTCCAAGTGCCCTATGACCAGCTTCAGTCGACCAAGCCTTTCTCCGGGATCACCGACGGTTCCACAGTCCCGATCGGGCAGGTCCGCCTCCCTGTCACCTTCGGGGCTCGCAGCAACTACCGCACCGAGCTCATCGACTTCGACGTCGCCCACATTCGCCTGCTGTACAACGCCATCCTCGGGTACCCAGCGCTGGCCAAGTTCATGGCTGCGACTCACCATGGCTACAACGTCCTCAAGATGCCAGGAAGTGGCGGAGTCATCACGGTGCCCTGTGAAGAGAAGGATGCAGTGTGTTCCTTGGGGAGAGCCTATCAGGCCGCGTCGCTAGAAGACCCAGATCGCGGAAGCAGGAGGCTTCCCGAGACCACCCCCAAGAAAAAGAAGACGTCGTCGGGCTTAGCCCCTCAGGAGGCAGGCCCCTCAAGGCCCGTGTCTGCCCAGGGGGACCCTCCTTCCATCGCATAGGGAAGCGCGCCTAGCGCCCTCCTCAGGCAGGGCTCGAGGGCTCTCACCTGGAGGGCCACCGACCTAGCTAGGGTCACGAGGGAGGCGCTTGGGCACCATGTGGAGGCGTGCTTCGAAGCACGTCTCCCCCGAGAAGGAGCCGTGCAAGGAAGGTCAGACCAGCAGGAGTTCGTTAACAAGGCCATTCAAGAACTACAGGAGACAAGGATCATGAGAGGTTGCCGCCGCCTACCAGCCGTGGCCCCACATCCAGGCGAGGATGGTGGGCTGCGCATCTGCGTCGACGTACCAGGGCTCAATCAGATCGCCACGATGGAGCGTCTCTGGCCCTCACAAGTGGGGCGCTGCGGGGGTCCACCCCACAGCTATGTTCGCATGCCCTATGGCCTGCCGAGCATGGCTGCGGCGTACCAGCACCTCATGAGGGGCATCATGGAGGCTCAGGAAGACAGGCGTTCCGCGGCCTTGGCGGAGATGAAGACAGCTCGCGAGGAGTCACCGGTGCCTCCAGAGCCTCCCGAGGCCCCGAGGCCTGGGGGCTCGTGAGGATCAGCTTCCGCAGCCCACCGAGTCCGCTGCACCAACGCCACTTCGCCGACGACATCCTCAGGTGACATCTTTCAAGTTCCATTCCCAGCTGGGAGCGCCCTCCCAGGGTTGCATCACTCCCATGCCGCATGGGTCCGTCCCTGTGGCATGTATCCCCTTTTATCTTTCGGTCGTTAGTTTGCCTTGTTGGGGGCGCCCCTCGGGCTGCATCATCCCCAAGCCGCTCAGGCCAGACCCAGCGGCGTGTATCTCACTCGCGTTTATTTCCAACTATGCATTGCCTATCACGCTTAACTGCATGATGCCTGTCCGCGGCATCCTTTCTTCTCCATGTCGGCCGCTTGCACGTTAAAGGGGGGGTGCCTGTGCATCGCGACTCAGGGCTCTTACTGGCTCTCCAGCCCTCACCCTCTAGCCTTGTCCATGGCATCGCGACCTGGCATACCAGCGACGGCTGAGACAAGCTCGAGGGCCGAGACCCAAGGACGTTGAGTACCGGCATCTAACCAAATTTTGCAGGGACACATCTCAAGATACGGCCCAGTGCCAAGCGCAACCCGCCTAGAGGTAGGGCCTTGTGAGTCCCGCGCTGGCTTACGGGTGCCCAGATACACCTCACCTACTCCAACCAGCGAGCTCTTGAGCGACTAACGATCGACTAATGACTACCATGGCAACCCCATCTTCTTTCTGTGATGAACCTGCAGGATCCTTGGAGGGGACTGCGCTAGCCAAGGCCCTCACGAGGTTCCCTTCACCCTCGCCCGCGCGAACCGTTTGCACGTTAAAGGGGGGGTGCCTGAGCATCACGACTCAGGGCTCTTACTGGCTCTCCAGCCCTCATCCTCTGGCCTTGTCCACGGCATCGCGGCCTGGCATACCAGCAACGGCTGAGACCAGCTCGAGGGCCGGGACCCGAGGACGTAGAGCAAAAAGGTGAGCAGAGGCGAGGGAGAAGGGGCTCGCGAGGACCTTGCCGAGCGATTCCGCTCCTACCGACGCGCGAACCCGACGGCACACCAGGAATAATCCCCGACTCTCGAGATAAGTCACCTCCCACAACGCTGGCTACCGTGGCACTACCCCCGCACCTAAAGCAATTCCGTACTAGCGACGTTGCTTCCCTTTCTCACCAAGCAACGGCTGCTTGGGCGCCAAAGGGGACCTCCTGAGCATCGCGACTCAGGGGCTCCTACCGAACCCCGGGTCGCTCACCTCCTGGCCTTGACCACGGCATCGCGACCTGGCATACCAGCGACGGCTGACGCCGCCTTGGGACTAGGACCTGTCGGCGTAGAGCACCAAGCCCTCACGAGGTTCGAAAGGGAGAACTAAGCTATGACGAAGTCAGCAACTCACACAAATCTATAGCGAAGGTCATGTATTAACAAACGGGACTACAGACACCTTACAAGCCCCCGTGGGGCGCATTTTGATTCCTCACAGGGAACGGATCCTAAGGAGTGCTAACTACACGGGCTCCTGCAAAAGACGCCATCATTGACAGTGGGCCGTCAAGCGTTGGCGCCAACCCCATCCAGATCAGGGTCGGCGACGGCCTGACGAGCCCGCCCTGCTCCAGGAGCGGCGCCAGCTCGGGGGCTCGTAGCTGTCGTCGCTCGTCTCCGGAGTCGCGAAGATCTCGCTGGAGTCGCTGGACCCCCCGGCGCCCTCGCTAAGGGAGCGGTCGACGGGCCTAGCCCTCACCAGGGCAAGGTCCTGGCCACCTCTCCCGCGACAACACTCCAGCCGGCGCCCGATCGCATCGAAGACCTTGAAGAACATCACTGCAGCACCATCATACTCCAGGTGGACCGCGAAGACGCCCCTCTCCTTGCAAACCCGGGCGACTTCTCTCCAGCCGCGGGACAAGTAGACCTCGCCCGGGGCGGCGACCACGACCTCGGCCTCGGTCGCGAGGGCGCTGCAGCCGGCGTGCTCCAGCCAGAGCTCCAGAGGCCCTCCTGGAGGGACAACGGAGGCGAAGAAGGGAGGCAGACGGATCCAGGACTGGAGAGGGACGACGATGTGGAGCACGAACTCTAGGGAGGAGCCCTCGGCGTGGACTCCAGGAGGAACAACCCACGCCTTCGTGACCCGACGGCGCCTACGACGGCGCCGACCGTGGAGATCAGCATCGACACCCTCGGGGCCCTCGGCGGGTGCGTACAAAGGAAGCGGGAACCCCGGCGGGGCCCGCTCGCACCGGGGCCTCGGCTCCACCTGACGGTCTTCCTCGCCCCGGCTGCAAAGGGCGAGCCGTTTCTTCGGTGGGAGCGGGTCTGGCCCCTCTTGAGGAGCCTTTCCCTTCTTCGTTGCAGAGAACCGGCGGATCGGAGCCATCCCAGCAAGACGGAGCAAGGATCGGGAAGAAGGAGAAGCCAGGAGGAATGGACTGGAAGGGCACGCGCCGTACAGTACTTATAGCCGGCGAAGGCCAACCGCCGGCCTCCACGATCATAGGTAATCCTGACGCGATTTGCATGCAGGGACTTGTCCACCTTGCGCGATCACCGAGGCGTCATGGGGAAGTGGAGACGCCCACGTCCCATAAACCGCCACGCGGCGCCCAAGGCTGCAGGCTGTTAGGGCCCACGGCGCTTCGCCCTTGCCCTTTCGCCTCTCGGCACGGCCAAGCCCATGCGCGCCTTGGGCCTAGGGGCTACTGTCGGCGTTCTGGGAACGGGGGTCCCCAGACTTGCCTGCCTGCGGCGTGGCTCAAAGGAGGCCCAACATGGCCCATCTTCATCAGCACAAGACTCAAGACCCTCGCGAGGGGCCAAGCCTCGCGAGGCGGACGACACGGCGCATCCTCAAGCGCAGCCTCCTCAGGTTGGCTCGCGAGGAGACGGAGATATCAAGGCGGGGTACCTTGCGAGGTGCCCATGACGCAAGCCATGACGATCGAGGGTGCCAGGCGGGCGCCAGCGCGCGTAGCGTCCTTCTTTACTCTTTGGTGCAAAGGGGGCAAGCGCAGCCGCGGAGTACCGAGGCATCAGGCAAAGGTTGCCATTTCGGTGCAACGAGACCAGGACCAAGCGGACTATGAGACGGAGGTCACCATGGAGCCCAGCACGGCGTCACCGCAGAGTCTTTCGCAGGCGAAGACCACCTTTAGTCAGGATAAGTGTACTAGATGTTCCCCTTCGAATTGGCCAATTGTTGGCGCCCTTCCCGCTCAATATTTGGGAAGAGGCCCAGGGCCTTCGCCTATAAATAGGGGCAGGTCACCCACGTTGCAAAGGGTCGGTCGATCAGTTCGGGGTTCGATCAGTTCGTAGAAAGTGGTTCGGTTCGGCGTGAGGATCCGACTAGCAAGCAGAGAGAGTAAGAGAGAGAGAGAAGGTGATTGAACTCCTCCCAGTAGTTCGTCGCCCCAGCCAAGAACAGACCCTCGCGAGGCTGTTCTTCCTTGTATTGCTCAACACCATCAGCCCCAAGAGGCAATCCATCCACCACACACTGGAGTAGGGTATTACACCACAACGGTGGCCCGAACCAGTATAAATCTTGTGTCTCTCATGTAGTTCCCTTAGTAGTGTAGATCTTTGTGAGACGGGGAGCTAGAGGACGTGATTTCCGCGCGCACCCCAGTGTTCGAACCTTAAGGGTCTGCCGGAATCCGAAATCCGACATTTGGCGCGCCAGGTAGGGGTGCGCCGGAATCTATCCTCCGTCACTCCGTTCTCCTCCGACCGTCGCATCCATGTCCAACGCTCATTGGGCCCGCGCCGAGCACCGGGCCGCCATCGCTTCTTGCGTCGCCCAGACGACCCCCGTCGGTGGGCATCCTCGTCGTTCCCCGTCGCCCGCCTTCAACACCGCCACTGGTCCGGCGGGGGGCGAGCAACAGGCATCGTCTCAGCACCCATCCGTGCGGCAAGACGGCCGCACCGCTACTCCATCACTCGCACCAGCTGGTTCTTCGTCCCGCGTGCTCCACGCACCCTTGGAGGCTCGAGCTGTGCTCCTCGCGGCAAATGAGCTCCTGCGCTACCGCCCCATCGGCGACGTCTACGAAGAGTGGCTCGACCGCGTCGCCGAGCTTGTCCGCGCCGCAGGGGGCTCTTCCGCGCCGTCCGTTCCTCTGCGCCACACTCCGCCCCATGCGGGCAACGAAGCTCCAGAGGCGCACCGGCCGCCTCCCCTCCAAGAAGATGCCATGGCTCCAAGGCGCTTGGCCCCTGGGCGGAACCCGCTCCGTCAGGCGCCAGCGCAACAAGAATGGAGCTGCCAAGAAGTCCCTCGCCCGCAAGGGGCTGCCCGGGCGCTCCCTACTCCGGCACGCCGCGACCCTGCTGCAGCTCCGGCGCACCAAGACCCCGCCCTCCTCCTAGCTGCAGCGCGTGGGGACCCTCAAGACCAAGCTCTCCACCAACCGAAGCCTTTCGTGGCCACTGCGGGCTGCCGCGCCTACACCACCGAGCTGCGTAGCGTCGCGTGGCCCGGCAAGTTCAAGCCTGACCTGCCTCCCCGCTACGACGGCACGACTGATCCCGTAGAGTTCCTCCAGCCCTATGAGCTGGGCATCGAGGCTGCCAGCGGGGATGAAAAGGTCATGGCGAACTGGTTCCCCATGGCGCTCAAGGAAGGAGCTCGAACCTGGCTCCTGAATCTGGCTCCAGGCACGATCTCCTCCTGGGACCAGATGCGCACCCGCTTCATCGCCAACTTCCAAGGTACTCGCGACCAGCCGCCCGCCATGAGCGACATGCGCCGCATCAAGCAACAACCCGGAGAGACCCTGCAAAAATACATCCAGCGCTTCAACAGCGCGCGCCTCAAGATCCCCAAGGTGTCCGAGGAGGCCATCATCTCGGCCTTCTCCGACGGCATGCGCGACGTCAAGATGAAGGAGGAGCTGGCGATGCACGAAGACCTCTGCACCTCCCTGGAGCTGTTCAACTTGGCGAACAAGTGCACCAGGGCTGAGGAGGGACGTCTCTCCCTCCTCGAGCTGCCTGCCGCGGACCCAGAAGAGAAGAAGCCCAAGGCCAAGGACGTGAAGCGCAAGGAGGCTGCCGTACTCGCGGCAGAACCAGACACAAAGCGGGGCAAGGATCTGCCCGAACCCTCCAGAGGCAGCCGGTACTGTGTGTACCATGACCTCCACACCCACAACACCAACGAATGTTAAGAACTCCACGCCGTGCAAGAAGGAAGGATCGGCCGTCACCCTGACCGTGCTGACCGGGGCTACGGTCGAGGAGGAGGAAGAAACCCAGGACGCTGGGAAGATCGTAGCCCGCGCCAGGGGTGGCGCGACCAGCCTCGCGAGGACCGCTGGCGGGACCTGCCTCGCGAGGGGGACTGGAGGGATCAGCCTCGTGAGGATCGCCCTCATGGCAACACAGGCCTACCTCCACTGCCGCCTCAGCGAAGGAGGAACGAAGACCGCCATCAAGACGAGGGGGCTGGGGGCTTCCAGGAGCCGCACGCAGTCGCCTGCATCCTGGGCGGGGTTCAAGCCCCAGCCTCTCAACGCATCTTCAAGCAGTTTGCCCGCGAGGTGAATGCAGTTCTCCCCAAGCCCGAAGCGACGCGCCCCCTCAGGTGGTCGGCGTGCCCCATCACGTTCAGCTCAGCAGACCAGCTCAAGTGCGCGGCCACGGCGGGAGTCCTCCCGATGCTCTGCTCCCCAGTCATCAGCAACGTGCTGGTCACCAAGACCCTCATCGACGGAGGGGCAGGGCTCAACGTCCTGTCCGTGGAAACATTCAACAACCTCCAAGTGCCCTATGACCAGCTTCAGTCGACCAAGCCTTTCTTCGGGATCACAGACGGTTCCACAGTCCCGATCGGGCAGGTCCGCCTCCCTGTCACCTTCGGGGCTCGCAGCAACTACCGCACCGAGCTCATCGACTTCGACGTCGCCCACATTCGCCTGCTGTACAACGCCATCCTCGGGTACCCAGCGCTGGCCAAGTTCATGGCTGCGACTCACCATGGCTACAACGTCCTCAAGATGCCAGGAAGTGGCGGAGTCATCACGGTGCCCTGTGAAGAGAAGGATGCAGTGTGTTCCTTGGGGAGAGCCTATCAGGCCGCGTCGCTAGAAGACCCAGATCGCGGAAGCAGGAGGCTTCCCGAGACCACCCCCAAGAAAAAGAAGACGTCGTCGGGCTTAGCCCCTCAGGAGGCAGGCCCCTCAGGGCCCGTGTCTGCCCAGGGGGACCCTCCTTCCATCGCATAGGGAAGCGCGCCTAGCGCCCTCCTCAGGCAGGGCTCGAGGGCTCTCACCTGGAGGGCCACCGACCTAGCTAGGGTCACGAGGGAGGCGCTTGGGCACCATGTGGAGGCGTGCTTCGAAGCATGTCTCCCCCGAGAAGGAGCCGTGCAAGGAAGGTCAGACCAGCAGGAGTTCGTTAACAAGGCCATTCAAGAACTACAGGAGACAAGGATCATGAGAGGTTGCCGCCGCCTACCAGCCGTGGCCCCACATCCAGGCGAGGATGGTGGGCTGCGCATCTGCGTCGACGTACCAGGGCTCAATCAGATCGCCACGATGGAGCGTCTCTGGCCCTCACAAGTGGGGCGCTGCGGGGGTCCACCCCACAGCTATGTTCGCATGCCCTATTGCCTGCCGAGCATGGCTGCGGCGTACCAGCACCTCATGAGGGGCATCATGGAGGCTCAGGAAGACAGGCGTTCCGCGGCCTTGGCGGAGATGAAGACAGCTCGCGAGGAGTCACCGGTGCCTCCAGAGCCTCCCGAGGCCCCGAGGCCTGGGGGCTCGTGAGGATCAGCTTCCGCAGCCCACCGAGTCCGCTGCACCAACGCCACTTCGCCGACGACATCCTCAGGTGACATCTTTCAAGTTCCATTCCCAGCTGGGAGCGCCCTCCCAGGGTTGCATCACTCCCATGCCGCATGGGTCCGTCCCTGTGGCATGTATCCCCTTTTATCTTTCGGTCGTTAGTTTTCCTTGTTGGGGGCGCCCCTCGGGCTGCATCATCCCCAAGCCGCTCGGGCCAGACCCAGCGGCGTGTATCTCACTCGCGTTTATTTCCAACTATGCATTGCCTATCACGCTTAACTGCATGATGCCTGTCCGCGGCATCCTTTCTTCTCCATGTCGGCCGCTTGCACGTTAAAGGGGGGGGGGTGCCTGTGCATCGCGACTCAGGGCTCTTACTGGCTCTCCAGCCCTCACCCTCTGGCCTTGTCCATGGCATCGCGACCTGGCATACCAGCGACGGCTGAGACAAGCTCGAGGGCCGAGACCCAAGGACGTTGAGTACCGGCATCTAACCAAATTTTGCAGGGACACATCTCAAGATACGGCCCAGTGCCAAGCGCAACCCGCCTAGAGGTAGGGCCTTGTGAGTCCCGCGCTGGCTTACGGGTGCCCAGATACACCTCACCTACTCCAACCAGCGAGCTCTTGAGCGACTAACGATCGACTAATGACTACCATGGCAACCCCATCTTCTTTCTGTGATGAACCTGCAGGATCCTTGGAGGGGACTGCGCTAGCCAAGGCCCTCACGAGGTTCCCTTCACCCTCGCCCGCGCGAACCGTTTGCACGTTAAAGGGGGGGTGCCTGAGCATCGCGACTCAGGGCTCTTACTGGCTCTCCAGCCCTCACCCTCTGGCCTTGTCCACGGCATCGCGGCCTGGCATACCAGCAACGGCTGAGACCAGCTCGAGGGCCGGGACCCGAGGACGTAGAGCAAAAAGGTGAGCAGAGGCGAGGGAGAAGGGGCTCGCGAGGACCTTGCCGAGCGATTCCGCTCCTACCGACGCGCGAACCCGACGGCACACCAGGAATAATCCCCGACTCTCGAGATAAGTCACCTCCCACAACGCTGGCTACCGTGGCACTACCCTCGCACCTAAAGCAATTCCGTACTAGCGACGTTGCTTCCCTTTCTCACCAAGCAACGGCTGCTTGGGCGCCAAAGGGGACCTCCTGAGCATCGCGACTCAGGGGCTCTTACCGGACCCCGGGTCGCTCACCTCCTGGCCTTGACCACGGCATCGCGACCTGGCATACCAGCGACGGCTGACGCCGCCTTGGGACTGGGACCTGTCGGCGTAGAGCACCAAGCCCTCACGAGGTTCGAAAGGGAGAACTAAGCTATGACGAAATCAGCAACTCACACAAATCTATAGCGAAGGTCATGTATTAACAAACGGGACTACAGACACCTTACAAGCCCCCGTGGGGCGCATTTTGATTCCTCACAGGGAACGGATCCTAAGGAGTGCTAACTACACGGGCTCCTGCAAAAGACGCCATCATTGACAGTGGGCCGTCAAGCGTTGGCGCCAACCCCATCCAGATCAGGGTCGACGACGGCCTGACGAGCCCGCCCTGCTCCAGGAGCGGCGCCAGCTCGGGGGCTCGTAGCTGTCGTCGCTCGTCTCCGGAGTCGCGAAGATTTCGCTGGAGTCGCTGGACCCCCCGGCACCCCCGCTAAGGGAGCGGTCGACGGGCCTAGCCCTCACCAGGGCAAGGTCCTGGCCACCTCTCCCGTGGCAACAATCCAGCCGGCGCCCGATCGCATCGAAGACCTTGAAGAACATCACTGCAGCACCATCATACTCCAGGTGGACCGCGAAGACGCCCCTCTCCTTGCAAACCCGGGCGACTTCTCTCCAGCCGCGGGACAAGTAGACCTCGCCCGGGGCGGCGACCACGACCTCGGCCTCGGTCGCGAGGGTGCTGTAGCCGGCGTGCTGCAGCCAGAGCTCCAGAGGCCCTCCTGGAGGGACAACAGAGGCGAAGAAGGGAGGCAGACGGATCCAGGACTGGAGAGGGACGACGATGTGGAGCACGAACTCTAGGGAGGAGCCCTCGGCGTGGACTCCAGGAGGAACAACCCACGCCTTCGTGACCCGACGGCGCCTACGACGGCGCCGACCATGGAGATCAGCATCGACACCCTCGGGGCCCTCGGCGGGTGCGTACAAAGGAAGCGGGAACCCCGGCGGGGCCCGCTCGCACCGGGGCCTCGGCTCCACCTGACGGTCTTCCTCGCCCCGGCTGCAAAGGGCGAGCCGTTTCTTCGGTGGGAGCGGGTCTGGCCCCTCTTGAGGAGCCTTTCCCTTCTTCGTTGCAGAGAACCGGCGGATCGGAGCCATCCCAGCAAGACGGAGCAAGGATCGGGAAGAAGGAGAAGCCAGGAGGAATGGAGTGGAAGGGCACGCGCCATACAGTACTTATAGCCGGCCAAGGCCAACCGCCGGCCTCCACGATCATAGGTAATCCTGACGCGATTTGCATGCAGGGACTTGTCCACCTTGCACGATCACCAAGGCGTCATGGGGAAGTGGAGACGCCCACGTCCCATCAACCGCCATGCGGCGCCCAAGGCTGCAGGCTGTTAGGGCCCGTGGCGCTTCGCCCTTGCCCTTTCGCCTCTCGGCACGGCCAAGCCCATGCGCGCCTTGGGCCTGGGGGCTACTGTCGGCGTTCTGGGAACGGGGGTCCCCAGACTTGCCTGCCTACGGCGTGGCTCAAAGGAGGCCCAACATGGCCCATCTTCATCAGCACAAGACTCAAGACCCTCGCGAGGGGCCAAGCCTCGCGAGGCGGACGACACGGCGCATCCTCAAGCGCAGCCTCCTCAGGTTGGCTCGCGAGGAGACGGAGATATCAAGGCGGGGTACCTCGCGAGGTGCCCATGACGCAAGCCATGACGATCGAGGGTGCCAGGCGGGCGCCAGCGCGCGTAGCTTCCTTCTTTACTCTTTGGTGCAAAGGGGGCAAGTGCAGCCGCGGAGTACCGAGGCATCAGGCAAAGGTTGCCATTTCGGTGCAACGAGACCAGGAGCAAGCGGACTATGAGACGGAGGTCACCATGGAGCCCAGCACGGCGTCACCGCAGAGTCTTTCGCAGGCGAAGACCACCTTTAGTCAGGATAAGTGTACTAGATGTTCCCCTTCGAATTGGCCAATTGTTGGCGCCCTTCCCGCTTAATATTTGGGAAGAGGCCCACGGCCTTCGCCTATAAATAGGGGCAGGTCACCCACGTTGCAAAGGGTCGGTCGATCAGTTCGGGGTTCGATCAGTTCGTAGAAAGTGGTTCGGTTCGGCGTGAGGATCCGACTAGCAAGCAGAGAGAGTAAGAGAGAGAGAGAAGGTGATTGAACTCCTCCCAGTAGTTCGTCGCCCCAGCCAAGAACAGACCCTCGCGAGGCTGTTCTTCCTTGTATTGCTCAACACCATCAGCCCCAAGAGGCAATCCATCCACCACACACTGGGGTAGGGTATTACACCACAACGGTGGCCCGAACCAGTATAAATCTTGTGTCTCTCATGTAGTTCCCTTAGTAGTGTAGATCTTTGTGAGACGGGGAGGTAGAGGATGTGATTTCCGCGCGCACCCCAGTGTTCGAACCTTAAGGGTCTGTCGGAACCCGAAATCCGACACTACCCCACTCATGACCTCGAGTTGGCGGCAGTTGTGCATGCTCTTTTGACTTGGAGACATCTCTTATTGGGAAGAAAAGTGGACATCTTCACTGACCACAAGAGTCTCAAGTACATCTTCACTCAGCCTAATCTCAACCTCAGGCAGACTCGCTGGGTCGAAATGATTCAAGAGTATAATCCGAGTATCGAGTATACTCTAGGCAAGGCCAATGTGATTGCTGACGCATTGAGAAGGAAGGCTTATTGCAACAGTCTGATTCTCAAGCCTTATCAACCCGAGCTTTGTGAAGCTTTCCGCAAACTTAATCTGCAAGTTGTTCCTCAAGGTTTCCTCGCCAACCTTCAAGTCTCTCCTACCTTGGAAGACTAGATTCGCCAAGCCCAACTTCTTGATGCTATGGTGAAGAAGGTGAAGATTGGGATTGCCAAGAGTCAACCCAAGTACAAGTGCTACCTCCTTGATGACAAGGACACTTTCTTCTTCGAGGATCGTATTATTGTGCCCAAAGGTGATTTTCGTAAGGTTATCATGAATGAGGCTCACAATTCACTCCTCTCCATCCACCCTGGGAGCACGAAGATGTATCAGGACCTCAAGCATGCTTATTGGTGGACTCGAATGAAGTGTGAGATTGCTCAGTTCGTGAATGAGTGTGATGTCTGCAGAAGAGTGAAGGCAGAACACCAAAGGCCAGCTGGTCTCCTCCAACCTCTTGCCATTCCAGAATGGAAGTTTGACCACATTGAGATGGACTTCGTGACTGGGTTTCCAAAGTCCAAGCGTGGCAATGATGCTATATTCGTTGTCATCGACAAACTCACTAAAGTGGCTCACTTTCTGCCTATCAAAGAGTCTATCACTACAGCTCAATTGGCGGAGATCTATACCTCTCGAATTGTCTCTCTGCACGGTATTCCTCAGGTGATCTCTTCAGACAGTGGCAACATCTTTACCTCCAAGTTTTGGGATTCTTTTCAGAAGGCCATGGGCACCAACATCCGCTTCAGCACAGCTTTCCATCCTCAAACTAGCAGTCAAGTCGAGCATGTCAATCAGATTCTTAAAGATATGCTCAGGGCTTGTGTGATCTCCTTCGGCATGAAGTGGGAGGATTGTCTTCCATATGCTGAATTCTCCTACAACAACAGTTTTCAAGCAAGTTCGGGCAAGGCCCCATTTGAAATTCTGTATGGAAGGAAGTGCCGTACCCCTCTCAACTGGTCTGAAACCGGTGAACGTCAACTTCTGGGAAATGACTTAATCACAGTGGCAGAGGAAATGTGCAAAGTCATTCATGATAACCTCAAAGCAGCGCAATCGCGCCATAAGAGCTACTATGATAGTAAGCACCGTGATTTGGCTTTCGAGATCGGAGATCATGTTTACCTCCGCGTCTCTCCTATGAAAGGTACTCGTCGCTTCGGTATCAAAGGGAAGCTTGCCCCTAGATACGTGGGACCTTTCAAGATCGTCAGCAAGAGAGGCGATCTCGCCTATCAACTCTAGCTTCCTTCAAACTTTGCAAATGTGCATGACGTGTTCCATGTCTCTCAGCTCCGCAAGTGCTTCAAGACTCCTGATCGCACCGTCAACTTTGAAGACATTGAGCTCTAAGAAGATCTCTCTTATCGTGAGCACCCTGTTGCTATTCTTGAAGAGACTGAACACAAGACTCGCAATAAGTCAATCAAATTCCTCAAAGTCAAGTGGTCACATCATTCCCACCGTGAAGCCACCTGGGAACGCGAGGATCACCTCCATTCTGAGTACCCGACATTCTTCTAGTCCTAGATCTCAGGACGAGATCCTTTCGTAGTGGTGGAGTGTTGTAACACCCCGGATATGATTTACCTAATATGTAATCCAACTCTTGCCGTTTCCGGCGTTAAGTTATTTTATTTTCTCGGGTTCGGGTTTTTGTCTCTGTGTGTTGTTGTTGTTGTCTTGCATCTCATATCATGTCATCATGTGCATTGCATTTGCATACGTGTTTGTCTCATGCATCCGAGCATTTTCCCCGTTGTCCGTTTTGCATTCCGGCGCTCAGTTCTCCTCCGGTCGTCATTTCTACCTTCTTCTCGTGTGTGGGGGTTAAACATTTCCAGATTGGACCGAGACTTGCCAAGCGGCCTTGGTTTACTACCGGTAGACCGCCTGTCAAGTTTCGTACCATTTGGACTTCGTTTGATGCTCCAACGGTTAACCGAGGGACCGAAAAGGCCTCGTGTGTGTTGCAGCCCAACACCCCTCCATTTTGGCCTAAAACCCACCAAAACCCTCTCCATCTTCTAGAGCATTCGATCACGATCACGTGGCCAAAAACCGCACCTCATTTGGACACTCCTAGCTCCCTCTATGCCTATAAATACACCCCCTTCGAAATTCGCGGTTCCACTCTCCCGAAACCCTAAAAATCATCTCCGCCGCCACCGGACACGTCCGGACGGCGCCGGATGCGTCCGCCGCCGCCTCCACGCCAAACCACTCGCGTCACGTGTCGCCGCCGCCTCCCTCCGCCACCGGCCCGCCAAGCCCGGATCGGGCCCCCGCAGCCCAGCCGCCAGGCGCCGCCCCGCGCCTCCTCTTCTCCGCTGCCGATCCCGCCGCGCCGCCGCACTTCGACGCCGGCCACCGCAGCCGCCATCGCCGGCCGGACCTCGCCCGCCGCCACGGGAGCTCGCCGGAGCCGCTACACCACCGCCCCGCGCCGCCCTCACCGCCCGATGGCCGGAGACGCCGCCCCTCGCCGGATCTGGTCGAGGAGGGGCCGGATCCGCCCTTCCCCGGCCTCCCCCTCGCCTTCCCTTGCCGGAGTAGCCGCCACATCGCCGGAGTCTGCCTCGGTTCGTGCGCCGGCGTAGAACCCTAGATCCGAGAAGGGTTGACCTCATATTTTTTCTAAGTCCCAGATTTATTTTGTAATATTCATCATGCTATATCTTTGCATATGTAGATCCGTTTTGGGCATATAGCATATCAAAATGTTTGTCTCACAGAGCACATCATTTCATCTCATTGCATCATTTTCATTTGAGTTCATCTTGATGCCCGAAATACTGTTGGAAGAATGCTATTTGAGTTAATTGTCAGATCTGCTGCTCCAATTAGCTATTTGTCATTTCTGCCATGATTATTGTGTGCATGATATGCCCCTGAGGTCTACATATGTTTTGTTATATGCTTTGTCATCTTTCCAATGGTGCCATCCATGTATTTTTCTGATTTGTGTGGTGACTAGCAGAAGCTTACAAAGTGGAGCATTCATTAATGCTGATTTCAGGGACTTAGCAATTCCACTAAGTCCTTGGTTTGTCTTTATCAATATGCCATATGTTCATGTTGCTTCCTAGTGATCCGTGCCTCTTTTGAGGATGATCAGTAAGGATGATTTGTTAATCTTGTAGTGCTCTATCCATCCATGTCTTTGTTTGCAATTATGGAGCAACCTAGCTTGAGTCAATCGAGCTCTACTTTTGCTATTTCGTGAATCTGGGCAGATTGTCTACTTGCTAGCGATTTTGCTGAGGATGTTGTAGTTGATCCATGCACGCTATGTTTTTGTTCTTGCCATATCTAGCTTGTATAATGTGTATTCTTGATGGGTGTATGCTTAGATTGTCATTACATGCTCTGTAGTGAGTGCATCGAGCTCGTAAACATGCCTACTTGATATCTGATTTGCATGCTCCAGTTTTTCACCAAGTCTGTGATCTGTTTATGTTTTTGCCATGTTCACATGCTTGCAATTGTATTTTCTGATCCCTTTTGGCTCAAGGTCACTAAGGGACTTTTGTTAAGCTCTTTGAGGATCTCCATGCCATGCTTTACTTTGCCATGGTCAGGCCTGTAGCATATAGTTTTCATGCTCCAAAGTGTGCTAGATGATCTGAAATTCCTGACAAGTGTTAATTTCACTAAGTCTGAAATATGTTTACCAATTGCACTTTTGCCATGCTTGTTTGAACCTGTTAATGGATGAAGTGGCTGTAGCTCAGTGTTCATCTTTTGTTAAGAATCATGAATGGATCCCTTTCATGTATTGTGTTGCCATGTTTGAGTGCTGTAGCATGTTTGTCTTGTTGCATTTAGATGGCTACTTGCTGTATATCGCAGACCGGTGCCATATTTGAATTGCTTGCCATTTCCAAACCGTGTCTCCGATTCCGGTGTTCTTTATATCGATTTCAACCGAAATCACCTCACCTTTCCAGTGGCACACTTGGATTTCCAAGTTGAGGCCAGTTTCATTCATTCCTTGTCAAATCTTGCATATGCATCGCATATCGCATCCCGCATAGCATACCATGTTTGCATCATGTTGTTTGAGTTTGCACGTGGTTGATTGTGTTCCGTTTGCTTGTTTGTCTTGTTTGGGTAGAGCCGGAGACGAGTTCTCTAACGAGGAGCCTGTTGAGTTTGCTTTCGAGGATCCAGTCAACTCTGACAACTTTGCAGGCAAGATGATCATACCCTCGAAATCACTTCTATCTTTGCTTTGCTAGATGCTCGCTCTTTTGCTATGCCTATGCTACGATGCCTACCACTTGCTTATCATGCCTCCCAAATTGCCATGTCAAACCTCTAACCCACCATGTCCTAGCAAAATGTTGATTGGCTATGTTACCGCTTTGCTCAGCCCCTCTTATAGCGTTGCTAGTTGCAGGTGAAGATTGGAGACTGTTCCTTGTTGGAACATTATTTACTTGTTGGGATATCATTATACCTTCGTTGATCGTGAGAGCTTGTCATGGGCTAAGTTGGGACCCCCTGTAGGGATTTGAACTTTCGGAAGCCGTGCCCGTAGTTATGGGCAGATGGGAATGTGTTAATATCCGGTTGTAGATAACTTGAACCTTAACTTAATTAAAATGAATCAACTGTGTGAGTTACCGTGATGGTCTCTTCTCGGCGGGGTCCGGGAAGTGAACATGGTGTTGGAGTAATGCTTGCCGCAGGTTGTTCTCTAGTTATTCGTTCGCGCTTTGCCTTCTCTTCTCGCTCTCTTTTGCAAACAGGTTAGCCACCATATATGCTAGTCGCTTGCTGCAGCTCCACATATTACCTTGCCTTACCTATAAGCTTAAATAGTCTTGATCGCGAGGGTGCGAGATTGCTGAGTCCCTGTGGCTCACAGATTACTTCCACACCAGATGCAGGGCCTGATGACTCCGTTCCAGATGACGCGCTCGAGCTCAAGTGGGAGTTCGACGAGGACTCACGCTGATACTACGTGTCTTTCCCTGATGATCAGTAGTGGTGCCCAGTTGGGGCGATCGGGACCGTGTCGCATGTTGGGTTGATCTTTTATTTTGGCACCGTAGTCGGGCCATGAGTGATTGTATGATGTAATGTTGTTTATGTACTTTGTTTGACATGGCGAGTGTAAGCCAACTATGTTCCTTCCCCTTTTATTATTTATATTACATGGGATGTTGTGAAGATTGCCTAACTTGCGACATTGCTTTCAATGCGGTTATGCCTCTAAGTCGTGCTCTGACACGTAGGAGATATAGCCGCATCGAGGGCGTTACAAGTTGGTATCAGGGCCGACCCTCGCGGTTACACGGATGGTTGCGGACAGGTGCGTGGTCATGTTGTTCATGACGTTTGTGACCCGTCGTGGCACAAGACGAATGAGGAGGAACCATCATCAGCTCAAGTACAAGAGAAGAGAGCCAAAGCTAAGGATGAGAAAGGTGCCAAGATGCCAAGTGTTGAAGAGGCATCTCAAGTTTTCCTAAAGAGCAAGCAAGATCAATTAGGCTATCTCATTCAAGCTACACTGAGGATTGAGAAGGGCTTGGCCACCCTGACTCAGAATCAGGAGAGCCTGGAGAGGATTGTTGAGACAAAATTGTATGATCTTGACCTCAAGGTAACTGAGATACAGACTGCAGTTGAGCAGCTTCAGGAGGAAGCAGAAGAGAGGAGAGGGAAGGCAACTACTGATGCTTTTCAGCGTGTGCCACGAGGTCAGCGGTCTGCTGCAGTGCCAGTTTCAGATGCTAGAGCTACATTGTCAGCACCAGCAGCTACAGCTCCAGTGCCACCTCTAGCACCCACTCCACCAGCTCCAACAACATCGACAGATGCCTTCGTCCTTGGAGTTCTCTCTACACCACCTCCCGAAGACCAAGCCTGAGAGACGCATATGACTATGCATTTTCAAACTCTTTGGTAACTTGTTGCCAAAGGGGGAGAAATATGTATAGATCATAGGCTTCGAGAGTATGTTTTTCTTCTTTGCTTTTGGTTGAACTTTTTGTTGTGTGAGATACTTTATGTCCTTGTGAGATATTTGTTTGATCATGTGGTTGATCATTTGCTACCTTAATGCTTTCTTGGATGATACTATCTTTTATATCTCATATATGATGATTCACTTGCTTGGTGATGAGTGCATGCTTTTAATTTCTATCATTTTGAGCACTCCACCAAGACATATGTGACATGGAAGAGTAACCCATGATCCTAATCGATTGTGTATTTGCATTCAAAAGAAAATCTTAAATAATGCACAAATTTAGGGGGAGCTCTTGCTTATCACATACTTCTCAAAGCGACAATGTTTTTCAATCTTATGATCATTTGTCGAAGCTTTCATCTATAGGTTGTCATCAATTGCCAAAAAGGGGGAGATTGAAAGTGCAACTATCCCTGAGTGGTTTTGGTAATTCCTAACAACATATAGCTCATTGAGCTAATGCTATTTTAAGATAAATATTTCAGGAAAGCTCAATGATTGGCATGGCATGGATTAGAAAGTGGACCCCTGAAAATGCTAAGGACAAAGAATTGGCTCAAGCTCAAAGCTCAGAACTCTACATTTTTACTTTTAGTGATCCAAGATCACATTGAGTCTATAGGAAAAGCCAATACTATTAAAAGGGGGTGAAGTGTTGCTTAATGAGTTACTTGCTCAAAATGCTTAGTGATATGCTCCAAAAACCCTCAACTACTTTCTCATATCCACATATGTCCCAAACCAAAAGTCAAACTTGGCCCCACCGAAATCTTCCATCCGGCGCCACCGAGTTCACTTGACATAGCCACTGCCACAAACCCTAGTCACTTCGGTCTCACCGATAGGGATCTTGGTCTCACCGAGATGGGATTGCAACCTCTCTGTTTCCCTTCGTAACATTTCAGTCCAACCGAGATGAGCGATCGGTCCCACCGAGATTGCAATGCAAACTCTCTGTTTCCCCTTCATAACATTTCGGTCTAACTGAGATGAGCGAATCGGTCCCACCGAGTTTGCGTGACCAACTCTCTTTTTGTCTATAACCAAAATCGGTCCCACCGAGTTTGTGTAATCGGTCTCATCGAGATTACGTTATGCCCTAACCCTAATGGAACCGGTCCCACCGAGTTGACATGTCGGTCCCACCGAAAATCCTAACGTTCACATTTTGAACTAAATCGATCTAACTGAGTTTTATAATTCGGTCCCACCGAGTTTGGTGATTTGTGTGTAACGGTTAGATTTTGTGTGGAGGCTATATATACCCCTCCACCCACTCTTCATTCGTGGAGAGAGCCATCAGAATATGCCTACACTTCCAACATACATTTTCTGAGAGAGTACCACCTACACTTGTGTTGAGGTCAAGATATTCCATTCCAACCACATAAATCTTGATCTCTAGCCTTCCCCAAGTTTCTTTCCACTCAAATCATCTTTCTACCAAATCCAATCCTATGAGAGAGAGAGTTGAGTGTTGGGGAGACTATCATTTGAAGCACAAGAGCAAGGAGTTCATCATGAACACACCATTTATTACCTTTTGGAGAGTGGTGTCTCCTAGATTGGTTAGGTGTCACTTGGGAGCCTCTGTCAAGATTGTGGAGTTGAACCAAGGAGTTTGTACGGGCAAGGAGATCACCTACTTCGTGAAGATCTACCCTAGTGAGGCAAGTCCTTCGTGGGCGATGGCCATGGTGGGATAGACAAGGTTGCTTCTTCGTGGACCCTTCTTGGGTGGAGCCCTCCGTGGACTCGCGCAACCGTTACCCTTCATGGGTTGAAGCTCCATCAACATGGATGTACGGTAGCACCACCTATCGGAACCAAGCCAAAAATCTCCGTGTCTACATTGTGTTTGCTCCCTCCAAACTCCTCCCTTTACCTTCATACGCAATTGTTTTACATTCTGCTGCTATACCCTTAGAATTGCATGTGTAGGTTGATTACTTGAATTGTGCTAAGTTGCTAAAATCTGCCAAGACTTAAAATTGGGAAAAGACTAGATTTTTATTTGGTCAAGTAGTCCAATCACCCCCCTCTAGACATACTTTCGATCCTACACACTTACAAACCCATTCCATTCCATTCATCAAACCATCAAATCAAACATCAAAATGTAATCATTCCATTCGTTTGAATTACTCGTACCAAACACAAGGAAGAAATGAACCCATTACAGCGGAATGGAACCATGAGATTTCATTACACTTCATTCCTGAACCAAACACACCCTTAGAGCATCTACAACAGGCGCCCAAAAATTGCTCCGCATGCTAAAATTCAGGTTTTGGCGCCGTACAGCTCCAGCAGGAGCTATAAAATAGTGCGCGCACAAAAAAGGTTTGGACACACGCTAAAAAACGCTACCACATGCTACAATTTTGGGGCGCCGTATTGTGGGTGCTTCACAATTTGCACTATGTGTTTTTTGGGTGCGCGTTTTTGGACATCTAGAAAACCAATATTGGATCAGGCCCGCTAAAAGTGCTATAGTGGCGTGCTAAAACTATTTTATCATGCGAAACTTTTGTGCGCCTGTTGGAGATGCTCTTAAGCACCGGCTAGGAGAACCGGCGCCCACGCACCGCAATCTGGCCCGGCCCAGTATCAAGGCACTGTGTCATTCGTCCCACGGTCAAGGTTGAGCGGTTGATGGTTGACCGGTCATCCATTGACTTTTGAAAAAAAACAATTTGTGAATATAAAAAAGTTCACAAAATTGAAAAAAAAGGTTCATGAATTTCCGAAAAAGTTCATGGTGATTTTGAAAAATGTTCGCAAATTTAAAAAATTCCATCAACTTTGGAAATAGTTCATGGATTTTAAAAAATCATGAATTCAAAAAGAAAAGGCAACAATAAAAGAGAAAGAAAAGAAATAAGAAGAAAAGAATATACGGGATGTAACTAATCACATCAGGGTGAGTTCTTTGGTTGGCTGCCGTAGCTAACAGTAGACGAGCAGATCATGGGTTCAAATCACACCTCGCGTGCTTTTTTTTGACCATGAAGACTGCAGGGCTTGCACCCCACAACATTTTATTAATAAAACCAAAATAAATACAAGGTATCCTCAAGGTGAGGATGAAGGGAAAAGAAAGAGAAAATCCCTAAGAAAAGCTATACAGGGAAAGGGAAAACTATACCTAATAATTACAGAGGAAAAGAAAGCAACTCTCCTCAAGGAGGAAGAAAGTCAATCCACTTAAGAAGGGCTTCTCTATATTTCAGTTTGATCCGATGAGAGAGCAGAGTAAGATCATGAATGAAACCATTCCTCCATGCCCTGAAAGTAGGTTGGATGTTCCGGAAAGCTCTATAATTCCTGACCTTCCAAATATTCCACCATGCCGTAAACACGACCTCCCCAAAGAAAGGCTTGTTGAAATCCTTCCTAGCTTGACAAGCAATACCCGCCATATCATTACCACCTGTCCATTCAATTTGTACATAGTTCCACACATGAGCGCTATAATTCGCGTGCTTTTTGGGGGGTTAAATACAATGTAATGGGTGATGCCCCCTCCCCCCGGGCGTGCTAACTATAGGAATGACACCGGAGGTGTTGGAGGGCTATTGTGAATGGTGAAGAAGATGAGGGGTCGAGTCGAGGTCTTCGCCAGGTGGTGCTCGGCAAGGTGCATGGTCCTGGACTGGTGTCCTTTGTGTTAAGTAATTAGGCATAATTTCCATGATTAATTCTAGAATATTAAACATGACGAAAACCACTACTAACATGTGAATCTCAAGCATACTAGAAGCACTAAACAACATGAACAGTAGCAGCACAACATCGCAAAACATGATACTGGCAAACATGTTTAACCAACGAGATGGGACACTGCAATTATACCGATCGTTTGTAGATGAGGTAGCCGTTGGTTCACCGATGTTGTTGATGACGACGTTGGTGAAGACCGGTCGCAGAAGACGACGTTGTAGATGACGATGAGCAAGATCGCCCGACCTGGACGGTAGGCGAGCCGTGATGGAGACAGCGAGCAGTCGCACGCGTAGCGCTTCCCGAAAACCTTATTCACCCTCTCTCGTACAGGATCACAAAGGCAAGTGGTTCCGGAGACCTGCTCTCCCGTTCGCCGGTGCACGCCGGCGCTCGGGATGGGGTGGACTACGGTGGCGGTGCAAGGAACGAGGTGTGGCAAAACCTAGATTGGTTTTCTGTGTGTTGCGGCGCCCGCAACGTGTCCTTAGATAGCGGTTTGGAAAACCCTAACGGGTGCGACGTGGAAGGTCCACGTCCCACGTCCGAGTCGATTGCGGGAGCGACCCGAACCGACTAGGCTGTGACGTGCCCGTCATGACTCCAGACTCAATTTTCCTAAGTAGCAAAAATAAAGACAAAATTTGTCTCGGCTCGAGACTCGAATTCACGAAACGCGATCGCGACGTGTCGAGTTGAGTTGAGTCGAGACGAGCAAGCGAGCGGCGGCGGAGGAGGAGGAGGAGTGCACGAGAGGCTCTCTTATTCTCACTCACTTACAAGTGCTACAACACTCCACCTTATAAGGTTGTGTGCAACTCCTTCAACTTCCGGGGTGGGACTAAACTTCCCACTCCCACCACTTGCTCACACACATGGGCCTTTGAGATTTCAGAAATTGCCTATTGGGCTGCCCTATAAATGGGCCCAATATCCTAACAATCCCCCACCAGATCTCAAATGCCCATTTGAAGATTTTCCAATCCTCGCTACTTGTTTATATACGAGTGTTTCAGCATAGACTGTTAAGTTGAACTTCCGCCTAGAGCCTTAAGCTACATCTATTAGCAACTTGAACAATGAACTATGCATTGAATTGCAAGTTTTGTGCCAACAGACTTCACTCAAAGTCATAACCAGTACCTGGTTTCTAGTAGTCTACCCCGCGGGTGGAGCATATACGTCGTACTCCCCGGTCTCTTTGAGTTTACTAGAGATCATCCAAATCTCATAGACTGCGACGTTTACAGTCGGGCTCATATAGGTGTGTTCTTTCAAGAATGCTCTGTAGGAAAGCATCTTTACTATCAATAGCTGTCATAAACACATTAAGGCATGTTGCCAACCTGCCTTGTAGCTCTTTGAGAGTTATGCATCTCCACTTAGAGAGGGCTTACTAGATACTCTCCTTAGTCAAACCACTAGTTTGTTCTTCCCAGGTCCTAATTCACGGGATCTCTGATCACATAGGTTGGGTTACCACTATGGTGTGACACTCACGGGTCTCATACCCATCTCCCTCGATGCATTTTCTATCACATTATGTGATAGTCCCTTCATAAGGGGATCAGCCAGGTTTTTCTATTTGAATATACGTAACAATAATTACTCCGGAGTTTCTCAATTTCCTGATAGACTTCAATCGTCTTTTAACGTGTCTTGATGACTTCACATTATACTTAGAACTGTTCACTTTGGCAATCACTGTTTGATTGTCATAGTTCATGAGGATGGCTGGTACAGGTTTCTCAACCTATCGGCAAGTCCATCAAGAGCTCACGCAGCCATTCTGCTTCAACAATGGTTGTATCTAGAGCAGTAAGTTCTACTTCCATGGTTGACCTCGTCAATATGGTCTATTTACAAGACCTCCATGACACTGCTCCACCTCCAAGAAGAAATGCATATCCACTTGTGGTGTAGAGTTCATCGACGTCCGATGTCCAGTTTGAGTCACTATATCCTTTAAGCACAGCAGGGTGCCCTGAATAGTGAATCCCATAGCTCGTCGTACCATTCAGATAGTGTATCACCCTTTCAAGTGCATGCCAATGATCATTACCCGGGTTTGACATGAACCTGCTCAACTTGCTCACAGCAAAAGCGATATCAGGCCTCGTTGCACTTGCAAGGTACATGAGCGAACCAACAATTTGAGAGTATCTCAATTGATCTCTCGTTGTTTTCTTGTTCTTTCGTAGAGTCACGCTGGGATCATAAGACGTTGGAGAAGTCTTGCCGTCATTAAAGCCGAAATGGCTCAAGACCTTCTCAACATAGTGAAGGAAATATGCCCTAGAGGCAATAATAAAGTTATTATTTATTTCCTTATATCATGATAAATGTTTATTATTCATGCTAGAATTGTATTAACCGGAAACATAATACATGTGTGAATACATAGACCAACAGAGTGTCACTAGTATGCCTCTACTAGACTAGCTCGTTAATCAAAGATGGTTATGTTTCCTAACCATGAACAAAGAGTTGTTATTTGATTAACGAGGTCACATCATTAGTTGAATGATCTGATTGACATGACCCATTCCATTAGCTTAGCACCCGATCGTTTAGTATGTTGCTATTGCTTTCTTCATGACTTATACATGTTCCTATAACTATGAGATTATGCAACTCCCGTTTACCGGAGGAACACTTTGGGTACTACCAAACGTCACAACGTAACTGGGTGATTATAAAGGAGTACTACAGGTGTCTCCAATGGTAGATGTTGGGTTGGCGTATTTCAAGATTAGGGTTTGTCACTCCGATTGTCGGAGAGGTATCTCTGGGCCCTCTCGGTAATACACATCACATAAGCCTTGCAAGCATAATAACTAAGATGTTAGTTATGAGATGATGTATTACGGAACGAGTAAAGAGACTTGCCAATAACGAGATTGAACTAGGTATTGGATACCGACGATCGAATCTCGGGCAAGTAACATACCGATGACAAAGGGAACAACGTATGTTGTTATGCGGTCTGACCGATAAAGATCTTCGTAGAATATGTAGGAGCCAATATGGGCATCCAGGTACCGCTATTGGTTATTGACCGGAGACGTGTCTCGGTCATGTCTACATTGTTCTCGAACCGTAGGGTCCGCACGCTTAACGTTACGATGACAGTTATTATGAGTTTATGCATTTTGATGTACCGAAGGTTGTTCGGAGTCCCGGATGAGATCACGGACATGACGAGGAGTCTCGAAATGGTCGAGATGTAAAGATTGATATATTGGAAGTCTATGTTTGGACATCGGAAGTGTTCTGGGTGAAATCGGGATTTTACCGGATTACCGGGAGGGTTACCGGAACCCCCCGGGAGCCAAATGGGCCTACATGGGCCATTGTGGAAAGGTGAAAGGGGCTGCCAAGGAGGGCTGCGCACCTCCCCCCCTCCCCTAGTCCTATTAGGACTAGGAGAGGTGGCCGGCCACCTCTCTCTCTTTCCCTCTCCCTTTTTCCCAAGGAGTCCTAGTTGGAATAGGATTGGAGGGGGGAGTCCTACTCCCGGTGGGAGTAGGACTCCTCCTGCGCCTCCCCTCTTTGGCCGGCCAGCCCCCCTCCCTCCAACCTTTATATACGGGGGCAGGGGACACCCCAAGACACACAAGTTGATCCTTGAGATCGTTCCTTAGCCGTGTGCGGTGCCCCCTGCCACCAAATTCCACCTCGATCATACCGTTACAGTGCTTAGGCGAAGCCCTGCGTCGGTAGTACATCAAGATCGTCACCACGCCGTCGTGCTGACGGAACTCTTCCTCGACGCTTTGCTGGATCGGAGCCCGAGGAACGTCATCGAGCTGAACGTGTGCTAAGAACTCGGAGGTGCCGGAGTAACGGTGCTTGGATCGGTCGGATCGGGAAGAAGACGTACGACTACTTCCTCTACGTTGTGTCAACGCTTCCGTTGCGATCTACTAGGGTACGTAGATCAGACTCTCCCCCTCGTTGCTATGCATCACCATGATCTTGCGTGTGCGTAGGAATTTTTTTGAAATTACTGCGTTCCCCAACACATAGTGTGATTGCGTTAGCGTAATCCCACTCTCATTCTTAATAAGCTTAATGTTCAGAATCACATCAGCTTCTCCCAGATCTTTCATATTGAAACATTTCGATAGAAAAGACTTGACGTCATTTATCACGATCATGCTTGTACCGAAGATCAGTATGTCGTCAACATACAAGCACAAAATAACATTATTTCCCCCACCATGTCACTAGTACACGCACCTATCAGCCTCATTTAAGACAAAGCCT
This sequence comes from Triticum monococcum, assembly GCA_034509565.1. Taxonomy (NCBI): domain Eukaryota; kingdom Viridiplantae; phylum Streptophyta; class Magnoliopsida; order Poales; family Poaceae; genus Triticum; species Triticum monococcum. The sequence goes on from CM067845.1 coordinate 388,339,487, forward strand.
GCAGAAGTCAGAGTTCTGTCGAACTTCTCATGCCATTGCTTAGGTGCCTGTTTCAGCCCATACAAAGATTTTAACAATTTTCACACCTTTGTCTCTTCACATTTTACCACGGAACCATCAGGCTGATCCATATAGATGTCCTCTTCCAACTCTCCATTAAGGAAAGTTGTCTTCACGTCCATTTGATGAACTATAAGACCATATGAGGCAGCCAGGGAAAGTATTACACGATGGTGGTCATTCTAGCAACAGGTGAATAGGTGTCAAAGTAATCTTCGCCTTCTCGCTGGGTCCAGCCTTTGGCTACAAGTCCTGCCTTGTACTTCTCAATAGTACCATCAGACCTTAGTTTCTTATTAAACACACACTTACATCCAACTGGCTTACAACCATATGGTCTCTCAGATAATTCCCATGTTCCATTTGAAAGAATCGAGTCCATCTCATTTTGAACAACTTCTTTCCAGTCATTCACATCAGGAGATGCAAATGCCTCTGCAATGGTCGTAGGAGTATTGTCCACAAGGTACACAATGAAATCATTACCAAAGGATTTTTCAATCCTCCATCTCTTACTCCGTTTAGGAGCTTCATTGTCATCCTTCTCAAGGACTATGTCATGTGGTTGTTCATGTGGTTCTTCAGAATAATCACTTGATGTACTAGGTTCAGGAATTATCTCATAAGATATTCTAGCAGTGCTATGCATATCTTTCATAGGAAACATATTCTCAAAATATATTGCGTCACGAGACTCCATAATAGTATCAACATGCATATCAGGTACCTCGGATTTTACCACTAAAAATCTATAACCGTACGCTGAGCATAGCCTAGAAAGATACAATCTACTGTCTTTGGTCCCAGTTTGCGTTTCTTCATAATTGGAACATTGACCTTAGCCAAGCATCCCCAAGTGCGCAAATACGAAAGTGATGGTTTTCTCCCAACCCACTCCTCATATGGGTTTTTTTGTTTATTCTTGTTTGGAATTCTATTCAGGACATGACACGAAGTCAACAAAGCCTCCCCCACCATGCCTTAGATAAACCAACAGTGTCCGACATGGCATTCACCAAATCGGTCAGCGTGCGGTTTTCCTCTCAGCAACCCCGTGTGATTGGGGCGAGTAAGGAGGCGTCCTCTCGTGAATAATACCATGTTCCTCACAGAATTCATCAAATATTTTGGGAAATTTTGAAGTAGTCTAAAGTTTCATCTTTAGTTTGCAACAAATAAACATAGCAAGACCTAGTAGCATCATCAATCAACGTCATGAAATATCTCTTTCCACCTTTTGTCAACACACCATTCATCTTACATAGATCAGAATGTATGAGTTCTAGAGGTGCCAAGTTTCTCTCCCCGGCTGCCTTGTGAGGCTTCTGAGGTTGCTTAGATTGCACACAACTAGGGCACTTAGAACCTTTCGCAATGACGAAATTCAGAATTAAACTCAAACTGGATAGCCGAGACAGTAAACGTAATTAACATGACATAAACAAGAGTGCCAAACATCAGCCTCTGAATCAACATTGCCATAAATATGGTTTACTGACTTATTGCAAAATTCGAAAAGTGAAAAGCGGAACATGCCTCCGCACTCATAGCCTTTACCAATAAATTGTCCAAATCTCGACATAACTACTTTATTTGACTCAAACACTACTTTAAACCCATCTATGCAAAGAAGGGAGCCGCTAACAAGATTCTTGTTCATAGTAGGGACATGCTGCACATTCCTCAGCTGCACGATCTTCCCAGAAGTAAACTTCAGATCTACCGTGCCAACACCACGAACAGTAGCATGTGACCCATTCCCCATTAGGATGGAAGAATCCCGAGTGGCCTGATAAGAAGTGAACATAGAGATGTCAGCACACACATGAACGGTAGCACCAGTATCAATGCATCAACATGGAGACTGAAAAACTGAAAGTATCATCGGAAAATTACCGTACCTATCAGTGTTACTAGTGGTCATGACATTGACATTCTTTGTGCTGTTTTTCCCTCTCTTGTCTGCACGATCAAGACACTCCTTGGAAAAGTGGTCGAGCGCTCCACAGGCATAGCACTCGATCCCAGCTTTGTTCAACACCTTCTTCTTATTATTATTCTTGAAGGTAGTAGTATTGATAGGACCATTGAACTGGGGCTTGTAGTTCCCTTTGTTCTTGTTGTTGTTCTTGACGTGGTGATTCTTCTGCACCATGTTGGCGCTAGCCTGAATCTCACCACCTTTGTCACTCGTGTCCTTTGCCCTGGCTTTCTCCTCAACATCAAGAGACGCTATCAGATTTTCAACCGATATCTCCTATCTCTTGTGTTTGAGAGATGTGGCGAAGTTCCTCCATGAAGAAGGAAACTTTGCAATAATGCACCCAGCCACAAATTTTTCAGGCAACACAACCTTGAGGAATTCGAGCTCTTTCGCAATGCATTGTATTTCATGAGCCTGTTCAACTACAGAACGGTCATTCACCATCTTGTAGTCGTGAAAGCTCTCCATGACATACAGCTCACTGCCTGCATCGGCTGCACCGAACTTAGTATTCAGTGCATCCCAGAGCTCCTTAGCGTCTTCGATGTGCATATACACATCGCACAGACGCCCATCAAGGACACTCAGAACACAGCCTACGCAATTAGTATTGGCTTCCTTGTGCTTATTCCGATCTTCATCAGATGCACCTTCAGGAAGACCATTACTGATAAGATCCCAAACTTTCATGGACTGGAGCCAAAGTTGGCATCTCACTTGCCATCTCTTAAAGTTGGTACCCTTAAAACTTTCCAGCCTCATAGCATCGGCAAAACCAGCCATGTTCAGTTTAGGAAATTGCCTAAAATAAGGTTTTTGGATTGTTCAGTGATTAGGCATAATTTCCACGATTAATTCCAGAATATTACATATGACAAAAAACACTAGTAACATGTGAATCTCAAGCATACTAGAAGCACTAAACAACATGAACAGTAGCAGCACAACATCGCAAAACATGATACTGGCAAACATGTTTAACCAACGAGATGGGACACTGAAATTATACCGATCGTTTGTAGATGAGGTAGCCATTGGTGCAGCGATGTTGTTGATGACGACATTGGTGAAGACCGGTCGCAGAAGACGATGTTGTAGATGACGACGAGCAAGATCGCCTGACCTGGACGGTAGGCGAGCCGTGATGGAGAGAGCAAGCAGTCGCGCGCGTAGCGCTTCCCAAAAACCTTATTCACCCTCTCCCGTACAGGATCACAAAGGCGAGTGGTTCCTGAGACCTGCTCTCCCGTTCGCCGGTGCACGCCGGCGCTCGGGATGGGGTGGACTACGGTGGCGGCACAAGGAACGAGGTGTAGCAAATCCTAGACTGGTTTTCTGTGTGTTGCGGCGCCCCCATCGTGTCCTTATATAGCGGTTTGGAAAACCCTAACAGGTGCGACGTGGGAGGCCCACGTCTGAGTTGATTGCGGGAGCGACCCGAACCGACTAGGCTATGATGCATCCGTCACGACTCCAGACTCAGTTTTCCTAAGCAGCAAAAATAAAGACAGGATTTGTCTCGCCTCGAGGCTCAAATTCACAAACGCGATCACGACGTGTCGAGTCGAGACAAGCAAGCGACGACGGAGGACAAGGAGTGCGCGAGAGACTCTCTTATTCTCACTCACTTACAAGTGCTACAACACTCCACCTTATAAGCTGGTGTGCAACTCCTTCAACTTCCGGGGTGGGACTAAACTTCCCACTCCCACCACTTGCTCACACACGTGGGCCTTTGAGATTTCAGAAATTGTCTATTGGGCAGCCTATAAATGGGCCCAATATCCTAAAACTTTGCACCAGCCGCTGCGCTGATTAAAGGGTGGTCCAGTCTCCCGAGGCGTTGTGTTGGTCCAGAATCACCTGTTTGGTAGTTGGTGGAGCTATGTCCAGAGTTCGCCCTACCTTAATTTTTCTGTCCTTCGCTACTATGCTTTCACCCTGAAATGTGGGTACATTTTAGGGTGACTAAACATAATTGATTGAATTTATTATAGGTAATTTGAATACGTTTCTTCTTCCTCATTGTCGGTGTCAAAACCAGCGGATCTCGGGTAGGGGGTCCCGAACTGTGCGTCTAGGCCGGATGGTAACAGGAGGCAGGGGACACGAAGTTTTACCCAGGTTCGGGCCCTCTCGATGGAGGTAAAACCCTACGTCCTACTTTATTAATGTTGATGATATGGGTAGTACAAGAGTTGATCTACCACGAGATCGGAGAGGCTAAACCCTAGAAGCTAGCCTATGGTATGATTGTTGATGTGTATGTTGTCCTACGGACTAAAACCCTCCGGTTTACATAGACATCGGATAGGGTTAGGGTTACATAGAGTCGGTTACAATGGTAGGAGATCTGAATATCCGTATCGCCAAGCTTGCCTTCCACTCCAATTAAAGTCCCTTCCGGATACGGACGAAGTCTTCAATCTTGTATCTTCATAGTCCTGGAGTGCGGCTGAAGGTATAGTCCGGCCATCCGGACACCCCCTAATCCCGGACTCCCTGAGTAGCCCCTGAACCAGGCTTCAATGATGATGAGTCCGGCGCGCAAATTGTCTTCGGCATTGCAAGGAGGGTTCCTCCTCCAAGTACTTCATAGAAGATTTTGAACACAAAAGTAGTGTCCGGCTCTGCAAAATAAGTTTCCACATATTACCATAGAGAGAATAATATTTACACAAATCTAATCTGCTGACGCACTCCGTAGTGTGACATCACACCACAACCAAGCTTTTATTCAAACCGTTTTACTGTCCCATCTCAGCGCGTTATGCGAGGCAGTTTCATTGGCACGTCTTGTTAAAGCAGAGATCGTGTCCCCTTATTCCGGGATTCTCATCAATACAGGCGTGGGTAACCTAACCGCGCCTTTGATTACGGCGCTTGGGAGATAAGCGAGTTTTACCAGGCTGGTGGGGACATGTAGTTGCGTCCACCCATATAAGGGGATAAGGATCCACCTTTTCACCTATGCCCTCTTCCTCCTCCGCCTATCCATTATTGCGCACTCGAGCTCCAGCGCCCAAGTTCGCACTCCTCACCTCAACCTTCTCCAGCCATGTCCAGAGCGGGAGGCAAGTGGATGGTCTCCTCCGTCACGGAGGGACACATCAAAAAGCTGAGGAAGGTCGGATATCTGGCTAGCGACATCGCGCACCGGCTTCCCGAAACGGGGCAGCTCATCCCCACTCCCAGGCCCCATGAGAGGGTGGTATTCCTCCCCCATTTCCTCCGCGGGCTGGGCTTCCCTCTGCATCCATTTGTCCGGGGGCTCATGTTCTACTACGGCCTGGATTTCCACGATCTGGCCCCGAATTTTGTCCTCAACATCTCGGCGTTTATCGTAGTGTGCGAAGCTTTCCTCCGCATCCGCCCCCATTTCGGCCTATGGCTTAAGACTTTCAACTTCAAGCCGAAGGTGGTGCGCGGCGGGGCCATGGTTGGCAAGATGGCCAACGTCCTATGGCTCGAGGGCTCCTTTGTGGAGACCCTGAAGGGGTGGCAATCGGGGTGGTTCTACATCACCGAGCCACGCGATGCTGAATGGGTCGCACCCCCTGAGTTCCGGTCCGGACCCCCAACACGGCTCACGTCCTGGAAAGAGACGGGCCTGTCGTGGGGTAAAAAAGGAGAGCTGACCGGACTCCAAACATGCATCAAAACCCTGGTGGACAAGAAGCTTAATCTTGTCAACGTAGTCCAGGTTATGCTCATCCACTTGATCCTCCCGTGTCAACAACGGGCTTTCAACCTGTGGGAGTTCGACCCGGCGCGGCACCAAACTCTGAGCAGGCTCTTCGACACGACGTACGAAGATGCCTGGAAGGTGCTTTTCAAGGGCACCGTGGCTCCCGCATCCGCTACTGAGGATCGCGGATTTAGTGTACAGCGTCACGCTCTTGCGGTAAGCTGTCTTTTTGCTTTTTACAGGGCATCAGTGTTTCATAGTTTGACTCCATGCGGGATCTAAGATCCCTTTCCTCTGACAGGACTGGCAGGTGACGTCCGGACAGACCAATTGTCCAGCTCCTTTGCCCGAAGGCCCAGTGGACGCTCAATTGGCCAAGCTGCTGGTTCCGGCACCCTATGTGGTGCCGGAGAAGAAGGCCAAGAAGAAGGCCACGGGGACTCGAAGGAGTGCCCGACGCTCGGAGGTGTCGGATCCATCATCCGACGGTTTCGAGGCGCACTCCTCCCACGAAGATGAGGAGGAGGAAGAAGAGACCCCTCCCCCTCCAGCGGGGGAAGGGAAGAAAGGAAAGGCCGCCCCAACTGGGGAGGCCGAAGGGTCCAAGAAGGGGAGAATCCCTCCTCCGGACTACTCCACCAACGCCGACGACGGTGAAGAGGAGTGGCCGCCCAGGGCCAAGCCCCTGGCGAAATCGTAAGTATCCGGATACCGGAGTGATTTCATAGTATTCGTTTATTGCACAACTTTCCCTTATGTCGAATATGTTTATGCAGCCCACCCAAAGACCGGCTCGATGCATCGTCGAGCGGCTCACTGGACTCGTCGGACATGAACTCGCTGCCGACAGCTTCCTCCCCCCGCCCTACGGACGACACCGAAGTGTTGTCCCAACAGGGTCCAATCCGGGAGGAGGTGGTCCTGGAGGCGCCGCAAGGCGACCTCCCGGACTCCAGGAGTAAAGGGGACGAAACCCCCCAGGGCTCCAAGTCCGGCCCTAAGCCGGACACCGCTCTGGAACCTTCAAAGGTTCCAGAGTCCAGCGAGGAACCTCCTTCCAAGAGGAGCAAACCCATCGCGGCGGTGACCTCCGTCCAACCGGAGGCGCCGGACAATATGTTGGAGGCGCTCCAAGGCGCCTCCATCGACGAGGGGCACCGCACTATTATGAGTGCGGTGATCCAGAAGGTTCAGTCCGCCAAGAGCGGACTGACTGAAGCTTGTACAAGCCTTTTAACAGGCTTTGAGGTAAGCAAAGAATGTGTAAATAACATTACCGCATAGATAGTAGCCCCTGATGCTCTGTTTGGCGTTCGGAAAGAAAAGCCGAATAGAGGATCAAATAAAAATCGCAGGAGTCTAAAAAGAGTCAATATGCGTGTGCAGGCTTCCCTGCTGGCGTCCGCTGCACTGACTGCGGAAGTGGACGTGCTAAAGCAGAACCTCGAGCGGTCCGAGCAAGAGCTCGGACGTGCCAAGAAGCAGCTCGAGGACAATGAAGGTGAGAAATACCTTGTTTAAATTAAATATATGTATATATAAAAAGGTGCAATTGCAAGAAATGACAGGATTAGCGTGGCTATTGTAGGGGCCACGTCTGAGGTGGCGACCCTGAAGCAAGCGCTGCTCGAGGCCGAGAATAGGTCGGCCGCGGAGCGCGCTGAGCGAGAAAAGTATGAGGCTGAGGTTGGCAAGGTGCGGCAAGAGCTCCAGGCTCTCATGGAAAAACATGAGAGTTTGGAGCATGACTCAAGGACGCGAGCGTCCGAGCTCGCGGCGGCTACTGAAAGTGCCAAGTCTGCCAAGGCCGAATCCCAAAAGACCCTCCAGGAGTTGGATGAGGTGAAGAAGATAGCGGCGAGTAAGGCATTCTTTATGCAAAGTAAACACATAAGCGTGAGTTACTTGTTACTTACCCGAATCCGGAGTTCTCCAGGCGTGTTCGTAGACCTTCCCCGTAGTGTATCTGATGCCGCCGCATTCTATCGAGCCGAGGAGGGCAGCTCGACGGAGAAGGTGTTCTGGTCTCAGTACGCTGAGGCCGGACACCCCATGCCCCTGAGCGACCAGTTGAAGCAACTGGTCGAGCTACACAAGGCGGCTGAACAGGCCATGAAGGGCCTCATAGTTCGGCTGTGGCCTGGAGAGGCTCAGCCTGGAGCTATTTCGGGCTGGTGCGGCGGCTGGTGGAGGCATGTCCAAGGCTCAAAGTCATCAAGCGCTCCGTCTGCATTGAAGGTGCCTGTAGGGCCCTTGCCTGTGCGAAGGTGCACTGGGGCAAGCTGGATGCTGAGAAGCTTGTGAAGGACGGGCCACCGCCGGGGAAAGAGCATCGTAAGCCCGAAAATTATTATAAGGATGTTCTGAAGGGTGCCCGCCTTGTGGCGGAGGAATGTTCTATGGATGTAATTTTTGAGTAAAACTCGCTCGTTTTGTCCTGTGCGCTGAAAACTTGTTCATATGCGCTTAAGCAATGCTGTTTGAATTTAAAATATTACCTTCTGTGCGGCTGTTTATCAATACTGAGAGATGGCGAGTCGTCGGCTTCTGCCCCCTTGCCGCTAGTGCTGGGGTGTTCGGGGATAAACTTGGGCGCTCTTTTTCCCATATTTGGGTCCTTCGAGGGAGGCGCTCAGCCTGACGAACGAGGCAATCGGACTATAATGCATGAACACTCTCACTTAGCCATAGAATTCTATAATTTTAAATTTCGGTGAAGCCCCTAGTATTCGGAAGACCGAGTTCGGGGCGCTATCCACGCCTTGGCCGGACAGAGCCGGCTCCTCGCCCTAAGCGGCATAAGTCTTTAGGGACTCGAAAAAACCTCTCGAACAGCGACCAGCTCTCGCCTCATCATGATGGTCAGTTTTAGCTTTCTCTACTCAGGTGCTCGACCCAGCTCAACCGGGGCACAATCACAGTGGTTCTCCTAGTGCTACCTTAGCCGATATAGCGGAACATAAGGCACCAAAACGTAGGAGCCGGGCAAACTCAACTATTGACCCAAGACATGATTCAGAGCCGATGCATATAATGCTATAAGTTCGGGGTGCCGTACTTGTTAAAATGTTCAGACTTCTCACACCATGTTGAGGGGTACGGAAGCCCCTGGCATATTTTGGCCGTACCAAAGTGTACGGGTGCAACATGTCGTTAAGGAACATATATAAATATATAAAAAAAAGTAATGCAAAAATAGACAAAAGCTATGCATTGTTTATTAAAAAGAGCTGCGGTCAAAGAAGAACGATACAAATAATGCGATAAGCAAAAAGGTTGGACTATGTAACATGTCCGCTCCAGGGGCAAGCTGCGGAATAATGTGCGAAACAGGTATACTGCTCGTGATACAGACCACCTGGGAGTTCTGTAATGCAGCGTGGCTTGGCTGCTTCCCTGGTTCTTGCATCATTTGTGCGGCAACTGAACCGCCGAACAGGCCTTCCGAAGAGTGGAGTCCTGAAAGTAAGAGAAATTTTAAAAAATCGGCAGCCCCTGGTGTGGTTTAAGCCGTGTTTCGGGCGTGCCGTGGTGGTGCCCCTCCCCCTGTGCCCATGGTATCTCTAGAGCGTAGTTATGTACGCGAAGTACTGGCGTCGCCTTTTTGCGAGGGTTGGGGTTGGGGCCGCATTGCTACGCCTGCTCGGATCATGCCAGGCAGTCTTGTTGTAGGTTACTCCGGGCGCGCTTGACGGTGTCCGGTCGTTTAGTGGACGGACTGGAGAACTGCCTAAAGAGGCTGCTTTGAACTTCCATCACAAGGGCCACCATGTGCTCCTCCGTTCGGAGGGAGCGTTCGGTGTTTCCATTGACCGTAATTACTCCTCGAGGGCCTGGCATCTTGAGCTTAAGGTATGCGTAATGCGGTACCGCATTGAACTTAGCGAATGCGGTTTGCCCGAGCAGTGCGTGATAACCACTGCGAAACGGGACTATGTCGAAGATTAACTCCTCGCTTTGGAAATTATCCGGAGATCCGAAGACCACTTCAAGTGTGACTGAGCTTGTACAGTTGGCCTCTACACCTGGTATTATGCCTTTAAAGGTCGTTTTGGTGGGCTTAATCCTTGAGGGATCTATGCCCATTTTCCGCACTGTATCCTGGTAAAGCAGGTTCAGGCTGCTGCCGCCGTCCATAAGGACTCTAGTGAGATGAAATCCGTCAATAATTGGGTCTAGAACCAATGTGGCGAAGCCGCCGTGACGGGTGCTAGTGGGGTGGTCCCTTCGATCAAAGGTGATCGGGCAGGAGGACCATGGGTTGAACTTTGGGGCGACTGGCTCTATCGCGTATACGTCCCTTAACGCGCGCTTCCGCTCCCTCTTGGGGATGTGTGTTGCGTATATCATGTTCACCGTCCGCACTTGTGGGGGAAAACCCTTCTGTCCCCTGTTGTTCGGCGGCCGGGGCTCCTCGTCGTCATCGCTATGCAGCCCCTTGTCTTTGTTTTCGGCGTTTAGCTTGCCTGCCTGCTTGAACACCCAACAATCCCTGTTGGTGTGATTGGCCGGCTTTTCGGGGGTGCCATGTATCTGGCATAAGCGGTCGAGTATTCGGTCCAAACTGGATGGGCCCCTAGGGTTCCTTTTGAATGGCTTCTTCCGCTGACCGGATCTAGAGCCTCTGAATCCGGCATTAACTGTCGTATCCTCAGCATTGTCGCTGTTAATGCGGCGCTTCTGCTTGGTTTGACATGACCTGCCACCACTGTCCCTGGTGTTTGAATTACCAGGGTTTTTGGTTATATTTTTTCTACGAGCAAGCCAGCTGTCTTCTCCCACGCAAAAGCGGGTCATGAGTGTCGTGAGTGCTTCCATAGATTTCGGCTTTTCCTGTCCAAGGTGCCGGGCTAGCCACTCGTCACGGATATTGTGCTTGAAGGCTGCTAGGGCCTCAGCGTCCGGACAGTCGACTATTTGATTTTTCTTTGTTAAGAACCGTGTCCAGAATTTCCTGGCCGATTCATCTGGCTGCTGAATTACGTGGCTTAGGTCATCGGCGTCTGGGGGTCGCACATAAGTGCCCTGGAAATTGTCGAGGAATGCGGCTTCCAGGTCCTCCCAACAACTGATTGATCCTGTTGGCAAGCTGTTAAGCCAATGTTGAGCTGGTCCTTTAAGCTTGTGGGAGGTATTTGATGGCGTGGAAATTGTCGCCGCGGGCCATATGGATATGAAGGAGATAGTCCTCAATCCATACCGCAGGATCTGTTGTGCCATCATATGATTCGATGTTTACGGGTTTGAAACCCTCGGGGATTTGATGATCCATTATTTCGTCTGTGAAGCAGAGTGGGTGTGCAGCGCCTCTGTACTGGGCTATATCATGACGTAGCTCCAGTGAGCCTTGTCTACTGTGTTCGTCCCTGCCGAATTTGTGGCCGGCGTGACGGATGTCGTCTCGATCCGTGGGGCGCCCACGCGATTCGTAAATCGATCTTGTTTGTTTAGCCTTGTCCTCCAACATATCTCGTAAGTCCGGCGCATAGTCCCGTGCCTTGGTACGGGGTGCGGCTTAAGTGGAGGGCCGAGAGGCCTCTCTGTCACGGCCACGAGGTGGCCGGTCGGCCGCATCGAGTGCTTCCTCCTCTAATTGGGGTAGCAACCTGCGCTTTGGGTAGCTCTTGGAGGGGTGTTCGAGTTTATGCTATTCGGCCGCAAGGACTTCACTCCATCTGTCAACTAGCAAATCTTGATCAGCTCTGAGCTGTTGCTGTTTTTTCTTGAGGCTTCTTGCCATGGCCATAAGCCTGCGTTGAAAATGCTCTTGCTCGACGGGATCCTCTGGCACGACGAATTCTTCTTCGTCGAGGCATGCCTCGTCTTCGGAGGGAGGCATATAATTATCGTCCTCGACCTCTCTGTCTGCCGCTCTCTCATGAGGGCTGGTTTCTCCATCCTCCTGTGCTAAATCTTGCCGGAGGGGGTTTTCTTCGGCGCTTTCCGGAGTGTTATTATCTCCCGTGCTGGAATCACCATGTTTGTTTTGGCGGGATTTTGAGCGGCGCCACTGACGTCGGCGCTTAGGCTGTTTCTTGGAGGGGTCATCCTCCGCTGTTCCATCGCCATCTCCCTCTTTTGGGGTGTCCACCAAGTATATGTCATACGACGAGGTGGCTTTCCAGGGCCTAGTAGGCGCTGGTTCTTCATTATCTCCTTCATCGGCGTCCATACCGTCGATGTCTTCGTAGTCGAAGTCGAGCATGTCGGTTAAGTCGTCGACAGTGGCTACAAAGTGGTTGGTGGGTGGGCTTTGAATTTCTTCATCGTCCGAATCCCAACCTCGCTGGTCGCAGTCCAGCCAGGGCTCTCCTGATAAAGAGAGAGACTTTAGTGACTTCAGAATATCGCCAAAAGGCGAGTGCTGAAAGATGTCCGCGGCAGTGAACTCCATGATCGGCGCCCAATCGGATTCGATAGGCCGGGGCGCAGAGGGTTCGGAGTCCGAAAAAGAGTCCGGCTCCTTGGAGTCATGAGTCTCGCGGAGTGCGGGGCTGGTGTTCGGCTCAATCGCTGTTGGGATCACAGCCCCCGAGGTGGCGTCCAACCACCCATCCTCGATTGGCGCAGTTGGCTCCGAATTAGGGACCGGAGCCGATGCGGGTGCGGCCTCCAAGGCATTGTTCGGCGGCAGAGCTAGATCATGCTCGTCGGGATAGTGCGGCGCGCTCGGCAGTGGCTCGAATCCGTCGAAGATCAAGTCCCCACGGATGTCAGCCGTGTAGTTAAAACTTCCGAATCTGACCTGATGGCCAGGGGCGTAGCTTTCGATCTGCTCCAGATGGCCAAGTGAATTGGCCCACGGTGCGAAGCCGCCGAAGACGAAGATCTGTCTGGGGAGGAAGGTCTCATCCTAGACTGCACCATTGTTGAAGATCGTAGGGGCCATCGGGCCTGACGGCGATGGCACAGAGGAACTCTCAATGAAAGCACCAATGTCGGTGTCAAAACCGGTGGATCTCGGGTAGGGGGTCCCTAACTGTGCGTCTAGGCCGGATGGTAATAGGAGGCAGGGGACACGAAGTTTTACCCAGGTTTGGGCCCTCTAGATGGAGGTAAAACCCTACGTCCTGCTTGATTAATATTGATGATATGGGTAGTACAAGAGTTGATCTACCACGAGATCGGAGAGTCTAAACCCTAGAAGCTAGCCTATGGTATGATTGTTGATGTGTATGTTGTCCTACGGACTAAAACCCTCCGGTTTATATAGACACCAGATAGGGTTAGGGTTACATAGAGTCGGTTACATTGGTAGGAGATCTGAATATCCGTATCGCCAAGCTTGCCTTCCACGCCAAGAAAAGTCCCTTCTGGATACGGGACGAAGTCTTCAATCTTGTATCTTCATAGTCCTGGAGTCCGACCGAAGGTATAGTCCGGCCATCCGGACACCCCCTAATCCCGGACTCCCTCACTCATCCCTAGCGCCTCCAGTCTTGTGCCGTTCACCCCGCTTTCCTCCTATGATGCCAACGATATTAAAAGGAGGGTCATTAAAAGATCAGAAACTAAGGTAATCAAAGTACAACCGAAGATTGGCATACTGTATTGTAATGGGTAAATGAAATTTGTGAGGAACATGCGTGAAGTTTAAGATGTAGATTTAATGCTACAAACAATGCATGGTACGTAATACAGATGTCTCTTGTAAGGGCATCTCCAACGACCCAACATGGATCCCCATCGATCTGCGGAGCAATCTAGACCGCAATTTTCTTGTAAAACGGAACCAAACCTAGGGGGCTTTGCGGGAGTCTAGACACGAGCCAAGTTGGACTCCGACACCCCAGGCCCACCCAAAACTAAGGCGGAGCACACACTCTTGTGGCTGGTCACACCGTTTCCGAGGAAAAATCCACCATTCTCTTCTTCCCTCCCGACACTCTCCACCCAATTCCCACCCTTTCCTCCCACTCCCTTTTCCCCTCCTGCCGCAGGATGCATGGACCCAGAGGAGACCCTGCCAGAGACGGAGGTGGTGGAGGATATGAGCATGACGCTCGCCCGGAAGATCAACTCGGCGACACGACAAAACCGTCATGTCAAATCAAAGGCCGCAAAGGTGGAAACACTCAAGAAGCAGAAGGCCAGCGGAGGGCATGTTGGTGGCGGTGAGCGTGATGATCGCGGACGTGGTGGATGTTGGGGCCAGGGCCACGGTGCCACGCAGCTGTCGCCTACCGTGCAAACGTCGCCATGGCCAGAGCATTACAAGACTCCGTACTTCTACGCCACCAAGTAGCTCGGTAGGCAGTCCATGATAGCTGCCACCCGACAAGTGCCTTCCATCATTAATGTCAACATGGCGCTGCAGCTTGTCCGGATGCAGACGATGGGCATGGAGCAGATGGGTGCCCACACGCTATTCATGGGTATGCCAAAAGTGGGAGAGCCTATGTAAGACGACGTGGACAGGGAGATGTTCGACATCATCCATGAGGAAGGTGAAGGAGGAGGTTGCTATGAGGACGGTCACGCGGATGACTAGGAGCCCACCCAGTCTGGCACCTACACACAGCCGGGCACGTAGCATGGCTACACCTAGTCCAGCGCCTATATCCAGTTGAGCACACAACACGACTACACCTAGTCCGACACCGACACCCAGCTGGGTGCGGACACATAGTGGTAGAAGGAGGAGGACGACGAGGACGATGATCCAGATGATTTCGCTGGTGATCCAAAGAAGATGGGTAGAGGAGAAAGCTTCAATATGCGGGAGGATGAGCTATTGTGCGATGCATGTTTGACCATTAGCCTCTAGTTGACTAGCTCGTTGATCAATAGATGGTTACGGTTTCCTGACCATGGACATTGGATGTCGTTGATAACGGGATCACATCATTAGGAGAATGATGTGATGGACAAGACCCAATCCTAAGCCTAGCACAAGATTGTGTAGTTCGTTTGCTAAAGCTTTTCTAATGTCAAGTATCATTTCCTTAGACCATGAGATTGTGCAACTCCCAGATACCGTATGAGTGCTTTGGATGTGCCAAACATGACAGCATAACTGGGTGGCTATAAAGGTACACTACAGGTATCTCTGAAAGTGTCTGTTGGGTTGGCACGAATTGAGACTGGGATTTTGTCACTCCGTGTAAACGGAGAGGTATCTCTGGGCCCACTCAGTAGGACATCATCATAATGTGCACAATGTGACCAAGGAGTTGATCAAGGGATGATGTGTTACGGAACAAGTAAAGAGACTTGCCGGTAACGAGATTGAACAAGGTAGCGGGATACTGACGATCAAATCTCGGGCAAGTACTATACCGCTAGACAAAGGGAATTGAATACGGGATTGATTGAATCCTTGACATTGTTGTTCATCCGATGAGATCATCGTGGAACATGTGGGAGCCAACATGGGTATCCAGATCCCGTTGTTGGTTATTGGCCGGAGAGTTGTCTCGGTCATGTCTGCATGGTTCCCGAACCCGTAGGGTCTACACACTTAAGGTTCGATGACGCTAGGGTTATTAGGAAGACTTTTATGTGATTACCGAATGTTGTTCGGAGTCCCGGATGAGATCCCGGACGTCACGGGGAGTTCCGGAATGGTCCGGAGGTAAAGATTTATATATGGAAAGTTGTTGTTCGGGTTCCGGGAAAAGTTCGGTTTTTTCTGGTATTGTACCGGGAAGCTTCCGGAGGGGACCGGAGGTCCGGAAAATGTTCCACCACGTCCAATACAGCAGCATGGGCTGTAGGGGGCGCCCTAACCTTAATGGGCCAAGGGCACCAGCCCCCCCAAGGCCCATGCGCATGGGAGAGGGGAAACCCTAAGGGGGAGGGCCTCCACTTGACTAGGGAGGCACTCCTCCCCCCTTGGCCGCCGCCCCCAACCCTAGATGGGATCTAGGGGGGCCGGCCCCCACTCTCCCCACCTATAAATAGTGGAGGGGTGGGAGGGCGGCCACACCCTTGAACCTGGCGCAGCCCCTCCCCTCCAATACCTCTCCTCCCCCGTGTGAGCTTGGCGAAGCCCTGCCGGAGAACTGCCACTCCATCACCACCATGTCGTCGTGCTGCTGTTGGACTCTCTTCCTCAACCTCTCCCTCCTCCTTGCTGGATCAAGGCATGGGAGACGTCTCCGTTCCATACGTGTGTTGAACGCGGAGGTGCCGTCCGTTCGGCACTAGGATCATCGGTGATTTGGATCACGACGAGTACGACTCCATCAACCCCGTTCACTTGAATGCTTCCGCTTAGCGATCTACAAGGGTATGTAGATGCACTCTCCTTCCCCTTGTTGCTAGATTACTCCATAGATAGATCTTGGTGATGCGTAGAAAATTTTAAATTTCTGCTATGATCCCCAACAATGGCATCATGAGCTAGGTCTATGCGTAGTTTCTATGCACGAGTAGAACACAAAGCAGTTGTGGGCGTCAATTTTGTCAATTTACTTGCCGTTACTAGTCTTATCTTGATTCGGCGGCATCGTGGGATGAAGCGGCCCGGACCGACCTTACACGTACTCTTATGTGAGACTGGTTCCATCGACTGACATGCACTAGTTGCATAAGGTGGCTAGCGGGTGTCTGTCTCTCCCACTTTAGTCGGATCGGATTCGATGAAAAGGGTCCTTATGAAGGGTAAATAGAAATTGGCATATCACGTTGTGGTTTTCGCGTAGGTAAGAAACATTCTTGCTAGAAACCTATAGCAGCCACGTAAAAACTTGCAACAACAATTAGAGGACGTCTAACTTGTTTTTGCAGCATATGCCTTGTGATGTGATATGGCCAAAAGGATGTGATGAATGATATATGTGATGTATGAGATTGATCATGTTCTTGTAATAGGAATCACGACTTGCATGTCGATGAGTATGACAACCGGCAGGAGCCATAGGAGTTGTCTTAATTTATTTATGACCTGTGTGTCAACATAAATGTCATGTAATTACTTTACTTTATTGCTAAAGCGTTAGCCATAGTAGTAGAAGTAATAGATGACGAGACAACTTCAAGAAGACATGATGATGGAGATCATGATGATGGAGATCATGGTGTCATGCCGGTGACAACGATGATCATGGAGCCCCGAAGATGGAGATCAAAAGGAGCAAAATGATATTGGCCATATCATGTCACTATTTGATTGCATGTGATGTTTATCATGTTTTACATCTTATTTGCTTAGAATGACGGTAGCTTAAATAAGATGACCCTTCACTAAAATTTCAAGAAAAGTGTTCCCCCTAACTGTGCACCGTTGCGAAGGTTCGTTGTTTCGAAGCACCACGTGATGATCGGGTGTGATAGATTCTAACGTTCGAATACAACGGGTGTTGACGAGCCTAGCATGTACAGACATGGCCTCGGGACACATGCGAAACACTTAGGTTGACTTGACGAGCCTAGCATGTACATACATGGCCTCGGAACATGGAAGACCGAAAGGTCGAACATGAGTCGTATAGAAGATACGATCAACATGAGATGTTCACCGTTGATGACTAGTCCGTCTCACATGATGATCGGACATGGCCTGGTCGATTCGGATCATGTTTCACTTAGATGACTAGAGGGATGTCTATCTGAGTGGGAGTTCATTAAATTAATTTGATTAGATGAACTCAATTATCATGAACATAGTCTAAATTGTCTTCGCAAATATGTTGTAGATAAATAGCTCATGTTGTAGCTCCCTGTTTTAATACGTTCCTAGAGAAAGATTAAGTTGAAAGATATTGTAAGCAATGATGCGGAGTAGGTCCGTAGTCCGAGGAGTGTCCTCACTGCTACACAGAAGGCTTACGTCTTTGATGCACCACTCGATGTGCACACCCCTACAACGTCGTCTGTGGATGTTGTGAACACCTGACAGACACATCCTGATGACTACTTGATAGTTTAGTGCACCATACTTTACGGCTTAGAATTGGGATTCCAATGACGTTTTTGAACGCCATAAGACATATGAGATGTTCCAAGAGCTGAAATTGGGATTTCAGGCTCATGCCCGTGTTGAGAGGTATGAGACCTCTGACAAGTTCTTTTGCCAACAAGATGGAGGAGAATAGCTCAGCTAGTGAGCATGTGCTCAGAATGTCTGGGTGCTACAATCACTTAAATCAAGTGGGAGTTAAACTTCCAGATAAGATAGTGATTGATAGAGTTCTCTAGACACTATCACTAAGCTACTAGATCTTCGTGATGAACTATGACATGCAAGGGATGGAGTTGATCCCAGAGCTGTTCGCGGTGCTTAAGACCGCAAAAGGTAGAAATCAAGAAGGAGCATCAAGTGTTGATGGTTTCAAGAAGGGCAAGGGCTAGAAGGGAAACTTCATGGATGGCAAACCAGTTGCCGCTCCAGTGAAGGAACCCAAGGTTGAACCCAAACCCGAGACTAAGTGCTTCTATTGTAAGGGGAACGGTCACTGGTAGCGGAATTGCCCCAAATGCATGGTAGATAAGAAGGATGGCAACTTCAACAAAGTATATACGTGTTATTAATGTGTACCTCACTAGTACTCCTGGTAGCACCTGGGTATTTGATACCGGTTCAGTTGCTATTATTGGTGACTTGAAGCAAACGCTACGGACTAAACGGAGACTAGCTAAGGGCGAGGTGACGATGTGTGTTGGAAGTGTTTCCAAAGTTGATGAGATCACCATCGCACACTCCATGTGCCTTCGGGATTAGTATTGAACCTAGATAAATGTTATCAGGTGTCTATGTTGAGCATGAATATGATTAGATCATGTTCATTGCAATACGGTTATTCATTTAAGTTAGGGAATAATGGTTATTCTGATTACATGAATAATACCTTTCATGGTCATGCACCCTATGTGAATGGTTCATTGAATCTCGGTCGTGGTAATACACATGTTCACGCTAAAAGATGTAGAGTTAATAATGATAGTACCACTTTCTTGTGGCACTGCCGCTTAGGTCATATTGGCGTAAGATGCATGAAGAAACTCCATGTCGATGGATGTTTGGAGTCACTTGATTTTGAATCGCTTGACACATGCGAGCCATGCCTCATGGGCAGGATGACTAAGACCCCATTTTCAGGTACAATGAAACGGGGAAGTGACTTGTTGGAAATCATACATGCAGATGCGTGTGATCCAATGAGAATTGAAGCGTGCGGTGGATATCGCTATTTTCTCATCTTCACTGATGATTTGAGTAGATATAGGTATATTTACTTAATGAAGCACAAGTTTGAAACATTTGAAAAGTTCAAGCGATTTCAGAGTGAAGTTAAGAATCATCATAACAAGAAGATCAAATTCCTACGATCTGATCAATGAGAATTCCTGAGTTATGAGTTTGGCAAACACTTAAGACATTGTGGAATTGTTTCACAGTTGAAGCCACCTGGAACACCACAGGGTAATGGTGTGTCCGGACGTCGTAATCGAACCTTATGAGATATGGTGCGATCTATGATATCTCTTACCGATCTACCGTTTTCATTTTGAGGTTATGCGTTAAACACAACTGCATTCACTTTAGATAGGACACCATCTAAGTCCGTTGAGACGACATCGTGTGAACATTGGTTTGGCAAGAAACCAAAGTTGTCGTTTCGTAATGTTTGGGGCTGCGATGCTTAAGGCTTCAGCCGGAGAAGCTCGAACCCAAAGCGGACAAACACATCTTCATAGGATACCCAAAGGTGACAGTTGGGTACACCTTCTATCTCAGATCCGAGGGCAAATTGTTTGTCGCTAAGAATGGGTCCTTTCTCAAGAAGGAGTTTCTCTCGAAAGAATTGAGTGGGAGGAAGATAGAACTTGATGAGGTTGTCGAACCTTTACTTCAACCAGAGAGTGATGCAACACAGAAAGATGTTTTCTGTGGCGCCTATGTCTGTTGAATAGGAAGTTAATGATAGTGATCATAAAGCTTTGGATCAAGTTGCTATCGAACCTCGTAGGTCGACAAGGATATGTACTACTCCTAAGTGGTATGGTAATCCTATCTTAGATATCATGTTGTTAGACAACAATAAACCTACGAGCTATGGAGAAGCGATGGTGGGCCCGTATTCCCACAAATGGTTAGAAGCCATGAAATCCGAGATAGGATCCATATATCAGAACAAAGTATGGACTTTGGTGGACTTGCCCATTGATCGGCAAGCCATTGAGATAAATGGATCTTTAAGAAGAAGACGGACGTGGGCGGTAATGTTACCGTCTATGAAGCTCGACTTGTGGGAAAGAGTCTTTTCACAAGTTCAAGGAGTTGACTACGATGAGAATTTCTCACCCGTAGCGATGCTTAAGTCCGTCGGAATATGTTAGCATTAGCTGTATTTTTCGATTATGAAATCTGACAGATGGATGTCAGAAACAAGTTTTCTTACCAGTTTTCGTAAGAAAGAGTTGTATGTGATACAATCAAAGTTTTGTCAATCCTAAGGGTGCTAAAAGGTATGCTAGCTCCAGCGATCCTTCTATGGACTAGAGCAAGCATCTCGGAGTCAGAATACATGCTTTGATAGAGTGATCAAAGCTTTTAGGTTTATACAATGTTTGATAGAAACTTGTATTTACAAGAAAGTGAGTGGGAGCACTACAACATTTCTGATAAGTATATGTGGATGACATATAGTAGATCCGAAATAATGTAGAATTTCTGGAAAGCATAAACGGTTGTTTGAAGAGTGTTTTTCAAAGGAAGACCTGGATAAAGCTGCTTACATATTGGGCATCAAGATCTATAGAAATAGATCAAGACGCCTGATGATACTTTCAAAGAACGCACGCCTTGACATGTTTTTGAAGGATTTCAAAATAGATCAGTCAAAGAAGGGGTTCTTACCTGAGTTGTAAGGTGTGAAGTTGAGTAAGACTCAAAGCTTGACCACGGCAGAAGAAAGAAGAAGGACGAAGGTCGTCCCCTATGCTCTTGTCATAGGCTCTATACGGTATGCCATCCTGAGTACCGCACCTGATGTGTGCCTTGCCACATGTCTGGCAAGAGGGTACAAAGGTGATCTAGGACTGGATCACCAGATAGCGGTCGAAATTATCCTTAGAGGAATAAGGAAATGTTTCTCGGTTATGGAGATGATAAAGAGTTTGACGTAAAGAGTTACGTCGATGCAAGCTTAACACCTATCCGGATAGCTCTGAGTAGAGATACTGGATACGTATAATGGAGCAACAATTTGGAATAGCTCCAAGTGGAACGTGGTAGCCATCTTAGATATGACATAAAGTTTTGCAAAATACATAGGGATCTGAATATGGCAAGACCCTTGACTACAACCTCTCTCACAAGCATAACATGATCAAACCCAGAACTCATTGAGTGTTAACCACATAGTGATGTGAACTAGATTATTGAGTCTAGTAAACTCTTTGGATGTTGGTCACATGGCGATGTGACCTGTGAGTGTTAATCGCATGGCGATGTGAACTAGATTATTGACTCTAGTGCAAGTGGGAGACTGTTGGAAATATGCCCTAGAGGCAATAATAAATTAGTTATTATTATATCATATTTCATTGTTCATGATAATCATTTATTATCCATGCTAGAATTGTATTGATAGGAAACTCAGATACATGTGTGGATAAATAGACAACACCATGTCCCTAGTAAGCCTCTAGTTGACTAGCTCGTTGATCAATAGATGTTTACGGTTTCCTGACCATGGACATTGGATGTCGTTGATAACGGGATCACATCATTAGGAGAATGATGTGATGGACAAGACCCAATCCTAAGCCTAGCACAAGATCGTGTAGTTCGTTTGCTAAAGCTTTTCTAATGTCAAGTATCATTTCCTTAGACCATGAGATTGTGCAACTCCCGGATACCGTAGGAGTGCTTTGGGTGTGCCAAACGTCACAACATAACTGGGTGGCTATAAAGGTACACTACAGGTATCTCCGAAAGTGTCTGTTGGGTTGGCACGAATCGAGACTGGGATTTTGTCACTCCGTGTAAATGGAGAGGTATCTCTGGGCCCACTCGGTAGGACATCATCATAATGTGCACAATGTGACCAAGGAGTTGATCACGGGATGATGTGTTATGGAACGAGTAAAGAGACTTGCCGGTAACGAGATTGAACAAGGTATCGGGATACCGACGATCGAATCTCGGGCAAGTACTATACCGCTAGACAAAGGGAATTGAATACGGGATTGATTGAATCCTCGACATCGTGGTTCATCCAATGAGATCATCATGGAACATGTGGGAGCCAACATGGGTATCCAGATCCCGCTGTTGGTTATTGGCCGGAGAGTTGTCTCGGTCATGTCTGCATGGTTCCCGAACCCATAGGGTCTACACACTTAAGGTTCGATGATGCTAGGGTTATTAGGAAGACTTGTATGTGATTATCAAATGTTGTTCGGAGTCCCGGATGAGATCCCGGACGTCACGAGGAGTTCCGGAATGGTCAGGAGGTAAATATTTATATATGGAAAGTTGTTGTTCAGGTTCCGGGAAAAGTTCGATGTTTTCGGTATTGTACCGGGAAGCTTCCGGAAGGTTCCAGAGGATTCCGAAGGTCCGGAAAATGTTCCACCACGTCCAATACAGCAGCATGGGCTGTAGGGGGCGCCCTAACCTTAATGGGCCAAGGGCACCAGCCCCCCAAGGCCCATGCGCATGGGAGAGGGGAAACCCTAAGGGGGAGGGCCTCCACTTGACTTGGGAGGCACTCCTCCCCCCCTTGGCCGCCGCCCCCAACTCTAGATGGGATCTAGGGGGGCCGGCCCCCTCTCTCCCCACCTATAAATAGTGGAGGGGTGGGAGGGCGGCCACACCCTTGAACCTGGCGCAGCCCCTCCCCTCCAATACCTCTCCTCCCCCGCGTGAGCTTGGCGAAGCCCTGCCGGAGAATTGCCACTCCATCACCACCACGCCGTCGTGCTGCTCTTGGACTCTCTTCCTCAACCTCTCCCTCCTCCTTGCTGGATCAAGGCGTGGGAGACGTCTCCGTTCCGTACGTGTGTTGAACGCGGAGGTGCCGTCCGTTCGGCGCTAGGATCATTGGTGATTTGGATCACGACGAGTACGACTCCATCAACCCCGTCCACTTGAACGCTTCCGCTTAGCGATCTACAAGGGTATGTAGATGCACTCTCCTTCCCCTCGTTGCTAGATTACTCCGTAGATAGATCTTGGTGATGCGTAGAAAATTTTAAATTTTTGCTACGATCCCCAACAGATTGAGCGTGAAGGCTTGGATTGCTAGTCCGGTAGGGCATAAAATCTAATTTTTTACACGGACTACCGGACTGATACTCTTTTTGTGATTGAGCATGTAAAATATAAGCATGCTTGCCTCTTTTTGGTTGTGATCGGGCGATGATGTGATCGAGCGCTGGTGTGATCCAGCGCGCACTATGGATCAGACTTATTTGAATTTCAAATTGCCCTTTACTTGCGGACATATAGTGGCTAGCTTTGGATGACCGGCTCCTGCACCAGTGTCTGCCTCCCTGTCGGTGTCAAAACCGGCGGATCTCGGGTAGGGGGTCCCGAACTGTGTGTCTAGGCCGGATGGTAACAGGAGGCAGGGGACACAAAGTTTTACCCAGGTTCGGGCCCTCTCGATGGAGGTAAAACCCTACGTCCTGCTTGATTAATATTGATGATATGGGTAGTACAAGAGTTGATCTACCACGAGATCAGAGAGGCTAAACCCTAGAAGCTAGCCTATGGTATGATTGTTGATGTGTATGTTGTCCTACAGACTAAAACCCTCCGGTTTATATAGACACCGGATAGGGTTAGGGTTACATAGAGTCGGTTACAATGGTAGGAGATCTGAATATCCGTATCGCCAAGCTTGCCTTCCACGCCAAGGAAAGTCCCTTCCGGACACGGGACGAAGTCTTCAATCTTGTATCTTCATAGTCCTGGAGTTCGGCTGAAGGTATAGTCCGGCCATCTGGACACCCCCTAATCCAGGACTCCCTTAGTAGCCCCTAAACCAGGCTTCAATGACGATGAGTCCGGCATGCGAATTATCTTCGGCATTGCAAGGCGGGTTCCTCCTCTAAGTACTTCGTAGAAGATTTTGAACGCAAAAGTAGTGTCCGGCTCTGCAAAATAAGTTTCCACATATTGCCATAGAGAGAATAATATCTACACAAATCTAATCTGCTGACGCACTCCGTAGTGTGACATCACACCACGGCCAAGCTTTTATTCAAACCGTTTTACTGTCCCATCTCAGCACGTTATGCGAGGCGGTTTCCTTGGCACGTCTTGTTAAAGCAGAGATCGTGTCCCCTTATTCCGGGATTCTCATCAATACGGGCGTGGGTAACCCAACCGCTTCTAGGACTCCTAGATTATAGGCAAGTCCAAACGGACACGAAGAGGACGCTTGATATTCACCCTCTTTATAAAGGGGACAAGGCTTTTATTTTTCCCTCCCGTGCTCAATCAAATCCTTCCCCCACCTCGAGCTCAAACGCCCAAAGTTCAGGTCAGGTGCTCCAAACCTTCAGTCATGTCCGGATCTAGCTTTCAAGGCCAATGGGTGCCTTCCTCCGTCATGAAAGAGGACATCAAAAAGTTGAGGGAGGCCAGATACCTGACCATCGAGATTTTGCATCGGCTGCCTCCTCGAGGGCAGGCCGTTCCCACCCCCGAACCCAACGAGAACGTCGTGTTCGTCTCGCACTTCCTCTGAGGTCTAGGCCTTGCTCTGGATCCTTTTGTCAGGGCTTTGATGTTTTATTACAGGCTAGACTTCCATGATCTAGCTCCGGACTCCTTTCTTCATATCACGACATTTATTGTCGTGTGCGAGGCCTTCCTCCGGGTTACCCCTCACTTTGGCCTCTGGCTCAAGACCTTTGAAGTGAAGCCGAAGATGATTGAAGGGCAACATGCAGCGTGTGGAGGTGCCTCAGTACACAGGATGACGGGAGCCCCGTGGCCCAAAGGTTCCATCCCAGAGGTGTCTGAATTGTGGCAACGGGAGTGGTTCTATATCACGGCTCCTAGAAGTGCCAAGTGGGCGGCCGCCCCTGTTTTTCGCTCGGGCCCTCCACCAATGGATCAGTAGAGGTCTGAGCTGGGGGCCGACCAAGGACGTGCCCATACTGCAAAGCCGCATTCAAGATCTCTTCAATGGAGATTTCAGTTTGGTTGCGGTAATACAAGTTATGCTGGTTCGTCAAGTCCAGCCTTGAAACGCCGGCCTCTTCGCCTATGGGAGTTCAATCCCGAGGATCGCGTGTCATTCAAGATTTTCTCGGCCTGACGCACGAGGAGATGTACAAGTCATTCTTGGGACCTCAGGTGGAGTGTCTAGAAATCACCGAGGATGTGGGCCTGAGTAGTAACCGTGCCGCCGAACAGGTAAGGTATCCTCCAGCCGAACATACTATCTCTCTTTTGTTACGAAGTTATTTTTTTAGAGTTCGCTTTTTGACCAGGACTGGCTAACAAAGGCGAAGTTGATTCGGTGTTCGGCCCTGTCCCTGAGGGTTTGGAAAACCCGGTATTGGAAAAGATGCTCCAGACCGCACCTTGCCCGGAGCCCTTGAAGGAAGATACTGTGAAGGATAATGCGGGCGGACGCGGGCCCCCAACGCTGCCCATTCTAACTGAGGGAGCGAGCATCTCCATGAAGGAAGACGACCTGAAGAGGAAAAGGACTGCGCCCGGGGATTCGGAAGCCGAAGCTTCCAAACGGGAGAAAAAGTCTCCCACAGAGGGTCCTGCCTTGGGGGGCGCTGTTGCCGCACAAAGTCCGCGGGGGGGGGGGGATCAATTCTCCCGCAAGTCATAAGTGACTTGAAATACTTTAATAGTACAGATATGCCATCTTTTTCTTCTGAGAAGATAACCACCGCATATATTTTTGCAGTTCGGGCCTTAGCCCCTCTCAAATGAGCTCGTCTTCGGGGATCTTGTTCCAGAGATGATGGAGAGCGAAACGCCTCCTCCGGACTCCTTTGCTCCGGAAGCGGGCGACCCTGAAGTGTCATCACGGAGGGCCACTCCGAGTCTGATGAGGCCAGAAGATAATCCCATTGGCCCCCGAAGCTCCCAGTGTCCGGCTCCCAAAGAGAGCAGACAAAAGAGTCCGGCACCGTCTAGTGTGCGATCGGATGTTTTGAGGGAGTTGGTGGGGCGAGCGGCCATCTCAGATGAACACCGTGTGCTGATGAATACGGTGATGGAGAGAATATCGTCCGCCGAAAGCGGATTGCATAAAGCTTTTATGAGTCTACTGACAGGCTTTGGGGTACGTAAAAGAATGTATGATAGTCCTGCACATACTAGGTGTGCCCTGTGTAGATAGTAGCCCCTGAGACTCTGGTTGTCGTCGGAAACGACGACAAACAGAGGATCATATTCCCAGGTAATAACCATATTGCCTCTATGTGCAGGTGATGGAAGCTCCGGTGGCTAGCCGGACTAGCGAGTTTGCCCATTTGGAACGGCAGTTGGATGCGGCAGACGCCGACATCGAGCTTGTTAACAAAAGGCTTGACGAGGCACAGGGTGAGTGTCCTTATCTGATAAACGCCACAATAGGGAGAGCAGTATGATGCCAGCATCTTTAATATGTTGTGACTGCAGATGGAGCTGCCACTGTTGAAGCCTTGCGGGCAGAACTTGCCCGAGCCAAGGAACACGCGAGGTTGGGTAATGCGGCTGCTTTGAAGGCGGCCAAAGAGTTGCAAGCCGAGAAGGCCGCACATGGCGAGAGCCGAGACAAGATGGCCAAGATGGCCAAAGAATTAAAAGCCGCCGCCGATCGTTGCCGGGTTCTTGAAAAGGAAAACCAGGCGAAGGCATTGGACTTTGAGAAGGCTGCTGCGACGAGAAAAGACCACCGCTCTGCTATGAGGGCAAAGAAGGAGGAGCTGCAGGAAGCCGGGGATATTGTAGCTGGGAAATCCTTTATGTTGCAGAGGAGGTTCGGAGATCCACGGTATGCCCCTATGGATCGGCTATGGAGTTCGGAGGATGTGTATATGGATTTGGCGGCGAGTGCTGCCGATGCGGCCAAGTACTTCCAGGGTCGGACGGACCGTGAAGTAGATCAGCTGTTTTGGAGACAATTCCATTCTCCCGAGCGTCTGCTGTCATTAACTGACCAATTAGCCGAATGGGCCGAACTAAATAGGTTGTCCAGACTCTCCATGAGGTCTGTTGTGGATCAGTTATGGCCGGAAGGGTCAAAACCGAACAACTATTTCAGCTTGGTGCAACAGTTACTTGATGTGGTGCCGCGCATTGATGCGATGAAGAGGTCGGCGTGCATAGAGGACGCACGGATGGCCTTTGCCCGTGTCAAGGCATACTGGGCGGAGATGGATGCTACCAATGTTGCAGCGCGGGATTCGGCCATAGGCCAAAAGGCTGCTGAGCACTACTTTGAAGAAGTTCATGAGGGTGCCCGTTTGGTAGAGGCCCAGTGCTAAAAAAATATTATGTTTGAGTGAGATGTAATCTCATTGTAAGCGAAATGCTTTTATAGAGTTTGATAAGGCTATTTTTATACTTTCGCCTAAAAGTAATATGATGCCTCCTGGGCGGCCGTTTTTGTATACGTGTGTATAACCTGAAAGATTGCACTCGTCGGCTTCAACCCCCATGCATATAATGCGGAGGTGCTAGCAAAAACACGCATTCACACTTAACCCAACGTCTTGGTCCTATTAAGGAGGTGATAGCGGAGCGAGCAAGGCAACTGGACTATAATTCTTTAACACTTTCACTTAGCCATAGGAGTTTGACAATGGGGCTACTAGATAGCCCCAGGTGGCTTCGTACTCTCCCGATCTTGGGGTGCGTACATGCCTGGCCGGAAAACGGCCCTTCGTTTAGGTGGAGGAATTCTAGCATTCCCATAGGTCATCGAGTGGTTGACCAGTCTCACGCTATATCATGACAGTCAGTTTTCGGCTTTCTCTACTGAGGTGCTCATCCGGATGAACCAGGGCACAATAGCAGTAGTTCTCCTGGTGCTACCTTAGCCGGTAAAGCGGAACGTAAGGCACCAAAACACAGGAGCCGGGCAAACCCAACATTTGACCAAAGACAATGATTCGGAGCTGATGCATATAGGGCCAAACTCGTGACGCCGAACACTCCCTAGGGTATTCGGTCTTTGTGGTATAAACCGGGCCTAAATAATGGCCTTTGTAAGAAGCCCCTTGTGTCCAGGTACGTGCATTGTTCTGGCGTGGCCACATGCCAAGACGTCAGCATCCTTCACAACGGTGGATATGTATCAACAAGAGACAGTAAAAAAGGTTTACGCAGGGTCTTAATCTAAAAAGAATCCTTTGAGCAGGTCCCTGCTGCACGTCTGCGCCTGTGTCTCCGTTGTGCCGTATCCTGGACGGGTGTAGCACGATGATCGTCTGTAAAAGAGAGGAAGTTAAGTGAGAAAGTTGTCGTGCAAAAAGGTGGTTTTTAAAGAAACCATGCATAATTGAAGATGATAAGAAATTGCCACTTGTCTGCGTGCATTGAGCCCCTTGTATTGACAAATAGGGGTGTGGTCACTTATTCGGTGTAAATAGCGGCGCCGGACTCGATCGCTGGTCCGGACGCCTTTAATGTTCGGCTGCCAAGGCAGCCTCACTCTCTTCGGCGTGCAGAGAGCGCTTGATATCTCCGTGCACTGTAATGATGCCACATGGACCGGGCATCTTGAGTGTGAGGGAGGCGTAGTGTGGTATTGCATTAAAGCGAGCAAAAGCTTCGCGTCCGAGCAGTGCTTGATAGCCACTTTGAAACGGAGCGATGTGGAAAGTTAAATGCTCGCGACGGAAGTTATCGGGGGAGCCGAATGTAACATGTAATGAGAGGGAGCCCGTGCAACGGGCCCCTGGGCCCGGCGTTACTCCTTTAAAGGTAGTATTGCTATGGCGAATTTGTGTTGGGTCTAACCCCATCCCGCAGATTGTATCCTGATATATTAGGTTTAGGCTACTGCCGCCGTCCATCAAGACTCGTGTGAAGTGATATCCGACAATTACTGGGTCTAATACCAGGGCAGCCCATCCTGCGTGTCGGATACTTGCTGAGTAATCGCGATGGTCGAAAGTGATCGTTTGAGACGACCAGTGGCAGGACTTCGCGGTGACATGCACTTGGGTATATGTTCCTGAGAGCGCCGCATTGTTTTTTCCCTTGATCACGTGTAACACGTTTACTATTTTGACTTCTGGTGGGAATTTCTTTTGCTCCTCTGCGTCTTGTTTGGGAGGCTCGTCCTCGTCTGCACTTGGTGTATCCTCCCCCTTGTGTACGGCGTTGAGCTTGCCGGACTGCTTGAAGACCCAACATTCTCCGTGGGTATGATTAGCGGGTTTACCAGGGGTACTATGGATTTGACATACTTGGTCAGAATTTTGTTGAGGCTGGACAGTTCATCCCTGGTGCCTTTAGGGGGCGGCTTTTGACCTGGCCGAGAGCCTTTGAATCCGGCATTTACTGTCGTGCCCTTCATGTTGTCTTCTTTAGTCCGGCGCTTGTTATTGCTATTGCGCCATGATTTCCCGTTTCCATCTCTAACTTTAGATGTACTGGGGTCACTGGTGCTGCATCTGGCTAGCCAGCTGTCCTCACCCGCGCAAAAGCGGGTCATGAGATTTGTTAATGCGGCCATCGTTCTCGGCTTATTTTGGCCGAGGTGTCTGGCGAGCCATTTGTCACGGACGCTATGCTTGAAAGGTGCCAAGGCTTCGGCGTTCGGACAGTTGACAATCTAGTTCTTTTTAGTAAGAAACCTGTTCCAAAGCTTTCGGGCTGACTCTCCGGGCTGTTGAGTTATATGACTCAAATCGTCCGCATCCGGAGGTCGGACATAAGTCCCTTGAAAATTTGCCCGAAAGGCGTCTTCGAGCTCTTCCCAACTTCCAATGGAGCTTTCAGGGAGGCCTTTGAGCCAGTGATGAGCTGGCCCTTTGAGCTTGAGGGGTAGGTACTTGATGGCGTGGAGATCATCTCCTCGAGCCATATGGATGTGAAGGATGTAGTCCTCAATCCAGACCCCAGGGTCTGTTGTTCCGTCGTATGCCTTTATGTTTACGGGCTTGAATCCCTCTGGAAATTCATGATCCAGCACCTCATCGGTGAAACATAGGGGGTGTGCGGCACCCCTGTAGCTGGGTGTACCACGTTGTTCGAGTGTTTGTTGTGTTGCATTGTATGCTAGGGCGCACTTGCGTGGTCCATAGATGGATCTTGTTGCGCCGTCCTTTGGGTGCGAGCCCTCGCATGGGTCGCGTATTGTATTGTGAGCGGTGTTGTATGCTGCTCTGTGTTGGTAGAGGGGTTGTCTATCCGACCAGGTGGCTGCTTTGATATTTGGTTGTGGGGGGTCTGAGGCCTCCTCATCGAATTCGGGTAGCAGCTTCCGCTTTGGGTAGCTCTTGGAGGGGCGATTGTCGCCATACCTCGCTTCTGTGTTGAGTATTTTGCTCCATCTAATGTGGAGTGTGTCTTGCGCAGCCTTGAGCCTTTGCTTCTGCTTTTTCAGACTCCTCGCGGTGGCAACAAGCCTTTTACGGGCAGTCTGCTGCTCCGGGTGTCTGTCCGGCGTTATGTCGTCCGGACCATTATCCTTGATAGGATTTGTTTGTTCGGTTTGATTATCCGGATTACCGTTGTCCGGCAGCGGTTCGCCCTGCTCCAACGTTGGGTCTATGTGATCGCTATTTCTGTCGAGGCGGGATTTGGGGAGGCGCTTGCGTCGCCGCTTTGACTGCTTTTCGAGGGAACAAGCCTTCGGTGCGTCCTTCCGCTCCTCGTCGTCATCTTTTGGCGTGTCCACCATGTATACGTCATATGACGGGGTGGCGTTCCAGGGCTCAATAGGCGCTGGTTCTTCCACGTCTCCTTCATCGGCGTCCATACCGTTGATGTCTTCGGAGTCGAAGTCGAGCATGTCGGTTAAATCGTCGACAGTGGCTACAAAGTGGGTGGTGGGTGGGCTTTTAATTTCTTCATCGTCCGAATCCCAACCTCGCTAGCCGCAGTCCGGCCAGGGCTCTCCTGATAAAGAGAGAGACTTCAGTGACTTCAGAATATCGCCAAAAGGCGCGTGATGAAAGATGTCCGCGGCAGTGAACTCCATGATCGGCGCCCAATCGGATTCGATAGGCCGGGGCGCGAAGGGTTCGGAGTCCGGAAAAGAGTCCGGCTCCTTGGAATCATGAGTCTCGTGGAGTGCGGGGTTGGTGTTCGGCTCAATCGCCGTTGGGATCGCAGCCCCCGAGGTGGCGTCCAACCGCCCATCCTCGATCGGCGTAGTTGGCTCTGAATTAGGGACCGGAGCCGATGTGGGTGCGGCCTCCAAGGCATTGTTCGGCGGCAGAGCTAGATCATGCTCGTCGGGACAGTGCGGCGCGCTCGGCAGTGGCTCGAATCCGTCGAAGATCAAGTCCCCGCGGATGTCAGCCGTGTAGTTAAAACTTCCGAATCTGACCTGGCGGCCAGGGGCGTAGCTTTCGATCTACTCCAGATGGCCAAGTGAATTGGCCAGCAGTGCGAAGCCGCCGAAGACGAAGATCTGTCCGGGGAGGAAGGTCTCACCCTGGACTGCATCGCTGTTGAAGATCGTAGGGGGCATCAGGCCTGACGGCGACGACACAAAGGAACTCTCAATGAAAGCACCAATGTCGGTGTCAAAACCGGCGGATCTCGGGTAGGGGGTCCCGAACTGTGCGTCTAGGCCGGATGGTAACAGGAGGCAGGGGACACGAAGTTTTACCCAGGTTCGGGCCCTCTCGATGGAGGTAAAACCATACGTCCTGCTTGATTAATATTGATGATATGGGTAGTACAAGAGTTGATCTACCACGAGATCAGAGAGGCTAAACCCTAGAAGCTAGCCTATGGTATGATTGTTGATGTGTATGTTGTCCTATGGACTAAAACCCTCCGGTTTATATAGACACCGGATAGGGTTAGGGTTACATAGAGTCGGTTACAATGGTAGGAGATCTGAATATCCGTATCGCCAAGCTTGCCTTCCACGCCAAGGAAAGTCCCTTCCGGACACGGGACGAAGTCTTCAATCTTGTATCTTCATAGTCGTGGAGTCCGGCTGAAGGTATAGTCCGGTCATCCGGACACCCCCTAATCCAGGACTCCCTCACTCCCCTCGGTCCGCGGTCGGATGCGGTGTCCGGTTTATGGGTCAGCGTTGGAGATGCTCTGAGTATCCTGCATTGAAACTTTTAGCAAGAAATAACATGAATACCTAAGGCCCCATTAAAAAGATAAATAAGATTTATGAAGGACATCCACAACATTAAACACAAATTAAGAGAGAGAGAGAGAGAGAGAGAGAGAGAGAGAGAGAAATCATCAAGTAAAAATGAATGACATTTTTATTAGGAAAATAAGAACTTAGGAGGCTTTAAGTATGGAAGATTTTAGAGCAAAGTGAATGTGTGTTTTTTGCATAAGATTTTATGGGCTCCTAGCCACTAGAATCTTCTAGATGGTGAAATGTGGCTAAGTTCAATGTATTAAAGCAGAAATCCGATGATTAGCATTGGTCGGATTTGCCATGTATGTACCGTGAGATCAACTTTAACCAACGAATGAGATTTAAAGTTATCCGTACATCATACAATTTTATTATAAATCTATATTCATTCTGATTCATATTAATTGTTGTAATTGTTGTTATTTTAATACAACAATTAATATGACAAGTTTGGGTGCACAAAATATAGGTAATATGACAAGTTTGAGTACTTTGATTGAATGGCAAAGAGGATTCGAAAGGGACTAAGCTGAAACTTACTACTAAGAACATCTCTAGCCGTTCGCCCCCCCCCCCCAGGACGGCGAAAAAGAGCCGCCTGGGGTCGAATGGCGTTTTCTTGCCGCGTGGGGGCGATTGCGTTCCCAGTCGTCGCCCTCAGGTCGCCGCGAAAATCGCGCAAACTCGGCAATCTTTCATAGAAAATTTGTACAAACTTTGCGATCTGGCACAAACTCGGCGATATTTCATGGAAATTGTACAAAAACAGATAAACATGTAAACTACGCCTAGCCCCGCTACACCGCGGCCGCCGCCCACTTTCTACATGCCGAGGAGCCTATAGAAACGGGTGTAGTCGACGCCGCCGTCGTTGTCGCCGTTTTCCATCTCAGGGCGACCTCGTCGTCGGTGGCCACCATCTCCGCGTGCTCTGGCTTCACGGGGAGCAGCCCCAGCTCGGGCTTTGGCCGGACCAGGCAGAGGGAGCGCAGGGAGGGGCGGTCGCCCTCGTTGATGACGAGGGCGCCACTGCGGGTGCGGTGCCGAAGCGGTGTCTCCTCCGGCTCCGGCTTGACGGGGCAGAGCGTCGGCAAGCCGGAGCCCGACGATGAGGAGGTCCCCGGCTCCATTCGCCGCATCGTCCAGGAGTTGCCACGACGGAGAGAGAATGACGGGCGCGGCGGGTACTCGAGGCGCGGCGTGTTTCCGGTCTCGATGTGGTCGAGGACGACCTCGAGGGTGTGGCCGGGCACGCCCCACCACTCGCGCCACTCGTCGGCGTTGAGGCGTCCGCGGGGGATGATGCCGTTGGCGGAGGCGATCTGGTCTTCGCGGCGGCGCTCGAAGTACATCGTCCATGGCGTGTGGCTGTCGGCGGCGTATCTCGGCTCATTCCGCCGCTCCTCTGTCAGCGACGAGCGGATGCGGGCGATCCCAGCCCGCCGTGCAGCCCCTTCGGGCACCGGTGGCACCGGGACGTTGCTGGCGCTCAACATCCACGCCCCCGCCACACGCATGTTTGGGGGCGCCGGATAGTCAGCCTCGTAGAGGAGGCGCGCCTCGTCCTCGTGGAGATGGCGCTGGCTGAAGCCGTTCGCCGCCGCGGCGTCGCCGAGGTACCGCTCAGCCATTGCTCGTTGGCGGGAAGAGGGGGGGAGTGTGTTCTGTGGTGAGACGAGGCGAGTTATCACGGTTGTGGCGTTCACCGGCGGGGAGGCCAGCTTTTATAGCTGAAGCGGGGTAGTGAGAGCCTGCATGCCGGGCGACGCATGGTGGGAGCAGGCGGGACGCGCGTCGGTGGCGTCTTCACTGTGCCGCCCGTGAGGCATCAATGGAGACTGACCGGCGCGGCAGCCTTGGCATTGATTCTCGCGGGAACCGAGACGATGAGGACGACGAAGCGGCGTCTCGCTGACTCGGCGGGCCCATCCCCGTTCATGCCAAAATCGCTTTCCCGGCGCCCCAGTGCGCCGGGTTCGGCCTGGGTCCGCCGGCGTCAATTTTGATCCAAACCAATGAAAAACAGGCTTTTAGAGACGTGACTAGGCCGTTTTTTAGACGCTGGCGGTTAAAAAAACGCATGGGACCTATTGGGGAAGCGGCTTGAGATACTCTAAACCCGAGTTTTTTTTTTTAAATGTTGACAGAAGACCTATCAAATTCATTGATCAGAAAAGGTATTACAAGTAACACCCTAGAGGAGGAATGCACCGCATAAGATGAGTGCTAAAAAACTAAACTAAACCCGAGTCATCGATCTTCCCGATCCAACGGCTCTGTATGCCTACGTCAAGCCTGCCACGCTCGCACTATTTACCCGACAACGTTGTATATTGACCTATTTACCCTTCTCTGGTCCTTTCCTGTGAGATTTCACCCACCTTTTCTACTCTCGAAGCTTCAACCTCACACTAGCCAGCCCCAGCCCCCAGAGCTTCAGCTCACTCCCACTATCTTCGTCCTCCTCTCAACCACCACCAACTCCCAAATCCCGCCGCGGAGCTCAGAACATCCAAGAAACCACTCGCGGGCAGCTTGCCACCCCGCGGATCCAGGCCCCGCGATGGCCGCCTGGGCGGCGCTCCTGGCCGTCGTCCTGGCGCTGTCGTGCTCGCGGGAGCGGCGGCTGCTGGCGGCCGACGCGGCCGTGGGGGTCAACTGGGGCACCCTGTCGTCGCACCGCGCGCCGCCGGCGGTGGTGGTGGACCTCCTGCGCGCGAACCGGATCGGGAAGGTCAAGCTCTTCGACGCCGACGCCGGCGTGCTGCGCGCGCTCGCGCGCAGCGGCATCGAGGTCATGGTCGGCCTCACCAACGGCGAGCTCGCCGGCATCGCGGGGTCGCCGGC
Organism: Triticum monococcum; assembly: GCA_034509565.1. Lineage (NCBI taxonomy): Eukaryota > Viridiplantae > Streptophyta > Magnoliopsida > Poales > Poaceae > Triticum > Triticum monococcum. The sequence continues at coordinate 388,374,273 of CM067845.1, forward strand.
GGCCGCCGACGCCTGGGTCGCGCAGAACGTCTCGCGCTACGTCGGCCGCGGCGGCGGCGTCGACATCCGGTGAGTGAGTCCCGGCGCTTGGCTTGGCGATTTTTCTTGAGATCTCTCGCCGTGAAGCATTTTAGCATCAGTGATGATTATTATTTCGGGATTCCTGTTACTTGAGAGGGAAATGTAGAATTCATTATTTGAGGTTATTCTTTCTGTTGGAGAAATGGGGTCGTGGTATCTGTATGTAGCTCAAGTGGAAAAGGGAATCTGGTGCCGACTTGATTTAATCTGTTCGCATTTGCTCAGGAGCTGCTTAGTTCAATTGAAATGCTGATCTGTTGTTCTTGCTTTTAGCAAATATATTGCTTCAATCTGCAATTTGATGCCCAATATTATATATTTGTTCCTACTTGTCAATGCTCAGTTCATTATTTTCATAGATAACTTGATAAGTAAGCCATTTCTTTCCAATAATAAGTAGGCATTCTCTTCATTTGTAATTTGTAGAGGCTTCTCTTGAAAATGTAGTACTCTCTTTTGTTCCTGAAATATTTACATTAGGGTACATTAACGGCAAAATCTGTTGTTTTTCTTGATTGATTATAATGTACGTCTGGGCTTCAAGTCATTACTAAGGCTATACCCATAGCCTACTTGTTCCAACCCAAACGATTACTTTAAGTCCACTGAATCACCTGCTATGAGTATTGCATATTTGATACTAATAAACATCAGCTGTAAACTATGAGTCAGTATCACATGATTTATATCTATCAAAGTTTCAAAATCAGATAAGATATTCTATATTTAAAGATGAGGGTGAGTATGATGTTGGAACTTGGAAGTGCCTTTCAAATACAAATGGTAACTCCATACTCAGTCAAGGTGGATTCTGTATGTGTATGGAAGGGTATACCCATATATGAGTAGTCAAAAATATGTCATGGATATCTTTTTAAGTCGGCGGGGTTGATGTGAGCCCTAGATTTAGTGTGATGACATACTTGCTAATCGTCATTATCCTGTTTGAAGACTATCCTTACTTGGTACATTACATTGAAAGATTAAATGAACAAGCGCAATACCACACTGTGATCAAATTCTGCTTTAGGCTATGTAATCCCGGTGTACTCAGCTTTCTGTTAATAATCCCTGTCTGCTGCTAGCATGGCAACATTGAAAAAATTATCAGAAATTCTACTTGAGTGCCTTCAAGTAATTTAGATTGTCCAATTATTTCTGTCATTGGATACTCTTTGTTTTTCACTGATCACAGATTTGGATTCAGAAGATTTGCTAATTTAGGTTACAATAATGTTGCGCTGAAGTTATGATGGTGTCGTAGATAAAAACTTGCATGTGTGATAGTCTCTGTGTTTTAATTTGCCAAATTTCATGCACAATACTAAATAAGATCTTTGTAGTCCTGGGTGACGTCATTTATCCTTTTATCCATTTACGGGCACATGACTATTCGGTTTTTTACTATTCCATACTTGTTGACTGCGTCGAGAATTAATAATTTACAAATTTGATACAGGTATATTGCTGTGGGAAATGAGCCATTTCTGACAAGCTACCAGGGTCAATTTCTGTCATACGTTATTCCAGCAATGGCAAACATTCAGCAATCACTGGTGAAGGCTAATCTTGCTAGCTACGTGAAGCTAGTAGTCCCGTGCAACGCCGACGCATATGAGGGCGCCGTTCCGTCGCAAGGAGTGTTCAGGACTGAATTGACCCAGATAATGACCCAGCTCGCCGCTTATCTCAGTTCAAATGGAGCTCCGTTCGTGGTCAATATCTACCCGTTCCTCAGTCTATACCAGAATTCCGACTTCCCAGAAGATTATGCCTTCTTTGAGGGATCAACTCATCCACTTGTAGATGGCTCCAACGTGTACTACAATGCTTTCGATGGCAATTTCGACACGTTGATTTCTGCTCTGGGTAAACTCGGCTACGGGCAACTACCCATTGCAATTGGCGAGGTGGGTTGGCCGACTCAGGGAGCACCAAGTGCAAACTTGACTGCAGCAAGGGCATTCAACCAAGGGCTCATCAACCGTATCATGAGCAACAAAGGGACTCCCCTCCGCCCTGGTGTACCCCCAGCTGATGTCTATCTTTTTGGCCTTCTTGATGAGGAGCAGAAGAGTACCCTACCTGGAAACTTTGAGCGACACTGGGGGATCTTCTCATTTGATGGGCAGGCCAAGTACCCGTTAAACCTTGGGTTAGGCAACCCGGTGCTGAAGAATGCTAAAGAGGTGCCCTATCTTCCGTCGCGGTGGTGCGTCGCGAACCCGGCTCAGAGCCTCGACAACGCGTCAACTCACCTGAAGCTTGCTTGCGACATGGCGGATTGCACCACCCTTTACTACGGAGGGTCGTGCAACGGCATCGGGGAGAAGGGCAACGTCTCCTTTGCTTTCAACAGCTACTACCAGATGCAGAAGCAGGATGCCAAGAGCTGTGATTTTGATGGGCATGGGTTGATAACTTTCCTTGATCCATCTATGGGTGAATGCCGATTTCTTGTTGGCATCGATGATAGCAAGAGCTCTGCGGCTGCCTCTTGCGGCAATTGCTGCGGGGTCTTCTGTGGGGTGTCGATTTTCGCTTTGTGGTTGTTCATGTACCTTAGGATGATGGGCTCTGCCTGATGGTTGAAATGATCTATTGGGGCATGATAGGCGTGCCTTTGTGAAATACTACTAGCTTGTACGCTTGACTTCTAGATGACTAAAGATATGAATCCTAGATTATGAGCCCTAGATTATCGTAAGATTAGCGAAGAAGACAATTTTAGTCATATATGGAGATTAATTTATTGTTTAAATTTCTATCTGCCAGTAGTAATACTTGCTGCACTAGTTTAGATTAGAGGACAAGTGGTGAGTAGTTTTGATTTGATGTAGCACCTGAATGAAGTAGTCAGTCTGAAGGAGCCAAGGGATGTTTATTGCTGGAAAGTTATAGAGACCATTACATGCTCACAGAAGAGCAGGTAAGTATGAGTACAACATCATTCCCTCTGGATTATTTTTATTTTTATTTTTACTTCCGATGAACAAGCCTGTGCATCCTTTTTCAGCGTGCCGACGGCGGTGGAGCGGGCGGGCAGCAGTTGTCGCCGCAGCAGGTGTGGCCGCAGGTCCTCGTTGGATGCTCCACGATCCAGCAGCACTGGCACGCTGAAACGAAACGGAGAGCAAGGTGAAGCTCGGCCAAAAAAGAGAAGAAGCCATGAAGATGATGTGAGCATGCCAACGACATGACTGTCTAACTAACCAAGGTCGAAAAGAAAAAGGAGGGAAGAGCTGAACCCTGAACTCATGACTTACGCAGTGAAGCAGTGGTGGTTGTGATGAAGAGCGCAAGCAGAAGCAGCATGAGCCAGGACGCCAGGGCAAGGAGAGTGTTCCTCCTCATGCCTCCTGTTTTGTTTGCTGTTTTCCCCTCTTGATATGCTTCACGGTTCAGAGCTTTCAGGGGAGATCTACGTGTTTGCAACGCAAGGAGATGTGGTGGTAAGTATATATGCGTCCGTGTATGGCCTGGCTTGACTTGTGATAAATATCCCGCCCAGCCGCTTTGCTTGACTCGGACTGGTTGATATGTCGACTGCCGCAGTGTATATGTTGGACTCACATCGCAGCCCATGTGGACCCCCGCGTTGACTAGTCATGCTGTCTAAGAGCATCTCTAACATGCGCCCGATTTGGAAAAAGCGCCTTTTTTGCACGCAGCCGGAACGGGCGCTCTAGCGGACACGCAAAAAAATGTGCGTGCGCGGTATTGGCGCTTATTTCGTGCGCATGGGAGGACACTCGAGCGCCCGCGACTAACTGCCGGTAGCCGCCCTGTGCCGCCGCCGGTGAAATTCGACCGATGGAAGGCTGCGCTGACACCCTCCCACCCTCTGTACACCCGCGATCCCTTCCCCGCCGTCGCAAACCCTAGCGCTGGGTTGAGCTTCGGCATCGCCACCGCCGACCCTCCTCCAAACGTCGGTCTCGCGCACGACCTTTTCATACCGTCACAGACGACCTCGCAGGGTGGCGTCGCGCCGCCGTCTCCAAGCAATCAAATACGACAGCGGCGACGTCGCGGAAGGTGTCCGGGAAGAAGACAGATGGCTCTTCTAGGAGGCCAAAGAAGAAGCTTGCAGGGCGTCCGGCCGCGCCTCCGCCCACCGAAGAGCCGGAGAGCTCGCAACTTGTTGCGGCGGCGGCCAATGCGCATAAGGTGTTCGATGAAATGCCCACAAGGTATGATCTCGCTCCCTTTTTTGTTGGTGTTTTTTACATAAATATATACATATGGATAGCTTGGTTTTGTTCTACATACTTTGTAGTTTCAATGATGAAACATAGATGACAACTATGGGTGTTGGCTCCAACAATTCTCATTGGTCTCAAACCAATGAAGTGCATGAAGATGATCTTGAGTTTGAGATGGACGAGGATGGTGAGGGTATAGTCGATGCACTGAAAGGAAGAGCGGACAACTACACCATGGAGGAAGACATTTTGCTATGCAATACATGGTTGCATGTGTCTATGGATGCCAACGTTGGAGGGGACCAAAGTAGAGATGCATATTGAATCCGGATGAAGGAGCACTTTGAATTACACAACACGAGTGGAATTGACCACACAAATAGATCTCTTCGCTGCCGGTAGTCGACAATCAACAAAGATTGTCAAAGGTGGGCGGCGGCACTCAAGGCGGTTGACACAATAAACCTAAGTGGCACTAATGATAGAGATAGGGTAAGTGCCATTTCTTTATGTTCCTTCCATGTTCATGCTTTTTTTGTTGTAGTTTGAAATGCTAACTTGTTCTTTTGTTTGTAGCTCATTATTGCACAAAACTTATCTCAAGGAGAAGAGAAGAAGAACAAGAAAGGAAAGGTCAAGAAAGGGAGACCATTCGTGTTTGCCCATTGCTACAATGTGTTGAAAGATGAAGAGAAATGGAAGCCCCGTGATGACCAAGAGGAGAGCAAGAAAAGCAAGGCAACTATTGATTTGGATGATGATGACGAGAAGGCATCAAGTGATGGCGACAAGAGAGGACCTACACCAAACTCTGTTGCCTACTCCAAGCCAAAAAGACCAAATGGAGACAAGAAAAATGCAGAAGAAAAGAAGAAGAGAGGAGATAATGATTTAAAGAATGCCATGAAAGCTATTGTGAAGGCAAGAAAGGGAGCGAACAAGGTGAAGATGATGGCAAGGAACCAAGATGCGGCGGCCGAGGAGAGGAGGTTGGCGGCTGAGAAGAGGAAGGTGGCATTGCAGGAGAAGAAATTGGTCATGGAGTAGCGATCTAGATTGTTGGAATGGAAGAAGTACTTGTTCTTTATGGACACATCTACCCTCGACGAGAAGCAAAATGAGTACTCCCTCCTTCCATCTATATAGGGTCTAATGCGTTTTTCACGACGGCCTTTGACTATTGACAAGATTAATAGTACATGACATGCATAATGTGAAAATTACATCATTGAAATCTCCTTTCACATACGAATTTGACGACATGCTTTGTGTAAGTTGCATGTCATATATTGTTGCTCTTACATTTGGTCAAAGTTAGCCTTGAAAAATGCATTAGGCTCTATATAGATGAAAGAAGGGAGTACGTCAATCTCTCTTGTGAAGAAGTCTTGGTCCAAGAAAGAGCTATGGCCATGGAAGGCATGGGAGGCTGAGATTAGTGAAGAGACAATTATTAGTTGTATATGGATATTAATTTATTGTTTAAATTTCTATCTGCAAGTAGTCGCGGTGAGTAGTCTTGATTTGATAGGTAGCACCTGAATGAAGCAGTCATTCTGAAGGAGCCAAGAGATGTTTATTGCTGGAAAGTAGTACTAGAGACAATTACATGCTCACTGAAGAGCAGGTAAGTATGAGCACAAGATCTTAACAGAGGCACGGTGGAAGCCGCATACTCCGCCTCCCCTAGCCCCCGCCGTGCGCTACTCCGGCGCCGGCGTCCACAGCCCCCCGCCGCCCGCCGCTCCGGCCACGGCGGCCACCCAACCCCCCTCCCCCCTTCCTCCCTTGGCGCGTCCCCTCCTTTCCCCTGCCATGGCGGCGAGCCCACAGTCGGTATCGTCGTCCTTCCGCCGCGAGAGGGAGCGACCCATGGTGTACGTGCTTGGTCTCTCCTCCGGCTCCGAGTCATCTGCTGTGACACTGCTGGCCGTGGCCGGAGAGATGGATAGCCGGGCCGCTCCGCGCCGCCTGCAAGCCGGCTGGGTGGAGTCCCGGCCTTCCAAGAAGGAGCTCTGGCGGCGCCGCCGCGAGGAGCGCCTTGCGACCATGTCTTCGCGCCCGCCTTCTCCCCGTAGGGAGATCTCTCCGGGCATGGAGAACAAGTGCTTCAGATGCCTGCTCGAAGGGCACTTCCGCAATGACTGCGTCAACGACATCGTCTGCATCCGCTGTGGGCTCTCGGGGCACATCTTGCGGGACTGCAAGCGCCCTCGCAGCCCCACGCCGACAGACGACCTCAGGCGTGACGCGGCTACCAAGGCGCGTCCCTACGGCCTCGGGCTCTGGCACTGGGGTGCTTCCGGGCGGCCTGTCTGCTGTGGCTTGCGCTCGGGCCAGAGCACCCTCACCGCCGCTCCCACCGCCGCCCCCTCCCCAGGGCTCCGGCCACCCCCCTCCCGTCGTTTGGCTGTCCATCCCGGCCCCGAGGCTCGAGTTGCTAGTCGACACTGCGTTCTCCCAGGCGGACCTGTGAATCGTGCGTCGTTCGTAGTCCATGGAGGATCTGGAGCGGCGTCTGCAGTACGCCATGGTGGCCTATGTGGGTGGTGCGCGCCGGGATGTCTCGCCGGAGCTTGTGCTGGAGGCCCTACGCGTCAAGGTGCAGATCGGCATGGAGTGGGTTTCGGTCATTCGCTACAGACCAGAGGATTTTCTTGTCGTGTTCGCCACCGCTGAGCATAGGAACAGAGTCAGTGCACTTCCTTCGATTGATCACCATGGAGTCAGGCTCTTCTTCAGGCCATGGAACAGGCAAGCTCAAGCGGTGCACTCTGTGCTTAGATACAAGGTTCACTTGGAGATCGAGGGCATCCCCCCTCATGCCTGGGAGAGGGAAACGGCTGAAGCTTTGCTGGGTTCGGCTTGCCTTGTGGACACGGTGACGCCGGAGACGCACTCTCAGTCGGATCTTTCTTCGTTCAAGCTTTCGGCTTGGACCGCGGACCCTAAGACGATCTCGTCCCTGCGCTGGTTGGCCGTTCCGGAGCCCGACCTGGTCTCTCCCCTCTCGGAGCTGCCGCTGCTCCAGTACAGGACTCTGATTCACCTGGATACTGTTTTCGATGCGGCTAAGTTTGAAGAACCATGGTTCCTTGGCGGATCTTCCTCCAATGAGCAGAGCGGCTTGCCGGAGATGGACGGACCACCTGGTGGTGGTGGTGGCGCTCCTCCAAGGCGTAGGCAATGGCAGTTCGGGGTCCAGGATGCGAGGGGTCACCAGCACGCACTGGGAGGTGGAAGTGCGCAACATTCAGGGCGGATGGAGAAGACGGCGACGACGGTGATGGCCGGACAGGGATGGAAGCTTCCACCAATGGGCCCACATGTGGCCATGTTGGGATCGGGGCCCAGGCTTAGAGTACAAGATAGGGTGGCCGTCAGAACTTCAGCTTTTGACCGCCTTTCCGGACCCACCACGCAGGCCAGGACAATTTCAAATCGCCAAGACGCAGCTGCCCAGGAGATTCCTTGCTTTCGCTCCACGCCTGCCTCGGGAGCGGGCGCGCTTTCAGTGGAGGCGCCAATCATTGGCCCCCAGGCGCCTCCCTCGGCCAAGGAGCCAATCATTGGCCCTCACGCACCCCCCTCTGCTGTAACCGGGACGCAGGGTGGAGACACGAGACCGATGGTCGATCGCCAGCTGGCAATTATCGAGAGGAGACAAGTCCAGAGCGGCCTTTCGCCAATCAGAGAAATCCTTGGGGAGTCCGAGGCGGTTGGTGCCCATATGGCGACAATTGGTGGAGAAGTACCACCGGTTGGTGGGTTGGACGGTGAAAAAAGTGCATCGATTGACGAGGAGGACCCACTGGATCACGTGTTGATCTCGCCTGCTGGTTCTGCGCCACTGCAGGCTGCTTCGCCGGGCAGGCTGGAGGCCACTTGTTCGGAGGGGGTGGGTGATGGCCAGCCGGGACCCACCGCGCACTCATCGGCCATGCAGCCAATGGAAGAGCCAGGCAGTGACATGCATGATGGAAATCATGCAATGGAGATCATCGTGCATGTTCCCGCTGCGGAGCATGCACACACGAACGCTGCCGCTGTGACCGCTAGCCCCGCGCTCTGCACTAGTAATGAAGAACTAGAAGAGAATTGCACGGACGGTATGACAGCGCAGGAGGTGCTGGCCTACAGGAAGCTCAGAAGTTTTTGCTCAAACATCATCAAGAAGCTCGCCCCACCGCTCCTTCGCGAAGTACAGGCATCCCAGCTGCGTCCTGAAGCTGAACCTTTCACTCCGAGACGTACGACCAGAGCGACCAAGAAGGCTTCCACCACCAAGAAACCCAAGGAGAGCCAAGTGGAGAACGTGTTGTTACACGCATTGGGGCTGGTGCCTGAAGATCTAGAGGTAGATGATGGTATGGTTCACGAGCTAAAGGCGCTGTTTGACTCACCGCTCCATGAGCAGCACGTCCGGGTCATTGCAGCCTTGTTCGGCAAGAACATCCCACCGAGAGAAGAATTGGCGGCGAGCAGCGGTGTGGTCATTTGCGCGCAGTAGAGGCCGCGGCTTGGTGGGGAGTGGATCTTTTCCATGGATCTACACCCACATTTGATTTGCTGGAATGTGAGAGGTCTCAACAATCCAGCGAAGAGGAAAGCAGTGAAGGAATTTCTAGGCTCGGTGAAAGTGAACTTAGTGTGCTTGCAAGAGACTAAGCTTGATGTTGTTGATCCGTTTATTGTAATGCAATGTCTTGGACCATCGTTTGATGGTTTTGCGTACTTACCGGCTGTTGAGACGCGAGGTGGAGTTCTCCTTGCTTGGGAGCTCGGTGCTAAACATCGACAACATTCAGCTTAACGCTAACTTTGTCACTGGCCTAGTACACTCCAAAGTTGTTGAGCCATGGTGGATCTCGGCGGTCTACGGGCCACAGGGAGATGAGCTTAAGACGCAATTTCTGGAGGACTTGGCAATGAGGCACGCAATTTGCCAAGGCCCGTGGATGGTGATGGGTGACTTCAACATGATTCTCCGCGCCTTGGAGAAGAACAACACTAACCTCAACCATGCAATGATGAACAAATTCAGAAGCTTTGTGGATGAACATGAACTGAAGGAGATGTATATGCACGGACGTCGCTTCACTTGGTCCAATGAACGGGTTACTCCTACCCTAACCAAGATCGACAGAGTTCTTATCTTGGTAGATTGGGAGCTGGAGAATGCAGAGTATCTTTTGTAGGCTCTATCTACTAATGTTTCTAATCATGCGCCACTACACTTATCTACTAGTGTTGGCTTCTGCCCAAAACGAAGATTCAGGTTCGAATTGTTTTGGACAAAGCTTGATGGATTCGACAATGCAGTGAGGGAAGCCTGGACGTGTGACCCGGGGATTGTGGACCCTTACAAGCGTATGGATGCGTTGCTCAGAAATTGCGCTTGTTCTTTACAGTCGTGGGGGCGGAGGAAAATTGGCAATGTCAAATTGCTCATGAGGGTGGCATCTTGGGTCATACAAAAGCTTGACGTTGCTCAGGAGGATAGACATCTCAATGACCTAGAGAGCTGGTTGTGGCGCACTTTAAAGCAGCCCCTGCTAGGCATGGCGGCTCTGGAGCGGACCATTGATCGCCAACGGTCGAGACTTAAATGGATTAAAGAGGGGGATGCAACACTATGCTCTTTCAAGCAGTGGCTAATGGCAGAAGGTCAAAGAACTTCATCGCACACATCAAGTGCGGTGAAGAGGTGATTACTGATCAGGATAGATTGGAAGAGGTCTTCTCGCAAGCTTATGAGCGTCTGCTAGGAACGGTCCATGCGAGAGAATACACACTTGACCTTCAGTACCTTGGCTTGGAGCCAATGGAGTTAGGAGATCTGGAGGCCATGATCACAGAAGAAGAGGTTTGGAAAGTTATCTCTGAACTACCATCAGACCGTGCGCCTGGTCCAGATGGTTTTATTGGTGCGTTCTATCAACGTGCATGGCCTATCATCAAACATGACGTTATGGCGGTCTTCATGAAGCTGTTTGTGGGTGATGGAAGAGGTTTTGCGAAGCTCAACAAGGCTCATATCGTGCTTATTCCAAAGAATCCCGATGCAGATGAAGTAGGCGACTTCAGACCTATTAGCCTTATACAGCGTCCCAAAGTTATTTGCCAAGGTGTTGGCTAATCTCCCGAGAAATCGCATGCCAGAGCTGGTAGGAGTCAATCAGCCAGCGTTCATCCGAGGCAGGCATTTGCATGACAATTTTCTCCTGGTGCGTCAGGTGGCTCACAGGCTCTATGCTCGAAGGTACCCTTCTGCCTTCCTCAAGATTGACATATCGAGAGCTTTTGATTCCCTGTCCTGGCCATTCCTGTTTGAAGTGCTGCTAGCAAAAGGCTTTGGTAGGCGATGGATCAAATGGATTGTTGGACTCCTGCATTCGTCTAGCACAAAGGTGATTGTCAACGGCATCCCTGGGAACTGCATCTTCCATGCTCAAGGACTGCGACAAGGGGACCCCATCTCGCCGATGTTGCTTGTGATAGCAATGGATGTGCTCTCGGCTCTCGTCAAGAAGGCCACGGATGTAGGGGTGCTTAGCATGTTCTCTGGCACCTCAGCCATGCAGAGGCTATCCATTTACGTGGATGATGTGGCCATGTTTATCAGACCGACTGCACAGGATCTCAACTTTGTTAGGAGGACACTTAAGGTATTTGGCATGGCCTCAGGGCTCCGGGTTAACTACCACAAGTCCTCGGCAATCCTTATTAGAGGCGATAGCGGCGACCGTGCCCGAGTGGAAGAGATCCTTCACTGTGACCTAGCTGAGTTTCCTTGCCGCTATCTTGGATTGCAGCTGGCCGTCAAGTGCCTTACTCGTGCTCAGTGGCAGCCTATGCTAGTTCAAGTGAAGTAGTTTGTGCCGGCCTAGCAAAGGGGCCTCATCCAAAGACCCGGTCGGCTTGTTCTCGTTCAATCTGTCATTGCGGCAAAGCCAGTGCACCACTTCATGATCACCGATGCCCCTGACTGGGTGTTCGAGGAAATCAACAAATGGATGAGATCATTTTTTGGGCTGGGAAAGACAAGATCAACGGAGGACAATGCCTGGTGGCGTGGGACACGATTTGCAGACTCAAATGCTATGGTGGATTGGGAGTGAAGAACATGAGGCTTCAGGCATTGGCACTCAGAGTGCGTTGGGAGTGGCTCAAGAGGACAAAACCACAAAGGCCCTGGCAAGGGCTGCAAATGGTACATGACCCGGAGGCAAGGGAAGTCTTCGATAGTCTTGTCAGCATTAAATGTGGTTCGGGCTCTAGGGTGTTATTCTGGAGAGATCGTTGGCTGCATGGTTTTGCAGTCGCTGACATCGCACCTTTGATCCTGGGCTCAGTCGCGCCAAGAAACGTCAACAACAGGACGGTCCAGCAAGCCCTAGATGATGACAGATGGTTGCTTGATATTCATGAGAACCCTTCATTTATGGCGCAGACGCAACTCATGCACCTCTATCATGTGATTGCTACTATAGAGAGAAATCCTGAAGAACCCGGCGTATTCACTTGGTCATGCGCTGCATCTGGCAAGTATTTTGCTAGCTCGGTCTATGACAGACTTTGTATGGGGATGGAGACGTCCCTAACTGCCAAGTGCATCTGGAGAAGCTGGGCAACGCTGAAATGCAAATTGTTTATGTGGCTAGCAGTGCAATATAGAATATGGACGTCAGACAGAAGAGCTAGACACTGCCTGCAAGATCGGCCCTCGGCCTGCTTTGCCTGCCTCCAAGATGAAGACAACGTGAACCACATCTTTGCACATTGCGTCTATGCCAAGGAAGTTTGGCACCCAATTTGGGAGTACCTGAGAATCAATGTGCAAGCACCATCGACTACAGACTCTTTCACGGACTGGTGGCTAAGGGAGAGGAGGAGCTTCCATGGGCAGGACAGAAGGGGTTTCGACACTTTGGTTACGGCAACCACTTGGTCCATTTGGAAGCAGAGGAATGCTCGGGTCTTCAACCGTTTGGATCAACAAGTAAATCCTATGGCTTTGGCTGACAAGGTGCTCGCGGAGGTAGAGTAATGGAGACTCGCAGGTGTCGGCGTGGGAGGGCTAGAACGCTTTGTGAGAAGTTAGCCTTAGGTACCTAGGTGTTGGTGTGTGTTTCGTGTTGGGCCTTGTGTTCGCACAATGCCTTTTTGTCTGTACATACATTCTATCTTCTATAAAAATATGGTATGCTTTTGGCGTACTCTCGAAAAAAAGTATGAACACAACATCATTCCTTCTGGATCATTTTTATTTTTCACTTCTGTATTACCGACGAACAAGCCTGCGCATCCTTTTTCAGCGTGCCGGTGACTATGGAGCGGGCGGGCAGCAGTTGTCGCCGCAGCAGGCGTGGCCGCAGGTCCTCGTCGGATGCTCCACGATCCAGCAACACTGGCACGCTGAAACGAAACGGAGCGCAAGGTGAAGCTCGGCCAAAAAAGAGAAGAAGCCATGAAGATGATGTGAGCATGCCAACGACATGACTGTCTAACTAACCAAGGTCGAAAAGAAAAAAGGAGGGAAGAGCTGAACCCTGAACTCATGACTTACGCGTGAAGCAGTGGTGGTTGTGATGAAGAGCGCAAGCAGAAGTAGCATCAGCCAGGACGCCAGGGCAAGGAGAGTGTTCCTCCTCGTGCCTCCTGTTTTGTTTGCTGTTTTCCCCTCTTGATATGCTTCACGGTTCAGAGCTTTCAGATGGGGGGGAGGGGGGTCTACGTGTTTGCAACACAAGGAGATGTGGTGGTAAGTACTCCCTCCGGTCCTTTTTAGTTTGCATATAAATTTTATCTGAAGTCAAAGCATCTTTATTTTGACCAAATTTATAGAAAAAAGTATTAATATCTACAATGCCAAATCAATTTTGTTAGATTCATTATGAAATGTAGTTTCATGGGATATATATTTGGTATGATAGATATTGATATTTTTTAATATATATTTGATCAAACTTTGCAAATTTTGACTTAACCTAAATCTAATATGCAGAGTAAAAAGGACCGGAGGAAGTATATATGCGTCCGTGTATGGCCTGGCTCGACTTGTGATAAATATCCCGCCCAGTCGCTTTGCTTGACTTGGACCGATTGATACGTCGACTGCCGCAGTGTATATGTTGGACTCACATCGCAGCCCATGTGGACCCTGTGTCAACTAGTCATGCTGTCTAAAAGCATCTTCAACAGGCAAAATTTCATGTTTTGACCCTTTTGACAAACTTTAGTTAGATCTGATTCTCATCTGAAATTTTTCCAGATTCTAATCCTTTTCCTACCATCGAAACAAATGGTGATAAGATATAACTGCCTACCGCCAGAATACCATCAGAATCCTTGACGATAGAACTTGACTGCACCATCATCTTCGTTTGACATAAAAGACACCCTACGGCTAGTGGCTTTGGCGGTAGGCTAAACAAACCTACCGCCAAGTGTAGGGCGGTAGTGTGCTCTCAACACATGCATCCATCGATGCCATGCATGCTACACGGCGGGCTGCCCATGCATGTTGCACATCCATCATTCTATCCCATGCATGCACATCCATCCAGCCAGCCATGCCATGCATGCTGCACAGCGGGCCGCCCAATGCATGTTGCGCATCCATCCTAGGCTAGGCTGCAGTTTTACTAGGCTAGGCTAGGCTGCAGTTGGTGAGCAGCGCACTTATTATTCACCTCCTAGGCTAGGCTGCAGTTTTTAGTATTTTTTTTAAACAGTGCTTGAGGGATGCAGCGCAACGCAGCTCAACAGGTCAGCCGCAGACCCTACCGCCAAGCATTCCGGCGGTAGGATATAATGAATCTTGGCGGTAGAGTATTTTCCACGTTAGATAATCATTACGGCGTAGTCAAAGTCTATCGTCAGATATTTTGACAGTAGATAATTAAACCTTACCGCCAGAGACAATGGCGATAGGAAAATGGTTAGATCCTGAAAATTTTATGAACCAGGATCAGATCTGGTTAAAGTTTCCAAAAATGATCAAAACATGGAATTTGTCCTCTCCAACAGGCCCGATTTGGAAAAATCACCTTTGTTGCACGCAGCCGGAACGGACGCTCAAAAAACGTGCGCGGTATAAGTGATTCAGCGCGCGGAGCAAAACGGCACTGCGCGACGCTTATTTCGTGCTCAAGAGAGGACACTCAAGCGCCCGCGACTAACTGCCGCCACCCTTTCCGGCCACCCCGCGCTGCCGCCGGTGAAACTCGACCGATGGAAGGCTGCGCCGACATCCCCCCTCCATACACCCGCGATCCCTCCCCGCCACCTTCGCTGCCGTCGCAAACCCTAGCGCTGGGTTGAGCTTCGGCATCGCAACTGCCGGCCCTCCTCCAAGCGCCGATCTCGCGCATGACCTTTTCATGCCGCCACAGACAACCTCGCAGGGTGGCGTCGCGCCGCTGCCCGCCGTGAAGCCATGCACCGCCGTCTCCAAGCGATCGAATGCGGCAGTGGCGACGTCGGGGAAGGTGTCCGGGAAGAAGACGGATGACTCTTCTAGGAGGCCAAAGAAGAAGCTTGCAGGGTGTCCGACCACGCCTCCGCTTGCACCGCCTGCCAATGCGCACAAGGTGTTCGATAAAATGCCCACAAGGTATGATTTTGCCCCCTTTTTTGTTGGTGTTTTTTACATAAATATATACATATGGATAGCTTAGTTTTGTTCTACATACTTTGTAGTTTCAATGATGAGACATAGATGACAACTATGAGTGTTGGCTCCAACAATTCTCATTGGTCTCAAACCAATGAAGTGCATGAAGATGATCTTGAGTTTGAGATGGACGAGGATGGTGAGGGTATAGTCGATGCACCAAAAGGAAAAGCAGGCAACTACACCATGAAGGAAGACATTTTGCTATGCAATACATGGTTGCATGTGTCTATGGATGTCAACATTGGAGGGGACCAAAGTAGAGATGCATATTGGATCCGGCTAAAGGAGCACTTTGATTTACACAACACAAGTGGAATTGACCATACGAATAGATCTCTTCGCTGCCGGTGGTCGACAATCAACAATGATTGTCAAAGGTGGGCGGCGGCACTCAAGGCGGTTGACACGATAAACCCAAGTGGAACTAATGATAGAGATAGGGTAAGTGCCATTTCTTTATGTTCCTTCCATGTTCATGCTTTTTTTGTTGTAGTTTGAAATGGTAACTTGTTCTTTTGTTTGTAGCTCAGTATTGCACAAAACTTATTTCAAGGAGAAGATAAGAAGAACAAGAAAGGGAAGGTCAAGAAAGGGAGACCATTCGTGTTTGCCCATTGCTACAATGTGTTGAAGGATGAAGAGAAATGGAAGCCCCGTGATGACCAAGAGGAGAGCAAGAAAAGTAAGGCAACTATTGATTTGGGGCGACCCCTTCCTCTCGCGACCCCCGCGTCGCCTCCCCCGGCAGCGGCGGGGGAACCCTAGCCGCGCCGCCGCGGCCACCTCCCCACCTTGTCCCACCTCCTCGCCGCCGCCTAAGACAGCCAGCGGGAAAGCCCGAGGTGCCAAGGATGGTGGCGGCGGGGCCTCAGTTTCCCTACTACTGCGTGGGGAACCCCGGATCTGGAGCGGCGGTTCCGTTGGCAAGGCACGACCGACTAGCAGCCATGCGGGTGGTGGATCTGGTGTCCCGGCCGCGTGGGCAGCGGGATCCGGTGGTCGTTGGTGGCCGGCGGCGGCTTCTGCGATGGCCGATGCGCGCGATCTGGCGCCTCCTCTCCTTCCCTGTTCGGCGTGCGGGCTAGCATGGTCGGGCCGCGCTTCCTCTTGGTCGCCGATTCTATACAGGAGGCGCTGCTGGTGGCGGAGATCTAGTTCGGGCGAAATCCCTGACCGGCCGCGCCGACGGCGACGCCTAAGGGCGTCGTTCCCCTCCTTGGAGTCGTCGGTATGGACTAATCTCCTCACTTCACCTTCCCCTAGGTCTCCCGGGGGAAAGCCCTAACTTTGTTGGGTGGCGGCGGCGCTCATGGCGCCGTTCCCTTCTTGAAGGCACCGCTTTGGGAACCTTGGGATTGGGTGGAGCTTGTGGGTGGTGGGCGACGGCGGTGGTGTGGCCCTATCCTAGCATGGATTTACGTCAGTTGCTTGGAGATGGACTCGTGTAGGTGGAGGTCGTCGGCTGACGTCATGGTGGCGTCAATGGCGGAGGACCTGCCAAGGCTCGCGTAAGTGGAGATCGTCGTTTGGCGTCATGGTGGCGTCGATGGCGGAGGACCTGCCAAGGTTGTCACCTCAATCTGCTCTGAAGATGGACCATCAGAAGACGACGACGACCCATGTGAATGCGTCGGACCGGTTTGAGCACCGGACCTGGCAGATGGCTCGGTCGGGCCCTCTGGCTTTAGATGTTAGGCTTAGGTGAGAGGTCTGAGTATGTGGCCCAGCTTGCACCCCTTCATCATTTGGATAGGAGTAGCAGCAGATGTTGCCGAGATGGCGGATTCAGGCATATTTTTGTTCTACTTTGTAAGGTCCTCAAGAATAATTAATAAAATGGCTGCATGTATCTCTCAGATGCAGAGGTCGGGGGTCATCCTCCTTTTCCAAAAAACTATTGATTTGGATGATAATGACGAGGAGCCATCAAGTGATGGCGGCAAGAGAAAACCTACACTAAACTCCGTTGCCTACGCCAAGCCAAAAAGACCAAATGGAGACAGGAAAAATGCAAAATAAAAGAAGAAGAGAGGAGACAATGATTTAAAGAATGCCATGAAAGCTATTGTGAAGGCTGTCGGTGTCAAAACCGGCGGATCTCGGGTAGGGGGTCCCGAACTATGCATCTAAGATCGATGGTAACAGGAGACAGGGGACACGATGTTTACCCAGGTCCAGGCCCTCTCTATGGAGGTAATACCCTACGTCCTGCTTGATTGATCTTGATGAATATGAGTGTTACAAGAGTTGATCTACCACGAGATCGTAATGGCTAAACCCTAGAAGCCTAGCCTGTATGACTATGGTAATGAATATATCCTTTCCGGACTAACCCCTCTGGCTTATATAGACACCGGGGGGAATCTAGGGTTACATAGAGTCCGTTACATAAGAAGGAATCTTCATAGTCGGTCGCCAAGCTTGCCCTCCACGCCAAGTAGAGTCCAATCCGGACACGGGTACGGTCTTCGGCCTTCATGTCTTCACAGCCCATCAGTCCGGCCCATGGATAACAGGCCGTACGCCCGATGACCCCTTAGTCCAGGACTCCCTCAATAGCCCCTGAACCTGGCTTCAATGACGAGGAGTCCGGCGCGCAGATTGTCTTCGACATTGTAAGGCGGGTTCGCCCTTCCAAACTCCGAGTTGATCTTCAGATGTGATGATTGTATCCGGACTTGTATACACAACCGCAGAGGACATAATATTTTACGAGTTCAACCCATCGACCACTTTTTGGTAATATGACACCACCCCTGCCCGGCCACTTCTTATGAACCATTTTAGCCGGCCCGTCGCCCCACATCCCAAGACGTGGCTTTATTGGCGCGTCTTATCCAACAGAGATCATGCCTCCCTTTTTAAGGGATTCCTGTCAACCCGGATGTGGGTAACCCAACCGTCGCTGGGGTACAATTCCTTGGAAACAAGCAAGTTTTTGAGGCCCAGGAGGAGACGTTTGATATTTGCAGCCTTTATATAGGGGTACAGACCCGTCTTTTTCTTCTACGCTTGCCTCTTCCTCGACCCCTGCAACCCCGAGTTCCAACACCCGGGCTTCGGTCGCCACAAGCCCCAATCATGTTCGGATCCAGCCGTCAAGGCCGGTGGTTAGCTTCTTCTGTCACCGAGGAAGATATCGCAAAGCTTCGGGCAGCGAGATACTTGACCGCAGAAATCCGTCACCGGCTTCCTGCCGAGGGGCAGGTTATTCCCACCCCCAGATCCGGCAAGAGGGTCGTGTTCGTGTCCCACTTCCTCCGCGGGTTAGGGTTTGCACTTAACCCCTTCGTCCGAGGGCTCATGTTCTATTACGGGCTAGATTTTCATGATCTGGCCCCAGACTCTATTCTTCTTATCTCGGCGTTCATCGTCACGTGCGAAGCCTTCCTCCAAACTACTCCACACTTCGGCTTGTGGCTCAAGACCTTCGATGTGAAGCCGCAAGTGGTAGAGGGAGAGCAAGCCGAGTGCGGCGGCGCTACATTGAGCAAGCTTGCTAGCATCGTTGGGCTGAAAGGATCCTTCGCCAAGTCTTCTGATCTGTGGCAGCATGGGTGGTTCTATATTGCCGAGCCCCGCATATCCAAGTGGGCAACTGCGCCCGCATTTCGATCCAGTCCCCCAACTCAGCTTGCATCATGGATTAACAAGGTACTAGATTGGGGATCAACAAATGATGTGCGAACTCTATAGAGTCGCATCCGAAGCCTCATTGAGAGGGGCATTGACATAGCCAATGTCGTTCAAGTAATGCTAGTTCATCGGACCCTGCCGTGCCAGCGACATCCTCTCCGCCTATGGGAGTTCAATCCAGAAGGGCCGCGGACTCTTCAGCACTTCTTCGACACAACACACGAAGGAATGTGGAGATTATTCTTCGGGAAATGAAGGCAACGGTCGGACACCACCGAAGATGTCGGCCTAGACTGTAACCATTTGGATACCTCGTTAAGTACCCGTTTACCGAATACCTTATAGTCAGATACCCAGTGGCAAGATACCAACAGTATCATCCTTTTTCAGGGATGGATAAAGAAGGTGGAACTGATTAGGTGTCCGGCTCCCCTTCCCGAAGACTCAACTACTCCTGTGTTAACAAGGATGTTGGCCTCGGCGCCATACCAGGCACCGGCAGGGGAGGGCGAGAAGGCCCAAGATGACCTTGGTTCCGGAGGTAAGTCGGACACTGAGTCCGGAGAAATCGACCTTTCCTCGCCCGAAGACGGAGGTGAAAAAGGACCCAGTATCCCTTCTCCAAGCAGGAGAAAAAGGGCCGCCTCCGAAGATTGGTAGGGGCGGTCTTCCAAGAAGGGCAAGATGCCACCATCGAGTGCCCTGGGTTTAGAAAGTGACGCCGTTAAATAGCTCAAACAAGGGGACAAGCTCTCGGCCAAACCGTAAGAGAATCCGGAGTACTTTGATAGCGCCCCGCTCCGTTGCTGTTACCGAAGATATACATAACGCATTCATGCATTTTTATAGGTCGGCACAGAGTTTTTCTGGGCGATCCTCTTCTTCGGGGAGGCTCCTCCCAGAGATGATGGAGAGCGATACGCCTCCTCCAAGCTCCTCGCCCAACAAGGCGGATGACTCTGAAGTGTCATCACAGAGGGTCCCTTTTGACCAACAAGTTATGCAGGGGACAGAAGAGACAGTACCCGAAGGTGGAGCACCGACCATCCGAGATTCTGGGGCTGATGATAACAAAGGTCCCGGACTGACTGGTTCGCAGCCGACAATGATTCTGGAGACGGATGAACAAATTCCTTCAAAGGATGATTGTGCTCCTAGAGCAGCTTTGGGAAACCCGAAGACTCTGGATATATTACAGGACATGTTGCGGAAAGCATCTATCTCGGGGGAACAACGTACCTTGATGGGTACAGTGATTGAGAAGATTTCGTCCGCGAAAAGCGGATTAAATGAAGCCTTCATGAGCCTACTGAAGGGCTTCGAGGTTTGTGACATAATGTTTTCAACTATGTTTCATTTGCAAAGATGCGTCTGTGTATAGGTAGTAGCCCCTGATACTCGGGTTGGCTTCCACTGGGAAGCAAACGGAGGATCGAAAAGGATCGCTTGAGGACTAACTTGATGAACTTTGAACACAGGCTGCTTCCCCCTTGGCCACTTCTCGGACTACGGAGATTGCCGATTTGCAGCGGAAGCTTGATGTGGCAGGGGATGATCTTGCTTTAATCAATATGCGTCTGGATGAGTTGCAAGGTATGTGTTCGGGGTAATCCTCATACATTTTTGTGGTATAAGAATGATGCTGAGATTTGGCTGCAGATGGTGCTGCGGCCGTTGAAGTTCTTCGAGCGGAGCTGGCCCGGGCCAAGGAGCAGGCCCGGTGTAGCAATGCTGCTGCCGAAAAGGCATCGGCTGAATTAAAAGCCGGACAAGCTGCACGGCGCCAAGATGAGGAGAAGATATCCACGATGACGCTCGAACTGGAGAATGCTACTGGCCGTTGTGAATTTCTGGAGAAGGAGAGTAAAGGCTTAATGGCTGATCTGGACAAGGCCTTACAAGAGGCGAGGGAAGCGCGGTCGGAATACAGAGAAGCCTGTGAGGAGGTTCGACAGGCGAGGGAGATTGCGGTTGGAAAGCCCTTTCTGCTGCAAACTAAGTTCGAAGACCCAAACTATGCCCAGCTTAACCAAGTATGGAGTTCTCCGGATGAGTTCTTGGACTTGCCGAAGAGTTCTTCCGATGCGGTGCAGTATTACCAAGCGCGAGATGGATATGCAACAGAGAAGCTTTTTTGGTCGTAGTTTGGCGCATCAAAGTGCCCTATGTTGCTCAATGAACAGATGTCCCAATGGGCCAAACTTCATTGGATATCCGATGCCGCCATGAAGGATGTCGTAATCCGGTTGTGGCCAACCGAGCCTGTTCCGAATAGCTATTCCGGTTTGGTGCAAAGGCTTGTTGACGCGGTGCCACGTATCGATGCTGTGAAACGGTCAATGTGCATTGAGGGTGCATGAATGGCTTTTTCCTGAGTCAAGACGTTCTGGGGGAAGATGAAGGCGATCGATGTTGCGATGAAGGGTCCACCCAAGGGCAAGGACCATCAGGAACCGGAGCATTATTTTGAAGATGTCCTAGAGGCCGCCCACTTTATAGAGGGCCAGTGCTCAAAAGCCATAATGTTCGAGTGAGGTGTATGAAAATTGTAAAAGACAAGTTTATACTTAATGTATTTATGTTTTGCTTGAAAGCTTGAATTCCTCCTGTGCGGCTGTTTTGATATAATATGAAAGTTTTCCAATTGTCGGCTTCAGCCCCCTCGTAGGAAGTACGAGGGTGTTCAGAAAATCATTTAATCACTCTTTATCCAACGTCTTGGTCTATGAAGGAAGTGATAATGCGGTGAACCAGGCAATCAGACTATAAGGCGTTAACACTTTCACTTAGCCATAGGAGTTTTATGCTGGGGCTATGACATAGCCCCTGGTATGTATGCGGCGTATGGCGCCTTACATATTTGATCTCAAAAAGATCCCTCGTGTGACATGAAGAATCGCTAAAGATTCCAATAAGTCGTCAAGTGGTTGACCAGCTCACGCCACATCATGACAGTCAGTTTTCGGCTTTCTCTACTGAGGTGCTCGTCTAGTTTAGACCAGGGCACAATCGCAGTAGTTCTCCCTTTACTACCCTAGCCGATAGAGCGGAACATAGGGTAGCAAGCACAGGAGTCGGGCAACCCAACTATTGACCCAAGACAATTATTCGGAGCTGATGCATATAAGGCCAAACTTGCGACACCGAAGTATGCTATAGAGCTGTTCGGACTTTTACTGGCAACTTATTTGTTCCCACACCGAGCCCATGGCAGGTTATGCTAAGGTATTTTTGTGAAATAACCGTAGGAGCCATATTTGTCGGGAAAACAATATAGATGATTAGTTCGGATATTGTTTACTGGTAACTGAGCGATATGCCAATGATTACTTATGATATATATATATATATATATATATATATATATAGGGATTGACTATTCGTCACCCTGGGTGAGGAATAGTTATTCTTCACCCCCTCTATTTTGCTATAAATGCACCATAATTTTACGTTCCGTAAGTTTTGTCTTATTTCTAACGTAAAAAAAACCGTAAGAAAATATATAATCGTCATAAAAAATATTTTATGTTATGTAAAATTACAAACGTAAAAACATAGTGTAAAATACACATAAACTGAAATTTTTCTTATTTTATGACCTATATTTTTATTTTCTTATGCTAAATTTTACGTAGTGAATCAATATGAATGTAACTATTTGAAATATAAACGTAATTTAATTATGAAATGATCGTAAAATTATGTCGGGTGAAGAATAACTTATTCTACACCCTGGATGATGAATAGTAACACTATATATATATATATATATATATATATATATATATATATATATATATATGAGACAAATGTTTCCTACAAGCAGTGGTAGTTACCACCACTTGCGTTTTGTATGTTGTATATAGTATCTATCGAAACCAAGAGTATGTACGTGTAGTATGTAGTATATAACAATGATTAGGTAGTCTATATACTAATTTTTAGGTAGTATCTACCATGTTTTGAATATGCTCTTTTTTACGTACAAATATGTACGTATTTCACAAATATAACAAAAACTATGGGCTCATATCCAATTTTTTCATGTAACTTGCTTTGAAATATCTTAGATATATTATATGAACATATTTAAAATAATAAAATAGTATATATAGTACCACATGGTAGTATATGAGATATGTGGGATAACTACCACCGGGTGGTATGATGGATTTTCCCTATATATATATATATATATATATATATATATATATTATAAGCCATCAGCCCGGCTATTTGACATGCTCGGGGTTGGAGGCGGAGGAACAGGCATAGTACATGCTCAAGAAATAGGGAGCGCGGTCTACAAAAAGTTATTTTGGACCTCCTGTCGCACGTCTGCGCCGCCAGTCCTCGGTGGGGGGAATCCTTGATGGGAATAGCCTCTTGGATGAGTGTATGGATCCAGACTCCGATAGAGCCAGTTTCAGATGTTTATCCTGTTCGTCACCTATTTTTAAATGATAGCGAAGGAAGAAATAAAAAATAAGTAATAAAAGAAAGTTACTGGAGTGCTTGCAGGCTTGTCCGTGTTGTGCTACCACCAATGCCCATGGTATCTTGAGTGCGTAATGATGTATGCGCGGTAAAATTTTTGTAGGTGTGTGGAGTGGGCGGCGGGAGCCGGGTTGCTATTTCCGTTCTAGGAGTAGTTGATCCTCGGGTGGAGATTGCTTCTGACCCCCAGTGTTTCGTTGGTGAACCTTTCCGTCATCCCTGTTTCTTGGCGGCCTCCTCCCCCTGTGTTCGACGTTGAGCTTGCCGGCCTATTTAAAGACCCAGCAGTTTCTGTTGGTATGATTTGCTGGTTTATCGGGGTGGCCATGAATCTGGCATGGTCGGCCCAATATCCTGTCCAGGTTGGATGGTTCATCTCGATTCGCCTTGAATGGCTTCTTCTGCTGACCGGGCTTGGGGTTGCTGAATCCGGCGTTGACCGCCGTGTCGCCTGATCTTTCATTGTCATTGCGACTGTTGTTGTTGCTTCCTCGTGGCTTGCCGTTGCCGTCTCATATTTCGGAGGTGCCCTGGTTGCTGGCGCTATTGCTTCTACGAGCGAGCCAGTTGTCTTCTCCCACGCAAAAGCGGGTCATCAGAGCAGTGAGGGCTATCATGGATTTAGGTCCTTCTTGGCCGAGGTGGCGTGCAAGCCATTCGTCCCGGACACCGTGTCTGAAAGCTGCAAGGGCTTCCGCATCCGGACAGTCGATGATTTGGTTCTTTTTGACTAAGAACCGAGTCCAGAGCTCCCTGGCTAATTCTCCGGGCTGTTAGACAATTTGA
Organism: Triticum monococcum; assembly: GCA_034509565.1. Lineage (NCBI taxonomy): Eukaryota > Viridiplantae > Streptophyta > Magnoliopsida > Poales > Poaceae > Triticum > Triticum monococcum. The sequence continues at coordinate 388,398,159 of CM067845.1, forward strand.
CTTAGGCATCGGCATCTAGTGGCCGGACATATGTTCCTCGGAAGTTATCGAGGAAGGCCTCTTCCAAGTCCTCCAAGATGCCTATGGAATTTTCAGGCAGGTTGTTTAACCAGTACCGAGCTGGCCCTTTTAGTTTTAGTGGGAGGTATTTAATGGCGTGGAGGTCATCCCCACGGGCCATATGGATGTGGAGGATGAAATATTCTATCCATACCGTGGGATCGGTTGCCCCGTCGTATGATTCAATATTGATGGGTTTGAATCCTTCGGGGAATTTATGATCCATTACTTCATCAGTGAAGCAAAGCGGGTGTGCGGCGCCTCTATGCTGGGCCACACTGCGACGTAACTCTGAAGGAGTCCCTTTGCGGTTTTTGGCTCAGGCGTGGCGAGGTTTGACACGTCCGAATAGGTAGCTATCGCCGTGTGTGGAAGCATGCTTTTGCGATCCGTAGATCGGGCTTGCGTGTCCTGCTCTATTGTCCAAGTCTCTCTGCAGGTCGTCTGGGTAAACGTGACCTGCGTTGTTCCTGCCTTTACGATGACGTGGGGCGGTCTGGTGTTCGGCTTGAGTTGCCTCTTTATCCGGATAGTGTTGCTGGTGCCCTGCCGCATTGTGTGACGATGGTATGGGCTCCAACGCCCCTTCATCGGACTGGTATAGCAATATGTGCTTTGGGTAGCCTTTGGCTAGGCTACTAAGGCCGTATTCTTCAGCAACCAGGACTTCGGTCCATCTGTTGGTGAGTAGGTCTTGGTCAACATGAAGCTGCTGCTGCTTCTTTTTCAGGCTCCTTGCCGTAGCTATCAGCCTGCGCTTGAAGCGCTCCTGTTCGAGGGGCTCTTCGGGTACAATGAAGTCTTCGTCACTGAGGCTTACCTCATCTTCGGAGAGCGGAAGGTAGTTGTCGTCCTCCGAACCGTCGTTGGGCAAGGCCTGTTCGTCGAGGCTGGCTTGCTTGTTTTCCTATTCCTCCTGCTCGGATGTTGCTCCCACAGGGTCTTCATTGCTTCGGCGCCGTCCGGAGTACTATTTTTTCCAGTGCCATTATTGCTGTGGCGTGACTTGGGGCAGCGTTTGGGGCGCCGGAACTTAGACTGTGACTCAGGAGTTTTAACTAGATCTCCCTTGTCTTTGCCGTGAGGCTTTTTAAGTGTATCGGTCATGTACATGTCATGTGAAGGGGTGGCCGTCTCGCGCCTGATGACTGGAGGGTCTTGGCCTTGCTCCTTATTGGCATCGTCGTCTATACCGTCAATGTCTGCGGAGCCAGGAGCGGGCATGTCGGTTTAGTCCTCGATAGTGGCTATGAAGTGGGTGGCGGGTCGGAAGCGAAATTCTCCATTTTCAACCTCTAGCTCAAACCGGACATAGTTCGGTCGCGAGTCCCCCATCAGGGAGAGGGTTTTCAACGAAATCGGCATTTCACCAAAGGGCGGGTGTTGGAAGACATTTGCGGTGCTGAACTCGATGATTGATAACTGATCCAACAAGGTGTCTGAGGGCGCGCAAGGTTCGGAACTTATAGACGGAAACGAGTCCGAAATTCCGTTGACGCTGATATTGCCTGGTGTTGAGTTTGTGTGCGGCTCCAATGCTGCGGACTCTGTGGCTTCGGATGGTGCAAACTGCTCCGGATCTAAGGTCGTAGCATTCACCGGAACCATCTCCAGAACCAGGTCCGATGACCGATTTAGTCATGTTCATCGGAGCGATCGCCTCGGTCTCAAATCCATTGAAGATCAAGTCTTCACAGATATCTGCAACATAGTTGAAGTTTCCAAATCTGACCTGATGGCCAGGGCCGTAGCTATCAATCTGCTCCAGATGGCCAAGCTAGTTGGCCCGCAGTACGAAGCCGCTGAATACGAAAATCTGTCCGGGGAGGAAGGGTTCTCCTTGGACAACGTCACTATAGACGATCGGAGGGGCCATCGAACCTCTCGTTGATGGCACAGTGGAACTCTCATTGAAAGTACCAATGTCGGAGTCAAAACTGACGGATCTCATGTAGGGGGTCCCGAACTGTGCATCTAGGATCGATGGTAACAGGAGACGAGGGTAACGATGTTTACCCAGGTCCGGGCCCTCTCTATGGAGGTAATACCCTACGTCCTGCTTGATTGATCTTGATGAATATGAGTGTTACAAGAGTTGATCTACCACGAGATCGTAATGGCTAAACCCTAGAAGCCTAGCCTGTATGACTATGGTAATGAATATATCCTTTCCGGACTAACCCCTCCGGCTTATATAGACACGGGGGGGGGAGATCTAGGGTTACATAGAGTCAGTTACATAAGAAGGAATCTTCATACTCAGTCGCAAAGCTTGCCCTCCACGCCAAGTAGAGTCCAATCCGGACACGGGTAAGGTCTTCGGCCTTCATGTCTTCACAGCCCATCAGTCCGGCCCATGGATAACAGGTCGGACGCCCGAGGACCCCTTAGTCCAGGACTCCCTCGAAGGCAAGAAAGGAAGCGAATGAGGTGAAGATGATGGCAAGGAATCAAGATGCGGCGGCCGAGGAGATGAGGTTGGCGGCTGAGGAGAGGAGGGTGGTGGCTGAGGAGAGGAAGGTGACATTGCAGGAGAAGAAATTGGCCATGGAGCAGCGATCTAGATTGTTGGAATGGAAGAAGTACTTGTTCTTCATAGACACATCTACCCTCGACGAGAAGCAAAATGAGTACGTCAATCTTTCCTATGAAGAAGTCTTTGTCCAAAAAAGAGTTATGGCCATGAAAGGCATGGGAGGCTGAGATTAGTGAAGAGACAATTATTAGGCATATATGGAGATTAATTTATTGTTTAAATTTCTATATGCAAGTAGTTGCGATGAGTAGTCTTGATTTGATGTAGCACCTGAACGAAGCAGTCATTCTGAAGGAGCCAAGAGATGTTTATTGTTGGAAGGTAACCGAGACTATTACATGCTCATAGAAGAGCAGGTAAGTATGAGTGCACCATCATTCCATCTGTATTATTTGTATTTATACTTTTACTTCTGTGTTACTGAGGAACAAGCCTGACCATCCTTTTTCAGCCCGACGATGGCGGTGGAGTTGGTGGGCAGCAGTTGTCACCGCAGTAGGCATGGCCGCAGGTCCGAGTCGGATGCTCCACGATCCAGCAGCACTGGCACGCTGAAGCAAAACGAAGCGCAAGGCGAAGCTCAACCCAAAGAGAAGAAACCATGAAGAAGATGTGAGCGCGCCAACAGCAGGTAGCAGAACATGACTGTCTAACTAACAAAGGTTGAAAAGAAAAAGGAGAGAAGAGCTGAACTCATGACTTACACAGTGAAGCAGTGTTGGTTGTGATGAAGAGCGCGAGCAGCATGAGCCAGGATGCCAGGGCAAGGAGAGTGTTCCTCCTCATGCCTCTTGTTTTGTTTGTTGTTTTCCCCTCTTGATATGCTTCACGTTTCAGGGCTTTCAGGGGACGTGTTTACAACACAAGGAGATGTTTTTTCGAGAGTACATCAATGGCGCACCATATTTTTATAGAATGGAGCAAATATTTACAAGAATCCGACAGTCAATGCAAACATCAAAGGTCGGTACACCCACACCGAAGTGCAAACAAGGCTAACTCCTCACAAATCTATCTAAACCACTCACACCAAAACCTACATGCGACCAATCACTGATGTCCCCAAGTATCGCCAAAGCAAGTTCTCTAGGGCCAACCACCTGCTCCGGCCGCTTGAATACATGGGCATTATTTATTTCCAAATGGCCCACAATGCTTCGATAACCAACGAGTCGAATCCTGTCTTCTCCTTCCCATGGAATCCTCTCCTAGCCCTAAGCCACCACTCCTCGAGTGGCTCCTGCCCATCCGAGATGCCAACATTAACCTGCAGTGTGTCAAAACACAAGGAGATGTGGTGGTCAATATATATGCATCCGTGTATGGCCTGACTCGACTTGTGATAAAGATCCCGCCCAGCCACTTTGCTTAACTTTTTTTCAGGGTTGCTTTGCTTGACATGGACTGATTGATATGCTGACAGCCCTAGTGTATATGTTGGACTTGATATCACAGCGTATGTGGACAGCAAAAACACATATTTGACCCATGGACGAAATGAATTCACGATCTGAACTGCTTTTGAAAAAAATTCACAAACTGTCCGTATTGTGTGGCGCCTGACAGTCGGACGCTGCACTCCACTATGCAGCGCCTTTGTCTTAGGTGCCACACGCCCGGTCAACGTGGCAGCCCGAGGCCAGCGCAGCCCCATAGCTAGTCGTGCGGTGTCTAAGCGCTAGGCGCCACACAATATAATGTGCAACGCCTAGCTCTTAGGCGTTGCATAGTGACTTAAGCCGCATCGGGCCTAGCCCTCCCTAGGCAGTTCTTCCCTCTCCCAGGCAGTTGCTCTCTGTAACAAAGAGCAGCGGCGACGGCCCCTTCGACCCCCCCACACACACCCCTCTCAGATCTGGAGATTTAAGCCGTGGATTCGATCTCTAATCCCTCCTACTAGGTAAACTCCTTCGTTCCCTTTCTTTTCCTCCGTAAATTCGTTGCCATTTTAGAGGTTTGTCCAAGATTGGGTGGAACCCTTGATTTGCTTGGTTCGGATCATTATTTGTCCAAGATTGGGTGTTGTGATTTAGGATGTGTAGTCATAGTGGTACTACCCTAGTATTGTTCATTAGTTCATAATATATGATTCTTGTTAGTGAAACCTAGATTTTGTTTATTTCTTTTAGATATACATGAGTTGCCTAGTTTTGTAGATAATTATGAGATGTTGAGTTTTTTTGATATATATGAGATGTTGAGTTTATTTGAAATATGAGATGTTGAGTTTATTTGAACACATGACATACAAGATATATATGAGAATTTTTCAAATGAGTATTGTAAATCATTTATTCATTATGTGAGAAGGAGATGTTGAGATTCTTGTAGATGAATACATATGAGATGTTTAGATAAACACATATGAGATGTTTAGTGTATACTGATATTTGAGATGAACTCATATATGCTTATTGTTTGAACTTTGGAAGGATGGTTTGGCTTCTCGACGATGCTTATGACACACAACACCGGGCCTACATGATGCGCGAGAAGGGGATGCTAATAATGAGTAATATAAATATTTTGCAAATTTGCCTTTAGTTGAAATTGACATTCCCTAATATTTGTCGTTAATTGTTTTTTTGCAGAAGCTTGAACCTCTAAAGACTCGGTATCACGGGGTCTTTGGTCCTGCCATGCCCTACGATGAGCGGTACACACCCTACATCCAGCAGGCAGGACTCCTCTCGTGGATTCAGTTGGTCAGCCGATCCACGCCAAACCTCAATGCTCCACTGGTGTCCTCTCTTGCTGATCGGTGGAGGCCGAAGACACACAGTTTCCATCTTCAGACCGGGGAGATGACCGTGACGCTCTAGGATGTCTCCTTGATCACCGGTCTTCCTATCAACGGGAGGCCTCTCTGTATGAGCATTGATTCTGATGGGTGGCGCCAGCAGATGACTGCTCTTATCGGTATGGCTCCTACCGAGGCTGAGGCTGATGTAGAGGAGGGAGAAGAAGAAGAAGAAGAAGAAGAAGAAGAAGAATAAGAAGAAGAAGAAGAAGAAGAAGAAGAAGAATAAGAAGAAGAAGAAGAAGAAGAAGAAGAAGAAGAAGGAAAGAAAAACAGTCGGAGCTGCTTTCACGTGGATTCAAAGGAAATTTGCGCATTGCCCTGCGGATGCCACTGATGATGTGATCCAGACACATGCTCGTGTCTATATGTGGTACGTTGTCTCGAGGACTTTGTTTCCTGACTCCACAGGTAAGAACGCTCCATGGATGTGGCTGAAGGCGTTGACCGTCTTCGATAGCAGATGGAGCTGGGGTTCAACGACTCTTGCCAACTTGTACCGACAGGTAGTTGGTTTGTTTTGTTTTCAACTCATTTCTTCATTAGCAATGCGACCTTGCTGTCAAGTTAACATTGCTTTCTTTCATATGCAGCTGGACGATGCGTGTTGCAGGTGTTGGGAAATGTAGCATGCAATTTCTAAAATTTTCCTATGCTCACGCAAGATCTATCTAGGAGATGCATAGCAACGAGAGGGGGAGAGTGTGTTTACGTACCCTCGTAGACCGAAAGTGGAAGTGTTTGATAACGCGGTTGATGTAGTCAAACTTCTTCTCGTTCCGACCGATCAAGGACCGAAAGTACGGTACCTCCAAGTTCTGCACACGTTCAGCTTGATGACGTCCCTCGAATTCTTGATCCAGCAAAGTGTCAAGGAAGTAGATGAGTTCCGTCAGCACAATGGCGTGGTGACGGCGATGGTGATGTGATCCGCGCAGGGCTTCGCCTAAGCACTACGAGAATATGACTGAGGGTGTAATCTGTGGAGGGAGGCGCCGCACACGGCTAACAGAAGTTGACATGTGTTCTAGGCTCCTCCCCCCTCATATATATAGGTGGGAGGGAGAGGGAGCAGCCAAGGGGGGCGCCCCAAGTAGGCCGAATCCTACTTGGGGTTCCTGAAGGAAATATGCCCTAGAGGCAATAATAAAGTTGTTATTTATATTTCCTTATATCATGATAAATTTTTATTATTCATGCTAGAATTGTATTAACCGAAAACTTAGTACATGTGTGAATATATAGACAAACAGAGTGTCCCTAGTATGCCTCTACTTGATTGGCTCGTTAATCAAAGATGGTTAAGTTTCCTAGCCATAGACATGTGTTGTCATTTTGTGAACGAGATCACATCATTAGAGAATGATGTGATGGACAAGACCCATCCATTAGCTTAGCACTATGATCGTTTAGTTTATTGCTATTGCTTTCTTCATGACTTATACATGTTCCTATGACTATGAGATTACGCAACTCCCGAATACCGGAGGAACACTTAGTGTGCTATCAAGCGTCACAACATAACTGGGTGATTATAAAGATGCTCTACAGGTGTCTCCGATGGTGTTTGTTGAGTTGGCATAGATCGAGATTAGGATTTTTCACTCCGTCTATCGGAGAGGTATCTCTGGGCCCTCTCGGTAATGTACATCACTATGAGCCTTGAAAGCAATGTGACTAATGAGTTAGTTGCGGGATGATGCATTACGGAACGAGTAAAGAGACTTTCCGGTAACGATATTGAACTAGGTATGATGATACCAACGATCGAATCTCGGGCAAGTAACATACCGATGACAAAGGAACAACGTATGTTGTTATGCGGTTTGACCAATAAAGATCTTTGTAGAATATGTAGGAGCCAATATGAGCATCCAGGTTCCGCTATTGGTTATTGACCGAAGATGTGTCTCGGTCATGTCTACATAGTTTCCGAACCCGTAGGGTCTGCACGCTTAACGTTCGATGACGATTTGTATTATGAGTTATGTGATTTGATGTATCGAAGGTTGTTCGGAGTCCCGGATGAGATCACGGACATGACGAGGAGTCTCAAAATGGTCGAGATGTAAAGATTGATATATGGAAGGCTATATTCGGACATCGGAAAGGTTCTGAGTGGTTTGGGTATTTTTTGGAGTACCGGAGAGTTACGGGAGTTCGCCGGGGAAGTAATGGGCCTTAATGGGCCATACGGGAAAGGAGAGTAGGGCCTCAAGGGGTGGATGCGCGCCCTCCCATGGGCTGATCCGAATTGGACTAGGGAGGGGGCGGCGCCCCCCTCTTTCCTTCTCTCCCTCTTTCCCTTCCTTCTTCTCCTACTCCAACTAGGTAAGGGGGGAAACCTACTCCTACTAGGAGTAGGAATCCCCCTTGGGGCGCGCCATAGAGAGGGCCGGCCCTCCCCTCCTCCACTCCTTTATATACGGGGGAGAGAGACACCCCATAGACACACAAGTTGATTGTGTAGCCGTGTGCGGTGCCCCCCTCCACAAATTTCCACCTCGGTCATATCATTGCAGTGCTTAGGCGAAGCCCTGCGCCAATAGCTTCATCACGCCGTCGTGCTGACGAAACTCTACCTCGACACTCAGCTGGATCTAGAGTTCGTGGGATGTCACCGAGCTGAACGTGTGCAGATCGTGGAGGTGCCATACCTTCGGTGCTAGGATCGGTCGGATCGTGAAGACGTACGACTATATCAACCGCATCGTCATAATGCTTCCGCTTACGGTATACGAGTGTACGTGGACTACACTCTTCCCCTCTCGTTGCTATGTATCACCTAGATGGATCTTGCGTGTGTGTAGGAAAAATTTGAAATTACTGCGTTCCCCAACAATGGCATCCGATCCAGGTCAATGCATTGATGTTATAGGCACGAGTAGAACACAAAGGACTTGTGGGCATGGGTATATACATATTGCTTGCGGTCACTAGTTGTTTCTTGATTCAGCGGTATTGTTGGATGAAGCGGCCCAGACTGACATTACATGACCGCGTTCATGAGACTGGTTCTACCGACGTGCTTTGCACACATGTGGCTGGCGGGTGTTAGTTTCTCCAACTTTAGTTGAATCGGATTCAATGAACAGGGTTCTTTCTGAAGATCAAAAAGCAATCACTATACCGCGTTGTGGTTTCCCGTAGCAGCCACGTAAAACTTGCAACAATAAAGTAGAGGACGTCTAACTTGTTTTTGCAGGGCATGTTGTGATGTGATATGGTCAAGACGTGATGAGATATAAATTGTTGTATGAGATGATCATGTTTTGTTAAAGTTATCAGCAACTTGCAGGAGCCTTATGGTTGTCTCTTTATTGCATAAGATGCAAGCGCCATATAATTGCTTTACTTTATCGCTATGCGATAGCAATAGTTGCAAAAGCAATAGTTGGCGAGACGACCATGTGACGACACATTGATAAAGATCAAGATGATGGAGATCATGGTGTCATGCTGGTGACGATGGAGATCATGACAGTACTTTGGAGATGGAGATCAAAGGCACAAGATGACGATGGCCATATCATGTCACATATTTTGATTGCATGTGATGTTTATCTTTTACGCATCTTATTTTGCTTAGTACGATGGTAGCATTATGAGATGATCCCTTACTAAAATTTCAAGGTATAAGTGTTCTCCTTGAGTATGCACCGTTGCGACAGTTCTTCGTGCTGAAACACCACGTGATGATCGGGTGTGATAAGCTCTACGTTCACATATAGCGGGTGCAAGCCAGTTTTGCACATGCAGAATACTCGGGTTAAACTTGATGAGCCGAGCATATGCAGATATGGCCTCGGAACACTGAGATGAAAGGTCGAGCGTGAATCATATAGTAGATATGATCAACATAGTGATGTTCACCATTGAAAACTACTCCATCACATGTGATGATCGGACATGGTTTAGTTGATATGGATCACGTGATCACTTAGATGATTAGAGGGATGTCTATCTAAGTGGGAGTTCTTAAGTAATATGATTAATTGAACTTAAATTTATCATGAACTTAGTCCTGATAGTATTTGCATATCTATGTTGTAGATCAATTATTCGCGTATAGCTTCCCTGTTTTATTTATGATATGTTCCTAGAGAAAACTATGTTGAAAGATGTTAGTAGCAATGATGCGGACTAGCTCCGTGATCTAAGGATTATCCTCATTACTGCATAGAAGAACTGATGCACCGCTAGGTGACGGACCGATTCTAGGAGCAGATGTAGACGTTATGAACGTTTGGCAAGCTCGGTATGATGACTACTTGATAGTTTAACCACCATGTTTTACGGCTGAGAACCGGGACTTCAAAAACATTTTGAATGCAACAGAGCATATAATATGTTCCATGAGCTGAAATTGGTATTTCAGACTCATGCCTGAGTCGAGAGGTATGAGACCTCTGACAAGTACTTTGCCTACAAGATGGAGGAGAATAGCTCAACCAGTGAGCACGTGCTCAGAATGTCTGAGTGCTACAATCGCTTGAATCAAGTGGGCGTTAATCTTCCAAATAAGTTAGTGATTGACAGAGTTCTCTAGTCATTATCGCCAAGTTACTGGAACTTTGTGATGAACTATAATATGCAAAGGATAACGAAAATGATTCCTGAGCTCTTCGTGATGCTGAAATCAACGAAGGTAGAAATCAAGAAAAGCATCAAATGTTGATGGTTGACAAGACCACTAGTTTCAAGTAAAAGGGCAAGGGAGAGAAAGGGAACTTCAAGAAGAATGACAAGTGAGTTGTCACTCCCATGAAGAAGCCCAAAGCTAGAACCAAGCCTAAAACTGAGTGCTTCTACTGCAAAGGAAATGGTCACTGGAAGCGGAACTGCTCCAAATATTTGGCGGATAAGAAGGATGGCAATGTGAACAAAAGTATATATGATATACATGTTATTGATATGTACTTTACTAGTGTTCATAGTAACCCCTGGGTATTTGATACTGGTTCAGTTGCTATGATTAGTAACTTGAAATAGGAGTTACAAAATGAACAAAGACTAGTTGAGAGCAAGGTGACGATGTGTGTTGGAAGTGATTCCAAGGTTGATAAGATCACCATCGCATGCTCCCTTTACCTTCGGGATTAGTGTTGAACCTAAAATAAATGTTATTTGGTGTTTGCGTTGAGCATAATATGACTGGATCATGTTTATTGCAATACGGTTATTAATTTAAGTCAACGGATAATTATTATTCTGTTTACATGAATAAAACCTACTGTGGTCATACACCCAAGATGAATGGTTTATTGAATCTCGATCATAGTGATACACATATTCATAATATTGAAGCGAGAAGATGCAAAGTTAATAATGATAGTGCAACAAATTTGTGGCACTGCCGTTTAGGTCATATTGGTGTAAAGTGCATGAAGAAACTCCATGCTGATGGAATTTTGGAATCACTTGATGCTTGCGAACCATGGCTCATGGGCAAGATCACTAAGACTCCGTTCTCCGGAACAATGGAGCGAGCAACAGACTTATTAGAAATAATACATACTGATGTATGAGATCCAATGAGTGTTGAGGCTCGTGGTGGGTATTGTTATTTTCCGACCTCCGCAGATGATTTGAGCAGATACGAGTATATCTACTTAATGAAACACAAGTCTGAAATGTTTGAAAAGTTCAACGAATTTGAGAGTGAAGTGGAGAATCATCGTAACAAGAAAATAAAGTTTCTACGATCTGATCGTGGAGACGAAATATTTGAGTTACGAGTTTGGCCTTTAGTTGAAACAATGTCGAATAGTTTCACAAGTCATGCCACCTGGAACACCACAGCGTAATGGTGTGTCCGAACGTCGTAACCGTACTTTATTACATATGGTGCGATCTATGATGTCTCTTACCGATTTACTACTATCGTTTTGGGGTTATGCATTAGAGACAACTGCATTCACATTAAATAGGGCACCGTCTAAAAATCCGTTGAGATGACACCGTATGAACCGTGGTTTAGCAAGAAACCTAAGATGTCGGTTCTTAAAGTTTGGGGTTGTGATGCTTATGTGAAAAAGTTTCAGCCTGATAAGCTCAAATCCAAATCGGAGAAGTGCGTCTTCATAGGATACCCAAAAGAAATTGTTGGGTACACCTTATATCACAGGTCCGAAGGCAAGATCTTTGTTGCTAAGAGTGGATCCTTTCTAGAGAAGGAGTTTCTCTCGAAAGAAGTGAGTGGCAGGAAAGTAGAACTTGATGAGGTAACTGTACCTTCTCTCGAATTGGAATGTAGTTCGTCAGAGTAATCTGTTCATGCGATGCCTACACCAACTAGAGAGGAAGTTAATGATGATGATCATGAAACTTCGGATCAAGTTACTACAGAACTTCGTAGGTCAACCAGAGCACGATACGCACCAAAGTGGTACGGTAATCCTGTACTGGAAGTCATGTTACTAGACCATGATGAACTTACGAACTATGAGGAGGCAATGATGAGCCCAGATTCCGCAAAATGGCTTGAGGCCATGAAATCTGAGATGGGATCCATGTATGAGAACAAAGTATGGACTTTGGTGGACTTGCCCAATGATCGGCAAGCCATAGAGAATAAATGGATCTTCAAGAGGAAGACGGACGCTGATAGTAGTGTTACTATCTACAAAGCTCGAATTTTCGAAAAACAGTTTTTGACAATTTCAAGGTGTTGACTACGATGAGATTTTCTCATTCGTAGCGATGCTTAAGTCTATCCAAATCATGTTAGCAAATTGCCACATTTTATGAAATCTGGCAAATGGATATCAAAACAACATTCCTTAATGGATTTCTTAAAGAAGAGTTGTATATGATGCAACCAGAAGGTTTTGTCAATCCTAAAGGTGCTAACAAAATGTGCAAGCTCCAGCAATCCATCTATGGACTGGTGCAAGCATCCCAGAGTTGGAATATACGCTTTGATAAGTTGATCAAAGCATATAATTTTATACAGACTTGCGGTGAAGCCTGCATTTATAAGAAAGTGAGTGGGAGCACTACAGCCTTTCAGATAAGTATATGTGAATGACATATTGTTGATCGGAAATGATGTAGAATTTTTCTGGAAAGCATAAAGGAGTATTTGAAAGGAGTTTTTCAAAGAAAGACCTCGGTGAAGCTGCTTACATATTAGGCATCAAGATCTATAGAGATAGATCAAGACGCTTGATAAGATTTTTTAATGATTACATAACTTGACAAAAAAATTGAAGTAGTTCAAAATGAAACCGTCAAAGTAGGAGTTATTGCCTGTATTGCAAGGTGTAAAGTTGAGTAAGACTCAAAACACGACCACGGCAGAAAATAGAAAGAGAATGAAAGTCATTCCCTATGCCTCAGCCATAGGTTCTATAAAGTATACTATGTTGTGTACCAAACCTATTGTGTACCTTGCCATGAGTTTGGCAAGGGGGTACGATATTAATCCAAGAGTGGATCACTTGACAGCGGTAAAAAATTATCCTTAGAAGACTAAGGAGATATTTCTCGATTATGGAGGTGATAAAGAGTTCGTTGTAAAGAGTTACACCGATGCATGCTTTTACACCGATCCGGATGACTCTAAGTCTCAATCTGGATACATATTGAAAGTGCGAGCAATTAAATAGAGTATCTCCATGCAGAGCATTGTAGACATAGAAAATTTTGCAAAATACATACGGCTCTGAATGTGACAAACCCTTTGACTAAGCTTCTCTCACAAGCAAAACGTGATCACACCTTAGTACTCTCTGGGTGTTAATCACATAGCAATGTGAACTAGATTATTCACTTGGAACATCCGAAAATTCTAAATTTTGGAATGTTATAATAAATAGATAGATTGATTGTTTGTTTTATTGTTGTGTGATTGATTGAGTGAAATTCGAAACTTTTTGAAAGTTAAATGAGAGGGAAGAAAAGGACTTTCCCAAACTTTCACCTTTTGCATTTTGATCTCCGTGAATTCAAATTCTTTTCAAATACAGAACCTTCGAAAGAAGATGACATGACTTCTTCCATTTAAATAAATGAAAAGGGTTTTGAAAAGATTTGAATTTCATTTGGAAATATTTTTAATTCAGAAACTTCAAGCAACTAAATGATTTTCATGAGAGAAGATAAAATGACTTCTTCAAATTATGAAATATGAGTTGGGAGTTTCAAAGATCACATTTAAAGTCCTTTTTGAATTTATTTTCAATTTGGAGTTATTTGAGTTTTATTTAAATTATTTTTCTCCAAAAATAAAATATATGGAAAATAGGGTAATATGATTCCCTACATCAGAAAATTGGAGATAAATAAATTTGAATTCATTCTGGTGTTTCTAAAATGATTTTTATTGGATTTTATTAGACCAGGAGCACTTTTGGAATTATTAGAATTTGTGTGTATTTCATTTAATGCTAGAAAAATGTTCATGTCGTAGAAAATCTTTTTCTGAAAATTTTGATATATAATATCCCTATAAACTTTTTTTATTTTATTTTTGTTATTCGGTTTTCCTTCTGTTTCTATTTAAAAAAAACTGTACATGCATCCCATATTTATTTATCGCCTACATGCGCATTATAGTAGCTTCTGACGCCCCATTGTTTTTTCTCTCTTAAATGGGCCAGGCCCAGCCAGCCTTTTCATTTTTTTCTTTCTTAGGCCGATTTTGTTTAAAAGAAAAAAAAACCTGCAGCCGCAGCGTGCACGTGCGGCCGGCCGAAGGCCTTTAGGCCCATGCGATGCGAGTCGTCTCTTTTCATTTGTGTTTCGTATGTTTTTCGTCTATGTTTAGTCCCACATTGCCTAGCCTTTAACCTCTAAGCCTCTTTTTCACCAATAAATATAGACCCATAGAGCCTCCAAAAATCATCCGATTCAGGTTAAATCAATATTTTGGTTTGACTAGATTCATTTAAGAAAAAATATATTTCTCCTCTTCGGCGCGACTTCTGGAAATTGTCTCTTCTCTCCAAAGTCATCTTTTCTCTGCCTTATAAAGGTATCTTTCTTTATACTTCCGTAGTTTATTATTACTAGACTAATACGATAAAATAATTAGATTATCAATTAGTCTACGTATTTATATATTAGACCCTAGCCGTAGCTATTTTCTTCCGTAAAATAGTTTGGCCCTCATTTTTCAAATAGCCATAACTTTTTACTCGTTCATCCAAATTAGATGAAACCAACGCCTATAGCTTTGTCTTGTTTTTACCTTTTCAGTGAACCTGTCACACCAACTTTTTGAAATCTTCAAATTTTGAATTTTGTTCAGATTTATATTCAAACTTCTTTTGATCTTAACTTGAGTTTTATAACTCCGATTTAATTGATTCTTTTTGCAAATTAAAGCTCTTGGCCTAAACTTTCTAATAAGGCCAGATTCACATAATTTTGGTACTGTTAGAAATTGTTTTATGTTGCAAGAGTTATTTGCTGGGTTTTGAAGCTTTCCGAATTGTTTTCTTCTTTCTCTCCGACCTTTTGAGTGATTGCTTACGATAGATTGACCGGAGTGTGATGAGTAGAACTATCAAGAGTTATGAGTGCGAATCATCTTCATCAACATTGCAAGCAAGTTCACACTTTGATCATATCCCTTTCATACCCAGTTTTATGCATTAGTTTCACCCTCAAACATTGCATGAGTAGGATTGACAACATGTGGGTATTGGGAGGTAGTTGATGAGGTAGGAACCTACTACCCTGCATTCAAACCTTGGGAGTTACTATTACGTTATGCTTATATTGCCATGCTATGCTCGTAGACGTGGATTGGGTTTAAGAGTATTTCATGATAGATGTGAGATTGTTAATTAATGGTTAACTTAAGGTGGCAACTTTAACACACATCTGGGTGGATTGAGGCACCTGGGTATTCCAGCGATTGCCTGTCTAGGCACCTGGGTATTCCAGGATTGCCTTTTTTATGGACCGCCACCCAGGCTCAAAGGGATCATGAGATTATTCATGCTAGAAACTTCCGTGTGCAGCCACAAGCTACTATGGGCTCTAGCATAGTTGACTAAGTCGTGCGAACTCTTACAGTGGTAGACTAGCAGATGTAGGGGATGTAGGTGGTACAGTCTACCCATCGTAAGGTGCTAGCTCTTCTGAAAGACTATGTCTCGGTCATCCGTTTCTCAAACACCATGTAGTGCGAGAAATCCAACAGAGGAGATCGAGTCTTGTGGGGAAAAGTGCGCAAACCTTTGCAGAGTGTATAAATTAATCATGGTTGGCCGTGTCCCAGGTTATGGACATCTTGAGTATCTAGTACTTGGATTATCATGTGAATCTCATCATGTTACTTTAAATTAATTTTGTTGGGTTTAATGATGTTACTTAATTGGGATTGAGCATGTTGTCAACCATTCTCAATGTTCAACAACCACCATGATAGTTAAATAAAATTTATTCCTTTGCAGTAGGGAAAAATTGGCTTTTCGCAAAAACATATAACGATAGAGCTTTTCCACCAGCCATATATGCATGTAGTGATAGCCATTGTTCATCATTCTCTATGGTGTGAATTTGCCAGTACATTCAATGTACTGACCCTCTGTGGCTGCAATGTCTCATGTTGCAGGATTTCTTACGACGAGTAAGTGATACATTAGGGTTATGATTTCTACACTCAACTTTGCCGTTGGTGTTGATGAGAATCCACAACCTTATTACTTCCGCTTTTTGGATTGAGGTAATAGTATTTACGTTACTTTACACATGTGATTTACCTCTGTTATAAATCCTCAAGTACTGTGTGTGTCAGCATACCGATCCAGGGATGACACTTAAGCACAGAGACTTGATCCATTCAGGTCAGGTCGCTACAAGATGGTATCAGAGCACATGTTGACTGTAGAACGTGACCCTAGAAACTGGCAAGCCCATAGGAAAGATTTTTCTCTAAAACTTTACTCTTCAAAAAGATCTTTTACCTCTCTTCTCTTCTGAGCTTATTCAAATATCCCCTTTTAGTGAGACCATACCCCCTTTTCCCTTTTGACCACACGAAGATTCAACTGATGAGACCACTCCAAGAAGTACAAGATATCGGACAACCGAGACCATTCGGAATGAAGAGGATTTTACCATGCATTATGATAATGGAAACTACATCTGTTGAAGACTCTAAAGACTAGGAGAATTGAAGACTCTGAAGAATTTTCCAGATTTGTATGACCTAGGAAGGCACCCCTTATGGAACTTGGCAGACTAAGGAAGTCGTCAATACCTGAGATCAAGGTGTATCGGAGAAAGACCGAGCATGGAGAGTTAAAAACCTCAAAGTTTTGTCAAGAAACCCTAAGGCAGGAGATATCAACTATGGAAGATAGCTCATGGCAATGACAAGGGCAGAAACACGGTTATCCGTGATGTCATCGCCATTGATACTATGGTCACCAAGCTGAGCTAAGCATGTATTTCTTCGGAAGGATTGGATGGTAGAAGGCTGACGTAGCAACTATCAGCAAGAGATGAAGTTTTAACCTAGGCCGGTGTATCACCAGGATCTGGAGTAATACATCAATAAGTTCAATATGGACTTGTAGGAAGTCATATTTGACAAGGAGGCCATTCGTGAAGAACTTAGGACCTAGAAGCTGAAAGTAGCCAAGCTGGAGGAGCAAAACCTCGAGATACAGGAGATTCGTCAGGAACGGAAGGACCGTAGTGCCATGGTTCCTGTCAAGGATGTTGAAACCCGGAAGTTTGGACCGCAACTCCAAAAATATTAAAGGATGTCACGAGAGACTTCACGTCAATAGAGATGATCTGGTTAAAGAACTGGAGAAAGACAAGAATGATTGGAAGAAGCCATTGGAGGCATGAACAAGACTTGAAGAGTTTGGCTACATTAAAGATTTATTGACCTTTAGAAGACCAAACCCCTGTTATACACTTACATTAGATGCGATGATTGTGAGCTGTCATTTGTTTGATGTTTTCCGACAGCCACAATAAAATCTGTCTTTTCAAAACTTTTGTTTGTATTGTGTGTATCCCTCTCTATCTCTCTTATCTCACCCCAAACCCATGGACCCAATAGAGGATGAATGGAGATGAGCTTGTATTTTCTGGACCGATGAGTCAGTTGGAGACAGACCGATGAATTCAAAACATGGAGGATCACATGAAGAATAACCCTATAGTCGGAAAGAATATGACCCAACATGCTCTTCAGTGCTTTGAAAGAGGTGCTGCTACTTGGTGGAGGATGTACCAAACCATCAATGGATGGCAAGGAATAACCACTTGGAAAGAATTTAAGTTGACTTTGCCAAAGTCTCGGTTTGTGTCCCAGAAGTTGAAGCCTTATGTAAAGGATATGAAGAAACCTTGTGCATGCAAGATTTTTGGAGAAATAGGACACACCCATAAAGAACACAAGGATGAATGCACTAATTGTGAAGGAAGTCACCCAGTTGAAGAATGCCCAACTAGGCAGATTACTTGTTTCTTGTGTGAAGGGACTACCCACTATCCTGCTCAGTGTCACATTTACCCCATGGTATGATGAACCATCCAGCAGAAGAAAGAAGTAAAGAAAGGAGCCCTTATGGAAATTTTAGAAGAACCCGTGATGAAGGAAGAGATGGAGGACACACCTAAAGAAGACCCGAGTAAACCCTGCACTAAGTCTTGCTATTCATATGGAGAAGAAGGACACATCTCCTAAAATTGTTTGAATGTGGATCTAGTAGAATTCCCGACAGAGGAAGTAAAATATGACCCACAGGAAATAGAAGCCCTGATTGGAATGGAAAAGTCCAGGAAGAGAAACCAATTGGAGCCCAGGAGGGACCTGAGTTGTATCACCTGTTACAGGTGTAAGGAGTCAGGGCACTACCTCAACAGTTGCCCAAAAAGGAAACCTCGATACTTGTCAGAAGTAATATGTTTTAGTTGTAATGGAGCAGGGCACTTTGCCAGAGAATGCCCCAAGGAGAAGGAAACTTGTGCTAGATAGTTGAGTTTGCAACAAAAGAAATGGAGTAGCAGAAGAGAGAACATTTTCTTTTATATTGAGGTGTTGAGTTGAGACATGTAATGGAAAAGCGAGAGATTGTAATCAATTGAGAGTGAATAAAGTTAGCATCGTTGGTACCGATATGGATTTTATGAGTTGTTACTCTATGAAGAAGGATTTTGACCATTTTTTAGGATATGAGAAATATGGTCTATGGAAGATTTGTGCATTTTAAGGGTGGTAGTACCCTGTAAGAACCGTTGACCCCTGGAAAATATAAGGATACTCCACTGAGTGGATTTCAGACAAAATGAATACGAGTTTTGTCTCGATATGTGTGATACCCCAAGAGTGTGTGGGATGAAGTTGGAGACCGTCAGTTGTTTGGACCAAATGTGATCAAGGAGTCAGAAGAGAATGTTAAGTTTATTCGAGATAGACTGAAGGTAGCTTAGTCCAGGCAGAAGAGTTATGCAGAAAAAAATGCAAGGAGGTAGTCTATAAAATTGGAGACAGAGCATGTCTTCGTGTGACCCCTCTGCGAGGAGTTAAACGATTTGTAGTTAAGGGAAAGTTAGCCCCGAGATTTGTGAGACCATACCGAGTTTTGGAGCATATGGGAGAAGTGGCCAA
This sequence comes from Triticum monococcum, assembly GCA_034509565.1. NCBI lineage: Eukaryota > Viridiplantae > Streptophyta > Magnoliopsida > Poales > Poaceae > Triticum > Triticum monococcum. The sequence goes on from CM067845.1 coordinate 388,417,140, forward strand.
CAAGTTGGAGTCACCCAAAGGACTGTCAGGAGTTCATGATGTGTTTCACGTTTCCCAGTTGAAGAAGTGCCATGCAGAGATGGCCAATATTCCCCTGTAAGGACGCTTGACCCTGGAAAGGATAATGATGTTCCACGAAGTGGAATATAGACTTCATAAGTTTTTATCTCGGTATGTGGGATATTCCACGAGGATGAAGAGATGAATTACTATTGGATATAAAGGAGGTATGATGTTGGAAATATGGATCAAGGGAAAATTCCATGATGAGTCTGAGCAATCATGTCCTAGTTTGGTGCCAATAGAAGGAAGGAAGACATTACAATTGGATGGATTTAAGAATACTAGGAAGTTGGAAGTTGGAATAATGATCAGTTGCCCGATGATAAGTTCAAGGACTACAAGTTATGAGATGGGCCATAACCCACAGGACCTGCCAAGAAGCAAGCACATTCTTACTGAAGGAAAAAAAACCTGGAAGAGATTGCGACCTTACCCACAGACGATCTTATAGGAGTAACGCAAAACCTAAGAGTTGTGAAGGAACGATAGATGTTGTTTGGCTTGTAGAATCAATGGATATATCCGAACTTGGTTCATGGACAAGAGAAATTCTGCAATGCTTGTGAGGATGACCGAGTGTTACAATGCGAGATTCGCTAAACTGTATACATGGTAATGATTTGGGTGCGGGATGGATTGATCACCATACCGACTTACTCTTATTATTTGCCTTGCTATATGGGATGGTAAATCTGAGTGACTTACCTATAGTAGAGAGACGACGATCAAAACCTTGTTTAAACCTTAGAATGGTATAAACATTTTCCCTTGTACAAGGCAGCTGTTGCCAATTGTAGGACATACGGTGAGAATGAAGCCTAGACCCAGTTCCTGCAGGAGAAACCATAATTGGATTACTGCCATGAGATATCGATAGTTGTTTAGTTTTGGCGCCAGACTCGTCAGCTAAGAAGACCCAGTCATGGAAGAACCTTACCAAGATGAAAGGACAGAAGAATTGCGGTAAAGGTTATGCCACTACCGGAAGAGCCCAGAGAAGGAATTTTCACGAGAATTTGAGAAGACCGGCCCCATCAAGAATAAGGATGGAGTATATGAGTTTACATGGAACCCTTACCTTGTTTCTAAGGGTGGTAGCACCCTAGACCCCTGGAGACGATCGATGGATTTTGAGGAGACCTCCAAACCCTAACCTTTTTCTTGCTAGCCTCTCCGAATCTCAAGGACGAGATTCATTTTAAGGGTGGTAGGTTTGTAACATCCGAAAATTCTAAATTTTGGAGTGTTATAATAAATAGATAGATTGATTGTTTGTTTGATTGTTGTGTGATTGATTGAGTGAAATTCGAAACTTTTTGAAAGTTAAATGAGAGGGAATAAAAGGACTTTCCCAAACTTTCACCTTTTGCATTTTGATCTCCGTGAATTCAAATTCTTTTCAAATACAAAACCCTCGAGAGAAGATGACATGACTTTTTCCATTTAAATAAATGAAAAGGGTTTTGAAAAGATTTGAATTTCATTTGGAAATATTTTTAATTCAGAAACTTCAAGTAACTCAATGATTTTCATGAGAGAAGATAAAATTACTTCTTCAAATTATGAAATATAAGTTGGGAGTTCCAAAGATCACATTTAAAGTCCTTTTTGAATTTATTTTCAATTTGGAGTTATTTGAGTTTTATTCAAATTATTTTTCTCCAAAAATAAAATATATGGAAAATAGGGTAACATGATTCCCTACATCATAAAATTGGAGATAAATAAATTTGAATTCGTTCTGGTATTTCTAAAATGATTTTTATTGGATTTTATTAGACCAGGAGCACTGTTGGAATTATTAGAATTTGTGTGTATTCTATTTAATGCTAGAAAATGTTCATGCCGTAGAAAATCTTTTTCTGAAAATTTTGATATATAATATGCCTATATAAAATTTTTATTTTATTTTTGTTATTCGGTTTTCCTTCTGTTTCTATTTAAAAAAATTGTACATGCAGCCCATATTTATTTATCGCCTACATGCGTAGTATAGTAGCTTCTGGCGCCCCATTGTTTTTTCTATCTTAAATGGGCCAGGCCCAGCCAGCCTTTTCATTTTTTTTCTTTCTGAGGTCGATTTTGTTAAAAGAAAAAAAACTGCAGCCGCAGCGTGGGCGTGCGGCCGACCTTTAGGCCCATGCGATGCGAGCCGTCGCTTTTCATGTGTGTTTCGTATATTTTTTGTCTATGTTTAGTCCTACATTGCCTAGCCTTTAACCTCTAAGTGTCTTTTCCACCAATAAATATAGACCCATAGAGCCTCCAAAAATCATTCGATTCAGGTTAAATCAATATTTTGGTTTGACTAGATTCATTTAAGAAAAATATATTTCTCCTCTTCGGCGCGACTTCTGGAAATTGTCTCTTCTCTCCAAACTCGTCTTTTCTCTGCCTTATAAAGGTATCTTTCTTTATACTTCTGTAGTTTATTATTACTAGACTAATACGATAAAATAATTATATTATCAATTAGTCTACGCACTTATACATTAGACCCTAGTCGTAGCTATTTTCTTCTGTAAAATAGCTTGGCCCTCATTTTTCAAATAGCCATAACTTTTTACTCATTCATCCAAATTAGATGAAACCAACGCCTATAGCTTCGTCTTGTTTTTACCTATCCAGTGAACCCGTCACATCAACTTTTTGAAATTTTCAAATTTCGAATTTTGTTCGGATTTCTATCAAACTTCTTTTGATCATAACTTGAGTTTTATAACTCCGACTTAATTGATTCTTTTTGCAAATTAAAGCTCTTGACCTAAACTTTCTGATAAGGCCAAATTCACATAATTTTGGTACTGTTAGAAATTGTTTTATGTTGCAAGAGTTATTTGCTGGGTTTTGAAGCTTTCCGAATTGTTTTCTTCTTTCTCTCCGACCTTTTGAGTGATTGCTTACGATAGATTGACCGGGGTGTGACGAGTAGAACTATCAAGAGTTATGAGTGCGAATCATCTTCATCAACATTGTAGGCAAGTTCACACTTTGATCATATCTCTTTCATACCCAATTTTTATGCATTAGTTTCACCCTCAAACATTGCATAAGTAGGATTGATAACATGTGGGTATCGGGAAGTAGTTGATGAGGTAGGAACCTACTGCCCTGCATTCAAACCTTGGGAGTTACTATTACGTTATGCTTATATTGCCATGCTATGCTCGTAGACGTGGATTGGGTTTAAGAGTATTTCATGACATATGTGAGATTGTTAATTAATGGTTTACTTAAGGTGGCAACTTTAACACACATCTGGGTGGATTGAGGCACCTGGGTATTCCAGCGATTGCCTGTCTAGGCACCTGGGTATTCAAGGATTGCCTTTTTTATGGACCGCCACCCAGGCTCAAAGGGATCATGAGATTATTCATGCTAGAAACTTCCGTGGGCAGCCACAAGCTACTATGTGCCCTAGCATAGTTGACTAAGTCGTGCGAACTCTTACAGTGGTAGACTAGCAGATGTAGGGGATGTAGGTGATACAGTCTACCCATCGTAAGGTGCTAGCACTTCTGAAAGACTATGTCTCGGTCATCCGTTTCTCAAACACCATGTAGTGCGAGAAATCCAATGGAGGAGATCGAGTCTTGTTGGGAAAAGTGCGCAAACCTCTGCAGAGTGTATAAACTAATCATGGTTAGCCGTGTCCCCGGTTATGGACATCTTGAGTATCTAGTACTTGGATTATCATGTGAATCTCATCATGTTACTTTAAATTAATTTTGTTGGGTTTGATGATGTTACTTAATTTGGATTGAGAATGCTGTCAACCATTCTCAATGTTCAACAACCACCATGATAGTTAAATAAAATTTATTCCCTTCCAGTAGGGAAAAATTGGCTTTTCGCAAAAACATATAACCATAGAGCTTTTCCACCAGTCATATATGCATGTAGTGATAGCCATTGTTCATCATTCTCTATGGTGTGAATTTGCCAGTACATTCAATGTACTGACCCTCTGTGGCTGCAACATCTCATGTTGCAGGATTTCTTACGACGAGTAAGTGATACGTTAGGGTTACGATTTCTACACTCAACTTTGCCGTTGGTGTTGATGGGAATCCACAACCTTGTTACTTCCGCTTTTGGATTGAGGTAATAGTATTTACGTTACTTTACACATGTGATTTACCTCTGTTATAAATCCTCGAGTACTGTGTGTCGCATACCGGTCCAGGGATGACACTTAAGCACAGAGACTTGATCCATTCGGGTCAGGTCGCTACATGACTCTCATAAAACCCTTTGGATATTAGTCACATGGCGATGTGAACTAATCACATGGTGATGTGAACTATTGGTGTTGAATCACATGACGATGTTAACTAGATTATTGACTCTAGTGCAAGTGGGAGACTTAAGGAAATATGCCCTAGAGGCAATAATAAAGTTTTTATTTATATTTCCTTATATCAAGATAAATGTTTACTATTCATGCTAGAATTGTATTAACCGGAAACTTAGTACATGTGAGAATACATAGACAAATAGAGTGTCCCTAGTATGCCTCTACTTGACTGGCTCATTAATCAAAGATGGTTAAGTTTCCTAGCCATAGACATGTGTTGTCATTTGCTGAACGGGATCGCGGCATTAGATGTTGATGTGATGGACAAGACCCATCCGTTAGCTTAGCACTATGATCGTTTAGTTTATTGCTATTGCTTTCTCCATGACTTATACATGTTCCTATGACTATGAGATTATGCAACTCTCGAATACTGGAGGAACACTTAGTGTGCTATCAAACGTCAAAAATTAACTGGGTGATTATAAATATGCTCTACAGGTGTCTCCGATGTTTGTTGAGTTGGCATAGATCGAGATTAGGATTTGTCACTCCGTCTATCGGAGAGGTATCTCTGGGCCCTCTCGGTAATGTACATCACTATGAGCCTTGCAAGCAATATGACTAATGCGTTAGTTGCGGGATGATGCATTACAGAACGAGTAAAGAGACTTGCCGGTAACGAGATTGAACTAGGTATGATGATACCGACGATCGAATATCACGCAAGTAACATACCGATGACAAAGGAACAATGTATGTTGTTATGCGGTTTGACCGATAAAGATCTTTGTAGAATATGTAGGAGCCAATATGAGCATCCAGGTGATACGTCTCCAACCTATCTATAATTTTTGATTGCTCCATGCTATATTATCTACTGTTTTGGGCAATATTGGGCTTTATTATCCACTTTTATATTACTTTCGGGACTAAGCTATTAACTGGAGGCCCAGCCCAGATTTGCTATTTTTTTGCCTATTTCAGTGTTTCGAAGAAAAGGAATATCAAACGGAGTCGAAACGGAACGAAATCAACTGGAGAAGTTATTTTTGGAAGGAAACCTACCGGATAGACTTGGACCCTACATCAGAAGGTGAGGGAGGTGCTCACGAGGGTAGGGGGCGCGCCCCCCTGCCTCGTGGCCCCCCCCCTTCGCTCCACCGACGTACCTCTTTCACCCATATATACCTATGTATCCTAAAACTTCAACAATAGAGATTAGATCGGGAGTTCTGCCGCCAGAAGCATCCGTAGCCATCAAAAACCTCTCGGGACCCTGTTTCGGCACCCTGCCAGAGGGGGAATCCTTCTCCGGTGGCCATTTTCATCATCCCGGTGCTCTCCATGACGAGGAGGGAGTAGTTCTCCCTCGGGGCTGAGGGTATGTACTAGTAGCTATGCGTTTGATCTCTCTCTCTCTCATGTTCTTGATTTGGCACGATCTTGATGTATCTCGAGCTTTGCTATTATAGTTGGATCCTATGTTTCTCCTCCCCCTCTTCTCTCTTGTAATGAATTGAGTTTCCCCTTTGAAGTAATCTTATCGGATTGAGTCTTTAAAGATTTGAGAACACTTGATGTATGTCTTGCATGGGATAACCGTGGTGACAATGGGTTATTCTATTGATCCACTTGATGTATGTTTTGGTGATCAACTTGCGGGTTTCGTGACATTGGGAACCTATGCATAGGGGTTGGCACACGTTTTCATCGTGATTCTCCGGTAGAAACTTTGGGGCACTCTTTGAGGTCCTTTGTGTTGGTTGAATAGATGATTCTGAGATTGTGTGATGCATATCGTATAATCATATCCACGGATACTTGAGATGACATTGGAGTATCTAGGTGACATTAGGGTTTTGATTGATTTGTGTCTTAAGGTGTTATTCTAGTACGAACTCTAGGGCTGTTTGTGACACTTATAGGAATAGCCCAACGGATTGATTGGAAAGAATAACTTTGAGGTGGTTTCGTACCCTACCATAATCTCTTCGTTTGTTCTCCGCTATTAGTGACCTTGGAGTGACTCTTTGTTGCATGTTGAGGGATAGTTATGTGATCCAATTATGTTAGTATTGTTGAGGGAACTTACACTAGCGAAAGTATGAACCCTAGGCCTTATTTCCACGCATTGCAATACCGTTTACGCTCACTTTTATCATTAGTTACCTTGCTGTTTTTATAATTTCAGATTACAAATACCTTTATATACCATCCATATTGCACTTGTATCACCATCTCTTCGCCGAACTAGTGCACCTATACAATTTACCATTGTATTGGGTGTGTTGGGGACACAAGAAACTCTTTGTTATTTGGTTTCAGGGTTGCTTGAGAGAGACCATCTTCATCCTACGCCTCATACGGATTGATAAACCTTAGGTCATCCACTTGAGGGAAATTTGCTACTGTCCTACAAACCTCTGCACTTGGAGGCCCAACAACGTCTACAAGAAGAAGGTTGTGTAGTAGACATCAAGCTCTTTTCTGACGCCGTTGCCGGGGAGGTTAGCGCTTGAAGGTATATCTTTAGATCTTGCAATCGAGTCTTTTAGTTTCTTGTTTTATCACTAGTTTAGTTTATAAAAGAAAATTAAAAAAATGGAATTGAGTTTATCTCATACGCTTCATCTTTTTAATATCTTTCGTGAGTAAGATGGAAAGGAAAATTGTGCCAAAGTGTTAGAAGAAGAAATCTATAAAATGTTTGACACTAAATATGTGAATGATGAGCATGATTGCAATGTTGTTAGTATGAATCCCTTGAATATCCATGATGCTAATGATATGCAAAGCCACAAGCTTGGGGAAGCTATGTTTGATGAAGATGATATTTTTAGTATCCCAAGTTTTGATATGCAAATTTATAATGATAATAACATGCCTCCTACTTACGATAATTATCGTGATGATACATATGCTATAAAAAGTAGTGAGGATTATATTTATAAAACTTGTCATGATTATAGTTACGCCTTTTCTGAACATTACTCTTTTGATGTGGAAACAATTTATAGTATTCGAGTCTCTTATGATACTCCCACTATTCTAAATGAGAAGAATCTTGCTTATGTGGAGAGTAGTAAATTTTCTATGCTTGTAGATCATGAAAATAATGCTTTAGGTACTGGTTATATTGTTGAATTCATTCGTGATGCTACTGAAAGTTATTATGAGGGAGGAACATATGCTTTTAGGAATTGCAATAATATCAAGTTTCCTCTCTATGTGCTTAAAGTTTTGAAGTTATGCTTGTTTTGCCTTCCTATGCTAGTTGATTATTGTTCCCATAAGTTTTTTGCTCACAAAATCCCTATGCATAGGAAGCATGTTAGACTTAAATGTATTCTTCATGATGCTCTCTTTATGTTTCAATTCTTATCCTTTATGTGAGCATCATTTAAATCATCATGCCTAGCTAGGGGCGTCAAACGATAGCGCTTGTTGGGAGGCAACCCAACTTTATTTTTGTTCCTTAATTTTTGCTCCTGTTGAGTAATAAATAAATCATCTAGCCTCTGTTTAGATATGGTTTTATGCTTTTAATTAGTGTTTGTGCCAAGTAGAACCTTTGGGAAGACTTGGGGAAAGTCTTTGTGATCATGCTGTAAAAAACAGAAACTTTAGCGCTCACGAGAATTGCTGCCATTTTATTTGGAGAGTGATATTTAGTTAATTCTTTTTGAATATGATTAATAGATAAATTACTCAGGTCCAGCAATTTATTTGAGAATTTTATGAGTTCCACAATATACGTTTGATTCAGATTACTACAGACTGTTCTGTTTTTGACAGATTCTGTTTTTCATGTGTTGTTTACTTATTTTGATGAATCTATGTCTAGTAAAATAGTTTATAAACCATAGAGAAGTTGTAATACAGTAGGTTTAACACCAATATAAATAAATAATGAGTTCATTACATTACCTTGAAGTGGTGATTTATTTTCTTATACTAACGGAGCTGACGAGTTTTCTGTTAAGTTTTGTGTTGTGAAGTTTTCAAGTTTTGGGTAAGGATTCGATGGACTATGGAATAAGGAGTGGAAAGAGCCTAAGCTTGGGGATGACCGAGGCACCCCAAGGTAATATTCAAGGATAGACAAGAGTCTAAGCTTGGGGGTGCCCCGGAAGGCATCCCCTCTTTCGTCTTCGTTCATCGGTAACTTTAGTTGGAGCTATATTTTTATTTACCACATGATATGTGTTTTTCTTGGAGCGTCAATTTATTCTGTTAAGATTTGCTTGCTATTATTTAGAACAATGTTATGCATATTTTATTTCAATAAAATTGGCATTGATATCCTTTACTATGCCTATTTTAGAAGTCCACATGTTGCTGTTTAAAAACAGAAAGTTTACCGCTGTTGCAATAATTCCCTAGAAAAGTCAGAATGTGATAAAATGTTGAAACCTTTGCATATTAAGCTCTGATAAATTTACTACAGTGGTAATTTTCTTTCATAATTTTTGGAGCTAGGGAAGTATGGATGTTACAGCATTCTTTACAGACTATCCTGTTTGCTGTTATGTTTGCATTGTTTGCATATGTTTGCTTCTTTAATGATTCTATTTGAGGATAGGACTATTAAATATGCATAGGCCTTTAGTATGCAATGTTGAATAATAATTTTGGTTATTTTCTATATTAGAGTATGATAAGGTTTTTGCAATGGTTTATACTAACTTATCTCACGAGTCCTTGTTGAGTTTTGTGTGGATGAAGCTTTTGAGATTTAGGGAGACCTTGATATGAGAGGAATTAAGGAGACACAAAAGCTCAAGCTTGGGGATTCCCAAGGCACCCCAAGATAATATTTCAAGAAGTCTCAAGCATCTAAGCTTGGGGATGCCCTGGTTGTCATCCCACCTTTCTTCTTCAACAATTATCGGTTAGTTTCGGTTGATCCTAAGTTTTTGCTTCTTCACATGATGTTTGCCATTCTTAGAATGTAATTTTATTTTGCTTTGCTTGCTGTTTGAATAGAATACCAAGATCTGAAATTATTAAATGTTAGAGAGTCTTCACATAGTTGCATAATTATTCGACTACTCATTGATCTTCACTTATATCTTCCGGAGTAGTTTGTCGTTTGCTCTAGTGCTTCACTTATATCTTTTAAAGCATGGTGGTAGTTTTATTTTGAAGAAATAGATGAACTCTCATGCTTCACTTAGATTATTTTGAGAGTCTTAAATAGCATGGTAATTTTCTCAAAATCCTAATATGCTAGGTATACAAGATTAATAATAAAATTCTCTTATGAGAGTATTGAATACTAAGAGAAGTTTGATGCTTGATGATTGTTTTGAGATATGGAGGTAATAATATCAAAGTCACGCTAGTTGAGTAGTTGTGAATTTGAGAAATGCTTGTGTTGAAGTTTGCAAGTCCCGTAGCATGCACGTATGGTAAACGTTATGTAACAAATTTGAAACATGAGGTGTTATTTGATTGTCCTCCTTATGTGTGGCGGTCGGGGACGAGCGATGGTCTTTTCCTACCAATCTATCCCCCTAGGAGCATGCGCATAGTGCCGAGGTTTTTGATGACTTGTAGATTTTTTCAATAAGTATGTGAGTTCTTTATGACTAATGTTGAGTCCATGGATTATACACACTCTCACCCTTCCATCCTTGCTAGCCTCTGAAGGAAATATGCCCTAGAGGCAATAATAAAGTTATTATTTATTTCCTTATATCATGATAAATGTTTATTATTCATGCTAGAATTGTATTAACCGGAAACATAATACATGTGTGAATACATAGACCAACAGAGTGTCACTAGTATGCCTCTACCTGACTAGCTCGTTAATCAAAGATGGTTATGTTTCCTAACCATGAACAAGGAGTTGTTATTTGATTAACGAGGTCACATCATTAGTAGAATGATCTGATTGACATGACCCATTCCATTAGCTTAGCACCCGATCGTTTAGTATGTTGCTATTGCTTTCTTCATGACTTATACATGTTCCTATAACTATGAGATTATGCAACTCCCGTCTACCGGAGGAACACTTTGGGTACTACCAAACGTCACAACGTAACTGGGTGATTATAAAGGAGTATTACAGGTGTCTCCAATGGTAGATGTTGGGTTGGCGTATTTCGAGATTAGGGTTTGTCACTCCGATTGACGGAGAGGTATCTCTGGGCCCTCTCGGTAATGCACATCACATAAGCCTTGCAAGCACTGCAACTAATAAGTTAGTTGTGAGATGATGTATTACGGAACGAGTAAAGAGACTTGCCGGTAACGAGATTGAACTAGGTATTGGATACCGACGATCGAATCTCGGGCAAGTAACATACCGATGACAAAGGGAACAACGTATGTTGTTATGCGGTCTGACCGATAAAGATCTTCGTAGAATATGTAGGAGCCAATATGGGCATCCAGGTCCCGCTATTGGTTATTGACCGGAGACGTGTCTCGGTCATGTCTACATTGTTCTCGAACCGTAGGGTCCGCACGCTTAACGTTACGATGACAGTTATTATGAGTTTATGCATTTTGATGTACCGAAGGTTGTTCGGAGTCCCGGATGAGATCACGGACATGACGAGGAGTCTCGAAATGGTCGAGACGTAAAGATTGATATATTGGAAGCCTATGTTTGGGCACCGGAAGTGTTCCGGGTGAAATCGGGATTTTACCGGATTACCGGGAGGGTTACCGGAACCCCCCCCGGGAGGTAAATGGGCCTATTGGGCCTTAGTGGAAAAGAGAGAAGAGGCAGCCCACACCTGGCCGGCGCCCCCCACCTTTCCCAAGTCCTAATAGGACTAGGAGAGGTGGGCCGGCCCCCTCTTTCTCCTTCTTCCCCAAGAATCCTAGTTGGAATAGGATTGGGGGGAAGGAGTCCTACTCCCGGTGGGAGTAGGACTCCTCCCTGCGCCTCCCTCCTAGCCGGCCGAACCCCCTGCCCCTGGCCTTTATATACGGGGGCAGGGGGCACCACAAGACACACAAGTTAATCGTTCCTTAGCCGTGTGCGGTGCCCCCTGCCACCAAATTCCACCTCGAACATACCGTTACAGTGCTTAGGCGAAGCCCTGCGTCGGTAGAACATCAAGATCGTCACCACGCCGTCGTGCTGACGGAACTCTTCCTCGACGCTTTGCTGGATCGGAGCCCGAGGAACGTCATCGAGCTGAACGTGTGCTAAGAACTCGGAGGTGCCGGAGTAACGGTGCTTGGATCGGTTGGATCGGGAAGAAGACGTACGACTACTTCCTCTACGTTGTGTGATCGCTTCCGCAGTCGGTCTGCGTTGGTACGTAGACATCACTCTCCCCTCTCGTTGCTGTGCATCACCATGATCTTGCGTGTGCGTAGGAAATTTTTTGAAATTACTGCGTTCCCCAACAGTGGCATCCGAGCCTAGGTTTTATGGTTTGATGTTATATGCACGAGTAGAACACAAGTGAGTTGTGGGCGATACAAGTCATACTGCCTACCAGCATGTCATACTTTGGTTCGGCGGTATTGTTGGTTGAGACGATCCGGACCAACCTTACGCGTACTCTTACGCGAGACCGGTTCCCTCGAAGTGCTTTGCACATAGATGGCTTGCGGAAGACTGTCTCTCCAACTTTAGTTGAACCAAGTGTGACTACGCCCGGTCCTTGAGAAGGTTAAAACGGAGTCTATTTGACGAACTATCGTTGTGGTTTTGATGCGTAGGTGAGATGAGTTCTTACTTAAGCCCGTAGCAGCCACGTAAAACTTGCAACAACAAAGTAGAGGACGTCTAACTTGTTTTTGCAGGGTATGTTGTGATGTGATATGGTCAAGGCATGACGCTGATTTTATTGTATGAGATGATCATGTTTTGTAACTAAGTTATCGGCAACTGGCAGGAGCCGTATGGTTGTCGCTTTATTGTATGCAATGCAATCGCGATGTAATGCTTTACTAGATTACTAAACGGTAGTAATAGTCGTGGAAGCATAAGATTGGCGAGACGACAACGATGCTACGATGGAGATCAAGGTGTCGCGCCGGTGACGATGGTGGTCATGACGGTGCTTCGGAGATGGAGATCACAAGCACAAGATGATGATGGCCATATCATATCACTTATATTGATTGCATGTGATGTTTATCCTTTTATGCATCTTATCTTGCTTTGATTGACGGTAGCATTATAAGATGATCTCTCACTAAATTATCAAGAAGTGTTCTCCCTGAGTATGCACCGTTGCCAAAGTTCGTCGTGCCCAGACACCTCGTGATGATCGGGTGTGATAAGCTCTACGTCCATCTACAACGGGTGCAAGCCAGTTTTGCACACGCAGAATACTCAGGTTATACTTGACGAGCCTAGCATATGCAGATATGGCCTCGGAACACAGAGACCGAAAGGTCGAGCGTGAATCATATAGTAGATATGATCAACATGACGATGTTCACCATTGAAAACTACTCCATCTCACGTGATGATCGGTTATGGTTTAGTTGATTTGGATCACGTGATCACTTAGAAGATTAGAGGGATGTCTATCTAAGTGGGAGTTCCTAAGTAATTTGATTAACTGAACTTAAACTTATCATGAACTTAGTACCTGATAGTATCTTGCTTGTTTATGTTGCTTGTAGATAGATGGCTCGTGCTATTGTTCCGTTGAATTTTAATGCGTTCCTTGAGAAAGCAAAGTTGAAAGATGATGGTAGCAATTACACGGACTGGGTCCGTAACCTGAGGATTATCCTCATTGCTGCACAGAAGAATTACGTCCTGGAAGCACCGCTGGGTGACAGGCCTGCTGCTGGAGCAACGCCAGATGTTATGAACGTCTGGCAGAGCAAAGCTGATGACTACTCGATAGTTCAGTGTGCCATGCTTTACGGCTTAGAATCGGGACTTCAACGACGTTTTGAACGTCATGGAGCATATGAGATGTTCCAGGAGTTGAAGTTAATATTTCAAGCAAATGCCCGAATTGAGAGATATGAAGTCTCCAATAAGTTCTATAGCTGTAAGATGGAGGAGAACAGTTCTGTCAGTGAGCATATACTCAAAATGTCTGGGTATAACAATCACTTGATTCAGATGGGAGTTAATCTTCCAAATGATTGCGTCATTGACAGAATTCTCCAATCACTACCACCAAGCTACAAGAGCTTCGTGATGAACTATAATATGCAAGGGATGAACAAGACTATTCCCGAGCTCTTCGCAATGCTGAAAGCTGCGGAGGTAGAAATCAAAAAGGAGCATCAAGTGTTGATGGTTAGCAAGACCACTAGTTTCAAGAAAAAGGGTAAAGGGAAGAAGAAGGGAAACTTCAAGAAGAACAGCAAGCAAGTTGCTGCTCAAGAGAAGAAACCCAAGTCTGGACCTAAGCCTGAAACTGAGTGCTTCTACTGCAAGCAGACTGGACACTGGAAGCGGAACTGCCCCAAGTATTTGGCGGATAAGAAGGATGGCAAAGTGAGCAAAGGTATATGTGATATACATGTTATTGATGTGTACCTTACTAGAGCTCGCAGTAGCACCTGGGTATTTGATACTGGTTCTGTTGCTAATATTTGCAACTCGAAACAGGGGCTACGGAATAAGCGGACACTAGCAAAGGACGAGGTGACGATGCGCGTAGGAAACGGTTCCAAAGTCGATGTGATCGCGGTCGGCACGCTACCTCTACATCTACCTTCGGGATTAATATTAGACCTAAATAATTGTTATTTGGTGCCAGCGTTGAGCATGAACATTATATCTGGATCTTGTTTAATGCGAGACGGTTATTCATTTAAATCAGAGAATAATGGTTGTTCTATTTATATGAATAATATCTTTTATGGTCATGCACCTTTGAAGAGTGGTCTATTCTTGTTGAATCTCGAAGATAGTGATACACATATTCATAATGTAGAAGCCAAAAGATGCAAAGTTAATAATGATAGTGCAACTTATTTGTGGCACTGCCGTTTAGGTCATATCGGTGTAAAGCGCATGAAGAAACTCCATACTGATGGGCTTTTGGAATCACTTGATTATGAATCACTTGGTACTTGCGAACCATGCCTCATAGGCAAGATGACTAAAACACCGTTCTCCGGTACTATGGAGAGAGCAACAGATTTGTTGGAAATCATACATACCGATGTATGTGGTCCGATGAATATTGAGGCTCACGGCGGATATTGTTATTTTCTCACCTTCACAGATGATTTAAGCAGATATGGGTATATCTACTTAATGAAACATAAGTCTGAAACATTTGAAAAGTTCAAGGAATTTCAGAGTGAAGTTGAAAATCATCGTAACAAGAAAATAAAATTTCTACGATCTGATCGTGGAGGAGAATATTTGAGTTACGAGTTTGGTGTACATTTGAAAAATTGTGGAATAGTTTCGCACCTCACGCCACCCGGAACACCACAGCGTAATGGTGTGTCCGAACGTCGTAATCGTACTTTACTAGATATGGTGCGATCAATGATGTCTCTTACTGATTTACCGCTATCGTTTTGGGGTTATGCTTTAGAGACGGCCGCATTCACGTTAAATAGGGCACCATCAAAATCCGTTGAGACGACGCCTTATGAACTATGGTTTGGCAAGAAACCAAAGTTGTCGTTTCTCAAAGTTTGGGGCTGCGATGCTTATGTGAAAAAGCTTCAACCTGATAAGCTCGAACCCAAAGCGGAGAAATGTGTCTTCATAGGATACCCAAAGGAAACTGTTGGGTATACCTTCTATCACAGATCCGAAGGCAAGACATTCGTTGCTAAGAATGGATCATTTCTAGAGAAGGAGTTTCTCTCGAAAGAAGTGAGTGGGAGGAAAGTAGAACTTGACGAGGTAACTGTACCTGCTCCCTTATTGGAACGTAGTACATCACAGAAAACTGTTTCTGCGACACCTATACCAATCAGTGAGGAAGCTAATGATGATGATCATGAAGCTTCAGAACAAGATTCTACTGAACCACGTAGATCAACCAGAGTGAGATCCGCACCAGAGTGGTACGGTAATCCAGTTCTGGAAGTCATGATGCTAGATCATGATGAACCTACGAACTATGAAGAAGCGATGGTGAGCCCAGATTCCGCAAAGTGGCTTGAGGCCATGAAATCTGAGATGGGATCCATGTATGAGAACAAAGTATGGACTTTGGTTGACTTGCCCGATGATCGGCAAGCAATTGAGAATAAATGGATCTTCAAGAAAAAGACTGACGCTGACGGTAATGTTACTGTCTATAAAGCTCGACTTGTCGCAAAAGGTTTTCGACAAGTTCAAGGGGTTGACTACGATGAGACCTTCTCACCCGTAGCGATGCTTAAGTCCGTCAGAATTATGTTAGCAATTGCCGCATTTTATGATTATGAAATATGGCAAATGGATGTCAAAACTGCATTCCTGAATGGATTTCTGGAAGAAGAGTTGTATATGGTACAACCAGAAGGTTTTGTCGATCCTAAAGGAGCTAACAAAGTATGCAAACTCCAGCGATCCATTTATGGACTGGTGCAAGCATCTCGGAGTTGGAATAAACGCTTTGATAGTGTGATCAAAGCATTTGGCTTTATACAGACTTTTGGAGAAGCCTGTATTTACAAGAAAGTGAGTGGGAGCTCTGTAGCATTTCTGATATTATATGTGGATGACATATTGCTAATCGGAAATGATATAGAATTTCTGGATAGCATAAAGGGATACTTGAATAGAAGTTTTTCGATGAAAGACCTCGGAGAAGCTGCTTACATATTAGGCATAAAGATCTATAGAGATAGATCAAAACGCTTAATTGGACTTTCACAATGCACATACCTTGACAAAATTTTGAAGAAGTTCAAGATGGATCAAGCAAAGAAAGGGTTCTTGCCCGTGCTACAAGGTGTGAAATTGAGTAAGACTCAATGCCCGACCACTGCAGAAGATAGAGAGAAAATGAAAGATGTTCCCTATGCTTCAGCCATAGGCTCTATCATGTATGCAATGCTGTGTACCAGACCTGATGTGTGCCTTGCTATAAGTTTAGCAGGGAGGTACCAAAGTAATCCTGGAATGGATCACTGGACAGCGGTCAAGAACATCCCGAAATACCTGAAAAGGACTAAGGATATGTTTCTCGTATATGGAGGTGACAAAGAGCTCACCGTAAGAGGTTACGTTGATGCAAGCTTTGACACTGATCCGGACAATTCTAAATCGCAAACCGGATACATGTTTACTTTAAACGGTGGAGCTGTCAGTTGGTGCAGTTCTAAACAAAGCGTCGTAGCAGGATCTACATGTGAAGCGGAGTACATAGCTGCTTCAGAAGCAGCGAACGAAGGAGTCTGGATGAAGGAGTTCATATCCGATCTAGGTGTCATACCTAGTGCATCGGGTCCAATGAAAATCTTCTGTGACAATACTGGTGCAATTGCCTTGGCAAAGGAATCCAGATTTCACAAGAGGACCAAACACATCAAGAGACGCTTCAACTCCATCCGGGATTTAGTCCAGGTGGGAGACATAGAGATTTGCAAGATACATACGGATCTGAACGTTGCAGACCCGTTGACTAAGCCTCTTCCACGAGCAAAACATGATCAGCACCAAGGCTCCATGGGTGTTAGAATCATTACTGTGTAATCTAGATTATTGACTCTAGTGCAAGTGGGAGACTGAAGGAAATATGCCCTAGAGGCAATAATAAAGTTATTATTTATTTCCTTATATCATGATAAATGTTTATTATTCATGCTAGAATTGTATTAACCGGAAACATAATACATGTGTGAATACATAGACCAACAGAGTGTCACTAGTATGCCTCTACTTGACTAGCTCGTTAATCAAAGATGGTTATGTTTCCTAACCATGAACAAGGAGTTGTTATTTGATTAACGAGGTCACATCATTAGTAGAATGATCTGATTGACATGACCCATTCCATTAGCTTAGCACCCGATCGTTTAGTATGTTGCTATTGCTTTCTTCATGACTTATACATGTTCCTATAACTATGAGATTATGCAACTCCCGTCTACCGGAGGAACACTTTGGGTACTACCAAACGTCACAACGTAACTGGGTGATTATAAAGGAGTATTACAGGTGTCTCCAATGGTAGATGTTGGGTTGGCGTATTTCGAGATTAGGGTTTGTCACTCCGATTGACGGAGAGGTATCTCTGGGCCCTCTCGGTAATGCACATCACATAAGCCTTGCAAGCACTGCAACTAATAAGTTAGTTGTGAGATGATGTATTACGGAACGAGTAAAGAGACTTGCCGGTAACGAGATTGAACTAGGTATTGGATACCGACGATCGAATCTCGGGCAAGTAACATACCGATGACAAAGGGAACAACGTATGTTGTTATGCGGTCTGACCGATAAAGATCTTCGTAGAATATGTAGGAGCCAATATGGGCATCCAGGTCCCGCTATTGGTTATTGACCGGAGACGTGTCTCGGTCATGTCTACATTGTTCTCGAACCGTAGGGTCCGCACGCTTAACGTTACGATGACAGTTATTATGAGTTTATGCATTTTGATGTACCGAAGGTTGTTCGGAGTCCCGGATGAGATCACGGACATGACGAGGAGTCTCGAAATGGTCGAGACGTAAAGATTGATATATTGGAAGCCTATGTTTGGGCACCGGAAGTGTTCCGGGTGAAATCGGGATTTTACCGGATTACCGGGAGGGTTACCGGAACCCCCCCGGGAGGTAAATGGGCCTATTGGGCCTTAGTGGAAAAGAGAGAAGAGGCAGCCCACACCTGGCCGGCGCCCCCCACCTTTCCCAAGTCCTAATAGGACTAGGAGAGGTGGGCCGGCCCCCTCTTTCTCCTTCTTCCCCAAGAATCCTAGTTGGAATAGGATTGGGGGGAAGGAGTCCTACTCCCGGTGGGAGTAGGACTCCTCCCTGCGCCTCCCTCCTAGCCGGCCGAACCCCCTGCCCCTGGCCTTTATATACGGGGGCAGGGGGCACCACAAGGCACACAAGTTAATCGTTCCTTAGCCGTGTGCGGTGCCCCCTGCCACCAAATTCCACCTCGAACATACCGTTACAGTGCTTAGGCGAAGCCCTGCGTCGGTAGAACATCAAGATCGTCACCACGCCGTCGTGCTGACGGAACTCTTCCTCGACGCTTTGCTGGATCGGAGCCTGAGGAACGTCATCGAGCTGAACGTGTGCTAAGAACTCGGAGGTGCCGGAGTAACGGTGCTTGGATCGGTTGGATCGGGAAGAAGACGTACGACTACTTCCTCTACGTTGTGTGATCGCTTCCGCAGTCGGTCTGCGTTGGTACGTAGACATCACTCTCCCCTCTCGTTGCTGAGCATCACCATGATCTTGCGTGTGCGTAGGAAATTTTTTGAAATTACTGCGTTCCCCAACAGCCTCTTCGGTACCGTGCATTGCCCTTTCTCACATTGAGAGTTGGTGCAAACTTCACCGGTGCATCCGAACCCCGTGATATGATACGCTCTTTCACACATAAACCTCCTTATATCTTCCTCAAAACAGCCACCATACCTACCTATTATGGCATTTCCATAGCCATTCCGAGATATATTGCAATGCAACTTTCCATCGTTCCGTTTATTATGACACGCATCATCATTGTCATATTGCTTTGCATGATCATGTAGTTGACATCGTATTTGTGGTAAAGCCACCGTTCATAATTCTTTCATACATGTCACTCATGAATCATTGCATATCCCGGTACACTGCCGGAGGCATCCATATAGAGTCATACTTTGTTCTAGTATCGAGTTGTAATCATTGAGTTGTAAATAAATAGAAGTGTGATGATCATCATTCAATAGAGCATTGTCCCAAAAAAGTCAAAAAAAAAGAAAGAGAAAGGCCAAAGAAAAAAAAGAAGGCCCAAAAAAAAGAAAATAAATAAAAAGGGGTAATGCTACTATCCTTTTTTTCACTTGTGCTTCAAAGTAGCACCATGTTCTTCATATAGAGAGTCTCTTGAGTTATCACTTTCATATACTAGTGGGAATTTTCATTATAGAACTTAGCTTGTATATTTCAACAATGGGCCTCCTCAAGTGCCCTAGGTCTTCATGAGCAAGCAAGTTGGATGCACACCCACTTAGTTTCTTTTGTTGAGCTTTCACACATGTATAGCTCTAGTGCATCCGTTGCATGGCAATCCCTACTCCTTGCATTAACATCAATCGATGGGCATCTCCATAGCCCATTGATTAGACTCGTTGATGTGAGACTTTCTCCTTTTTGTCTTCTCCACATAACCCCCATCATTATATTCTATTCCACCCATAGTGCTATATCAATGGCTCACGCTCATGTATTGCGTGAAAGTTTATGAGTTTGAAATTATTAAGGTATGAAACAATTGCTTGGCTTGTCATCGGGGTTGTGCATGATGAGAGCATTCTTGTGTGACGAAAATGGAGCATGACTAAACTATATGATTTTGTTGGGATGAACTTTCTTTGGCCATGCTATTTTGAGAAGACATAATTGCTTAGTTAGTATGCTTGAAGTATTATTATTTTTATGTCAATATGAACTTTTGTCTTGAATCTTTCGGATCTGAATATTCATATCACAAGTAAGAAGAATTACATTGAAATTATGTCAACTAGCATTCCACATCAAAAATTATCTTTTTTATCGAGGACGAGCAGGAATTAAGCTTGGGGATGCTTGATACGTCTCCAATGTATCTATAATTTTTGATTGCTCCATGCTATATTATCTACTATTTTGGGCAATATTGGGCTTTATTATCCACTTTTATATTACTTTTGGGACTAACCTATTAACCGGAGGCCCAGCCTAGATTTGCTGTTTTTTGCCTATTTCAGTGTTTCGAAGAAAAGGAATATCAAACGGAGTCAAAACGGAACGAAATCAACTGGAGAAGTTATTTTTGGAAGGAAACCTACCGGATAGACTTGGACCCTACGTTAGAAGATGAGGGAGGTGCTCACGAGGGTAGGGGGCGCGCCCACCCCCTGGGGCGCGCCCCCTGCCTCGTGCCCCCCCCTTTGCTCCACCGACGTACCTCTTTCACCCATATATACCTACGTATCCTAAAACTTCAACAACAAAGATTAGATCGGGAGTTCCGCCGCCAGAAGCCTACGTAGCCACCAAAGACCTCTCGGGACCCTACTCTGGCACCCTGCTGGAGGGGGAATCCTTCTCCGGTGGCCATCTTCATCATCCCGGTGCTCTCCGTGACGAGGAGGGAGTAGTTCTCCCTCGGGGCTGAGGGTATGTACCAGTAGATATGTGTTTGATCTCTCTATCTCTCTCTCTCGTGTTCTTGATTTGGCACGATCTTGATGTATCGTGAGCTTTGCTATTATACTTGGATCCTATGTTTCTCCTCCCCCTCTTCTCTCTTGTAATGAATTGAGTTTCCCCTTTGAAGTAATCTTATCGGATTGAGTCTTTAAAGATTTGAGAACACTTGATGTATGTCTTGCGTGGGACAACCGTGGTGACAATGGGTTATTCTATTGATCCACTTGATGTATGTTTTGGTGATCAACTTGCGGGTTTCATGACATTGGGAACATACGCATAGGGGTTGGCACACGTTTTCGTCGCGATTCTCCAGTAGAAACTTTGGGGCACTCTTTGAGGTCCTTTGTGTTGGTTGAATAGATGATTCTGAGATTTGTGTGATGCATATCGTATAATCATACCCATGGATACTTGAGGTGACATTGGAGTATCAAGGTGACATTAGGGTTTTGATTGATTTGTGTCTTAAGGTGTTATTCTAGTACGAACTCTTGGGCTGTTTGTGACACTTATAGGAATATCCCAACGGATTGATTGGAAAGAATAACTTTGTGGTGGTTTCGTACCCTACCATAATCTCTTCGTTTGTTCTCCGCTATTAGTGACTTTGGAGTGACTCTTTGTTGCATGTTGAGGGATAGTTATGTGATCCAATTATGTTAGTATTGTTGAGGGAACTTACACTAGCGAAAGTATGAACCCTAGGCCTTATTTCCACGCATTGCAATACCATTTACGCTCACTTTTATCATTAGTTACCTTGCTGTTTTTATAATTCCATATTACAAATACCTTTATCTACCATCCATATTGCACTTGTATCACCATCTCTTCGCCGAACTAGTGCACCTATACAATTTACCATTGTATTGGGTGTGTTGGGGACACAAGAGACTCTTTGTTATTTGGTTGCAGGGTTTATTGAGAGAGTCCATCTTCATCCTACGCCTCCTACGGATTGATAAACCTTAGGTCTACAAGAAGAAGGTTGTGTAGTAGACATCACCAGGTTCCCGTATTGGTTATTGACCGGAGATGTGTCTCGGTCATGTCTACATAGTTCCCGAACCCGTAGGGTCTGCACGCTTAACGTTCGATGACGATTTGTATTGTGAGTTATGTGATTTGATGTACCAAAGGTTGTTCCGAGTCCCGGATGAGATCACGGACATGACGAGGAGTCTCGAAATGGTCGAGACGTAAAGATAGATATATTGGAAGGCTATACTCGGACATCGGAAATGTTCCGAGTGATTCGGTTATTTTTTGGAGTATCGGAGAGTTACGGGAGTTTGCCAGGGAAGTAATGGGCCTTAATGGGCCATACGGGAAAGGAGAGAAGGGCCTCAAGGGGTGGCTGCGCGCCCCCCATGGGCTGGTCCGGATTGGACTAGGGAGGGGGCGGCGCCCCCCTCTTTCCTTCTCCCCCTCTTCCCCTTCCTTCTTCTCCTACTCCAACTAGGGAAGGGGGGAAACCTACTGCTACTAGGAGTAGGAATCCCCCTTGGAGCGCGCCATAGAGAGGGCTGGCCCTCCCCTCCTCCACACCTTTATATACGAGGGAGGGGGCACCCCATAGACACACAAGTGAATTGTTTAGCCGTGTGTGGTGCCCTCCTCCACAGATTTCCACCTCGGTCATATCGTTGCAGTGCTTAGACGAAGCCCTGCGCTGGTAGCTTCATCATCACTGTCGGTGTCAAAACCGGTGGGTCTCAGGTAGGGGGTCCCGAACTATGCGTCTAAGGCGGATGGTAACATGAGGCAGGGGACATGATGTTTTACCCAGGTTCGGGCCCTCTTGATGGAGGTAAAACCCTACGTCCTGCTTGATTTATTCTTGATGATATGGGTATTACAAGAGTTGATCTACCACGAGATCGGAGAGGCTAAACCCTAGAAGCTAGCCTATGGTATAATTGTATGTTGTCCATGGACGAAAACCCTCCGGTTTATATAGACACCGGAAAGGGCTAGGGTTACACAAGGTCGGTTACAAAGGAGGAGATATACATATCCGTATTGCCTAGCTTGCCTTCCACGCCAAGTAGAGTCCCATCCGGACACGAGACGAAGTCTTCAATCTTGTATCTTCATACTCTAACAGTCCGACCGAAGGATATAGTCCGGCTGTCCGGAGACCCCCTAATCCAGGACTCCCTCAGTAGCCCCTGAACTAGGCTTCAATGACGATGAGTCCGGTGCGCAGTATTGTCTTAGGCATTGCAAGGCGGGTTCCTCCTCCGAATACACCATAGAAGAATTTGAATAAAAGGATAGTGTCCGACCC
This sequence comes from Triticum monococcum, assembly GCA_034509565.1. Taxonomy (NCBI): domain Eukaryota; kingdom Viridiplantae; phylum Streptophyta; class Magnoliopsida; order Poales; family Poaceae; genus Triticum; species Triticum monococcum. The sequence continues at coordinate 388,440,053 of CM067845.1, forward strand.
TGCAAAATAAGTTCCACATACCACTGTAGAGAGAATAATATTTCCACAAATCTAATTTGCTGACTTGTTTTGGCAACACGACATTGTGCCATGGCCCGGTGATTATTCGAACCGTTTCCTTTAACTAGCCCCGCACATAACGCGAGGCAGTTTTTTGACACGTCTCGTCAAAGCAGAGATCGTGTCCCCCTTATTACGGGATTCTCATCAATACGGGCATGGGTAACCCAACCACACCATCGATTACGGCGCTTGGGGGATAAGCGAGTTTTACCAGGCTAGTGGGGACGCATAGTTTTGTCCGCCCATATAAAGGGATAAGGATTCACCTTTTCATCCACGACTTCTTCCTCCTTTGCTCATCCATTTTCGCACACTCGAGCTCCAGCGCCCAAGTCCGCACTTCCCACCTCAACCCTCTCCAACCATGTCCGGAGCGGGAGGCAGGTGGATGGTCTCCTCCGTCACGGAGGGACACATCAAGAAGCCGAGGAGAGCCGGATACCTACCCGATGACATCGCGCACCGGCTCCCAGATGAGGGGCAGCTCATCCCCACCCCCAGGCCCCATGAGAGGGTAGTGTTCCTTACCCATTTCCTCCGTGAACTGGGATTCCCTCTCCACCCATTCGTTCGGGGGCTCATGTTCTACTACGGCCTGGATTTCCATGATCTGGCCCCGAACTTCATCCTCAATATCTCAGCGTTTATCGTTGTGTGCGAGGCCCTCCTCCGCATCAAGCCCCACTTCGGCTTATGGCTGAAGACCTTTAATGTCAAGCCGAAGGTAGTGAGCGGCCGCTAGGCGGAGTGCGAAGGCACCATGTTGGGCAAGATGCCCAACATCACATGGCTTGAGGGCTCCTTTGTGGAGACCATAAAGGGGTGGCAATCGGGGTGGTTCTATATCACCGAGCCGCATGACCCCGAATGGGCAGCGGCCCCCGAGTTCCGATCTGGCATCCCCACGCGGCTCACCTCCTGGCAAGAGAAGGGCCTGTCCTGGTGTCGGTGTCAAAACCGGCGGATCTTGGGTAGGGGGTCCCGAACTATGCGTCTAGACCGGATGGTAACAGGAGTTAGGGTTTAGGGCCCTAAACCCTAATCCCTATGTCCTGCTTGATTAATATTGATGATATGGGTAGTACAAGAGTAGATCTACCACGAGATTGGAGAGGCTAAACCCTAGAATCTAGACAATGGTATGATTGTTGTTCTGTATGTTGTCCTACGGACTAAAACCCTCCGGTTTATATAGACACCGGAGAGGGTTAGGGTTACATAGAGTCGGTTACAATGGTAGGAGATCTACATATCCGTATTGCCAAGCTTGCCTTCCACTCCAAGGAAAGTCCCTTCCGGACACGGGACGAAGTCTTCAATCTTGTATCTTCCTAGTCCAGGAGTCCGGCTGAAGGTATAGTCTGGCTATCCAAACACCCCCTAATCCAGGACTCCCTCAGTAGCCCCCGAACCAGGCTTCAATGACGATGAGTCCGACGCGCAGATTGTCTTCGGCATTGCAAGGCGGGTTCTCCTCCAAATTTCGTGTACCTTCTCCCCTTCGCGAGTGTTCATCAGAGCGCATCCGACAAAGGTCCATTCCACCATGGCCAGCCGTCGCAACTCCTCCTTTCGCCCTTCCAGCCCTCAGCCTGGATATTGGGAGAGATGCTCCATCCCGCATAGCGAGCTAGTGACGCTCCAGACCAAGGGATTTCTCCCCCGGCCTATATGGTCCCAGTTCGAGCCGGTCTTGCCATCTATAAAGGCGGAGAGCAAGCGGAGAGTGCCCCTAATCCCTCCAAAGGAGAGCGGGTATGCCTTGTCCCTTATTTAATAAGAGGGCTCGGATTTCCAATCCATCCGTTTCTCCGGGGGCTCCTGGAGTTCTATGGCCTCCAGCTACACAATCTTACGCCTGCCTCCGTATTGCATATCGCGGGCTTCGTAGCCCTCTGCGAGCTGTTTTTGGGTGTTGAGGCTCATTTCGGGCTGTGGAAAGAGCTATTCTGCCTTTTTCCCCGTTCTCAGAAGGGGTCGATATATCAATTGGGCGGAGCCGAAGTGTGGCGCATCGCCGGGACCAGATATCTATCCGGAACCCCAAAGAAGGTGTCCCAGGACTAGCCTTCGGAATGGTTTTACATAGAGGACGTCCCGCTGCCGGATCCTGTCCGGATCGGCCTCCCTGAGTTCGACAGTGCTCCACTAAAGAAGCGCCTAATTTGGCGTCCACGGAGCCCTCAGAGGGAAAGTGATAAGGACATTCTTTACCTGATGGGCCGGAAAAGATTGTTAGCTCATTCCGGACTGGCCATGATCGGGGTCATGGCCGCATGCATCACGCGAGGGGTGCAACCGCTACAGTATAGAGGCCACCCCATGTGGGACTTCAACGGGGAGGACGACGCCACCCGCTACGGCCGTAGGGGGCCGGATTCGGCTGCGGCTCTAACAAAGACCTTGTCCGCTTTGTACAAGGGAGAAGAGGAGGAATTTCTCCGCGTCGACCCACAGGGTGGATTTTCTATGTACAATCCCCCAAGCTGGGTAAGTGGTCACATTTACTTGCCCATCCATTTTATATTCCCATTGCTAAATATTCAGTCTAACGACTTCAACGCAGGAACTGCGCCAGGCTGTTAAAGAAATAAACAACCCTCCTCCACAACCCGAGGACCTAGGACGGTCCCTCGACCCGGCCTCTCAAGAGGATCCGGACTTATCTGTGGAGCTGATTGATGGAGTGTTCCATCAATTGAGCAAGGACAACGCCTTGGTGGCCATTACGACCGATTACCTAGGGCTAATCCCGGCCTCCCAGGTAACTGAGATCGAAGTCCCAGTACCCCGAATAGGGGTCCTCCCTCTCGTGTTTTCAGTTTCCTGATTACAATCGAGCTTTGCAGGGGAGGTTTTTGAGACGGGAGGCCGAACCTGCGGCGACAAGCCAACGAGGGGCCGCAGGGCCCCGTGGGCAGAAAAGAGGTGCAGTCCAGACCGAGGCGTCAGCGCAAAGGTATGGCACGCCCCCTTTGTTGGAAATATGCCCTAGAGGCAATAATAAATAAGTTATTATTATATTTCCTTGTTCATGATAATCGTTTATTATCCATGCTGTAATTGTATTGATAGGAAACTCAGATACATGTGTGGATACATAGACAACACCATGTCCCTAGTAAGCCTCTAGTTGACTAGCTCGTTGATCAATAGATGGTTACGGTTTCCTGACCATGGACATTGGATGTCATTGATAACGGGATCACATCATTAGGAGAATGATGTGATGGACAAGACCCAATCCTAAGCCTAGCACAAAGATCGTATAGTTCGTTCGCTAAAGCTTTTCTAATGTCAAGTATCATTTCCTTAGACCATGAGATTGTGCAACTCCCGGATACCGTAGGAGTGCTTTGGGTGTGCCAAACGTCACAATGTAACTGGGTGGCTATAAAGGTACACTACGGGTATCTCCGAAAGTGTCTGTTGGGTTGGCACGAATTGAGACTGGGATTTGTCACTCCGTGTGACGGAGAGGTGTCTCTGGGCCCACTCAGTAGGACATCATCATAATGTGCACAATGTGATCAAGGAGTTGATCACGGGATGATGTGTTACGGAACGAGTAAAGAGACTTGCCGGTAACGAGATTGAACAAGGTATCGGGATACCGACGATCGAATCTCGGGCAAGTATCGTACCGCTAGACAAAGGGAATTGTATCCGGGATTGATTAAGTCCTTGACATCGTGGTTCATCCAATGAGATCATCGTGGAGCATGTGGGAGCCAACATGGGTATCCAGATCCCGCTGTTGGTTATTGACCGGAGAACGTCTCGGTCATGTCTGCATGGTTCCCGAACCCGTAGGGTCTACACACTTAAGGTTCGATGACGCTAGGGTTATAAAGGAAGTTTGTATGTGGTTACCGAATGTTGTTCGGAGTCCCAGATGAGATCCCGGATGTCACGAGGAGTTCCAGAATGGTTCGAAGGTAAAGATTTATATATGGGAAGTCCTGTTTTGGTCACCGGAAAAGTTTCGGGGTTTATCGGTAACGTACCGGGACCACCGGGAGGGTCCCGGGGGTCCACCAAGTTGGGCCACCATCCCCGGAGGGCTTCATGGGCCAAGTGTGGAAGGGGACCAGCCCCAGGTGGGCTGGTGCGCCATCCCACAAGGCCCAAGGCGCAAGGGAAGAGGAGAGGGGGCAAACCCTAGGGCAGATGGGCCCTAAGGCCCATCCTGGTGCGCCTCCCTCTCCCCCGCCCTTGGCCGCCTCCCTTAGATGGGATCTAGGCTGGCCACCACCCCTAGGGGTGGAAACCCTAAAGGGGGCGCAGCCCCTCCCCTTCCCCTATATATACTTGGCCTAGGGGCTGCCCAATACACGCGATCTGATCTCTCCCTGTTGGTGCAGCCCTCCCTCTCTTTCTCCTTATATCCCGTGGTGCTTGGCAAAGCCCTGCAGGATTGCCACGCTCCTCCACCACCACCACGCCGTTGTGCTGCTGCTGGATGGAGTCTTCCTCAACCTCTCCCTCTCTCCTTGCTGGATCAAGGCATGGGAGACGTCACCGGGCTGTACGTGTGTTGAACACGGAGGTGTCGTCCGTTCGGCACTAGGATCATCGGTGATTTGGATCACGACGAGTACGACTCCATCAACCCCGTTCACTTGAACGCTTCCGTGTAGCGATCTACAAGGGTATGTAGATGCACTCTCCTTCCCCTCATTGCTGGTCTCTCCATAGATAGATCTTGGTGACATGTAGGAAAATTTTGAATTTCTGCTACGTTCCCCAACACCCTTAACCCAGGTGTTATACCTTCAAGGCATATTAACACTCATGCTCTCTTTTGGACAAAGAGACCTCGCCGGACTATATCTGGAGAGGCTGCCAATCGCGCCTCGACCAGCCAGGCTCCAAAGTCTAGTCCGGAGGGGGAGGGCGAACACAAGGCGCGCACCGGACGCTCCTCCGACGGAGAATGTGGACAGGTTGTCTGCCACCAACTTTGAGGTGGAGAGTGCCATGAACCACAGGCGTCGCCGGACAATTCTTCGTGACACTTGTTTCTCCCAAGAGGCATTAGATCCCTTCAGTTCGGGAGATGTGTACCTCCGTGCCACTCGAAATGGTCTAGCCAGAGCCACGGAGCAATATGTAAAAGACATACGGGTAAGAAAATTTTGGTAATTATATATATACCAGTAGCCCCCGAGACTTGAAACAGTTAAAATAACTGATTTAAGGATCATTTGTTATGCATGTTCTTATAGAAAAGAATTCCCTACTGTCCCAGGAGCTGGAAGAGTGCAAAGCCCAACTTGAGGCCGCACTAGCCGCGGCAGGGGAGCCCAAGGAGACCCCCTCTGGTAATATACACTTCGAAAGATAAGTTTTTTGCGAAGCACAACATGGGTGCGAATCTGACAAATGAAATTGCAGATGGCGCCGGATTGAATCCGGAAAGGCACACCTCCTACGCCATCTAAAGGCTGGTGAGAAGGTGCTGACAAAGGTGAGGCGGGAGAAGAACGATCTCCAAGATGCCAACACCAAGCTGGGCATCGAGCTGAAAGATGTTTGTGCCCAGCTGTCAGACTCCGTGAAGGAGAATCAGCGGCTTCGGTGCGGCCTATTTAGTAAGTGCTTGAATGAACCTTTGAAAGAAAGTTCGGCGGGGAAGTCAACTAACAGAGCAATGTCTGTAGGTGTGCTAACAGGTCGTCCTGCAGAGGAGATGCCCGGTTCTACGGGTGACCTTCTTCCCGAGCTCTCGCAACTGCTCGAGCGAGTTCGGCAGGCGATGCAAGGCGTCGCTCAGGCCTTGTGGCCATCCATCTCCATGCTCGAAGGTCTTGGAGAGCTTGCGGAGAAGCTAAAGGGAGCACAACGACGCTTCCATTTGTGGAAGATATCGGCCTACCGTCAAGGCGCTAGGGAGGCCTGGGCCATGGTGAATACGCAGTACACAAAGGCTGACCCCAACCACATGGCCGAGGTCGGTCCTGTGGGGCCCGATGGGAAGGACATCCCTGTAAGCTTAGTATACGACCAAGTAGAATTGGCCGCAAAGTATTCCCAGCAGGACAATAAATTAGAAAGCCTGTTAGATGGTATTGAAGACGAATACAATCAGTCAAAATGACTATGTAATTTAATTGACATTTATAATGCCTTCTAGCCGGATTGTAGATCGTTTGTCATGGCCGACCTTTTCGCTTCAGCCTCGGGACCTGACGGTCCGGAGTGTGTCCGAATTCCCATGCAGTTATATAAGAACCGGGGAATGCATGGAGACCAGGCATAGGGGTCATTAGTGCGTGAACAGACAAGTGCGCGACTAGTTATGCTATATTACATGGTTAGTAAGAAACATCTTCCAGGGAGAATAGTTCCGTTAGGGGTTCCTTTCCCAGGGAGGCATGCCCTAAAGTGCATGCCCATTCTGCGAAAAAGACGCGGAAAAAAGCATATGGGGGCGCATAAATAAATAAGTGAAAAGATCATCTTTTAGGTCACCGACTGAATATTCCCTTAAGAACACTAGCTTTCAGCTTCACCCAGTCTGAGGTACACATCCGGCTGATCCGGCAGTAACAATCGCAGAGGTGCTCCCTTTACCGCCTAGCCGAATAATCGGGAACGTAGGGGTAAGCACAAGAGCCAGGCAACCCAGCTTGGCCCAAACTTAAGTCATATCGATGCATATAATGGTGAAATAAAAGGTACATGCGGAAGTGTAACACATGTGTTGGGCATGAAGCCCGTATAAATAAGCTTCTGTTAAAAGAAGCCCCCAGGTTTAATGAGTGCGAATAGCACGTCATTTGATGAGCCTTTAAAGGTTATAAGAGAAAGGGAGGGGAGAAGGAGAGAAATGTAAGACATACAGTATATAAAAAATGGACAGAGGAAGGAGACGAACACAGAGTCCAGCGCTAGGCATAGAATCTTCGGAGACGGGCTGCGTTCCATGGGTTTGGCTCGAGTCGGCTATCCGATGCATCTCGCAGGCGGTACGCTCCACCAGTCAGGACTTGGTCAATTATGAAGGGACCTTCCCACTTGGGCTTGAGTTTGTCCTTTTTCTTGTCTGGCAGGCGTAGAACTAATTCGCCAATGTTGTAATTTTTGGCCCGTACTTCTCTGCTTTGGTGTCTTCGAGCTTGCTGTTGATAGAATGCGGAACGGGCTTTTGCGATGTCGCGCTCCTCCTCCAATGCGTCCAAACTGTCCTGCCGATCGAGCTCGGCTTCTCTTTCTTCGTACATGCGCACTCGAGGTGAGTCATGAATTATGTCGCAAGGCAAAACTGCCTCTGCGCCGTACACCATAAAGAATGGTGTGTATCCGGTGGTGCGATTCGGCGTGGTCCGCAGCCCCCAGAGTACGGAGTCGAGCTCCTCTCCCAGTGCGTGTTAGATTCCTTGAGGGACCGCATTAATCTGGGTTTGATGCCGCTCATGATAAGACCATTTGCACGTTCGACCTGGCCGTTAGTTTGTGGGTGATAGACGGAAGCATAATCGAGCTTGATGCCCATGTTTTTGCACCAGAGTTTTACCTCGTCGGCCGTAAAGTTCGTGCCATTATTAGTGATGATGCTGTGGGGGACGCCGTAATGTTGTACAATCCCGGATATAAAGTCTATCACCGGTCTGGATTCGGCCGTCTTAACAGGCTTGGCTTCTATCCATTTGGTGAACTTATCCACCATGACCAGTAAGTATTTTTGCTTGTGGGCTCCGCCTTTAAGGGGTCCAACCATGTCAAGCCCCCAGACCGCGAAGGGCCAAGTGATGGGGATAGTTCGGAGGGCGGTGGGTGGCATATGGCTTTGGTTTGCAAAGAGCTGGCAATCGACGCATCGTCGGACTAAGTCCTGGGCGTCTACCCGGGCCGTCGGCCAATAAAAGCCTATACGGAAGGCCTTGCTTACAAGGGACCGAGCTGCAGCATGATGACCGCCGAGTCCGGCATGAATTTCAGCCAGGAGGTACCGCCCTTCCTCTTCGGAGATGCACCTTTGAAGGACTCCGGTAGTGCTTTTCTTATAAAGCTCTCTGTCGGTGTCAAAACCGGCGGATCTTTGGTAGGGGGTCCCGAACTGTGCGTCTAGGCCGGATGGTAATAGGAGGCAAGGGACACGAAGTTTTACCCAGGTTCGGGCCCTCTCGATGGAGGTAAAACCCTACGTCCTGCTTGATTAATATTGATGATATGGGTAGTACAAGAGTAGATCTACCACGAGATCGAAGAGGCTAAACCCTAGAAGCTAGCCTATGGTATGATTGTTGTTGTGTATGTTGTCCTACGGACTAAAACCCTTCGGTTGATATAGACACCGGAGAGGGTTAGGGTTACACAAAGTCGGTTACAATGGTAGGAGATCTACATATCCGTATCGCCAAGCTTGCCTTCCACGCCAAGGAAAGTCCCTTCCGAACACGGGACGGAGTCTTCAATCTTGTGTCTTCATAGTCCAGGAGTCCGGCTGAAGGTATAGTCCGGCCATCCGGACACCCCCTAATCCAGGACTCCCTCAGTAGCCCCCGAACCAGGCTTCAATGACAATGAGTCCGGCGCGCAGATTGTCTTCGACATTGCAAGGCGGGTTCTCCTCCAAATTTCGTGTACCTATTGAATAAAGTCTGGTTTCTTGTAGATGTTGCGCTCCTTGGCTTCTACGCCCAATAATGGCCGCTTCCCATGTGTCAAACGAATATGAAAAGTCTAGGTGTTTTTACATTCACACCCCTAGCCGCGTAGATGAGCTGACCTATTTAAGGGGACGAGGATTTAGATCCAAACCACATCTTCCCCCTTCGTGAGTGTTCATCAGAGCGCATCCAACAAAGGTCCATTCCACCATGGCCAGCCGTCGCGACTCCTCCTCTCGCCCTTCCAGCCCTCAGCCTGGATACTGGGAGAGATGCTCCATCAAGCATAGCGAGCTAGTGACGCTCCAGACCAAGGGATTTCTCCCCCCGGCCTATATGGTCCCGGTTCGAGCCGGCCTTGCCATCTATAATGGCGGAGAGCAAGTGGAGAGTGCCCCTAATCCCTCCAAAGGAGAACGGGTGTGCCTCGTCCCTTATTTAATAAGGGGGCTCGGATTTCCAATCCATCCATTTCTCCAGGGGCTCCTGGAGTTCTATGGCCTCCAGCTACACAATCTCATGCTTGCCTCCGTATTGCATATCGCGGGCTTCGTAGCCCTCTGCGAGCTGTTTTTGGGTATCGAGGCTCATTTCGGGCTATGGAAAAGGTTATTCTGCCTTGCGCCCCGCTCTAAGGAGGGGTCGATGTATCAAGTGGGCGGAGCCGAAGTGTGGCGCATCGCGGGGACCGGATATCTGTCTGGAACCCCAAAGAAGGCGTCCAAAGACTGGCCCTCGGAATGGTTTTATATAGAAGACGTCCCGCTGCCGGATCCTGTCCGGATCGGCCTCCCTGAATTCGACAGTGCTCCCTTAAAGAAGCGCCTAAGCTGGTGTCCACGGAGCCCTCAAAGGGAAAGTGACAGGGACATCATTTACCTGATGGGCCGAATAAGATTGTTAGCCCATTCTGGACTAACCATGATCGGGGTTATGGCCGAATGCATTATGCGGGGGGTGCAACCGCTTCAGTATAGAAGCCACCCCATGTGGGACTTCAACAGGGAGGACGACGCCACCCGCTACGGCCGTAAGGGGCCGGATTCAGCTGCCGCTCTACTAAAGATCTTGTCCACTTTGTATAAGTGAGAAGAGGAGGAATTTCTCCGTGTCAACCCACATGGTGGATTCTCTATGCACAATCCCCCAAGCTGGGTAAGCAGTCGTATTTACTTGCCCATCCGTTTTGTATTCCCATTGTTAAATATTCAGTCTGACGACTTCAACGTAGGAACTGCGCCAGGCTGTTAAGGAAATAAGCAGCCCTCCTCCACAACCCGAGGACCCAGGACGGTCCCTCGACCCGGCCTCTCAAGAGGATTCGGACATATCTGTGGAGCTGATTGATGGAGTGTTCCATCAATTGAGCAAGGGCAACGCCTTGGTGGCCATTACGGCCGATTACCCAGGGCTAATCCCGGCTTCCCAGGTAACTGAGATCAAAGTCCCAGTACCCCGAATAGGTGTCCGCCCTCTCATGTTTTTAGTTTCCTGATTACAAACGAACTTTGCAGGGGAGGTTTTTTAAGCGGAAGGCCGAACCTGCGGCGACAAGCCAACGAGGGGCCGCAGGGCCCCGTGGGCAGAAAAGAAGTGCGGTCCAGACCGAGGCGTCAGCGCAAAGGTATGGCACGCCCCCTTATCCCAGGTGTTATACCTTCGAGGCACATTGACACTCGTGCTTTCTTCAGGACAAAGAGACCTCGCCGGACTATATCCGGAGAGGTTGCCAATCGCGCCTCCACCAGCCAGGCTCCAAAGCCTGGCCCGGAGGCGGAGGCGAACGCAAGGCGCGCGCCAGACGCTCCTCCGACGGAGGATGCAGACCGGTTGTCTGGCACCAACTCTGAGGTGGAGAGTGCCATGAACCACAGGCGTCGCTGGACAATTCTTGGCGACACTTGTCTCTCTCAAGGGGCGTTAGATGCCTTCAACTCGGGAGATGCCTACCTGCGTGCCGCTCAAAATGGTCTAGCCAGAGCCACGGAGCAATATGTAAAAGACATACGGGTAAGAAAATTTTGGTAATTATATATATATATATATATATATATATATATATATATATATATATTAGTAGCCCCCGAGACTTGAAACAATTAGAATAACTGATTTAAGGATCATTTGTTATGCAGGTTCTTACAGAAAAGAATTCCCTACTGTCCAAGGAGCTGGAAGAGTGCAAAGCCCAACTTGAGGCCGCACTAGCCGCGGCAGGGGAGCCCAAGGAGACCCCCTCTGGTAATATACACTTCGAAAGATAAGTTTTTTGCGAAGCACAACATGGGTGCGAATCTGACAAATGAAATTGCAGATGGCGCCGGATTGAATCCGGAAAGGCACACCTCCTACGCCATCTAAAGGCTGGTGAGAAGGTGCTGACAAAGGTGAGGCGGGAGAAGAACGATCTCCAAGATGCCAACACCAAGCTGGGCATCGAGCTGAAAGATGTTTGTGCCCAGCTGTCAGACTCCGTGAAGGAGAATCAGCGGCTTCGGTGCGGCCTATTTAGTAAGTGCTTGAACGAACCTTTGAAAGAAAGTTCGGCGGGGAAGTCAACTAACAGAGCAATGTCTGTAGGTGTGCTAACAGGTCGTCCTGCAGAGGAGATGCCCGGTTCTATGGGTGATCTTCTTCCCGAGCTCTCGCAACTGCTCGATCGAGTTCGACAGGCGATGCAAGGCGTCGCCCAGGCCCTGTGGCCATCCGTCTCCATGCCCGAAGGTCTTGGAGAGCTTGCGAAGAAGCTAAAGGGAGCACGGCGACGCTTCCGATTGTGAAAGATATCGGCCTGCCGTCAAGGCGCTAGTGAGGCCCGGGCCATGGTGAAGACGCGGTACGCAAAGGCTGACCCCAACCACATGGCCGGGGTCGGTCCTGTAGGGCCCGATGGGAAGGAGATACCTGTAAGCTTGGTATACGGCGAAGTAGAGTTGGCCGCAAAGTATTCCCAGCAGGACTGTAAATTAGACGGCCTGTTAGATGGTATTGAAGAGGAATACAATCAGTCAAAATGACTATGTAATTTAATTGACATTTATAATGCCTTCTAGCCGGATTGTAGATCATTTGTCATGGCCGACCTTTTCGCTTCAGCCTCGGGACCTGACGATCCGTAGTGTGTCCGAATTCCCATGCGGTTATATAGGAACCGAGGAATGCATGGAGACCAGGCGTAGGGGCCATTAGTGCGTGAACAGACAAGTGCCCGACTAGTTATGTTATATTACATGGTTAGTAAGAAACATCTTTCAGGGAGAATAGTTCCGTTAGGGGTTCCTTTCCCTGGGAGGCATGCCCTAAGGTGCATGTCCATGCTGCGAAAAGAAACGCAGGAAAAACATCTGGGGACGTATAGATAAAAATAAAAAAAAGATCATCTTTAGTTCACCGACCGAATATTCCCTTAAGAACGCTAGCTTTCGGCTTCACCCAGTCTGAGGTACACGTCCGGCTGACCCGGCAGTAACAATCGCAAAGGTGCTCCCTTTACCACCTAGCCGAACAATCGGGAACGTAGGGGCAAGCATAGGAGCCAGGCAACCCAGCTTGGCCAAAACTTAAGTCATATCGGTGCATATAATGGTGAATAAAAGGTACATGTGGAAGTGTGACACATGTGTTGGGCATGAAGCCCGTATGAATAAGCTTCTGTTTAAAGAAGCCCCCAGGTTTAATGAGCGCGGATAGCGCGTCACTTTATGAGCCTTTAAAGGCTATAAGAGAGAGAGAGAGAGAGAAGAGAAATGTAAGACAGAAAATATATAAAAAATGGACAGAGGAAGGAGACGAACACAGAGTCCGGTGCTAGGCATAGAATCTTCGGAGACGGGCTGCGTTCCATGGGTTTGGCTCGAGTCGGTTATCCGATGCATCCCGCAGGCGGTACGCTCCACCAGTCAGGACTTGGTCAATTATGAAGGGACCTTCCCACTTGGGCTTGAGTTTGTCCTTTTTCTTGTCCGGTAGTCGTAGAACTAATTCGCCAACGTTGTAATTTTTGGCCCGTACTTCTCTGCTTTGGTATCTTCGAGCCTGCTATTGATAGAATGCGGAACGGGCTTTTGCCACGTCACGCTCCTCCTCCAATGCGTCCAAGCTGTCCTGCCGATTGAGCTCGGCTTCTCTTTCTTTGTACATGCGCACTCGAGGTGAGTCATGAATTATGTCGCACGGCAAAACTGCCTCTGCGCCGTACACCATAAAGAATGGTGTGTATCCGGTGGTACGATCCGGCGTGGTCCGCCACCCCCAGAGTACGGAGTCGAGCTCCTCTACCCAGTGCGTGTTAGATTCCTTGAGGGACCGTACTAATCTAGGTTTGATGCCGCTCATGATAAGACCATTTGCACGTTCGACCTGGCCGTTAGTTTGTGGGTGATAGACGAAAGCATAATCGAACTTGATGCCCATGTTTTTGCACCAGAGTTTTACCTCGTCGGCCGTGAAGTTCGTGCCGTTATCAGTGATGATGCTGTGGGGGACGCCGTAACGGTGTACAACACCGGATATAAAGTCTATCACCGGTCCGGATTCGGCCGTCTTAACAGGCTTGGCTTCTATCCATTTGGTGAACTTATCCACCATGACCAGTAAGTATTTTTGCTTGTGGGTTCCGCCTTTAAGGGGTCCAACCATGTCAAGCCCCCAGACCGCGAAGGGCCAAGTAATGGGGATAGTTTGGAGGGCGGTGGGTGGCATATGGCTTTGGTTTGCAAAGAGCTGGCAACCGGTGCATCGTTGGACTAAGTCCTGAGTGTCTGCCCGGGCCGTCGGCCAATAAAAGCCTGTACGGAAGGCCTTGCTTACAAGGGTCCGAGCTGCAGCATGATGACCTCCGAGTCCGGCATGAATTTCAGCCAGGAGATTCCGCCCCTCCTCTTCAGAGATGCACCTTTGAAGGACCGCGGTATTGCTTTTCTTATAAAGTTCTCCCTCGTGGACTCTGTAGGCCTTGGATCGCCGCACTATGTAGCGTGCCTCATTTTGGTCCTCGGGGAGTTCCTGCCTAGTAAGGTAGGCAAGGAATGGTTCTGTCCACGGGGCGATGATGGCCATTATTACGTGGGCTGAAGGTGTTATTTCATTGGCAGAGCCTCCGATTGTGTCAGGATGTTCGGTGTCGGGCAGTGCGGTTGGGTCTGGGCTGTTATTGTTCGGCTCCCCTTCCCATACTACGGATGGCTTGAACAGCCTTTCCAAGAAGATGTTGGGGGGACTACATCGCGTTTTGCACCGATGCGTGCCAGGACATCTGCCGCCTGATTATTTTCCCGGGCTATATGGTGAAATTCAAGCCCCTCGAACCGAGCTGACATTTTTAGGACGGCGTTGCGGCAAGCTGCCATTTTTGGATCCTTGGCATCCAAGTCTCCATTTATTTGGGATGTTGCGAGGTTCGAGTCCCCGCGCACCTCTAGGCGTTGAATGCCCATGGATACTACCATCCGGAGACCATGTAAAAGGGCCTCATATTCGGCTGCATTGTTGGAGTCCGTGTACATAATCTGGAGTACGTATTGAACTGTGTCTCTTGTGGGGGACGTCAAAACAACGCCGGCCCCCAGTCCGGCCAACATCTTGGAGCCGTCGAAATGCATGATCCAATTTGAATATGTGCCGTACTCTTTAGGGAGTTCGGCCTCCGTCCATTCTGCGATGAAGTCGGCCAAGACTTGCGACTTGATGGCTCGCCGTGGCTTATAAGTTATGTCAAACGGAAGGAGCTCAATGGCCCATTTTGCAATCCGGCCCATTGCGTCACGGTTGTTTATAATATCGTTAAGTGGTACTTCCGAGGCTACTGTTATTGAACACTCTTGAAAGTACTGTCGTAGCTTCCGGGATGCCATGAATACCGCATACGCAATCTATTGATAATGCGGGTACCGTGATTTGCAGGGAGTGAGGATAGTGGACACATAATAGACCGGCTTTTGAAGGGGGAATTTGTGTCCGTCCGCTTCTCGTTCGACGACGAGCACTGCGCTGACAACCTGATGTGTTGCTGCAATGTATAATAGCATTGGTTCGCCAATGTTTTGCGCGGCCAGGACTGGGTTTGTTGCCAGTATGGCTTTATTTCATCGAGTCCAGCCGTGGCTGCATCAGTCCATTTGAAGTGTTCGGTGCGCCGAAGGAGGCGGTAAAGGGGTAGGGCCTTTTCTCCCAAGCGGGAGATAAAGCGGCTTAGAGCCGCCATGCATCTGGTTAACTTTTGTATTTGTTTGAGGTCCTTTGGGATATCCAATTGTCACAGAGCTCGGATCTTGGCTGGATTTGCTTCAATTCCTCTACCGAATACAATGAAGCCCAAGAGCTTTCCGGCTGGAACATCGAAAACGCATTTTTTCGGGTTGAGCTTGATGTCGTATGTTCGGAGGTTATCAAATGTGAGCCTCAAGTCGTCTACTAGAGATTCGACATGTCTTGTTTTGACGACCACATCATCTACATATGCCTCCACTGTTTTGCCGATATGGTTTGCCAGACATGTTTGAATCATGCGCTGATATGTTGCGCCAGCGTTTTTGAGCCCGAAGGGCATTGTGTTGAAGCAGAATGGGCCATATGTTGTGATAAATGCCGTTGCGGCTTGGTCTAATTCTGCCGTCTTGATTTGATGGTAGCCGGAATATGCGTCGAGGAAACACAACGAATCGTGTCCTGTGGTAGCGTTGATAATTTGATCGATGCGGGGGAGGGGGAAGGGATCCTTTGGGCAAGCCTTGTTAAGGTCTTTCAAATCAACGCACAGGCGCCAGGATTTGTCCTTCTTTGGTACCATCACCAGGTTTGCTAGCCAGTACAGATGTTTTATATCTCTGATGAATCCGGCCTCCAATAGCTTTGCTAGCTCCTCTCCCATGGCCTGTCTCTTAGGTTCGGAAAAACGCCGAAGAGCTTGTTTAACAGGTTTGAATCCTTTTAGGATATTTAAGCTGTGCTCGGCCAGCCTGCGTGGGATTCCTGGCATGTCTGTAGGGTGCCAGGCGAAAATGTCCCAGTTCTCTCATAGGAACTCTCACAGTGCGGCGTCTACATCAGGGTTTAACTGTGCCCCGATGGAAGCTGTTTTATTGGGGTCCGTTGGATGGACCTGGAATTTGACTATTTCGTCCACCGGTTTAAAGGAGGTGGACTTGGATCTTTTGTCGAGTACCACATCATCCCTATTCACCGTGGAGCACAGCGCAGTCAGTTCCTCAGCCGCTAGGGCTTCGGATAGTGCCTCGAGGGCCAGTGCGGCTGTCTTGTTTTCAGCGCGGAGTGCTATGTCCGGATCACTAGCAAGAGTGATGATCCTGTTAGGCCCGGGCATCTTGAGCTTCATGTACCCGTAATGGGGTATTGCTTGGAAGATTGTAAACGCTTCCCGCCCTAGCAGAGCATGATAACCGCTGCTGAACAGAGCCACATGGAACGTGATCTCTTCGGACCTGTAATTATCCGGCGTGCCGAACACCACATCTAGTGTGATTTTTCCTGTACAGCGCGCTTCCCGACTGGGGATTATTCCTCTAAAGGTTGTGTTGCTTCGCTCAATGCGGTTCCAGCCTATTTCCATTTTTTGAAGGGTTTCCTCATAAATGAGGTTCAACCCGCTGCCGCCGTCCATGAGTACCATGGTAAGACGAAAGCCGTCCACTATTGTACTGAGGACCAATGTGGCTGGTGCTCGGGCTGTTCGGAATTTAGGTTCATCACTGGCGTTAAAGGTAATAGCCGTGTCACTCCATGGGTTTATTGTTGCTACTTGGTAGACTTCGGCAAGGCTGCGGAGTGTCCTTTTTCGCATATTATTTGATGCGAAAGTCTCGAAGACTGTTAATTCCGTATTGGTGTCTTTGGGGTGGCTTTCTGTGGCCTCCAGAATTAGGAGATCTTCTCCAATTTTGGCCACCTGCCGGAGTATCCAACATGCTCTAAGGCTGTGAGTTGGTGTGGCGTCCTCTGTACTGTGAATTTTATAGGGTCCATTAAGCCATCCTTCCAGTACGGTTCCATGCCCTGTAGAGGGTTTTTGCTTTTTGGTGTTTGACCCAGGTGTCTGGCGATGATGCACCCTTTTATTTCGGACTGCATTTGTATTCAGGGCCGGATCGTCCCAAAATTTTATTTCGGTTTTTCAGGCGCTTTCCATCGCACAGTACTTTCGTACAATGGATGCCAAGTCAACGAAGCGTGTAATATCACGGCGACTTATGGCGTTGAGGATTCCCTTGTCCATGCAATTATTGCAGAAGATTGAGATTGCATCTTCCTCGCGGCAGTCCCTTATCCTGTTCCTAATCAGGAGGAATCTGGCCCAGTAATGATGTACTGTTTCTTCGGGCTCTTACCTGATTTGGGATAGATCGCTTATGTTCGGGTGGGTGGGTGGAATTAAATCCCAAGCCTCACCCAATCTGAGGCTCAGAGGCCGAGGAATTGCCGAACTCAAAAATTTGGATTCCTGGATGTTGTCCAATGAATCCAGCCCGTCACCTGACTCTAAGTTTAGGTCTTGAGTGATATCCTCCCCTCCACGGGTATCCATCTTGGAGGGATCGGGAATCCGGACGTAGCTAGTCCTTAAGATAGATGAAGGGTCGCCGCACTGTCCCTCTACCACAGCAACGTGATGGGTGACTTGGGGAGAGTTAATCTCTCTCAGATCGGGTTTAGGTCCAATCTGGTCGTAATCCGTAGCGACTCCCAGGGCGGCGATGCGATCCAAGAGCTCGTTTATGGAGGAGAGCTCCATTGGATCTAACTACTCGGCGAGTTCTGAGCTGACATGAAGATTGTTTTCGATGGCTCGAGAGGTCATCATCGGTGCAGAAGCCGAACAGGCGGTCATAAGAAAACCACCTAGCCGGAGGGTTTGTCCGACAGCCAAAGCTCCCTTAGCAACAGTGCCGTCTTTAAAGACGGGGTGAGGCATCCTTCCTGATGGCGACGACACAGAGGAACTCTCAATGAAAGCACCAATGTCGGTGTCAAAACCGGCGGATCTCGGGTAGGGGGTCCCGAACTGTGCGTCTAGGCCGGATGGTAACAGGAGGCAAGGGACACGAAGTTTTACCCAGGTTCGGGCCCTCTCGATGGAGGTAAAACCCTACGTCCTGCTTGATTAATATTGATGATATGGGTAGTACAAGAGTAGATCTACCACGAGATCGGAGAGGCTAAACCCTAGAAGCTAGCCTATGGTATGATTGTTGTTCTGTATGTTGTCCTACGGACTAAAACCCTCCGGTTTATATAGACACCGGAGAGGGTTAGGGTTACATAGAGTCGGTTACAATGGTAGGAGATCTACATATCCGTATCGCCAAGCTTGCCTTCCACGCCAAGGAAAGTCCCTTCCGGACACAGGACGAAGTCTTCAATCTTGTATCTTCATAGTCCAGGAGTCTGGCTGAAGGTATAGTCCGGCTATCTGAATACCCCCTAATCTAGGACTCCCTCACCTGGGGTAGTTCGGGAGAGCTTACCGGACTCCAAACATGTATCCAAAACATGGTGAGCAAGAAGCTCAAACTCGTCAACGTAGTCTAGGTCATGCTCATCCGCCGGATCCTCCCATGTCAATGACGGGCTTTCAATTTGTGGGAGTTCGACCCGGCCCAGCACCAAACTCCGAACACACTCTTCGACACAACACACGAGGATGCCTGGAAGGTACTATTCAAGGGCGCCGAGGTCCCTCCCTCCCTCCCTCACTAAGGACCGCGGGCTAAGCGCGAAGCGTCGAGCGCATTCGGTGAGTTCTATACATCCGGTAGGATATTTTATTTCCCCTAGCTCAATTATGTGCGGGGTCTGATATCCATACCTTTGACAGGACTGGGTGGGGACATCGGGGTAGATTAACTGTCCGGCCCCTCTGTCCGAAGACACTGCGGACGCTCTCCTTACGGAGATGCTGACTCCGGCCCCTTATAAGGTGCCGGAGAAGACCAAGAAGGCCAAGGGAACCTGAAAGAGTTCCCGACGCCAGGCGTTATCGGACTCATCGTCCGATAACTCTGCGACACACTCCTCCCTCGAAGACGAGGAGGAATAAGAAGATGCTCCCCCTTCAGTTGGGGGAGACAAGAAAAGGAAGGCCGCCCCAACCGAGGGGCCCGAAGGGTCCAAGAAGGGAAGGACCCTCCTTCCGGACTACCCCACCACCGCCGCCGAAGGCGAAGACGAGTGGCTGCTCAGGGCCAAGCTCCTGGCGAAGTCGTAAGTATCCGGATGCCAGAGTAGTTCATAGCATACCTTTGTCGCACCGCTTCTCCTAACACCGAATTATGATTACGTAGACCGCCACGAGCCCGTATTGATGTATCGTCGGACGGCTCCCTGGGCTCGACGGATATGGATAGCGATCCACTTCCGACCGCCACCTCCCCTTGCCCCGCGGACAACGCCAAGGTATTGTCTCAAGAGGCACCGGGTCGAGGGAAGACAGTCCTGGAGGCACCTCAAGGCGACCTTCCGGACTCCGGGAGCAGAGGGAGCAAGGCTGCCGAGGGCTCCGAGTTCGGCCCTCAGCCGAACACCGCGCCGGTGAAGGAAATATGCCCGAGAGGCAATAATAAAGTTATTATTTATTTCCTTATATCATGATAAATGTTTATTATTCATGCTAGAATTGTATTAACTGGAAACATAATACTTGTGTGAATATATAGACAAACAAAGTGTCACTAGTATGCCTCTACTTGACTAGCTCATTAATCGAAGATGGTTATGTTTCCTAACCATAGACATGAATTGTCATTTGATTAACGGGATCACATCATTAGGAGAATGATGTGATTGACATGACCCATTCCATTAGCTTAGCACACGATCGTTTAGTATGTTGCTATTGCTTTCTTCATGACTTATACATGTTCCTATGACTATGAGATTATGCAACTCCCGTTTACCAGAGGAAGACTTTGTGTGCTACCAAACGTCACAACGTAACTGGGTGATTATAAAGGTGCTCTACAGGTGTCTCCAAAGGTACATGTTGGGTTGGCGTATTTCGAGATTAGGATTTGTCGCTCCGATTGTCGGAGAGGTATCTCTGGGCCCTCTCGGTAATGCACATCACTTAAGCCTTGCAAGCAATGCAACTAATAAGTTAGTTGCAAGACGATGTATTACGGAACGAGTAAAGGGACTTGCCGGTAATGAGATTGAACTAGGTATTGAGATACCGACGATCGAATCTCGGGCAAGTAACATACCCATGATAAAGGGAACACCTTATGTTGTTATGCGGTCTGACCGATAAAGATCTTCATAGAATATGTAGGAGCCAATATGAGCATCCAGGTTCTGCTATTGGTTATTGACCGGAGACGTGTCTCGGTCATGTCTACATTGTTCTCGAACCCGTAGGGTCCGCACGCTTAACATTACGATGACAGTTTCATTACGAGTTTATATATTTTGATGTACCAAAGGTTGTCGGAGTCCCGGATGTGATCACAGACTTGACGAGGAGTCTCGAAATGGTCGAGACATAAAGATTGATATATTGGACGACTATATTTGGACACCGGAAAGGTTCCGGGTGAGATTGGGACAATACCGGATCACCGGGAGGTTATCGGAACCCCCCGGGAGGTATATGGGCCTTATTGGGCCTTAGTGGAAAGGAGGGGAAAGGAGCAAGGGAGGGGGCGCGCTCCCCCAAGCCCAATACGAATTGGGAAGGGGGCCGGCCCCCCTTTACTTCCTCCCTCCTTCCTCTTCCTTCCCTCTCCTACTCCTAATAGGAAAAGGGGGAGTCCTACTCCTGGTGGGAGTTGGACTCCCCCCTTGGGCGTGCCACCCTCCTTGGCCGGCCCCTCCTCCACTCCTTTATATACGGGGGCAGGGGGCACCCCAGAGACACAACAATTGATCATTGATCTCTTAGCCATGTGCGATGCCCCCCTCCACCATAATCCTCGATAATATTGTAGCGGTGCTTAGGCAAAGCCCTGCGACGGCAGAACATCAAGATCATCACCACGCCATCGTGCTGACGGAACTCATCCCCGACACTTTGCTGGATCGGGGTCCAGGGATCGTCATCGAGCTGAACGTGTGCAAAAACTCAGAGGTGCCGTAGTTTCGGTGCTTGATCGGTCGGGCCGTGAAGACGTACGACTACATCAACCGCGTTGTTATAACGCTTCCGCTTCCGGTCTACGAGGGTACGTAGATAACACTCTCCCCTCTCGTTGTTGTGCATCACCATGATCTTGCGTGTGCGTGGGATTTTTTTTAAATAACAACGTTCCCCAACAGTGGCATCCGAGCCTAGGTTTTATGTGTTGATGTTACATGCACGAGTAGAACACAAGTGAGTTGTGGGCGATATAAGTCATACTGCTCACCAGCATGTCATACTTTGGTTCGGCGGTATTGTTGGGTGAAGCGGCCTGGACCGACATTACACATACGCTTATGCGAGACTGGTTCTACCGACGTGCTTTGCACACAGGTGGCTGGCGGGTGTCAGTTTCTCCAACTTTAGTTGAACCGAGTGTGGCTACGCCCGGTCCTTGTGAAGGTTAAAACAACACCAACTTGAGAAACAGCTCCAACTTTAGTTGAACCGAGTGTGGCTAAGCCCGTAGCAGCCGCGTAAAACTTGCAACAAACAAAGTAGAGGATGTCTAACTTGTTTTTGCAGGGCATGTTGTGATGTGATATGGTCAAGGCATGATGCTAAATTTTATTGTATGAGATGATCATGTTTTGTAACCAAGTTATCGGCAACTGGCAGGAGCCATATGGTTGTCGCTTTATTGTATGCAATGCAATCGCCCTGTAATGCTTTACTTTATCACTAAGCGGTAGCGATAGTCGTAGAAGCATAAGATTGGCGAGACGACAACGATGCTACGATGGAGATCAAGGTGTCACGCCGGTGACGATGGTGCTCATGACGATGCTTCGGAGATGGAGATCACAAGCACAAGATGATGATGGCCATATCATATCACTTATATTGATTGCATGTGATGTTTATGTTTTATGCATCTTATCTTGCTTTGATTGACGGTAGCATTATAAGATGATCTCTCACTAAATTTCAAGATAAAAGTGTTCTCCCTGAGTATGCACCGTTGCCAAAATTCGTCGTGCCCAGACACCACGTGATGATCGGGTGTGATAAGCTCTACGTCCATCTACAACGGGTGCAAGCCAGTTTTGCACACGCAGAATACTCAGGTTAAACTTGACGAGCCTAGCATATGCAGATATGGCCTCGGAACACTGAGACCGAAAGGTCGAGCGTGAATTATATAGTAGATATGATCAACATAGTGATGTTCACCATTGAAAACTACTCCATTTCACGTGATGATCGGTTATGGTTTAGTTGATTTGGATCACATAATCACTTAGAAGATTAGAGGGATGTCTTTCTAAGTGGGAGTTCTTAAGTAATATGATTAATTGAACTTAAATTTATCATGAACTTAGTACCTGATAGTACCTTGCTTGTTTATGTTTGATTGTAGATAGATGACCCGTGCTGTTGTTCCGTTGAATTTTAATGCGTTCCTTGAGAAAGCAAAGTTGAAAGATGATGGTAGCAATTATACGGACTAGGTCCGTAACTTGAGGATTATCCTCTGTCACACCCTGATTTTCATGCCACAACACTTAAGCTAATAAATCATGATAAAATGTGGTTTGACAAAAACTTTTGAGTGTTTTGGACCTTGCCTTGATTGGTTTTTGTTTGCTGTTTGCAAGTGCTCTAAAAATCAAATAAATCCTCCAACTCCTATACTTCATCTCCTTGCTCCAAACTCTTGAACCAATGATCATGCCATGTGTCTAGAGAAATATAGTATTTTCTTACAAAAATAATTTTGCCAAAAAGTATTTTCAAAATTAGTTTTCCAAAAACCTCTCAATTAAGATTTGTATTGCAAGTACTTAATTCAGGGCAGTAAAAATCTTTCCAAAAATATGTTTGACTCCTATTAGATATAGGATACCTAGAAACCACAAAAATATAATTTTAAAAGTTATTTTCCTATTTTATTTAAAGGCTTTTTCTTAAGGCCAGAAATGGTCTTAAATAGGTTAAAATTATTTTAAAGCTTTAAAAATATTTGAGAAAAATTAGGGAGACTCAATGGACATATATTGTCCATATATATGAGTTTCAACACATGGTCAAGTTCAAAATATTGGTCAAATCCCTCAAAAACCCTTTCTGGATATTTCAAGCTTTTGAAATATTTACAAAGGAAATATTATCCAAAAATTCCAAGAAAATTCTATCATGTCACATATGACATGTTTGATGATCTTGCCAAGTACCATGTCATGGAGAATAGTATAACCCCATGAAATCCCCTCAAAACTATTTCTGTCCATTTTGAAGTTTGAGCAACTTTACATTGCCAAACATGTCCAAATGTTCTAGAACTTGGTGCACATGCTCAAATGGTCTAATTATTCATATCTACCAAATGGCACAAGTTGGAGAGAATGTTATCTTGATCAAGTGCCCCAAAACCCTCTCTGACCAGAATCAAATTTGAACAACTTTGTGCTACCAACTTTCTCTCCTTGACCCCACCTTTTTTGACCATGTTCACATGACCAAATGAGGCCACTACACGAAGTGGTGCATCAAGGGGAAGTGGTTTTCTCAACTAGATCTACACAAGTCCATTTCTGTTGATTTCTAGGGTTTACAAAAGTTACATTGGGAACTTTGCCCAAATAAGCTCAAAATGGGTGTAAGGCCCTAATTATATGTGCAATTTCACCCTGTGGAGTCTCCTGCCAAATGGAGTTCATTTGCTTAACCAAACAAGCATCAAACACCTTCTGCCATTTTACTAAAACCCCTGTTTTGACCTCTTCCACTCTTCTCCATGGCCTCCACTTTTTACCACAGCCCCTCCTAGTCCCCTTTCACCTCTAGTAGAAATGGCAAATCCATAGCTCAATTATTGGAGGGGTAAAACCCCACTTCCTCTCTCTGGACATCCATTTTCTCTCTCTCCCTCAACCTCTCTCCTCTCCTACTGGCTCTCCAGGGCATCCAATGCTTCTCCACACTTCTTTACTACCCCCTAGCACTACCAGACAATAGTGGCCGCGCCCACATTGCCAAAACAATGGCCATGCCGGCTAAAGACACGCTCTGGAGCGCACTACAGTGCGCTCTGGCACTGTAGCCGCCCACGACCAAGCACTCCCGGCCACCTCGGGCCTCCCCAGCGCGCCCGACGATGTGCCTCGGTGTCTGTGTCATGCTAAACCCCTGTCCCCCTCCTCCTTCTCCCTCCTATGGCCTCCCTCGCACGCGCGCCGGCCGCCTACAAGCTCCAATGCACGGCCTCACAAGCGCAAGCTCTCTGGAGCCTTCCCCGCTCCTTCCCTTCCCTCCTCTGGACGTGGACCTGATCCACGAACGGCCTGGACTCGTTCACGAGAGCCCTCACGGCCTCTGGCCTCGCCCGTGACCTCGGAGGCGCACGGCCCCGCTGTGCACCTCGCCCCCTTCTATTTAAAGCCACCCGAGCCCCCTCTCTGCGCCTCCTTCGCTCTCTCTCTCTCTCCTGTATGCCCCCAGGCCAACCCATTACTCCTCCCGTGCACCCATTCAACTCCATGGCCGAGAACCTTGCCGCCGGCCACCGCTCAAATTCGAGCTCTCCCGTGCTCCCCTCTCCCTTCTACCTGCACCACAGCACCTCCCACCACCCCATGGCCCCCTTCCGGGCTCTATTTCTTCTTATCCAAGGCAGCGACACCATGCCCCAACCTCACCATCACCTCCGTCCGCTGCGGGCGATGCACCGCTCGCATCCGGCCACCCCAGTAGTCGTGGCGCACCTCGGTGGATGCGCCACGCTCCCCAGAATCCGTCGGTGTACTGGGTATCGCCGGAGATGGCCAGTGCCACCGGGGAGAGCGCCGGCGCCCTCTCGGCCTCGCCTCCTCTGTTCCCGTCGCGCCGCACGGGAGGTTGAAGGCGACTTGCCGCTGGGGCCCATGCGTCAGCGACCCAGTGGGCGGGCCCGCCCGTTTAAGTGGAGACGGCTTCCGCCATTACCGTCTCTCCCGCGCGAAGGCGTATTTCCAGGAAGCCGCCTCCGACATGGCCCCTGCGCACGTGCAGCCGAGCCGCTGGGCCGGCCCGCTGCCTATCTCTCGCCTTGCGCGCATGATAAGGGTAAAGCCCCTTTCCCTTTTTCTTTTTCCCAGTAGACTTCAAAAGCACTTAAATAAATCAAATCAACTCCAAATTTGATGATTCAAATTTCTAGTTGTTTCTAAATTCATTCCCTATCACATGGTGCTACTTGCACATTTTGCAAAAATATTTCTTTCACAAATAATTAGCAAATCCTACTTTTCCATTTCTTTGATAAACTTTAGAAAATCACAGAGAGCCCATTTTTGATCCAAATTCCATGTTCAAAATCCTAGATGTCTATAAGTTCAAAACTTAATTTTTGAACATTTTTACTAATAATTTCTGTATCACCTCAAATAATGGTCTATTTCTTCATATTTTTCAACTTTGTAAATTCATAGGAAAATCATTTCAACTCCAAATCCAGTGAAACCAATTCCTAGATGCTTCTAAAATCATCCTTTGTTAAATGGGTACCTTTGCTCATTTTTCAAAAATATGTTTCTGTCCACTTCTTGCAATTCCATAAACCCCTTGATTCCATCATATCAAAATGTTTAGAAATATCCATTGATCCACTTCCAATGAAATCACTTTGGTCATTACTCATGTGACCAGAGGTATCCTAGAAAAGTCAAATCAATATTTTTGGAGCACTTTTATTTTCTACCTTGTTGTGTTGCTTATTGTGCTTGCTTTCAACGATAGTTGACGAAGTAGATGAAATGCTCGGAGTTGGACCAGAGATATTTGAAGACCTCGAAGACTTTGTTAAAACAGGCAAGCAGCCCTTTGACCATGTCTATGAAACCCTTTTTATGCATTTCATATAGCACTTTATTATTGTTGCATCGGAATCATGATGAGAGGGTAGCCACTATGGTGGGTTGCCTTCATTTCCTCCTTGTTGATACTTGCATTGTGCATGACCCTACCTCCTTATGAGGGTTATGCCGGTGGGAATAGATAGGATGCTAAAGTAGTGCTACACAAAAAGGGATGGGAAAATGCATGGTGATGGAGACAAGTACTTTCAAAGGACTTTTCGAAAACCCCGTCGGGTGCCACTTATGCCCGAGGGAAACAATGAGATGGGTAACCGCTTGATGACGAAGTGGTGTACTGAGCCAAGTGTGTGTGTTGTTTTAGAAAACGGATTAGATTTAAGATTTGTCGACTGTCTCAACCATACATGCGCAACCACTCTACCCTTATATGGGAAAGGGCATTATTGATTACCTAGACCGATACTAGCCTGGAGCCCGCATTACTAGTGACGGGGGAGTGTTGGTGCTCTCTCTCGGGATGGGGCCGTGCCAAGTAGGGCGGCCAAGAACATTTTTATGGGGCACCGGACACACCGTTGGTACCCCGTGCCAGTGGTACGTGATGAATATAGGAGCGAGGCTCCACAATTTCAAGTTGTGAAATGTTGGGCACGGGGGTTACTACCAATTGAGTGGACTCCATGTTAGTGTCATCTAGGGAAAGATAGTGATCGGGTGCTTACCCCGGGTACTTGAGGTACCGCGGGTCGTGGATGACACGGAAGTTCCCCGGATCTTGTGGGTAAAGTGTGCAACCTCTGCAGAGTGTAAAACTATTCGAATAGCCGTGTCCATGGTCAAGGACAGTTGGGCGGTGCTGCTTAAACTACGTCCACATGTTTTCAAACCAGTGTGAGTGTTCGGATAAGTGGGAAGAACTACTTGGGTCAAGTCAAAGGACTTGACAGGATTGAGTTGGGTTGGTGCCCACTCTATTTATGTTGATATCTGCAACCTGTCCTCTTGGTTACTTGAATTCTCCTGATGCATGTCTTACGAGTTGTTGAACATGTCATTGCACTCAAAAACTAGCTTTCCACAAAAATTTACCTATATCATGCATTGTTGTATCTTGAACCAAAACATGGGTTGCTTGCGAGTACATTCAAAGTACTCATTGGCTTGCCACTGGTTATTTTATTGGCCAGGCATGAAAGAACAGGATATAATGAAGAGTACCTTGGTGACGAGCATGCGAGCTAGGACGCTTCCCAGTCAGAATGCCTGTAGGGTTAAGGCAGATGGCATGGGTCCAAGTTATCGACGAAGATTTCCGCTGCGATGTTATACTCAAGACTTGACCATAATGGTCCTACTTGCGTAATACAGTATGTATGGAGGTAAGACTCTTGTTATTCAGCTTCTGTGTGTTCAGTGAGCATTGATCTTTGGGATCACTGTACACGTGCATTCGGTGATCACGACTTATGAGTCGGGGTCCCCACAGAGCTGGTATCAGAGCCATCCTGACTGTAGGAAGCCTTAGTTAGCATGGTCGTTAGTTAGGGTAAAACTATTTCCAAAACTACTACTAGTTTTCAAAACTATCTATACTTCTCTTCCCTTCTCAGTTTTTTCGAAAACTAAGGTATAATTTCCTTATTGATCTCTTCCCCTTCAAAACCTTTGGTCGCTAGAACCCTTATGCCCCTGACCACTGGATTCCTTGTAATCCTCATGGATAATCTAGAAGGAAGATGCCTTGCCAGACATTCACCCACATCTCCTGAACACAAGATTGGCGACACCACAACAAGAAGATACCAACAGAAGATACATCCTCGAGGCATGAGGACCTGAAGACCTAGGAGATGGTGACACCCTTGACACTGCCCCAAGATGATGCAACCTTAGCCTACGACGATCAGGGCATAGGATATGCAAGGTCATGATATACATCGCTAATAGGGTAACCCTGTCACTACCGTTGTTGTATCGGTGACCACCGGTGGATGAGAACCTAGCCATTTGGTCCGCCTCACTATAGTGAGCAGGAAAACGGTTCTCTTCATCCCCCGCTCTCGGTGATGATATTGTCAACAATGTGTCCGACGGATTGGACCTCTATTATGCCTTGTTAATACCATTGCATAAGGGATTACCTACTTGGTACCATCGACGCCTTACAAGACAAAAAGGGATTGTCATGATTAAGAAGACAACAGAAGACTGAGTTAATGCCTGCTACGAGAAGCCCCCTTCACCCCATCACTTCAACATGCGAGAAGTTGTTGAAGAGTCTTCAGACTCAACCCGGATTGTTTCATCGAACAACTACAAGAGACATAGCAACACCTGAGGAAAAACCAGAAGACTGCACACAAGGCACGAAGTAAAGCACGACTGCTTAGTCCGAGAACCCCTAGGGTAGGATGAATCGTGTACCCCCCCTATGCGCAGTCAAGTCCGTATGATGGTTCGAATAGAACCATGATTGTGTGTTGCTTGTTTTTATTTGATTGTGTTTTGATATCAGCCACCCTTTTGCCCTAGGCAACTAGTATGCGGCTATATCACCTGCCTTATCTTATTGTTTGTGTTTGGCCCTTTCAGCCCTTGTGTGTTTGCACTTGCACTATAGAACCCCCTTTAGGCATTCCCCTCCTCTATGCTACTTTTCCCTTGCATCTATTTCATCAACTGAAGATCAACAAGACAAGATGCACCAAGGATTCTACTTCGGCGACCAACTAGCACTGAAGAACTTTTCTACAGCCGCCTTGACCAAGTGAAACCCCGTAGAGTTACATTTAACCCTCGAGACTAGAAACCCATTCCTAGACCCTTCGGGACTTCACAAGATACCCCAGCTCGAGTCCTTAACCCTGTGCTTAACCCACAAAATTGCAAGAGAACCAGTTAAGCCTCTGTAAACCTTGCACAGCACTGGGACCATTATGGAACTAGTGGACATAGTGAGCAAGCACATTGTCACCCTAATATAGCACAAGAACTGACGATGCCATAAGGAAGACCAATTTGAGGATACAGGAATAGATGACTAGATAGCACAATTGGCATCTCAGAAACTGTGCTCAAGGATGGGACGATAAACATTCACTCGCACACTAGAATCCTTGAAACCCTTACGCCCTACCAAGCCACAACATGGTCGGATCATGACCATGGGTCTTGACTCTAGATCAAGAACACCTTGGCCAATGCTCAACCATGACCATCACCAATGCCTCAGCCCACTTTACGTACCCCATAGACTTCATGGAGTGCTTGGACAAGTTAGTTGTCGTCTTTCTTTGATGACATACTTGTCTAACCGAAGACGAAGAAGAATCGTTGAGCTGGTCAAGGAACATCTGAAGATCGCCATGTCAAGGAGGAAGAACTATACCAACCACTACCATCAAGAAGTGAACTTCCTCATCGAAGGCCGTGCGTATCTGCAAACCACTCCTCTCTAAGGGACCAAGCATTTCCATGACAAGGAAACCCACACCATGATTCATCGACCCTCTTCGAGATCACTCCAAGGTTCAACAACCCTCCCTTGAGATCACTTCGAGATGAAGAGTAGACGGCTACCAGCTGGAGTTACCACCTGAGTTACCCACTGTGCACAGCGTTTTCCAGGCGACGCACCCCCGAAAGTGTTTCCAACTTCCTAACTAGCCCGACCTCTACAAGGACATCGATCACCGAGCCATCGACTTCCAGCCCAATATGACCTACGCGAGAGCCCCAATTGCAATGTGGATCAAGCAGGACGACAAACACGAAACCACGCCATCGAGTACTTCAAGGTTCAATGGAGCACCAAACGGAAGCAGAAGCAGTATGAGGACGTGAAGACTACCCCAAATCCAAGTTTCCGTATTCCTTTCCGCGCCTAGTCTGGGAATCTCGGGGATGAGATTCTTGTAAGGGGGGTAGGTCTGTCACACCCTGATTTTCATGCCACAACACTTAAGCTAATAAATCATGATAAAATGTGGTTTGACAAAAACTTTTGAGTGTTTTGGACCTTGCCTTGATTGGTTTTTGTTTGCTGTTTGCAAGTGCTCTAAAAATCAAATAAATCCTCCAACTCCTATACTTCATCTCCTTGCTCCAAACTCTTGAACCAATGATCATGCCATGTGTATAGAGAAATATAGTATTTTCTTACAAAAATAATTTGGCCAAAAAGTATTTTCAAAATTAGTTTTCCAAAAACCCCTGCATTAAGATTTGTACTGCAAGTACTTAATTTAGGGCAGTAAAAATCTTTCCAAAAATATGTTTGACTCCTATTAGATATAGGATACCCAGAAACCACAAAAATATAATTTTAAAAGTTATTTTCCTATTTTATTTAAAGGATTTTTCTTAAGGCCAGAAATGGTCTTAAATAGGTTAAAATTATTTTAAAGCTTTAAAAATATTTGAGAAAAATTAGGGAGACTCAATGGACATATATTGTCCATATATATGAGTTTCAACACATGGTCATGTTCAAAATATTGGTCAAATCCCTCAAAAACCCTTTCTGGATATTTCAAGCTTTTGAAATATTTACAAAGGAAATATTCTCCAAAAATTCCAAGAAAATTCTATCATGTCACATATGACATGTTTGATGATCTTGCCAAGTACCATGTCATGGAGAATAGTATAACCCCATGAAATCCCCTCAAAACTATTTCTGTCCATTTTGAAGTTTGAGCAACTTTACATTGCCAAACATGTCCAAATGTTCTAGAACTTGGTGCACATTCTCAAATGGTCTAATTATTCATCTCTACCAAATGGCACAAGTTGGAGAGAATTTTATCTTGATCAAGTGCCCCAAAACCCTCTCTGACCAGAATCAAATTTGAACAACTTTGTGCTACCAACTTTCTCTCCTTGACCCCAACTTTTGTGACCATGTTCACATGACCAAATGAGGCCACTACACCAAGTGGTGCATCAAGGGGAAGTGGTTTTCTCAAAAT
This sequence comes from Triticum monococcum, assembly GCA_034509565.1. Taxonomy (NCBI): domain Eukaryota; kingdom Viridiplantae; phylum Streptophyta; class Magnoliopsida; order Poales; family Poaceae; genus Triticum; species Triticum monococcum. Next base: position 388,470,624 of record CM067845.1, read on the forward strand.
AGATCTACACAAGTCCATTTCTGTTGATTTCTAGGGTTTACAAAAGTTACATTGGGAACTTTGCCCAAATAAGCTCAAAATGGGTGTAAGGCCCTAATTATCTGTGCAATTTCACCCTGTGGAGTATCCTGCCAAATGGAGTTCATTTGCTTAACCAAACAAGCATCAAACACCTTCTGCCATTTTACTAAAACCCCTGTTTTGACCTCTTCCACTCTTCTCCATGGCCTCCACTTTTTACCACAGCCCCTCCTAGTCCCCTTTCACCTCCACTAGCAATAGCAAATCCATAGCTCAATTATTGGAGGGGTAAAACCCCACTTCCTCTCTCTGGACATCCATTTTCTCTCACTCCCTCAACCTCTCTCCTCTCCTACTGGCTCTCCAGGGCATCCAATGCCTCTCCACACTTCTTTACTACCACCTAGCACTACCAGACAATAGTGGCCGCGCCCACATTGCCAAAACAATGGCCATGCCGGCCAAAGACACGCTCTGGAGCGCGCTACAGTGCGCTCTGGCACTGTAGCCGCCCACGACCAAGCACTCCCGGCTACCTCGGGCCTCCCCAGTGCGCCCGACGATGTGCCTCGGCGTCTGCGTCATGCTAAACCCCTGCCCCCCTCCTCCTTCTCCCTCCTATGGCCTCCCTCGCACGCGCGCGGACCGCCTGCAAGCTCCAATGCATGGCCTCACACGCGCAAGCTCTCTGGAGCCTTCCCCGCTCCTTCCCTTCCCTCCTCTAGACGTGGACCTGATCCACGAACGGCCTGGACTCGTTCACAAGAGCCCTCACGGCCTCTGGCCTTGCCCGTGACCTCACCGGCGCACGGCCCCGCTGTGCACCTCGCCCCTTCTATTTAAAGCCACCCGAGCCCCCTCTCTGTGCCTCCTTCGCTCTCTCTCTCCTATATGCCCCCAGGCCAACCCATTACTCCTCCGATGCTCCCATTCAACTCCACGGCCGAGAACCTTGCCGCCGGCCACCGCTCAAATTCGAGCTCTCCCGTGCTCCTCTCTCTCTTCTACCTGCACCACAGCACCTCCCACCACCCCATGGCCCCCTTCCGGGCTCTATTTCTTCTTATCCAAGGTAGCGACACCGTGCCCCTACCTCACCATCGCCTCCGTCCGCTGTGGGCGATGCACCGCTCGCATCCGGCTACCCCAGTAGTCATGGCACACCTCGGCGGATGCGCCATGCTCCCCTGAATCCGTCGGTGTACTGGGTATCGCCGCAGGTGGCCAGTGCCGCCGAGGAGAGCGCCGACGCCCTCTCGGCCTCGCCTCCTCTGTTCCCGTCGCACCGTGCGGGAGGTTGAAGGCGACCTGCCGCTGGGGCCCATGCATCAGCGACCCAGTGGGCGGGCCCGCCTGTTTAAGTGGAGACGGCTTCCGCCGTTACCGTCTCTCCCGCGCGAAGGCGTATTTCCAGGAAGCCGCCTCCGACGTGGCCCCTGCGCACGTGCAGCCAAGCCGCTGGGCCGGCCCGCTGCCTATCTCTCGCCTTGCGTGCATGATAAGGGTAAAGCCCCTTTCCCTTTTTCTTTTTCCCAGTAGACTTCAAAAGCACTTAAATAAATCAAATCAACTCCAAATTTGATGATTCAAATTTCTAGTTGTTTCTAAATTCATTCCCTATCACATGGTGCTACTTGCACATTTTGCAGAAATATTTCTTTCACAAATAATTAGCAAATCCTACTTTTCCATTTCTTTGATAAACTTTAGAAAATCACAGAGAGCCCATTTTTGATCCAAATTCCATGATTCAAAATCCTAGATGTCTATAAGTTCAAAACTTAGTTTTTGAACATTTTTACTAATAATTTCTGTATCACCTCAAATAATGGTCTATTTCTTCATATTTGTCAACTTTGTAAATTCATAGGAAAATCATTTCAACTCCAAATCCAGTGAAACCAATTCCTAGATGCTTCTAAAATCATCCTTTGTTAAATGGGTACCTTTGCTCATTTTTCAAAAATATGTTTCTGTCCACTTCTTGCAATTCCATAAACCCCTTGATTCCATCATATCAAAATGTTTAGAAATATCCATTGATCCACTTCCAATGAAATCACTTTGGTCATTACTCATGTGACCAGAGGTATCCTAGAAAAGTCAAATCAATATTTTTGGAGCACTTTTATTTTCTACCTTGTTGTGTTGCTTATTGTGCTTGCTTTCAACGATAGTTGACGAAGTAGACGAAATGCTCGGAGTTGGGCCAGAGATATTTGAAGACCTCGAAGACTTTGTTAAAACAGGCAAGCAGCCCTTTGACCATGTCTATGAAACCCTTTTTATGCATTTCATATAGCACTTTATTATTGTTGCATCGGAATCATGATGAGAGGGTAGCCACTATGGTGGGTTGCCTTCATTTCCTCCTTGTTGATACTTGCATTGTGCATGACCCTACCTCCTTATGAGGGTTATGCCGGTGGGAATAGATAGGATGCTAAAGTAGTGCTACGCAAAAAGGGACGGGAAAATGCATGGTGATGGAGACAAGTACTTTCAAAGGACTTTTCGAAAACCCCATCTGGTGCCACTTATGCCCGAGGGAAACAATGAGATGGGTTACCGCTTGATGACGAAGTGGTGTACCGAGCCAAGTGTGAGTGTTGTTTTTGAAAACGGATTAGATTTAAGATTTGTCGATTGTCCCAACCATACATGCGCAACCACTCTACCCTTATATGGGAAAGGGCATTATTGATTACCTAGACCGATACTAGCCTGGAGCCCGCATTACTAGTGACGGGGGAGAGTTGGTGCTCTCTCTCGGGACGGGGCCGTGCCAGGTAGGGCGGCCAAGAACATTTTTATGGGGCACCGGACACACCGTTGGTACCCCGTGCCAATGGTACGTGATGAATATAGGAGCGAGGCTCCACAATTTCAAGTTGTGAAATGTTGGGCACGGGGGTTACTACCAATCGAGTGGACTCCATGTTAGTGTCGTCTAGGGAAAGATAGTGATCAGGTGCTTACCCCGGGTACTTGAGGCACCGCGGGTCGTGGATGACACGGAAGTTCCCCAGATCTTGTGGGTAAAGTGTGCAACCTCTGCAGAGTGTAAAACTATTCGAATAGCCGTGTCCACGGTCAAGGACAGTTGGGCGGTGCTACTTAAACTACGTCCACATGTTTTCAAACCAGTGTGAGTGTTCGGATAAGTGGGAAGAACTACTTGGGTCAAGTCAAAGGACTTGACAGGATTGAGTTGGGTTGGTGCCCACTCTATTTATGTTGATATCTGCAACCTGTCCTCTTGGTTACTTGAATTCTCCTGATGCATGTCTTACGAGTTGTTGAACATGTCATTGCACTCAAAAACTAGCTTTCCGCAAAAATTTACCTATATCATGCATTGTTGTATCTTGAACCAAAACATGGGTTGCTTGCGAGTACATTCAAAGTACTCATTGGCTTGCCACTGGTTATTTTATTGGCCAGGCATGAAAGAACAGGATATAATGAAGAGTACCTTGGTGACGAGCATGCGAGCTAGGACGCTTCCCAGTCAGAATGCCTGTAGGGTTAAGGCAGATGGCATGGGTCCAAGTTATCAATGAAGATTTCCGCTGCGATGTTATACTCAAGACTTGACCATAATGGTCCTACTTGCGTAATACGGTATGTATGGATGTAAGGCTCTTGTTATTCAGCTTCTATGTGTTCAGTGAGCATTGATCTTTGGGATCACTGTACACGTGCATTCGGTGATCACGACTTATGAATCGGGGTCCCCACATCCTCATTGCTGCACAGAAGAATTACGTCCTGGAAGCACCGCTGGGTGCCAAGCCTGCTGCTGATGCAACTGACGACGTTAAGAACGTCTGGCAGAGCAAAGCTGATGACTACTCGATAGTTCAATGTGCCATGCTTTACGGCTTAGAACCGGGTCTTCAACGACATTTTGAATGTCATGGAGCATATGAGATGTTCCAGGAGTTGAAGCTAATATTTCAAGCAAATGCCCGGATTGAGAGATATGAAGTCTCCAATAAGTTCTATAGCTGCAAGATGGAGGAGAACAGTTCTGTCAGTGAGCATATACTCAAAATGTCTGGGTATAATAATCACTTGATTCAACTGGGAGTTAATCTTCCGGATGATTGCGTCATTGACAGAATTCTCCATTCACTTCCACCTAGCTACAAGCGCTTCGTGATGAACTATAATATGCAAGGGATGGATAAGACAATTCCCTAGCTCTTCGCAATGCTAAAAGCTGCAGAGGTAGAAATCAAGAAGGAGCATCAAGTGTTGATAGTCAACAAGACCACTAGTTTCAAGAAAAAGGGCAAGGGGAAGAAGAAGGGGAACTTCAAGAAGAACAGCAAGCAAGTTGCTGCTCAGGAGAAGAAACCCAAGTCTGGACCTAAGCCTGAAACTGAGTGCTTCTACTGCAAGCAGACTGGTCACTGGAAGCGGAACTGCCCCAAGTATTTGGCGGATAAGAAGGATGGCAAGGTGAACAAAGGTATATGTGATATTCATGTTATTGATGTGTACCTTACTAGAGCTCGCAGTAGCACCTGGGTATTTGATACTGGTTCTGTTGCTAATATTTGCAACTCGAAACAGGGACTACGGATTAAGCGAACACTAGCGAAGGACGAGGTAAGGATGCGCGTGGGAAATGGTTCCAAAGTCGATGTGATCGCGGTCGGCACGCTACCTCTACATCTACCATCGTGATTAGTATTAGACCTAAATAATTGTTATTTGGTGCCAGCGTTGATCATGAACATTATATCTGGATCTTGTTTGATGCGAGACGGTTATTCATTTAAATCAGAGAATAATGGTTGTTCTATTTATATGAGTAATATCTTTTATGGTCATTCACCCTTGAAGAGTGGTCTATTTTTGATGAATCTCGATAGTAGTGATACACATATTCATAATGTTGAAGCCAAAAGATGCAGAGTTGATAATGATAGTGCAACTTATTTGTGGCACTGCCGTTTAGGTCATATCGGTGTAAAGCGCATGAAGAAACTCCATACTGATGGACTTTTGGAACCACTTGATTATGAATCACTTGGTACTTGCGAACCGTGCCTCATGGGCAAGATGACTAAAACGCCGTTCTCCGGTACTATGGAGAGAGCAACAGATTTGTTGGAAATCATACATACAGATGTATGTGGTCCAATGAATGTTGAAGCTCGTGGCGGATATCGTTATTTTCTCACCTTCACAAATGATTTAAGCAGATATGGGTATATCTACTTAATGAAACATAAGTCTGAAACATTTGAAAAGTTCAAAGAATTTCAGAGTGAAGTTGAAAATCATCATAACAAGAAAATAAAGTTTCTATGATCTGATCGTGGTGGAGAATATTTGAGTTACGAGTTTGGTTTACATTTGAAACAATGCGGAATAGTTTCGCAATTCACGCCACCTGGAACACCACAGCGTAATGGTGTGTCCGAACGCTGTAATCATACTTTACTTGATATGGTGCGATCTATGATGTCTCTTACAGATTTACCGCTATCGTTTTGGGGTTATGCTTTAGAGACAGCCGCATTCACGTTAAATAGGGCACCATCAAAATCCGTTGAGACGACGCCTTATGAACTATGGTTTGGCAAGAAACCAAAGTTGTCGTTTCTGAAAGTTTGGGGCTGCGATGCTTATGTGAAAAAACTTCAACCTGATAAGCTCGAACCCAAATCGGAGAAATGTGTCTTCATAGGATACCCGGAGGAGACTGTTGGGTACACCTTCTATCACAGATCCGAAGACAAGACATTTGTTGCTAAGAATGGATCCTTTCTAGAGAAGGAGTTTCTCTCAAAAGAAGTGAGTGGGAGGAAAGTAGAACTTGATGAGGTAACTGTACCTGCTCCCTTATTTGAAAGTAGTACATCACAGAAACCGGTTTCTATGACACCTACACCAATTAGTGAGGAAGCTAATGATGATGATCATGAAACTTCAGAAGAAGTTACTACTGAACCTCGTAGATCAACCAGAGTAAGATCCGCACCAGAGTGGTATGGTAATCCTGTTCTGGAAGTCATGCTACTAGATCATGATGAACCTACGAACTATGAAGAAGCAATGGTGAGCCCAGATTCCGCAAAATGGCTTAAAGCCATGAAATCCGAGATGGGATCCATGTATGAGAACAAAGTGTGGACTTTGGTTGACTTGCCCAATGATCGGCAAGCAATTGAAAATAAATGGATCTTCAAGAAGAAGACTGACGCTGACGGTAATGTTACTGTCTATAAAGCTCGACTTGTCACAAAAGGTTTTCGACAAGTTCAAGGGATTGACTACGATGAGACCTTCTCACCCGTAGCGATCCTTAAGTCTGTCTGAATCATGTTAGCAATTGCCGCATTTTATGATTATGAAATTTGGCAGATGGATGTCAAAACTGCATTCCTGAATGGATTTCTGGAAGAAGAGTTGTATATGATGCAGCCGGAAGGTTTTGTCGATCCACAGGGAGCTAGCAAAGTATGCAAGCTCCAGCGATCCATTTATGGACTGGTGCAAGCATCTCGGAGTTGGAATAAACGCTTTGATAGTGTGATCAAAGCATTTGGTTTTGTACAGACTTTTGGAGAAGCCTGTATTTACAAGAAAGTGAGTGGGAGCTCTGTAGCATTTCTGATATTATATGTGGATGGCATATTGCTAATCGGAATAAGAGTTTTTCAATGAAAGACCTCGGTGAAGCTGCTTACATATTGGGCATGAAGATCTATAGAGATAGATCAAGACGCTTAATCGGACTTTCACAAAGCACATACCTTGACAAAGTTTTGAAGAAGTTCAAAATGGATCAAGCAAAGAAAGGATTCTTGCCTGTGTTACAAGGTTTGAAGTTGAGTAAGACTCAATGCCCGACCACTGCAGAAGATAGAGAGAAAATGAAAGATGTTCCCTATACTTCAGCCATAGGCTCTATCATGTATGCAATGTTGTGTACCAGACCTGATGTGTGCCTTGCTATAAGTCTAGCAGGGAGGTACCAAAGTAATCCAGGAGTGGATCACTGGACAGCGGTCAAGAACATCCTAAAATACCTGAAAAGGACTAAGGATATGTTTCTCATATATGGAGGTGACAAAGAGCTCATCGTAAATGGTTACATTGATGCAAGCTTTGACACTGATCCGGACGATTCTAAATCGCAAACCGGATACATATTGACATTAAATGGTGGAGCTGTCAGTTGGTGCAGTTCTAAACAAAGCATCGTGGCGGGATCTACATGTGAAGTGGAGTACATAGCTGCTTCGGAAGCAGCAAACGAAGGAGTCTGGATGAAGGAGTTCATATCCGATCTAGGTGTCATACTTAGTGCATCGGGTCCAATGAAAATCTTTTGTGACAATACTGGTGCAATTTCCTTGGCAAAGGAATCTAGATTTCACAAGAGAACCAAGCACATCAAGAGACGCTTCAATTCCATTCGGGATCTAGTCCAGGTGGGAGACATAGAGATTTACAAGATACATACGGATCTGAATGTAGCAGACCCATTGACTAAGCCTCTTGCACGAGCAAAACATGATCAGCACCAAGGCTCCATGGGTGTTAGAATCATTACTGTGTAATCTAGATTATTGACTCTAGTGCAAGTGGGAGACTGAAGGAAATATGCCCTAGAGGCAATAATAAAGTTATTATTTATTTACTTATATCATGATAAATGTTTATTATTCATGCTAGAATTGTATTAACCGGAAACGTAATACTTGTGTGAATACATAGACAAACAAACTGTCACTAGTATGCCTCTACTTGACTAGCTCGTTAATCGAAGATGGTTATGTTTCCTAACCATAGAGATGAGTTGTCATTTGATTAATGGGATCACATCATTAGGAGAATGATGTGATTGACATGATCCATTCCATTAGCTTAGCACCCGATCGTTTAGTATGTTGCTATTGCTTTCTTCATGACTTATACATGTTCCTATGACTATGAGATTATGCAACTCCCGTTTACTGGAGGAACACTTTGTGTGCTACCAAACATCCACTACAGGAATCAGCTACTTTGCCGTCTGCCGTAGCGGACGGCAAAGGCACGAACGGCGGACGGCAAAGGCCTTTGCCGTCAGCGGCGGACGGCAAAAGGCTCCGGTAAAGTAGGCTTCGGTAAACAGGTTCTTTGCCGTCAGCTACTGACGGCAAAGTCTTTGCCGTCTGCGGCGGACGGCAAAGAGAGAGCGGCAGACGGCAAAGACGGCGGACGGCAATAGTTGCGCTGTCAGTCCGTTAAGTGGCTAACGGAAGGCCTTTGCCGTCTGCCGCTGACGGCAAAATTTCTAGGGTCTTTGCCGTCCGCTGTATGATGTCATCTACACGTCACTACGTGGCAGGTTCTTTGCCGTCTGCCACTGACGGCAAAGTCTTTGCCGTCTGCCACTGTAGGCAAACTGACCAAACGGGTCAGCTCCCAGGAAGCACAGGTGGACGCCACGTGGCTTCTTTGCCGTCCGCGGCACACGGCAAAGAGCAGGTTGCCATCGGTGGCAGACGGCAAAGAGCCTGCATATTGGCTCTTTTATCTGTTTTTTATTAAATCCAACAATTTTCATCACAAATATATATGACATATATAGATATATTTCAAAAGGCCATTACAGAGCAAACATATAAGATATCCAACACATAACTTCATCATCCAACCATATATATTACATGCATAGTTCCATCATACATAACAAGTTCAACATAGAGGCATCCAACCATATATATTACAATAGTTTCATCCAACGATACATGCATAGTTCAACGATACAAAAGAAACAGAGAAAGGGATAAGGAGCACTCCATCTATGCAAGCTTTCGTCAAGTGAATGAAATCTGCAAAATGAAAAATAAGAAAGTTAGAACAAGAAGAGTAGAACAAGAAGAAGACTAGAACAAGAAGAGTATGTCATTTATGAGCTAACTTACGTGAAATGGATCATATATGAGCTAACTAAGTTGAAATGGGTTGTTTATGAGCTAGCTAAGGTGAAATGGATCATTTATGAGCTAACTTAGTTGAAATGGGTCGTTTATGAGCTAGCTAAGGTGAAATGGATCATTTATGAGCTAACTTAGTTGAAATGGGTCGTTTATGAGCTAAGTAAGGTCAAATGGATCGTTTATGAGCTAACCTAGGTGCAATGGATCGCTTATGAGCAAACTTAGGTAAAATGCATCATTTTAGAGGTAACCTAGGTAAGATGGATCATTTTGGAGCTAACCTAGGTAAAATGGGTCATTTTAGAGCTAACTTCGGTAGAATGGATCATTTATGAGCTAAGTAAGGTTAAATGGATCATTTTAGAACTAACTTAGGTAAAATAGATCGTTTATGAGCTAACTTAGGTAAAATGGATCGTTTTTGAGCTAACTAAGGTGAAATGAATCGTTTTTGAGCTAACTAAGGTGAAGGGCATCATTTTTGAGCTAACTAAGGTGAAATGGATCGTTTTTGAGCTAACTAGGTGAAATGAATCGTTTTTGAGCTAACTAAGGTAAAATGGATCATTTTTGAGCTAACTTAGGTGAAATGGATCGTTTTTGAGCAAACTTAGGTGAAATGGATCATTTAAGAGCTAATTTAGGTGAAATGGATCGTTTTTGAGCTAACTAAGGTGAAATGGATCGTTTTTGAGCTAACTAAGGTGAAATGGATCATTTTTGAGCAAACTTAGGTGAAATGGATCATTTAAGAGCTAATTTAGGTGAAATGGATCGTTTTTGAGCTAACTAAGGTGAAATGGATCGTTTTTGAGCAAACTTAGGTGAAATGGATCATTTAAGAGCTAATTTAGGTGAAATGGATCGTTTTTGAGCAAACTTAGGTGAAATGGATCATTTAAGAGCTAATTTAGGTGAAATGGATCGTTTTTAGCTAACTTAGGTGAAATGGATCGTTTAGGAGCTACTCTAGGTAAATTGGGTCATTTTAGAGCTAACTTGTATAAACTGGATCATTTATAAGCTAACCTAGGTAAGATGGGTCATTTTGGAGCTAACTTAGTAAAATGGATCGTCTATGAGCTAACTAAGCTAATTATGCAATTTTTGACATAAGTAAGCTAAGTATAGATCGTTTTAGAGCTAACTTAGGTAAAATGGATGGTTTTGGAGGTCAGTAAGCTTATTAAGTCATTTTGGAGGAGAAGAAGCTAAGTCTACGTCATTATGGTAAGCATTGGAGGAAATAAAGCTAAGTCTAGGTCTTTATGCATGTGTTAAGCAAAACACTAGATAAACTTACCAAGATCCAGGAGGTGTAGGAGCGGGGTGGCTCGTGTCGGTAGCTGGAGAAGGATCGTGTGATGCTTGTCTGGAGTTATGCTGCACCAAAGATCATTTCCAATGTCTTGTTAGCATGATGACACTCAAATGTTAAGACTAGCAAGTAATGTCCATTCAAATAAAACTCACCGTGGTCCCAGGAGCAATCGCTGGCATCGGCGGAGCGGTCTGACCTGTCTTCTCGCACACAGACTGCACATTTGGTTTTGACGACTCAGTCATACTAGTTAGTAATGAGACAAACACTACATGAATGTTTTGGCTAATCTGCAGAAGAAACTTACCACAAGGAGCTCGTACATGGCCCTTGCCTGCATGTCATTCCGTGCCCTCTCCTCCTCCAGCATCTTTGTCGTCCTCTCCTCCAACTCCCGCTGCCTCTCCGCCGCCTCCGCCAGAAGTTTCTCTGTTCTATCTCTCTCACTCTGTATAGCAGCCTGCAATACCACTCACATGACCATTTGTAATCATTGATGGAAGCGCACACAATGTAATGGAGAAAGATAACTGAGTACGTATCACTAACCTTGATGGCGAGTTGCACTGGCCGTTCACGAGGCCTTATCTCAGGAGCGGAGCTCGACTGGCGCGCCTTGATCTCCGGGAGAGTGCTAGGACAACGGATAAGTCCATCTCCAATGGCTATGGAGCCATGGGACCTCCCACCACCAGATATCATCAAAAGCTCTGGATCAATGGGACCCTGGCTCGGGTTAAAGTCCTCCCCTTTCCTCGCCTTCCCCTCATCTCTATATCTCACGAGCTTGTTGTGGGAGGAGATGTTGGTGAAGTTGTTTGCATCATCGAGGTCAGACTGAGAGAAACCTTGACTTTCTTGAAAGAGGCAGTGTGGGCCATGGCATACAGGTCATACACCTCTGGCACCTTATCCGCCTTATTGTAGCGTGCCTGAAAGAGAGAAACAATGAAAATTAGTAATTAAAGGGCTCAAGCTAGCATGATGAATGAATTGCATGAATCATGAAGCAAACCACATACCCAGTTGCGCCCGAACTGATATAAGTTGGAGCTGCCTTGATGGTGTGGCACACCTTCCATTTGGGCATGTTTGTCCTTGGCCTCCTTGTGGAGGGCTAGCCATCGTTGTGAGCACCACTCATCGACCAACACCTCCCAACAATCCATCCGATCCGCACACCATCTCGGAGGCGCCTAAGTTAGCAAATAGAAACTTGAGCGCTACGGCTAAGAATTACTAAATGAAGGAACTTAAGTAGAGAAGGCCTTAAGAATTACCTTCATGTACTGCTCCTTACTCAGGAACTTATCGCGGCACGCCGGCTTGGTCTTCTTGATACCACGCAAGGCGTAGTAGTCTCGAACAGCCTGCACCCGAGCCTCGTGCCGTAAGTTCTGGAGTAGGCGCTTGCAGACGTTCTCGATAACATGTGCCGCGTCCTCCTCGTATCCCTCCTCACACCTGTAGAATGTCTGCAATCAAATGAGACAATGTTGATTAGTACAATTAATAACTAGCTAGTTGAAGATTTTTAAATGTGTAAAGGAGAAATTACCCAGAACTTTCTGATCACCATGTCTGCCCTCGTGTCACACACGACACCGTCGATAATCTCATTTGGCGGGGCCGGGGCAGCCACGTAGTGCTCCCAGCTCAATCCAAGCTCTGGAAGCCGACCCTCACCAGGCAACGTGACAAACCCCGGGAAGTTTTGCCGGCAAAGAACTCCAAGGACGGAGTTGGGCCGGCGGACACTATGATGGTGGTCCCAACCCCTGCAGCATGACAAGGCCAACGCATTAGTTATTTGAAAAAACGTGAATGCACAAGGTACAAAAATATTAAATGCACTTACGTACCTCTCCCCATCAGGGAAAATCAACCACCTCTGCTCGCGGGTCACCGGCACGGACGGGAGCCGTGTAGCACCACGCTGGTAGACGGTGCCCCCCTCCTCCTCAAGATCAGTCGGCTCCCCGCCATCATCAGCATGGCCACTCGGCTCCTCGGGCTGATCCGGCCAGGTACCCCATCCGGACGTGTGCTCCTCCGGGGTCACGTGGGCCGAACTCTCGTGGGCCGAAGACCCGTGGACCGGAGTCCGTGTAGCCTCCTCCTCGAACGAGTCCACCCTAGCAGTCACGTGCTCGGGTGAAATGGCTGGGGGTGGCGGCGAGGAAGGCACCGTAGCAGTCACCCTACCTCCTCTCCCACGACCACGTGCCCCACCTCCTCTCTTCCTACCTTGTCCCCTGCTGGGCACCACGGTCGACGAAGAAGGGCCCGGCGGTGTGGCCATACTATCCAGCAACGCTCGGCGGAGAGGTGCGTCTGGAATGGAAGACCTCAGACCACGCTCCCGACCAGCGCCCACCATCTTTCAACACCTGCCATGACAAACAGTAAACGAAATTAGTACAACATAAACAAAGACCGACATGAATAATAATATGTGTATCACTTAAGTGTATCATCATCAAGTACAACATAAAAAAATGTAATACCTGACACTACTAATAATCTCGATCAGTATCATCAATAAATGCATAATCATCATCATCACTATAATCAATGACGGGCTCATAGGGTTCATTGGCATCAACATGTGCAAGGCCACCTTGACGTAATCGGTCAAGCATTGACAGGTCATCCGCAGAAGTAACCTCTTCTTGTTCCGGCTCTTCTTGTTCCTCCTCTGGGGTGATGTCGGATTCATTATCGCTGTCTACTTCAATGTTTTGGGGTGAAGTATAGCGGTTCTTGAAACGCTTTTTGGAAAGACGTGTCTCTTGGAAGAATTCTCCTTCATATGTGTCTGGGTTAATGTGAGGTTCATAATCCTCTTCCTTTGGGGGAGAAAGTCTAGCACGTGGCGGCACTTCATAAACGACATCCCAACCTTTCAGATTTGGATTAGTTTGGCAGGCCCACGGTAGATAGAATACTTGGGTCGCCTGTTGAGCCATAATATAGACATCAGGAACATCTAAATGAGTGCTTTGGTTGATTTCAACTAGCCCTACATGTTCATGAGTCCTTCTAGTCTCCTTCGGCTGAAACCAATAACATTTGAAGACTACGACATTCGGTGGGTTTTCACCATAGAACAGAAGTTCATAAATTGCTTCAACTCTCCCATAATACTCGGTACCTCCTTCACCGATAGCAGATACACAACAATTTGTTGACTTTCGGTCCGCCATCGATAGCTCTTTGCCATAGGTACGAAAGCGATACCCGTTGATGTCGTACTTGTCAAATGAACGGACCTTATAGTCAAAACCATTAGCGACTTGTCTCAATTCGGCGTCCATAGACTCTGAATTAGCCTACAGGTTTAATATGAAAGGATTGTTGCATTATGCACAAATTAGCGAATGAAATGAAATTGTCTAATAGAAATTACCGTTTGTTTGAACCAAGAGATGAAACCGGGATAGCCACCTCCTTGCTTTGCGAGAAGCTCATACTCTTCGACGGAATCCTTTTGGATCTCCGCTCCATACGAGAATATGGTAACGTATCGACTGTATGACATATCCAGGAATAAGAGTTGTTCAAAGGAAATAGAAGTTGCGAAACAATGTACCGAGAACTTACTCGATGTACGGCCGCACTTCTATCAGGTTGTTGAAGATATACAACGAAATGGTCCGCCATTCTTCGTTATCCAAAGATACTGGATGTGAAACACTAGCTGGTGCGAGATTCCCTTTGAATAGGCTGAGGTTGGATCCACCCTTTTTAGGCTCGTCAGCATTGTACCGAGGCTTCGGATTATGCAAATGACGATTTTTGGCTTCGTAGTGCGCTGTTACGAAGTTTGCCGCCTCCTCTGTAATGAATGCCTCAGCCATCGATGCTTCAATTCTACGTTTATTTTTACATTTTTCTCGAAGCGTCTTCTGCATCCTCTCAGTTGGGTAGCACCAACGATTTTGCACGGGCCCCCCCAATCTTGCCTCGGTCGGGAGATGCAAAATCAAATGCTGCATTGGATTAAAGAAGCCCGGTGGAAAGATCTTCTCTAACTTGCAGATCAACTCCGGCGCCAACTCTTCCATTTCTTCTAGCATGCCAGGCGATAGTTCTTTCGCACAAAGAACACGGAAGAAATAGCTGACTTCTGCCAGTACTAGCCATTCATCCTCAAGGATGAAGCCACGCAACATCACCGGCATTACCCGCTCAATCCATATGTGCCAATCATGACTCTTGAGACCAAATATCTTCAGTTTATCAAGATTCGCTCCCCTCTTTAGATTCGCTACATACCCATCGGGAAACATCAACTGCTGTTGCACCCACAAGAGAATTTCCCTCATAGCTGGCCTTCCAAGATTGAACCATGCCTTTGGCTTCGTCCAGTTCTGCTTTCCTTTCGGTTCTTTCATGTTTTGTAACGGCCTATCACATAGCGCCTCCAGATCGACTCTGGCCTTAGTATTATCCTTTGACTTCCCATCTATGCCGAACAATGTACCAAAAAGTGCCTCGGCGATATTCTTCTCAGTGTGCATCACGTCGATGTTGTGTGGGCAAAGGAGGTCTTTGAAGTAAGGCAGATCCCATAAGCATTTTTTGTGAGTCCATGCGTGCTTAGTATTATACCCCTTGAAGTACCCTGGACGTTGTGGATCTCGCTCGAGAGCGTTTAACTGATCCAGGGTCTGTTGGCCTGTCAATGCAGGTGGTGCAGAGTTTTTGACAACTCTACCCCTGATGAAGTTCTTCTTGTCTTTCCTGAACTTATGGCGAGGATCCAGGAACTGTCTATGCATGTCGAAGCAAGAAAACTTGCGACCGGCCTGAAGCCAACGAAACTCAAGAGCTCCCTTGCATGTGGGGCACGGGAACCTTCCATGCACACACCAGCCAACGAATAGCGCATACGCCGGCAAGTCATGCGTCGAGTACATGTACCAGACATGCATTATGAAGTTCCGTTTGCTAAAGGCGTCGTATGTCTTGAACCCATTATCCCAGGCTTCTTGCAATTCGTCCTTAAGCGGCTGCATGTACACATTCATATTTTTGCCCGGATAGTTGGGTCCTGGAATTATCAACGTCAGGAAAATGTTCTTTCTTTGCATAATCTGTCCAGGGGGGAGATTGAGTGGAAAGACAAATACGGGCCAACAACTATATTGGGCTGCCGTCATACCAAACACACTGAACCCATCCGTGCTGATGCCGACTCGAGGATGCCTCGGATCTGCCGCTTTGTCAGCATGTAATTCATCAAACTTTTTCCACGCAACACCATCCGATGTGTGTACCATCATCAGATTCCCATCTGCATCTAGTTCGGTTCTTTTGCCTGTTTTGTGCCATGTCATCTGTCTGGCCGTCTCTTCGACCATGAAAAGACGTTGAAGTCTTGGTACGATTGGCATATACCGAAGAACACTAACGGGGATTTTGGTCTGTGTCTTCTCACCCATACCGTTGTCTACCACAATATACCTGGAAGACTTGCAAATGGGACAATAGTTCAAGTCCGCATAGTCAAGCCTAAATAAGGCACATCCTTTCTCACAGGCATGTATCTTCTCATAGGGCATCTTCAGTGCACGGAGGATTTTGTCCGACTGGTAGAGGTTTGCAGGCATTACATGGCCTTTGGGTAGAAAGCGTCCAAATACTGTCATAATTGCGTCATAGCATTCTCTGCCCAAGTTGAACTGAGCCTTCAGAGCCATTACTTGTGAGATGGCATCCAACTGACAAAGCTCAGTGTGCTCGTGGAGCAGACGTTTCGAAGACTCCAACATTTCATTGAAGGCCTTTGCAGATTCCTCCATCTCCTCGTCCGAATCCCGAGCATCATCATAGTCTTGCACCATGTTTTCCATCCCGGTACCATGCTCGCCGGTGCGACGACGATCCACCTCAGCTCGGTCACGTTGGGCAGACTCACCATGAAATGTCCACACCGTATAATCGGGCGTAAAACCACTCTTCTGCAGGTGTTTGCCCATTTCAGCCTCTGTCTTCTTTTCCCAATTGCCGCACCGGAAACAGGGGCACCAGGTTTTCTTTTGGCCATTTGCAAATGCGGCTTGCACAAACCCCTTAGTTTTTGTGAACCATTCAGCGCTCCATTTGTTCTGACCAGTGTGACCGGTATACATCCAAGCACGGTCACTCATCTTGAGTTTCAGAGCTACTGGACACACAACAATTATATATGTAATTCACCATGTATATATTCATCAGTTGATCTACTTTGTCAATTTTATTACGTCCATGCAACCTACACTCTAATAGGTAATGATAGGTCCTAATCCCACCCGTGTATGTGTAGATTGGGTTCATTTTCCCATGCTATGCTCCGGATCCGACGCAAAATTTCGGCAGCACCTCCCCGCTGTTCTCCTGATACACGTCTCTGCAATAAACAGAGAGGATGTGTACCCGGAGAACAACAGGGGAGGCACTGACGAAATATATGCGTCGGATCCGGAGCAAAGCATATGGGAAAACGAACCCAATCTACACATACTCGGGCTGTCCATGGATAGCGTTGGACAATTCGAAAGAATCAAGGTTATAAATATGCAAATGCATGCATATTTATAACTATGACGCTTTCGAACGGGAGACACATATTGGTTACGCATACTGATGATTCAAGACACATATATAGCTAGCTATCAAGTTTCATCGGAATAGATCAAATAATTAATGGGGGAGGAGGACTTGTCATTTGTGCTCACCCACGAACGAAGGGGCAGAGCTCGTCAAACGCACGGCGAGGTCGTCGAACACCAAACCTCGCAGCGATGAAACAACTGCACATTTAAAACTACACGATCAACACAATTATATATGATGTTTTTCATAACTAAATCGAAAAATATATGACCTAACTAATAATTCACAAATATATGACCCCGTTGGCCTCTGGAAGGCCAAAGAACACCTTAATTTTCGGGAGGTGTCGGTGGTCGGGGTGCCCTGTCGGTGTCGGGGTGCCGTGTCGGGGTCGGGGTCTCGGGGTCGGGGTGTCGGGTCGGGGTGCCGGGTCGGGGTCGGGGTGCCGTGTCGGTGTCGGGGTCGGGGTGTCGGGTCCGACTCGCGGTCGGGGTCAGGGTCTCGGGGTCGGGGTGTCGGGTCGGGGTGCCGGGTCGGGGTCGGGGTGCCGTGTCAGTGTCGGGGTCGGGGTGTCGGGTAAGGCCCGGGGTCTCGGGGTCGGGGTCTCGGGGTCGGGGTGTCGGGTCAGGCTCGGGGTCGGGGTCTCGGGGTCGGGGTGTCAGGTCGGGGTGCCGGGTCGGGGTCGGGGTCGGGTTGGGGTCGGGGTGCTGTGTCCGTGTCGGGGTCAGGGTGTCGGTGTCGGGGTGTCGTGTCGGTGTCGGGGTCGGGGTCTCGGGGTCGGGGTGTCGGGTTGGGGTCGGGGTGCCGTGTCCGTGTCGGGGTCGGGGTGTCGGGTCAGGCTCGGGGTCGGGGTGTCGGGGTCGGGGTCGGGGTGTCGGGGTCGGGGTCTAGGGGTTGGGGTCGGGGTCGGGGTGTCGGGGTCGGGGTCTAGGGGTCGGGGTGCCGGGTCGGGGTCGGGGTGCCGTGTCGGGTCGGGGTGCCGTGTTGGGTCGGGGTTTTTTCCTCTTTTTTCCTTTTCTTCTTCTTCCTTTTCTTCCTTTTTTTCCTTCTTCTTCTTCTTCTTCTTCCTCCTTTCCTTTTTCCTCTTCTTCTTCTCATCCTCTCCTCTTTTTTCTTCTTCTTTTTCCTCTTCTTCTTTTTTCTTCTCCTCCTCCTCTTCTTCTTCTCCTGATCTCCTCTTTTTTCTCTTTTTCTTCTTTCCTAAAACTAAACTAAACCTAAAACTAAAAAAACAGAAAAAGAAAAAAACTAAATCTAAACCTAAAACTAAACTAAGACTAAACCTATAAACCTAAAACTAATCCTAAAACTAAAACTAAATCTAAACTAAACATAAACCTAAAACTAAAAAAACAGAAAAAAAGAAAAAAAGGAAGAAGATCACCTGCAGGGTGGAGGAGGGGGGCGGTGCGGCCTGGGGCGGTGGAGGAGCGGGGCGGGGCGGCCTGGGGCGGCGGAGGAGGGGGGCGGGGCGGCCTGGGGCGGCGGCGCCGAGCCCGGCCGGGGAGGCGGGGCGCGGAGGTGCCGGGGCGCCGGGGCGTGGCGGCGCCCAGACGGCAGGGCGGTGGGGGCGGCGGGGGCGACGGGGTGGGGGGCGCCGGGGCGGCGGCGGGGGGCGTGGGGCGGCGGCGCGGGGCGCTGGGGCGGCGGCGGGGGGCGCTGGGCCGCCGGCGGGGCGTGGTGCGACGGGGCGGTGGAGGTGGGAGAGAAAGAGAGAGAGAGAGGGGGGTGTGGGGCGTGGCCCCGTTAACGTTACGTGGGGCCTCCCTCTTTGCCGTCCGCCACCCTTTGCCGTCCGCCTTCTTGCTCTTTGCCGTCCGCTAGCGGACGACAAAGAGGGGGCCCGTTAGGTTTTTTTTTGCAGCTCGTCAGTGGGGCCCCTCCCTCTTTGCCGTCCGCTAGCAGACGGCAAAGAACTGGCTGATGGCAAACTTGGTCTTTGCCATCAGCCAGTTCTTTGCCGTCTGCTTTTTGGAAGCTGATGGCAAAGAGGTTCTTTGCCGTCCGCTAGCGGACGGCAAAGAACTGGCAGATGGCAAACTAGCTGATTCCAGTAGTGATCACAACGTAACTGGGTGATTATAAAGGTGCTCTACAGGTGTCTCCAAAGGTACATGTTGGGTTGGCGTATTTCGAGATTAGGATTTGTCGCTCCGATTGTCGGAGAGGTATCTCTGGGCCCTCTTGGTAATGCACATCACTTAAGCCTTGCAAGCTATGCAACTAATAAGTTAGTTGCAAGATGATGTATTACGGAACGAGTAAAGAGACTTGCCGGTAACGAGATTGAACTAGGTATTGAGATACCGATGATCGAATCTCGGGCAAGTAACATACCGATGACAAAGGGAACAACGTATGTTGTTATGCGGTCTGACTGATAAAGATCTTCGTAGAATATGTAGGAGCCAATATGAGCATCTAGGTTCCGCTATTGGTTACTGACCGGAGACGTGTCTCGGTCATGTCTACATTGTTCTCGAACCCGTAGGGTCCGCACGCTTAACGTTACGATGCCAGTTTCATTATGAGTTTATATATTTTGATGTACCGAAGGTTGTTCGGAGTCCCGGATGTGATCACGGACTTGACGAGGAGTCTCGAAATGGTCGAGACATAAAGATCGATATATTGGACGACTATATTTGGACACCGGAAAGGTTCTGGGTGAGATTGGGACAATACCGGATCACTGGGAGGTTATCGGAACCCCCCGGGAGGTATATGGGCCTTATTGGGCCTTAGTGGAAAGGAGGGGAAAGGAGCAAGGGAGGGGGCGCGCTCCCCCAAGCCCAATCCGAATTGGGAAGGGGGCCGGCCCCCCTTTACTTCCTCCCTCCTTCCTCTTCCTTCCCTCTCCTACTCCTAATAGGAAAAGGGGGAGTCCTACTCCCGGTGGGAGTTGGACTCCCCTCCTTGGGCGCACCACCCTTCTTGGCCGGCCCCCTCCTCCACTCCTTTATATACGGGGGCAGGGGGCACCCCAGAGACACAACAATTGATCATTGATCTCTTAGCCGTGTGCGGTGCCCCCCTCCACCATAATGCTCGATAATATTGTAGCGGTGCTTAGGCGAAGCCCTGCGACGGTAGAACATCAAGATCGTCACCACGCCGTCGTGCTGACGGAACTCATCCCCGACACTTTGCTGGATCGGAGTCCGGGGATCGTCATCGAGCTGAACGTGTGCCAAAACTCGGAGGTGCCATAGTTTCGGTGCTTGATCGGTCGGGCCGTGAAGACGTACGACTACATCAACCGCATTGTTATAACGCTTCCGCTTCCGGTCTACGAGGGTACGTAGACAACACTCTCCCCTCTCGTTGCTGTGCATCACCATGATCTTGCGTGTGCGTAGGATTTTTTTTGAAATTCTACGTTCCCCAATAGGCGGAACCTCCAATGGTTCCGGACTTAGGCAGGCGGCCTCCTTCCAAAAGGGGCAAGACGCCTGTGCCGGTGACCTCTGTCCATCCAAAGGCACCACACAATCTGCTGGGAGCGCTTCGCAGTGCTTCCATCAACGAAGAGCACCACACTATTATGAGTGCGGTGGTCCAGAAGGTTCAGGCCGCCAAGAGCGGACTGACTGAAGCCTATGCCGGCCTTCTAACAGGCTTTGAGGTAAGTTTTTGAAATATGGGGAAAAATATTACCGCATAGACAGTAGCCCCTGATGCTCTGTTTGGTATTCATAAAGAAAAGCCGAACAGAGGATCAAATAATATCGTAGGAGTCTAATATAAGTATGTCAATATGCGTATGCAGGCTTCACTGCTGGCATCTGCCGCACTGACTGCGGAGGTCGCCTCACTGAAGCAGGACCTTAAAGGGTCCAAGGACGAGCTCGGCCTTGCCAAGAGGCAGCTCGAGGTGAACAAAGGTAAGTAGTACCTAGTCTATGGATATGTATAAAAAGAATGTGATTGCAAAATGACAGGATCATCGTAAATTTGCCAGGGGCCATGACTGAGGTGGCAACCCTGAAGCAAGCGCTATCCGAGGCCGAAAACAAAGCGGCCAAGGAGCGCACCGAGTGGGAAAGGCATGAGGCTCGGGTGGGCGAGGTGCAGCAAGAGCTCCATGCTCTCGTGACGAAGCATGAGGCGTTGGAGCTTGACTTAAAGATGCGAGAGTCTGAGCTTGCCGCGGCCCTCGAGAGCGCAAAGAGTGCCATGGCCGAAGCCCAAAAGGCCCTCCAGGAGATTGACGCGATGAAGAAAATAGCGGCGGGTAAGGCATTCTGTATGCAAAGCAAGCATGTGAAAGTAAATTACCTATTACTTACCCGAATCCGGAGCTCTCCAGGAGCATTCGCAGATTTGCCCCGCGGCGTGTGGGATGCCACACAGTTTTACCAGGCCGAGGAGTGAAGCTCAACGGAGAAGCTGTTCTGGTCTCAGTATACTGGGACCGAACACCCAATGCCTCTGAGCGACTAGCTGAAGCAACTGGTTGAGTTGCACAAGGCGGCCGAACAGGCCATGAAGGGCTTTATAGTCCGGATGTGGCCTGGCGGCGCTCTTCCCGGCAGCTACTTCAGCCCGGTGAGGCGGCTTGTGGATGCTTGCCCGCGGTTGGAAGTCATCAAGCGGTCCGTCTGCATCGAAGGTGCGCGCCGGACTTTCGCCCGTGTGAAGGTGCAATGGGCCAAGCTGGACGCCGTGAAGCTGATTAAGGAAGGGCCGCCGGAGGGCAAGGAGCATTGCCACCCCGAGATGTACTATGAGGGTGTCCTGAAGGGTGCTCGTCTCGTAGCGGACGGGTGCACAAAAGATATAATATTCGAGTGAACTTGCTCGTGTAATCCTGTAGTTATGAAGACTTGTTCATATGTGCTATGCAACGCTTGTTTGAATTTAAAATATTACCTTCTGTTTGGCTGTTTATCAAATCTGAGAGATGGCCAATCGTCGGCTTCTGCCCCCATGCCACGAGTGCTGGGGTGTTCGGGATAAACCTGAGCACTCTTGTTCCCATTGTTGGGTCCTTCGAGGGAGGTGCTCAGCACAACGAATAAGGCAATCGGACTATAATGCGTTATCACTCTCACTTTGCCATAGAATTCTATAATTTTAAATTTCGACGAAGCCCCTCGTATTCGGAAGGCCGAATTCGGGGCGCCATAGACGCCTTAAGCCGGACAGGGCCGACTCCTCACTCTAACCGGCATAAGTCTTTAGGGACTCGAAAACCTCTCGAATAGCGACCAGTCTCTCGCCTTATCATGACAGTCAGTTTTAGCTTTCTCTAGTGAGGTGCTTAGCCCAGCTGAACCGGGGCACAATCGCAGTAGTTCTCCCAGTGCTACCTTAGCCGATATAGCGGAACGTAAGGTACCAAAACATGGGAGCCAGGCAAACCCAACTATTGACCAAAGACATGATTCGGAGTTGATGCATATAATGCTATAAGTTCGGGGTGCCACACTTGTGAAAGTGTTCAGACTTCTCACACCATATTGTGGGGTACTTAAGCCCCTGGTGTGTTGGCCGTACCAAAGTGTACGGTTGCAAGGTGTCATTAATGAACACATATATAAAAGAAAAATGCAAAAATAGACTGAAGCTATGCATTGTTTATTCAAAAAGGGGCGTTAAAGCAGAATGATACAGGTAGTGCGATAAGAAAAACGTAGGACTATGTCCCCTCCAAGGGCAAGCTGAGGAATAGTATTAAAGCAAATATTTCACTCGTTATCGTAATCCACCTGGGAGTTCCGTGGTGTGACGTAGCTTTCTACCTCCTTGGTTGCTACATCATGTGTTCGACAATCATGCTGCCGGACAGGGTTTCCAGAGATTAAAGTCCTGAAAGAGAAAAATAACAAAGTGGGAAGCCCCTAGTGCGGTTTAAGCCGCGTATTGGGGCGTGCCGTAGTTGTGCCCCCCTCCCCGCCTGTGCCCATGGTATTTTTAATGCGTAATTATGTACGCGTAGCACGGATTTTGCCGTTTGGCTGGGACCAGGGTGGGGGCCGCATTGCTATGCGAGCTCGGAACGTGCCAGGCGGTCCAGTTGCCGATTACTCCGGGTGCGCTTGAAGTTGTCCGGGTCCTTAATCGCCGAACTAGTGGATTGCCTTAAGAGGCTGCTTTGTGCTTCTTCTGCGAGGGCCGCAGTGTGCTCCTCCGTGCGGAGAGAGCGCTCTATGTTTCCATTACTGTGATGACCCCCTGAGGTCCTGGCATCTTGAGCATGATATATGCATAATGCGGTGCCGCATTGAATCTTGCAAATGCGGTTCGCCCGAGCAGTGCGTGCTAGCAACTGCGGAATGGGACTATGTCGAAGATTAATTCTTCACTTCGGAAGTTATCTGGGGATCCAAAGACCACTTCCAGTGTGACTGAGCCTGTGCAATGGGCCTCTACACCTGGTATGACGCCTTTGAAGGTTGTTTTAGTGGGTTTGATTCTTGAGGGGTCGATACCCATTTTCCGCACTGTGTCCTGATAAAGCAGGTTCAGGCTGCTGCCGCCATCCATAAGGACTCGAGTAAGGTGAAATCCGTCAATGATTGGGTCTAGGACCAGTGTGGCTAATCCGCCATGACGGATACTAGTGGGGTGGTCCCTGTGATCGAAGGTGATCGGACAGGAGGACCATGGGTTGAACTTTGGGGCGACTGGCTCCAACACATATACGTCCCTGAGCGCACGCTTCCGCTCCCTCTTGGGGATGTGGGTTGCGTATATCATGTTCACCGTCCGCACTTGTGGGGGGAACCTCTTCTGCCCTCCAGTGTTCGGCTGCCGGGGCTCCTCTTCATCATTGCTGTGTGACCCCTTATCTTTGTCTTCGGCAATTAACTTGCCGGCCTGCTTGAACACCCAACAATCCCTGTTGGTGTGGTTGGCTGGCTTGTCGGGGGTACCGTGTATTTGACACGAGCGATCGAGTATACGGTCCAAACTGGATGGGCCCGGAGTGCTTCTTTTGAATGGCTTTTTCCGCTGATCGGGTTTAGAGCCTTTGAATCCGGCATTGACTGTCGTATCCTCGGTATTGTCACTGTTAATGCGGCGCTTATGTTTGTTGCGACGTGACCTACTATTGCTGTCCTTGGTATCCGAAGTACCATGGTTCTTTGATATGTTATTACTGCGAGCCAGCCAGCCGTCTTCCTCCGCACAAAAGCGGGTCATGAGTGTCGTGAGGGCTGCCATAGATTTTGGTTTTTCCAGACCAAGGTGCCGGGTTGGCCACTCGTCGCGGATGTTGTGCTTGAAAGCTGTTAGGGCCTCTACATCCGGATAGTCGACGATTTGATTTTTCTTTGTTAGGAACCGTGTCCAGAATTGCCTGGCCGATTCCTCTGGCTGCTGAATTATATGGCTCAGGTCATCGGCGTCTGGGGGTCACACATAAGTGCCCTGAAAGTTGTCGAGGAATGCGGCTTCCAGATCTTCCCAACAGCCAATGGACTCTGTTGGCAAGCTGTTGAGCCAATGCCGAGCTGGTCCTTTAAGTTTAAGTGGGAGGTATTTGATTGCATGTAGGTCATCACTGCGGTCCATCTGGATGTGCAGGAGGAAATCCTCGATCCATACCGCAGGATCTGTCGTGCCGTCGTATGATTCTATGTTTACGGGTTTGAAACCCTCTGGGATTTGATGATCCATTACTTCATGTGTGAAGCATAAGGGGTGTGCGGCACCTCTGTACTGGGCTATTTCGCGATGCAGCTCCAATGAGTCTTGCCCGCTGTGTTCGGCCCGGCCGGATTTACTTTTACTGTATCTGGCGTGACATTTATCGTCTCGCATAGTGGCGCGCCCTCGTGATCCGTAGATCGATCTTGCATGTTTTGCTTTGTCCTCCAATACGTCTCGCAGGTCTGGCATATTTCCCCATGCCTTTTTATTTGAATGACGTCGGGGTGCAGGCTGAGCTTTAGGTTGGAATGCCTCTCTATCGCGGCCGCGAGGTGGCAGATCAGCCACGTCATACGCTTTTTCCTCCAGTCGGGGTAGCAACCTGCATTTTGGTTAAATCTTGGTGGGGCGTTCGAGTTTATATTCCTCGGCCGCGAGGACTTTAGTCCATTTGTCAGCTAGCAGATCTTGATCAGCTTGAAGCTGCTGCTTTTTCTTAAGGCTATTTGCTGTGGCTATAAGCCGGCGCTTGAAGCGCTCTTGTTCGACAGGATCCTCTAGCACGACGAATTCGTCATCGTCGAGGCTTGCCTCGTCTTCGGAGGGGGCATGTAATTATCATCCTCCGCCTCTCCATCTGCCGCTCTCTCTGGAGGGCTGGCCTCTCCATCCTCCTGTCCTAGATCGTGCTGGAGGGGATTGTTGCCATGTTCGGCACTATTCGGAGTGTTATTATCTCCTGTGCCGGTATCACCACTTTTGCTTTGGCGGGACTTAGAGCGGCACCACTGACGTCGGCGCTTGGGTTGCTTCTTGCAGGGGTCATCCTCTGCTGTCTCATCACCATTGCCTTCTTTGGGTGTGTCCACCATGTATATATCGTATGATGAGGTGGCTGTCCAGTGCCCTGTGGGCAGTGGTTCCTCTTCGTCTCCCGCATCATCATCCATACCATCGATGTCTTCGGAGTCGAAGTCGAGCATGTCGGTTAAGTCGTTGACAGTGGCTACTAAGTGGGTGGTGGGTGGGCAGCGAATTTCTTCGTCATCCGCATCCCAATCCTGCCGGACATTGTTCGGCCAGGATCCTCCTGACAAGGAGAGGGACCTTAATGTGTTCAGTATGTCGCCAAAGGGCGAGTGCTGAAAAATATCCGCGGAGGCAAACTCCATGATTGGCGCCCAATCGGATTTGCTAGGGACGGGCGCAAGCGGTTCAGAGTCCGTGGCCGGAGAAGGATTCGGCAGTCTGACAACACGGCTCTCGTGCAAGGTAAGGTCGATGTTCGGCTCGATCGCCGCTGAGGGTAAGGCCTCTGTGGCGGGGTCCATCCACCCATCCATGGACGGCGCAACTGGCTCTGAATTGAGGGTTGGAGCGGCTGCCGGTGCGATCTCCTGAACACTGTCTGATGGTAGAGCTGAATCGTACTCATCGTGACCGCATGACGCACAAGGCAGAGGCTCGAATCCATCGAAGATCAAGTCTCCGCGGATATCGGCCGTGTAGTTTAAGCTTCCAAACCTGACCTGGTGGCCAGGGGCGTAACTTCCGATCTGTTCCAAATGGCCAAGCGAGTTGGCCCGCAGTGCGAAGTCGCCAAACACAAAGATCTGTTCGGGGAGAAAAGTCTCACCCTGGACTGCATCGCTATCGATGATCGTAGGAGCCATGAAGCCTAACGGCAACGACACAGAGGAACTCTCAATGAAAGCACCAATGTCGGTGTCAAAACCAGCGGATCTCGGGTAGGGGGTCCCGAACTGTGCGTCTAAGGCGGATGGTAACAGGAGGCAGGGGACACGATGTTTTACCCTGGTTCGGGCCCTCTTGATGGAGGTAAAACCCTACGTCCTGCTTGATTTATTCTTGATGATATGGGTATTACAAGAGTTGATCTACCACGAGATCGGAGAGGCTAAACCCTAGAAGCTAGGCTATGGTATGATTGTATGTTGTCCTACGGACTAAAACCCTCCGGTTTATATAGACACCGGAAAGGGCTAGGGTTACACAAGGTCGGTTACAAAGGAGGAGATATACATATCCGTATTGCTAGCTTGCCTTCCACGCCAAGTAGAGTCCCAACCGGACACGAGACGAAGTCTTCAATCTTGTATCTTCATAGTCTAACAGTCCGGCCAAAGGATATAGTCCGGCTGTCCGGAGACCCCCTAATCCAGGACTCCCTCAATCACCGTCATCATGCCGTTGTGCTGACGAAACTCTCCCTTGACACTCAGCTAGATCTATAGTTCGCGGGACATCACCGACCTAAACGTGTGTAGATCGCGGAGGTGCCGTACCTTCGGTGCTAGGATCGATCGGATTGTGAAGACGTACGACTACATCAACCGCGTTGTCATAACGCTTCTGCTTACGGTCTACGAGGGTACGTGGACTACACTCTTCCCCTCTCGTTGTTATGCATCACCTAGATGGATCTACCATGTGCGTAGGAAATTTTTGAAATTATTGGGTTCCCCAACAGTTCCTCCCCAATTCGGCCCCTTTCTTTTTTCACCGGAGGGGGAAGGAAAGAGGAGGGAGGAGGGAAGGAAGGGGGAGGCCAAATCCCTCCGCTTCCTTCTCTCTTTCCCCCTTTCCTTTCCCCTCTGGTGCGGCCCATATGGGGGGTGCAGCAACCCCGGTTGGCTGCTGCGTTTCCCCTCTTGGTCCATTAGGCCCATATCTTTGTCGGGGGTGCCCGGAACCCCTTTCCGGTGACCCGATATGCACCCGGTACCCCCGGAACACTTCTGGTGTCTGAATACCGTTGTCCTATATATATATCAATCTTTACCTCTAGACCATCTCGAGACTCCTCGTCATATCCGTGATCTCATCCGAGACTCCAAACAACATACGGTCACCAAAACACATAACTCATATAATACAAAATCGTCATCGAACGTTAAGCGTGCGGACCCTACGGGTTCGAGAACTATGTAGACATGACCGAGACACCAATCCCGTCAATAACCAATAGCGGAACCTGGATTCTCATATTGGCTCCCACATATTCTACGGAGATCTTTATTGGTCGAACCGTAATGACAACATATGTTATTCCCTTTGTCATCTGTATGTTACTTGCCCGAGATTCGATTGTCGGTATCTTCATACCTAGATCAATCTTGTTACCGGCAAGTCTCTTTAGTCGTTCCGTAATACATCATCCCACAACTAAATCATTAGTAACATTGCTTGCAAGGATTCTTATGATGTGTGAGGGGTTCCTAGATTAACTCTCTTGTAAGCAAGGACAACCGGACTATATACTTTCTCGTGGTAGATCAACTCTTGTAATACTCATATCATCAAGATCAATCAAGCAGGAAGTAGGGTATTACCTCCATCGAGAGGGCCCGAACCTGGGTAAACATTGTGTCCCCCGCCTCCTATTACCATCAGCCTTAGACGCACAGTTCGGGACCCCCTACCCGAGATCCGCCGATTTTGACACCGACAATGTGCATTACCGAGAGGGCCCAAAGATACCTCTCTGATACTCGGAGTGACAAATCCTAATCACAGTCTATGACAACCCAACAAACACCTTCGGAGATACCTATAGAGCATATTTATAATCACCCAGTTACGTTGTGATGTTTGATAGCACACAAAGCATTCCTCCGGTGTCCGGGAGTTGCATAATCTCATAGTCAAAGGAATATGTATATGACATGACGAAAGCAATAGCAATAAAATTGAACGATCAATATGCTAAGCTAACGGATGGGTCTTGTCCATCACATCATTCTCCTAATGATGTGATCCTGTTCATCAAATGACAACACATGTCTTTGGTTAGGAAACTTAACCATCTTTGATTAAAGAGCTAGTCTAGGAGAGGCCTACTAGGGACACGGTGTTTTTCTATGTATCCACACATGTATCAAGTTTCCGATTAATACAATTGTAGCATGAATAATAAACATTTATCATGATATAAGGAAATATAAAATTACAACTTTATTATTGCCTCTAGGGCATATTTCCTTCAGTGTCCCACTTGCACTAGAGTCAATAATCTCATTCACATCGCTATGTGATTAACAACCATAGTTCACATCCCCATGTGACCAACACCCAAAGGGTTTACTAGAGTCAATAATCTAGTTCACATCGCTATGTGATTAACACCCAAGGATTACTAAGGTGTGATCATGTTTTTCTTGTGAGAGAAGTTTAGTCAACGGGTCTGCCACATTCAGATCCGCATGTATTTTATAAATTTCTATGTCTAGAATGCTCTGCATGGAGCTACTCTAGCTAATTGCTCCCACTTTCAATATGTATCCAGAGTGCGACTCAAAGTCATCTGTATCGGTGTAAAAGCTTGCATCTACGTAACTCCTTACGATGAACTCTTTATTACCTCCAGAACCGAGAAATATTTCCTTAGTCCTCTAAGGATAATTTTGACCGTTGTCTAGTGATCTACTTCTGGATCACTATTGTACCGCCTTGCCAAAGTCATGGCAAGGTACACAACAGGTTTGGTACATAGCATGTCATACTTTATAGTCCCTATGGCTGAGGCATAGGGAATGGCTTTCATTCTCTCTCTATCTTCTGCCATGGTCAGGCTTTGAGTGTTACTCAACTTCACACCTTCCAATACAGGCTAGAGTTCCTTCTTTGACTGATCCATTCTGAACTCCTTCAAAATCTTGTCAAGCTGTGTGCTTTGTGAAAGTCCTATTAAGCGTCTCGATCTATCTCTATAGATCTTGAGGCCCAATACATAAGTAGCTTTACCAAGGTCTTTCATTAAAAAACTCTTCTTCAAGTATCCTTTTATACTATCCAAAAATTCTACATCATTTCCAATCAACAATATGGCATCCACATATAATATTAGAAATTCTACAGAGCTCCCACTCACTTTCTTGTAAATACAGGCTTCTCCGAAAGTCTGTATAAAACCATATGGTTTGATCACCTCATCGAAGCGTATATTCCAACTCTGTGATGCTTGCACCAGTCCATAGATGTCTCGCTGGAGCTTGCACACTTTGTTAGCACCTTTAGGATTGAAAAAACCTTTTGGTTGCATCATATACAACTCTTTTTTAGAAATCCATTAAGGAATGCAGTTTTGACGTCCATTTGCCAGATTTTATAATCATAAAATGCGTCAATTGCTAACATGATTCGGAAAGACTTAAGCATCGCTACGGGTGAGAAATATCATTGTAGTCAACTCTTTGAACTTGTCGAAAACCTTTTGCGACAAGTCGAGCTTTGTAGACAGTGATGTCTACTACACAACTTTATTCTTGTAGACTCGTGTTGGGCCTCCAAGCGCAGAGTTTTGTAGGACATTAGCAATTTTCCCTCAAGTGGATGACGTAAGGTTTATCAATCCGTGGGAGGTGTAGGATGAATATGGTCTCTCTCAAACGACCCTGCAACCAAATACAAGAAATCTCTTGTGTCCCCAACACACCCAATACAATGGCAAATTATATAGGTGCACTAGTTCGGCGAAGAGATGGTGATAAAATTGTAATATTGATGGTAGAAATGTATTTTTATAATCTGAATAAATAAAAACAACAAGGTAGCAAATAGTAAACAGGCACAGAAACGGTATTGCAATGCTTAAAAACAAGTCCTAGGGTCCGTACTTTCACTAGTGCAATCTCTCAATAGTGCTAATATAATTGGATCATATAACCGTTCCGGAACATGCAACGAAGAATCACTCCAAAGTTCCTATCTAGCGGAGAACATAAGACGGAATTGTTTGTAGGGTACGAAACCACGTCAAAGCTATTCTTTCCGATCAATCTATCCTAGAGTTCGTACTAATATAACATGAAGCTATTCTTTCTGATCGATCTAACCAAGAGTTCATACTAAAATAACACCAAAGAAAGTTCAGATTCATAATACTCAATCCAACACAAAGAACTTCAAAGAGTGCCCTAAGATTTCTACCGGAGAAACAAAGACAAGAATGTGCATCAACCCCTATGCATAGATTACCCCAATGCCACCTCGGGAATCCACGAGTTGAGTGCCAAAACATATATCAAGTGAGTCAATATGATACCCCATTGTCACCACGAGTGTTCATATGCAAGACATATGTCAAGTGCTCTCAAATCCATAAAAGTATTCAATCCGATAATAATGAAATCTCGAAGGGAAAAACTCAATTCATCACAACAAGATAGAGAGGGGAAAACACCATATGATCCGACTATATTGACAAAGCCCGCGACATATCAAGATCGTGACGTATCAAGAACACAAGAGAGAGAGAGATGAAACACATAGCTACTGGTACAAACCCTCAGCCCCGAGGGTGGAGCACTCCCTCCTCATCATGGTGGCCGCCGGGATGATGAAGATGGCCACCGGAGATGATTCCCCCCTCCGGCAGGGTGCTGAACGGGGTCTAGATTGGTTTTCGGTGGCTACAGAGCCTTGCAGCGGCGAAACTTGTGATCTAGGTTAACCCCCAGGGTTTTCGGAATATTTGTGAATTTATAGGGTAAAGAGGGGGTGCGGGAGGCCATCGAGGTGAGCACAACCCACCTGGGCGCGGCTGGCCCCCCAGGCACGCTAGTGGGTTGTGCCCCCCTCGGGGCACCCCCAGGTGCTGCTCTGGCCCATTGGTGATTTTTTGGTCCATAAAAAACCCACAAAAAGTTTCATGGTGTTTGGACTCCGTTTGATATTGATTTCCTACAATGTAAAAAAACAAACAAAAAACAGCAACTGGCACTGGGTCAATAGGCTAGTCCCAAAAAATGATATAAAGTTGCTATAAAATGATTGTAAAATATCCAAGAATGATAAAATAACAGCATGAATAATTCATAAATTATATATATGTTGGAGATGTATCAGACAATAACATTACCATCAGCGTCAGTCTTCTTCTTGAAGATCCATTTATTTTCTATGGCTCGCCGATCATCAGGCAAGTCCACCAAAGTCCATATTTGTTCTCATACATGGATCCTATCTCAGATTTCATGGCCTCAAGCCATCTATCGGAATCTGGGCTCATCATAGCTTCTTCATAGTTCGCAGGTTCATCATGGTCCAATAACATGACTTCCAGGACATGATTACCGTACCACTTTGGTGCGGAACGTGATCTGTTCGACCTACGAGGTCCACTAGTAAATTGATCTGAAGTTTCATGGTCATCGTCATTAGCTTCCTCTCTAGTTGGTGTGATGAGCTACTTTCCAACTCGAGATATGGTACAATTACCTCATCAAGTTCTACTTTCCTCCCACTCACTTCTTTCAAGAGAAACTCCTTCTCTAGAAAGTTTCCATTCTTGGCAACAAAGATCTTGCCTTCGGATCTGTGGTAGAAGGTGTACCCAATTGTTTCCTTAGGATATCCTATGAAGACACACTTCTCCGATTTGGGTTCGAGCTTATCAGGATGAAGCCTTTTGACATAAGTGTCGCAATCCCAAACTTTAAGAAACGACATCTTAGGTTTCATGCCAAACCATAGTTCATACTGCAGATACATCATAGATCGCACCATATCAAATAAAGTACGGTTACGACATTCAGACACACCATTACGCTGTGGTGTTCTAGGTGGCATGAGTTGTGAAACTATTCCACATTGTTTTAAATGAAGAACAAACTCGTAACTCAAATATTCACCTCCACGATCAGATTGTAGAAACTTTATTTTCTTGTTACGATGATTCTCCACTTCACTATGAAATTCTTTGAACTTTTAAAATGTTTCAGACTTGTGTTTCATTAAGTAGATATACCCATATCTGCTCAAATCATCTGTCAAGGTCAGAATATAACGATACCCGCCGCATGCCTCAACACTCATTGGACCACATACATCGGTATGTATTATTTCCAATAAGTCATTGGCTCGCTCCATTGTTCCGGAGAACGGAGGTTTAGTCATCTTGCCCATGAGACGTGGTTCGCAAGTATCAAATGATTCATAATCAAGTAATTCCAAAAGCCCATCTGCATGGAGTTTCTTCATGCACTTTACACCAATATGACCGAAACGACAGTGCCACAAATATGTTGCACTATCCTTATCATCTTTGCATCTTTTGTCATCAATATTATGAATATGTGTGTCACCACGATCAAGATTCAATAAACCATTTACATTGGGTGTATGACCATAGAAGGTTTTATTCATGTAAACAGAACAACAATTATTCTCTGACTTAAATGAATAACCGTATCGCAATAAACATGATCCAATCATATTCATGCTCAACGCAAACACCAAATAACATTTATTTAGGTCCAACACTAATCCCGAAGGTAGAGGAGTGTGCGATGGTGATCTTATCAACCTTGGAATCACTTCCAACACACATCGTCACCTCGCCCTTAACTAGTCTTTGTTCATTTTGCAACTCCTGTTTTGAGTTACTAATCTTAGCAACTGAACTGGTATCAAATACCCTGGGGTTACTATGAACACTAGTAAAGTACACATCAATAACATGTATATCAAATATACCTTTGTTCTCTTTGCCATCCGCCAAGTATTTGGGGTAGTTCCGCTTCCAGTGACCATTCCCTTTACAATAGAAGCACCCAGTTTCAGGCTTAGGTCTAGCTTTGGGCTTCTTCACGGGAGTGGCAACTTGCTTGTCATTCTTCTTGAAGTTCCCTTTCTTTTCCTTTGCTTTTTTTCTTGAAACAAGTGGTCTTGTTAACCATCAACACTTGATGTTATTTCTTGATTTCTACCTTCGTCGATTTCAGCATCGTGAAGAGATCGGGAATCATTTTCGTCACCCCTTGCATATTATAGTTCATCACGAAGTTCTAATAACTTGGTGATAGTGTCTAGAGAACTTTTTCAATCACTATCTTATCTGGAAGATTAACTCCCACTTGATTCAAGCGATTGTAGTACCCCTCTGGTATACGTCGATGCTATACAAACGGTTTTTAACCCCTTTTTGCGACGGTGTTCAGAACCGTCACCTAGTGAGTGTGGGCGATAGGGGGGGGGGGGTCCTTCCCACATGACCCAGAAACTGTCGGGGATATGCCCTGCTAGCACACACGCTCAGCAAAATGAGGTCGTGTGCGACCGGCGAGCGACCAAGTACGGTTATATGTACAATACTGCTAAAAAATACAATTATACATGTGAATTCATTTCCGGTCGTAAGTACATCCCACACAGTCAGTCCCCGCTAAACGTTTTCGTTCGTATATACATCCCACACAGTCACTCCAAAGAAAACATTTGCACAAGGTGGCGTAACGCAAACAATTTTCAAGAGAATGTCATGTGTGATTGTTCATTGATCCAACATGGTTTATTCCTAGAAAATGTCTGTGTTGCCTGAGGTCATCGCCCATGGTGTTTTCTCAATAACCGTTTGCAATAGGAAAACCCAATTAGCAAGCTAATTGCCCTCTTATTAATAATCCATTTACTAATCTAACTGACATTCATATTAAGCACATAATATATTCCATTTCCATATTGAGGAAGCAGGATTTCATAATTGAAATACATCGGAGTACAACATGATATAGCTTCAGCACTCAGCTACCCCATTACACAATTGCACCAGCAGCAAGTTTCACATGCAACATCTAGAACCTTTTGAAATTAGCATCGTAGATGGTACATAGAGAGATGCATCTCATCTGGAAAACTGCTGAAGAGGAAGGTGAATATTGAGCCTTCATTCATGTTGAAGGTCTTTGCAACTTTAGGCCAGTGCCTGTGGATGATTGACCGTCCATCCTTCGACCTCTTTAGGAACACTTCAATATTAACCGTGGGTGTTGTATGAAAACTTTCGTTGCCTCCTGCCAACAGAGGTGGTTTGAGAGGTATTCATCAGTGAACCCTGAAAACAAGGATGTGCATAAATATCTTCTCTATATTGGAAATGGGGCAAAGGAATAAAAAAAGGCAAGGTATAAAAGTTAGTAGCATCTTGTAAACCTCAGTGCTTCCCATTGTTTCCCTGCAACACATATAAGGTAGTTAGTCATCAGGTTAAGTAAGGGTTCGCATGCTATCCGTAAAATATGTTGATGATAAATAAGCACATTGCAGATTCATCAGATTAATTCAAGCCACATGGAAAACCCATTTATCCAAACCAAGCATGATTAAGAACTAGATAATATAGCACTTGCATATGTTTCGCATGTATTAAGTGCATCCAAATTTGATTTATGCCTCACATGGTATACAATAAGAGAATGCAGCCACAACAATTGAACATTGCATTACAGAATTGAACCAAGAAGTTAACTAAACACCACAACAAATGAACCAAGCGTTAACTGAGCACCACATTGCACAATATAACATACTCCTAATAGAAGATCAGACGGTTAACCAAACCAAGCATGCTTAACAACTTGGAAATATAGCAATTGTATTTGTTTCTCATGTATTTAGTACAGCCAAATCCGATTTATTTCTCACATGGTATACAATAACAGAATACAACCACAACAATTGAACATTGCATTGCGGAATTGAACCAAGCAGTTAACTAAACACCACAACAAATGAACCAAACATTAACTGAGCACCACATTGCACAATATAACATACTCGTAATAGAAGATCAGATAGTTAACCAAACCAAGCATGCTTAACAACTTGGAAATATTGCACCCTAAAGAATTGAACATCACATTTGCAGAATTGAACCAAGCAGTTAACTGAACACCACATTGCACGACACATAGAACATATACACTATAGCAGAAAATTGCATGGTAAAGGTAGATAGCACAATTCACTAGAATTTGTTAAGGAAAAGCAATAGCTAGCAAACTGACACATGGGTCCTAATAGTGAGCTAAAAAGACAAGCTACTCCTCATTGTTGGAGATATCGATGATGATTGGCTCCTTGGACATGGAAGAGGGCGAGGCCTCCGCATCGTGGGTGCCCTCGATGTATTGGTGAGTTGCCTGAGCTGCTCTGGGCACCAACCTGCTGGCTCTCGAGATGAGGTAAGCACGTGCATGCTGAGAAAACACGTCGTTGTCTTCGTTAAAGGCACCGATGGTGGCCTCGAGAAAATGCCACGAACTATCCTTTAAAGCAGCCAACCGCGTCACTGCGTCGGCTCGCGAGGCGTCAACGGTGGCCTCAACAGCGGGGTGCTCCTCCAAGATTTGGGGGTCGGCATGAATGGCAGCCATCGCGACCTCATCCGCGCGTGCGACAACGATTTGCTTCTCCGCTACCAAATGCTCCTTGAGATCCTGGCTATACTGCGTGCACCATGGCTTAAGCCAGCGCTTATTTGATGAAGGGGTCGATGATTTGGGTGGAAGGTGTCGCGCTCGCGCCGGCGGTCAGGGCATGTGGGATGTGGAAGGAGGAGGAGGATGGGGGTCAAGTGTGGATTACCTTCCTGGATAAGCGAGGCCAAGCAGCGTGAAGGAGTGTCGCCGGTGAGGAGGCGGTGCTGCAAGCAAGGAGTGAAGGTTTTGACTTGGAAAGGAAGGCGGAAACAGGGGAAATGTGGCTTTTGGTAAGGGGGAGGTAGATATTTCCGCAGAAGCCGAAAATTTGGAATCGCTTCAGCGAAAAAACTGGCGCGCAAAGTGTCATCAGACACGGTCCCTTATTCAGAGCGGGTTGTGCACTGTAGCCACGGCACCTTCTCGCGTAAGCCATATGCGTACTATACTCCGACGGTGCTCCAAGATATTTTGTGTTGTATCTCACACGGTTAGTTATAATAAACTGTGTGGGATCTACTTGATTTTTCATCTTGATTTGAATTACATAATGGGGTCACAACGGCCATGGACGGTGTTTGAATTGCTAGACCTTTTATCTGCGGTGAACATGCAACTATATGTGGGTCATAAAAGAATTAGAATTATTCAGGGTTCGTTTGGACATTTTTATGCATTAAGTGAGTTTTCAATGCATTTATGTGCATAATTCAAATTTGAACAACATGCACATGCTCCAGTGCATATAAATTGGTTGAAAAATCAAATCTTTGTCCTTCGGTGCATGCTTAGGTCCCATGCAGGAAATGGGAATGAATGTCAAACACCCTGCCACTGTCACTCGGTCGCAAACATTGAGATACCTTGTTTTTAAATTCTAGTAAATCCAAAACTCGTCTAAAATTTATGTAACTTGGCATGCTATCATGGAGTGGCATCAACATGCCGTGGTAAATTTTTTGTCCCATTTGGGGCAGGTTTGGATATATGCTTCTCACAAACCAGAGCTTCTCACAACAAGCATGATGGTTTCGGTAGGGAACGCCTCACCTTTGGGGATGAAACAATATCCATTGCCTCTTATAGCTTTCAAAATTTTTCTCGTGTCAACAAAGAACAACAGGAGTGTTTTGTCATTTTTTGGGATTTTTCGGGGTTCGTTTGGACATTTTTATGCATCAACTGAGTTCTCAATGCTTTTATGTGCATAATTCAAATTTTAACTATGTGCACATGCTCTAATGCATATAAATTGGTTGAAAATTCAAATCTATGTCCTTGGTTGCATGCTTAGGTCCCATGCAAGAAATGGGAATGAATGTCAAACACCCTGCCACGATCACTCGGCCGCAAACATTGAGATACCTGGTTTTTAAATTCTAGTAAATCCAAAGCTTGTCTGAAATTCATGAAACTTGGCATGCCATCATGGAGCGGCATCAACATGCCGTGGTAATTTTTTTGTCCCATTTGGGGCAGGTTTGGGGATATGCTTCTCACAAACCAAAGCTTCTCACAACAAGCCAGATGGTTTCCGTAGGGAACGTCCCACCTTTGGGGACGAAATGATATCCATTGCCTCTTATTGCTTTCAAATTTTTTCTCATGTCAACATAAAACAACAGGAGTGTTGTGACCAATTTTGGGATTTTTCAGGGTTCGTTTGGACATTTTTATGCATTAATTTAGTTTTCAATGCATTCATGTGCATAATTCAAATTTTAACTACATGCACATGCTCTAATGCATGTAAATTGGTTGAAAAAACAAATCTGTGTCCTTGGGTGCATGCTTAGGTCCCATGCAAGAAATGAGAATGAATGTCAAACACCCTGCCACGTTCACTCGGCCGCAAACATTGAGATACCTGGTTTTTAAATTCTAGTAAATCCAAAGCTCGTCTGAAATTCATGAAACTTGGCATGGTATCATGGAGCGGCATCAACATGCCTTGGTAAAAATTTTGTCCCATTTGGGGCAGGTTTGGGGACATGCTTCTCTCAAACCAGAGCTTCTCACAACAAGCCGAATGGTTTCGGTAGGGAATGTCCCACCTTTGGAGACAAAACGATATCCATTGCCTCTTATTGCTTTCAAATGTTTCTCGTGTCAACATAGAACAACAGGAGTGTTGT
Organism: Triticum monococcum; assembly: GCA_034509565.1. Taxonomy (NCBI): domain Eukaryota; kingdom Viridiplantae; phylum Streptophyta; class Magnoliopsida; order Poales; family Poaceae; genus Triticum; species Triticum monococcum. Next base: position 388,508,470 of record CM067845.1, read on the forward strand.
GTCAATTTTTGGGATTTTTCGGGATTTGTTTGGACATTTTTATGCATTAATTGAGTTTTCAATGCATTTATGTGCATAATTCAAATTTGAACTACATGCACATGCTCTAATGCATATAAATTGGTTGAAAAATCAAATCTGTGTCCTTGGGTGCATGCTTAGGTCCCATGCAAGAAATGGGAATGAATGTCAAAGACCCTTCCATGGTCACTCAGCCGCAAACATTGAGATACCTGGTTTTTAAATTCTAGTAAATCCAAAGCTCGTCCGAAATTCATGAAACTTGGCATGCTATCATGGAGCAGCATTAACATGACGTGGTAATTTTTTTGTCCCATTTGGGGCAGGTTTGGGGAAATGCTTCTCACAAACTAGAGCTTCTCACAAACAAGTGTGATGGTTTCGGTAGGGAATGTCCCACCTTTGGGGACGAAACGATATGCATTGCCTCTTATTGCTTTCAAAAAATTTCTCGTGTCAACATAGAACAACGTGAGTGTGTTGTGTCAATTTTTGGGATTTTTCGGGGTTCGTTTGGACCTTTTTTCATTAATTGAGTTTTCGATGCATTTATGTGCATAATTCAAATTTCAACTACATGCACATGCTCTAATGCATATAAATTGGTTGAAAAATCAAATCTGTGTCCTTGGGTACATGCTTAGGTCCCATCCAAGAATTTGGAATGAATTTCAAACACCAGGGCACCGTTGATTGCCGACGAAACGTTGAGATACTTTGTTTTTAAATTGTAATAAATCCAAAACTCATCTGAAATTCATGAAACTTGGCATGCTTTCATGGAATGGCACCCGACATGTTGTGGTATTTTTCGTGTCCATTTTGAGAGAAGGCGCACTCAAATAACAACCAATAAGGGCATTTTGAAAAAATAGCTGCCACTTTAATATCTCAAACGATTGTATAATTCAAATCGTGTGCGTTCTGTTAACCATTCACGTGATGCCACGTGTCTTCGTTTTTAATGGCTATAGGATGTGCCATGCAGACCGCTGCTTGACCTTGACTGAATGGGAGGCGTGCGAGTGGAGTCCGATGCGCAGGCTGACCGAGAGGCATGCAGGCTGTCCTCCAATGTGCATGCTCACTGGGAAGCGTGCGAGTTGTATGCTGGGTAGGCTCACTTGGAAGTGAGCCCTTTGACTTCCATGGTAGCCCGCCTTCCTCTCCATTAATGGCACCCGAGCCACTATTTAATACAGGCGGCCTTACTGTTCACCCCCCATTCCCCTCCCTCCCTCAGACCTCCACCAACGCCATGGCGCAGAATGACCATCTGCCACTAGTCTTCAAGTTTGGTGAAGTCGACTCCGAGCCGGAGGAGATAGAAAATAAAGAGGAATGGGGCCTCATGGACATGGCCCAGAATGAGCTAGCCGCGGCGGTTGCTACCCCCACTCCCGTCCCAGCTCCCATCCCCACACACGCGCCAGCGACCATCCCCGTAGCGTTGACGGGCTGGTCGCCAAGCACTATCGCAGAGCCGAAATCCGTGAGCGTCAGTGAGGTATCCGCGGACCCGCGCAAGCTCGTGTACATGCCAGCACTAGCGCCCGTGCCCGTGCTCATGTGCGCCCCTCCACCCACCGTGGCGCCGGCCCTCGTGCGTTTGGCTGCACCCGCGGTGCCCGTGCCCCTGCCCGTGCGTGCCCCTCGGATACGTCTCCAACGTATCTATAATTTTTTATTGTTCCATGCTATTATATTATCAATCTTGGATGTTTTATATGCACTTATATGCTATTTTATATGATTTTACAAACTAACCTATTAACCTAGAGCCCAGTGCCAGTTTATGTTTTTTCCCTGTTTTTGAGTATTGCAGAAAAGGAATTCCAAACGGAGTCCAATTGACCTAAAAATTCATGCAGATTGTTTTTGGACCAGAAGAAGCTCACAGAGTATCGGGGATGGACCAGAAGAGTCCCAGGCCACCACGAGGGTGGAGGGCGCGCCCCTACCTCATGGCTACCTCGTGGACCCCCCTGACTTGTTCCTGGTGCCAACAGCTCTTATATATATCCCCAAACTTCCAGAACATAACCTAGACCGGGAGTTCCGCCGCCGCAAGCCTCTATGGCCACCAAAAACCAATCAGGACCCTGTTCCGGCACCCTGTCGGAGGGGAGATCAATCACCGGTGGCCATCTTCATCATCCCGGCGCTCTCCATGACGAGGAGGGAGTAGTTCACCCTAGAGGCTGAGGGTATGTAACAGTAGCTATGTGTTTGATCTCTCTCTCTCTCTCTATCTCTCTATCTCTCGTGTTCTTCATTCGGCACGATCTTGATGTATCACGAGTTTGCTATTATAGTCGGATCTTATGATGTTTCCCCCCTCTACTCTCTTGTAATGGATTGATTTTTCCCTTTGAACTTATCTTATCGGATTGAGTCTTTAAGGATTTGAGAACACTTGATGTATGTCTTGCATGTGCTTATCTGTGGTGACAATGGGACATTCACGTGATCCACTTGATGTATGTTTTGGTGATCAACTTGTGAGTTCCGTGACCTTGTGAACTTATGCATAGGGGTTGGCGCATGTTTTCGTCTTGACTCTCCGGTAGAAACTTTGGGGCACTCTTTGAAGTTCTTTATGTTGGTTGAATAGATGAATCTGAGATTTGTCTGATGCATATAGTATAATCATACCATGGATACTTGAGGTGACATTGGAGTATCTAGGTGACATTAGGGTTTTAGTTGATTTGTGTCTTAAGGTGTTATTCTAGTACGAACTCTAGGATAGATCGAACAGAAAGAATAGCTTCGTGTTATTTTACTACAGACTCTTGAATAGAGCGATCAAAAGGATAACTTTGAGGTGGTTTCGTACCCTACAATAATCTCTTCGTTTGTTCTCTGCTATTAGTGACTTTGGAGTGACTCTTTGTTGCATGTTGAGGGATAGTTATATGATCCAATTATGTTATTATTGTTGAGAGAACTTGCACTAGTGAAAGTATGGACCCTAGGCCTTGTTTCCTAGCATTGCAATACCGTTTTCGCTCACTTTTATCATTAGTTACCTCGCTGTTTTTATATTTTCAGATTACAAAAACCTATATCTACCATCCATATTGCACTTGTATCACCATCTCTTCGCCTAACTAGTGCACCTATACAATTTGCCATTGTGTTGGGTGTGTTGGGGACACAAGAGACTCTTTGTTATTTGGTTGCAGGGTTGTTTGAGAGAGACCATCTTCATCCTACACCTCCCACGGATTGATAAACCTTAGGTTATCCCATTGAGGGAAATTTGCTATTGTCCTACAAACCTCTGCACTTGGAGGCCCAACAACGTCTACAAGAAGAAGGTTGTGTAGTAGACATCAAGCTCTTTTCTGGCGCAGTTGCCGGAGAGGTTAGCGCTTGAAGGTATATCTTTAGATCTTGCAATCGAATCTTTTTGTTTCTTGTTTTATCACTTGTTTAGTCTATAAAAGAAAACTACAAAAAATGGAATTGAGGTTGCCTCATATGCTTCATCTTTTTAATGTCTTTCGTGAAAATAAGGATTCCGATAATTGTGCCAAAGTGTTAGAAGAAGAATGTATTAAAATGTTTGGCACTAAATCTTTGGATGATGAGCATGATTACAATGTTGTTAGTATGAATTCTTTGAATATCCATGATGCTAATGATATGCAAAGCCACAAGCTTGGGGATGCTATGTTTGATGAAGATGATATTTTTTTGTCCCCCAAGTTTTGATGAGCAAATTTATTATGATGAAAGCATCCCTCCTATCTATGATGATTATTGTGATGACACATATGCTATAAAGAATAATGATATCCAAGAAACTTGTCATCATGATTTTAACTTTCAATTGGATTATGCCTCACATAATGTTATTTTGTTGAGTTTGCTCCCACTGCTATTCATGAGAAGAAATTTTCTTATGTGGAGAGTAATAAAAATTCTATGCTTGTAGGTCATGAAAAGAATGCTTTATGTGATGGTTATATTGTTGAATTCATTCATGATGCTACTGAAAATTATTATGAGGGAGGAATATATGCTTGTAGGAATTGCAATAATATCAAGTTTCCTCTCTTTGTGTTGAAAATCTTGAAGCTATGTTTGTTTTGCTTTCCTATGCTAGTTGATTCTTGTTCCCATAAGTTGTCTGCTCACAAAATCCCTATGCATAGGAAGTGGGTTAGACTTAAATGTGCTAGTCATATTCTTCATGATGCTCTCTTTATGTTTCAATTCTTATCTTTTATGTGAGCATCATTGAAATCGTCATGCCTAGCTAAAAAGGCAATAAAGAAAAGCGGTTGTTGGGAGACAACCCAACATTTACCCCTACTGTTTTTGTGTGTCCTCATGATTAAGCTACTACAGTAATCATGTTTTATAGCTTTTGTTTCAATAAAGTGCCAAGTAAAGCCTTTAGGATCTTCTTGGGTGATTGTTGTTTGATCTTGCTGATAAAAATAGAAAGTATGCGCTCACAAAAATAATTATCATTTTTTACCAGAGAGCGATAAATAGCAATTCCGACTGCAGTAGATCAATATATTTCTTATCCGGTCTTCCTAATTTTTCAGAATTTCTGGAGTTACAGAAGTATTCAAAATCTCTAGATTACTACAGATTGTTTTGTTTTTGACAGATTCTGTTTTCGTTGTGTTGTTTGCTTATTTTGATGAATCTATGAGTAGTATCGGAGGGTATGAGCCATAGAGAAGTTGGAATACAGTAGATATTACACCAATATGAATTTAGAATTAGTTCACAATAGTATCTAAGTGGTGATTTATTTTTTTATACTAACAGAGCTTACGAGTTTTCTGTTAGGTTTTGTGTTGTGAAGTTTCCAAGTTTTGGGTAAAGATTCGATGGACTATGGAATAAGGAGTGGCAAGAGCCTAAGCTTCGGGATTCCCAAAGCACCCCAAGGTAATATTCAAGGACAACCAAGAGCCTAAGCTTGGGGCTGCCCCGGATGGCATCCCCTCTTTCGTCTTCGTTCATCAGTAACTTTACTTGAGGCTATATTTTTATTCACCACATGATTTGTGTTTTGCTTGGAGCGTCATTTTATTTTCTTTTGTTTTGCTTGCTGTTTGAATAAAGTACTTAAGATCTGAAATTTTATTTACGAGAAGGAGTCTTCACATAGTTGCATAATTATTCGACTACTCATTGATATTCACTTATATCTTTTGGAGTAGTTTGTCATTTGCTCTAGTGCTTCACTTATATCTTTTTAGAGCATGGTGGTAGTTTAATTTTGAAGAAATTGTTGAACTCTCATGCTTCACTTATATCATTTTGAGAGTCTCTAAACAGCATGGTAGTTTGCTTTGGTTATGAATTTAGTCCTAATATGATGGGCATCCAAGAGGGATATAATAAAAACTTTCATATAAAGTGCGTTTAATACTATGAGAAGTTTGATGCTTGATGATTGTTTTGAGACATGAGGATGGTGATATTAGAGTCATGCTAGTAAATTAATTGTGAATTTGAGAAATACTTGTGTTGTGGCTTGCATGTCCCGTAGCATGCATGTATGGTAACCGTTGTGTAACAAATTTGAAGCATAAGGTATTTCTTTGATTGTCTACCTTATGAGTGGCGGTCAGGGACGAGCGATGGTCTTTTCCTACCAATCTATCGCCCTAGGAGCATGCGCGTAGTGCTTGGTTTTTGATGAATTGTAGATTTTTGCAATAAGTATGTGAGTTCTTTATGACTAATGTTGAGTCCATGGATTATACACACTCTCACCCTTCCATCGTTGCTAGCCTCTCTAGTACCGCGCAACTTTCGCCGGTACCATAAACCCACCATTTACCTTCCTCAAAACAGCCACCATACCTACCTATTGTGGCATTTCCATAGCCATTCCGAGATATATCTCCATGCAACCTTCCACCGTTCCGTTTATTATGACACGCTCCATCATTGTCATATTGCCTTGCATGATCATGTATTTGACATCGTATTTTTGGCAAAGCCACCATTCATAATTCTTTCATACATGTCACTCTTGATTCATTGCACATCCCGGTACACCGCCGGAGGCACGCATATAGAGTCATATTTTTGTTCTAAGTATCGAGTTGCAATCTTCGAGTTGTAAATAAATAGAAGTGTGATTATCATCATTATTAGAGCATTGTCCCATGTGAGGAAACAAAAAACAGAGAGAAAGAGGCCAAAGAAGCCAAACAAAAAAAGATAAAAAAGAGAGAAAAAGAGAGAAGGGGCAATGCTACTATCCTTTTACCACACTTGTGCTTCAAAGTAGCACCATGACCTTCATGATATAGAATCTCCTATGTTGTCACTTTCATATACTAGTGGGAATTTTTCATTATAGAACTTGGCTTGTATATTCCAACAAATGGGCTTCCTCAAATTCCCTAGGTCTTTGTGAGCAAGCAAGTTGGATGCACACCCACTTAGTTTCTTTTGTTGAGATTTCATACATTTATAGCTCTAGTGCATCCGTTGTATGGCAATCCCTACTCACTCACATTGATATCTATTGATGGGCATCTCCATATCCCATCAATACGCCTAGTTGATGTGAGACCATCTTCCTCTTTTTTGTCTTCTCCACAACCACCTTTCTATTCCACCTATAGTGCTATGTCCATGGCTCACGCTCATGTATTGTGTGAAAGTTGAAGAAGTTTGATAATACTAAAGTATGAAACAATTTCTTGGCTTGTCATCAGGGTTGTGCATGATTTGAATATTTTGTGTGACAAAGATGGAGCACAGCCAAACTATATCATTTTGTAGGGATGCACTTTCTTTGGCCATGTTATTTTGAGAAGACATGATTACTTTGTTATTATGCTTGAAGTATTATTATTTTTATGTCAATATTAAACTTTTGTTTGGAATCTTTCAGATCTAAATATTCTTGCCACAATGGAGAAGACTACATTGATAATTTTGTTAGGTAGCATTCCACATCAAAAATTCTGTTTTTATCATTTACCTACTCGAGGACAAGCAGGAATTAAGCTTGGGGATGCTCAATGCGTCTCCAACGTATCTATAATTTTTGATTGTTCCATGCTATTATATTATCAATCTTGGATGTTTTATATGCACTTATATGCTATTTTATATGATTTTAGGGACTAACCTATTAACCTAGAGTCCAGTGCAGTTTCTGCTTTTCCCCTGTTTTTGAGTATCTTAGAAAAGGAATTCCAAACGGAGTCCAATTGACCTGAAAATTCACGGAGATTGTTTTTGGACCAGAAGAAGCCCACAGAGTATTGGAGATGGGCTAGAAGAGTCCAGAGGCCACCACGAGGGTGGAGAGCGTGCCCCCCTACCTAGTGGCTGCCTGGTGGACCCCCGTGACTTGTTCCCGATGCCAACACCTCTTATATATCCCCAAACTTCTAGAACATAACCTAGATCGGGAGTTCCACCGCCGCAAGCCTCTGTAGCCACAAAAAACCAATCGGGACCCTGTTCCGGCACCCTGCCGGAGGGGGGATCCATCACCGGTGGCCATCTTCATCATCCCGACGCTCTCCATGATGAGGAGGGAATAGTTCACCCTTGGGGTTGAGGGTATGTACCAGTAACTTTGTGTTTGATCTCTCTCTCTCTCGTGTTCTTGATTCGGCATGAACTTGATGTATCGCGAGCTTTGCTATTATAGTTGGATCTTATGCTGTTTCTCCCCCTCTACTCTCTTGTAATGGATTGAGTTTTCCCTTTGAAGTTATATTATCGGATTGAGTCTTTAAGGATTTGAGAACACTTGATGTATGTCTTGCATGTGCTTATCTGTGGTGACAATGGGATATTCACGTGATCCACTTGATGTATGTTTTGGTGATCAACTTGCGAGTTCCGTGACCTTGTGAACTTATGCATAGGGGTTGGCACACGTTTTCTTCTTGACTCTCCGATAGAAACTTTGGGGCACTCTTTGAAGTTCTTTGTGTTGGTTGAATAGATGAATATGAGATTGTGTGATGCATATCATATAATCATACCCACGGATATTTGAGGTGACATTGGAGTATCTAGGTGACATTAGGGTTTTGGTTGATTTGTGTCTTAAGGTGTTATTCTAGTATTAACGCTAGGATAGATCGAACAGAAAGAATAGCTTCACTACAAAAAAATACACTTCCGTGATGATACGTGTTTGTCACAGTAGTTCGCGTTTTTTGTCATGCATGTACATCCATGATGATTTTATGACAAAATCAAGATAGCCATACCTGTGATGTCGTAGAAGTGTTCCATGACATTACCAATATTATCATCACAGAAGTGTCCACTTCCATGATGATAAATCGCGCGTCATAGAAGTGCTTTCATCAAGGGTGACCGACATGTGGCATCCATCGTAACGGAACACCGTTAAGCTATCGGGTCGGATTTTGGATCCGATAACCCGTTAACAACCCTGACCAATGGGAAATTTCCACGTGTAAAATTTTGATTGGCCGAAGGAAACACATGTTGCCTCACCGTTGGGACAGATGTCATCCACTCATTGGACATGAGGCGCCTATGATAGGTCGACACGTGGCACGGCCCAAAAGTGGCCCATTCCGGTGAAAAAGCCCGGCCCAGTAAAAATTAGCAGGCCGGCCCATATAAGGCCTACTTGTGGCAGGTCCATTTAAGCCCACGACCCATACGAGATGTGCCAATTCGGCCCGTCAACGGCCCGTTAAAGATTTGACACCATTGCAGCCCATCGCCAGTTCGAGCCCGTTAACAACCCGCTATATATTTGGGCTCAATATCAGCCTGATGAGATTTTTGCCTATTAATGGCCCATTTAATGGATGGGCCAATTTCCAGGATGTACATCTTTCGGCCTTTTAGCGACCCATTTAAATGTTGGGCTAATTTCCGGCCTGGTGTGTCTTTCAGCCTATTGATGGCCCATAAATCTGATGGGCCATTTGTAGTCGGACCTGAGTTTCGGCCTTTTAGCGGCCCATTTAAGTGTTGGGCCAATTTCTAGCCCGGTGTCACTTTCAGCCTGTTGACGGCCCATAAATCAGTTGGGCCATTTGTAGTCGGACCTGAGTTCTGGCCTTTTACCGACCCATTTAAGTGTTGGGCCAATTCCTGGGCCTGTGTGCCTTTCGGCTTGTTAACGGATCATAAATGAGTTGGGCCATTTGTAGTCGGACCTTAGTTTTGGCCTTTTAACGGCCCATGCCCTTCATGGTCCAATACCAGCCCGGTTTCTCTTTCGGCCTGCTAAAGGCCCACAACACAGTTGGGCTGTTTACAATACGACCTAACTTTTGGCCTGTTAGCGGCCCATGCTCTTCATGGTCCAGTACAAGCCCGCTGTCTCTTTCGGCCTACTAAAGGCCTACAGTATAGTTGGGCCATATGTAGCCCAAACTTAGTAACGGCATGTTAACGACCCGGGAGGTAAGAGGGCTGACCATTAACTTTTGGCCTAGTAACGGCCCATTAACTTAGGGCCCACTAAAGTTTCTTCATGTCTTTACGCCAAATTAGATAATTTGAGCCCATTACGACGAGCAATTATGCACAGGACCAAAACCGATCAAGCAAATGTACGACATACAGGGAATTACGTTGCACATCCAGCATATATTTCAGGAAATTACATCCATTGGGCAATCAAAGATTGATGCCAGTGCAAATAAATGAGCAGAACCTAACCATCTACAACGTCACAATCTGCAACCTCAACACAGATGATGCCCATAAGCATGTGGGCAAGTTTTTGCTGCTTTGCTACACTGTCTCTGAAAACATTGATCAGTTGTTCTGTCGCACGACTCTGCACCTCTGATTCATCCACCATTTCCATCATTGCTTTAGCCATTAATTGGTTCACAAACATACATTTATTCCATTGCATTCGAGACAGAGGATACTGAATAGATTCAGATGGCGATTTTGGCAGGCTTGTATTATTGATAGTGGAGAGTGTCTCGACCACTGCATCATAACATAAATTAGGACGGGAACCAAACAGATTAATAATGAGTTTTTGCCATATTACCTGGCCTAGATTTACTGGAAAGAAACAATGGGGTTGCCTTGCTGTTTTCAGAGTTTGTCTTCTTATCTTCAGCAGCCTGCACAAAATTAACACACTAGCATTGCTATCATTGGCCAAGTCAGATAATAGGAAAGCAACATTGACACAACGAACATTTGGGAAACAAGTCTACACCAAATTAACACAATATGGAACAGCTATCATCAGCCAGGTAAGGTAATACGAAAGCAACATTGACACAATGAATGAATGGGCAACCAGAGAAGCACTACAATTCAGTAATGTGTGTGATATGAGATAGTACATTCATGCAGCTCAGTATGCAAAAGTACCAGGCAATTTTCCTTACAAAATCAACATTGGCGCCTTTAACATTTTGCTACAACTAATTTTAGATCAGATAAAGGTTAGATTCATGCCGATTAACAAAATACATGCTGATGTAAAAATATAGTGATATACAACAGGTACTTACATCAGCATTGGAGCACAGAGAATTCCCGCAAGATATTTTCCTCGAATACGATCCCAATGGAGGAAGTCTTGTATCGTTTAACCTTATTTTCTAATAGAGAGATGGGTAAGAAACATGTAGAAAATATGATCAGAATGCTATAAAATTTCATGATGCGAGGATACGCACACGCTTCTTAGAATGGAGTTGACATTCTTTTGCTGGACTGGAGCGGACTAGTTCTTTGGCCACTGGAATCTGCTTATTATCAGTGGGAGTTGGGTTTCTCTGTGCTGGAGCAGTATCTATGAAAAATGGAGTTCGTTTATTATCTCTTGGCGTTTGGATCTTTTGCAAAGACCTGGTTTGTAACCCTTCAGATTCTAACATAGCCGTCTTCCCCTTGCATGCCTTATATAGAAGAATGGTGATTCAGTTATAAAACATGTTACAACAGAGATGGAATAGGTAATGAAGAATAGAAAGGCATGACATATTGATATGTATTCCCTCCATCCGGAAATAAATGGATGGGTGTAGGCGTATTTCAGTTCTAGATACATCCAGTTTTATCCATTTCTGCGACATTTAATCCGGATAGAGGGAGTATGATGTAAGAGCTAGGGATACGACATGACAACACAGTAAAAAAACACTGAAAAACCCACTGCAGAAGCAAAGTATTCGAACCCACTGATATGAGATAGTACACTCATGCAGCTCAGGATGCAAAACTACCAGGAAGTTTTCCTTGCAAAAATCAACATTGTGTCCTTTAATCATACATTTTTCTACAACTAAATTTAGATCAGATAAAGGTCGGATTCACGCCAATTAACAAAATACATGCTGATGTAAAAATATAGTGATATACAACAGGTACTTACATCTACATTGGAGCACAGAGAATTCCTGCAAGAATCTTTCCTCATAAACGATACCATTGCAGAAATTCTTCTATATGTTAAGCTTATTTTGTAAAAGAGAGATGGGTAAGAAACATGTAGAAAATATGATCAGCATGCTATAAAATTTCATGATGCAAGGATACGCACAGGCTTCTTAGAATTGAGTTGACATATTTTTGCTGGATTGGAGCGGACTAGTTCTTTGGCCACTGGAATCTGCTTATTATCAGTAGGAGTTGGGTTTCTCTGCGCTAGAGCAGTATCTATAAAAACTGGAGTTGGTTTATTATCTCCTGGCGTTTGGATCTTTTGCAAAGGCCTTGTTTGTAACCCTTCCGATTCTAACATAGTCGTCTTCCCCTTGCATGCCTTTTATAGAAGAATGGTGCTTTAATTATAAAACATGCGACAGCAGAGAGATGTAATAGGTACTGAAGAATAGAAAGGCATGACATATTGACATGTATTCCCTCCATCCGGAAAAAATGGATGGGTCTAGGCGTATTTCAGTTCTAGATACATCCTTTTTATCCATTTCGGCAACATGTAATCCGGACGGAGGGAGTATGGTGTAAGAGCTAGGGATACGATAGGACAACACAGCGAAAAACACTAGTTGAATGTAAAACTATATGCTAGCGGAATACGTACAGAAATAACTAAGGCAACATACACGTGTATGATTGGGAAAATAAGATGGCATTGCAACAGAGTGCTAGAACAACACTTCAATGTAAAAAAACATGGTATGGTAGACATATGAAGTACATACTGATGAATAACAATGCATAAGATATTCAGAAGCATGATGTCCAAATTAAACAGATGGCATTGCGATAGAATAGAATGACAGTACTTGAATTTGAAAACATGTTATCATGAATGGAATAGGTACTGAAAAACAGGAAGGCATGACATATTTACATGCATGATCGGCATGCTAAGCACATGGCATTGCAACAGAGTAGATACACTCCAGGACATTATATGCATGTTGTACCCATATCAGAGGCCAAGTTAGAGCAAGGACCTTGTGGGGTGAAGAGGATTCATCATCTTTCTGCAAGTCTTCTGAAGAACTGCCTTTGCATGTTCCATCATATTGGGTATCATTGACATCAAGTTTATTGGCCTTTACATTGCTCCTTGAGGTTCTTGTGGATATATCAGTGTGTGCAATTATATCTAACATGCATGGAAGACAACTAGTAGTTAGATTTATGTAATGAGTGCCTGTAAGAGACGACATAAATAGTAGGACTGGGGTTAACTAGCAGCAACAGGTCTCATAAACTAAAGGGAGAACACAGATGAAAGCTACATAATATGTATCATTTGTACTCAAGATTAACTAGATGGCACACAAAAGTATTAAAGAACAACATAGGTAATACTAGAAGTGGTATAATACTATAAGCACTAGCCTGTGGGATAGCATTGGCTGGTGGATGATAACTATGGAACATCGTTACCTAAAGAACAAGTATCTTAGCTGAACTATGGAACAACGTTAACTCCTGAACAAGACCCGTAAGAGATCAACATGAATATACAGTGAAATGTGATGATCTATTTTCCATGCTTAGATGAATAACAAAGCCATAAATGTTGCACACAAGTAAGATGAGGGTACAACCTATCTGGCTGCCATCCATAGGAGTGAGCATCATGTGCTGACTTGTCGATGGCCCTGCAGTTGTTGTGGCTGTCCATGTCGAGCACACGCATTCGTTGCAGGGAACTGTTGAGTGGGGACTATAGCTCCCTTCTGGTGTATGCTTCTCTAACACCCTCGATGCGACTATATCTCCCACGTGTCGAGGCACGACTTAGAGGCATAATCGCATTGAAGGCAATGTCGCAAGTGAGGTAATCTTCACACAACCCATGTAATATAATAAGGGAAAAGTTACATAGTTGGCTTACAATCGCCACTTCACACCATTACATGAATAAAGCATTACATCAACCAAATACACTCATGGTCCGACTACGGAACCAAAATAAAAGAAGAATCCCAAATGCGACAAAGGTCCCCGATCGACCCCAACTGGGCTCCACTACTGATCAACTAGAACGAGACAACACAAAAGACAAGGTCTTCAACGAGCTCCTCCTGAGCTGGGTTGCGTCATCTGCACGGACTCATCGGCACCTGCAAGCTGGTTTTTGAAGTAATCTGTGAGCCACGGGGACTCAGCAATCTCGCACCCTCGCGATCAAGACTATTTAAGCTTATGGGTAAGGTAAAGGTATGAGGTGGAGCTGCAGCAAGCGACTAGCATATATGGTGGCTAACCTATTCGCAAAAGAGAGTGAGAAGAGAAGGCAAAGCACGGTCGGTAAAAGTATGATCAAGAAGTGATCCTATAGCTACCTACGTCAAGCATAACTCCAACAACCGTGTTCACTTCCCGGACTCCGCCGGAAAGAGACCATCACGGTTACACACGCGGTTGATTCATTTTAATTAAGGTCAACTTCAGGTTTTCTACAACCAGACGTTAACAAATTCCCATCTGCCCATAACCGCGGGCACGGCTTTCGAAAGTTCAAATCCCTGCAGGGGTGTCCCAACTTAGCCCATGACAAGCTCTCACGGTCAACGAAGGAATAGACCTCCACCTGAGACGTTCCGATCAGACTCGGTATCCCAGTACAACAAGACATTTCGACAGGGTAAAACTAAACCAGCAACACCGCCCGAATGTGCCAACAAATCCCGATAGGAGCTGCACATATCTCTTTCTCAGGGCACACTCAGATTGTCTTAGGTACGGGTAAGCCAGCCCAGAGTTGCCCCTGGTGGCCACCGGCAGCTGATAGGTGGACCAACACTCAGAGGAGCACTGGCCCGGGAGGGGGGGTAAAATAAAGATGACCCTTGAGTCTGCAGAACCCAAGGGAAAGAAAAGGCTAGGTGGCAAATGGTAAAACCAATGTTGGGCATTGCTGGAGAAGCTTTACTTAAGGCGAACTGTCAAGGGGTTCCCATTATAGCCCAACCACGTAAGGGACGCAAAATCCGGGAACATAACACCGATATGGCGGAAACTAGGGCGGCAAGAGTGGAACAAAACACCAGGCATAAGGCCGAGCCTTCCACCCTTTACCAAGTATATAGATGCATTAATTAAATACAATATATAGTGATATCCCAACAAGTAAACATGTTCCAACAAGGAACAACATCTCCATGTTCCAACAAGGAACAAACTTCAATCTTCACCTGCAACTAACAACGCTATAAGAGGGGCTGAGCAAAGCGGTAACATAGCCAATCAACGGTTTGCTAGGACATTGGTGGGTTAGGGGCTGAACATGGCAATTGGGAGGCTGACAAGCAAATGGTAGGCATCGTAGCATTGGCATAGCAAAGAGCGAGCAAACTAGCATAGCAAAGATAGTAGTGATTTTGAGCGTATGATCATCTTGCCTGAAATCCCGCAAGGAAGAAGAACGAGTCCATGAAGAAGACAAACGGGCGTAGACGAACGGGTCCTCACAAACTCGACGTTACCGGAACCAACCCGAAGAAGCAATCACTGGAAAAGAAGCACACAACATAGTAAACAACCACGACATCAACATGGCATGATGCACAATCGAGTATGATGCATGTCCGGTTTAAATATGCATGGCATGGCAAAGAGCACAAACAATCCTACAAATTAAGTGGAGCTCAATATGCAACGAGATGCATATTGACAAAACACCACATCAATTATTTAGTTCGATCTCGTTTATGTACCCAACAATGTTAACTGTTGTTAAACATGGCGAGAGGGGAAACTTGAAGAAACTATCCAATCTAGGCAAGTTTAAATGAGGCCGGAAGCAACGAACAACAATTCCGGAAAATCCTCATGTGCAAATATTAGGTTTGGACCTGATCTGTCCTAAACACAATTTTAGAGTTATTTAACATGCAAATAAAGGTCACCATGATAAACTAGGCATCTTTTCTACCCCATTTACATATAAAGTTTATTGAAATCGGAGTTACGGTTATTTAGTTATGAATTAAATCATTTAACATGGCATAGGAACAAATTAATGCAAACAACATTTTAAACATTTTAATTGTTGTTATCATGATGCGGATGACATGAGCAAGTTTATGTAATTTTTATTAAAAGTTGATAAGAGCATTATGAAGCATTTGTCACCGTTGTGGAAGGAAAAAGGGGGTGCCACGGCAACGAATCCGAAAATGATGCCACGGCAACATATCGGTTCCGGTAACTCGCGGAGATACTGGCGCAAATGGAAAAGTGACGGGAGCGTGACACACGATAGGAGGTGGGGTGATTCCGGATACCGGGTTCCCACAAGATGGTGGCAAGGCAAAAGAGGGGCAACGTGCACCGAACAACTCCGACACGGAGCAAACACGAGCATTTCATACATCACACATGCATTCGTTCTCGGATGTCGACTCAGGTTATACCTTCGAAGCGTGCATTTCGAAGCGGTTCGGGTTCGTAGAGGAAGTAGTGGTACACATCTCGGAGAAGGACTTGACGCATTCGATATTTCCGAAGGCGACGGCAGTGGAACTTGGTGAATCCGAGTTTGTCGTCATCGAACTTGGTCAAATACACGATGTGGGTAGACGTTCCCTCGACGTCTTCGGCGATGGTAGTTGTACACGGGTCTTCAGCCACGGAAGTAATCGTGCATGTTTTCAGAGAGGTTCGGGGTCAACGACATGGAACTTGACGTCCACGAGGTCTTCGAGGGTCGACGGTAGTGGTACTCGGGTCATCGGCGACGGTAGTCGTTCTATGCATTGGGCGTCTAGGTACTTGCCGTTCTCGTGTAGACGAACTTGGCGCATCCGAAGGGGTACTTGACGCGTTCGAGGGTCCTCATGTCGTGGTACTTGGCAAATCCATGGAGCTCGCGGTCTGACTTGGTACTTGACGGTCTCGCATGGAGCAGCAGCCTGGCAGTCTTGGCGGCCAACAAAGGGGTCGCGGCAGGGAGCAGCAGCAGTTCCTGGTGGCCGGCATCGCCGGATCTCGCAGATGGGAGGCTGGTGCCTCGGGAGCTCATAGGAGGAAGCGGGTCGTCCTGGACGACAGTCACCGGAGGTGTAGCAGCGCAGTCTCCGGAGGTTGGTCTCCACTAGCGCGCAGGAGTGCTTCCGGCGACGGAGGGGAGTCCTACCGGCGTGGTCGTCGCACCATGGCCCGAGGCAGGGGAGGAGCAGTCTTGGGACGGCCAGCGAGGGAGGCGCGGCCAAGGCGGGTGCAAGATGGCGGGGACGAACTCGCGGGCACGGGAGCGGGGCCTCGCTGGAAGAAGGAGGTCGTCGGCGGTGGTGCGGGCAGGGACTGGACGCGGGACAGAGGAGGACTTGGGGCTCCGGCGGGAGGAACTTGCGGTGCAGGGGGCGGCGAGCTCGAGCACATCCGGGCGAGGGTGGCTTGCAGCCCGGACGGGAGGTGAGTGCCGGCGGAGCTCCGAGCTCGGCTAGGCGCGGCCATGGAGGACGGCGGCGCTGAGGCGGGGCGATGATAGGGTGGCCTGGACGAGGCCGGAAGCCGAGGAGGGAGCGGTCGACGGAGCCCCGACCAGGAGTCGAGGCGGCGGAGCTCTGTGCGGGTGTGGAGTCGCCGGAGTTGGCCTCCAGTGGCGGCGCGAGATCGCTCCGGGCAACGCCAGGAGAAGTAGAGGCGCGAGGTAAGAGAGGAGGGCGCTTGATGAGGAGAGGGCGAGGGGATCGAGCGGGTTCTGGCCTCTAGCGGCGCGAGGGAGATGAGGGAGACGAGGGAGAGTGGGGGATCGGCAGGGGGGTTCGGGCTAGGGTTAGCGAGGGAGATGGGCCGGGCTATCCTTCGGTGCAAATGGGCCTTAGAGGCCGGCGGCTGGGCCTTAGGCCACTTAGGTGGGGAGAGGGAAAAGATCAGGAGGCCTGCTGGCTGTTGGGCACCTTCTCTCTCTCTCTCTCTTACTCTTTTCTTTAACTAAATAAAAGAAAAGAAACTTGGAAGAAAAGCCGAGAGGGATTGCAGTGGAGTTTGGACATGAAGTAAATTTTCTCAGAGTCACAAAAATGAGCCCGATCCATGAAAAATGGAAATGATCACGTGGGTGAAGTTTGAAACGAACTCATTTGAATTTAATTCAAATGGTTTGAACTGGGACTCAGTAAGAGGAAGGTCCATAAATGTTCGGATTTTTGGTGGAGCTCCGAAAAAAGATGAAAGGACATGTGACAAAGTTAGAGGCCAAGAGAAGAAATAATAAAAGGCATTGGGATTTTTGCAAGTGTGTTACGGTTAATTCCAAAAGAATGGAATATTTATATAGCTCCCTAATATCGGGAGGATATGTTATAAAGAGAAGTCATCCTTCCCTCGATTTAAATGGATCGAAGATCCATACGAATTATTTAGTTGAGATGCAAAAGATAATGACATGATGACATGATGACATGATGCAATGCACATGATGACATGACAAGATGCAACACGCAAGCGAATGACAAGGCAACAACAGCGAATAACTGGAGGACACCTGGTACATCGGTCTCGGGGCGTTACAGCTTCCCTTGTTGGAGCAGCTGTGGTGAGTCGAAAGACGGTGTGTCTGAAGATGCAGATAACGCATAATGTTAAGAACGACATATCTCTTTGATATTAAGAAATACACTAAGAGATCAACAGCAAGGTACGAGAGTGGTCACACGTCTGTTGACTGAAGACTAAATTGGGGTCACACGATTTTATTTTATTTTGGTACTGTCTGATCTACGCCGGATGGCTGGCTGTCTTGTGCCTCCCGGCTGACACTGTTCGGAATCTTCCCCGAAGAGCCAGCGACCAACGGCAGAGCAGCCTGCCTCCACCGTCCGTGGCCCCGGCCAAAACCCCGCTCCCCGCCCCACCGCACTGCCATGGTTGCGCCGCCCCTGGGCCAATCCACAAAGACTCCCCATCATCCAGATCCGGCGGCGGCAGTACCTTCAACCCACGCAATTCTAAAAGATAGCCATCTAAGCGCTGCTTCCGTGGCAAACTTGCGGCCCCGCACCCTTACGTTAGACACCAGCCAACCGACAGCCTAGGAGCTCCGCCGCCTCAATGGGTGCTGCTTCCCATTGGGAATCGATTGGCGCAGAATAAAAATTTAGACAACTGACGCCTAAATAAAGTGATTTGAGATGAGGGTGCGACCTATCTGGCGGCATGGTGAAGTAGGCAGGTCCAACTGCCGAGTCGGTGAGGCCGGCGTGGTTGCGGTGGCGACCGACGGCAGGGAAAGAGCGATGTCGCGACGGTCGACGGCTACGCGGAAGCAGCGCCAGGACTCTGGACGAATCCGAAGTTGGAGCCGCTCCGGCGCCGTGAACAACGGCGGGGGTGAATCGGCTTCGGTACGGTTCACACGGCCGTCGTCGAGGCAGCACCAGCAGCACAGAGTAAGAGGCACACGGCCCAGTGCACGACCACAAATGGACAACGTCTCCGGCATTAGGGAGGAGGGCGGCTGTGAAATTGGTGCGGTGGGGCGCGCCATGGAGGTGGGGCTGAGGTTTCGCGGCTCGGGAGAAGGGAGCTTCCTGGGGAGAAGGTGATTTGGCGCCCAGGAGGTATGAATGGGGGCGGGCGGGCGGGAATTGGGAGGGGAGTGGAACCATGTCTTACGGACGCATTTGTCTGAAATGTGGGGGGGGGGGGGGTTACAGTTCTACCCTTGCCTATAGGCTTCTCGGCTTGGGTCTGTGTACTGAGGGTCGGGGATAGTAGAGTAACTTTGCTTCTCCACAAATAGTGGGCGGGAGCGATTTCGGGCAAGGAGGGCGTGTTTTGAACTATAGTGGGCGCGAGCGATTTCGGGCGAGGAGAGCGTGTTTTGAAATAGTGGGCGCGAGCTATTTCGGGTGAGGAGTGCGTGTTTTGCCGACCATGGTTTATGAATTATTCGGCACATGTCATTTCGGCCGAGGAGAAGGCACGCTTGGATGAAGTTACGAACCTACCCTCGATGTACAACGGGCCAATTGATACGTGTCCCACATAGGACGGTAATTTTGCGTCTCCCATTTATTTGCTCGGGCGAATTCCACTGAGCAGAGAGGATGTTTAACGGTTCGTTCAAATTTTGGGAGAATGAGAATCCACGTCTACCTTACCAAGTCGATTCGGATCAAATTTTGAAATATTAGCTTCCACTTCTTTTTTAGATGGAGAGATGATGCTTGGGAGTAATGTGTTTTTACATGCTCGTTGCTAGCGATTTACTATATGACAAATAGTTGACCCACTCAAAAACGCGAATCAAACCCAAAATGAAATATCTCGATTCAATGAAATAGCTCGTTCAGTAGGTCAAAATAGTGAACTAAATGTAAAATTGAACACGTCAATCGAGTAGCATGTTGTACAGTATTATAGTACTCCATGAAGATGTTGAAAGTCAAATTAATGAACTTGTTTGATATACGCATATATCCGTTCATGTGTGTATCGCAGACAACATGTTCTCCAATTTAAATATTTGAATGCAAGTTTATATCGAAACATGGTTTATATCAGTCTTTGATGCATAAAACGCGACCTCCTCCTCTCCCGGACTCCTGTTCTCTGTCTCTCTCTCTCTCTCGCCGACAATCTTCAATTCTGTCGCACGCATCCGACACAAAAACCTTGTTGGTCCCTCTCCCTTTCTCTCCATCTCTCTCTCTCTCTCTTTGTGTGTGTGTGGGGGGGGGGGGGTCTTTCTAGTTCGCATGCATATATACACCATCTATAGGTCTCTCTCGCACACTATGTATGATACTCTAGCTAGTCCAAGCTACATATCTTGGGTGCACTCATCGTACGCACACAAATTCCTTGGCTCTTTGCCCATAACTCTCTCTCACACCACTATGTCGTCTCGGAGCTCTTCCCCCCCTCTCTCAAACTCTCCATCCACCTGAGTCACACATACACATGCATATCTCACTCGCACCCGATAGGCCCATCTAAAACTCTATCTCTCCCCCTCGTTCTCTCTCCATCTCACACGCGTGCACACACAATCTCATGCCCAGCTAGCCAAGTATGATGGTCTCTTACTCAATTGTAGGCACACGCAGTCCCCACTATATGTATATGACTAGCTAATCTTAGTTTCCATCATGAACATGTGCATGGTATATCTCGATTTGTCTCGGGGCATCTTTCTATCGCGCACACACTCCCTCGATCTTCCACCCATATAGTCCCCTCACGATCTCGACGGGATCTCTCTATCACAAACACACCCTCTCTCCATCCCCATTCGTCCATGCCATCCATGTGTCCCTCTCGACCTTTGTTCCTTGTTGGCCAGACCTCTATTGGGCATGTGCTACAGGGGTGTCTCTCTCCGTTGCAAACAATGACACACTAGCTATCTTCGTGTATCTCCTCGCCTCGCTTTTCCATCTCGGAGATGCATGCGTGATATGTTCGCATAAGAAACGAAAAAACACACACTCTCTCTAATTTATCGTTTGTTGTCACTTTCTCTTTCACACACATACTCTTTTTGCACACTTACTCATTCTCCTTCACACGCACTTGATCTGTCTCGACTAAGGCACTCTCCTCGGTCCATAGCATATAGATTTATTGAAAAGTCAAACATCACAAAGTTTGACCATGTACTTGGAGAAAAAGAATTTCATCTAGTACGGCAAACATATAACATTAGATTCACCATGAGATGTAGTTTTGTATAATGTATCTTTGGTATTGTAGATATAAATAACATTTGTGTAAACCTGATCAAAGTTTCCAAAGTTTGACTTCCAAAAAATTTACATGCACTGCATTATCGAGGGGATGGAATATCTCTTTCCCCCTCTCAGCTATCTGATGCACCACTCAGCCTTATCAGGGCTCCTCAATCTCTCTCAAACTTTATTGGTCAGTTTGGTTCGTGACCTGACCCTCATGCCTTGATGGCCGGTACTGCTTGGTGTGGACGTGAGATGTAAAATATTTCTGCCTGGCCAGGCTTGTGTGGTGCTGAAGCGTTTGGTTCATGACTGGGCCAGGCAAAGCATCAACGTCCCATCAATCAATCCATGCATCAATTATTTAATGCTAATATCCATCCACGTTGCTGTTAGCCTTGTGGCCACACGACCAGGCACGGCCAGGCGTTCGAAATCGGTCGCCTAGGCCAGGATACTTGCAGTGTCTGGAGTTTAGCCAGGCTAATTAAATTGCAAGGGAACCCAGGCCAGGCGGGCTTTCTTTTTCATAGGGTAGCAACCAAACAAGTGTGAATGAAATCCAGCCACAACCCCAGGCCAGGAAAAAGATGCTCAGGAAGCAAGCCAAACTGACCTTATATCTCCCTGGTTCACACATACACATGTCTCGCTCGCGCTATAAAACGCCTTGTTCTCTCTCGATGTGACACACACCCCCCTAAGTACCATAATCCCTCACTCCATCATAGGCGCAAGCACTCCCCCCTCCTAAGTATGATTATCTCTTACTAGCCATCAGGAACACACGTATTGTCTCCTTCCATCCATACGTCTATCTCGATATCTCTCGGGGCATCTTCTATCGCGCACACACCTTATCACTCGATCTCCCACCCATGTAGTCCCATCACGATCTCCAGGGGATCTCTCTATGACAAACATACACTCTCTCCTCCCCATGTCTGCATTTTCTCCATATGTCTCTCTCGACCTCTCTCCCTTGTTTGTCAGACCCCTCTTGGCCACGTGCTAGGGGTCTTGCTCTCTCGGTTCCAAACAACCACACACTATCTCCTCACCTTGCCTCCGTTGTCAAATATGCATGTGTGATATGTTTGCATAAGACACGCACACTTTTTCTCTACTTTTATCGTGTGTTGTCCATGTCTCTTTCACACACGCACGCACACTTTTTTCACTCTCTCTCTCTAGTTAGGGACTCTGTCACGTCCATAAGCATATAGATGTTTTGAAAAGTCAAACCTCAGAAAAGTTTGATCAAGTATATGTGGAGAAAAACATTTACATCTGGAACGATCATTAGATTTATCACAACATGTACTTACTTCATACTATCATTTATCTTTGGTATTGTAGATATAAGTAATTTCTTTATAAACTTGGTCAAAGTTTCATAAGTTTGACTTAAAAAATGTTGGAACTACATTATCGAACGGAGGGAGTAGCTCTTTCTCTCTCTCTGCTATCTCACACGGGCCTCCCCTCTCACTTGAACTCTCTATACCGACGGATTATATGCTCACTGTGTCAGCGTATAGCTCTGTATATTGTTTAATTGACCAGTCAACCAATCCACATGCTGCCTTGTCAGCTCGTGTTCTGTATCTTCGTGTGCTGGCCCATGTGGCAGTGGGTGAAAATAAGTAAACTAGAGGCCCATCTGACACGCGGTGAAGTAAACAAAGTTGAAACCACTCGGGGTAGCACCCCGCACGCTAGTAAATTGAGGGCGCATTGAGGACAAACTTCTTGCGCGCGAAGGACGCACTCGCGCACAATTCACCACTACGCGGCGGCATGCATAGAAGAACGCACTCGCGCACACCCAGCACACAACTCACACCGGCACACATGTACACCAACGTCGCGGATGGCGAGGCAGCCAACAGGCGGAGGCGGCTCGAGCCAAAACCGCATCCGGCGAGCCTGGACTTCATCAGCAGCCTCCCCGATGACATGCTGCTCGTTATCATCGGCCTCCTCCCCACAAAATCTGCCGTGCGGACAGCCCTGCTCTCCCGGCAGTGGTGCCCCCTCTGGCCTGCGTCCCCCTCAACCTCACCGTTGACAGCTGCCTCTACGACGGGGATTGCAAACGCATGGCTGCAGTCTCCAAGATCCTATCATGGCACCCTGGGCCAGCCAGACGCCTTGACATCCGCATGTTTAGTACCAACTACAAGGTCCAACCCAAGTTCGATGAGTGGTTCTTATCCGCCGCCCTAGATCAGGTCGAGGAGCTCAGCTTTGAAGCTGGACGATGTCGCTTTCTACCGCCGTCCACGCTCTGCCTCACGCCAATGCTGCGCCGCGCCAGCTTCAGCTCCTGCTATCTTCCCCAGATTAATGTCGTGCTCGCCCTTCTTCTCCCTCAACTCAAGCAGCTCGACCTCTTCGACGTTGTCATCTCGAACAAGGCTATGGAGCAACTACTCCGCAGCTGTACTGCGCTCGAGTACCTTTGTCTTGACCAGATCCACGGGTTCATGAGCCTCCACATCGCCTCGACAAATCTCCGATGGATTTATGTGTCTTGCTGGCCCCACAACAAGACATCAATTGGGAAGAGATCACTCCAGCTGTTCCACGTTATGGCCATTGAGAATGCGCCTTTCCTTGAGAGATTGCTTGTATCGGATCTAGAAGGTCCAACAAAAATCAGGGTCATTGACGCACCGAAATTGACAGCGTTGGTGTACTCGTCTACCAAATTCTCCGAACTCTTTATTGGATCTGTAATCGTTCAGGTACAACACTTATCTTCTTCTCCGTATTCTTGAAATTCACATTTTTTTAATTTCTTCTTGATGTATTTACGACCGTCTTCCAGAAAATGATTCCCACAAGCTTGACCCAGTCCATGCACACAGTGAAGATCTTACCAGTAAAATCTATCGGCTCCAATCTGGATCAAGTTGTTGGATTCCTTACATGCTTTCCATGCATGGAGAAACTACTCATCGAGGTGAAACTTCTTTCCTATAAGTAAATGGTAATCACAACGTAGCTCAATTTTTTTGTAATTTTCCAAAATTACGATGACAAGTGTAGTGTTCAAAACTGCATCTACGCACTGCACCGAAAGAAATGTTTTTAGTATTTTTTCTCACGTGATCATCTGCATCATTTTTATGTTGTACTACTATAGTAGCCTAGGCTAGTCATAGTGGAAAGTAACTTAGACTACTCCAGTAACTCTATGGTTACCCTAAGAGCAAGTACTACCTCCGTCCTGGTTTACTCTTCCAATTTTGTAGTGAAAAAATATCACTAGCCAACCAACCCTATCGTATGAGCGAATGATATTGATACGTCTTGATGACACGGCAATCTTATGCAGCCAGCTGCTCTAATATGTTCTCTTCTTTTGCAGATAAAAAAAAGACCCGAAAGTGAAAAATGTGCTGCACTATAACAATCTCATCGAATGCCTTGATCTCCATCTTAAAGAAATTGATTTGATCGAATACCGAGGTAGCACATCTGAGATTAAATTGGCCAGGTTCTTTGTTCTTGAGGCAAGTGTGCTCAAGGTAATGAGGTTTGGCATTCTCTGGCGCAATAATGAATGGCGTGCTAATCACCGCAAGCGTCTAAGCCTAAATGACAAAGTCTCCGCAGAAGCTGAATTTGTTTTTGAAGCATCAAGTGGCCAGAGACTCGAAAACTTATTTGCCCATTAGTGACTTGTCAGGGCGGTGGATTTTAGTTTGTACGATAATGCTGCATCCACCTAAAGTAACGAAAGTTCTTACGTAAACTTCCTAGTAATTCCCTCTTCGTAGGTGTAGCATTACTCCTAACATTTGTAATATCAGTTTGAAACTTGTAATATTGCCGTGTCCTATTCCTGCGTTTTCAAAATCCTGCGAATCAAACAGGTCCTGAGTTGGTGATGATGTTGTGCCTCCCATCTTTCACCAATAGCCGTCGGATCTAGATCTGACGCATACAAACCAAGCTTCTCCATTTTTGCAAAAAGATGCCCGCACTTGTTCCCTATTTGCAAACAACTCCTTGTCTCTCACAATCAGCCTTATCTCCTCCCCACCACATCTAGAAGGCCGTGGAAAAATCTGGCGCGATGGCCGCTGCCGGAGCCGTCCACCCCCAATCTTGGTGTTCCGTGCAATGCACGGGCATCTACACACGGGAAATTATGTCGAACAGGGCTAGTTGTAAGCAGGCTAGCTCTACAGCCATGATGATAGTGACTGTAGACGGTGAGGCTGACTATGGTACGCCGAACACGGCGCCTATACTCAGGTGTCATCTCTAGCGCAGGGTCTTGTCACTTCACTGTGAGGAGCAGCACGTAATAATTTGACCAACGGGTAGTACAGTGCTAGGACTCCTACTACTACATTGGTAGTACTACTACTAGTACTAGTAGCACCACTGTCTGGATTTAGGAGTACTACCACGTCCATCTGGATTTTAGTATTTGACTAGTAATATCTAGTAATGCATGTCACAAAAAATGTACTACTCCATCTGTAAATAAATAGATGGTGTTTTATTCCTATCGGCGAGAGAACTTAATGTTTTTTTGCTAACTAGAGTACTAATAGGATTACATGCAATAACTAAACACTACATGTCATGTTTGGTAGTCTCAAGTCATTGAAAGCATGCACGGCCCACATCTCTCATTGGTTGATATGTCACGAAATAAGAAACAAGGAGGGAGTTAATGCACCGTGCCTAAGTATTTTGGGATTATTTGGTTTTCGTAAGGTGACTTACAAAACATTTTTGTTTACATGCATTAACATTTTATTAGTTAAATCAAAGGTCAAAACTTGGCGCAAAATGCAAAGGGTACCAATAAACTAGTAAACATCAAACTTCTCTCGTTTGGCCCCAACTAGAGGTCCGCTGAGATGACTATACTGCACCAGCACGGAGGGGGACGCAGCTTCATTGACTTACGTCAATTGCCTTTGGGTGAATGACACGTGGGTCCAGGGGGTTGCTGGCCCACCTATCATACAGCCAAAGGCAGGTGCAGTAGAGGGCCGAGGAGTAGTATGAAATCCTATGCACCAACGCACGCTAACCAAGGGCAAGAGTGATCACTCGAATCGCAAGATCAGTTGACTAGAAGCTAAGCTAGACCCATGGAGGCAATGAGCACGAGCATCAGCCGGCTGTGCCAGATGGTCCACGATGCCGGCCTGCGGCCCGGCACCGAGGAACGTCTCCAGGTAGTATTGCTTGAGGCCGCCAGGGCGAGGGGCCGCTTGGACGACAACTTCGTCTCCTTGTTTGACGAGGTCCTCGTTGGTTTCCTCAACAAGTTCACCGTCGTCAAGAAGCTTGCGGACGACTTTGACGTAAGCCTCCAGCCGACGCTCCCAGGCTCTGCGATGCCCGACACCCTCAACAGGCACTATGGTGACAACCTCTTCGATGCACTGGTGGCCCTGCGACTGCCCGCCGTCGCGCTGGAGAATGTCCACCTCGAGGTCACGCTCGCCATGCAGCGCCTGGCGCAGCAAGACACCATCGACATAATCATCCACGTCTACGTGAAAATCGTCCACAAGGACTACTACATGCAAGAGGAGGACGAGAGGACGCTGGCCTTCTTGGACCGCAGGGCAACCTTGGACGGCACTGTTCAGAAGCATGTTGAGCTCGCCGCCAACGCCGCTGCTCCTCACACGTCGGTTGGTGACCCGGTGCACTAGGGCGTGAGGATGTCGTTGATGGATCCGTATGTATTTTTATCTTTCCATCAAATCCATGTAGTAGTATGTGATACTACAGAAATTATCTTACCTTTCACATCAACTTCATAATTTTTGTGCGTACTCCATGCATGAGCGGCGCCAGAACCAAACTTCTCATTACTCTAGGCAAAATCGTTATTTTCTATCTATCGGTCGCGCCATGGAGCAGAACCAAATTTTACAAGTTACGAGTTCAAAAGGAAAAGCCTGCCGTGTTCGCGTCGCACCCCCACACGGTTGGTCCGGCACACCGCTCAAGCAGGAATGCATGTGGTGTTGCATTTTCACTTACAAGTGGGACCACAGTTGAGCAAACCAACTATCGGCAAACCCCCACCCCGCCCACCGCGCGATGGCTGAGAAAACAAGAGGGATAAGAGATGGTTGTAGCACGGACTCCAAGAAAATTGGTGTCGGATGGGACTCGTGTGGGTGGCGTGTGCTGTACTGCTAGATGTGAATGCTGCCCATGCCACCCCACTATATCGAGCCTATATTGAGGTACAAAGAACAAATTTCCCGCAGTCCATGCTCATCCCTCCTCTATCTCTCTTCTCAGCCAGCCAGCAGACGCGCGGAGCCCATCGTTTGTTTGCTCACATGCGGACCACATGTCAGTGAAAACGCAAGAGGATCCACTGAACATGCACATCTTTCACCTCGACGTGCTGGTGATAAAAACAAATCCAATAAAGATCTTCGGTGGCCGCTTTTGGAGTTACTCAAGAGTAGTAAGATTCTATTTACAGTTTGACCCAAGATGCACATCTCGTGGCTTCAACTACCACTCTATTTTCTTTCATGACACGACCTGGATGCTGGATGTCCCACGTGTTGGCAAAAGGAGGAAGAACCCGACCAAATCTTCGGTTGTGCTCTCGGATTAGACTAGTTGTGCTAACTTAAAAAATTTATTGTGTACTCCCTCCGTTCCAAAATACTTGACTTCCATTTGTCCAAAAATGGATGTACCTATATAACAAAACATGTCTAGATACATATATATTTTGACAAATAGAAGGCATGTATTGTGCAATGGAGGGAGTAGAATGGCTGCAAGTTTTTGTATTG